>OX422207.1:499410205-500827205 GCA_949130495.1 Sambucus nigra | reverse complement strand
TGGAATCGATCATGGGGTCACGGGACCCCCGATTCAAAAGCACGAATAGATTTTTAGAATATCTACAACTGGGCTTGAAACCATGACATTAGACGGAGAAACCCCAAAATACCCCCCAAATGGCACCGTGAGCGATGACAACACCTCGTATGGACAAATTTAACTCGTAGCAACCGAACATGTGGTCTTCGGGACAACGGGTTCGAGCGAAAGGACCTATTTTTAAAATATCTACGCTTAGTCTTAAAAACATGTCGTTATAGGGAAGAACCCTGAAACACCCCCCAAACGGCCTTTGGAGCGGCGCTAACACCTCGCAGGGCACCAATGTAATTCGTAGGGACTGACCTCGTGGTCACGCGATCCCCGATTCGAGATCACAAACCCATTTTCAAAATATCAACACTTAGGCCTAAAAACATCACGTTAGAGGGCGATACCTCGAAACACCCCCCAAACGGCCCCGTGAGCAGTGCTAACACCTCGTACAAGACCAACATAACTTATAGGAACCGACCACGTGGTCACGGGGCCCGCGGTTCGAGAGCACAGACCAATTTGTTGAATATCTGGCCTTGGGCTTGAAAATGTTCCGTTAGAAGGACAAACCCTAAGACACCCCGTAAACGTCCCCATGAGCAGCAATAATACCTCGCATGGGACAATTGTAACTAGTAGGTACCGATCGCATGGTCACGGGACCCCCGGCTCGAGAGCACGGACCAATTTTCAGAATATCTACACTTGGGCTTGAAAACATGTCGTTGAGCAGGAGAAACCTCAAAATAGTCTCCAAGCAGCCCCGTGAGCTGCGCCAACACCTCGCACGGGACCAATGTAACTCCTAGGAACCGATAACATGGTCACGAGACCCTTGATTCGAGGGCACGGACCAATTTTCATAATATCTACACTTGGGATTGAAAATATGTCGTTAAAGGGGAAACCCAGAAACACCCACTAAACGGCCATGTTAGCGGCGCTAACACCTCGCACGGCACCAATGTAACTCATAAAAAGTGATCGTGTGGTCACAGGACCCCCAATTTGAGAGGACGGACACATATTCATAATATTTACAACTGGTCTTAAAACCGCGCCGTTAGGGGGCGAAAACTCAAAACACCACCAAAATGGCCCCATGAGCTTTGACAACACCTCGTACGGTACTAATGTAACTCGTAGGAACCGACCATGTGGTCATGGGACCATGGGTTTGAGAGCATGGAACAATTTTGATAATATCTACACTTAGGCTTCAAAACATGTCATTATAAGGAGAACCATCGAAACACCCCCAAAATGGCCCCGTGAGCGACGCAAACACCTCGGTGGGATCAATGTAACTCGTATGAACCGATCGTGTCATCACGGGACCCCCAGTTTGAGACCACAGACCATTTTTCAAAATATCTACACTTAAACATGTCATTAAAGTGCGAAACCCCAAAACACCACCCAAACGCCCTCGTGAGCGGCGCCAACACCTCGCACGGGACCATTGAACTCATACGTAATGACCGCATGGTCACGGGACACCCGATTAGAGAGCACAAACCAATTTTTAGGATATCTACATTTGGGATTGAAAACTTGTCGTTAGAGACAAAACCCTGAAACACTCCGCAAATGGCCCCGTGAGCGGCGACAACACCTCACACGGCACCAACGTAACTCGTAGGAATCGACCGCGTGGTCACGGGACACTCGGTTCGGGAGCACAGACCAATTTTAAAAATATCTACACTTTGGCATGAAAACATACAATTATAGAGAGAAACCCCAAAACACACCCAAAATGGTCCTGTGAGCAGTGCAAACACCTCTCACGGGACCAATGTAACTCCTAGGAACCGATCGCGTGGTCATGGGACCCCCGGTTCGAGAGCATGGACCAATTTTCAGAACATCCACACTTGGACTTGAAAATATGTCGTTAGAGGTGAAACCCCAGAACACCCCGCAAACGAACCTGTGAGCAGCCCTAACACATCGCAAGGCACCAATGTAACTCCTAGGAACTGACCGCGTGGTCACGGGAACCCAGATTTGAGAGCATGGAAAAAAATTTAGAATACCTACAACTGGTCTTGAAACCACGCCGTTAGAGGGTGAAACCCCGAAACACCCCCCCCCCCCAAACGGTCCCATGAGTGGCAACAACACCTCACGCGTGACCAATGTAACTCGTACCAACCGATCACGTGTTCACAGGACCATGGGTTCGAGAGCACGGACCAATTTTGATAATATCTTCAATTAGGCTTGAAAACATGTCGTTATAGGGCAATTCCCCGAAAGACACCCCAAAAAGCCCCGTGAGAGGCGCAAACACCTCGCACCGGACCAATGTAACTTATAGGAACCGATCGTGTGGTCACGAGACCCCCGGCTCAAGAGCACGAACAAATGTTCAAAATATATACAATAAGGCTTGAAACCACGCCGTTAGAGGGCGAAACCCCAAAATACCCCTCAAACGGCTCCGTGAGCGGCGACAACACCTCGCACGAGACCAATGTAACTCGTATCAACCGACCGTGCGGTCACGGGACCATGAGTTTGAGAGCACGAACTCATTTTCAAAATATCTAGACTTAGGCTTGAAAACATGACGTTAGAGGGCGTAACCCCGAAACACCCCCCAAACGGCTCCATGAGTGGTGCCAACACCTCGCACGGGACAATGTAAGTCTTAGGAATCGGCAGCATGGTCACGGGAGCTTTAGTTCAAGAGCAAAGATCAATTTTTATAATATCAACACTTAGGCTTGAAAATATGCCGTTAGAGGGAGAAACACCAAAACATCCCACAAACGGCCCTAGACAACACCACACATGAGACTAATATAACTCGTAGGAACCAATTGTGTGGTCACGAGACCCCCGATTCAAGAGCGTAGACGAATTTTCGAAATATCTACACTTAGGCTTGAAAACATGCCATTATAGGGGAAACACCAAACAATCCCCCAAACGACCCCATCCAACACCTCGCACGAAACTAGTTCATCTCTTAGGAACGGATTGCGTGGTCACGAGACACCCAGTTCAGGAGCACGGCCCAATTTTCAAAATATCAACACTTAGGCTTGAAAACATGTTATTAGAGGGAAAAAGAAACACATCCCAAACATCCTCGTGAGTGGCGACAGCACCTCGCATGGGACCATTGTAACTCGTAGGAATAGATCACGTGGTCACGGGACCATGGGTTCGAGAGCAAGAATCAATTTTTAGAATATCTACACATAGGCTTGAAAACATGTCGTTATGGGGAGAAACCCCAAAACACCCCCCAAATGGACCCGTGACCAGTGCAAAACCTGGCACGGAACCAATGTAACTTGTTGAAACGGATTCTAGAGCACAGACCAATTTACAAATATCTACAACTTAGTTTGAAACCACGTCGCTAGATGGTGAAACCCCAAAGCCCCCCCCCCCCCCCCCAAACATCCCCATGGGCAGCAAAAACACCTCGCACGGGACTAATGTAACTCGTAGGAACCGACCACATGATCATAGGACCACGGGTTCGAGAGAATGGACAGATTTTAATAATATCTACACTACAGCTTCCAAACATGCCATTATAGGGAAAAACCACAAAACACCCCCCAAACCTCCCCGTGAGCGGTGCCAACACGTTGCAGGGGACCAATGTAACTCATAGGAACCGATCATGTGGTCACGGGACCAATTTCCATAATATCTACACTTAGGCTTGAAAGCATGCCATTATAGGGAGAACCCTCGCCCGGTTCGAGAGCACGGAACAATTTTCAAAATATCTACACTTAGGCTTGAAAACATATCGTTAGAGGCCCCCCCACACACACACGACCCTACCAACAGCGCTAACACCTTGCACAACACCAATGTAAACTCGTAGGAACTAACCTCGTGGTCACTGGACCCCCCGGTTTGAGATCATAGAAAATTTTTAGAATATCTAAAACTGGTCTTGAAGCCATGCCGTTAGAGGCCAAACCCCAAAACACCCCCCAAACGGCCCCGTTAACGGCGACAACACCTCGCACGGGACCAATGTAACTTCAGAGGAATCAACCTCGTGGTCACGGGACCACGAGTTCGAGATCAGGGATAAATTTGGATAAGATCTACACTTAGGCTTGAAAATATGTCGTTATAGGTCTAAACCCAAAAACACCCACCCCCCAAACTGCCCCATGCGCGGCGCAAACACCTCGCAAGGGACCAATGTAACTCGTAGGAACTGATCGCGTGGTCACGGGACCAATTTTCATCATATCTACACTTAGGATTGAAAACATGCCATTACAAGGAGAACCCTCAAAACACCCCCCAAACGGCCCGGTGAGCGGCGCTAACACCTCGCATGGCACCAATGTAACTCGTAGGAACTGACCGCGTGGTCATGCGATCCTCGATTAGAGATCACGAACCAATTTTCAAAAAATCTACACTTAGGCTTGAAACACATGACGTTAGAGGGTGAGACCCCGAAACACTCCCCAAACAGCCCAGTGAGTAGCGCCAACACCTTGTACGGGACCCCCGGTTCAAGAGCACGGATCAAATTTCATAATATCAACATGTATGATTAAAAACATGTCGTTAAAGGGCGAAACGTAAAAAGACCCCGCAAACAGCCCAACCAACACCACGCATGAGACCAATGTAACTCGTAGGAACCGATTGTTTGGTCAATGGACCCCCGATTCAAGAGCATGGGCCAATTTTTAAAATATCTACACTTGGGCTTCAAAACATACCTTTAGAGGGAAAAACACCAAAACACACCGTAAACGACCCCATCCAACACCTCACACAAGAACAATGCAACTCTTAAGAACCTATTATGTGGTCAAGAGACACCCGGTTCAA
The DNA here is from genome assembly GCA_949130495.1 of Sambucus nigra. Taxonomy (NCBI): domain Eukaryota; kingdom Viridiplantae; phylum Streptophyta; class Magnoliopsida; order Dipsacales; family Adoxaceae; genus Sambucus; species Sambucus nigra. Next base: position 500,822,333 of record OX422207.1, on the reverse strand, counting down.
GACCATGACCCAATTTTCAAAATATCTACACCTGGACTTGAAAACATGTTGTTAGATGGAAAAAGAAACACGTCCCAAACGGCCCCGTGAGCAGCGACAACACCTCGCATGGGACCAATCAAACTCATGGGAACTGACTGTGTGGTAATGGGACCACGGGTTCGAGAGCTCGAATCAATTTTCAAAATATCTACACATAGGCTTGAAAACATGCCGTTATAGGGTGAAACTTTGAAACACACCCCAAATGGTCCTGTGAGCGGCGATAACACCTCACACAGAACCAATGTTACTCATAGGAACTAATCGCGTGGTCACGGAACCCACGGTTCGAGGGCACGGATCAATTTTCACAATATCTACAACTGGGCTTGAAACCACGCCGTTAGAGGGCGAAACCCCGAAACACCACCAAAATGACCCCATGAGCTTTGACAACACCTCGTACGGGACAAATGTAACTCGTAGGAACCGATCGCGTGGTCACGGGACCATGGGTTTGAGAGCACAGACCAATTTTGATAATATCTACACTTAGGCTTGAAAACATGTCATTATAAGGCGAACCCCCGAAACACCCCCAAAATGGCCCTGTGAGCGGTGCAAACACCTCGTTGGGATCAATGTAACTCATATGAAACGGTTGTGTCATCACGGGACCCCTAGTTCGAGAGCACGAACCATTTTTCAAAATATCTACACTTACACTTGAAAACATGTTATTAGAGTGCGAAACCCCAAAACACCACCCAAACGGCCTCGTGAGAGGCGCCAACACCTCGCACGGGACCATTGTAACTCATACGTAATGACCGCGTGGTCACAGGGCACCCAGATCGAGAGCACGGACCAATTTTATCATATATACACTTGGGATTGAAAACATAACGTTAGGTACAAAACCCTAAAACACTCCCCAAATGGCCCCGTTAGAGGCAACAACACCTCACATGGCACCAATGTAACTCGTAGGAATCGATCGCATGGTCACAGGACCCTTGGTTCGAGAGCACAGACCAATTTTTAAAATATCTACACTTTGGCATGAAAACATACAATTATAGGGAGAAACCCTGAAACACACCCAAAATGGCCTTGTGAGTGGCGCAAACATATCGCACGGGACCAATGTAACTCGTAAGAACCGATCGTGTGGTCATGGGACCCCCAGTTCAAGAGCATGGACCAATTTTCAGAACATCTACACTTGGGCTTGAAAATATGTCGTTAGAGGGGAAATCGAGGAACACCCAGCAAACGTCCCTGTCAGCGGCGCTAACACATCGCACAACACCAATGTAACTCCTAGGAACTGACCACGTGGTCACAGGACCCCCGATTCGAGAGCACGAAAAAAAATTGGAATACCTACAACTGGTCTTGAAACCACGCCGTTAGAGGGTGAAACCCCGAAACACTCCCCGAACGGCCCCATGGAGGCGACAACACCTCACACGTGACCAATGTAACTCTTACCAACCGATCGCGTGGTCACAGGACCACGGGGTCCAGAGCATGGAACAATTTTGATAATATCTACACTTAGGCTTGAAAACATGTCGTTATAGGACAAAACCCCGAAAGACACCCCAAAAGGCCCTGTTAGCGGCGCAAACACCTTGCACCGGACCAATGTAACTCATAAAAACCGATCGTGTGGTCACAGGACCCCCGGTTCAAGAGCACGGACAAATGTTTAGAATATCTATAACAAGGCTTAAAACCACGCAGTTAGAGGGCAAAACCCCAAAATACCCCCAAACGTCCCCTTGAGCAGCGACAACACCTCGAACGAGACCAATGTAACTCGTAGAACCGACCGTGTGGTCACAGGACCATGAGTTCGAGAGCATGAACTCATTTTCAAAATATCTACACTTAGGATTGAAAACATGACGTTAGAGGGCGTAACCACGAAACACCCCCAAAATGGCCCTGTGAGCGATGACAACACCTCGCACGGGACCAATGTAAGTCTTAGGAACCGGTCGCGTGGTCACGGGAGCTTCAGTTCAAGAGCACGGATCAATTTTTATAATATCAACACTTGGGCTTGAAAACATGACGTTAGAGGGATAAACACGAAACCACCCCATAAACGGCCCTAGACAACATCACGCATGAGACCAATATAACTCGTAGGAACCGATTGTGCGGTCACGAGACCCTCGATTCAAGAGCGCGGACGAATTTTCAAAATATCTACACTTGGGCTTCAAAACATGCCATTATCAAGGAAACATCAAACCATCCCACAAACGACCCCATCCAGCACCTCGCACGAGACCAGTGCAACTCTTAGGAACGGATTGCGTGGTCACGAGACACCCGGTTCAAGAGAACGGCCCAATTTTCAAAATCTCGACACTTGGGCTTGAAAACATGTTGTCAAAGGGAAAAAGAAACACGGCCCAAACATCCCCGTGGGTGGCGAAGCACCTCGCACGGGACCATTGTAACTCATAGGAATAGATCACGTGGTAACGGGACCACGGGTTCGAGAGCAATAATCAATTTTTAGAATATCTACACATAGGCTAGAAAACATGTCGTTATGGGGCGAAACCCCAAAACACCCCCCAAACGGACCCGTGACCAGCGTAAACACCTCACACGGAACCAATGTAACTCGTCGGAACCTATTATAGAGCATAGAGAAATTTACAAAATATCTACAACTGGGCTTGAAACCACGTCATTAGAGGGTGAAACCCCAAAGCCCCCACCCCCCCAACGCCCCCATGGGCAATGACAACACTTTGCACGGGACCGCTGTAACTTGTAGGAACCTACCGCGTGATCATAGGACCACGGGTTCGAGAGCATGGAAAATTTTTTAGAATATCTACACAAAGGCTTCCAAACATTCCATTATAGGGAGAAACCCCGAAAAACCCCCCAAACGGCCTCGTGAGAGGTGCAAACACGTTGTAGGGGACCAATGCAACTCATAGGAACCGATCATGGGGTCACGTGACCAATTTTCATAATATCTACACTTAGGCTTGAAAGCATGCCATTATAGGGAGAACTCCCGAAACCCCCAGGTTCGAGAGCACGGAACAATTTTTAGAATTATTACACTTTGGCTTGAAAACATATCGTTAGAGGGGAACCCCGACCCCCCCCCCCCCCCCACATGACCCTGCCAATGGCGCTAACACCTCGCACAGCACCAATGTAACTCTTAGGAACTAACCTCATGGTCACGGGACCCCTGGTTTGAGATATCCATGTCGCTCGAATGAAGGACATATGTCATTCGAACAAGATCGCGCGACATGCCTATATCGCGCGAACGACAGTCAAAGTCGTTTGAGCGAGCTCTTCGTTCAAGGCACTTCGCTTCTACACTTAGAAAAAATTTTGCTTTTGATAAAAAATTAATCCAGACTTCAAAAACAATTTTCACAAAATTTCCCAAATATTTATGCAAATATTAAAGCTCCAATAAACCATTTTATTGATAAAGCGTAGTGGAGTAATGGGAATGAGCTGAGCAGCACGTCGCATATAGCATGATGCACGTGAAGATAATGGATGCATTGAATTCAGATAAAGGTCGTCGAGGATGATCGTGTTGACGTGCCAAATGTAACGGTATCAGACATACAAACTGTGATCTAGGAGAATATAGAAAATTCCTAGATTCTACCCCGGACATATATAAAATTATGTCCTTACCAATCTCCCCTTATGTCTATGCTGGTACATATATAAAAATCTGAATTATGCAATCAAATGACATACAAGATAAAATCCCTATTAAACCCTCAAACTGAGATTACTAAATGACATGTCTTCCAAATCTTCAGCTCTTCAAAAACTTCCAAGGCTTTTCTCACCAGGGTGTGTAATCAATTAATGAGCAATGTTGTACCTACACACATGAGATAAAGAACATACCCGTGATAAGGAATAGTTTAAAATATAATGATATGCAAAAATTGATGATCAATTAAGCTTAAGAAAATCATTCATAAATCAACCAAACACCAAAACAATTCTCCCCCATAATTCTTCTCCCCCTTTTTATGATGTCCCCAAATAGAGAGATATGAGACGCATAAATGAATGAACATGGAGAATGACAAACATGAATAAACTGCTATTTTTGTATTTTTCAAAAAAAATTCACACGTAATATACAATAAAGAATCACACCATGAAATAACACAAAAACAACCAAGTCGATGATAGCGTAAATGAAGGGGTGTGATCAAATTCAATAGGAAAATCAATGCATACAAACATCACATATGTGCACGATGAATATCGTATACTCCTAAGGAATGAACTCAAAATCTTCCTTTGGTGTAAAAAGGTGGTAATATGAGAAATTGGCTCAATCAAATCCACAAATCTAAGCTCAAAGTGATTTCCACACCAATAACGTCCAAAACTATTTGATGCTTTTTTAGGACTTTCAAGGAAGTGCAACCCCGTTTATGTTCTCCAACCAAACTCCCTTAGATTTATATTTTTTATAGAGACGATCTAAATTCTCAAACTTTGGAGAATTGAAGGTGAAACCTAATGGCCCATATATGGCATATAGTGCTTTTTATTGACTTTAAAGTTTTTTTTCGGGCTCTTTTAACCTCTTTGGACCCCGGATAATTTTTTAGTTCCTTTTTAACGGTGGCTTAGAATTGCAAAGACTAAATGAACCTTTCACAGCCCTTCCTCATTTTCAAATAAACACACAGTCTCACCAAAACGGTTTTTACATGCATTCCAATCTTGTCAAGTTTTATGGCATATGGTTAGTTGTATAGACAAAATTGAGATGGAAATACTCAAACCAATATGTGATAGACAAGTACAATAATTAAATAAAGCCGTGCATGCGTGCAATAAAGGAGATAGGAGTCAAATATGTAGGAAGATATCACTAATCACATCTCAAAGACTCCAATCAATGCAAAGAACATGGATGAAATGATGTAGCGTCTCAAATCTCTATCAAACAGTCCCATGGATAAATGGAATGAAATTGTGACTCGGCTATCTTAAATGCTCATCCATAAAAGGTGCAAATAAAATCTTTTTGAGTTTTTCCAAAACTTTATCAAAATAAAATCTTTTTGTATTTTCTAAAAAAATAAAAAATAATACAAATTAATGGTACATGCTAGCAATAGGCAAAAAAGACATCATGAAAACCACCCTATGCTAGCAAACATGTCAAGACCTTAACCGGGAAGAGCGGTGGACTTTTCCAAATATGGTGACATCTTTTGAACCAACTCCATAAGATCATGTGTGGTCTTGATAAAAAACTTCACTTTATCGCGAATGTGTGCAAACTCTCTATCATTATGTGCAAGCAAGGTATCATGAGTGGGTACATGTTCATGAATGTGTGAAGTGGAATGATGTGACACAAAATCCAACTTAGAACAAAACTCCCAAAGATGTCCTCATTTCTTGCAGTTGGAACAAACATAAACCGGTCTAGGAACTAATTTATCAAAAAAATTTGGATGAACTATCCTAGACGGACACCCATGAGAATCACTCACTAAAGTGGAGATAGGCTCGAGCGCATTAGAAGTAGTGAATGCACCGTCATGACCTTTTCCAACATTCTCACCATTATTCAAATCGGGATAGGGAACCATCTTATCAACCTTCTCAGATGCATTCTCTAATGAGACTTGGACCTCCCGTGCTTGTATGAGATCATCCTCAAGATAGGATACACGTGTCATCAGACTAGACACCGTGTGGGTCAAGTCACATTTTTCCCTTTTTAGCTTAACATTCTCTTCCTTCAAATCACAAATCCGAAGACCTAGAATTCTATTTGACCTTCTTATTTCCATCGTCTCGATAAATAACTTTCTAAAAGCTTTTTGGATCACACTTTCATCACCTTTCTCATCCTCACTATCACTTAGGGTAGCGGACACTCAAATTTCTTGTGCCCTGTCCCATCACACTCAAAATATCTTATTTTCTCAAGGTTTTCCTTTCTCTCTTTTTCTTTCTCGTAAAAACTTTCTCTCTCTCCAAACAATCTTAACTCTTTCTCTAAAGCGGTGATTTTAAGAACTAACGTTTTGTTACGGTTTTTTATCTCAAATGAATCAGAATATAACTCAGTGTAGGAGTGTTGAATATCACTCTCGCTTTCACTTGCATCATCCACCCCTGACTCACATCGCTCTCACTGTCGAGGTGTCCCTATGAAGTAGAATCCTCATCGTCGTGAGGAGGACTAGAAGTACTCACTTGACTAGCCATGAATGCGGTCAAGTTACACTCATGCGGTGACTCATCTCCAGAATCCACCGACTCGACCTCACTGTCGTCACTAAGCGTAGCATTAAGGAAAGCTTTTCCCTTTTCTCTGTTCAGCCTAGTAGCACACTCAAAAGATCTATGACCCCTACCGTCGCACTCAAAGCATCTCTCACTTTCTTTCTTAGGAGGATCTTTAAAATCCTTTTCATTTTTCTTTTCAAACTTATTTTTCTCAAACTTCTTTTTATCTTTAAAATTACGATTTTACTGGAATTTGAGAATTCTCTTAAAATTTTTAGCAAATAGGGCCAAATCATCTAAGTCAAAATCACACTCAGAATCTGATGTATTTGTCTCTCTTTTTCTAGATGACTCTCCCCTCTTTATTGCCGACCCCTCACTCTTTCTCTCCTGGGCATTAAGTGCAATTCCCCTATCTTTAGACTTGACAGATTTAGGAAACATATCAATTTCATACGTTTGCAAGTCTCCTACAAGTTCCTCCAATTTATGCGTATTTAAATTACCCATAGAATTTAACGCAGTGACTTTAGGGATAAAACTCTTAGGCAGTGATCTAAGAATATTTTTAACAACTCTAGCATTAGGAATGTGTTCACCAAGATTAAAGCTAGTGTTAACAATATCAGACAATCTAGCATAAAATTCATCAAAATATTCAGATTCAAGCATGGTGATTGTTTCAAATTGAGTTGTTAAATTTTGCAGTTTAGACTCTTTCACAGCATTAGTTGTTTCATGGATAAGTTGCAAAAAATCCCATGCCTCTTTTGACGTGGTGCACGTCATTATGCGTTTGAACTCATCAGGTGTGACAGACCCAGAAATAGCAGTTAAACCCTTAGAATTAAAAGATGACCATTTGAATTCTTCTTCAGTCCATGTAGTAACATGTTTTAAATTGGTCACGTTTTTAAGAGTGACGGAGGGAGGTGTCCACCATTTTTCAACCGAAATCCACACACGTTCATCAATGGCTTTTAATGGACATCTCATGAGGGCTTTCCAATATGCATTGTTTAACCCATAAAAATCTGGCATTTTATTATATAACATCTCCATTATGAACACACACGTTTTCAAAAATCAATTTTTCAGAAAACTGATATCTTATAAAAATTTTGCAAAAAATTACACGGTAAAGTTGTGTAACTGGCTCTGATACCAATTTGAGAAGAGTGCGCTTGCGTTCAAATAAGGAAGTTATTTAATTAAACTCAGTTTTTATCAATTAAGTCCTAAACATGCATCTAGGTGTGATTGATGATGATAAAATCAAGCAAGAACATTAAAACACACACAAATGAGGAAAAATTGCCCAAAGGGGCAAAAACCTTTTATTTTCACAATAATTTTGTAAGAAAATGGCTTACACAGATTACAATGAAAATATATGACACAGAAATACCCTCGGGTGTCGGTTCTGATGTCGTCGGCTCGAACTATCCCTTTCCAGTAGCGCAGCAATGAAGAAGAGCACGACTTCCTCACAAATTACTCCAGATGAGTAAATGATCCTCTTGAAGGTTTAAAGATTCACACACATATATGGGAATGGTTTTGCGAATCAAAAAGGTTTTGAAAACCTTAAAAAGATGAAGTCTTATTCTGGACTATTTTCGCAGAATTTTGAGATTGCAGAAAGACTTGAAAATTGTGTAGAAGGTGAACAGGTATTTATACGAAAATTGAGGCAGTGGATCGTTTGAACGAGATACCCATGTCGCTCGAACGAAGGGCAGATGTCATTCGAACGAGATCGCGCGACATTCCTATCTCGCGTGAACGACAGTCAAAGTCATTTAAGCGAGCTCGCCGTTCATGGCACTTTGTTTCTACACTTAGAAAAAATTATGCTTTAAATAAAAAATTAATCCAAACTTCAAAAACAATTTTCAAAAAATATCCCAAATATTTACGTAAATATTAAAGCTCCAATAAACCATTTTACCGATAAAGCGTAGTGGAGTAGTGGGAATGAGCTGAGCAGCACGTCGCATGTAGCATGATGCACGTGAAGATAATGGATGCATTGAATTTGGATACAGCCCATCGAGGATGATCGTGTTGACGTGCCGAATGTAACGGTATCAGACATACAAATTGTGAACTAGGAGAAAACAGAAAATTCCTAGATTCTACCCCGAACATTTATAAAATTATGTCCTTACAGGGCTTGAAAACATGCCTTTAGAGGGTGAAACAAAAAAACATCCTGCAAATGATCCCAGTCAACACCACGCATGAGGCCAATGTAACTTGTAAGAACTAATTGTGGGGTCACGAGACCCCCATTCAAGAGCACGGACCAATTTTCAAAATATCTACGCTTGGGCTTGAAAACATTCAGTTAGAGGGAAAAGCACCCAAAAAACCTGCAAACGACCCCATCCAACAACTCGCACGAGACAAATGAAACTCCTAGGAACCGATTGCATGGTCACGAAACACCTGGTTCAAGAGCATGACCCAATTTTCAGAATATGTACACTTGGGCTTGAAAACATGTTGTAAGAGGGCAAAACAAATGCGTCCTAAACGGCTCCTTGAGCGGTGACAACACCTCGCACAGGATCAGTGTAACTCGTAGGAACCGCCCGCGTGGTCACGGGACCACGGGTTCAAGAGCACAAATCAATTTATAGAATATCTACACATAGGCTTAAAAACATGCCGTTATAGGGAAAAACCTCAAAACACCCACAAAAGGCCCTGTAAGAGGCGCTAACACCTCGTAGGGCACCAATGTAACTCATAGGAACTGATCGCGTGGTCACGGGACCCCCGGTTTGAGAGCACGGACTAATTTTTAGAATATCTACAACTGGGCTTAAAACCACGTCATTAGAAGGGAAACCCTCGAAACACCTCCTAAACGTTGCTATGAGAGGTGACAACACCTCGCAGGGGACCAATGTAACTCTTAAGAACTGATCGCGTGGTCACGGGACCACGAATTTGAGAGCTCGAATCAATTTTTAGAATATCTACAAATTGTCTTAAAAACATGTCATTATAGGGAGAAACCTCAAAATAACCCCAAAACGGCACGAGACCGATAAAAATCGTAGGAACCGACCGCATGGTCACGGGACCCCCGGTTCAAAAGCACGGACCAATTTTAAGAATATCTACAACTAGGCTTGAAACCACGCCGTTAGAGGGAGAAACCCCCAAACACCCCCCAAATGGTCTCATGAGCGGCGACAACACCTTGCATGGGACCAATTTAACTCATAGGAACCGATCGTGTGGTCACGGGACCAGCGGTTCAAGAGCACGAAATTGTTTTTAGAATATCTACAACTGGGCTTGAAACCACGCCGTTAGAGGGAGAAACCCTGAAATACCCCCCAAACGGCCCCATGAGTGGCGACAACACCTCGCACGGGACAATGTAACTCGTAGGAACTGACCGTGTGATCACGAGACCACGAGTTCGAGAGTAGGGGTGAATTTTTAGAAAATATATACTTAGGCTAGAAAACATGCCGTAATAGGGAAAACCCCGAAACATCCCCCAAATGTCCCCGTGAGCAGCGCCAACACCTCGCATAGGACCAAAGTAACTCTTAGGAACCAACCATGTGGTCACGGGACCCCCGATTTAAGAGCACAAATAAATTTTCATAATATCAACACTTGGGCTTAAAAACATCCCGTTAAAGGCTGAAACACCAAAAGACCCTGCAAACGGTCCCAGTCAACACCACGCATGAGACGAATGTAACTCGTAGGAACAAATTGTGTGGTCACGAAACCCTCGTTCAAGAGCAAGGACCAATTTTAAAAATACCTACACTTGGGCTTGAAAACATGTCATTAGATGGTGAGACACAAAAACATCTTGTTAATGACCCCATCCAACAACTCGCACAAGACCAATGCAACTCCTAGGAACCGATTGTGTCCTCACAAAACACCCAGTTCAAGAGCACAACCTAGTTTTTATAATATCGACACTTAGGCTTGAAAACATATTGTGAAGAGGGAAAAAGAAACACGTCCTAAACAGTCCCAAGAGTGGCGATAACACCTCGTAAGGGACCAATGTAACTCATAGGAACTGACTGCATGGTCACGCAATCACGGGTTCAAGCGCATGAATCAATTTTTAGAATATGGACACATAGTCTTGAAAACATGTCGTTATATGGTGAAACCTCGAAACACCCCCAAAAAAGCCCTCTGAGCAATGCTAACACCTCATAGGGCACCAATGTAACTCGTAGGAACTGGTCGCGTGGTCACGGGACCCCCAGTTTGAGAGCACGGAAAAATTTATAGAATATCTACAACTGGTCTTGAAACCATGCCGTTAAAGGGAAAAACCCTGAAACACGTCCCAAACATCACTGTGAGTGGCGATAACACCTCGAACGAGACCAATGTAACTCATAAGAACTGACAGTGTGGTCAAGGGATCACGGGTTCAAAAGCACGAATAAATTTTCAGAATATCTCAACATAGGCTTGAAAACATGCCGTTATAGGGCAAAACACCAAAACACTCCCAGAATGGTGCTTTGAGCGGCGCCAACAACTCACATGGGACCAATGTAACTCGTAGGAACCGACCGTGTGGTCACGATACCCCCAGTTCGAGAGCAAAGACAATTTTTTAGAATATCTACAACTAGGCATGAAACCACGCCGTTAGAGGGAGAAACCCCAAAACACCCCCCAATCGGCCTCAAGAGCGGCGACAACACCTTGCACGGGACTAATTTAACTCGTAGGAACCGATCGTGTGGTCACGGGACCCCCGATTCAAGAGCAAGAACAAATTTTTAGAATATCAATAACTAGGCTTTAAACCACGCCGTGTGATGGCAAAACCTCAAACCCCCCCCCCCCCCAAACGGCCCCGTGAGTGGCGACAACACCTCGCACGAACCAATTTCAAGAATATCGATGGTTGGGCTCGAAAACATCTCCTTAGAGGGAAAAACACCAAAATACCCTGCAAACGACCCAATCCAACACCTCGCACAAGACAAATGTAACTCGTAGGAACCGATTGGGTAGTCACGAGACACCCGATTCAAGAGCACGACTCAATTTTCAAAATATCTACACTTAGGCTTGAAAATATGCCCTTAGAGGGTAAAAGAAACACGTCCCAAATGGCCCCGTGAGCAGCAACAACACCTCCTGCGGGACTAGTGTAACTCTAGGAACTGATCGTGTGGTCATGGGACCCCCGGTTCGAGAGTACGGACCAATTTTCATAATATTTACACTTAGGATTGAAAACAAGCCTTTAGAGGACGAAACCCTGAAACACCACCCAAATTGCCCCATGAGTGGTGCCAACACCTCGCACACGGACAATGTAACTTGTAGTAACCAACCACGTAGTCATGGGACCCCCGGTTCGATAGCACAACCAATTTTCAAAATATCTACACTTGGGCTTGAAAACATGTCGTTCAAGGGTGAAACACCAAAACACCCCGCAAATGACCCCATCCAACACCTCGCGCGAGACTAATGAAACTCTTAGGAACCGATTGCATGGTGATGAGATACCCGATTTAAGGCCATAACTTAATTTTCAAAATATCGACACTTGGGCTTGAAAAGATGTTGTTAGAGGATAAAAGAAACACGTCCCAAATCGCCCCATGATAGGCGATAACACCTCGCACGGGTAATGTAACTCGTTCGAGAGCGTGGATCAATTTTCAGAATATCTACATATAGGCATGAAAACATGTCGTTATAGGGTTAAACCCCAAAACACCCCCCAAATGGCCCCGTGAATGGAATAAACACCTCGTATGGACCAATTTATCTCGTAGGAACCGATCGTGTGGTCATAGGACCACCGGTTCAAGAGGATGGACAAACTTTTAGAATGTCTAAAACTGGGCTTAAAACCACACCGTTAGAGGGTGAGACCCCAAAATACCCCCCAAATGGCCTCATGACCGGCCAACATGTCGCACGGGACCAATGTAACTCGTAGGAACCGATCGTTTGATCACATCACCAAGGGTTCGAGGGCATGACCCAATTTTCAAAATATCTACACTTAGGCTTGAAAACATGCCGTTATAGGGAGAAACATCGAAACACCCCCCAAACGGCCCCATGAGAGGTGCACACACGTCGCAGGAGACCAATGAAACTCGTAGGAACCGATCGCGTGGTCAAAAGACCCCCTGTTTGAGAGCATAGAAAAAAAATTTAAATATCTACAACTAGGTTTGAAACCACGCCGTTAGAGGGCAAAACCCAAAAACACCCCCCAAATGGCCTCGTCAGCAGTGAAAACACCTTGCACGGGGCCAATGTAACCCGTAGGAACCAATCACGTGGTCACGAGATGCCCAATTAAAGAGCATGAATTAATTTTCAAAATATCTACACTTGGGATTGAAAACATGCCTTTAGAGGGCAAAAGAAACACGTCCCAAATGGCCCCTTAACGACGACAACACCTCGCGCGAGACAAATGTAACTCGTAGCAACCGACCATGTGGTCACTGGACCCTAGGTTCGAGAGCATAGACTAAATTTTATAATATCTACACTTGGGCTTGAAAACATGTCGTTAGAGGGTAAAGCCCGAAACGCCCCCCAAATGGCCCTATGAGCAGCGTTAACACCTTGCACGACACCAATGTAACTTGTAGGAACTGACCGCGTGGTCACGGGACCGTGGGTTCGAGAGCAAGGACCAATTTTCATAATATTTACATTTAGGATTGAAAACAAGGCATTGGGGGGAAAACCCTGAAACACCGCCCTAACGGCCCCATGAGTGGTGCCAACACCTCGCACGGGACCAATGTAACTCGTAAGAATCTACCGCGTGATCACAGGACCCCCCATTCGAGATCTCGAACCAATTTTTAGAATATATACACTTGGGCTTGAGAACATGCCATTAGAGGGCGAAACACCAAAAGACCCCGTAAACGACCACATCCAAAACCTCGCATGAGATCGATGTAACTTATAGGAACTGATTACGTGGTCACGAGACACCCGGTTCAAGAGCATGAAACAATTTTTAAAATATCTACACTTGGGATTGAAAACATGCCCTTAGAGGGCAAAATAACCATGTCCCAAATGGACCCATGAGTGCCGATAACACCTCACACGGGACCAATATAACTTGTAGGAACCGACCGTATGGCCACGGGACCCCAGGTTACAAAGCATGGATCAATTTTCAGAATATCCACACTTAGGCTTGAAAGCATGCCTTTATAGGGAGAAACCCCGAAACACCCCCAAAACGGTGCTTTGAGTGGCACCAAAACCTCACACGGGACCAATGTAACTCATAGGAACCGACCGCGTGGTCACGGGACCCCCGGTTCGAGAGCACAGACCAATTTTCAAAATATCTACACTTGGGATTGAAAACATGTCATTAGAGGGGAAACCCTGAAACACCCCCCAAAGAGCCCCGTTAATGGCAATAACACGTCGTATGACACCAATGTAACTAGTAGGAACTGACCGTGTGGTCACAGGTCTCCCGATTCGAGAGCACGAAATAATTTTTAGAATATCTACACTGAGGCTTGAAAACATACCGTTAGAAGGTGAAGCCCCAAAACATTCCCACAAACGGTCCCGTGAGTGGCGCCAACACCTCGCAAGGGACGAAAGTAACTCGTTGGGACCGATTGCATGGTCATATTAACCCCGGTTCGAGAACATGACCAAATTTTTAGAATATAACACACAGTCTCGAAAACATGCCGTTAGACGGTGAAACCTCAAAACCCACCAAACGGCCTCGTGAGCGGTGCCAACACCTTGCACGGAACTAATGTAACTCGTATGAATCGACCACGTAGTCATGGGACCCCCTCTTCGAGAGTGGGGAAATGTTTTTGGAATATCTACGCTTGGGATTAAAAATAAGCCATTAGACTATGAAATACCAAAATACCCAACAAACGGCCCCAGTTAGCACCACGCACGGGACCAATGTAAATCATAAGAACCAACTGCATGGTCACGAGACCCCCGGTTCGAGAGCACGACCCAATTTGCAAAATATCTACACTTGGTCTTGAAATCATGACGTTAGATGAACAGACATGTTAATTGTGCCAACACCTCGTACGGGACCAATGTAACTCGTAGGAACCGACTTCATAGTCATGAGAACCAAGGTTCTAGAGCGTGGACCAATTTTCATAATATCTATACTTTTGCTTGAAATATGCTGTTAGAATGCGAAACCCTAAAACACCCCCCAAACGGCCTCGTGAGTAGTGCGAACACCTCGCATGGGACCAATGTAATTCGTAGGAACGGACAGCATTATCATGGGCCCCCCGGTTCGAGATCATGGAACAATTTTTAGTATATCTACCCTTAGTTTTGAAAACATGTCGTTAGAGGGAAAAACCTCAGAAGACCTCCCAAACGGTCCCGTGATTAGTGACAACACCTCGTACGGGACCAATGTAACTTGTAAGAACCGGTCGTGTTGTTGTGGGACCCCTGATTCAAGAGCATGGACCAATTTCAAAAATGTCTACACTTAGGCTTAAAAATATTTCGTTAGAGGTAGAAAACCCAAAACACCCCCTAAACGGCCGTGAGCGGCACCAACACCTCGTACGGGACCAATGTAACTCGTAGGAATCGACCGCATGGTCTCGAGACCCCCATTGGAGAGCGCAAACCAAGTTTCATAATATCTACACTTAGTCTTGAAAACATGCTAATAGAGAAAAAAAATTTGAAACATGAACCAAATGGACCCGTGAGCAGCGCCAAAACCTCAAACGGGATCAATGTAACTTGTAGGAACCGACTGCATGGTCTGAGACCCTCGGTTAAAGAGCACATACTAATTTTTAGAATATATACATATGCTCATGGAAACAAGCCTTTAGAGGGTTAACCCCGAAACACACCCCAAATGGACTCGTGAGGGGTGACAACACCTCATGCAGGACTAATGTAACTCGTAAGAGCCGACTGCATGGTCCGGGACCCGCGACAAATTTTTGGAATATATACATTTGGGATTAAAAATAAGTCGTTAGACTGTGAAACACCGAAACTCACCCCCAAACGACCTCATGAGAGGCACCAACACCTCGCACGGGACTATGTAACTCATAGGAATCGATCGCGTGATCACGGGACCCATGGTTCGAGAGCACAACCTAATTTTCATAATATTTACACTTATACTTGAAAACATGCCGTTAGAGGGAGAAACTCCGAAACACACCCCAAACGGCCCCATGATCAGCACTAACACCCCACCCAGGACCAATGTAACTCATAGGAATCGATCGTGTGGTTATGGGACCCTCGGTTAGAGAGAATGCCCCAATATTTAGAATATATACTCTTAGGCTTGAAAATATGTCGTTAAAACAAGAACCCCGAATCACACCCCAAATGGCCCTGTGAGGGGCGCCAACAACTCGCATGGGACCAATGTCACTCATAAGAACCGACTGCATGGTCACGCAACCCTCGATTCAATTGCACAACCCAATGTTTAGAATATATACATTAAGTCATGAAAACATTGAAAAACTTATTTACAAGGTTAATAACAAAAAGTTATAAGTTGAGTAAACTCCGAAATAAACTCTTTGAACAAAATTCTTTTCAAAATACAACACTAGATGTGTTAAAATGTTTTTCTGAATATCTCCTCCAGATTCGTTAGTTTCATTACCTTAGTTTTTTTAAAACTAAAATGTTCAATTAAGTCTTAAGATCGATAATGTTCACCAAAGTAATTAAGAAGATTCAAGCAAATTTGACACGCAATTTTTAATGTGGTAAAACCCTAAAATAAGGAAAACATCCATGGTGACCTCTACGCCACATAACAAAGTCCACAAAAATCACACGACACAAGTTACAACACTGAGCATGCAATACAAGACCCAAATTTATGTTCAGATTGTTACCTATATGAGTTTCCTCCACTCTCAAAGGCTGCTGACTTGATGTAGTCTTCCTTCCCGCATCTTCCTTGCTTTTTCCTTGTCCTCTTTGATTATAGCAGTTCCAACAAACAAAATATATCACCAAGAACCACAATCTCCAAGTGTTCGTGTGAGAGTGATAGTGTTTGTGAATTAAACTAAAGGAATAAATGCTCCCCACCCTGTCAATCAATAATACAAGCAACATCCTATGAATTATAAGCCACTTCTATATGAAATGAAAATAATCCCAAATATGCTTAGAATACTAGATTTCAAAAAAAAATCATATTTGGAATAAAAAAATTCAAATCAAAACTAGTTTCTAAATTATTTATATTCAATTTTATTTCACCAATTTGTGAAATTAATTTTTGAAACCAAAAATATATTTATCAAATATTAAAATATGCACAACAAGAAGTCTTGTGTTTCAAATTTATTTGAAACTGTAAGAGGGTAGTAAGATGGAGGCGTAACCCTTTTTGAGTACAGTAATGATAAGTTAACTAGCAAAACTATTGATTAACTATAGGACACGCAAACAGAACTTAGTGACGATAAACTTGGTTAAACTCACAAATCTCTCGTGTATGACTCAAAAGATAACAATGAACACAGAATTAGCTCAATTAGAGGGAAAAATAAGTAAGCGCCCTAGATACACATTGGTAGGCAGCCAAACACACCAACCACCCTCAAGAATCTTTGTCAGGTATTAAAATCTTTGTAATAAATGATGATGGTGGGTGAGTAAACTCTCTGGTTTGTAATAACTCTCTCTCTCTCTGATGTATATTATCTCCAATAATAACTTCTGAACTCTCAAAAAGATCATGATACCTCCTCATAGGTGGTTGGGGTCCTTAAATAGCCCCCCAAACTACCCCCGAGGCAACTCAGCCATTAATGCTTGTGAAATACATCCCTCATACTTTATGTCACAAGCATTAAATACCTAATGCACTAGTTATCTCCACGTCATAAGAATTAAATGCCAAGACATGTCTTTTGCCTAACCACTGTGTGTCAGGGGGTTGTCGTCACAAAGGTGGCTCACCAACTGTCTGACAGACCCAAATACCACGGTGGTTTACTCAACTGCAGGCCTGACATTACCTATCTGGTTAGTGACATCAGATAAAGTGGATGTGATGTTAAGTAAACGGTTGTTTGGCTCATAACTCAACGCCCAATGGAACTCAAAGTTGCTCCCCCCCCCCCCCGAGGTTCCAAGATCAGGGTCTTTCGGTATTTTACCCGGTGTATCTAAGATGGTAAGGACAAGCCCCAACGGTGCCTCACTTCTTAATCCTCCAAACCAAGTCCCTTAAAAGTTCCCACAGCGAGGTCGTTCGATAGAGCATGAAATCTCTCCCAGGCCCTGCCAAGCCTAGTCTCTCGCGAGTACCGTTCGACCTCACTCATAATCAATGTTCTCATTACATCATTACAATCATTATAGATCATAGTCAATATAATAAAAGGATACAAGAAGACTAAATTAATCGACAGGACTAAAGGACAAGCTCTCTCGGTCAGCTTCTTCATTGGATGGTCCCTCTGGGCTGCCACGCTGAGTTGCCTTTATCCCAAACACTGTTGTAAGTGGGGGGATTATCTCTAATCTCAGGATTACCTTCAATCCCCCTCTACATTTTCCCCTTCGTGGAGAGATTTATTGTTGGAACATGAAATTTCTCCACAAAAACTTCTCAATCCGATGAACCTTCTCTGTGTGAAAAAATTATGGCATCTTTCCTTTGTTATAACAACTACGCTACCGCCTGTAGGAAAAAATAAAATTCTCCCCGATGTACCTGAGTTGAAGCGCTGCGGCTTATTGGCACTTTGGTGAGGGGACATCGCAACTTTTTTATGTTCACTGAGATTCAACCATTCTATCGTGACTATTTGAAATTCACCCGATACACCTGCTGACTTTCTCAGATATCCGTTTTGACTCTTGGCAAGTGAAATTCTCCCGTTTGTGTTGGTATAAAGTATAGGTGTGGGTAGTGAGTTTTTTAGTTAGGACTACCCCTAGTTGTGACTTGTGAAATTCTCCCTCGTAATGTTTCTCCATGTTCGAAAAAGCAAAAATTCTCCCCGATGTAGCTGAGTCACAATTTAAACAACGTTTGGACTTGTGGCGAGGGGACATCGTAGCTTTTTTGAATCGTTGGGGCACTATCTTTGTTGGGAGCTATTGGATATGTCTGATAAAAATTCTGGTGCCAAAACTTAAACTTGCTTAAGAAGGAAAATCCCTTCTATTTCCCAAGCGTCACTTCATTAATGATGTAGCGCTATCTTTTCAACTGTCAAGACACCTCCCGAAGTTCCACGTGTTCATTTGAAATGATTATAGGCAGCCTTGCACATGTCGTGGTGGGAAACTCAACAAACGGGTTCCTTAAAAGGTTTCAAACGTCTCTTTTTTCAAAACCTTTCTCTTTCCTCTGTCTTCTTCAAGATCCCGTTTTATTTAGAGATATAACTTTATACAAAACTCCATTGTTGCTAAGGTCTTACCTAGCTTCTACCTACTCTCATCTTTTACACCACCACCTATGGTTGAGCTGCTACATTTTCGCTCCCAACCCTTCTTTACCAAGCTTTTTCATACCTCATCGTTATCTTCAATGGCCTCGTCAAGTAATCCTACCACACCTGCCACCAGTGCCCCACCTGCTACCCCTATTTCCACCACCTCTTCTGCCACCGCTTGGACTGCCACTCGCCAGGACCATTTGCGTTTCTATCGACGGTCCCCTATTTTTGGTAAGGGTGATGATTTTTCTAGGTTTTGCAAAACTTTCATTTTCAGTGCTAAGTATGATGCCCTGACACTTGGTAATGAAGACAAAAGTGCTACTCACTAGGGCTTTCTCCCCCTCGAGGGGACTCTTCAATTTCGTCGTGATCGAGGGGACTTCATGTGGTCCCATATTGACTTCGAAGGGCTTGGGGGATCTCTTGCTTATTTCACTACCTGGAACTCCTACATGCATAGTTCCCATGCTCATACTCTCACCGAAATTGGGCTTCATCGGGCTAAGTGGTTTGGTGAGTTTACTCTATCCAGGAATAATGTCGCCCTTCCCGTTCTAGTGTCTCACTGGAACGTTACTACTCACACTTTCATTGTTGTGTGGGGAGAGTTTATGATAACGTTGGAAGATGTGTACGAGCTTTTGGGCCTTGAGGCAACAGGCCATGAGCCTTATTCAGATGAGGCCCTAGATGCCCAGGAGGTTGCTGACCATTTAGATCTGGACCGTATATGCCAAAGGTGCATCAGTTCTTCAAACAAGGCCACTTTCACTCAGCTTATCAACTATTTCTTCAAGGATCCTTCTGAAGGTAGTTCCTTTGAGGCTGCCCCTGGTTAAGTTACATCACTAGAACTTCCTGCCTATATCCTTGTCATTCTTTCTCATTTCCTCTTAACGGGGAAACCCAATGACCAACCTCGAAGGGACCTCATCAATATTTGGCCCAGGGTATCAAGCTTCTTATGGCTACAATCGCCCTGGGATCCCTCTACATGTGGCTTGATAGAACCCGTTTCGACATGGAATGATCTCTTGGTCATTATAACCTGGCCAATTTTGCCAACTGTGTCTTTTTTATAGACTTCCTCAATGTGCATTTCCCAGCCATAGTAGCCAAGACCAACCGCCCTCCTTTGGGGGAAACAATTCTGCCCCCATGTTCCTTTGTTTATCATAAGAGATAAAGTCTAAAGGAGTTGATCTCTATCATTGATCAGCCTAGGAATTTTGTGATGAGGACTTACGAAGAGGATATCTTCCTCCACACTTGCGGTTTTTTTAAACATGAAGCAAGGGTGGTCCAGGCAACTACCCTTCACGTCATTATTGATGAAACTTCACTAGGTGTGGTCCTATTATTTTTGTCGAGGTACCTGCCTTCCTACACCGAGTGGAGATACACCAGTCATAACTACAATCCCAACCGATCCAGCCATCAGTTCAGTTTCAATCAAAGGGATCCTCGCCCAATTTTTCAATTATCTAACCCCAAAGTCTCTTTTAGCGAGGCGTGTTCCCTATTCTCATCAACTGCTGCATGGGGGATAAGTTCTACCATGGCTAGGCGAGTCACTATTCTAAGCATCACGAGGCAAGAGGATATGACCCCTCTATTTGCAACAATGTACTGGTCGAGGCAATTGGACCAAATTTTTGAGTTCATCGAGGGGGATCTCATGTATCCTCCAATTCTTTCATTTTCTACTTTGGAGTTGGGGATAAAAGGTAACTCCGTTCTTGGGATTAAGTTCCCTCTAAGTAAAACCCCCAAGGTACCTCCTACTAAACTTCCTCCGCGTTTCTCCATGATCCGCACTGCCACGCCCAAATCCAAAATCGCTCTAACCCCCAAACCGCTTGCTCCTACTACTAAAGTATCATCTGGAGAAGGGCCTTCCCAGCCACCAGTCAAAAAAGCTAGGAAGGTTAAAAGTGGGACATCCTCAAAATCCATGTCTCAAACCCCTTTGGCGGCATTCCCCATAGCCTCAGTTCCTCCTGACATGCCTGCAAAAATGGCCGAGGAGTTGAGAAGGCAAGTTCAGGCGGAGGTGGAATGAATAAATTGTAATACCCCGTGATTTTAATGACTTTTAAAATGGGTTATATTTTAAACTAATGGATTAATTGGATTTTATTATTAATTAATTCATTTGGGTTTTATCCGAATTGTGGATATTAAAATGTATTATTCTGAATATTACTTAAAGATATTTAGGTAATATACGAATGTGATGTTATTGATATTGCTATTGCTATGAGTTGTTAATTCAGTAATTTGAATTTTTAGTCGGACGCGGTATGGGACGTGTCGAGACTAATTTATTTAATTAAAAAAAGGAAAATTAATTTTATATCGACCTTATAGTCATTTTGACTTCGTCGTTGCGTCCGGAAGGGTTAAAATAGTCAGAAAAGTCTATTTAGATGTTGTATTTGGGTCTCGGGTCATTTGGAAATGAAAAGACAATCCAAAAGGGCATTTTGGACATTTTTCCACGGGGATGAATAGTGATTTCGGATTTTGTCCTATTATAAGTATTTGGAGATTAAGTGTACGTGGGTTATTCATCTCTTCTACACAAAATAGAGAAGTCATCTTCCTAGAGAGAGTGAAAGGTTGCTTAGGAAGAGAAAGTTTACTTGGGAAGGAGAAGAACTAAGAACCAAAGGTCACCACCACCAACAACCACCATAAGTTGGCCAAAAAAAGGGAGAACCACCTGTGATATACAACACCAAAGGATCAGATCTTCATTAGAGGCAAGTGTTTGATAATTTCAATCTAAGTTTGTATATTGTCCATGTTAGGATAGTTCTATAAAGATGATATTTTTCATGTTTGGAAGAAATAATGGAGTTGTTAAATGGATTTCTAGAAAATGGAACTATGCAGGTATCAAACTCATGTTGTAGGTAGATAGTAATCCACGAAATAATCATAAATCCATTAAATAAATTCTGAAAACCATTGATGTGTTCTTGAAGATATTATGTTGATAAGTTTCTGGAAAAAGAAGATATAAACATGCTTTTAATTCAATCTCTTGATGATTCTAGGATGTTTAGAGCATTAGAAATCATTTATATATGTTGATATATCATGTAGTAAGGTTTATAAGTCATTTGGGTTATTAATATGAAGGTTTGATTGATTAAAAATAGTTAAACCCGTAGTAGAAGAAATGCAGAAAAACTGGGATGTTATCTGGGCGATCGATCGATCGACCCCCTGCCTTCGATCGATCGACCTCCCCAGAATCCTTGAAGTTGTTTCTTTTTAATTCTTGTTCATATTCCAAACCTTTTCTAAATCTTTGGTGAATATTAAATGGATATAATGGGACTTAGGAAGGTTCAGTAAGCCCTAGTTAAGAATTGAATTGATTTGATTGGGATTTAATTGATTAGAATTATGATAATTATAGAAATTTTGCTTGCTAGATTCATGTGTTGGATTCCAATTTGTATGCATGAGTATTAAGGATAGGTCCAGTAGGGGAGATTTAATATAACACCTGGGTAGCCTTAGGGTTACAATTTGAGCATCAAGGACTAAGTTTAAGCTCATTATTGATTGCGCAAGGACTGAGTGTAGTACAAGTGCTTAGTGGTATGGCTACTGGATAGAGATGGGAGTTCAGACCAAATTTGGTTGAAAGAGGGGATGAGGTTATCCCAGTTGCGTATTTGAAGTTGACGGACCTTCACGACTGATAAAGTTAAGTAGTAGTGTATTGGAGGGGTTCCTTGTTTTAGATTTCGCTTTGCGAGACGCTCCGCGCATGAACCTTAACGACGTCGGGAGTGAAGAGATGTTATAGGATGTGAGGATATTGATTTTGTTGATAAGTCATATAGTTTGAATGAAACACTATAGACTATGAGCCATGTGATGATGGTATTCAATCCTATTTGATAGAAGATGTGTTTATAAGAGATTAGAAACAATCGGTTATAACCCTAATTAAGGGAGAGTTCGATTCGTGGAAATTTGGGAGATAAGATGTTATGGATCAGTAGGATATTAGTGATCTCTTACTGAATATATGTTGAGGAAAAACCTATTTGAACCTTGAGTAATGAGTGAGACTCTAGGATTATAAAATTAAAGAAGTAAAGTCTTTATATTTCAGTACGTAGGATTTGAGAGATATAATGCTACGTATGGAAATTATCGAAGGGTAGTGTGAGCACCTTGTTGATAGTATATTATAGGTATGATAATGCCTATTTGATTGATTGATAATTTATGTGTATGACATACCTAGCTTACTTGCTATCGACGGGAGGTTTGCACGTGAGGGCAGTCATATCCTAATGACTCCATGAGATCTTTGATTTGTCGCTCGAGAACATAGGTCTATGAAAGACTTATCGGGGAGTTGATAAATCCGTTGACTATGGGAATGTAGGTATGTGCATGACCCATGGATACGAGAACTATGTTCGCCTCCAACTTATGTGTTGTTGTTTGTGGTTCGAGGAATCCTTACTGAACCTTTTGTCCCCTATTCGGTGACCAGTGATATTGGGACATGATAGCAGAGTAATGCATTGCACCGTAGCTATGACTCGGGGTGATGTATTATATATATATATATATATATATATTTATAATGAATTAAATGGATGTGTATATAGTGGTTAATTCATCTACTGTGTGATAATTGTAGATAACGGTGATTTGAGAAAAGAATTGAAATCAGTTAATGAATATTTATTGAAAATCTTAATTCATATTAATGGGAAACGATTCATATAAATGAAAAACGTATAAGAATGAATATATGATGTATGGTATAGGACATATGGGGTTTTGATATGGGATGGAAAACATATTATGGAAACTAGTTCGGAGGAACCATTGACTAGGAGGTTAATAGGAAACGTTAAGTGTGCACTCTAGATGAGAGGTGAGAATAGCAAGTGAGAGTATGGATACTAACATATACATAATAAATTCTTTATTGCACTTGTTAAATACTTGCTGATTTAAAAATCATTTTCACATCGGGCTCTGACCCTTTTCCTTGCATATTTTCTTTTCTACTGTACCTTCTATATCAGGTGTCCAGCAATAGGAACGCCAACCTTAGCAGATTATGACGAGCTATGGAGTATTGTTTAGATGCCTATATTCATTTGATTCACTCTATTCGTATAGTTAGGGCATGTCTCCCAAAGGAATTCAGTTATCTTTTCTATCTGAGTCAAATACTCTTGTATTCGTGTCATTTTAATACATTTAATATTGTTGGGATTACTGTATTGGATTATTATGTGGGAATGTTTATTCCAATTGCATTTAAATTCTTTTGTGTTATCTGTTCGGTTATTAGTGTTGTAGAATAATATGTGTAGTGTTATTCATAAACTAAAAATGGATTTTTGTTGAAATTAAAATTTGGAAAGTTTTTAACACAAGCTTAATTGGGTATTGGGTGAGTTGTAAATGTTTTCGACAGTGATGCTAAGAATGAGCCAACGGTATATTCTGTTTTAATTTGGTATGGGACTGGACACCCGGTATCTAATTAGGCGGGGTGTTACATAAATGATGAGTTTTAATGGTGTGCTCCCGTCGTTCCTCCTATGATTTCCTTACCCACAATCCTAGTTGATCCCACTGAATCGAGGGCAAAAAGGAGGAAGATCTCAAAGGTTCCTCGAGGTGCTCATTCTGCGGGTATGAGGAAGAAGACTCTAGGTACCAAGTCCTAGAGGAAATGGACTCCCGAGATACATCTCTCCCCAGCTCCCTCTGCCGCTGCCTCCTCTCCTCCTTCGCCAGGAGTTATATTATCTCATTATCCTTCTACATATGAGGTATGTGTGCATGTTTTTGTTCTTTGTTCACATTTTCTTAAGGCAAGTTGCATCTTTTTAACTCTTAATAACTTTGGTGCAGGGAGTTGAAGTATAAAGACCCATCCCCCCCGTGATCCCTTTCGTGGGGGGACATTTCGGTACCTCTCAGGCCGATATGACTCATCCCCGTTCCCCTATGATAAGGCTTACTTACTCCCGCCATTCGACCTCTCTACACATGAAGGACGTTGCTGTGGGGGGAGGTTCCACTGAATCTGGGGGCGTCTCTTCCTAACCAGAGACAACTCCCTCAACCCCTTCTGAATTATCATCTCAGCCCGAGGTTACTCTGCCCCTCGTTCTGATTGCAGAAAGTGATCCTGAGGTAACATATAATATTTTACTTGTCAGGTCTCACATCTTTTTTCTTTTGCCATCCCTTTGCTTATCACGCTGAATTTTAATATGTTGGGACGCCTTAGGTTGAAATGGCATATTTGTTAGCTGAACTTCTGCTTCCCACCATGCTGACGAGACCCATAACTACGGTTCCCTTTTTTGGTTCCATAACGGAGGTAAGTAACACTTAAATGCATTTCTCCCTTTTTCCTGTACTTGATCCTCATGTCTAACACTTGGTTTCATGTTTGCAGCTTTTGCCAAGTCTTACCCCACCCTTTTCTCTCAGTGGTCTTCCCCTTTCTAAGGCCAAGCTTGATGCTTCTACCCCGCATGGTGGTTCTTCGGTCCCTCCCCATGCTGGGGAATCATTTGGAGGTTCGTTGTCTTCTTTCAGCGAAACTCCTACGTTGTCCTTGGTACCTTTTGTTGGCGAGGGAGTTTTGCCAACCGTTGAGGTTTCTTCAATTAAGGGCGTCGTTGAGGCCTCTGAGGAAATAAGCCTTCCCCCAACTACTCTTGCCGTTATGGCCTCCACGATGACTCCCATTCTCGCTCTTACTACTATTGAGGTACTTAGCTAATTTCTCTTCATTTCTCAACCTTTCAAACTTCACCTATGATGGTGGCTTAACACTGAAAACACTTGTTAAAATTTTTCAGAAATTCCACCAATATCGGTGACTTAAGAACGAAAATTCTTGTTAAGGTTTTTTCATAAACTCCACCTATATCGGTGACTTAACAACTAAAATGCTTGTTAATATTTTCACATAAACTTGATCTATATCAGTGACTTAACAACGGAAATGCTTGTTAAGATTTTCCATTAATTCCACCTATATCGGTGACTTAACAACGAAAAGTCTTGTTAAGATTTTCACATAAACTTCACCTATATCGGTGGCTTAACAACGAAAGTGCTTGTTAAGATTTTTACATAAACTCCACCTATATCGTTGATTTAACAACGAAAATGCTTGCTAACATTTTTTCCATAAACTCCACCTATATCGGTGACTTAATAACAAAAATGCTTGCTAAGATTTTTTTATATAAACTCCAACTATATCGGTGACTTAACAACGAAAATGCTTGTTAAGATTTTTCATAAACTCGCTATTTCTTTTACCTGATCTCAGGTTGTTCGGGAGGATTCTCCACCAGTTCTTTCACCCATCGCCTCACTCCATCGGGCCGTTATCTCAAAAAACTCTAGTCACAACGATCAAGGTTCCACAACTAGTGTTGATACTGATAGTAAATCTAGTTGTGATCTCCCTCTGCTCGACTTAGCTCCTCATGATTTTTACCTCATGGTCCTTCAGCGTTCCCCTAAAATTCCTGCCATCCATCATCCTGAGACTTTTACCGTGGATTGCCTACATTCTAACATCCCTATGATGAGCTACATACTTCAGGGCATGGCTACTGTTGTTGCTGAAATCGCCAGCACTCCCACTTCAAACGTTAATAGTGCCCTCCTCAACCGATTCTTGGGTTACCTGAGGGAGTTGGGTCATGATGGATTCCGTTTTGATTCGCTTATTACACAATTAAAAACTTTGAAGAGTCAGCGGCTGGATAGTCAGAGGGAGCTGCTGCAGAAACATTGGGAGGATCAACAAGCTAAGGAGACTACGTTGGATGAGCTAGCACCTATGCTTAAAGTTGTTAATAAGGAGGTAGAATATGTCGAAGAAGCTCTACGGCTAGTGAATATGAAATGACAGAAACCCCTCATCGAACGTACACAAGGGCAAATGATATTGGAGGTTTGTATAAGTGCTCAATAGTCTTGCCTAGCAGCTTCTTCAGGCCTTCTTGGAATTTTTTTTCTACTCCAGATCTTTGGTTCCAGTTAGGTCAATGATTTTTTGTAAACATTTTCCTTTTCCTCTTTTTTTTATGTAATTCTTGGGCAATAGCTCCCAATTTTTTAATGCCCCAAAGTTTATGAATGAGAAAAAAATGTATGTTTTCTCATGTCATTTCTTTGTGTTACAACTATTTGCGTGTATTATGAAGTTCTATAATTCTTTCATCTCCACTCAAGTTATAATAAAAAAAAACTTGTATATTCATAACAACAACTAGATACATCCGTGGTCCAAACATAATTGCTTACGCATGATAGACTTTCAACCACTTATTATTAATCTTGAATGGTTTTTCTTCTTCCATCTTAGAAATTAAGCAATAACCTGAGTCGTGAGCTTCTTTTACAATGAAAGGTCCCTCCCAATTTGCTACAAATTTACTTAGAGGAAGCCCCCTGATGTGCTTCACTACTGCTTTTAAACGAGGTCTCCTTCCATAAATTTCCTTGGTCTCACCAAGTTATCATATGCCCTGGAAAGCTATTTTGTATACATTTGAATGTGTTGACTCACATTATCTATGTGTTCATCCAATGCTTCTAACTGCACGTGCCTATTCTAAGGGAGCATGCTACTTCGCAAGGCATATCGAGCATAGGGAACTTCTAACTCTACCAGGAGAATCGCTTCAGCCCCATAAATAAAGGAGAACGAATTATACCCTGTAGTCTTACTCTTGGTTGTTCGATAGGCCCTGGGAATTCCTCCATCATTTTTGCCAAAATGTTAATCAAGGTTTTGTGAGTTGCCTCGGTTTGACCATTGCCCTTTGGATATGCCATTGTTGAAGTATGATGAACAATGGAGTACTAGCCTGTGAGCATCGTTACCTCTGAATTGACAAAAGGGGTTCCATTATCTGAGAGAATAATCTTTGGAATCCCAAAACGGAAAATGATGTGTTATCTAATGAAGTTTCTCACCACCCTTGTTGTTGCCCTTATTAGTGGCATCACTTCATCCCACTTTGTAAAGCACTCCGTTGCTACTAGTATCCATTTATTCCCCCTCAAAGAAGGATATATTACCCCTACCAGGTCGAATGCCCAAGTGTGAAAAGGATAAGGCATTGTCAGGGATTGTAGATCTACCTATGGGGCATGGATCATATTTCCATGAAGTTGGCAAGCCTTGCACTTTCGAATGAACTCATCAGAGTCTTTCTCCATGGTTGGTCAATAATAACCCGACGTCATCAACTGGTAATACAACTTAGACCCTCCTATATGAGCTGGATCGTGCACCTATTTGAGGACTTCGACTGCTTCTTCCTTTGTGATGCAACATAATGCCCTGTTGAATTAACCCCTTTGATAAAGCTACACCTCTTGAACGTAAAACCTTGGGGCCCTTCGCTTAAGCCCCATTACGTCAATCTTTTCTACTGGGACAACTCCATCTTTAATGAAGTCAATATAGGTCTGCCTCTAGTCAAGTTAAGCTTCCACGAAATAACATTCAGCTGCTTCGAAGAATAAATGGCATTTGTCGCACTTTCGTTGTAGCTCTATCGCGTCTTGTCTCATTCTAGTCCAAAAATATCCCTCTCTTTGAATTCTTTGGTAGATAGGTATCTCTTTTGTCTCGCAGTTCTCTTCATATGTTTTCTTCAACCTCTGATCTGCTTTTTCTGGGCGATGCACCTTGACAACCATTCTCCTGCATTCCTGAAGTAAAGGTTTCCCTAATTTGTGACGTATTGGGTTAATTCCTTTAGCTCCATCGCTCCTTCCCCAGATTCTAATTGTCTTCTAATCTCTTCCCTCCAGTCAACGTCCTCCTCCATCGGTAGAATTAACTGTACTATCAAAGGGGTTGTTCACTGTTGGATCACAATTGTGGTTGTATCATTCCTCATGACCATTTTTTCGGTGATGGTGGCATAGTCATCTGGATGGCGGTTCATCATTCAGGGATGTCTCTTGATTTTGGTCCGATGAAACTGGCTGAGGAGCCTCCGAATGATTGTTCTGTATGGTGCCAAACTCATGTGTTTCAATGTATATTCTCTATTAACTTACTGAATCACCAAGTTTGAATCACCTTTGATGCAAAGTGAATGAATTCCCCTTCGAAGAGACTCTAGCAACCCTAGCACCAATGCTTCATATTCTGCTTCGTTATTGGAACAAGGGAAATCTAACTTGTAGGAAAGACAAATCTCCTCCATTCCTTTTGAAGGAATAACCCCAGCTCCTCCTTTTTTCTTCGTCGAAGATCCATCAAACTGCATTGTCCATTCCTCACCAGTCGCATCTAGGTAATTGGCCTGTAAGTCATTTCTTGGAATAATTTCTTTGGGTGGCTCAAACGTTCCCGAGGGTAAGATTGCCAACAGGTCAGCATAAACCTATCTCTTAATTATGCGAGTAACCACGCACTTCAAGTCATATTCAGAGAGGATGAGGAACCACCTAGATTCCCTACCAACCAATATGGTTCTTTCCAGCAAATACTTAATAGGATCACATCTAGTTATAATATGGAACGTAAAGATAGTATTTAATGTCTAAGTTTCTATGATACAAAGACTAAGGCTAAACAATGCCTTTCCAAGCTACTAAACCTGACCTCTAGTCCATGTATAATTCTACTCAGGTAGTAAACCGATCGTTCTTCCCCATCAATCACTTGTGCCAACAAAGCTCCCACGGACTTCATGGTAGATGTGAGGTATAGCTGTAATGGTATTCCTGCTTGTGGGGGAACCATGATTTGTGGTGAAATGAGAAGCTTCTTCAGCCCAGCGAGCGAATCCAAGTGAACCTCCTCCCACTTAAATTTTGTGTTCTTTCGTGACAGATGCATCAATGGGTGTGTCATCTTGGCTAATCCAGGCACAAATCTCCTAAGATAGGAGACTTTACTGAGGAAACTCTTCAGCTCCTTTCCCGTTCTTGGGCTTGGCATCTCCAAGATCACTCGTTGATTGTCCTGGTCCATCTTCACTCTTGTCGATCAACTACAAAGCCTAGAAATTTTCCCCTTGTTACTCTTAAGACGCACTTAAGTGGGTTCATCTTTAATTTATATTTCCTGCATCGGGCGAACACCTTCCTTAAATCGCTCGGATGGGACTCCTCCTTCCTCAATTTGATGACCAAATCATCCACATAGAACTCCATAAATTTTTTAAAGAAGTCATGAAAATGGCCATCATGGTTCTATGGTAAGTAGCCCCAGCATTCTTGAGTCTGAATGGCATTACTCTGTACATAACATTGCCAAACGGGGTTCTAAATGCCATTTTCTTTGCATCCGTGGGGCCCATCTTGATCTGGTTGTACCCTACATACCCATCCATGAAGCTATACATCTCATGACCAGACGTTTCATCTATCAAGATGTCAATGGAGGGAATAGGGAACTCATCCTTGGGGCAAGCTCTATTCAGATCTCTAAAGTCCAGACAGATCCTTATTTGGCTTTTTGTCTTTCTTTCCCACCGGGACAATGCTAGACAGCTAAAGCGGCTGCTTTATCGGTTTGATGAACCCTGCTACCTATAAGCGTTGAACCTCTTCCTTTATCTTTAAGTCTATCTCAGGCTTGTATGTTCTCATTGCTTGTTTCACCGGAATGGCTGAAGGCCTCATGTTCAACTTGTGGCAACTAACTCCCTCATCCAATCCTTCCATCTCTGTGTATTTCCATGCAAAAAATCTATGAACTCCCAAATCAACTCAAACAAGGCCTCTCATTTCTCCTGACTGAAATCTTTCGAGATGAAAATGGGCCTTGGATCCTCCCCGTCTTTCGTCAGGTTCAACTGCTCCAACTCTTGTTCTTATGGATATGGTTGATATATCATGTAATCTGCTTCTTAGGCAATATCTTCCATGAACTCTTGTATATTGGAGTCGTCTATCACCATGCATTGCCCTAGTTAGTCCACCAAAAGGTACTCATATATTGGGTCAGCCTCATCATCAATTTCTTCAGCCGCCCGTTCACACCATTATAAATGATACACCACCTTTCCTTCTTTGGTAACTACCTTTTTGCATTGTCTTCTGGTACTTTCCACTGCCTTCCTCTTCTTCTCTCTAGAAGCCTCAGCCACTCTTTTTCCTAAAAATCGACTCAGCACGCTTTTCCATTGGACCTCATATTCCATCGGATCCACTCTAGGCCTCATCTTGTCTTTGAGCTGCTTCGAGATGTTTTGGGGCCGAGGGACCACCTAGTGAGCTTCTTTTGCCACCACTCCCTTATTTCTTGCAACCTCTTTATGCTTCTCGTTCAAGGGACCCATCATTTCTTTGATCGAGTGAATCCAGGCTCCCTCCATTCTTCTCGTTAAACCCCAGACATCCTCCTCCAATTCTGTGTAGAATGCCGCATCTACTAAGTGAGCTTCCTCTACAGCGAAGGTCTTCTTCATAGCCATAGTGGTATGTTCCCTTGATATTTTTCTTGGCGCATTGGTGATACATCGAAGGAACTAGCCCTTGTTTGTGCATCCACAGTCTTCATATCAGCAGATGGTAGGAAGTTTCACTCTCTATTACATAGAACTTGATATGGGAACTCATATTTCCCATCATAATCCTGACATTTACATACCCAATGTACTAGGAAGACTGGTTGTCATATCCCAAAATCACCAAGGGCCTGGGGACCAACCTTTCTTTCGGAATATTGGCTGCGTGGAAAGAGTTGATTGGCATGATATTGATGGAAGCTCCCCCATCCATAAGAGTTCTTGTAAAACTAACTCCGTTGACGCTGACGATCACATACAATGGCCTGTTATGAGGGAATATTATGGCCCTATCCGTATCCCTGAAAGTTACTTCTGAAAGAAACTTCTTCACCAGCCTGGCTATGGGTCCCCTCCACCTCAGCGAGGGGATCGCGTTCTTCCTTGTAATGTCGAGTATTGACTGGGTTATTTCCAATCTACTCTCCTTCGGTATCCCTAATTGGCCGAAGACCCAGGTGAACTTTGGGGATTTTGAAACTGCACAGTATTCTAAGAATGGGTCTGCTTCCTCACCTTCAACGCTGTATACATCCTCCATGTCTTTAGCGCTTGCTTCATCATAGGCTAACACTACGTTAGCCATTCCCTTAGTACATATTTCCAAAGCTTCTTCGAACTCCCCCTGCTTCATCATTGGCTCTCTTTCTTCTCTCTCTGCCTCCTCATCATAGGCCACCACCAGATTGGCCCCATGCGCTGAGAGTGGGTTCTTATTATCATTTTGTGGGGGGATTTGCAATGTCCCTTCCTTCACATACTTATCGATGATTCTTCTCAGTGTGAAATAGCTTTATTTTGGATAATGGATCTTTTGATGAATTTGGCAATATTTGGGATCCGCCCTTTTTGACGCATCGGGTTCCCTAATGGGAATGCCTTTTTGTTCGTACACCATTCCTCCTTGGACCATTGCGTTGTAACAGTTAACACCCTCCTCCACTGTACAAGGCAATGGTGGTGGGTCCTCCCTATCTCTTCCAAACTTCATCTTATTATCCTTCTTCGGTGCCTTGCCCCCATCTGCTCTCTCGGTGTACCCTACCCATGGGGGTTGAGACCTCCCCCCCCACAGGTTGTATCGGTTGCCTAAACATCATGGGCACCACCACTGGATTTGGACACACAACCAATGAGATATTTCCTATCGCTTTTAGGAATGCCTAAAAAGTCCCCTCGCGCGCCTCATTGATAAGATGGCAGATATACTCAGGGAGAAGTCCTTCCGCACAGATCTGTAGTAGCTTGGACTCTTTGGCCTCGTACCTTACATTGAGGGACCTCTCCCCGCACCTTCGAACGTAGACCACCACATCTTCCCCTAGTTGTTGCTTCTCCCTTCCCAGTTGGGTTAAAGTAAATTCATCTTCCACCAGAAAGAACTTCTGGATGAACAAAACATGCATCTCCTCCCATGTAGAAACGCACTTGGGAGCTAAATGAGAATACCAGGTATATGCTTTATCGGTTAAGGATTTAGAAAATTCCCTCAACCTGAGCTTCTTGTTATTGCAATGAGCCCCCAAGTGTTCAACGAAGCGTTTAATATGCTCCTTCAGGTTTCCACCATTTACTGTGTATTTTCTAAATATAGGAGGAATATAATCTTTTGGGTATGGCTCAACGTTGTATTCTTGGGGGTAAGGTGTTCAAATGTCGTTACAAACCGAAGCTACCTCTCCAGCTGATTGGGAGGAAGCTTGCATGAACTTTAACATCTCTTTCTGCATCTCCTTCCTCATCTCCTCCACGGGTGATTCCACTGGAGCAACAACTAACGGGACCATAGGCTGAGTGCCCGTTATAGCAGGAGTAATCGTCACAATTGGGGTCGTTGGTACTCCTGAGGTTCCCACTGCTGGATTCATAATAGAGGGTATACTTGCTGGAATCGTTCTCTTTGTTCCTTCATATGGTGGGACCGTTGGGGCTGCCCCTAGTTTCACGAAAGAGTTGGCTTCAAATCGTCCCAACACCGTTGAAGCTATGGGAGTTTGTAAAAACTCATAAAATTTACTCATGAGGAGTGCCACTTGGGCTAGCCCTAACCCAGCGCTCGTGGAAGCTTGTATCACCCCTGGAATGCCTGTTACCGCTTATGTGGGAGGTACCTCTATTCGAGGATCCATGTCCCTTAAAGCCTCCAGCTCTCTTGTCGCCTGTTTTTCATTGTGTTGAATGTCGTCAAAGTTGAGCCTTCGATTAACGTTATCTTACGCCATACTCCTTGCTTAGAAGAATGCCTCCCTAGCAGAGTCACCAAATGTAAGAGGGTAGTTTAGATAAGATGCAGGCGTAACCCCTTTTGAGTACAGTAATATAAGTTAACTAGCAAAACTATTGTTTAACTATAGGACACACAAACACAACTTAGTGAAGATAAACTTGGTTAAACTCACAAATCTCTCGTATATGACTCAAAAGATAACAATGAACTCAAAAGTAACTCAATTAGAGGGAGAAATAAGTAAGCTCCATAGATACACCTTGGCAGGCAGCAAAACACACCAACCACCCTCAAGAATCTCTGTCAAGTATTAAAAGCTTCGTAATAAATGATGATGGTGAGTGAGTAAACTCTATGGTTTGTAATAACTCTCTCTCTCTCTCTGATGTATATTATCTCTAGTAATAATTTCTGAACTCTTAAAAACATCATGATGCCTCCTCGGAGGTGGTTGGGATCCTTAAATAGCCCCCAACACTACCCCCCAGGTAACTTAGCCATTAATGCTTGTGAAAGACACCCCTCATACTTTATGTCACAGGCATTAAATAGCTGAGGCATTAGTTATCTCCATGTCATAAGCATTAAATGTCAAGACATGCATTTTGCCTAACCACTGTGTGTCAGGGGGCTGCCATCACAGAGGTGTCTAACAGCCCCAAATACCATAGTGGTTTACTCAAGTGCAAGTCTGACATTGCCTAGCTAGTTAGTGACATCAGATAAAGTGGATGTTACATTAAGTAGAGGGATGTTTGGCTCATAACTCAACGCACGATGGAACTCAAGGTTGCTCCCCCCCGAGGTTCCACGATCAGGGTCTTTCGATGTCTTACCAGGTGTATCTAAGATGGTTAAGGCAAGCCCCAATGGTGACTCACTTCTCAATCCTCCAAACCATGTCCCTCAAAAGTTCCCACAACGAGGTCATTCCGAGGCCCTGCCCAGCCTGGTCTCTTGCGAGTATTGTTTGACCTCACACATAATCACTGTTCTTGTTACATCATTACAATCATTATATCTAATAGTCAATATAATCAAAAGATACAACAAGACTAAATTAATCGACAGGACTAAAGTACGAGCTCTTTCGATCATCATCTTCGCTAGAAGGTCCCTCTGGGCTTCCACGTTGAGTTGCCTTTATCCCAAACACTGTTGTAAGTGGGGCGATTATCTCTAATCTCATGATTACCTTCAAGCCCCTTCTACAGAAACTATATTCTTGGATTTAACAACAAAAAATATAATAAAGATCCAAGAACAAATTAAAGAACCCTAAAAAATCAGTGTGCTAAAAGGTCCTTAGAGAGATATAATATTTGAAGAAGGTCTTCAAGTAAATCCAGAAATCAGCAATATTCCAACACCAATAATCCAACAAATACCCAACTCAAATAAGCCCCAAACATATTAACACTCATATAAATGGGTTTACTATTTTGTCTTCAAGAAATCCTTTTGGTATTTTGTTTGGAAGAAGAACAAAATGAAACCGTGTATGATAATGAAGTAGGTTTCAGGTTTCTCTCTCTCTCTCTCTCTCTAGTTCTCTTGTATCACCAACCTCTCCTCTCTCTCTAATCTCTACAACCAACCCAAAATAGAAAACCTAAATGGCATTTATACTCAACTAAAAAAAATTAGTTACAAAACTAAGAGGTGTAATGGGACGATGCTAATCTACTGGCTGAAATCAAGTCGGTGGAGAAAAACGATGTTGGTTGGCTGATTCGAGGTTACACGGATTGAGATTAGATGAGAATAGCCAGATGTTAATCTAATAGGTCAGTTAGGAATCGAACGACTGAGATCAAATTGCGTCAAACGAACTGCAAATCCAAGGGACAGTATGAATCACATCCAATCTAAAGCTTTAACTCAGCGGTGAAAGCGCTGAATCTGGGTTGGCTAATATGGGTATCTCGCGGATTGAGGTTGAAGCCGGCTTGGTCTGGTGATGACACGAGATCAAGCCTACGGTTTGAATGAAACATCTCGGATGTAAAGAAACTAAAAAAACTGAGTTAAAAAATCAATAGGTTTAAAAAAATGCATATGTCATGTTAAGTTTTGAAAAATTCGAATTTAAACCACAAAGATTTCTACAAAAAGAATTATGATTATAACCTCAAACATTTTAAAAATCAATTTTAATTAAATAAAAACTCATTTCAAAAAATGATTTAAAAAAATAAAAAAAAATTAAAATGAATTTAAAAAAAATGTTTAACGAGGTCTAATCACCAAATAAAATATGTGCACACATAAAAAATATAGAATTAATGTATAGAGTGTGTGTCCTAATTGTGGTTCAAAGATACTTCCCTTTTTGTCTCGCATTGGAGTACTTGGACTGGGATTAAAACTTTGATGAAGTTTGATGCCTTTTCGAGATAGAGTAACTCGGAACAATCTAATCCTATTTTGTCTCGATATCCAAACTAGATGGAACTTGCATGAGACCAATGTAACTCGTAGGAACCGACCGCGTGGTCACGAAACCTCCGGTTCAAGAGCATGGCCCAATTTTTTGAATATCTACACTCAGGCTTGAAAACATATCGTTAGATGGAAAAAACAAAACACCGCCAAAATGACCCCGTGAACGGCGCTTGTACCTCGCACGGGACCATTGTAACTCATAGGAACCGATCGCATGGTCACAGTTCCCCCGATTTGAGAGCACGGACCAATTTTCATATTATCTACACTTGGGCTTAAAAACAAGTCGTTAGAAGGTGAAACACCGAAACACCCCACAAATAGCCCCCGCCAACACCTCCCATGGGACCAATGTAACTCATAGGAAGCGACCTCGTGGTCATGGGATCCACGATTCGAGAGCACGAACCACTTTTCAATATATCTACACTTAGGATTGAAAACATGTCGTTAGAGGACAAAACCCCTAAACACCCTCAAACAGCCTCGTGAGCGGTGACAACACCTCGCACGGGACTAATGTAACTCAAAGGAACCGATCGCGTGGTCATGGGACCCCTGGTTAGATGGCACAACTGAATTTTTAGAATATTTATACTTAGGCTGGAAAACATGTCGTTAGAGGGAGAAACCCTGAAACGCCCCCAAACAGCCTCGTGAGCGGCACCAACAGCTAGCACAGGACCAATGTAACTTGTAGGAATCAATCGCTTGGTCACGCAACCCCTGTTTCAAGAGCACGACCCAATTTTTAGAATATACACACTTAGACTTGAAAATCTGTCATTAGAGGGAGAAACCTCAAAACAACCCCTAAACGGCCTCATCAGCGGCGCCAACACCTCTCATCGGACCAATGTAACTCATAGAATGCGACCACGTGGTCACGGGAACCCTGGTTTAATAGTAGTCCTACTTTTTTATCATCTACACCGAGGCTTGAAAATATGCCATTAGAGGGAGAAAGGCCAAAACATGCCCCTAATGGCCCCGTGAGGGGCCTCAACACTTCGCACGAGACCAATGTAATTTGAAGGAACCAAACATGCAATCATGGGAAACCTGGTTTATGAGCACAACCCATTTTTTAGAATATATACACTTAGGATTGAAAATGTGCCATTAGAGGGCGAAACCACAAAACACCCCCAATCGGCCCGGTGAGAGGCACCAACAACTCGCATGGGACCAATGTAACTTGTAATAATCAACCATGTGGTCAAGAGACCCCCGATTTGAGACCGCATTCCAATTTTTAAAATATCTACACTCACTCTTGAAAACATGTCGTTAGAGGGAGAAATATTCCCCAAAAGGCCCCGTGAGCAGCGCTAACTCCTCGCATGGGACCAATGTAACTCGTAGGAACCGATCGTGTGGTCACGCATCCCACAGTTCGAGAGCATGGACAAATTTTTAGAATATACACATAGTCTTGAAAACATGTCATTAGAGGGCGAAACTCCAAAACCCACCAAAAGGCCCCGTGAGTGGCGCCAACACCTTGCATGGGACCAATGTAACTCTTAGGAATCGACCACGTGGTCACGGGGCCCTCGCTTCAAGAGCACGAACATATTTGTAAATATCTACACTTGGGCTTAAAAAAGACGTTATACTGCGAAACACTGAAACACCATGCAAATGGCCCTAGCCAACACCTTGCATGGGACCAATGTAACTCGTAGTAACCAATTGCGTGGTCACGAGACCCCTGCTTCGATAGTACGGCCCAATTTTCAAAATATCTACACTTGGGCTTGAAAATATGAAGTAAAAGGGTGAAACCCTGAAAGACTCCTCAAACGTCCTCGTGAGTGGAGCTAGCACCTAGCACAGAGCTAATGTAACTCGTAAGAACCAACCGTGTGTTCACGGGACCCCCGATTCTAGAGCGCGAACAATTTTTTGGAATATCTACACTTAGACTTGAAAACAAACCGTTAGACTATGAAACACCGAAACACCCCACAAACGACCCCAACCAACACCACGCATGTGACCAATGTAGCTCATAGGAACCGATTGCATGGTCACGAGACTCCCGGTTAGAGAGCACGAACCAATTGGCAAAATATCTACACTTGGGGTTGAAAGCATTCCGTTAGAGGGAAAAAACCCGAAATACCCCCCCCCCCCCAATCGGCCCTGTGAGCTGTGTTAACACCTCACACGGTAGAAATGTAACTCGTAGGAACCGACCGCATAGTCACGAGAACCCCAGTTCTAGCGCGTGGACCAATTTTCAGAATATTTACACTTTTTCTTGAAAACATGTCGTTAGAATGAGAAACCTTAAAACACCCGTAGCAATGGACCGCATTATCATGGGCCCCCCGATTCGATAGCATGGACCAATTTTCAATATATCTACCCTCAGGCTTGAAAACATCTCATTAGAGGGAGAACCCCCGAAAAACCTCCCAAACGCTCCCGTTAGCAGCGAAAACACCTCGCATGGGACCAATGTAACTCGTAGGAACTGGTCATGTTATTGCGGGACCCCTTATTCAAGAGCACGGACCAAGTTTCAAAATATCTACATTTAGTCTTGAAAACATTCCATTAGAGGTAGAAAACCCAACCCCGCCTCCCAAACAGCCTCGTGAGCGGCACCGACACCTCACCCGGGACCAATATAACTCGTAGGAACGGATATCATTGTCATGGGACCCCCGGTTGGAGAGCATAGACCAGTTTTTAGAATATCTACACTTAGGCTTGAAAACATGCCGTTAGAGGGAGAAACCTCGAAGCACGAACCAAGCGGCCTCGTGAACGGTGCTAACACCTCGCACGGGATATTGTAACTCGTAGGAACCAACCGCGTGGGCTGGGATCCCCTGTTCAAGAGCGTGGACTAATTTTTAGAGTATCTACACATGAGCATGAAAACATGCCTTTAGAGGGTGAACCCCAAAACACGCCCCAAACAGACTCGTGAGTGCTACCAACACCTTGCACGGGACCAATGTAACTCATAAGAGTCGACCACATGGTCCGGGACCCCAATTCGAGAGCACGGACAAATTTTTTGAATATCTACATTTGGTCTTAAAACCAAGTTGTTAGACTGCAAAACACCGTAACACCCCCCAAACGGCCTCATGAGCGGCACTAACACCTCGCACGAGACTAATGTAACTCGTAGGAACTAATCGTATGGTCACGGGACCCCTGGTTCGAGAGCACAACCCAATTTTCAGAATATTTACACTTACGCTTGAAAACATTCCGTTAGAGGGCAAAACCCCGCAACACACCCCAAACGGCCCCATGAGCGGCGCCAACGCCTCGCACATGACCAATTTAACTCGTAGGATTCGACTGCATGGTCACAGGACCCTCGATTTGAGAGAATGATCCAATTTTTAGAATATCTAAACATAGGCTTATAAATATGTCATTAGAGGGAGAAACCCTGAAATACGCGACCCCCGATTCGATTACATGGCCCAATTTTCAGAATATATACACTTAGTCAAGAAAACATGATGTTAGAGGGAAAAACTCTAAAACCCACCAAACGTCCCCGTGAGTGGGTTCAACACTTTGTACGAGACCAATGTAACTCATAGGAACAGATCGCGTGGTCATAAAGCCCCCGATTCGATAGCACGACCCAATATTTTGAATATCTGCACTTAGTCTAGAAAATATGTTGTTAGAGGAAAAATAGATAAAATACCTCCCAAACAACTCCGGGAGCGGCGCCAACACCTCGTACAAGACCATTGCAACTCATGGGAACCAATCATGTGTCCACGGGACCCCCAATTCGAGATCATGGACCAATTTTCATAATATCTACCCTTGGGCATGAAAACAAGCCGTTAAAGGGTGAAACACTGAAACACCTCACAAATGGCCCCCGCCAACACCTCGCACAAGACCAATGTAACTCATAGGAACTAACCGCGTGATCATGGGATCCCCGATTCGAGAGCATAGAACAATTTTCAAAATACCTACACTTAGGCTAGAAAACATTCCGTTAGAGGGCGAAACCCCGAAACACTCCTAAACGTCCTCATGAGGGGTGACAACACCTCGCACGGGACCAAAGTAACTCGTAGGAACCAACCGCATGGTCAAGGGACCTAAATTTGATAGCAATCCAAATTTCTAAATTACTATACTGAGGCTTGAAAACATACTGTGAGAGAGCAACAACCTAAAACTTCTACCAAACGACCTCGTAAGCAGCGCCAACACCTTTCACGAGACGTATGTAACTCGTAGGAACCAATCGCATGGTCAAGAGACCCCTGGTTCGAGTTCACAACCCAATTTTTAGAATATCGACACTTAGTCTTGAAAATATGCCGTTAGAGGGAAAAACCACAAATCACCACCCAAACAGCCCCGTGAGGGGCGCCAACACCTCGCACTGGACCAATGTAACTCGTAAGAATCGATCTCATGGTCAAGATAGCCCCGGTTCAAGAGCACAACCCAATTTTTTGAATATCTGCACTTAGGCTTGAAAACATGCCATTAGAGGATGAAACCCCAAAAAAATCCCCTAATGGCCCTGTGAAAGGCGCCAACACCTCGCATGGGACCAATGTAACTCGTAAGAACCGATCACATGGTCACATGACCCCCGGTTCGAGAGCAAGACCAAAATTTTAGAATATATACATTTAGTCATGAAAACATGCCTTTATAGAGAAAAAATGAAAAACCCACCAAACAGCCCCATGAGTGGCGCCAACACCTCGCACGGGACCAATGTAACTCGTAGGAATCGAACTTGTGGTCACGAGACCCCTGGTTCCAGTGCACAACCCAATTTTTAGAATATCTACACTTAGGCTTGAAAATATGTCACTAGAGGAAGAAACCACTAAACACCCCCCCCCCCCAAACGGCCCCGTGAGCGGTACCAACACCTAGAACTGGACCAATGTAACTCGTAAGAATCGATCGCGTGGTCAGGAGACCCCCGGTTCGAGAGAATGAACCAATTTTTTGAAGATTTACACTTAGGCTTGAAAACATGCCATTAGAGGATGGAACCCCAAAAAATTCCCCTAATGGCCCTATGAGCGGCGCCAAAACCTCGCATGTGACCAATATAACTCGTAAGAACCGATAGCGTGGTCACATGACACTTGGTTAGAGAGCACGACACAATTTTTAGAATATGTACATTTAGCCTTGAAAACATGTCATTAGAGGGTGAAACCCCAAAAACCACCAAACGGCCCCGTAATCGATGCCAACAACTTGCAAGGGACCAATGAAACTCGAAGGAATAGACCACGTGGTCATGGCACCCCCGATTCAAAAGCACAACCCAAATTTCAAAATATCCACACTTAGGCTTGTAAACATGCCATTAAATGGTGAAACCCCAAAACACCTCCCAAATGGCCTCGTGAGCAGTGCCAACACCTTGAACGGGACCAATGTAACTCGTAAGAATCGACCATCTGGTCACGGGACATTCAGCTCGAGAGCAAGGACCAATATTCAGAATATTTACACTTGGGCATAAAAGCATGTCGTTATAGGGAGAAACACCGAAACACCTCGCCAACGGCCCCAGCCAACACCTCGCATGGGACCAATAACTCTAGGAACTGATTACACATTGACGAGACCCCTGGTTAGAGAGCATGACCTAGCTTTTAGAATATCTACACTTAGGCTTGAAAACATGTTGTTAGAGGGTTGAACCCCAAAACACCCCCAAACGGCCCCATCAATAGTGCCAACACCTCACACGGGACCAATGTAAAATGTAGGAACAAACCGCTTAGTCACGGGACCCCCCTGTTCGAGAGCACGGACCATTTTTTATAATACCAACACTTGGACTTGAAAACATGTCGTTAGAGGGAGAAACCCTAAAATACCCCTAAAATAGTCCCGTGACCTACGCTAACACCTCGTACGGGACCAATGTAACTCCTAGGAACTGATCTCATAGTCACAAGACCCTCGGTTCGAGAGCATGGGAAAATTTTTAGAATATCAAAACTTTGGCTTGAAAACATGTCGTTACAGGGAGAAACCCCAAAACACCCCCCAAACGGCCCTGTGAGCTGGGCCAACACCTCG
Organism: Sambucus nigra; assembly: GCA_949130495.1. Taxonomy (NCBI): domain Eukaryota; kingdom Viridiplantae; phylum Streptophyta; class Magnoliopsida; order Dipsacales; family Adoxaceae; genus Sambucus; species Sambucus nigra. Next base: position 500,780,256 of record OX422207.1, on the reverse strand, counting down.
CACGGGACCAATGTAACTCGTAGGAATCAATCGCGTGGTCACAGGATCCCTGATTTGAGAGCACGGACCAATTTTCAAAAAATCTACACTTAGACTTGAAAACATGACGTTAGAGGGAGAAACCCCGAAACACCCACGAAACGGCCCCATGAGCGGTGTGAACACCTCGCACAGTTCCAAAGTAACTTTTAGGAACCGACGACGTTGTCACGGGACCCCTGGTTCGAGAGCATGAAGCAATTTTTAGTATATCTACCCTTTTCTTAAAAACATGTCGTTAGAGGGCAAAACCCCTGAACACCTCCCCAACGGCTCCGTGAGCGATGACAATACCTCGCACGGGACCAATGTAACTCGTAGGAACCGACCATGGTGTCACGGGACCCCCAGTTCTAGAAAAATGACCAAGTTTTAGAATATCTATATTTAGCATTAAAACCATGTCGTCAGAGGGAGGAAACCCAGAGAACCCTCCAAACAGCCCCTTGAACACCTCGTACGGGACCAACGTAACTCGTAGGAACTGACCGCATAGTCACGTGAGCCGCGGTTCAAGGGCAGGGACCAATTTTCAAAATATCAAAACTTGGGCATGAAAACATGCCGTTATATGGTGAAACCTAGAAACCCCTCAAACGGCCCAACACTTGGAACGGGATCAATGTAACTCATAGGAACCGTTCGCGTGGTCATAGGACCCCCGATTCGAGACAGCGAACAATTTTTTGGAATATATACACAATGGGAAATTCCCCCCAAAATGCCTCGTGAGCTGGGACAACACTTCGCACGAAACCAATGTAACTCGTAAGAATCTATCGTGTGGTCATGAGACCACCGGTTTGAGAGCATGACCAAAATTTTAGAATATCTACACTTAGGTTGAAAGCATGACATTAGAGGTAAAAACCTCAAAACATGCCCCAAACGGCCCCGTGAATGGCACCAACAGCTCGCGTGGGACCAAGTAACTCATAGGAATCGATCGTTGGATCCCGCGACCCCTAGTTCAAGAGCATGGTCTAATTTTCATCATATATACACATAGTCTTGAAAACATGTCGTTAGAAGGAAAAACCCCAAAACCCACCAAATGGCCCCTTAAGCGGTGCCAACACCTTGCACGGGACCATTGTAACTCATAGGAACCGACCACGTCGTCACAGGTCCCCCGATTCGAGAGCGTGAATTTTTTTTGGAATATCTACACTTAGGCTTAAAAACAAGCCATTAGATTGTGAAGCACCAAAACACCTCGTAAATGGACCCATCCAACACCTCACACGAGACCAATGTACATCGTAGGAACCGATCGCATTATCACGCGTGCCTCGCTGCGAGAGCACAGCCTTAAAAATATGTCGTTAGAGGGAAAAACCTTAAAACACCCCCCAAATGGCTCCGTGAGTGGTGCCAACACCTAGCACGAGACCAATGTAACTCGTAGGAATTGACCACGTGGTCACGAGACCCCCGATTCAAGAGTGCGTACAAATTTTCAAAATATCTACACTTGCTCTTAAAAATAAGTCGTTACACTGCGAAAGATCAAAACACCCCGTAAACGGCCCCAGCCAACACCTCGCACGGGACCAATGTAACTTGTAAGAAATGATTGCATAGTGACGAGACCCCCGATTGGAAAGAATGGCCCAATTTTGAAAATATCTACACTTGGGATGAAAACGTGTCATTAGATGGTGAAACCCCGAAATACCCCCTCCCCCCCAAATAGCCATGTGAGTTGTGCCAACACCTCACACGAGACAATGTAACTCATAAGAAGTGACCGTATAGTCACGGGACCCCCGGTTCAAGAGCATGGACCAATTTTCATAATATCTACACTTTTTGCTAAAAACATGCCGTTAGAAAGTAAAACTCGAAAACAACGCCCAAATGGTCGCGTGAGCTGGGCTAAAACTTCGCATGGGACCAATGTAACTAGGAGGAATCTATTGCATGGTCATGGGACCCCTGGTTTGAGAGCAGCGACCAATTTTCAAAATATCTACAGTTAGGCTTGAAAACATGCCATTAAAGAGAGAAATAATGAAACATCCTACAAATGGCCCTATGAGCAGTGTGAATAGCTCGCATGGGACAAATGTAACTCGTAGGAACGGAACAAATTTTCACGGACCCCTGGTTCGATAGCATGGACTAATTTTCATTATATCAACCCTTAGCCTTTAAAACATGTCTTTAGAGGGAAAAACCTCGGAAGACCTCCCAAACGGCCGTCAGCGGTGACAACACCATGCACGAGTTAAATGTAACTCGTAAGAACCAACCACATGTTCATGGATTTTTAAATGTACAAATCAATTTTTAGAATATCTACACCTAGCCTTCAAAACATGTCGTTAGAGATAGAAAACCCAAAACACCACCAAACTGCCCTGTGAGCGGCGCCAACACTTTGCACGAGACCAATGTGACTCGGAGGAACCGACCACATGGTCATAGGACCTTCGGTTGGAAAGCGCAGACCAATTTTCAGAATATCTACAACTAGGATTAAAAACGTGTCGTTAGAGGGAGAAACCTCAAAACACAAACCAAATGGCCCCGTGAGAGGCGCCAACACCTCACACGGGATCAATGTAACTCGTACGGACTGACCACGTGGTTTGAGACCCTCGGTTCGAGAGCATGGACAAATTTTCATAATATCTACACATGAGCATGAAAACCTGCCTTTAGAGGGTGAACCCTAAAACACGCCCCAAATGGCCCCATGAGCGGCACCAACACCTTGCATGGGACCAATGTAACTCATAAGAACCGATCGCATGGTCACGCGACCACCAGTTCCAAAGCACGGCCCAATTTCAGAATATATAAACTTAGTGTTGAAAACAAGCCATTAGAGGGTGAAACCTCGAAACCCACCAAACATTAGCATGTGGCTTAGTCACTATGTCGGTCAACCTAATGTAGAAGTCATCAAATAACTCAGTTTCAGTCATGACTAAAGTGTTGTACTACTGGATTAACATTTGGGTTTTATCAGCTTTAACACGTGTCTCCTTCATGTGCAGTCATTAGGATGTCCCATGCTTCCTTAGAGGTAGTACAGAAATATATCCTCTTGAATTCATGTTCATTAATAGACATGAATATGGAATTTTTTCCTTTATTATTGTTAAGGGAAGTCTATTTTTCTTCTTTAGTGAATTCAATTAGTAACTTCCTAATCCTCATAGTACTTCCTTCAGCGGATGGTTTAGTAGGAAAAGTGTAGCTATTTTCAATAGCGTCCAAGATATCATCTCCCAATGTCCCTTGGATGAAAGCAACCATCCTTACTTTCCAGTAAAGGAAGTTGGTTCCATCAAAGAGAGGGGGCCTGGACAGGTTACCTAATCTCTCAAGTTTCTCTTCCATAGTTTGTTTTGAGAAAACATTTTCAGAAACTCAAGATCTAAAAGAATTTGTAAAACCAATACTTTGATACCAATTGAAAAATACCACTTTTCGTTTAATTCAAGAATAAACAGTTTAAATGGCTTCGAATAGTTTTTTAAAGAAACTCTTTAATCAAAACAAACAACTAACACAAGGTGTGTATAAAAAATTATATGAACGATTTATTTAAGGTATGGGTATACTAGTTTTGAAAAAAAAAACTTAAATGTGCTCTAAATCAGTACAGCCTCAAGAAGGTGATGAGAGGAAGATTAAGTATGCAAGCACACAAGATTTTAACGTGGTAAAACCCCATCCAATTGGGGAAACATCCACAAAGGTCTCTACACCTCAAAACAAAAATACATTAAAATAGAGTAACAGGTTACAAACTATTTAACAATCTAAACACACAATCAGACCTAATTTAAGTTCAAAAATTATACCAACTCCTCTGGATTATTCTGAATTCTCCCAAGGCTTCGGATGTTGTAGATGTTCTATCAGCTTTGTAACTCCACTCCTTTTAGATTTACATCGACTCCAGAAGTCAAGAATCTCTCTAGCAACACTTCTTTAGTGTTGTAGAGTGAAAGTGTTGTGATGTGATGTGCCGAACACATGCATGAAACTCACATACACTTATACGGACAATATTCCTAAACAAATTACAGATTTCAAACTAATATGATGTTCAAGATTCTAAATCACAGTTTGTTGAAAAGCTCAGACTATTGATCTTTATATATATCCACAGACCTCGAGGTTACCTTGCTATTAAAAGCATCCAAGGTCCTAAACACTTTCCTTATTATTTACAAAGCTATTTCATAAATTGTGAAATATGAATATGAAAGTGTAAAACACCAATCAAGGTCTTAACTAAATTTGAGTCTAGTTTTCTCTAAACTGAGAAACAAAACAAGATTTGTTGGTACTGATTTTGAAAATAAACATTTGAGGATAAAACGGACAACAAATATTGATTTCTTGAAAAAAGAAATCAACCTAAGAATATTAAACGTGTTTGTATCACAAACAGTTTAGATCTTCACTTTCTATGAAAAGAAAATTAAATTAAAACTTCATATATGTTGGACAAGAGATTAAAGACAGTAGAGGATGGTTCTTCTCATCTAACAAACACACTCAAACTCAAAAGTTATTTTTCTGAGGAAAAATCAAGAGTTTGGTTTAGGGTTCCGTGTTCTCTCGGTATCTTCTCTCTCTCTCTCTCTCTCTCTCTCTCTCTCTCTCTCTCTCTCTCTCTCTCTCTCTATTCTCTCTCTTTTTTCTCAGAGGTAAAGTGATCCAAAGATTGTAAACGTCTCACATGTGGCCTCTATTTACACTAGAGCATGGAAGACTCTGGAAGGTTTGAGTAAAGCAACGGTCAAGATCAATTACAAATGATCGATGTAAATCTTATGGCTAAGATGTAACCGCATTAAAACTAGATTTAATTGTTAACTCATATGTTACAAGGATTGTGAAAGGTAACATGAAGACCGTAGATAATATAGATCCAAGGGTTCTCAATGAATCTCATATATGTGAGAGTAAAGAAACACATACCCAACCGATATCTCAGCAACACGTGTAAGGCCATGATCAAGTGAAAAACGCGTGTTTTAGATTTTTGAAGAATCTCAATTTCCACCACATAATTCTCTGTCGCTTTCGGATCTTACCCAAGCAATTTTTTAGGAGAAAAGGGTAATTACAAATCAACCCACAAAATTATTAAAGCCAACATTTAAATGAATAAAAAATATTATAAATTCTAAAAAATTATTTACCGTATCCAAAAAATTATTAAAAAATCATTTTTATGGGATTTGCACACACACACCTAAATTGTGAAGAATGCAACAAATGAATACAATCCTAGGTGCAGTCTTGGTATTCTACCTTTGAGACTTTTAGAGAAATTTCATATGTGGAGTCTGAGGCTCTTTGGCAGACAAGGATATGACTCAATTTTGTCACTATTTCCAAACTACACAAGTGCCTATATAATGCAGACTCAAATGAGTCAAAGATATAGGGTGCTTCAACACCCCACAAATGACCCCGTGAGTAATGCAAACACCTCGTACAAGACCAAAGTAACTTGTCAAAACAGACCGCATTATCATGGGACCCTGGTTCGAGACCACGTACCAATTTTTATTATATCTAACCTTAGGCTTGAAAACATGTTGTTAGAGTGCAATACCCCGGAACACCTCCCAAATGGTTCCATGAGAGGTGACAACACCTCGTACGGGACCAATGTAACTCGTAGGAACCGACCTTGTGGTCACGGGATCCTTGGTTCCAAAACAGGGACAAATTTTCATAATATTTACACTTAGGCTTGAAAATATGCCATTAAAGGGAGGGAAAAAACACCCTCCAAACGTCCTCGTGAGCGGCGCCAACACCTCACACAGGACCAATGTAACTCGTATGAACCGACCGTGTGGTCATGTGACCCAAGGTTCGATAGGAGGGACCAATTTTCAAAATATCTAAACTTGGGCTTGAAAACATGCCGTTAGAAGGTGAAACTCGAAAACACCCCCAATGGCCCCATGAGCGGTGCCAACACCTAGAACAGGTCCAATGTAACTCATAGGAACTATCCGCGTGGTCACAAGACCCTCGGTTCGAGTGTGTGGACAAATTTTAAGAATATCTACACATCACAAAATTCCCCCCAAAATGTCCCGTTAGCTGGATCAACACTTCGCACGGGACCAATGTAACTCCTAGGAGACGACCACATGGTCAAGGGAACCCCATCTTGAAAACATGTAGTTAGAAATACAAACCCCGAAACACCCTATAAATGGGTCCGTGAGAAGTGCAAACACCTCGCATGGGACCAATGTTACTCGTAGGAACGGACCACTTTGTCATAGGCCCCCAGTTCGAGAGCATGGAGAAATTTTTGGTGTATCCACCCTTGGGCTTGAAAGCATGTCGTTAGAGGGAAGTAACCCAGAAGACCTCCCAAACGACCCCGTGAGCAGCGACAACAGCTCGCATAGGACCAATGTAAGTCGTAGGAACCGATCGGGAAGTCACAAGACCCACGATTCGAGAGCACGAACCAAATTTTAGAATATCTACACTTGGTATTAAAAACAAGTCGTTAGAGGGTGAAATCCAAAAATACCCATTAAAACACCTCGCACGGGACTTATGTAACTCGTAGGAATCGATTGCGTGATCACCGGACCCGCGATTCGAGAGCAAGATCCAATTTTTAAAATATCTACACTTGGGTTTGAAAATACGCCGTTATAGGGAAACATACCGAAACACCCCTCAAACATCCCGTGAGCAATGCCAACACCTTGTATGGGTTCAATGAACTCATAGGAACCGACCGCATGATCATGAGACCCACAGTTTGAGGGCATGGACCAATTTACATAATATCTACAGTTAGGCTTGAAAACATGTCGTTAGAGAGCGAAACCTCTAAACATGCACCAAACGGCCATGAGAGCGGTGTCAACACCTCGTACAAGACCAATGTAACTCGTAAGAACCGGGGGCGTGGCCACATAACCCTCGGTTTGAGAGCATGAACCAATTTTCAAAATATCAACACGTAGTCTTGAAAACATGTCATTAGAGGGTGAAACCCCAAAACACCACCAAATGGCCCCGTGAGTGGAGCCAACACCTCGCACGAGACCATTTTAACTCGTAGGAACCGACCACATTGTACAGGACCCCCAGTTCAAGAGCATGAACTAATTTTCAGAATATCTACACATGGGCAAGAGAATAAGTCTTTTGAGGGAGAAACCCCGTAACACGCCACAAACGGCCCCATGAGTGGCGCCAAGACCTCACACGGGGCAATGTGACTCGTAGGAACCAGTGGCGTTGTCACAGGGCCCCCGATTGGAGAGCACCGACTAATTTTCACAATGTCTACACTTAGGCTTTAAAACATGTTATTAGACGGAGAAAACCCTAAAACACCTCCAAACGGCCCGGTGAGTGGCGCCAACAACTCGCACGGGACCAACGTAACTTATAGAAACCGACCGTGTGGTCATGGAACCCCTTGTTTGAGAGCACGATTAAATTTTCAGAATATCTACACTTGGGCTTGCAAACATGCCGTTAGAGGGAGAAACCCTAAAACAGTTCCCAAATGGCCCAGTGAGCGGTGATAAGACCTCGTGCGGGACCAATGTAACTCGTAGTAACTGACAGAATGGTCATGGGACCCCTAGTTCAAGAGCACAGCCCAATTTTTCGAATATCTACACTTTGGCTTGAGAACATGTCGTACAAGGGTGAAACCCCAAAACATCCTCCAAACGGCTCTGTGAGCGGCGCCAACACCTCGCATGGGACAAATGTAAAATGTAACTCGTAGGTACCGACCGCACGGTCACGAGACCCCCATTTCAAAAGCATGACCCAATTTTCCAAAAATCTACACTTAGGCTTAAAAACATGTCATTAGAGGGAGAAACCTTGAAACACCTCCTAAATGACCCCCGTGAGCAATACGAACATCATATGAGACCAAAGAAACTTATAGGAACCGAATGCATTGTCACAGGACCCTCGGTTCGAGGGCATGGACCAATTTTCACTGTATCTACCCTTAGGCTTAAAAACATTCTGTTACGTGGCGAACCCTAGAACACCTTCCAAACGGCCCCGTGAGTGGTTATAACACCTTGCATGGGACCAATGTAACTATTAGGAACCGGGCAAGGGGTCACGGGACCCCCAGTTCGAGAGCACGGACAAATTTTAGAATATGTACACTTACGCTTGAAAACATGCCATTATAGGGAGAATGAAAAATCTGTTACTTAGACCGTTTATTACAATATTAAACTATTGAAGTAACTCCGAGCTATTTTTTGAGGAAACTCTTTTTACTGAAAACAAAACAGATTAACACAAGATGTGTTTAATAAAACATGCACGAGATCTGTTCAAGATTAGTTAACTAGTTTTGAAAAATAAAACTAAAATGGTTAAATCAGCACACCGGCAATAATTAGATGAGGAGATGAATAAAGATTAAGGACATGGCATTTTTAACGTGGTAAAACCTCACCCAACTGAGGAAACATCCATGGTGACTTATAAGTCACAAACCAAAAATCCACTAAACCAAAATATAGAAGTTACAAACTATTTAACATACATGCACACAAATCAGACCTATACAAGTTTAGAAATGTGCCCACTAGTTTGATTCTAAGTTCTCTGCAGTTCTGATGTTGATGTGGCTTTCCCAGTTTGCTAACTTCTCCACATTATTCCAGTCTTTGCGTCGACTCTTGAAGATTCAAGATCTTATAACCAAAACTTATGTGTTGTAGTGTGACAAGTGTTTGTGATTGTGCTCTAACACACGCATGCACACACACACACACTTATTTTATACAAACAGTCCTATCAAATTACATATTAGATCTATATGTTGTGATTTTCAGTTTCTTTCTTCTTAGGAAACAAAAGAACTTTGTTTGACCTTTTGATTAATCCCAAAATCCAAGGTTACCTTGCTCGTAAGACTGCCAAGGTCATATCCAATTTCAGAGGGTTTTGAAAATGATTTTGAAATTGGAAACCACCAATTGCGATTCCAACTAGGTCAGAAGTCTTTTTTCAAAAGAACTAGAAACAGAAAATAATTTTGTTGATTCTAGAGTTGTGAAAACATTTAATAAAATAATCAACAAAGAGATTTCTCAAGATGAGAAATTAAATATGCATATCTAAGTGTAATATAACATAAAATGACAAGATCTATCATTTCTATAAAAAGGAAATACAAATCTAACCTAAATGTTTAAGTTGGACACAAGATCTCAAACTCAAGAGGGTATTAGCCACGAACAGGCTTTCAAACCAACTCACAAACAATTATCAAACACTCAGGTTTGTTTTTGTTTTAAGCTAACCTTGGAAAAATGAGTTTAGGGTTTGAAACAGGGTTAGGACGATTTAGGGTTTCTTTCTCTCTCTGGTTTCTCTTCTCTCTCTTCCCTCTCTTCCCTCTTCTCTCTCTTCTCTCTCTTTAGACGAAATGCCAAAAGTATCCTAAAGTCTGAGGGTAAGCCTCCTTTTATATGGAGCAAGGAAGGATCGAGAAGGTCTTATCAAAACCAAGGGCTGAGATGAGGTCAAGGGCTTTTGACCTTGATCCAACGATTAAAGAACATCGATGGATTAAATGTCTTCTAATTGGTCTAGAGAGGTTCACAGGGATTGGGTTCAAATGCATACAGAGCGTTGATAACAATGATCCAAGGGCTGAGATTAGGCAAGGGTTATTTGTCTTCAAACAAACACAAATCAGGCCGTTATGAGGATGACAGGTGTAGGGCCGAGATTGGCTCTCACACGCGCGTTTTAAACTTAGTTACACAGGCACCCTCAATTCTTAAGCGCTTTCGGATCCTACCCAAACCAACTTCCAGGTATGAAAACATAAAACCAGAAATTACACAATATCCCCAAAAGTTTTATAAACCAAATTTTAATTTCCAATAAATCATTTAAAAATTATTAAAAATTCCCAAAAATTATTAAAACCAATTTTAAATGGGATTAAACACACACAACTCTCACACAATAATTTTATGCAATATACATGGGTTGAATGCAATCCTAATGTGTGTGGATGATTGAGAATATACCTTCAAACAATCAAATAAGAGAAATAAGGAGTAGAGTCTGAGGCTTTTTGGAATCTAGTGAATGGACTCAATTTTGTCACTATTTCCAAACTAGATGAGTACTTATACAATGTAGACTCAAGTGAGTCAAAAGTATAAGATGCTTCAGAGAAAACCCAAAACGCCCTCCAAATGTCCCCATTAGCGGCGCCAACACCAGGCACAGGACCAATTTAACTCTTGGAACCAATTGCGTGGTCACGAGTCCCCTAGTTCAAGAGCAGGGCCCAATTTTTAGAACTTCTACACTTAGGCTTGAAAACATGTTTTTAGATGGAAAAAACTCGAAAGACCCCCCAAACAGCCCCCATGAGCTGCACTAACACCTCACACGGGACCAATGTAACTCATAGGAACCATTCACGTGGTCACGAGACCCACGGTTCGAGAGCACGGACCAATATTTAGAATATCAACAATTGGGATTGAAAACATGTCATTAGAGGGAAAAAATTGAAAATACCCCCTAAAAGTCCCCGTGAGATGCTCCAACACCTCGCACGGGACCAAAGTAACTCCGAGGAACTGATCGCATGGTCACGGGAATCGATTTTGAGAGAATGGAAAAAATTTCATAATATCAACACTTGGGCTTGAAAACATGCCGTTAGAGGGAGAAACCCCAAAACACCTCCCAAACAACCCCAAGATCTGGGCCAACACCTCGCACAGGACCAATGTAACTCGTAAGAACCGATCGGGTGGTCACGAAACCCCCGATTTGAGAGCACGGACCATTTTTTCCTAAAATCTACACTTAGGCTTGAAAACATGCCGTTAGAGGGAGAAACCTCAAAACACCCCCTAAACGACCCTGTGAGTGGTGCGAACACCTCGCATGGGATCAAAGTAACTTGTAAGAACCGATCGTGTTATCACGAGACCCCCGGTTTGAGAGCATGGAGGAATTTTTAGTATATCTACCCTTAGGCTTGAAAACATGCCGTTAGAGGGCAAAACCATGGAACACCTCCCAAAGGGTCCAGTGAGTGGTAACAACACCTCGCACGGGAGCAATGTAACGTGTAGGAACCGGCCATGTGGTCAGGGGACCCCCACTTTGAGAGCACAGACAAATTTTCAAAATATCTACACTTAGGTTTGAAAACATATCGTTAGAGGGAGAAAACCCAAAACACCCTCCAAACAGCCCCATGAGAGGCGCCAATACCTCGAACGAGACCAATATAACTCCTAGGAATCGACCGCATGATCAGGGGACCGGCGATTCTAGAGCATAATCCAATTTTCAACATATCCACACTTGGGTTTGAAAACATGCCATTAGAGGGAAAAACATCGAAACACCACCCAAACGACCCCGTGAGCAATGCCAACACCTCGCATGGGTTTAATGTAACTTATAGGAACTGATCACATGATCACGAGACCCCCGATTGGAGAGCATGGACCAATTTACCAAATATCTATACTTAGGCTTGAAAACATGTTATTAGAGGGTGAAACCTCTAAACATGCACCAAACGGCCACGAGAGTGGTTCCAACACCTCGCACGGGACCAGTGAAACTCATAGGAACCGACGGCGTGGTGACATAACCCCCGGTTCCAGTGCATGAACCAATTTTCAAAATATCAACTCTTATCTTGAAAACATGTCGTTCGAGAATGAAACCCTGAAACACCCCCCAAACGGACCCAGAAGCTGCGAAAACAACCCTAAAACACCCCCAAAAGGCCCCGTGAGTATCAACAACCCCTCGCACAGGACCAATGTAACTCATAGGAACTGATCGCATGGTACAGGACCCCTAGTTCAAGAGCACGAACCAATTTTCACAATATCTACACATGGCTATGAAGCAAGCCTTTAGAGGATGAAACCGCCTAACACACCACAAATGGCCCCGTGACTGGCACCAAGACCTCTAGCAGGACCAATGTTACTCGTAGGAACCGACCGTGTGGTCACAGGACCCCCGATTGGAGAGTAAGGACCAATTTTAAAAATATCTACACTTAGGCTTGAAAACATATCTTTAGAGGGATAATACCCTAAAATAGGCCCCAAACATCCCCGTGAGCAGTGCCAACACCTCGCACGGGACCAACGTAACTTGTAGGAACTGACCGTGTGGTCACGGTACCCCAGGTTCAAGAGCAAGGACCAATTTTCAGAATATATACACTTGGGCTTGAAAACTTGCCATTAGAGGGAGAAACACCAAAACACCCCCCAAACGGTCCCTTAAGCGTGCTAACACCTCGTACGAAACCAATCTAACTCGTACGAACTGACCGTGTGGTCTGTGACCCATGGTTCAAGAGCATGGACCCATTTTCTAAATATCTACACATAAACAAAAAAATATGGGAAAAACCTCGAAACACACCCCAAACGACCGAGGGGGCGATGCCAAGACCTCGCGCGGGACCAATGTAACTCGTAGGAAGTAACCGCGTGGTAGAGGGACCTCTGGTTTGATAGCACAACCCTATTTTCAGAATATCTACACTTAGGCTTGAAAAGATGCCGTAAGTGGGCAAAACCCCAAAACACCCTCCAAACGTCCCCGTGAGAAATGCAAGCACCTCGAATGGGACCAACGTAACTCATAAAAATCGACCACGTGGTCACGCAGCCCCCGATTTGAGAGCACAACCTAATTTTAAGAATATATATACACTTAATCTTAAAAACATGCCATTAGGGGGAAAACCCCGAAACCTACCAAATGGCCCCGTGAGCAGAGCCAACATCATAAGAGGGACCAACGTAACTCCTAGGACTCAATCACGAGGTCACGGGACCCCTGGTTTGAGCGCACGGCTCAATTTTTAGAATATCAACACTTAGGATAGAAAATATGCCAGTACATGGCGATACCCCCAAACACCCCCAAAAGGCCCCATGAGCAGTGCCAACACCTCGTACAGGACCAATGTAAATGGTAGGAACCAGCCACATGGTCACGAGACCCCCGGTTCGAGGCCAGAGACCAAATTTTGAAATATCCACACTTGGGCTTAAAAATATGCCATTAGAATGCAAAACACCAAAAAACTCGGCAAACGGACACAGCCAACACCTCACACAGGACCAAGGTAACTCATAGGGATCGATTGTGTGGTCATGAGACCCCTGGTTCGAGAGCATGACCCAATTTTCAGAATATCTATATTTAGGCTTGAAAATAAGTCGTTAAAGGCAAAACCCCAAAATACCACCCAAACGTCCCATGAGCGGTGCCAACACCTCGCACAGGACGAATGTAACTCGTAGGAACCGACCACGTGGTCACAAAATCTCCATTTCAAGAGCACGGACCAATTTTCAGGATATTTACACTTGGTCTTGAAAACATGTCGTTGGAGGGTGAAACCCGAAATATCCCTAAACGGCCCCGAAAGGTACGCCAACACCTCACACGGGACCAATGTAACTTATAGGAACCGCCCGCATGGTCATGGGCCCCTGGTTCAAAAGCATGGACTAATTTTTAGAATATCTACACATGGGATTAAAAACATGGCACTAGAGGGTGAAACCGTAAAAACACCGCCCAAACGGCCCCGTGAGCTAGATCAACACCTCGCACAGGACCAATGTAACTCTTAGTAACTGATCGCATGGTCAGAGGACCCCCGGTTTGAGAGCACGAACCAATTTTTAAAATATCTACACTTTGCCTTGAAAACATTCCATTAGAGGGACAAACCTCAAAACACCACCTAAACGGCCCCATCAGCAATGCGAATACCTCGTATGTGACCAAAACAACTCGTAGGAACCGAACGCGTTACCACAGAAGCCCCGGTTTGAGAGCACTTACAAATTTTCAACATATTTACCCTTACATCTCAAAACATGCCGTTAGAAGGCAAAACCCAGTAACACCTCCCAAACGGCCCCGTGAGCAGCGACAACACCTTGTACGGGACCAATGTAACACCTAAGAATTGACCTTGGGGCCACGGGACCTCCAATTCCACAGTACGGACCAATTTTCAGACTATCAACACTTAGGCTTGAAAATATGTCGTTAGAGACAGAAAACCTAAAACATCCCCCAAACGGCCCCGTGAGACGTGCCCACACCTCGCACAGGAGCAATGTAACTCGTTGGAACCGACCGTGTGGTCACAGGACCCTCGATTCGATAGCAGGGTCCACTTTTGAGAATAACTATCCTTGGGCTTTAAAACATGCTATTAGAGGGAAAAAATTGAAACACCCCCCAAACGTCCCTGTGGGAAATGCCAACACCCCACATGGGACCAATGTAAATCATTGGAGCCAATTGTATGGTCATGGGACCCCCAATTGGAGAGCATGAACAAATTTCTTAGGCTTCAAAAAATGTCGTTAGAGGGCGAAACCTCTAAACATGCACCAAACGGCCCTGAGAGAGGTGCCAACACCTTGCACGGGACCAATGTAACTCTAAGTACTGGTCGCGTGGTCACGTAACCCTCGTTTTAAGAGAACAAACCCATTTTCAAAATATCAACTCTTAGTCTTGAAAACATGTCGTTAGAGGGCGAAACCTTGAAACACCCCCCAAATGTCCCCATGAGCGGCACCAACACCTCGCACTGGACCAATATAACTCGTAGGAACTGACCGCCTGGTCCCGGACCCCCATTCGAGAGAACACAACAATTTTTAAAATATCTACACATGGGCATGAAAATAAGTCTTTAGAGGTGGAAAGCCCATAACACGCCCCAAATGGCCCCATGAGCGGTGCAAAGACCTCACGCGGAACCAATGTGACTCGTAGGAACCGGTCTCGTGGTTACGGGACCCCCTGTTCCAGTGCATGGACCAATTTTTAGAATATCTACACTTAGGCTTGAAAACATGCCGTTAGAGGTAGAAAACCCAAAACACCCCCCAAATGGCCCCGAGAGCGGTGCCAACTCCTCGTACGGGACAAATGTAATTCGTAGGAACCGATCGCGTGGTCATGGGAGCCCTGGTTTGAGAGAGGGATAAATTTTTATAATATCTACACTTGGGCTTGAAAACATGCCGTTAGAGGGAGAAACCTCGAAACACCCATCAAATGGCCTCGTGAGAGGCGCCAGCACTTCGCACGTAACCAATGTAACTCGTATGAACCGACTGTGTGGTCATGGGACACTATTTCGACAATAGTCCCAATTTTCTAAGTATCCATACTAAGGTTTGAAAACATGTCGTTTGAGGGTGAAAACTTGAAACATCCCCCAAACGACCCCATGAGTGGCGCCAACACCTCGCAGAGGACCAATGTAACTCGTAGGAACTGATCGTATGGTCAGAGGACCCTCGACTTAAAAACATGCCATTAGAGAGAGAAACCTCGAAACACCTTACAAATGGCCTTTTAGTAGTGCAAGCACCTTACATAGGACCAATGTAACTCGTAGGAATGGACCGCTTTATCACAGGCCCCTGGTTCAAGAGCATGGATCACTTTTCTGTATATCTACCCTTAGGCTTGAAAACATGTCGTTAGAGGGAAAAACCACAAAAGACCTCCTAAACGGACCCGTGAGTGGCAACAACACCTCGCATGATGCCAACGTAACTCGTAGGAATCGGTCGCGAGGTCACGAGACCCTCAATTCGAGAGCACGGACCAATTTATAAAATATCTACACTTCGTATTAAAAGCAAACCATTAGTGGGTGAAACATTGATACACCCCGCACACATCCCCAACCAACACCTCCCATGGGACCAATGTAACACATAGGAACCGAGCGCGTGGTCACGGGATCCCCGATTCGAGAGCATGGACCAATTTTCAAAATATCTACACTTAGGCTTGAAAACATGTCGTTAGAGGGCGAAACCTCGAAACACCCCTCAAATGGCCTCCTGAGCGGCGCCAGTACTTCTCACGTAACCAATGTAACTCATAGGAATCGACCGTGTGGTCATGGGACACTAGTTCTGCAGTAGTTCCAATTTTTTAAGTATCGATACTGAGGCTTGAAAACATGTCGTTCGAGGGTTTAAACTTGAAACATCCCCCAAATGGCCCCATGAGTGGCGTCAACACCTCGTACGGGACCACTGTAACTCGTAGGAACCAACGGCATGGTCATAGGACCCCTAATTCAAGACCACAACCCAATTTTTAGAATATATACACTTAGGTTTGCAAATATGCCATTAGAGGGAGAAAGCAGGAAACACCCCCAAATGGCCCCATGAGTGGAACTAACACCTCGCATGGGACCAATGTAACTCATAAGAATCAACCGCATGGTCACGAGAGCAGATCCTACTTTTCATAATATATACACTTAGGCCTAAAAACATTCAATTAGAGGTGAAACCTCGAAAAATGCCCCAAATGGCCCCGTGAGCGGTGCAACACCTCGCATGGGACCAATGTAACTCATAAGAATGACCCCCGATTCGAGAGCATGACCAAATTATTAGAATATATACATTTAGTCTTGAAAGCATGCCATTAGAGGGGAAAAACCCCAAACCCAACAAACGGCCCAATGAGCTGCACCAACACCTTGCTAGGGACCGATGTAACATTTAGGAGTCCACCATATGGTCATGGGACCCCTGGTTCGAGAGCACGGCCCAATTTTTAGAATATCTACACTTAGGATTAAAAACATGACATTAGAAGGCTAAATCCTGAAACACCCTCCAAACGGCCCGGTGAGCGGTGTCAACACCACACACGGGACCAATCTAACTTGAAGGAACGGACCGTGTGGTCACGGGACACGCGGTTGGAGAGCATGGACCAATTTTCAAAATATCTACACTTAGGCATAAAAACATGTCGTTAGAGGGTGAAATGTCAAAACACCCTGCAAATGGCCCTAGCTAACACCTCACACGGGACCAATTTAACTCTTGCAAATGATTGCGTGGTTAGAAGACCCCCAGTTCAAGTGTAGGACCCAATGTTTAGAAAATCTACACTTAGGATTGAAAACAAGTCGTTAGAGGGCAAAACCCCAAAACACCCCCCAAACGGCCCCCATGAGCGGTGCCAACACTTCGCACGGGAGCAATGTAAATCGTAGGAATGAACCGTGTGGTCACGGGACCCCCGGCTCGATAGCATGGACCAATTTTTACAATATCAACACTTGGGCTTGAAAACATATCATTAGAGGGAAGAACCTTAAAATACCCCCCCCCCCCAAAAAAAGGCCCTGTGAGCTGCTCGAACACCACGAACAGGACCAATGTAACTCTTAGGAACCGACCGCATAGTCACGGGACCCCGGGTTCGAGAGCATACAAATTTTTAGAATATCAACACTTGGGCTTGAAAACATGCCGTTAGAGGGAGAAACTCTAAAACACCTCCCAAATGGCCCTGTGAACTAAGCCAACACCTTGTACATGGCCAAAGTAACTCATCGGAACCGATCTCATGGTCACGATACCCCCGATTTAAGAGCACGGGTCAATTTTCCAAAAATCTACACTTAGGCTAGAAAATATGCCATTAGAGGGAGAAACCCCAAAACATCCCCTAAACGGCCCCGTAAGCAATGAGAACAAGTCGCACGGGACCAAAGTGACTTGTAGGAACCAATCGTATTATCACGGGACCCGAGTTCGAGAGCACAGACCAATTTTCATTATACCTATTCTTAGGCTTGGAAATATGCCTTTAGAGGGAAAAACCCTGGAACACCTCCCAAACAGCCCCGTGAGAGGCGACAACACCTCACACGAGACTAATGTAACTCGTAGTGGTCACGGGACCCTCAATTCTAGAGCACGTACATTTTTTTATAATATCTACCCTTAGGCTTGAAAACATACTGTTGGAGGGAGAAAACCCAAAACACCCTCCAAACGGCCTCGTGAGTGGCACCAACACCTCGCATAGGACCAATGTAACTCATAGGAATTGACCGCGTGGTCACAGGGCTCACGATTCAAGAGCAAGGCCCAATTTTGAAATTATCTACACTAGAGTTTGAAAACATGTCGTTAGAGGGAAAAACACCGAAACACCCCCTAAATGGTCCCGTGATTAATGTCAACACCTCGCATGGGACCAATGTAACTCGTAGGACCCGATCTCATGGTCATGAAACCCTCGGTTTGAGAGCATGAAAAAATTTATTGAATATCTTCACTTAGACTTGAAAACATGTCGTTAGAGGGTGAAACCTCTAAACACGCACCAAACGGCCATGAGAGCAATGACAACACCTCGCACGGGACCAATGTAACTTGTAGGAACCGACGGCGTGGTCACGAAACCCTCTGTTCGATAGCACGAACCAACTTTCAATATATCAACACTTAATCTTGAAAACATGTCGTCAGAGGGAGAAACCTAGAAACACCCCCCAAACGGCCCCATGAGTGGCACCAACACCTCGCACGGGACCAATTTAACTCATAGGAACCGACAGCGTAGTACTGGAACCCCGGTTCGAGAGGAGGAACCAATTTTTAGAATTTCTATACATGGGCATGAAAATAATCCTTTAGAGGGTGAAACCTCGTAACACGCCACAAATAGCCCCGTGAGTGGCTCTAAGACCTCGCCAGGACCAATGTGACTCGTAGCAACCGGTCGCATGGTCACGAGACCCCCGATTAGAGAGCACGAACCAAT
Organism: Sambucus nigra; assembly: GCA_949130495.1. Lineage (NCBI taxonomy): Eukaryota > Viridiplantae > Streptophyta > Magnoliopsida > Dipsacales > Adoxaceae > Sambucus > Sambucus nigra. The sequence goes on along the minus strand of OX422207.1, from coordinate 500,761,557 downwards.
GTTCATAATATTTGGACTTGGATTTGAAAACATGTCGTTAGAGGGGGAAAATCCCAAAACTCACCAAACGGCCTCATGAGGGGCGCCAACACCTCACACGGGACCAAGGTAACTCGTAGGAACCGACCGCGTGGTCACAGAATCCCTCATTTGAGAGCAGGGACTAACTTTCATAATATCTGCACTTGGGCTTGAAAACCTGCCATTGGAGGGAGAAATCCCTAAATACCCCCCCATACGACCCCATAAGCGGTGCTAACACCTCGAACGGGACCCATGTAACTCGTAAGAACCGACCATGTGGTTCGGGAGCCCCGACTCAATAGCACGAACCATTTTTTAGAATATCTAAACATTGGAATGAAAACATGCCTTTAGAGGGAGAGACTCCGAAACACGCCCCAAATGACCTAGTGAGCAACGCCAAGACTCGCGCGGGACCAATGTAACTCGTAGGAACTGACTGCGTGGTCATGGGACCCCTAGTTTGAGAGCACAACCCAATTTTTAATATATATACACTCAGTCTTGAAAACATGTCGTTAGAGGGTGAAACCCCTAAACCCACTGTAACACCCCGCATTTTTCATGCATTAAATATTTAATTAATTCGGGAATTGAAAATTACTTGTGAGTCGTAATTTAATTGAATTAATTAGGGAAATTTTAATTTAAATATTAATCGAGGAGTAAATGGTTAATATTTACGAAAAGTTATTTATTAAATGAATAGTAATTATTTATTTAAGTCATTCCGAGTATTAATGACAGGGTATGCACTTATCTCAATCGGGGGTCGGTATAGACTAAAGGGGTGAGGGGATAAATATTTTATAAATTAATTCGGATGCCAATTCTGAGTGTACGGTTGAGTCCGAATGGGCCGAGATAGTCGGAAAAGTGTACCCAGGGGTAGTAAACGGGTCACGGGGCATTTTTAGACATAGCCAGGCCCACACAGGGGTATTTGGGTCACTTGGGCTTGGCCCATTAGGCAAAAAACGGGATTAGGTAAACTAAGGAATTGGGAGGAATGATAAAACGGATGATAGGGTTTTAGAAAAGGCAAAGTGTATTAAGAAACCTAATAGCAGTTAAGGGCAGCTTTGGGATCACTAGAGAGCCAACAAGGATCGTCTTGAACCTTGGAAATTCATCTTCGAATCAGACACTACGAAACCTAAGGCAAGTGGATAACTTGCAATAGTATTGAATCTGTTTTTGAAATTCATATTCATGTGATGTGTTTGATAAAAATTCGTTTTGGGTGTTCATGGCATAAACATGAGGTTTTGGAAAAATAATAATCTGATTTACGAATTTGAATGAGGATTCTTGTAGAAATCTGATATTATAAATTGATACATATCTGGTAGGATGATATCTGGATAACTAGAAACGAATTTGGTGAGGGGATTTGGGATGTAAATGTGTAAGGAATTAAAGATGGATATTTCCCCAAATCCAGAAATTGTAGTTAATGGACGAATTAATGATGTTGGTGGACATTCTGGAGGTCCCTAATAAGGTTTCTAACATGTATTAATGCTAAGAAGGCTTGAGGTTACTGGTAGAAGGAATTAGGGTTTGAGGATTTTCGTCCATGGTTGATTCTGCCTTCGCGAAGAAGACGAAGTCCTGCTCGATCGATCGATCGAAGGTCTGGGGTCGATCGATCGAAGGTCGGCAGATTTTGGCAATTTTACCCAGTTATGTATATAAAAGAGAATTTATTTAATAAATCTTTATGTAATTAATTATGGGGAAATTAATACATGAGTTTAAACCTAATTAATCATGAGTAAAGTTAATTAGGATTTGAGGGATTTTTGGGTGTCACGTAATGATTAAAAATTCGGGAGTCGGGAATTTAGACTCGGGTGAGGTTATTTCGGACTACGAGAGTAAGTCCAATTTTATGGTGGGGGCGACACCAAAGGTGACTTAATTAATTAATGTGCGAATTTATTAATAATTAGAGTGGGCCATAAACTCTTAATAAATTAAATGGGCTTATGTTACAAATTTTGTACATGGTGTAGCCGGGACGTTTTATATATATGTATACGGAGTGTGGTAGTATATATATATAGTTTGTGTGCATTAATAATCAGTGATTGAATATTATTAGTATGTACTCTAGTGCTATAGGGGGAGGTTGCGCGCAGTGGATGAATCCCCTAGCTTGAGGAGTAGGGTGAGTATAATCCCAGGTCATAGCGTCCGTTGTATGGGTGAGGGGTATCTCACTTTCAGGGAAGGAATATGACCGCCTCCAATTCGTATGTTAAACTAAGTTAGTGAGCGAATCTAACTTGGATAACTAGGTTACGTGAATACACCTAGTGGGATAGCACTTGGGAAAATTTATATTTTGTGAGTATTCTTACTCAATTGAAAGTTTGTATTAAATGTTATTTCAGTATGTTTGTGAATACTGTAATATGATTAAATATATAATTAGGTAAATAATTATATAGGGGATAATTAATACAAAGTGAAAAATGTATTATGTGCATAACAGGTGTGAATGTTATATGAAATTAAAAGGAGTAATGATTCAATTAAGTTGACGTTTATAATAACTTAAAAATCATGAATTAAGGCATACTTAGTTAGAGTAGGTAAAATTCAAGGGTTAAAATAAGCATTGGGTCAGGAGCGTAGGACCTAGTAAATTAAATGGAAGCATTAGTAGTGCACATTAGAGGAGGGGTGAGGAAGTCCTCAAGAGAGTGCGGCACTAACTAAAATATGAAGAGCATGCATATTTATTTATTACTGCAAGTTAATCATTTGTTAAATGTTTTCAAATGTTTTTGGGTACTAACCCTTGCTATAAAAAAATTTAAAACCTTTTAGGTGTCCAACCACAAGGGCGCCACGCTTGACTCTATTCCAGGTATCCTTGCTGCAGCACATGTGGATGTTGCGGGGTTTTGATAGACGCCTCCTTCTTCCATTCTTGTAGAGACTCTCTAGTAGTTATCTGAGCATGTCGCTCACAGTTCATTTATCAGTAGTAGACTTGTTGAGATGTTTTCTGATATTTACTTGTATTGGATATTTGGACCGATGGTTTATTCGGTTAGGTGTTTTTAATTGTGGATGGTTATTTTAATTAACTGTGATTGTGTATTATTGTATGTTCCGCACGAGTTTTATTTAATTAATTGAAAGATAAAAATTGGCACCAGTCTACTTTTCTCACTTAGGTGGTTAGTAATTAAAAAGACGACGGTGATGCTAAGAATGGGCCAACTGAGAAACCTTTTCTAACTTGATTTAGGACTGATCACCCGGGATTAATTAGGCGGGGTGTCACACCCACCAAATGGCCTTGTGAGATGTACACAAACTTTGTAAGGAACCAATGTAACTCGTAGGAGCCAACCACGTGGTCACGGGGCCCCGGGTTCGAGAGCATGTCCCAATTTTTAGAATATCAATACTTAGGATTAAAAACATGTCGTCGGATGGCAAAACCCGAAAACACCCCCTAAATGGCCCTGTGAGCAGAGCCAAGACCTCGTACGGGATGAATGTAACTGGTACGAACTAACTGCGTGATCACGGGACCCCCATTTCGAGACCACGTACAAATTTTTGGAATATCCACACTTGGGATTAGAAACATGACGTTAGAGTGCGAAACACCAAATGAAACTTGCCAACACCTCACACGGGCTTAAGGTAAATCATAGGAACCGATTGCGTGGTAATGAGACCCTCGATTCGAAAGCACGACTAAAATTTTAGAATATCTGTACTTAGGCTTGAAAACATGTTATTAGAGGGAGAAAACCGAAAACAACCTCCAAACGGCCTCGTGAGTGGCGCCAATACCTCCCAGAGAACCAATGTAACTTATAGAACTGATCGCCTAGCCACGTGACCCGCGGTTCGAGAGTAGAGACCAATTTTCAATATATCTACACATGGGCTTGAAATCATGTCATAAGAGGGTGGAACCCGAAATCACCCTCCAAACGGCCCCATGAGCAGTGCCAACACCTAGAACAGGATGAATGTAACTCGTAGGAATCGATCGCGTACTACAGGACCCCCGGTTCAAGAGAACGAATAATTTTTTGGAATATCTACACTTAGCAAAAATGCCCCATGAGCTGGGCCAACACTTCACACTAGAACAATGTAACTCCTAGGAACCGACCGTATGGGCACGGGACCCTCGGCTTGAAAACATGTCGTTAGAGAGAGAAAGCCCAAAACACCATACAAATGGCCCCGTGGGCAGTGAGAACAGCTCGCATATGACCAAAGTGACTCGTAGTAACTGATCGCATTGTCACAGAACCCCGGATTCGAGAGCACAGACCAATATTAGGTATATCTACCCTTACGCTTGAAAATATGCCATTATAAGGCAAAACCACATAGGAACCGACTGCATGGTCACAGGACCCCCATTTGAGAGCACGGATAAAATTTTAGAATATCTAAACTTCGCAAAATTCCCCCAAAATTCCCCGTGAGCTAGGCCAAAACTTTGCACGGGACCAATGTAACTCCAAGGAACCGACTACATGGTCACGGTACCCTCAGCTTGAAAACATTCCATTAGAGAGAGAAACCCCAAAACACCCTACAAATGGCCCCGTGAGTAGTCCAAACACCTCGCATGGGACCAATGTAACTCGTAGGAACGGATCGCTTTGTCATGGGCCCCAAGTTCAAGAGCATTGACCACTTTTATGTATATCTACCCTTAGGCTTTTAAACATGTCGTTAGAGGGGAAACCCCCCAAAACACCTCCCAAATGTCCCCGTGAACGGTGACAACACCTCGCACAGGACCAATGTAACTCATAGGAACTGGTCACAAGACCCCCAATTTGAGAGCACAAACCAGATTATAGAATGTCTACACTTCATATTAAAAACTAGCCGTTAGTGGGTTAAACATAGTAACACCCCGCACAAAACCCCAACCAACACCTCGTACGGGACCAATGTAACTCATAGGAACCGATTGTGTGGTCACAGGATCCCCAATTCGAGAGCACGGACCAATTTTTTAAATATCTACACTTAGGCTTGAAAACATGCTGTTAGAGGGCGAAACCCCGAAACACCCCTCAAATGGCCTCGTGAGCGGTGCCATCACTTCGCACGTAACCAATGCAACTCGTAGGAACCGACCGTGTGGTCATGGGACACTATTTCGACAGTAGTCCCAATTTTCTAAGTATCCATACTGAGGTTTGAAAACATGTCATTTAAGGGTGAAAACTTGAAACATCCCCCAAACAGCCCCATGAGTGACGCCAACACCTCACACGGGACCAATGTAACTCGTAGGAACCGATCGCATGGTCACGGGACCCCTAGTTCGAGACCCTAACCCAATATTTAGAATATCTACAGTTAGGCTTGCAAATATACCATTAGAGGGAGAAACCACGAAACACCCCCCAAATGGACCCTTGAGTGGCGCCAACACCTTGCACGGGACCAGTGTAACTCATAAGAATCGATCGCATGGCCCCGAGAACCCCAGTTTGAGAGAACATCCTAATTTTTAGAATATCAACACTTATGCCTGAAAACATTCCATTAGTTGGGGAAACTCGAAAAATGCCCCAAATGGTTCCGTGAGCGGTCCAACACCTCGCATGGGACCAACGTAACTCGTAAGAACTGAACGCGTGGTCAAATGACCCCTGATTCGAGAGAATGACCAAATAATTAGAATATATACATTTAGTCTTCAAATCATGCCCTTAGAGGGCAAAATCCATAAACCCAACAAACGGCCCCATGAGCTGCGCCAACACCTTGCAAGGGGCTGATGTAACATTTAGGAATCGACCACGTGGTCCCGGGACCTCTGGTTCGAGAGCACGGTATAATTTTTAGAATATCTACACTTAGGATTAAAAATATGCAATTAGAAGGCAAAACCCTAAAACGCCCTCCAAGCAGCATAGTGAGTGGCGTCAACACCTCACATGGGACCAATCTAACTTGAAGGAACAGGCCGTGTGGTCACGGGACACGCGATTAGAGAGCACGGACCAATTTTCAGAATATCAACACTTGGGCATAAAAACATGTCGTCGAAGGGTGAAACGCTGAAACACCCTGCAAACAGCCCCAACTAACACCTCACACGGGACCAATGTAACTCTTGGAACCGATTGCGTGGTCACAAGACCCTCGGTTCAAGATCAGGGACCAATTTTTTACAATATCTACACTTTATCTTGAAAACATGTCGTTATAGGGCAAAACCCCGAACACCCCCAAACGACCCCTATGAGCGGTGCCAACACCTTGCACGGGACCAATGTAACTCGTAGGAACCAATCGCGTGGTCACGGACCCCCAGTTCAATAGCATAGACAAATTTTTACAATATCAACACTTGGGCTTGAAAACATGTCGTTAGAGGGCAAAACACTAAAATACCACCCCCCCAAAAGGACCTGTGAGCTGCTCCAACACCTCGTACAGGAGCAATGAAACTCCTAGGAACCGACCGCATAGTCACGGGACCCCGAGTTCAAGAGCATACAAATTTTTAAAATATCAACACTTAGGCTTCAAAATATGTCGTTAGAGGGAGAAACTCACAAACACCTCCCAAACGGCCCTGTGAGCTGGGCCAACACCTCGCACAAGTCCAATGTAACCCGTAGGAACCGATCGCGTGGTCACGAGACCCCCGATTTGAGAGCACGGGTCAATTTTCCAAAAATAAACACTTAGTCTAGAAAACATGCCATTGGAGGGCGAAGCCCCAAAACATCCCCTAAACGGCCCCGTAAGCAGTGTGAACACCTCGCACGGGACCAAAGTTAGTTGTAGGAACCGATTGTGTTGTCACGGGACCCCCAATTGGATAGCACGGACCAATTTTAGTATATCTATCCTTAGGCTTGAACATATGTCGTTATAAGGAAAAACCCTGGAACACCTCCCAAACGACCCTGTGAGGGGCGACAACACCTCGCATAGGACCAGTGTAACTCATAAGAACCGACCATGTGGTCACGGGACCCCCAATTCCGAAGCACGAACAATTTTTTAGAATATCTAGCCTTAGGCTTGACAACATACCGTTAGAGGGAGAAAACCCAACACACCCTCCAAACAGCCCAATAAGAGGTGCCAACACCTCACACAGGACCAATGTAACTCATAGGAATTAACCGTGTGGTCACGGGACCCGCGATTCGAGACCAAGGTCCAATTTTCAAAATATCTACACTAGGGTTTGAAAACATGTCGTTAGAGGACAAAACACCAAAACACCCCCCAAACGGCCCCGTGATCAATGCTAACACCTCGCGTGGGACCATGTAACATGTAGGACCCGACCGCATGGTCATGAAACCTCCGGTTTGAGAGCATGGAACAATTTATTGAATATCTACACTTAGACTTGAAAACATGTCGTTAGAGAGTGAAACCTATAAACAGGTACCAAACGGCCATGAAAGTAGTGCCAACACCTCATACGGGACCAATGTAACTCGTAGGAACCAACGACGTGGTCACGTAATCCTCAGTTCGAGATCATGAAATTTTTTTCAAAATATCAGCACTTACTCTTGAAAACATGTCATCATAGGGAGAAACCCCAAAACACCCCCCAAATGGTCCCATGAGTGGTGCCAACACCTCGCAGGGGACCAACGTAACTTGTAGGAACCGACCACATAGTACAGAACCCTAGTTCGAGAGATGGAACCAATTTTTAAAATTTTTATACATGGGTATAAAAACAATTCTTTAGAGGTTGAACCCCGTAACATGCCACAAAAGTCCCCGTGAGTGGCTCCAAGATCTCGCGCGGGACCCATACGACTTGTAGGAATCGGTCGCGTGGTCACGGGACCCCTGGTTAGATAGAATGGACCAATTTTCATAATATCTACACTTAGATTTGAAAACATGTCATTTTTAGAGTTGTATGGAAGGTAATCTTGAGATTAGAAATAATCCCCCCATTAACAACAGTGTTTGGGATTAAGACAATGAGGCAGCTTAGCGAGGTAGCTCAAGTGAGGCAGCTTAGCGTGGCAGCTCATACTTTAGCTTGATGTGTTACTTAGTCATATTGTATTTTTTTTTTATATTGACTATGAGCTATAACGATTGTAATGATGTAACGATTATAATGGCATTTAGTGTGAGGTCAAACAGTACTCGCGAGAGACGAGGCTTGGCAGGGCTTGGGAGAGATTTCATGCTCTATTGAATGACCTCATCGTGGTAAATTTAGAGGGACTTGGTTTGGAGGATTTAGAAGTGAGGCACCATTGGGGCTTGTCCTGACCATCTTAGATACACATGGTAAAACACCAAAAGACCCAAACGATACTCGCAGAGCTGCCTTGAGTTCCATCGGGCGTTGAGTTGTGAACCAAACAATCCTCTACTTAATATCATGTCTACTTTATGTGATGTCACTAGACATCTAGGCAATGTCAAATATGCACTTGAGTAAACCACCGTGGTATTTGGGGTTGTCAGATAGTTGGTGAGCCACCTCTGTGACTACAGCCCCCTGACACACAGTGGTTAGGCAAAAGGCATGTCTTAGCATTTAATGTTTATGACGTGGAGGTAACTAGTGCATCAGGATTTAAATGTTTGTGACATAAAGTATGAGGGATGCCTTTCATAGTTATTAATGACTGAGTTATCTCGAGAGTGGTCTGGGGGCTATTTAAGGGCCCCAACCACCTTTGAGGAAAGGAGGTTCTCTTTGATAGTTCAGAAGTTATTACTAGAGAGAACATACATCAGAAAGAGATTTTATTATTACAAACCAGGGAGTTTACTCATCCACCATTGTCATTTATTACGAAGCTTCAGTAATTGACAGAGACCTTTGAGATGGTTGGGGTGTTTGGCTTCCTGCCAAGGTGTATCTAGGATGCTTACTTCTCTCTCCCTCTAAATGAGTTACTTCTGAGTTCATTATTGTCTTTTGAGTTATACACGAGAGATTTGTAAGATCAAAAGTGAGTTCATTTTCACCAGATCATGATTGTATGTTTCACTTAGTCAAAGTTGTTTCTTGAAACAGTTTATGATTACTGTACATCAAATAGGGTTACGCCTCCATCTAATCTAAACTACCCCCTTACACCGTTAGAGGGAAAAAATCAAAAAACACCCCCCAAGCAGCCTCATGTGCGGCGCCAACACCTCACACGGGACCAATGTAACTCGTAGGAACCTACCGCATGGTCACACAACCCCTTGTTTCAGATCAAGGATCAATTTTCATAATATCTATACTTGGGCTTGAAAACATGTCGTTAGAGGGAGAAACCCCTACACCCCCCCCCACTAAACGGCCCCGTAAGTGCTGCTAACACCTCGAATGGGACCAATCTAACTCGTAGGAACCGACCATGTGGTTCTGGATCCTCGATTCAATAGCATGAACCAATTTTCAAAATATGTACACATGGTAATGAAAACATGCCTTTAGAGGGTGAAACCCTGAAATACACCCCAAATGTCCGAGTGAGCAGCGCCAAGACCTCGCACGAGACTAATGTTACTTGTAGGAATTGATCCCATGGTCACGGGACCCCTAGTTTGAGACCATAAACCAATTTTTACAATATATACACATTCTTGAAAACATTCCGTTAGACGACAAAACCCCAAAACCCACCAAACAACCATGTGAGCTATGTGAACACCTTGCAAGGGACCAATGTAACTCGTAGGAGCCAACCACAGGGTAACGTTACCCCCGGTTCGAGAGCAGGGCCCAATTTTTTAATATATCAACACTTAGGACTGAAAACATGTCGTTAGATGTCGAAACCCCAAAGCATCCCCAAAATGTACCTGTGAGCAGTGCCAAGACCTCGTACGGGACAAATGTAACTGTAATGAACCGACAACGTGGCCACGGGACCCCCATTTCGAGACCACGTACCAATTTTTGGAATATCCAAACTTGGGATTAAAAACATGACGTTAGAGTGCGAAACACCAAAAAACCCTGCAAATGGCACCTGCCAACACCTCACACGGGCTTAAGGTAAATCATAGGAACCGATTGCGTGGTAATGAGACCCTCGGTTCTAAAGCACGACTAAATTTTTAGAATATCTGTACTTGGGCTTCAAAACATGTTATTGGAGGGAGAAAACCAAAAACACCCTCCAAACGGCCCCGTGAGTGGCGCCAATACCTCCCACGGTACCACTGTAACTTATAGGACCTGATCACGTGGTAACGCGACCCGCGGTTCGAGAGCAGCGACCGATTTTCAACATATCTACACTTGGGCTTGAAAACATGTCGTAAGAGGGTGGCACCCGAAATCACCCTCCAAACGGCCCCATGGGCGACACTAACACCTAGAACATGACAAATGTAACTTGTAAGAACTGATCACGTACTCATGGGACCCCCGGTTTAAGAGCGAGAACAAATTTTTGGAATATCTACACTTAACAAAATGCCCCCCAAAATGCCCCGTGAGATAGGCCAACACTTCGTACAGGACCAATGTAACTCCTACGAACCGACCGTATAGTCACGAGACCCTCGGCTTGAAAACATGTCGTTAAAGAGGGAAAACCCAAAACACCCTAAAAATGGCCCCGTGAGCAGTGAGAACACCTCTCACGTGACCAAAGTGACTAGTAAGAACTGACCACGTTGTCACAGAACCCCCAGTTCGATAGCAGACACCAATTTTTGGCATATCTACCCTTACGCTTATAAACATGTCATTAGAAGGCAAAACCCCAGAATACCTCCCAATCGGCCCCAACACCTCGTACGAGACCAATGTAACTGGTAGGAACTGATCGCGTTATCACGAGAACCCCAGTTCGAAACTACGGACCAATTTTCAAAATATCCACACTTGGGATTAAAAACATGCCGTCAGAGTGCAAAACACAAAAAAACCCACAAACGGCCCCAGCCAACACCTCGCGCGGGACTAAGGTAACTCGTAGGAACTAATTGTGTGGCCATGAGACCCCCGATTCGAGAGCACGACCCAATATTTAGAATATCTGCAATTAGGCTTGAAAACATGTCATTAGAGGGAGAAACCCCAAAACTCCCCCCAAACGACCCCGTGAGTGACGCCAACAACTCGCATAGGACCAATGTAACTCGTAAAAACTAACTGCATGGTCACGGCACCCTCGTTTCGAGAGCATGGCCTAATTTTTAGAATATAAACACTTAGTCTTTAAAACATGTCGTTAGATGGTGAACCTCAAAAACCCACCAAACATCCACGGGAGCAACGCCAACACCTTACAAGGGACCAATGTAACTTGTAGGAGCCGACCACGTGGTTACGAGACCCTGAGTTTGAGAGCATTTCCCAATTTTTAGAATATCAACACTTTGCACGGGACCAATGTAACCTTTAGAAATCGACTGCATTCTCATGAGACCCCTGATTCGATAGCATGGACTAATGTGTAGAATATCTACACTTGGGCGTGAAAGCATACTGTTAGAGGGGAAAAATCTAAATCACCCCCCAAACAACCCCGTGAGCTAGATCAACCCCTCGTACGGGACCAATGTAACTCATAGGAACCGATCATGTGGTCACGGGACCCCCGATTTGCGGGTACGGACCAATTTTCAAATATCTACACTTAGGCTTGAAAACATGTTGTTAGAGAGACAAATCCCGAAACACCCTACAAATAGCCCCGTGAGTAGTGCGAACACCTCGCACATGACCAAAGTGACTCGTAAGAATTGATCACATTATCACCGAACCCCCGGTTCGAGAGCACAGACCATTTTTTGGTATATCTACCCTTACGCTTAAAAACATGTCGTTAGAAGGCAAAACCCCAGAACACCTTCCAAATGGACCCGTGATGTGTGCCAACACCTTGTATGGGACCAATGTAACAGGTAGGAACCGTCCGCGTGATTACGAGACCCCCAATTCGAGACTAGGGACCAATTTTCATAATATCCACACTTGGGTTTAAAAACCTGTCGTTAGAGTGCGAAACACTAAAAAAACCACATACGGCTCCAGCCAACACCTCACACGGGACCAAGGTAACTCGTAGGAACCGATTGTGTGGTCACAAGACCTCGGTTCGAGAGCACGACCCAATTTTTAGAATATCTGCACTTAGGCTTGAAAACATGTCATTAAATGGAGAAACCTAAAAACACCCTCCAAATGGCCCCATGAGCGATGCCAACACCTCACACGGGACCAATGTTACTTGTAAGAACTGATCGGTTCGATGGCAGGGACCAATTTTCAAAATATCTACACTTGGGATTGAAAACATGCCGTTAGAGGGTGAAACCCAAAAACACCCTCCAAACGGCCCCATGAGCGGTGCCAACACCTAAGACAGGACAAATGTAACTCGTAAGAATCGACCGCGTGCTCACGTAACCCCCGGTTCGAGAGCGCGAATAAATTTTTAGAACATAAACACTTCGTAAAATGCCCCCCAAAATTCCCCGTGAGCTGCGCCAACACTTCACTGACCGCATGGTCACGGGACCCTCGGCTTGAAAACATGTCTTTAGAGAGACAAAGATCAAAAACCGTACAAATGGCCCCGTGAGCAGTGTGAACACCTCTCACAAGATGAAAGTGACTCGTAGGAACCGACCACGTTGTCACAGAACCCTCGGTTAGAGAGCACAGACCATTTTTCTGTATACCTACCCTTACTCTTGAAAACATGCCTTTATAAGGCAAAAACCCAGAACATCTCCCAAACGGCCCAGTGAGCAGCGATAATAACTCGTACGGGACCAATGTAACTCGTAAGAACTGGCCTTGTGGTCGCGCGCCCCGCGATTCCAAACCACAGACCAATTTTCAAAATATTAACATTTAGGCTTGAAAACATGCTGTTAGAAGGAGAAACCCTAAAACACCCCCCCAAACGGTCCCGTGAGCTACGACAATACCTCATATGGCACCAATGTAACTCATAGGAACCGACCGCGTGGTCACAGGAAGCCCGATTCGATAGCAAGGACCAATTTTCAAAATATCTACACCTAGGCTTGAAAACATTCCGTTAGAGGGCAACACACCGAAACACCCCCCAAGCAGCTCTGTGAGCAATACCCATACCTCGCATGGGACCAAAGTAACTCGTTGGAGCCGAACGCATGGTCACAGGATCCCTGGTTGGAGAGCGTGGACAAATTTTCAAAATATCCACACTTAGGCTTGAAAACATGTTGTTAGATGGGGAAACCTCTAAACACGCATAAAATGGCCCTGAGAGCGGCGCCAACACCTCGCACGGGACCAATATAACTCAAAGGAACTGGACGCGTGTTCACGTAACCCCTGATTCGAGATCACCAACCAATTTTCAAAATATCAACACTTAGTCTTGAAAACATGTCGTTAGAGGGTGAAACCCAGAAACACCCCCCAAACTGCCCCATGAGCGGCGCCAACACCTCGCATGGGACCAATGTAGCTCGTAGGAACTGACCGCGAGGTCTAGGACCCCCGGTTTGAGAGAATGGAACAATTTTCAGAATATCTACACATGGACATGAAAACAAGCCTTTAGAGCTCAAAACCCCATAACACGCCCTAAACGTCCCCGTGAGCAGTGCAAAGACCTCTCGTGGAACCAATGTTACTTGTAGAACCCGATCGCGTGGTCACGGTACGTCCTATTCTAGATTACAGACCAATTTCTAGAATATCTACACTTGGGCTTGAAAATATGCCGCTGGAGGGAGAAAGCACAAATCACCCCCCAAACAACCCCGAGAGCGGTACCAACACTTTGCACGTGACCAATGTAACTCGTAGGAATCGACCGCGTGGTCACGGGACCCCTAGTTTGAGAATAGGGACCAATTTTTAGAATATTTACACTTGGGATTGAAAACATGCTGTTAGAGGGAGAAACCCTGAAACACCCCCCAAACGGCCCCAGAAGTGGTGCTAACACCTCGCATGGGACCAATGTAACTCATAGGCACCGATCGCATGGTCTGGGACCCCCGGTTCTAGAGCACAGACCAATTTTCAGAATAACTACACATGGGCATGAAAACATGCCTTCAGAGGTTGAAACCCCAAAACACGCCCCAAACGGACCCGTGAGTGGTGCCAAAACATCGCGTGAAACCAATGTAACTCGTATGAACTGACCGCATGATCATGGGACCCCTGGTTTGAGTGCATGACCTAATTTTCAAAATACCTACACTTAGGTTTGAAAACATGTCGTCAGAGGGAGAAAACCAAAAACACCATCCAAACGGCTTCATGAAGGGCGTCAACACCTCATAGAGGACCAATGTAACTTGTAGGAACTGATCGCGTGTTCACGTGACCCGCGGTTCAAGAGCAGGGAACAATTTTCAAAAATATCTACACTTTGACTTGAAAGCATGCCGTTAGAGGTGAAACCAGGAAACACCCTCCAAACGACCCCATGAGCGGCACCACACCTAGAACGGGACGAATGTAACTCGTAGGAACTGATTGCGTGCTCTCGGGACCCTCGGTTCATGAGCGCGCACAAATTTTTAGAATATTTACACTTAGCGAAATGCCCCCAAAATGCCTTGTGAGATAGGCCAACACTTCTGACGGGACCAATGTAACTCCTAGGAACTGACCGCATGGTCACAGAACCTCGGCTTGAAACATGCCGTGAGGGAGAGAAATCTCGAAACACCCTACAAATGGCCCTGTGAGTAGTGCGAACACTTCGCAGGTGACCAAAGGGACTCGTAAGAACAGACCACGTTGTCACTGAACCCCTGGTTCGAGAGCACATACCAATTTTTGGTATATCTACCCTTACGCTTAAAAATATGCCGTTAGAAGGCAAAACCCTAGAACACCTCCCAAACGGTCCCATGAGTTGTGCCAACACCTCGTACGGGACTAATGTAACAGGTAGGAAATGAAAACATGATAAGGGGACCCCCGGTTCGAGACCAGGGACCAATTTTTAGAATATCCACACTTTAGCCAACACCTCGTACGGGACCAAGGTAACTCGTTGGAACCGATTTTCGTGGTCATGAAACCTCGGTTCGAGAGCATGACCCAATTCTTAGAATATCTGCATTTAGGCTTCAAAACATGTCATTAAAGGGAGAAAACCAAAAACACCTTCCAAACAGCCCCGTAAGTGATGCCAACACCTCACATGGGACCAATGTTACTTGTAGGAACTTATTGTGGGGTCACATGACCCGCGGTTTGATAGTAGGGACCAATTTTCAAAATATCTACACTTGGTCTTCAACACATGCTGTTAGAGGGTGAAACCCATAAACACCCTCCAAACGGCCCCATGAGCGGTGCCAATACCTAGGATGGGATGAATGTAACTCGTAGGAACCGATTGTGTCCTCACACGACCCCTAGTTCGATATCACGGACAAATTTTTAAAATATCTACACTTTGCAAAAAGCCCCCCAAAAAGCCATGTGAGATGGGCCAACACTTCGCACGCAACGAATGTAACTCTTAGGAACCGACTCCTTGGTCACGGGACCCTCGGCTTGAAAACATGCCATTAGAGAGAGAATGCTCGAAACACACTACAAATGTCCTTGTGAGCAGTTCTAACACCTCGCACGTGACCAAAATGACTCGTCGGAACCGACTGCATTGTCACAGAACCCTCGATTCGAGAGCACAGACCAATTTTCTATATATCTACCCTTACGCTTAAAAACATGTCGTTAGAAGGAAAAATCCTAGGACACCTCCCAAATGGCCACGTGAGCAGCGACAATACCTCGTACGGGACCAATGTAACTCGTAGGAACCGACCTCATGGTCACGAGACCCCCAATTCCAGACCACGGATCAAATTTCAGAATATTGACACTTAATCTTGAAAACATGTCATTAGAGGAAAAAACTTGAAACACCCTCCAAATGGCCCCGTGAGCTACGATAACACCGCGCACCGGACCAGTGTAACTTGTAGGAATCGACCGCGTGGTCACAGGACCCTCGGTTTGATAGCAAGTACTGATTTTCATAATATTTACACTTGGACTTGAAAACATGTCGTCAGAGGGAAAAACACCGAAATACCACCCAAATGGCCCTGTGATCAATACCAACATCTCGCATGGGACCAATGTAACTCGTAGGAGCCAACCGCATGGTCACGGGACCCCCGATTAGAGAGCATGGACAAATTTTCAGAAATCCACACTTAGGCTTGAAAACATGTCGTTAGAGCGCAAAATCTCGAAACACTCATTAAATGACCCTAAGAGCGGCTCGAACACCTCGCACGGGACCAATGTAACTCATAGGAACTAGCTCGTATGGTCATCTAACCCCCGGTTCAATATCACCAACTAATTTTCAAAATTTCAACACTTAGTCTTGAAAACATGTTGTTAGAAGGAGAAATCCATAAACACCCCCCCCCACCAAACTGCCCCGTGAGTGGCGCCAACACCTCGCACGGGACCAATGTAACTCGTAGGAACTGACCTCATGATCTGGGACCCCCGGTTTCAGAGCATAGAAATTTTTTTAGAATATCTACACATGGGCATTAAAATAATCGTTTAGAGGTTGAAACCTCGTAACAAGCCCCAAATGGCCCCGTGAGCGGTGCAAAGACCTCCTGCGAGACCAATGTGACTCATACGAATTGGCCGCGTGGTCATGGGACCCCCTTTTCCAGAGTACGGACCAATTTCCAGAATATCTACACTTAGGCTTGAAAACATGACGCTAGAAGGAGAAAACCCAAAACACCCCCCCCCCCCCCCCAAACGGCCCCGAGAGCAGTGCCAACACCTCGCACAGGACCAATATAACTCGTAGGAACTGACCGCGTGGTCATGGGACCCCTGGTTTGAGAACACGGACCAATTTTCAAACTATCTACACTTAGGCTTGAAAATATGTCGTTAGAGGGAGAAACCCTGAAACACCCCCAAAATGGCCCCGTAAGCGGCGCAAACACCTCATACGGGACCAATGTAACTTATGGGAACCGATTGCGTGGTCTGGGACCCCTGGTTCAAGAGCATGGACCAATTTTTAGAATATCTACACATGGGCATGAAAACATGCCTTTAGAGGTTGAAACCACGAAACACGCCCAAAACGGACCCGTGACTTATGCCAAAGCCTCGCGCATGACCACTGTAACACGTAGGAACTGACCTACATGGTCACTAGACCACTGGTTTGAGTGCACAACCTAATTTTCATAATATCTAAACTTAGGCTTGAAAGCATGTCGTATGAGGGAGAAACCCCAAAACACCCCCCAAACGGCCCCGTGAGCGATGCCAATACCTTGCACGGGACCAATGTAACTCTTAAGAACCGACCGCAGGTCGTGCCACCCTCGGTTCGAGAGAACGGACTAATTTTTAGAATATAAACCCTTAGTCTTTAAAACATGTCATTAGAGGGTGAAATTCCAAAACCCTCCAAACGGCCCCGTGAGCAACGCCTACACCTTGCAAGGGACCAATGTAACTCGTAGGAGCTGACCACGTGGTCGCGAGACACCGGGTTTGATAGCACGGCCCAATTTTCAGAATATCAACACTTAGGCTTAAAAATAAGCCATTAGGTGGGGAAACCCCGAAACACTCCCCAAACGGCCTCATGAGCAATGCCAACACCTCGTACGAGAAAATGTAATAGGTAGGAACCGACCGTGTGGTAGTGGGAACCCCAGTTTGAGACCACAAACCAATTTTTTGAATATCTACGCTTAGGCTTAAAAAGATGCCATTAGAGTGCGAAACACCGAAACACCTCACAAACATCCCTAGCCAACACCTCACATGGGAACAATGTAACTCGTAGGAATCGATTGCGTGGTCATGAGACCCTCGGTTCGAGAGCACGGGCCATTTTTGGTGAAACCCCAAAACACCCCCTAAACGGCCCATTAGAGATGCCAACACCTCGCATAGGACCAGTGTTACTCGTAGGAACCAACTGCATGGTCACGAGACCCCCGGTTCGAGAGCACGAACCAATTTTTAGAATATCTACTTTTGGGCTTAAAACATGATGTTATAGGGCAAAACTCCGAAATACCCCCAAACGGACCCGTGAGCTAATCGCCAACACCCTGCACGGGACCTATGTAACCTGTAGAAACAGACTACATTATCACGAGACCCCTGGGTCGAAAGCATGGACTAATTTTTAGAATTTCTACACTTCGGCTTGAAAACATGTCGTTAGAGGGCAAAACCCCAAACAACCCCGTGAGCTGGACCCACACCTCGTACGGGACGAATGTAACACGTAGGAACCGATCGTGTGGTCATGGGACCCCTAATTTAAGGGCATGGACCAATTTTCAAAATATCTACACTTAGTCTTGAAAACATGCTGTTAGAGGGAGAAACACCGAAACACACCCCAAAAGGCCGCGTGAGTAGTGCAAACACCTCGCACGGGACCGAAGTAACACGTAGGAATCGATCGTGTCATCACAGAACCCTCGGTTCAAGAGCAAATACCAATTTTTGGTATATCTACCCTTACGCTTAAAAACATGACGTTAGAAGGAAAAACCCCAGAACACCTCCCAAACGTCCCCGTGAGTTGTGCCAGCACCTCGTACGGGACCAATGTAACTCTTAGGAGATGATTATGTGGTCACGAGACCCACAGTTCGAGAGCATGCCCCTCTTTTTATAATATCTAAACTTAGGCTTAAAAACATGTCGTTAGAGGGTGAAACCCCAAAACACCCCCCAAAAGGCCCCGTGAGCAGTGCTAACACCTCGTACGGAACCAATGTAACAGGTAGGAACCAACTGTGTGGGCATGGGAGACCTAGTTGGAGACCACGGACCTATTTTTCGAATATCTACACTTGGGCTTAAAAACATGCCATTAAAGTGTGAAACACCGAAACACCCCGCAAACGACCCTAGCCAACACCTCGCATGAGACCAATGTAAATCGTAGGAACCGATTGCATTGTCACGAGACCCCTGGTTCGAGAGCACGACCTAGTTTTTAGAATATCTAAACTTAGGATTGAAAACATACCGTTAGAGGGAGATACCCGAAAACACCCCCTAAACGACCCATGATCGGTGCCAACACCTCATACAGGACCAATGTAGCTCATAGGAACCAACCGCGTGGTCAAGGGACCCCTGGTTCAAGAGCGCAGACCAATTTTTATAATATCTACTTTGGGGGCTTGAAAACATGTTGTTGGGGGCAAAACCCTGAAATACCCCCAAACAGCCCTGTGAGCTATGCCAACACCTCCGACGAGACCAATGTAACTTGTAGGAACCAATTTCATTATCAGGAGACCCCTAGTTTAAGGGCATGGACCAATTTTTAGAATATCTATAATTGGGCTTGAAAACACGTCGTTAGAGGGCAAAACCCCAAATCACCCCCCAAATAGCCTCGTGATCTGGACTAACACCTCGTACGGAACCAACGTAAATCATAGGAACTGATCGCGTGGTCACGGGATCCCCGATTGGAGAGCAGGAACCAATTTTCAAAATATCTACACTTAGGCTTGAAAACATGTCGTTCAAGAGAAAAACCCCAAAACACACAGAAACAGCCCCATGAGCAGTGTGAACACCTCGCACGTGACCAAAGTGACTCGTAGGAACCGATCATGTTGTCACGGAACCCACGATTCGAGAGCATGGACCATGTTTCAGTATATCCACCCTTACACTTGAAAACATGCCGTTAGAAGACAAAAAATAGAACACCTCCCAAACGGCCCCATAAGCAGCGACAACACCTCGCACGGAACCAATGTAACTGGTAGGAACCATTTGTATGGTCATGAGACCCCCGATTACGGAGTACGTACCAATTTTTATAATGTCAACATTTAGGATTGAAAACATGCCGTTAGAGGGAGAAAACCCAAAACACCCTCCAAACGGCCCCGTGAGTGGTGCGACCACCTCGCACAGGACAAATATAACTCGTACAAACCGACCGCGTGGTCTGAGAACCCCAGTTCGAAAGCACTGACCAATTTTTAGAATATCTACACATGGGATTAAAAGCATGCCGTTAGAGGGCGAAACCCCGAAACAGACCCCAAACGGCCTTGTGAGCAGCGCCAACACCTCGTATGGGATATATGTAACTTGTAAGAATTGACCGCATGGTTTGGATCCCCCGGTTCGAAAGCACGGACCAGTTATCAGAATATATATACTTGGACATGAAAACTTGCCATTAGAGGTAAAAACCAAAAAACACCCCCAAATGACCCTGTGAGCTAGGCCAACACCTAGCACGGGACCAATATAACTCGTAGGAACAGACCGAGTGGTCACGGGACCCTCAATTTGAGGGAACGGACCAATTTTCAGTATATCTACCCTTAGGCATATAAACATGCCATTAGAGGTAACTCATAGCAATCGATCGCGAACCAATGTAACTCATAGAAATCGATTGCATGGTCACGGGACCCCCGATTGGAGAGCACAAACTAATTTTTAGAATATTTACACAAGGGCATTAAAGCATGCCTTTAGAGGGTGAACCCCATAAACACGCCCCAAACGGCCCCGTGAGTGGCGTAGAGACCTTGCGCAGGACCAATGTAACCTGTTAGAACATAATGCGTGGCCATGGGACCCCCGATTCGAGAGAAAGGACCAATTTTTAGAATATCTACACAGTCTTGAAAACATGTCGTTAGCGAGAGAAACATCGAAACACCCCCCAAATGGCCCCTTGAGCGGTGCCAACACCTCGTACAGGACCAATGTAACTCGTAGGAACCGACCATGTGGTCATGGGACCCCCAGTTCAATAGCAGGACCAATTTTTATAATATCTATACTTCGGCTTAAAAACATGTCGTTAGAGGGAAAAACACCAAAACACCCCGCAAATAACCCCAGCCAACATTTCGCATGGGACAAATGTAACTCTTAGGAACCGATTGCGTGGTCACGAGACCCCCAGTTCGAGAGCACAACCCAATTTTCAGAGTATCTATACTTAGGCTTTAAAAGACGTCGTTGGAGAGAGAAACCCCAAAACACCCCCTAAACGTCCCTGTAAGTGGCACCAAAACATCTCACGGGACCAATATAACTCGTCGAAACTGATTGCGTCGTCACGGGGGTCCCAATTTGAGAGCACGAACCAATTTTCGGAATACCTACACTTGGACTTGAAAACATGATGCTAAAGGGTGAAACACCGAAACACGTTGCAAATGGCCCCATCCAATACCTTACATGGGACCAATGTAACTCATACAAATTGACCGCGTCATCTCGGGATCCCCGGTTTGAGAGCACGAACCAATTTTCAAATATCTACACTTAGGCTTGAAAACATACCGTTAGAGGGAAAAACCCCAAAACACCCCCCCCCCCCAAACAGCCTCGTGAGCAGCGTCAGTACCTCGTACAGGACCAGTGTAACTCGTAAGAACCGACTGCATGGTCACGTGACCCCCGATTTAAGACCATGGCCAAAGTTTTAGAATATATACACTTAATTTTGAAAACATGCCGTTAGAGGGGGAAACCACAACACCCACCGCCAACACCTTGCAAGGGACCAATGTAACTTGTAGGAGCCGACCTTGTGGTCACGAGACCCTCGGTTCGAGAGCATGGACAAATTTTCAAAATATTATCACTTAGGCTTGAAAACATGTTATTAGACAGAAAAACCCCAAAACACACCCCAAACGACCACGTGAGTAGTGCCAACATCTCGTACAAGACCAATGTAACTAGTAAGAACCGATTGAGCGGTCACGGGAAGCCGGTTTGAGACCAAGGACCAATTTTTAGAATATCTACACTTAGACTTAAAAACATGCCTTTAGATTGCGAAACACCGAAACATCCTGCCAACGGTTCCAACCAACACCTCGAAGAGAACCAATGTAACTCATAGGAACCGATTGTGTGGTTACAAGACCCCCGATTCTAGAGCACAGCCCAATTTTCAGAATATCTACACTTAGGCTTGAAAACATGTCATTCGAGGGCAAAACTCCGAAACACCCCCATACAGCCCATGAGAGATGCCAACACCTCGAACGGGACCAATGTAACTATTCGAAACTGGTCGCGTGTTCACGGGACCCCGATTCGTAACACCTACACATGGGAACGAAAACATGCCCTTAGAAGGAGAAATCTCGAAACACGCCCCAAATGGCCCCGTGAGCGGTGCCAACACCTTGCGCGAGATCAATGTAACTCGTTGGAATTGGATGCATGGTCATGGGACCACCGATTCTAAAGCATGGACCTATTTTTATAAAACCTACACTTAGGCTTGAAAATATGACATTAGAGGTCGAAGACCCAAAATACCCCTAAATTTCCCCATGAACGGAGCCAGCAGTTCGCCCAGGACCATTATAACTGGTAAGAACCGACCGTATTATTCGGGACCCCCTAATCGATAGAACGGGCCAATTTTTAGAATATCTATACTTGGGCTTGAAAACATGTCATTAGAGGGCGAAACCCCAAAACACCAGCAAAACGGCCACGTGAGTGGGACCAATACCTTGCAAGGGACCAGTGTAACTCATCGAAATCGATCGTATTATCACGGGACCCCGATTCAACTGGATGGATCATTTTTCATAAAATCTACACTTGGTCTTAAAAACTAGTCGTTAGAGGGTGAAACCTCAAAACACCCGCCAAATGGCCCCGTGAGCGGCGCAAACACCTCCCACGGGACCAATGTAACTCGTAGGAACCAATCGCGGGGTCCAAGACCCCAGTTCAAAAGCACGAACCAATTTTTAGAATATCTAATCTTGGGCTTGAAAACATGTCGTTAGAGGGCAAAACCCCGAAACACTGCCCAAACGGCCTTGCGAGCGGAGTAACACCTCGCACGGGACCAATGTAACTCGTAGGAACCAACCGCATGGTCATGGGACCCCTATTTCGAGAGCACGCCCTATTTTATAGAGCATCTACACTTAGGCTTGAAAACATGCGGTTAGAGTGATAAACCCCAAAACACCCCCCAAACGGCCATATGAGCATCATCAACACCTCACACGGGGCCAATGCAACTCGTAGGAACCGACCGCATGATCACGGTACCCCTGATTCGAGAGTACTATCCAACTTTCATAATATCTACACTTAGGCTTGAAAACATGTCGTTAGAGGGTGAAACCCAGAAACACGCCCCAAACGGACTCGTGATGGAACCAACACCTCGCACTGAACCAATGTAACTCGTAGTAATCGACTACATGGTCATGCAACCCCCAGTTTGAGAGCATGATGCAATTTTAAGAATATCTTCAATTAGTGTTGAAAATATGCCGTTAGAGGCGAAACCCTGAAACCCCCCAAACGGCTCCATGAGCGGAGCAAACACCTTGCACTGAACCAATGCAACTCGCTGCAACTAATCGCGACGTCACGGGACCCCTGATTCGAGGGCATGGCCCAATATTCATAAAATCTACACTTTAGCTTTTAAACATGTCGTTAGTGGGCAAAAGCCAGAAACACGCACCAAACAGCCTTGTGAGTGGAGCCAACACCTCGCATGGGACCAATGTGACTCGTAGGAACCGACCATGTGGTTAAGGGTCCCCCTATTTGAGAGCACGAACCAATTTTTAGAATATATACACTTGGGCTTGAAACATATGACGTAAGAGGTAGACCCCCCAAATGGCACAGTGAGCGACGCCAATACCTCGCATCGAATCAATGTAACTCGTAGGAACCGACGACATCATCCAGGGACCCATGATTCGAGAGAACGGACCAATATTCAAAACATCTACACTTAGGCTTGAAAACATTTCGTTAGAGGGAGAAACCCCGAAACACCCCCCAAACGGCCCCGTGAGCGACGCCATTTTCAGAATATCTAACTTAGGCTTAAAAACATGTCGTTGGGGGAAAAATCTTAAAACACCCACCAAATGGCCCCATGAGCTCTACCAATACCTCGCACGGGACCAATGTAACTCGTAGGAACCGGCCACGTGGTCATGGGACCCCTGGTTCGAGAGCACGGACTATTTTTCAAATTATTTACACTTAGGCTTGAAATCATGCCGTTAGAGGGAGAAACCCCGAAACACCCCCCAAATGGACCCATGAGCGACGCCAACACCTTGAACGGGCCCAATTTAACTCATTGTAACCGATCGCATTATTTGGTACCCCCGGTTCGAGAGTATGGACCAATTTTTAGAATATCTACACTTGGACTTGAAAACATTCCTTTAGAGGAAGAAACCCCGAAACACTACCCAAATGGCCCCGTGAGCAGTGCCAACACCTTACACTGGACCAATGTAACTAGTTTCAATTAACCGCGTGGTCACGGGACCCCCGCTTTGAGAGCACGGCTCAATATTCAGAATATCTACACTTTGGCTTTAAAATATGCCATTAGAGGGAGAAATCCTGAACACCCCCCAAACGGCCTAGTGAGCAGCGCCAACACCTCACATGAGACCAATGTAACTCGTAGGAATCGACCGCGTGGTCACGGGATCCCTGGTTCAATAGCATGACCCAATTTTTAGAATATCTAACCCAGGCTTGAAAACATTTCGTTAGGAGAAATCCCCAAAATACCCCACAAATAGCTCCGTGAGCATCGTTAACACCTCACACTCGACCAATGCAACTCGTAGGAACCGACCATATGGTCTTGGGACCCCCAGTTCGAGAGCACGACCCAATTTTTAGAATATCTACACTTAGGCTTGAAAACATGCCGTTAGAGGGAGAAACCAAAAAACACGCCCCAAACGGCCCCATGAGTGGCACCAACACCTCCCACAGGACCAATATAACTCATAGGAATTTGATTCATGGTCACGTAACCCCCGGTTTGAGATCATGACCCAATTTTTAGAATATTTGCAATTAATGATAAAAATATGCGGTCAGAGGCGAAACCCTAAAACCCCCAAACGGCCCCATGAGCTGCGCCAAAACCTTACATGGGACCAATGTTACTCATTGCAATTGATCGTGAGGTCACGGGATCCCCGATTTGAGAGCACAGAGCAATATTCAGAATATCTACACTTTGGCTTTAAAGCATGCCGTTAGAGGGAGAAATCTCAAAACACCCCCCAAACGCCTAGTGAGTGGCGCCAACACGTCACACGAAACTAACGTAACTCGTAGGAACCGACCATGTGGTCACAGGAACCCCGGTTCGAGAGCATAGAATAATTTTAGAATACCTACACTTGGGCTTGAAACACATGACGTTAAAGGGAGAAACCCCAAACGGCACCGTGAGCGGCGCCAACACCTCGTATCGAATCAATGTAACTCTTACGAACTAACGGCGTGGTCACGGGACCCTCAATTTGAGAGCACGAACCAATTTTCAAAACATCTACACTTAGGCTTTAAAACATGTCGTTAGAGGGAAAAACACCCCCAAACGGCCTCGTGAGCGCACCAACACCTCGCACGGGACCAATGTAACTCGTAGGAATCGACTGCATGGTCAAGGGACCCCTGGTTCGAGAGCATGACCTAATTTTCTAAATATCTACACTTAGGCTTAAAAACATGCGGCTAGAGTGAGACACCCAGAAATATCCCCCAAACAGCCCCGTAAGCGTCATCAACACAATGCATGCGACCATTGTAAATCGTAGGAACTGTCCACGTGCTCACGAGACCCCCGGCTCGAGAGCACAACCTAATTTTCAAAATATCTGCACTTAGGCCTTAAAACATGTCGTTAGAGGACGAAACCCCAAAACGCATCCCAAAAGGCCCCGTGAGTGGCACTAACACCTCACATAGGACTAATGTAACTCATAGGACTCAACCGCGTGGTCATGAAACCCCCGATTTGAGAGCATGACCCAATTTTCAAAATATCTATAGTTAGTCTTAAAAATATGTCGTTAGAGTGAGAAACCCTGAAACCCCCCAAATGGCCCCATGAACGGTTCCAACACTTTGCACAGGAAAAATGTAACTTGTTGCAACCGAACAAGAGGTCACAGGACCCACAATTCGAGAGCACAACCCAATTTTCATAATATCTACATTTTAGCTTGAAAACATACCGTTAAAGGGAGAAACCCCAAAACACACCCAAACAGCACCGTGAGTAGCGTCGACACCTCGCATTGGCATCAATGTAAATCGTAGGAATCGATGGCGTGGTCACAGGACCCCCGATTCGAGATCATGAGCCAATTTTCAAAACATCTACACTTAGGCTTGAAAATATTCCGTTAGAGGGGGAAACCCCGAAACACCCCCTAACGGCCCCGTGAGCGGCTCCAGTTTGCGGAATATCTAACTTAGACTTAAAAACATGTTGTTGGGGGAAAAACCTCGAAACACACACCAAACGTCCCCGCAAGCTATGCCAATACCTCACATGGGACCAATGTAACTCGTAGGAATCGACCACGTGGTCACGGGCCCCCGGCACAAGAGCATAAAATAATTTTCAAAACATCTGCACTTATGCTTGAAAATATCCCGTTAGAGAAAGAAACCCCGAAACACCTCCCAAACCGACCTGTGAGTGGCGCCACCTCCTCACACGGGACTAATGTAACTCGTAGGAATCGATCGCATGATCTGGAACCCCTGGTTCAAGAGTACAGACCAACTTTTAAAATATCGACACTTGGGCTTGAAAACATTCCATTAGAGAAAGAAACCCCGAAACACCCCCCAAACAGCCCCGTCAGTAGTGCCAACACCTGGCACGAGATCGATATAACTCGTTGCAACCGACCGTGTGGTCATGGGACCCTCGGTTCAAGAGCACAACCCAATTTCTATAATATCTACACTTGGCCTTGAAACACATGACATTAGATGAACAAACCCCCAAACGCACCCCAAACGGCACAATGAACGACACCAACAACTCTTATGGGATCAATGTAACTCGTAGGAATCAATCGCGTGGTCACGGGTCCCCCGATTAGAGAGAACGGACTGATTTTCACAACATCTACACTTAGGCTTGAAAATATTCCATTAGTAGGAGAAACCCTGAAACCCCTCCCCCCAAACGGCCCCGTGAGTGGTGCCAATACCTCACACGGGACCAATGTAACTCGTAAAAACTGATCGCATGGTTCGGGACCCCCTGTTAGAGAGCATGGACTAATTTTTAGAATATCTACACTTATGCTGCAAAACATGTCATTTGAGGAAGAAACCCTAAAACACCCCCCAAACGGCCCCTTGTGCAGCGCCAACACCTTGTACGGGTCCAATGTAACTCGTAAGAACTGACCGTAAGGTTACGGGACCCTAGATTCAAGAGCACAGTGCAATTTTTGTAATATATATACTTTGTTTTTGAAAACATTCCGTCAGAGGGTAAAACCTCGAAACACCTCCTCCCCAAATTACCCCGTCAGTGGAGCTAACACCTCGCATGGGACCAATGTAACTCCTAGGAACCGATCTCATGGTCACGGTAACCACGGTTTGAGAGCACAAACCAATTTTTTGAATACTTACCCTTTTGGCTTCAAAGCATGTCATTAGTGGGGAACCTCGAAACATCTCCAAAATGTCCATGTGAGCAGACCCAACACCGCGCACAGGACTAATGAAACTCGTAGGAACCCATCGCGTGGTCACGAGAACCCCGATTCGAGAGTAGGGTCCAATTTTCTGAATATCTATACTTGGGCTTAAAAATATGTTGTTAGAGGGCGTAACCCCTAAACACACACTAAATGTCTCTGTGAGTGACGTCAACACCTCTCACCAGACCAGTGTAACACGTAGGAATCGACAACGTGGTATCGAAACCCTCAGTTCGAGGGCACGAACCAATTTTTAAAATATCTACATTTAGGATTGAAAACATGCCATTAGGGGAAAATCCCAAAACACCCTCCAAACATCCTCGTGAGAAGCGCCAACACCTCGTACGGGACCAATGTATCTCTTCAAAACCGACTGCATGGTTATGGGACCCTTGGTTCGACAACACGGTCCAATTTTCAGAATATTTACACTTGGGCTTGAAACATGTTGTTAAAGGGAGAAACCCCAAAAAACACCCCAAATGGCAGTGGTAGTGGTGCTAACACTTCGCACGGGACCAATGTATCTCATATGAACCGACCGCGTGGTCATGGGACCCACGATTCGAGAACAAGGACTAATTTTCATAATATCTACACCTTGCCTTGAAAACATGTCGTTAGAGGACAAAACCCCAAAACACCCCCCAAATGGCTCCGTGAGAGGCGCCAACACCTTGCACGGGACCAATGCAACTTGTAGGAACTGATTGCATGGTCAAGAGACTCTTAGTTCGATATCACGGTGCCAACACCTTGCCCGAGACCAATGTAACTCATAGGAACTGATTGCGTGTTAACGCAACCCCCGGTTTGATAGCACGGCCTAATTTTCAAAATATCTATAGTTAATCTTGAAAACATTTCGTTTGAGACTGAAACCCACAAAATGGCCCCCTGAGCGCCGCTAACACCTTACACGAGACCAATATAACTTGTTGCAATCGACCCCAAGGTCACGGAGCCCCTGATTGGAGAGCACGAGCCAATTTTTAGAATATCTACACTTGGGCGTGAAAACATGTCGTTAGTGAGGAAAACCACAAAAAACCCCCCAAATGGCATTGTGAGCGATGCCAACACCTTGCAGGGGACTAATGTAACTCATAAGAATCAATCGCGTGGTCACGGGACCCCTTGTTCGAGAACATGACCCAATTTTCAGAATATCTAACTTAGGCTTAAAAATGTGTC
Source organism: Sambucus nigra (assembly GCA_949130495.1). Lineage (NCBI taxonomy): Eukaryota > Viridiplantae > Streptophyta > Magnoliopsida > Dipsacales > Adoxaceae > Sambucus > Sambucus nigra. The sequence continues at coordinate 500,732,823 of OX422207.1, read as the reverse complement.
GTTGCAGGAAACCCTGAAACATCCACCAAACTGCCCCTTGAGATGCGCTAACATCTCACACTAGACCAATGTAACTCGTATGACCCGACCTCGTGGTCATGGGACCCCCGGTTCGAGAGCACATACCAATTTCCAAAACATCTACACATGGGCTTGAAAACATGTTGTTAGAGGGTGAAACTCAAAAACACCCCCCAAACGGCCTCGCGAGTAGTACCAACACCTTGAACGGGACCAATGTAACTCATTGGAATAGACCATCATTAGAGGGTGAAGCCCCAACCCCTCCCCCCCCCCCCCACACACACACACAAAAACAAAATGACTCGTGAGCAGCACTAATACCTCACACCCCCTTAAATAGCCTCGTAGGAACCAACTGCATGGTCACAGGACCCCCGGTTTGAGAGCACGAACCAATTTTTAGAATATTTACATGTAGACTTAAAAACATGCCGTTAGATTGAGAAACACCAAAACATCACCCAAACGACCTCGTGAGCAGTACCAATACCTCGCACAAGACCAATGTAACTCGTTGGAACCGCGTGGTCACGGGACCCGCGGTTCAAGAGCAGGGTCCAATTTTCTAAATATCTACACATGGGATTAAAAACAAGTCGTTAGAGGGTGAAACCCCAAAACACCCCGAAACGGACCCGTCAGCAGGGCCAACACCTCACACGGGATCAATGTAACTCATCGGAATTGATTTCATTGTCACAGGACCCCTGATTCGAGAGCACAAACCAATTTTCATAATATCTACACTTGGGCTTAAAATCATGTCGTTAGAGGGAGAAATCTCAAAACACCCCCCAAAAGGCACCCTGTGTGGCACCAACACCTTGCACGGGACCAATGTAACTCGTAGGAACCGATTGGGTCATCACGAGACCCTTGGTTCGAGAGTGCGACCCAATTTTCACAATATCTACACTTGGGCTTGAAAACATGTCATTAGAGGATGAAACCCTAAAACAGCCGCCAAACGACCCATTGAGCGGAGCCAACACGTCACACGGGGATAATGTAAATCATAGGAAACCACCTCGTGGTCAGGGACCCCCAGTTTGAGAGTACGAACCAATTTTTAGAATAACTACACTTGGGATTGAAAACAAACTGTTATGGGGTGAAATCCTGAAACATTACCCAAACGGCCTTGTGAGCAGCGCCAACACCTCGCAGGGGACCAATATGACTCGTAGGAACCAACCGCCTAGTCACGGAACCCCTAGTTTGAGAGCACGACCTAATTTTCAGAATATCTACACTTAGGCTTGAAAATATGTCTTTAGAGGGAAAAACCTCGAAACACCCCCCAAACGGCCCCGTGAGTGTTGTAAACACCTTGCACGGGACCAATGTAACTCGTAGGAACCAACCACGTGGTCACGAGATAGCCGATTCGAGAGAAAATCCCAGTTTTCAAAATATCTACACTGTAGGCTTGAAAACATGCCGTTAGAGGGTGAAACCATAAAACATGCACTAAACGTCCCCGTGATGGCACCAACACCTCGTGTGGGACCAATGTAACTCGTAGGAACTGATCGCGTGGTCACGCAACCTCCAGTTCGAGATCATGACACAATTTTTAGAATATTTACACTTAGATTTGAAAACATGCCGTTAGAGGGAGAAACTCGAAAACACCCACCAAACGACCCCGTGAGGAGTGCCAACACCTCGCATGGGACCAATGTAACTCATAGGAATCGTCCGCGTGGTCTGGGACCCCAAATTCGAGAGCACAGACCAATTATTAGAATATCTACTCTTGGGTTTGAAAACATGTCGTTCAGGAGCGAAACCCCAAAACACCCCCCAAATGGCTTATTGAGCATCTCCAACACCTCGCACGGAACCAATATAGCTCGTATTAATCGACCGCGTGGTCATGGGACCCCTGGTTTGCGATCATGAACTAATTTTTAGAATATATACAATTAGGCTTGAAAACATGTTGTTAGAGGGGGAAACCTGAAACATCCCCCAAACGACCCCGTGAACGGAACCAACACCTCAAACGGGACCAATGTAACTCTTAGGAACCAACCGTGTGGTCATGGGACCCCATTTCGGGGGCAGGGTCTGATTTTTAGAATATCAACACTTGGGCTTGAAACCATATTGTTGGAGGTAAAAACCCTGAAACACCCCGTAAACGGCTTTGTGAGGGATCCCAACACCTCGTACGGGACCAAAGTAACTTCTAGGAACCGACCGTGTGGTCACGAGACCCCCAGTTTGAGAGAAAAGGACAAATTTTTAGAATATCTACACTTGGGCTAGAAAACATGCCATTAGACAGGGAAATAACAAAACACCTCCCAAATGGCCCTTGCCAACACTTCTCACGGGACCAATTTAACTCGTAGGAACCGATCGCACAGTCACTGTACCCCAATTCAAGAGCAAGGACCAATTTTCAAAATGTCTACACTTAGGCTTGAAAACATGTCGTTAGAGGTAGAAACCCCAAAACGCCCTCCAAATAGCCTCGTGACCAGCGCCAATACCTCGAACGGGACCAATGTAACTCCTAGGAATGGATCGCATGGTCATGGGCCCTTCGGTTTGATAGCATAAGCCAATTTTCAAAATATCTACACTTTCGCTTAAAAATATGCTATTAGAGGGCAAACCCCAAAACACCCCCCAAATGGCCCCGTGAGCGGCGCCAACACCTCGCACGGAACCAATGCAACTCTTAGGAATCACGGCGTGGTCACGAGACCTCGATTTGAGAGCATTGTGCAATTAACTCACACAGAACCACTATAACTCGTAGGAACTGATCGCATGGTCACGTAACCCTCGGTTCGAGAGCACGACCCATTTTTCATAATATCTACTAATAGTCTTAAAAACATGTCGTTAGAGGTCGATACCCCCCAAAATGGCCCCATGAGTTGTGCCAACACCTTGTAGGGGACCAATGTAACTCATTACAATTGATCGCGAGGTAACGAGACCCCCGATTCGAGAGCACGGCCCAATTTCCCGAATATCTACACTTGAGCTTGAAAACATGCCCTTAAAGGAAAAAACCTCAAAACTCCCCCCAAACAGCACCGTGAGGGGTGTCGACACCTCGCATGGAACTATTGCAACTCATAGTAATTGACCGCGTGGTCACGGGACCCCTGGTTCGAGAGCACGACCCACTTTTTAGAATATCTACACTTAGGCTTGAAAACATTTCATTAGAGGTCGAAACCCCGAAACACACCCCAAATGGCCCCACAAGGGCTGTCAACACCTCGCATGGGGCCAATGTAACTCCTAGGAACCAATCGTGTGGTCACGCAACCAGCGGTTCGAGAGCATAACCCAATTTTCAGAAAATCTACACTTAGTCTTGAAAACATGTCATTGGAGGACGAAACTCCGAAACCTCCCAAACGACCCCATGAGCAGCAACAACACCTTGCACTGGACCAATGTAACTCATTGAAATAGAACTGTGAGGTCACGAGACCCCCATTTTGAGAGCACTGCCCAATTTTTAGAATATCTACGCTTGTGCTTGAAAACATGCGGTTAGAGGGTGAAACACCAAAATACACCCCAAACGGCCTTGTGAGCGGTGTCAACACCTCAAACGGGACCATTGTAACTCATAGGATCCAACTGCGTGGTCACAGGACCCCCACTTCGAGAGCAGGGTTCAATTTTCTGAATATCTACACTTGGTCTTGAAAAGATGTTGTTAGAGGGAAAAATCCTGAAACACCACCCAAACGGGTGAGCAGTGCCAACACCTCTTACGGGACCAATGTTACTCATAGGAACCGACCATGTGGTCATGGGACCCCTGGTTCAAGAGAACGAACCAATTTTTAAAATATTTACACTTGGGCTTCAAAACATGACGTTGGAGGGAAAACGCCCAAAACACCCACCAAACATCACCATGAGCGGTTCCAACACCTCGCATGCGACCAATGTAACTCTTCGCAACCGACAGTGAGGTCACAGGACCACCGGTTTGAGAGAACCGACTTATTTTCAAAACAACTACACTTAGTTTTGAAAACATGCCGCTAGAGGGTGAAACCCCAAAACAGCCCCGTGAGTGGTGCCAACACCTCGCACGGAACCCACAGAACTTGGAGTAGCCGACCCATGGTCATGAGACCCCCAGTTCGAGAGAGCAGGCTAATTTTTAGAATATCGACATGTGAGCTTAAAAACTCGACGTCAGAGGGAGAGAATCCAAAACACCCCCAAATGGCTCCGTGAACAGCGCTAACACCTCGCATGGGATCAATGTAACTCTTAGGAATGGATCGCGTGGTCACAAGAACCCAGATTCGAGAGCACAGACCAATTTTAAAAACATTTACACTTAGGCTTGAAAACATGATGTTAGGGGGACAATCCCCCAAACACCAACCAAACGGAACCGTGAGTGGCACCAACACCTCGCATGGGATTAATGTAACTCGCAGGAATCGACCGCATGGTTACAGGATCTCAATTCAAGAGCATGGACCAATATTTTGAATATCAATACTTGCGCTTGAAAACATGTCATTAGAGGGCAAAACCCCGAAACACCCCTAAACGGCCTGTGAACGGTGCCAACACCTCGCACAGGACCAATGTTACTCGTCGGAACCAGCCACGTGGTCATGGGACCCCCGGTTAAAGAGCATGGAACAGTTCTTAGAATATCTACACATGGGCTTGGAAACATGCCATTTGAGTAAGAAACCCAAAAGCACCCCCCCAAACGGCTCCGTGAGCGGCACCAACACCTTGCATGGGACCCATGCAAATTATTGCAACCAACCGTCGGTTCACGAGATCCCCGGTTTGAGAGTAGGGCCTAATTTTTAGAATATCTATACTTTGGCTTTAAATTACGTCGTTAGAGGGTGAAACCTCGAAACACCACCCAAATGGCCCCGTGGGCGGCCCTAACACCTCGTACGGGACCAATGTAACTCGTAGGAACCAACTACACGATCATAGGACCCTCGATTCGAGAGCACGAACAAATTTTTAGAATATTTACATTAGGCTTGACAACAGGCCGTTAGAGGGGGAAAGCCAGAAATAAACACTAAACGGCCCTGTGAGCAGCACCAACACCTCGAACGGCACAAATGTTACTCGTTGGAAATGACTGCATGGTCGCAGGACCCCTGGTTCGAGATCAGTGTCCAATTTTCTTAATATCTAAACTTGGGCTTGAAGACATGTCGTTAGAGGGCAAAACCCCAAAACACCCCCAAACAGCTCCGTAAGTGATGCCAACACCTCGCACGAGACCAATGTGACTTCTAGGAACTGACCGTGTGGTCATGAGAACCCCGGTTCAAGAGCACAAACCAATTTTTTGAATATCAACACTTGGGCTAGAAAACATGCCGTAAGAGAGGGAAACCACAAAACACCCCATAAATGGCCCCGTGAGCTATGACAACACCTCTCACGGTACCAATGTAACTCTTAGGAACCGACCGCGTGGTCACAGGAGACCCTCAATTCGAGAGCACGGACCAACTTTTAGAATTTCTACACTTGGGCTTGAAAACATGCCGTTAGAGGGCAAAACCTCGAAACACCCACCAAACGGAATTGTGAGCGCCGCCAACACCTCGCACAGGACCAATGTAACTCATAGGAACTGAGTACATGGTCACCGGACCCCTTGTTCGAGAGCACAACCTAATTTTCAGAATATCTACACTTAGGCTTGAAAACATGCCTTTAGAGGGAGAAATCCCGAAACACCCCTAAACGGCCCCATGTGTAATGACCCCACTTTTATATGTTCATATATAGTTTTAAATGTTTTATTATTTCATATGTGATATGGATAATGTTAATTTATTATTTTTAGTCTAATTCTCCCTTCATCAATCATGAAATATCAAATTAGTTACAAACATAAAATTTTAATGTTTTCGGTAGGAATGTTCATACTGGAGACTAGTTTTAACCATTATAATATAACAATTGACTTGAGGTAAAAACTAAAAAGTTCTAGATATTTGAATTAGGTTTGTAACACAATAAAATATGTGTTAAACGGAGGGTCGAGCTAGAAGTTATACAGAAATTATGAAATAAGGGCAAATTTGTCCATCCTTTAAGTTGTATTTTGTCTTATTACCACACCATGTGTTATATTTTTATTGGTTGGAAGGGGAGACTGGTTTTAATGACTTAAACACTTTGAAATAACCTCCTTCTTCATTAAAATGGATTATATCAAAGTCTTATAGAATATCCTAAGCTAAATGATAAGTTTTGGGGTGGAAAATGAAATTTTATGAAACTTTAAGGACTTGATTTTAAATAAAGAAAGTTTCAGGGACTAAAATGAAAATATAAAAAAGGAACATTTTGTAAAAAAAATATTTTCAAGGACCCCTAAGAAATATTGAAAATGTATGGTTTAAAATTACTAAAATACCCTTCGTGTAAAAAGACCATTATATCCTTAATAACTTTACACCTCATGCTTGACACCTCGTTCTTCGCTTTGACACCTCCACCGTACACGTGTCGACTTTAAAGGAAGGGACAAAAAACTTGTCATGCAATTAGAGAAAGTTAAAACACGTGTCACCATCTGGTGAATTAAGCTTGCTAGACAGCCTCGTTTCGCGACACGTTAATGCCGACTCACCAAAATGAATGCTTAGTCATCGGGAAAAGTGTCATCACCCACAAAACTTTTGGAAATTATAAATATAGTCCTTAGGATCATTTCTTACAGAAAATTCATTCCAAAGATCAGAGATAAATAGTGAGAGAAAATACGGGAAAGTTTAAGAAGAAGTTTCGTCTTAAGAACTAACGAGTGATCCAAGACTCGATATTTATAACTTCGAACTTATGTTCTAGGTGAGTACTCTATGAAATTCCTTGTGTATCTTGATTATATGACATTATGCAAACTACATATATTTTGTGAAATGATTTTATTCTCAAATTCATCTGATACCGATGATTCCGTCCTTTGTTAAATGTGTATATCTATCGATATAAACATCTGATTTGAATTCAAAAATTATTGATTTGGCCTATGGAAACTCTCTTACTATATTGGCCTTGACTACCGGGGGGAAATATTTGGGTGGTACCTTCCCAACTGGTTTATCGATGGCGTGCCCTAAACAAGGCGTCGTTCCAGAAATCATGATTTTCTGTTTGTGTTGTTACTAGGTGGAAACATTTGGTTACACTATTTAATTTGTTTGGGTATTAGAGCGTACATGGCCATTAAAATACAATTGAATAATTGACATATAGCTCAATTGTTTTATCTATTCTATTTTGAACTGTTTATTCTGAAAATATTTACTGTCCATTACTTTATATATACTACTGTAAATTCCTGTCTCTATTTATACGCCTTCTGTTCCAAATTGAATAGGTATCAATTTTCTGAAAAACCCTGGAATTTCAGGAGATTAAATCTCACTCGGCTTTTAGCTGATGTTGTATAAATAACCAATTTTCAGGGAATGTTTAGGCTCGCAGATGGAACGTATCATATAGAGCATGTTTGTCTCTTTTGTAATAAGTTTTAGAGCTCTTTTTCTTATTTAAATAAAATGTTTGTTGTATCATATAGAGCATGTTTGTCTCTTTTGTAATAAGTTTTAAATTTTGTCTTAAATTATAACTTGTTATTACTTTTAGTATAAATGAAGTTCCTGTAGAAATCTCTGATGACGTAATTCTATCACTTTCAGTATTTTACGATTCATAACAATGTGATTGCATTTTTCCTTCCTTTATTTAAGGAAACAATTCAATCAAGAATATTTGTCGCCTTGGTGGCATGTCAAGACACTCGTTCCCTACTACTAATTTAGGGTCGGGGTTGTGAAACCATGAGCGTCGTCAACACCTCATACGGGACCAATGTAACACGTAGGAACCGACCGCGTGGTCACGGGACCCCCAGTTCGCAAGCGCAACCCAATTTTTAGAATATCTACACTTATGGTTGATAACATGCCGTTAGAGTGCAACATCCTGAAACACTCCCCTAATGACCCCGTGATTGGTGCCAACACCTAGCACGGGACTAATGTAACTCGTATGAACCGACCGCATGGTCACGCAACCCCAGGGATGACAGCACAACCCAATTTTCAAAATATCTACAGGTATTCTTGAAAACATGTTGTTAGAGGGCAAAACTCCAAAACCCCCCAAACGGCCCCATAATCAGAGCCAACACCTTTTACGAGACCAACGTGACTCGTTGCAACCAATCGCGAGGTCACGGGACCCTCAATTCGAGAGCATGGCCCAATTATCAGAATATCTACACTTGGGCTTGAAAACATGTCGTTAGAGGGAAAAACCCAAAAACACCCCTCAAATAGCCCCGTAAGTGGCGCCCACACCTTGTACGGGACCCATGCAACTTGTAGGAACTGAACTAGTAGTCACAGGACCCCCGGTTCGAGAGCACAAACCAATTTTCAGAATATCTACACTTAAGCTTGATAACGCGACGTCAGAGGGAGAAAATCCAAAACACCCTCCAAACGGCTCCATGAGCGGCGCCAACACCTCACATGGGATCAATGTAACTTGTAGGAACCGACCGCATGATCACAGGAACCTAAATTTGAGAGAATGGACCAATTTTCAAAACATTTGCACTTACGCTTGAAAACATGACGTTTGAGGGAGAATCCCCAAAACACCAACCAAATGGCACCGTGAGATGCTCCAACACCTTGCATGAGATTAATTTAACTCGTAGGAACCAACCTTGTGGTCATTGGAACCTCAATCCGAGAGCATGGACCAATTTTCAAAACATCTACACTTAGTCTTAAAATATGTCGTTGGAGGGTGAAACCGTGAAACACCCTGCAAACGGCCCAGGGAGTGGCACCAACACCTCGCATGAGACCAATGTTACTCATTGGAACCAACAATGTGGTCACGGCACCTCCAATTCGAGAGCGTGGAACAATTTTTAGGATATCTACACTTGAGCTTGAAAACACGACGTTAGAGGGAGAAAATCCAAAACACCCCCCAAACGGCTCCGTGAGCTATGTCAACACCTCGCATGGGATCAATGTAACTCGTAGGAACCGACCGCGTGGTCATAGGAACCCCAATTCGATAGCACGGACCAATTTTCTTAACATCTACACTTAGGCTTGAAATCATGACGATAGAGGGAGAATTCCCAAAACACCAACCAAACGACACTGTGAGCAGCGACAACACCTCGCATGGGATTAATGTAACCCGTAGGAACCGACCGCGTGGCCACGAGAACCTCGATTCGAGAGAATGGACAAATTTTCAAAACATCTACACTTAGGCTTGAAAACATGCCCTTATAGGGCAAAACTCTAAAACATCCCGCAAATGGCCCCGTGAGCGGAACCAACACCTCGCACGGAACCAATGTTACTCGTTGGAACCGACCACTTGGTCACGGGACCCCCGGTTCAAGAGAATGGAACAATTTTTAGAATATATACACTTGGTCTTAGAAATGTTCCATTAGAGTAAGAAAACCCAAAGTGCCCCCCAAACGGCCCCGTGAGAAGCACCAACACCTTGCACTGGACTAATGTAACTCGTTGCAACTGATCGCCTGGTCATGAGACCCCCAGTTCGAGAGTACGACCCAGTTTTTAGAATATCTTCACTTTGGCTTGAAAACATGTCGATAAAGGGCAAAACCTCGAAACACCCCCAAATGGCACCGTGATCAGGGCTAACACCTCGCACAGGACCAATGTAACTCATAGGAACCGACTGCATTGTCATGGGACTCCCGATTCAAGAGCATGAACCAATTTTCATAACATTTACACTTAGGCTTGACAACATGTCATTAGAGGGGAAAGCCCAAAATATCCACAAAACGGCCTCGTGAGTGGTATTAACATCTCACACAGCACCAATGTTACTCATAGGAAATGACTGCGTGGTCACGGCACCCCCGGTTCGAGAGTAGGGTCCAAATTTCTAAACATCTACACTTGGCATTGAAGACATCTCGTTATAAGGAAAAACCCCAAACAGCTCCGTGAGAGATGCCAACACCTCGTACGGGACTAATATAACTTCTAGGATTCGATCACGTGGTCACGAGAACCCCGATTCGAGATCACGGACCAATTTTTCAAATATCAACACTTGGGATAGAAAACATGCTGTAAGAGAGGGAAACCACAAAACACCCCATAAATGGCCCCGCGAGCTGTGCTAACACCTCTCACGGGACCAATGTAACTCGTAGGAACCAACCACATGGTCGCGGGTCCCCCGATTTGAGAGCACGGATCAATTTTTAAAATATCTACACTTAGGCTTGAAAACATGATGTTAGAGGGAAAAATCCCGAAACAACCTCCAAACGGACTCGTGAGCAGTGCCAACACCTCACACGGGACCAATGTAACTCTTAGAAACCTACTGCATAGTCATGGAACTGTCGGTTCGAGATCACAAGCCAATTTTCAGAATATCTACACTAAGGCTTGAAAACATGCCATTAGAGGGATAAGACCCAAATCACCACCCAAACGGTCGCATGAACAGTTCCAACAACTCGCACGGGACTAATTCAACTCGTAGTAACCAATCCCGTGGTCACGTGACCCTCAATTAGATAGCACAAACCAATTTTTAGAATATCTACACTTGGGCTTGAAAACATGTCGTTAGAGGGAAAAACCCCAAAACACCCACCAAACGGATTTGTGAGCGGAGCCAACACCTCGTACGAGACCAATGTAACTCATAGGAATCGACTACACGGTCACAAAACCCCTTATTTGAGAGCAGAGCCTAATTTTTAGAATATCTACCCTTAGGCTTGAAAACATGACTTTAGAGGGCGAAACCCCGAAACACCCCTAAACGGACCCATGAGCATCGTCAACACCACGTATGGGACCAATGTAACTCATAGGAGCCGACCGCGTCGCCACGGGACCCCTGGTTCGAGAACACGACCCAATTTTCAGAATATCCACACTTAGGCCTTAAAATATTTTGTTAGAGTGCGAACCCCGAAACACTCCCCAAATGACCCTGTGAGTGGTGCCAACACCTAGCACGGGACCAATGTAACTCGTAGAAACCTATCTCATGGTGACGCAGCTCCAGGTACAACACCACAACCCAATTTTTAAAATATCGATAGTAATTCTTGAAAATATATCGTTAGAGAGAGAAACCATGAAACCCCCCAAACTGCCCCATGAATGGAGCGAAGACCTAGAACGGGACCAATGTGACTTGTTGCAACCTACCATGAGGTCAAGGGACCCCTGGTTCGAGATCAAGGTCCAGTTTTCTGAATTTCTACACTTGGCCTTGAAAACATGTTGTTAGAGGGTGAAACGCCAAAACACCCCCCAAACAGCCCCGTGAGTGGCGCCAACACTTCGTACGGGACCAATGTAAATTGTAGGAACCGACCCTGTAGTCACGAGACCCTCGGTTGGAGAGCACGGACCAATTTTTAAAATATCTACACTTTATATTGAAAACACGACGTCGGGGGGAGAAAATACAAAACACCCCCCAAACGTCTCCGTGAGCGATGCCAACACCTCGCATGGGATCAATGTAACTCGTAGGAACTGACCGCGTGGTTATAGGAACCCAAATTCGAGAGCACAGACCAATTTTCAAAACATCTACACTTAGACTTGATAACATGATGTTGGAGAGAGAATTCCTAAAACACCAACCAAACGACACCGTGAGCGGCTCCAACACCTCGCATTGAATTAATTTAACTTGTAGGAATCGAACGCATGGTCACAGTAACCTCAATTCGAGAGCATGGACCAATTTTCAAAACATCTACACTTAGGCTTAAAAACATGTCGTTAGAGGGTGAAACCCTGAAACACCCCCCAAACGGCCTGTGAGTGGTGACAACACCTCGCACTGGACCAATGTTACTCATTTGAACCGACCATGTGGTCACGGGACCCCCGCTTCGAGAGCATGGAACAATTTTTAGAATATCTACACTTAGGCTTGGAAACATGCCATTAGAGTAAGAAACCCCAAAGTGCCCCCCAAACGGCTCCGTGGACAGAACTAACACCTTGCACGGGACCAATGTAACTCGTTCCAACTGATCGCGTGCCCTGAGACCCCTGGTTTGAGAGCACGGCCCAACTTTTAGAAGGCATGAAAACATGCCGTTAGAGGGATAAACCTCGAAACACCCCCCAAATGTCCCTGTGAGCAGTACTAACACCTCCCACGGGACAAATTTAACTCGTAAGAACCGACTGTATAGTCACGGGACCCCGGTTTCAGAGCATGAACCTATTTTTAGAATATTTACACTTAAGCTTAAAAACATGCATTTAAAGGGTGAAACCCCAAAATTCCCCTAAACGGCCCCATGAGCATCGTGAACATCTCGCACGGGACAATGTAACTCGTAGGAACTGACTGCATGGTCACGGGACCCCCAGTTTGATAGCACGGCCCATTTTTCAAAATATCTACACTTAGGCATAAAAACATGTCGTTATAGTGAGAACCTCAAAACACTCCCCAAATGATCCTGTGAGTGGTGCCAACATCTAGCACGGGACCAATATAACTCGTAGGAATCGATTGTGTGGTCAGGTAACCCCAAGTACAATAGCACGACCCAATTTTCAAAATATCGATAGTTATTCTTAAAAACATGTTGTTCGAGAGATAAACCCCGAAACCCCCCGAACGGCCCCATGAGCGGAGCCATTACCTTGAACGGGACCAATGTGACTCGTTTAACTGACTGCGAGGTCACGGAACCCTCGATTCGATAGTATGTCCCAATTATCATAATATCTACACTTGGGCTTAAAAATATTTTGTTACATAGGAAAAACCCCAAAACACCCCCCAAAGAGCCCCATGAGTCGCACTAACACCTCGCGCGGGACCCGTGTAACTTGTAGGAACTGACCTCGTGGTCACGAGACCCCCAGTTCGAGAGTGCAGACCAATTTTCATAATATTTACACTTGAGCTTGAAACCATGACGTCAGAGGAAGAAAATCAAAAACATACCCCAAACGAGTCCATGAGCGACGCCAACACCTCGCATGGGATCAATGTAACTCGTAGGCACTAACCGCGTGGTCACAGGAACCCCGATTCAAGAGAACAGACCAATTTTCAAAACATCTACACTTAGGCTTGAAAACATAATGTTAGAGGGAGAATCCCTTAAACCCCAACCAAATGGCATCGTGAGCGGCGCCAACACCTCACATGAGATTAATGCAACTCATAGGAACTGATCGCGTGGTCATAGGAACCTTTATTCGAGAGCATGGACCAATTTTCAAAACATCTACACTTAGCCTTGAAAACTTGTCGTTAGAGGGCAAATCCCCATAACACCCCCAAACAGGGGCTCCAACACCTCCAAAAGGACCAATGTTACTCGTTGGGACTGACCACATGGTCACAGGACCCCCAGTTCGAGAGCACGGAACAATTTTTAGGATATCTACACTTGTGCTTGGAAACATTACATTACAGTCAGAAACCCAAAAGCGCCACCCAAACGGCACCGTGAGTGGCACAAACACCTTGCACGGGACCAATGTAACTCATTATAACCGAATGCATGGTCACGAGACCCCTAGTTCGAGAGCAAGGCCTAATTTTTAGAATATCTACCCTTTGTCTTGAAAGCATGCCATTAGAGGGCGAAACCTCGAAACACCCCCCAAATGGCCCTGTGAGTGGTGCTAACACCTCGCACAAGACCAATGTAACTCATAGGAACCGACCGCATGGTCATGGCACCCCCGCTTAGAGAGCATGAACCGAATTTCAGAATATTTACACTTAGGCTTGAAAACATGCCATTAGAGGGGGAAAGCCCGAAACATCCACTAAACGGCCCCGTGAGAGGAACCAACACTTCACACGGCACCAATGTTACTCGTAGGAAATGACCGCGAGGTCACGGGACCCTCGATTCGAAAGTAGGGCCCAATTTTTTGAATATCTACACTTGGGCTTGAAAACAAATCGTTAGAGGGCCAAACTCCAAAAAACTCTGTGAGTGATGACAACACCTCGCATGGGATTAATGCAACTCGTAGGAACTTACCACGTGGTCATGAGAACCTCAGTTAGAGAGCACGAACTAATTTTCCAATTATCAACACTTGGGCTAGAAAACATGTCGTCAGAGAGGGAAACCACAAAGCACCCCATAAACATCCCCATGAGTTATGCCAACACCTCTCACGGGACCAATGTAACTCATTGGAACTGACCACGTGGTCACATGACCCCCGGTTCGATAGCAAAGAATAATTTTTAGAATATCTACACTTGAGCTTGGAAACATTCCATTACAGTAAGAAACCCCAAAGCGTCCCCCAAACGGACCCTTAAGTGGCACCAACACCTTGCACGGGACCAATGTAACTTATTGTAACCAATCGCATAGTCACGAGACCCCCGATTCGAGAGAAAGGCCCAATTTTGAGAATAGCTACACTTTGGCATAAAAACATGCCACTAGAGGGCGAAACCTCGAAACACCCCCCAAATGACCCCATGAGCGGCGTTAATACCTCGCACGGGACCAATGTAACTCTTAGAATCAATTGCATGGTCATGGGACCCCCGGTTAGAGAGCATGATCCGATTTTAAGAATATTTACACTAAGGCTTGAAACCATGCCGTTAGAGGGGAAAGCCCGAAACATCCACTAAACGGACCCGTGAGCGGCACCAACACCTCTCACGGCATAAATGTTACTCGTAGGAAATGATCGCGAGGTCACAGGATCCCCGGTTCGAGAGTAGGGCCCATTTTTTTTAATATCTACACTTGGGCTTGAAAAAATATCATTAGAGGGCAAAACCCCAAATAGCTCCATGAGTTATGACCACACCTCGCACGGGACCAACGTAAATTTTAGGAATGTACTGCGTGGTCATGAGAACCCCGATTCGAGAGCACGGACTAATTTTTTGAATATCAACATTTAGATTAGAAAACATGTCGTAAGATAGGGAAACCATAAAACACCCAATAAACGGCCCCCTAAGCTATGCCAACACCCCTCATCGGACCTATGTAACTCCTAGGAACCGACTGCGTGGTCACGGCTCCCCGGGTTCGAGAGCACGGACCAATTTCAAAATATCTACACTTAGGCTTGAAAACATGTCGTTAGAGGGAGAAACCTCGAAACACCCTCCAAAATAGCCTCGTACGTAGCACCAACACCTCCCACGAGACCAATGTAACTCTTAGGAACCGATCGCATGGTCACAGGACCCCTGGTTCGAGATCACGAGACCATTTTCATAATATCTACACTAAGGCGTAAAAACATGCCATTAGAGGGAGAAACCCCAAAACACCACCCAAACGGCCCCATGAGCGGTGCCAACACCTCGTACAGGACTAATGCAATGCGTAGGAACTGACAGCGTGGTCATGGGACCCTCAATTCCAGAGCATAGAACAATATTTAGAGTACTTACACTTGGGTTTGAAAATATGCAGTTAGAGGGAAAAACCCTGAAAAACCAACCAAATGGGTTTGTGAGCAGCGCCAATACCTCGCAGGGGACCAACTTAACTCATAGGAATCGAAAACACGATCACGGGAGCCCCGGTTTGAGAGCACGAACCAATTTATAAAATATGTACCATTAGGCGTGAAAACATGTCGTTAGTGGGAGAAACCCCAAAACACCCTCCAAACGACCTCTTGAGTTGTGCCAACACCTCACACGGGGCCAATGGAACTCTTAGGAAGTGACAGCGTAGTCACGAGACCCCCAATTCGAGAGCACGAGCTAATTTTCATAATACTTACGCTTAGGCTTGAAAAGAACTCGTTAGAGGACGAAACGCCAAAACAACACCCAAATGGCCCCGTGAGCTGTGCCCACACCTCGCACGAGACCAATTTCACTCGTACAAATTGACCGAGTGGGCACGGGACCCCTGATTTGAGAGCACGGACCAATTTTTAGAATAGTTATACTCAGGCTTGAAAACATGCAATTAGACAGAGAAACCATAAAACACCCCCAAAACGGAACTATGAGCGACGCCAACACCTTGTAAGGGACCAATGTAACTCTTAGGAATCGACCGCATTGTCACGGGACCCCTGGTTTGAGAACACGGACCAGTTTTGAAAATATCTACACTTAGGCTTGAAAACATGCAGTTAGAGGGAGAAACCCTAAAACACCCGCCAAACGGCCCCATGAGCGGCTCCAACGCCTTGCACGGGACCAATGTAACTCGCAAGAACCAACCGCATGGTCATGGGACCCCCATTTTGAGAGCATGGACCAATTTTTAGAATATTTACACTTAGGCCTGAAAATATGCCATTAGATGGTGATACCCCAAAACACCCCCCAAATGGTTTTGTGAGCAGCGCTAACACCTCACATGGGACCAATGCAACTCATAAGAACCGATCGTGTGGTCCCCAGTTCGAGAGCACGGACAAATTTTCATAATATCTACAATTGGGCTTGAAAACATGCCGTTAGAGGGAGAGACCCCAAAACACCCCCTTAACAGGACCGTGAGCGATGCCCACACCTTGCACGAGACCAATGTAACTCATAGGAATTCACCATATGATCACGGGACCCTCTGTTAGAGAGCACGGACCAATTTTCAAAATATCTACACTTAGGATTGAAAGCGTGCCGTTAGAGGGTGAAACCCCAAAACACGCCCCAAACGGTCCCCTGAGCATCGTCAACACCTCGCAATGGACAAATGTATCTTGTAGGAACCGATCGCATGGTCACGAGACTCCCAGTTCGAGAGCACGGCCCAATTTTATGAATATCTACACTTCGGCTTGAAAAAATATCGTTAGAGGGTGAAAAACCCGAAACATTCCCCAAATGGCCCATGAGTGGCGCCAACACCACGCACATTACCAATGTAACTCGTAGGAACCAACAGTATGGTCACACAACCCATGATTCGATATCATGAACCAATTTTCAAAATATTTACAGTTAGTCTTGAAAACATGCCGTTAGAGGGAGAAACCTCAAAATCCCCCAAACGGCCCCATCAGTAGCACCAACACCTTGCACGAGACAAATGTAACTCATTGCAACAGACCGCAAGGTCACGGGACCCTCGATTCGAGAGCAAGACCCAATTTTTAGAATATCTACACATGGGCTTGAAAACATGTCGTTAGAGGCGAAACCCCAAAACACCACCCAAACGGCCTTGTGAGTGGCACCAACACCTCGCACGGGACCAATCTAACTCATTGCAATCGACCACGAGGTCACATGACCCCCTATTCGATAGCACGGCCCAATTTTCATATTATCTACACTTGGGCTTGAAGATGTGATGTTAGAGGGTGAAACACCAGAATACCCCAAAACGGCCTTGTAAGCAGCGCCAACACCTCGCGCAAGACCAATGTATATCGTAGGCAACAACCGAATGGTCAGGAGATCCCCGGTTTGAGAGCACGGACCAATTTTTAGAATATCTACACTTGGGAATCAAAACATGCCGTTAGAGGAAAAAACAGCGAAACACGCCCCAAACGGTCTCGTGAGCAGCGCCAACACCTCGCACAGGACCCATTGAACTTGTAGTAACCGACCACGTGATCATGGGACCCCTGGTTTGAGAGCATGGACCAACTATCATAATATTAACACTTGGTCTTGAAAACATGAAGTTAGAGGGAGAAACCCCAATGAAAATCATAGGAACCGATCGCAGGTCACGGGACCCCCGATTCGAGAGCACGAATTAAATTTTAAAATATCTACACTTAGGCCTTAAAACATGTCGTTAGAGAGAAAAATGCCCTCCAAATGGCCCCGTGAGAGGCCCTAGAACCTCTTACGGGACCAATGCATCTCGTAGGAACCATTCGCGTGGTCACAGGACCCCCGATTCGAGAGCACAAATAATTTTTTAGAATATCTACACTTGGGATTAAAAATATACCGTTAAAAGGAGAAAACCTCAAACACCCTCCAAATGACACTGTGAGTGGTGCCAACTCCTCGCGCGGCACTAATATTACTTGTAGGAACCTACCGCGTGGCCACGGGACCCCCAGTTTGAGAGCGTGGACCAATTTTGAAAATATCTAAACTTAGGCTTCAGAACATGCCGTTAAAGGGCGAAACCATGAAACACCCACCAAACGGTCCCGTGAGAGTCGCCAACACCTTGCAATGGACCAATGTTACTTGTATGAACTGACTGCGTGGTAAAGGACCCCTAGTTCGAGGGGCTTCAAAACATACCCTTAGAGGGCAAAACCCTGAAACACCCCCAAAATGACCCCGTGAGTGGTGCCAACACATTGAACGGGACCAATGTAACTCATTGCAACCGATTTAGTAGGCACGCAACACCCGATTCGAGAGCATGGAAAAAATTTCAAAATATCTACACTTGGACTTGAAAACATGACGTTAGAGGGAGAAATCCCAAAACACCACCCAAACGGCACCGCGAGCGGTGCCAACACCTCGCAAGGGTTCAATGTATCTCATAGGAACTGATCGTGTAATCACAGGACCCCCGATTCGAGAGCACAGACCAATTTTCAAAGCATCAACACTTAGTCTTGAAAACATGCTGGTAGATGGAGAAACCCTGAAACACCCCCCAAATGGCCCTGTGAGAGGAATCAACAGCTCGCATGGGACCAATATAACTCGTAGGAACCGACCGCATGGTCCGGGACCCCTGGTTTGAGAACATGGACCAATTTTTAGAATACCTGCACTTGGGCTTGAAAACATGTCATTAGAGGATGAAACCCCGAGACACCCCCATAAACGGCCCCATGAGTAGCACCAACACCTCGCACGGGATAATTGTAACTTGTAAGAACTTACCATGCATTTACGGGACCCCGATTCAAGAGCAAGGTCCAAGTTTATGAATATATACACTTTGGCTTGAAAACTTGTCGCTAAAGGGAAAAACCACAAAACACCCCCCCAACAGCCCCATGTGCAATGCCAACAGCTCGTACCAGACCAATGTCACTCATAGGAAATGATCTAGTGGTCATAGGACCCCTGGTTCGAGAGCATGACCTAATTTTTAGAATATCTAACTTAGGCTTCAAAACATGTCGTTAAAGGGAAAACAAATCTAAAACAACCCCCAAACGACCTCGTGAGCGGTACAACACCTTGCACAGGACCCATGTAACTCGTAGGAATCGATCACGAGGTCACGGGACACCCGGTTCGAGAGATGGGATCAATTTTCACAATATCTACACTTAGTCTTGAAAATAATATGTCAAAGAGAGAAATCCAAAAACACCCCCTAAAAGGCACCGTGAGTTGTGCCAACACCTCGCATGGGATCAATGTAACTCGTAGGAACTGACTGTGTGTTCACGGTACCCCTGATTTGAGAGCATGAACCAATTTTTAAAACATCTACACTTAGAAATGAAAACATGATGTCATCGGGAGAAATCCCAAAACACCCCCAAACGGCATTGTGAGCAATGTCAACACCTCGAACGAGACCAATGTAACTCGTAGGAACTGACTGCAAGGTACGGGACCCCTGGTTTGAGGACATGGACAAAGTTTTAGAATATATACACTTGGGATTAAAAACATGTTGTTAGAGGACGAAACCTCAAGAAACCCCACAAATGGCCTCGTTAGAGGCACCAACGCCCCCACAGGGGACAAACGTAACTTATAGGAACTAATCTCCCATTCAAGGGACTCTCGATTTGAGAGCAGGGTATAAGTTTCTGAATATATACAGTTGGGCTAGAAAACATGTCGCTAGAGGGAAACCCCAAAACACACCCCAAACATCCCGATGAGCGATGCCAACACCCTGCACGGGACTAATGTAACTCGTAGGAAATGATCGCGTGGTCACAGGACCCCTGATCCAAGAGCACGACCTAATTTTTAGAATATCTAACTTAGGCTTCAAAACATGACGGTAGAGGGAGAAACCCCAAAACACCCCACACACGGCACCATGAGTGGTGTCAACACCTCGCATGGGATCAATGTAACTCGTAGGAACCGACCACGTGATCACGAGACCCCGATTCGAGAGCATAAACCAATTTTCGAACCATCTACACTTAGGCTTGAAAATAGGACGTCGAGGAGAAAAATCCAAAAATACCCCCCAAACAGCACCGTGAGCAGTACCAACACCTCTCATGGGATCTTTGTAACTCGTAGTAACCGATTGGATGGTCACGAGACCCTCGATTTGAGAGCACGGACCAATTTTCAAAACATCAACACTTAGACTTGAAAATATGATGTAAGAGGGAGAAATCCAAAAACACCCCACAAACGGCACCGTGAGTAACACCAACACCTCGCACGGGACCAATGTAACCCGTAAGAACTGATGGCATGGTCCTGGACCCCCGGTTAAAGAGCACGACCTAGTTTGAAGGAAATCTATATTGTTCTTGAAAACATGTCGATAGAGGGAGAAACCACGAAACACCACCCAAACGACCCCATGAGCGATGCTAACACCACGCACAGGAAAAATGTAAAACATAGGAACCGATCACATGGTCATGGGACCCCTGGTTCGAGGGCATGAACCAATTTTTAGAATATTTACACTTAGGCCTGAAAATATGCCATTAGAGAGGGAAATCTTGAAATATCCCGCAAATGGCCCCGTGAACGGGACTAACACCTCGCACGGGACCAATGTAACTCGTGAGAATTGTCTATGGGTTCAAGGGACCCCCGGTTTGAGAACAAATTCCAATTTTTTGAATATCTGTACTTGGGCTTGAAAACATGTCATTAGAGGGAAAAAAACCCCAAAACACCCCCCGAATGGATCTGTAAGCGATGTCAACACCTCACAAGGAACCAATGTCACTCCTAAGAACCCACCGCGTGGTCACGGGACCCACGGTTCGAGAGCACGGACCAATTTTCATAATATATACACTTGGGATAGAAAACATGCCATTCGGGATAGAAAACATGCCATTCTAGGGGAAAACCACAAAACACCCCCCAAATGGTCCCTTGAGTTATGCCAACACCTCTCATGGGACCAATGTAACTCGTAGGAACCGACCGCATCATCACGGGACCCCCGGTTCGAGAGTACAAACCAATTTTCAAAATACCTACACATAGGCATGAAAATATACCATTATAGGGAGAAACCCCAAAACACCCCCAAACGGTCCGGTGAGTGGCGCCAACCCTCACACGGGACCAAAGCAAATCATAGGAACTGATCACATGGTCACGGGACCCCTGTTTCACGAGCACGAACCAAATTTCAGAATATCTACCCACAGGCAATAAAACATGTCGTTAGCATGGGAAACGCCAAAACACCCCCCAAACGGACCCGTGTGTAGTGCCAACACCTCGTACGGGACCAATGAAACTCGTAGGAACCGACCACGTGGTCACGGGACTCCTAGTTCGAGGGCATGGACAATTTTTTAAATATCTATACTTGGGCTTGAAAACACGCCATTAGATGGAGAAACCCCGAAACACCCACCAAATGTCTTTGTGAGGTGCGCCAACACATCACACGGGACCAATGCAACTCGTAGGAACCGACCGCGTGGTTATGGGAATCCCGATTCGAGAGCATGGACAAATTTTCATAATATCTACACTTGGTCTTGAAAACATGCCATTAGAGGGAGATACCCCAAAACACCCCCTTAACGGGACCGTGAGTGATGCCAACACCTCGCACGGGACCAATGTAACTCATAGGAATCGACTGTGTTATCACGGGACCCTCATTTAGAGAGCACGGACCAATTTTCAAAATATCTACAGCTAGTCTTGAAAACATGTCGTTAAAGGGTGAAACACCGAAACACACCCCAAATGACCCCGTGAGCATCGTCAACACCTCATATGGGACCAATGTAACTCGTAGGAACCGATCATGTGGTCACGGGACCCCCAGTTCAAGAGCACGGCCCAATTTTATGAATATCTACACTTAGGCTTGAAAATATGTCGTTGAAAGGCGAAAAACCCGAAACACGCCCCAAACATCCCTATGAGTGGCGTGAACACCACGCATGGGACCAATGTTACTCGTAAGAACCAATAGCATGGTTACAAAACAATTCTAGAGCATGAACCAATTTTCAAAATATCTACCGTTAGTCTTTAAAACATGTCGTTAGAGGAAGAAACCTTGACCCCCTAAACGGCCCCATGAGCAGCGCCAACACCTTGCACGGGACCAATGTAACTCGTTACAACCAACCTCAAGGTCACGGGACCCTCAGTTAGAGAGCACGACCCAATTTTCAGCATATCTACACTTGGGCTCGAAAACATGTCGTTAGAGGTGAAACACCAAAACACCCCCCCAAACGACCTTGTGAGTGGCGCCAACACCTCTCATGGGACCAATGTATTTCATTGCAACCGACCACAAGGTTACGGGACCCTTATTCAATAACACAACCCAATTTTCAGACTATCTACACTTGGGCTTGAAAACGTGATGTTAGAGGGAGAAACCCCAAAACATCCTCCAAATGGCCCCGTGAATGGCACTAACATCTCGCACGGGATCAATGTAACTCGTGGGAACTGACCGCGTGGTCACGGGACTCTCGGTCCGAGAACAGGGTCCAATTTTCTAAATATCTACCCTTATGCTTGAAAACATGTCGTTAGAGGGAAAAACCCCGAAACACCCCCCGAACGGATCCGTGAACGATGTCAACACGTCACTCGGAACCAATGTCACTTTTATGAATCCATCACGTGGTCACGGAACCCCTGATTTGAGAGCACAAACTAATTTTTAGAATATCTACACTTGGGCTTGAAAATATGATGTTAGAGGGAGAAACCCCAAAACACCCCCCAAACAGCACTGTGAGCAGCGCCCACACCTCGCATGGGATCAATTTAACTCATAGGAACCGATCGCGTGATCACAGGAACCCCAATTCGATATCACAGACCAATTTTCAAAACATCTACACATAGGCTTCAAAACAGGATGTCCGAGAGAGAAATCCCAAAACACCCCCCAAACGGCACCATGAGTAGTGCCAACACCTCGCATGGGATCCGTTTAACTCGTAGGAACCGACCGCGTGGTCACGGGACCCTTGATTCGAGATCATGTACCAATTTTCAAAACATCTACGCTCAGACTTGAAAACATGACGTCAAAGGGAGAAATCCCAAAACACCCCCCAAACGGAATCGTGAGTAGCACCAACTCCTCACACAAGACCAATGTAACTCGTATGAACCAATCCCATGGTTCTGGACCCCCAGTTCAAGATCATAGCCCAATTTTCAGAATATCTACACTTGGGTTTGGAAACATGCTGTTAGAGAGAGAAACCATGAAACACCATCCAAACAGTCCCGTGAGCAGCGCTAACACCTCGTATGGGACCAATGTAACACGTTGGAACCGACTGCATGGTCCCGGGACCCTTGGTTCGATAGCACAAACCAATTTTCAAAATATATACACTTAAGCTGGAAAACATGTTGTTAGAGAGGGAAACCCTGAAACATCCCCCAAACGGCGTCATGAACAGCACCAACACCTCACAAGAACCAATGTAACTCATAGGAACCGACTAGTGTGGTCACGGGACCCCCGATTCGAAAATGGGGTCTAATTTTTTGAATATCTACCCTAGGGCTTTAAAACATGTCGTTAGAGGGCAAAACCCCGAAACACCCCCCAAACGGCTCCCTGAGCAATGCCAACATCTCGCACGGAACCAATGCCACTTCTAGGAACCCACCGCCTGGTCATGGGGGGGCCCGGTTCGAGAGGATGGTTCAATTTTTAGAATATCTACACTTGGGCTAGAAAACATGTCGTTAAGGTAAAAAACACAAAACACCCACAAAACGGCCCCATGAGCTATACCAACACCTCTCACTGGACCAATGTAATTCCTAGGAACTGATTGCGTGGTCACGGGACCCCCGGTTCGAGATCATGGACCAATTTTCAAAATATCCACACTTAGGCTTGAAAATATTCCTTTATAGGTCAAAACAATGAAACACCCCAAACGGGCCCATGAGCGGCGCCAACACCTCGCACAGACCAATACAAATTATAGGAACCGATCGCATGGTCACGGGACACCCGATTCGAGAGCACAGATTAAATTTCATAATATCTACATTTATGCGTTAAAACATGTCATTAGACACCCCCCAAATGGCCCCATCAACTTCGCTAACACCTTGTACGGGACCAATACGACTCGTAGGAACCGTTCACATGGTCACATGATCCCCGGTTCGAGACCACAAAAAAAAAATTAGAATATCTACACTTGGGATTAAAAACATGAGGTTAGAGGGAGAAAACCCAAAACACCCCCAAAATGGAACTATGGGTGGTGCCAACACATCGCACGGGACTAATGTAACTCGTAAGAACCTTGGCATGGTCACGGGACCCCCGGTTCATGAGTATGGACCTATTTTCAAAATATCTAACCTTAGGCTTCACAACATGCCGTTAAAGGGCGAATCCATGAAACACCAGCCAAAACGGTCCCGTGAGAGGTGCCAACACCTCGTACGAGACCAATGTAACTCGTACGAATCTACCGTGTGATCCAGGACCCCCAGTTCGAGAGAACGGATCATAATTTAGAATGTCCACACTTGGGCTTGAAAACATGTCGTTACACCCCCCAAATGGACCCGTGAGCGGTGCCAACACCTTTTATGGGACCAATGTAACTCATTGCAACTGACCGCGTGGTCACCTAACACTCGGTTCGAGAGCACGGACCAATTTTCAAAATATCTACACATGGGCTTGAAAACATGACGTTAGAGGGAGAAACCCCAAAACACCATCCAAACGGCATCGTGAGCGGTTCAAACACCTCGCAAGGGATCAATGTATCTCGTGAGAACCGATCGCGTGGTCACAGGACCCTCGATTCGAGAGCACGGATAGATTTTAAAACCATCAACACTTAGTCTTGAAAATATGCCGGTAGAGGGAGAAACCCCGAAACACCCCCCCCCCCCCAAACGGCCCCGTAAGGGGAACCAATAACTCGCATGGGACCAATGTAACTCGTAGGAACCAACCCCATTGTCCGGGACCCCTAGTTCGAGAGCATGGACCAATTTTTAGAATATCTTTACTTGGGCTTGAAAACATGTCGTTAGAGGGAAACACCTCGAGACACCTCGCAAATGTCCCCGTGAGTGACACCAACACCTCGCACGGGACAAATGTAACTTGTAGGAATCGGCCGCGCATTCAAGGGACCCTCGGTTCGAGAGCGAGGTCCAAGTTTCGAAATATCTACACTTGGGCTCGAAAATAAGTCGCTAGAGGGAAAAAAAACCTAAAATACCCACCAAACGGCCCCGTGAGCTGTGGCAACACCTTGTACGGGACCAATGTAACTTGTAGGAACCGATCGTGTGGTCACGGGACCCCCAGTTCGAGAACAGGGTCCAATTTTCTGAATATCTACACTTGGCCTTGAAAACATGTTGTTCGGGAGCAAAATCTCGGATTACCCCCCCCCCCCCCCCTAAAATGGCTCCCTGAGTAATGCCAACATCTCTTATGGAACCAATGCCACTTTTAGGAACCCACCACGTGGTCACAGGGCCCCCATTTCAAGAGCATGGATCAATTTTCAGAATATCGACACTTGGGATAGAAAACATGTTGTTATAGGGGAAAAATATAAAATGGCCCCTTGAGCTATGCCAACACCTCTGATGGGACCAATGTAACTCCTAGGAGTCGATCTCATTGTCACGGTACCCCCGATTCTAGAGCACAGATCAATTTTCAAAATATCTACACTTAGGCTTGAAAACATTCCCTTATAATGACAAATCATGAAACACCCCGAAACGGTCCTGTGAGCGGCTCCAACACCTCACACAGGACCAATGCAAATCATTGGAACCGATCGCATGGTCATGGGACCCCCAGTTCGAGAGCACGTACCAAATTTAAAAATATCTACCCTTAGGACTTAAAACATGCCGTTAGATAGCGAAACACGCCCCCCCCCCCCAAACGGGCCCGTGGATGGTGCTAACACCTGGAACGGGACCAATGTAACTCGTAGGTATCGTTCGCGTGGTGACGGGACCCCCGGTTCGAGAGCACGGACAAATTTTTAGAATATCTACACTTGGGATTAAAAACATGCGGTTAGAGGGAGAAAACCCAAAACACCCCCCCCCCCCCCCCCAAATGGCACTGTAAGAGGAGCCAGCACCTCACACGGGACGAATGTTACTCATAGGAACCTATTGCATGGTCATGGGACCCTCGGTTCAAGACCAAGGACCAATATTCAAAATATCAAAACTTAGGCTTCACAACATGCCGTTAAAGGGCGAAACCAAGAAAAACCCACCAAACGGTCCCTTGAGAGGCGCCAACACCTTGCACGGGACCAATGTAACTCGTACAAACCAACCGCGTGGTCCAGAACCCCTAGTTCGAGAGCATGACCAAATTTTAGAATATCTACACTTGGTCTTGAAAACATGCCATTAGAGGGCAAAACCCCGAAGCAATCCCAAACGGCATCGTGAGCGGTGCCAACACCTTGCACGGGACCAATGTAACTCATTGCAATCGATCACCTGGGCATGTAACACCAGGTTCGAGAGCACGGACCAATTTTAAAAATATCAACACTTGGGCTTGAAAATATGACATTAGAGGGAGAAATCTTAAAACACCATACAAACGGCACCACGAGGACGCCAACACCTCACAAGAGATCAATGTATCTCGTAGGAACTGATCGCGTGGTCACAGGATCCCCTATTCGAGAGCATGGACCAATTTTCAAAGCATCAACACTTAGTCTTGAAAACATGCCGGTATATGGAGAAACCCCAAAACATCACCCAAACGGACCTGTGAGGGGCACCAGCACCTCCCGTGGGACTAATGTAACTCGTAGGAACTGACCGCATGGTTCGGGATGCCTGGTTCAAGAACGTGGACCAATTTCTATAATATCTACACTTAGGCTCGAAAACATGTCGTTAGAGGGTGAAACCACAAGACACCCCCCAAACGGCCCCGTGAGTGGCACCAACACCTTGCACGGGACAAATGTAGCTTGTAGGAATCGACTGCTTGTTCATGAGACCCCGAATTCGAGAGCAGGGTTCGAGTTTCTGAATATCTACACTTTGTCTTGAAAACATGTCATTAGAGGGCAACACCACAAAACACCCCCCAAACGGCCCTGTGCATGATGCCAACACCTCGCACGGGACCAATGTAACTCGTAAGAAATGATTGCTTGGTCACAGAACCCCTCGTTTAAGAGCACGAACCAATTTTGATAATATCTAACTTAGCCTTCACAATATGTCGTTAAAGGGAAAACCCCAAAACATAAATGAAACAGCCCCGTGAGTGGCGCCAACACCTCGCACAGGACCCTATAACTCGTAGGAACCGACCACGGGGTCACGGGACCCCCGGTTAGAGAGCACAGACCAATTTTTAGAATATCTACACTTAGCCTTAAAAACATGATGTCAGAGAGAGAAATCCCAAAACACCTCCCAAATGGCACCGTGAGTTGTGTCAATACCTCGCATGGGATCAGTGTAACTCGTAGGAACCGACCATGTGGTCACGGGACCCCCGATTTGAGATCATGGACCAATTTTTAAAACATCTACACTTAGACTTGAAAACATGATGTCGGTGGGAGAAATCCCAAAACATCCCCCAAACGACAACTTGAGCAGCGTTAACACCTCCCACAGGACCAATGTAACTCATAGGAACTGACTACGTGGTCCGGGACCCCTGGTTCGAGGGCATGGACCAATTTGTAGAATATATACACTTGGGATTAAAAACACATCATTAAAGGGTGAAACCCCTAGACACCCCCCACAAATGGCCCCGTGAGTGGCAGCAACACCTCGCACGGAACAAATGTAACTTGTAGGAACCGACCGCACGTTCACGGGACCCCCAATTTGAGAGCAGTGTCTAAGTTTCTGAATATCTACGCGTGGTCTAGAAAACATGTCGCTAGAGGGAAAACTCTGGAACACACCCCAAACGTCCCAGCAAGTGATGCCAATACCTCGCACGGGACCAATGTAACTCGTAGGAAATGACCGCGTGGTCACTGGACCCCTAGTTCAAGAGCACGACCCAATTTCCAAAATATCTAACTTAGACTTCAAAACATGATGTTAGAGGGAGAAACCCCAAAACACCCCACAAACGGCACCTTGAGCGGCGCCAACACCTCACATGGGATCAATGTAACTCGTAGGAACCGATCGCGTGGCCACGGGAACCCCGATTCGAGAGCACGGACCAATTTTCAAAACATCTACACTTAGGCTTAAAAACATGACGTCAGAGAGAGAAATTCCAAGATGTCCACCAAACAGCACTGTGAGCAGTTCCAACATCTCGCATGGGATCAGCGTAACTCGTAGGAACCAACCGCATGGTCATGGGATCCCCGATTCGATTGCATGGACCAATTTTGAAAACATCTACACTTAGACTTGAAAACATAATGTAAGAGGGAGAAATCATAAAACACCCTACAAATGGCACCGTGAACAGCGCCAACACCTCGCACGGGACCAATGTAACCCGTAGTAACCGATGGTATCATTTTGGGCACTCGATTGGAGAGCACGACCCAATTTTCAAAATATCTACACTTGTGCGTGAAAACATGTCGTTAGAGGGACCAATGTAACTCATGGGAACCGACCGCATGGTCACGGGACCTCCGGTTTGACAGCAGGTCCAATTTTATGATTATCTACACTTGGGCTTGAAAACATGTCGTTAGAGGAAAAAACCCAAAACACCCCCCCGAACGGATCCGTGAGCGATGCCAACACCTCACACAGAACCAATACCACTTCGAGGAACCCACCACGTGGTCACGGGACCCCCGGTTCGAGACAATGAACCAATTTTTAGAATATCTACACTTGGTTTAGAAAACATGTCGTTAGAGAGGGAAAACCGCAAAACACACCCAAATAGCCCCGTGAGCTATGCCAACACATCTCACGGGACCAATGTAAATCGTTGGAACCGATCGTGTGGTCACGGGACCCCCGATTCGAGAGCATAAACCAATTTTCAAAATATCTACACTTAGGCTTGAAAACATTCCGTTATAGGGCAAAACCCCAAAACACCCCCAAACGGTCATGTGAGCGGAGCCAACACCTCATACGGGACCAATGCAAATCATAGGAACCGATCGCAAGGTCACGGGACACCCGGTTCGAGAGCACGAACCAAATTTCAAAATATCAACACTTGGGCAATAAAACATGTTGTTAGTGGGGGAAATGCCAAACTACCCCCCAAACGTCCCCGTGATGGCACCAACGCATCCTACGAGACCTATGTAACTCATAGGAACCGACCACATGGTCATAATTCCCTGGTTTAAGGGCATAGACCAATTTTTAGAATATCTATACTTGGGATTAAAAACATGTCGTTAGAGGGAGAAAACCCAAAACACCCCCTAAATTGCACTGTGAGTGGTGCCAACACCTCGCGCGGAATTAATGTAACTCTTGGGATCCGACCGCATGGTCACGATACCCCCGGTTCGAGAGCACGGACCAATTTTCAAAATATCTACAGTTAGGCTTCAAAACATGTCATTAAAGGCCGAAACCTGAAACACTCGCCAAAAGGTCCCGTGAGCAGTGCCAACACCTCACACGGGACTAATGTAACTCGTAGGAACCGATCCCGTGGTCATAGGCCCCCCGATTCAAGAGCACGGACCAATTTTCAAATCATCAACACTTAGTATTGAAAACACGTCGGTAGATGGTGAAACCCCAAAACACCCCCCAAAGGGCCCCATGAGTGGCACCAACACCTCGCACGAGCCCAATGTAACTCCTCGAAATCGACCGCGTGGTTCGGAACCCCTAGTTCGAGAGCATGGACCAATTTTTAGAATATCTACACTTGGGTTTGAAAACATGTCGTTAGAGGGCGAAACCCCAAGACACCCCCACAAAGGGCCTTATGAGCAGCACCAACACCTCGCACGGGACAAACGTAACTTGTAGGGATCGATCGCATGTTCACGGGACCCCCAATTCGAGAGCAGGGTCCAAGTTTCTAAATATCTACACTTGGGCTTTAAAACATGTCTCTAGAGGGCAAAACCCCGAAACATCACCCAAACGACCCCGTGAGCGATGACAACACCTTTCACGGGACCAATGTAGCATCTAAGAACCGATCGAGTTGTCACGGGACTTCCGATTCAAGAGCACCAGCCAATTTTTAGAATATCTATACTTGGGGTAGAAAACATGTCGTTAGAGGGGGAAACCACAAAACACTCCCCAAACGGCCCCGTGAGTTGTGCCAACATGTCTCATAGGACCAATGTAACTCGTAGGAACCTATTGCATCATCACGGGACACCCAGTTCGAGAGCACGGACCAATTATCAAAATATCTACACTTAGGCTTTAAAACATGTCGTTAGATGGAAAAATCTCGAATCACCTCCTAAACAGCCCCGTGAGTTGTGCCAACACCTTACACGGGACCAATACAACTCATCAAAAGTGATCGTGTGGTCACAGGACCCTCGGTTTGAGAGCACGAACCAATTTTTAGAATATCTACACTTAGGATTAAAAACATGCCGTTAGAGGGCGAAACATTAAAACACTCCCCAAACGGCCCCGCGAGAGACGCCAACACCTCGCAAGGGACCAATGCAACTCGTAGGAAACAACTGGGTGGTCACAGGACCCCCAGTTAAAAGCTTCAAACAATTTTTAGAATATCTACACTTAGGCTTAAAAACGTGTCGTTCAAGGGCAAAGCCTCAAAACACGCTCTAAACAGCTCCGTGAGTGATGCCAACACCTCGCACAGGACCAACATAACTCGTAGGAACCATTCACATCGTCATACTACCCCTAATTCAAGACCATGGACCAATTTTCAAAATGTCTACACTAAGGCTTGAAAACATGTCATCAGAGGGTGAAACCCCGAAACACCCCCCAAACTACCCCATGATGGGGGCCAATTCCTCGCACGGGACCAATTTAACTCGTAGGAACCGATCGCGTGGTCCGAGATTCCCAGTTTATGAGCATGGATCAATTTTTATAATAGCTACACTTGGGCTTGAAAATATGTCATTAGAGGGAGAAAACTAGAAACACCACCCAAATAGGCCCATCAGTGGCGTTAACATCTCGCACGGGACCAATGTAACTCGTAAGAACCGACCGCATGGTCACGGGACCCCCTCTTTCAGAGCAAGAACCAATTTTTAGAATATTAAAACTTAGGCTTAAAATGTTCTGTTAGAACGGTAAACCCAAAAACATCCCCCAAACATCCCCGTGAGCGACACCAACACCTCGCACTAGACAATGTAACTCGTAGGAACCGACTACATGGTCACGGGACCCCTGGTTTGAGAGCAGGGTCCAATTTTTTAATATCTACACCTGGGCTTAAAAACATGTCGTTGGAGGGCAAAACCCCAAAAAAAAACAAATGGCTCCTTGAGCGATGCCAACACCTCGCACGGGACCAATGTAACTTCTAGGAACCAATCGCATGGTTACAGGACCCCCGGTTCAAGAGCACAGACCAATTTTTAGAATATCAACACTTGGGCTAGAAACACATGCTGTTAGAGGGGGAAACCACAAAACACTCCTTAAACGATCCCCTGAGTTGTGCCAACACCTCTTACGGGACCAATTTAACTCGTAGGAACCGATCGCGTGGTCATGGGACTCCTAGTTCGAGAGTTCTGAATATCTACACTTATGCTTTAAAACATATCGTTAGCGGGAAAAACCCCAAAGCACTCCCCAAATGGCTCCGGGAGCGACGCTAACACCTTGCATGGCACCAATGTAACTTCAATGAGTCAATCACGTGGTCACGGGACCCCCGATTCCAGAGCACGGACCAATTTTTAGAATATTTACACTTTGGCTTGAAAACACCATTGGAGGGAAAAACCTAGAAACAGGCCCTGACAGGCCCTATGAGCGGAGCCAACACCTTGAACGGGACCAATGAAGCTCGTAGGAACCGATCGCATGGTCATGGGACCCTCGGTTCGAGAGCACAGACAAGTTTTTAGAATATCAATAGTTGGTCTTGAAAATATGTCATTAGAGAGTGAAACCCCGAAACACCCCTAAATGGCCTTATGAGCTGCACCAACACCTCGCGCGGGACTAATGTAACTCGTAGGAAATGATCGTGTGGTCATGGGACACCTGGTTCGAGAGCATAACCCAGTTTTCAAAATATCTAACTTAGGCTTGAAAACATGTCGCTAAAGGGGAAAACCCCAAAATACCCCCAAACAACCTCGTGAGCGGCGCCAACACCACACACAGGACCAATGTAACTTGTAGGAACTGACTACGTGGTCATAAAACACCCGTCTTGAGAAATCTTATTGTGGTAATTGTCTCTTAAGATGGTAATAACCTGTGCGTTGGCGAAGAATTTCAACTTTTGATGAAGGGAAGAGAATACCCCTTCGATGCTATAGAGCCACGGTCGTCCGAGTAGCAGATTGAAACAGGTTGGGATGTCGATGACTTGGAATTAAATAATAGGATTATAGGTTTAGACCCTATTGTAATCTTGATAGATCTGATTACTTCTCGGTGGGTGTTATCGTAGGCACGTACGACAACAGAGGTTGGAGAGAGGTCGCTCACTTTCAGTCCCAGAAAATTAAGGGTGCTTAATGGGAAAACATTCAGAGTTGATATGTTATCGACAAGAGAGAGGGGGATAGTTTTCCCTATAACTTCAACAGAGATATTAAATGCATGATTATGATTGGGACCAATCTTGGGGATTTCTTCTTCAGAAAAGGAGAGCATTCGAGTGGAGGTTAAGGATTCGACTAGGTTCATCGCTTCCTCTGGTGTGGTTGAGGGAGGAGTTACGGGTCTTGTGAGTAGCTTGATTAGGGCATTTCGATGCATTTATGAAGACATAAAGAGCCCCCATAAATTAATATTGGCTTGGGTTTTCTTCAGTTGATCGAGGATCTTGCTTTCCTCGAGGGTTATTTCTGGGATAGGGAGATTCTCGACACCCTTTCCTTTATTGCTCGCTGATGGTTGTAGACTTGGGATTTGGTAATGTCTTCCTGACCTGGTCATGTTATTTACAGAAGAAAGGAAAAGTAGAAATCATGTTTCTTCATCGATATCGGGTTATTCAGCCACCTTTTTTATTTTTCCTAGCAACTCCTTGAATGATATCATCCTGCATATGTTCCCTATCAAGCTAGTTTTTTCTAAATCTTCCTCTTTATCTTAATCTTCGAAATCATCCCCCCATCCGGTGGCAACGATATTGTCTTTACATACAAAGTCAATGCACTCCACAACTTCCACGAACTCTTCGTATAATTCCTCCCATTCGGTAGGGAAATGCAGGACTGAAGGGACCGAGCGCCCTTATAATTTCAAAGCATAGAGTAGCTAGGATATACTACAAATATCACCAGTCTGTTGAAAAAATAAATTCATGATCTGGACCATGTCATCTAGACTGACTTTATCGATTGGCACCACCCAATTGTTTGACTCTCGGGCCCATTTTTGAGCTTCTAAGAATAACCCAGTGAATCTCTAACAGTCGATGGTCATCTAAGAGGGAAATTTTAGCCCGAACTCTAAGAGTTGGTCTAGTACTTCTGACGGTTCCATTTTTTACCTTCAGAACGGGTGCGGACATCGATGCATCCTTGGGTGAGAAGGGATAAGGCTTGATCAGTGAAGCTGGCAGGGTGTAGGAGAAAATATGGGCATGTTTGGAGAGTTTTAGGAGAGTATATGGGTATGACTAGTGATTTACTTGGCATGGTTTAGGTAAATGGGTCAAATTCTGAGTCTTCTTCTAGGAAGATGGCATTTTGCATGATTCGGGAGTGGATTATGGGTAGTGTTTCATTTGGGATTAGCTGGTGGGGCAATGACACCCTGATCAATCAGGCCTTGGATTACATTTCAGAGATGGAAACATTGGTCGGTGGTATGGATAGCAGTTTGGTAAAAATCATAATGGGCATCAGGTTTAAATTTTTCGGAAGTGGGTTTGGTAATTGATGGTGGTCCATTGGTTTGATGAGATTTTTGCTCAAGATGGTCGGGTAGAAATTAGAGAGAGGAGCGTAAAGCTTGGTGTATTCCTTTTGGGCTGCGTTTGGGAGACTTTCTGGTTCCCATGAAGCGGCAGGCTGAGAGATGTTGTTGATGGTAGAAACCACTGTACTAGTAAGTTTTTCAAACTTTCTAGGAGCAAACTGTCCAGAGGTTTACCTCGGTTCAACTTCTATCTTGAAAAGACTTTCTTTGATCTCCACTGTTACTTCTCGTAGGTCTCAAAAGTGAGGGTAATAATGTCCTTCCATTATTGCTCGGACATGGGGTAAGAAGTTTTTCTTTACGATACGGGCCTGTTCTTTTTCGGAAGGCCGATTGGTCATGGTAGCTGCTTTTTCTCTCCACTTTTCTATGAAGTTGCTGATTGATTCCCCAGGGTTATACTTAAGTAGCTCTAAGTCACGGCAGGTAACTTCTAGCTCCTCGTTATACTTGTACTGTGACATGAACTTGCGAGCAACATCTTCCCAACTACAAAATTTGGATTCCTCGAGGGATAAGAACCAACGAAGAGCGCTATCTTTAAAATCCTGCAGGAACATCTAGGCCATTATATCTTCAGAAGCCCCTAGGAGAGTCATGGCCCGGTGATAGATATAAAGATGAATGATCGGGGGTCCACTGCCTCCGAACTTCTTGATATTAGCATCTTGAATTTTTTTGGTAA
The DNA here is from genome assembly GCA_949130495.1 of Sambucus nigra. Lineage (NCBI taxonomy): Eukaryota > Viridiplantae > Streptophyta > Magnoliopsida > Dipsacales > Adoxaceae > Sambucus > Sambucus nigra. The sequence goes on along the minus strand of OX422207.1, from coordinate 500,697,926 downwards.
CCTCGCATTAGTATAGGGAGACATGTGGGTGTAGTCCATGTAGTTCCCATAAAGTCTAACTTGATCGAATTTCTTGGTAAAAATATTGAGGTCTTCCTTGACCTTATTCAATTCTTTCTCCTTCGGGTCAACAGTCACGGGTAAGTTAGCCCCTGGCTGAGCAAGGTTTAGCATAGGCAGACAGGGTGGTGGCGGACCATTAGCAGGAGGAGCACGGGGATCATGCTGGTATTCCTTTGGAACCCAAATATGCTCGGGTGTGGACAGACCCATAGCGCAAAGGAAGAGGCCCTCAGACTATTTGGGGATAGGGACCCAGTTTCTTTGCATCTCATGAACCTCGATTTGAAGGTTGTCCATTTTGGCAGTGAGCTGAGCAAGAATTATCAACAAATCCAGCTGTACATTCGGCACTTGATCCGTGTTCTCCATGGAAAGCGGGTGAATCTCAGACTCGAAATAAGTAAAGGGACTGACATAACTTCGGGGAGGTTCGACTAAAGACAGAAGCGAATAGGGAGCCAAGCAAAGGGTATGCGATTGATCTGATAAGGAGAAAAATTGGGATTTATTTTTGAAAAAGAAAAAAAAGGTTCATTTTTAGAAAAGGAGGAAAATGTTTTTGACATTCTTGGAAAATATGAGGAGAAAAATGTTTTGTTTTTGTTTTGGAGGAAAATAGAATATTTTTGGTATTTTTGATAAAAGAGGAAGAATGTTTTTGGACACTTGGAAAGAGATTATGTTTATTAGGTTTATTATGTTTATTATGTTTATTAGGTTTATTAGGTTCTCACTTGTATTAAGTTTGCGTAGATGCAAAAAAGAAATGTCGGACGGGACTTGAGCTCGGAATAATTGGGTTTACCTTATGTAGAAACTAGGGTTGGACTTGTTACCAGGCTCACGGGCAAGGTCCCGCTTTAAAAGTTACGCGGAAATTTAGGCGGCAGACCGAGCCGAAATTTTGACAAAGTTTCGGATCAAAATCTGCAATCTAACATGTGTGTCCTAGACTTAACACCTATATGCAGGTATGCAGTTGTTGGGTTAATTGGAAGGTGTTCCCCCCTTTGGCGTGACTTCTATGATATACGTCTTGCTTTTGACAGCAATCGGTACCTGTGGACAAGCCATTTGATATACATGGGTGTACGTGAATTGGCTCATTAAATACCTCATGGGGATGGTACGTGTGAGAGCGAATTCGATATACTCGACATACGTGAATGAGTTCCCTGCAATATACCTCCCGTCATGACTTCGGTCAAGAGGTACGATGCGAGGGAACCGTTTGATATATGTCAAAGGTAATTGGCCAATGTAAGGTGAGAGTCATATCTCTTAGGCAAACTGCAACCTGTCGAACCAGCGCCCATCACGAAGTAACTCCCCAGTTACGGGAAAAAATTTTGTCAGTAGCAATGACCTTTGGTGATGTTGTGTGTATCATGAATGATTCTTTGATTAGTATCTTATGGAGAGAGTATCTTTATTGATCATGCCCAGTCGAGAATGAGGTACAAGTATAAACAATAGAGCAGGGATAACAAGTGAGAGTGGGTGGTGTGTGCAACATTTGGATATACGTGATCCTCGGTGCACATCGTAATATCTCGTAGTTTTAATGCATTATTAATTACTTGTGTGTGCGCGAAATTAAAATGATTTAATAGAGAAATTAGATTAATGCATAATTAATTACGTGTGTGTGAGAAATTAAAGAATTTAATGGGAAAATTAAATTGACTTATGATAAATATTAATTAGAGTGATAATGTTTATCTACATATATGTTTACAAGTGTGAAGATTAAATATGAACGTATGATTTTAAGTTATGTCATTAGTGGGTGATAGCGACTATTTTACGAATTTTGAGCACGTGACTTAAGAGTGGGGTGCGAAAAGTATATTTTAGATAAGTGACTCAGCTGGCTATTTTGAGTGCACCAATGATTCCAAATGGGTCGAAATAGTTGAAATTAAGTACCCAGAAGTTATATTTATGTTCCGGGAGTTTTTAGATCCTTAGTGACTCGAAAAAGGGTATCGTGGTCATTTTACACCCTAGGTTTTAATTAAATCTGAAAATTACCCTTAAAATAAAAATATAAAGGGGTAGGGTTTAGTCTTCTCTTTTGTGTGTGTAAGAGATGTAGAGAGAAGAAGAAGAAGAAGAAGAAGAAGAAGAAGAAGAAGAAGAAGAAGAAGAAGAAGAAGAAGAAGAAGAAGAAGAAGAACGTTGCCATTTTCTTCATCAACACCTTCCTACACAAAATAAAGGCAAGTTAATCTAGATTGTTATATCTTGAATGTCTGATGAAAAATTGTATGAACATGAGTTGAATCCCTAAATCTTAAAATTGATGAGATGTAGTTAACATGTAAATTATTTAGGATGCATCCAACTATAAATTAATTGAACTCATACAAATCCAAAATTAAAAGGGGGTGAGCATTGCAAGTTGATCTTGGGTCTGTTTTAAGCCGTAAATGGCTGTGTCCTTAATAGTTCCTGTAGAAAATCATATTATGAACAACTTTGTAGTTTTAAATTTCTTTAAAAATTAATCGAAAAAGCCTCAAATCTGCGTTTTACATTTCTGCGCAGAAAGTCGTCGAAAACAGGGGGAACATTATAGGTTAGTTTTTGGTCTATTTTAAGAAGGAAATGGAAGTGTGAACGCGAGTTCCTGCATAAAACCATATTCTGAACAACTTTATAGTTTTAAGTTTCTTCAAAAACGGATCGAAAAAGCCTCAAATCTGCGTTTTACATTTCTGGGCAGAAAATTGTTAAAATAAGAGTGCTAATATTTTTCATGTTGTTAGTAAGATAATTGTGGTGTTGTGCCTAATATTTTAATTTGATCATATACTTATGATTATTAGGGGTACATAACCTTGAAATGATTTTGATGTTGAATTAGTAAATTAATGATGTAAATTATGTTATATCGTAAATAATGACTATTGTATAACTCGAGTAAGAGACTTGATACGATTGTATATATAAATGTGCATGAAATTATTTTACATGTATATTGTTGAGTATATGCTAGACTAGTCCTCCGATCGACGTAGGCACATGTTGAATGCAATTTGTTGTGATTGATCCGGTTAGGTTCCGCTCGAGTGCCGTGTTGGAGATAAACCGTCGGAACCGTACACATGGTTGTAATACGGGTTGGATAGGAAGACCTTGGAACGCCATGTGATTTAGGACTTAGTATTATTGTCCTTGTGATGGAATATTGGGGAATATTCAGTTGGAAGCCTAGTGTTATGACTTATTCCCCTAGGCAATGACAATGACCTAATACGATTTGTTGTGTGAGATATTATGCTTGTATCTTAAAGTAATATCTAAAATTGATACACTTGATATTATACTTGAAGGAAATATTTCGATACGTTAAATACTGAAATGAGATTAATAATGATTAATCAAGACACAATATGAGACTACGTGTTACTCGGGTTCGGGTTGGGTAGTCATGATATAGGAGCATTGGTTGGGTAATTTAACGATTTAATTACTGGAGTCAAGTTGTGTTGTGTATGCATTCATCATACTTATAACTTATACCTGTATAGATTTTCTTGCTGTTGACACCCGTTTATATGTCTCCTCTCCCCTCTCCCATATATATGCATTATAAAGGTCCTTGCCCCGTTGGACAGTAGACCATGGAGATGGATGACCTCGCATCTATTTTTAAGATCCTGTAGTGGTGAACGCTGGTCCTTATCCTGTTTTGCCACTCTTCCTTTGAGTGTGGTATCAGAGATTTTCCCATTATTAGGGATTTGAGAGTGTTGAGAGGTTTACATTACACACTTTATCTAGTTTATTTTTGGGCCCATATATTTGGGCATTTTATACTCAGTACTGATATTACTTATGGATCCTATCGTTGTTATGATGTGATTTGGTTACACTTATGGTAGTGAACATATTTACTTTACTGCATTTATTTAAATTATGTTTTTAATGCCAACATATTAACGCTCCGTTTTACTTTAATTTAATTAGGTGTAGCTAATCAAAATTAAATATAAAAAGTAGGGTTGTCACAGTTGGTTTCAGAGCACCCGGGTTTTAGAGCCTTTAGGGATCTGAGGGCTTCCGTTATGTTTTCTTCACATCATTTCTTTGATACTTAGAGCCTTACAACTAGGTTTTGTATTCTACAACTTTGAGGAAAAATTTGAGCCACTGATCCGACACGACCGACAGTGAGTGCTCGAGTGTGTAGGAGGGGTTCCCTATTTGGATTTTGCTTGCGAGACGCTCCACGCATGAAGGTTTACTTTTGTCGGGAGTTATGACTCTTCGCATGATATATATGCATCACTTTAGATTGTTGCACCCGATTACATATGTGACGCATGTTTTGAACTTTTCCTTCTACTTATCACACTCTGTGTTTACTCTCTTCAGATGAGGAGATGTAATGGTATACTGGCAAGAGCAGCAGGACCGATGGGGGACCAAGAGAAGCAACCCCCACCCATACAGGGGACGGTAGGAGGTTTTCCCCAGGCCGACTTGACGGCTATAGCACAGGTTATAGCTGCAACAGTAGCAGCATCATTTCCGCCGCAGTCAGTGCCAGCAACAGCACCGGTACCACCTGTTTTCATTGCACCACCTGTAGTGTCTCGGATTCACAAGTGTCAATAGTTGTTCATCCCACCTATGCGCTGTTATGAATGGGTTTAAGAAGAGGCGTCCGCCTTCGTTCGCCGGTGATATGGGTCCATTGGAGGCACTTCAGTGGAAATGAGATATATGTAGACATTTGAGATTGGTTGACTACACAATGGTGTAGAAACATATTTTAGTTACCTTTCATTTGACTGGGGAGGGTTGTGCTGGTGGGAGTCCATTACTTCCACAGCTTAGTAGGATGTTATGCCTATTGCCGACTTTTGGGCTCGTTTTGAGGTGAAGTTAATGCCTCTCGCACAACGTGTGTCTTTGAGGAGAAGGTTTGATACCCTGAAGCTGACTGGTTCATTTTTTGAGTATGAAGGAGAGTTTACCTCATTGGTATAGTTTCACCTGAGGTGCAGGCAGATGATGTTTTGAAGACTCAGAGGTTTATTGAGGGGATATCTTGGCCAATTCATGGGTTCTTACTGGCGAATTCGTCTTTCGACAGTTACAAGGTAGCGGTGAATACAACATTACATCACTGCAATGATCGTTCTGAGCATGTGGTGGGCAAGCGAGGGGAGATAGGCCAGTAGGGTAGGCCCCATGAGGTTGTAGTTATAGGCCCACAGGGGGCCAATAGTCAGGAGGCCATCAGGCCAAGCGATACAGAGGTTGTCACCATGGGCAGCAGGCCCAGGGCCAACAGGGTCAGGCCATTCAGTCTCAGTCGATTCAGACCATTTTAGGTCAGGGTCAGTCGCAGTAGGGTCAGGGCCAGCAGGGCCACTGGGTCAAGGTGAGAGAGATTAACATCGGAGCTTTGGTGAAGCAGGCAAGAGATAAGGGTCCTATTGTATGCTTTTAATGCGATGAGACTGGACAAATGAGGAGGGCTTGTCCCTGAGGACACGCACAGGGAGATAGAGCACAGCAGCAGCAGGTACTCCCACCACCACCATTTTCCACATTGCCAGTGGTACCATCGGTGCTAATTCAGCCACAGCTTTACCATAGGCATGTATATGACGTCCATCCTGTTCAGTCGTAGGAGCGACCCCCTTTAATTCAGGGTAGGTTTTATGTCTATAGTTATCATACGAGAGTACTTTTTGACATTGGTGCATCACACTCGTTCGCCAGTTATGAGTTTGTTAGGACGTCTGGGATGATAGATGTTGCGGAGGCGATAGTTGCCCATGTGAGTACACCTTTGAGTGGTACAGACCTTTGCCACGTTTCTAGAGGGGTCGTTATTGAGATCGGGAGACTTCACTTCTTCGCCGGCCTTATTTTGATTGAGATGCGTACGGACCTTCTCCACCTTTGAGTCTATTTTTGGGCCCGTATATTTGGGCATTTTATACTCAGTACTGATATTACTGGTGTATCCTATAGTTGTTATGATGTGATTTGGTTACACATCTGGGAGTGTACATATTTACTTTACTGCATTTATTTAAATTATGTTTCTAATGCAACATATTGACAATTTGCTTTAATTTAATTGGGAGTAGTTAACCCAATTAGATATAAAAAAAATAGGGTTGTCACACACGTGGTGTGAAGTGTACATGAAAATTTTCTATAAGTGAGTGAATAGTGGCATAAGTATGAGGTACATATCTATAGGGAATAATAAGGGGAACATAAAAATAGGGTAATATACAAGAAAGTAAAACACCCATGCAAACATAGTCTAGCTAACTTAAAAATAGTCCCCAATAGAGTGGCCATTGTGGCCATCCCGAGCGATGCCAGGGGGAGGGAGAAAGATATGTGTCCCCTCGAGAAGGCTGCACCGCGGTCTTGCACCCCTCTTGAGAAGGTTGCTTCGGCCATCATCGGTGTGGGGGTAAATGTAAAGAGATATAGTCGCCAACCTATTTTGCACAAAACAGGCAAAAGACATGTTGCCACTTCGAGAGAGCGTCATCAAGGACAAAGTGATGCATACGAAACTAATAGTTAGAAGGTTCGGGCGCTAAGTTACGGAATGGAAAGGTGTTAGGAACCCATCCTGGCCTTTTGGTCTCTCATGGGGTAGTGTTATTATTTTCCTATATATTCCCCGTGAAGTGTGTGCGCGTGTTTATATAATGGTGATCGTAATTATTCAACGCATACTATGGACAAGGTAGAGTGAGGTCATCCATAGGAATATTTCAAAAATAACATATGTTGAAAGTATGATTTGTGCGTTCATCACGATATTGATCGTTATTAGGAAACGACAATATGTGTTGGATGAAACGCAAACAAGCATGATATATATATAAATATGAAAATGGGAGATTTTAGAAAATTAAGGAATTTGGGGAATAGAGAAAATTGGAAAATTGGATTCAAGTCTTAGATTTTAATCCTAGCTGCCTACATAGCCTATAAAGGTATCAAAGTCCACGTAGTTTGAGTACATCATAGGGGTGGGGTTTATCCCATAGATCCGAATGGAATTTTATTATATGTGTATGTGTAGAAAATGTATTTTTTTAGGTTTTGTAAACAGTGTGATGGATCATTTCGTTCAGAATTTACGGGTATAACCCTCTTTTATTTGTTTTTTGTATTTTTATGGAAAATAAAGTATATCCAATATACTAATAAAAGTTTAGATGTTAATGGGTATGAACTAAAGTAAGAACTACATTATGAATCTAATGTATATTATGTAAAACAAGGAATTTAAAGAGTGAGAGGGAAGGAATTGGACCTTCTTTGAATCTTGATCTTTGATCTTGGATGAAATCCCTTGAGTGTTGATGAATGTTAATGAGAGAGAATGATATTTTCTAAATTCGGTATGAAAAGGGTGGGAATTTAAGCTTAGACGGAACTTCACAAGAGGGACTTCGCCGATTTCAAGGGAATGTTGTTGAGATCACTGATGTTGATGGATCTGTTGTGTCTGGTCCTTGGAGTGAGGTCATGACCCCAATTTATAGGGTCAAGGGGTTCTGATCGGCCTACCCAAGGGGGTGGCGATTGGCATGTGACCCAGACACTGTGTTGATAGGTAGGGATCTAGAACTGCCATTTGGTAGTCCCGTGCACATTTTCCTAGAAAAATGGTCGTAGAACACAAATCGTTGATCCGAATCGTGCACGAGGCCTACCATTAGAAAGGTATTTCAAATACCTTAAAGATTCCTTTGGGACTCTTCCAGGTCCAAGAGTTAAATTTGGGTCAAATGTGGCTCAAAAGCGCACGTTTGTCTTTTGGATGGGAGATAGTTAGAGGGAAACGGATCATTTGTATGTATGGTAAGTCAGAATTGCGCACGGGAAAGACCGTTGGAAAGTTTAGGAGATGTACTTCGACATTCCAAATAGTTTTGCTCGGTTTCGAAGGTTGAACTTGGTAAACCAGGGCGCAAAAGCACCAGGGACCTCTCGAAGTAAAACGAATCGTTCGTCCGTACCATAGGTCAGAATTGCGCAAGGCTCAGACCGTTAGAAAGCGTATTTAGTGCCCTTCAGAGATTCATTCAGTATCGTTTGATCTGATGAGTTGAATTTGGTCAAATGGAGTTTGAGAGCGCCCATCGATTTTGGGGGATAACTGATCGTTCATCTGAACGGTTATGAATTATCACGCACACGATGAATTATTGGAAAGGGGTTTCAGTGCCCTTCAAAGATTAAAAGAGATTTTGCTCTGATGGTGAAGTTGATTAGGGTCGAATAGAGGTCCGGGAGTGCCCAATGGCCTTCAAATCGATCTTTGGTGGTAAAATGGTTCATTCGTTCGAATCGCATTTGCCAATTCGTGCACGGAGCGGACTGGTTGAAAGGGTATTCAAGGCCCTTTAAAGATTCAAAGAGATTTCTCTCTGACAATAGAGTTGATCAGAGTCAAACAGGTCCCGAGGGCACCCAGTGGGCTGTAGAACGGTACTCGAAGTGCGACTTAGGGTTTATAATGAGATGGGGAGGTACTAGAGACCTAAGGGAGACCTAGGGGGTCCTAGAATGTGGTGTTTACACCTTCCTATTGGCAGTGTGTCTGGGGTTGCATGTCGATAGGCAGGTCAAGGACAATGTCGATCGGCATCCCCCTTGACCTTATATAAAGGGATCATTAGCTCACTTCGAAAGGGACCCGAGAAACATCTCTTTTAGTTATCTCAACAACATTCTCTTGAAATCAGCATGGTTTCCATATTGAAACCTTTCCTCCACATTCCATTTCCATCATTTCCTTACCCAATTTAGCAAATTCCATTCCCTCTCCTCTTGCCACCTTCATCCACATGCAAGAGAATCCCTTCAATAATCAAGATCAACCTTAAAGCTTCCCAAAGAAGGTCCAAACCTTTAACTCTCTCTTTAAATTCTCCTATTTTTGCATTAGTTATTTAATTCTTACTTTAGCATTTCATCTTTATTAGATCATACATATTAAAATCCAACTTTCTATTAGTAGTATTTCATATACTATATTTTCTATAAAAAAACGAAAACAATAAAAAGAGGGTTTTCCTATAAACTCCAAATGGGGATTTCTTACTATATTTTCTCACACTAAAACATTCTTTTTCCACACACACACATATAATAAATTCCCCGATTGGATTTATGGGATAAACCCCACCCTCGTGTTCATTATGAACTACATGGACTTTGATGCCTTTGTAGTCTACGTAGGCGTCTCGAGTAAAATTTGAGATTCGAGTCCTCCTTTCCTATTTTGATGCCTTTGTAGGCTACGTAGGACTTTGATCTCTTTATAGGATACATAGTTATTTAATTAGTTTCGCAAGCATCAGTATGTGTTTGATGTCGTTCTCTCGAGGTGACAATAATTTTTTGCCTATTTTGTGAAAAATAGGCTGATGACTCTATCTCTATACATCACCCCAATTGACAATTATCGAAGCTCCCCAAGGAAGGGTGAAAAACTCCTACGTGCTCACTCGGATGATATGGCCACAACATACATAAATGTAAATATATACAAGGTTTTGGTTCCAGTTTTTGTTTTTGTTCATTGCCGTGAAAATTGCATACATACGAGCATTCATAAATAGATTTTTACTTCAAATCCAAAACAATTGAAGCTCTTCTTCATGATCAGATAATTATTTGGTAATGTGATCTCATAAGGTAGAATATCTTTAGCCCACTTAAGAAATACGATTATGTTATTGGCCGATAAAATCGTGCTAACTCATCAAATTATGCAAGCTGATCATTCCATGCAATATCAAGTGATCCTCATCGCATTTTTTACCATAGACTAACCTAATCGTAGATAAATCATTTGTATTCCTGACCTTCGGGTAATTCATCATCAACTTGGTTATTATAAACATTGTTTGAATCCAAAGGCTTTTGGTTTAGAGGGTGGTCGGCTCGTAAAGCATCCTCAATTAGGTCGGTTAAAGTATGATATGCTGGCAAATGATTCACCAATTCCACTTAGTCAGGTTCTAGTAATTCTTCCAGAACTTATTTTAAGTTATTATTCGAGTATAATATTCCTCTTCATATGATTCCTTGTACAATACTCCTAGCTATATGATTCACTACTTCAACCTAGTCAAAATCTTAGAAATGATCATTGATTGCCCAATGAACATGGAAATGTTAAAGTTCTTTATCTAATCTCCCCATCATAGTCACCATGTTACAAAGATGATGATACTCGTAAATAGTGTACAGTATGTGTGGGTTCATGAGAGGGGAAAGTTGGAGGAGGAATTTGGTAGGATAATTGACACACCCCAACCCAATTACTTATAATTAAGTTTGAAACTCAAAGTAAGTCGAACCATAATTGCCTTAAACGAACCATAAACATGAGTTACCTTTTTCAGTCATCAACATGAATCCATAAAAATAAAAACTTTTCACAATTTTAAAGTAGTTATGCTTATTTGAACTTACTTAAAGGATAAGTAGGCTTAAATTACCCCATTAACATTTTACCAAAATCATGGTTCTAAGCATCCCTTACTAAATCCACCCGACCTTCAAGATTTGGCAGTGACTTCACGTTACCTGAAAAACAAAAACACTAGAAGTGTGAGAAAAATAGCTCAGTAAATGCATCTCTACTACACTACTGCATAAAATTAAATGCAATAAACCATATCCATGTGATAATGTATAAACTTAATACACAATTGCATAAAATTAAATGCAAATAATCATATCCGTGTGATATTATATAAACTTATCTGGCCCATTCATAATGAATGACCACTTTACGAATCATGATTCACATATCATGTCTGCAATAGAATATTATCCCCCATTTTCGGTCAATGAGTAACCCCTTGTCTTTAATAGACAAATCTCCCCCATTACGGGTCGGGGAGTAACCTCCCACTTTGATAAACCAAAATGAAAATTTATGTATTCATAATATTCTTATTTTATCTTTAACCATGTATAAATACAACTTACCAGTGAGTAATGTTCTGATCATATCCATAACCATGTATAATTCATCTAACAAGTGAGAAATATTTTGAACGTATCCATAACCATGTATAAATACATTTACAAGTGATAAATATTCTGATCATATCAATAACCATGTATAAATAAATCTTACCAGTGAGAAATATTCTAATCATATCTATATCCACGTATAAATACATCTTACTAGTGAGTACACTATCCAAGGCCACTTAATGGGTTTTTCCCTTGCCTTTGTCTTGCACTTCCATTTCTATCATTATTACAATACTAGTATCATCGTAATAATATTACAATCCAAAGAATAAATTAAACATAACTCAATTCATAAGAATCATATGATCCCATTCAAATCATTAGTTATAAATCAAGTCTCATATACTCCATGTTAAGATATTTAACATAACCATAACAAACTTTAATTCCTCCTTCGTAATTACATCCCTAACATATTAGGACTCCAATTTAAAATACATCACACCATTTCAAGTTCTCTATAGCAAAATATGCCATTTTCATTACTACATAGCAAATCTGGCTTACAGGCTCCTCTATCGTTCAGTTAACTTCCACGAATTTTCATAATTTTTCTACATCATAACATTAAATGATTCTCCATACAATTTTAATAAACATATTGAATAATAAAATTTTCAATTTTCATAATTTCCAGATTTCATTTTCGATGTCAAGAAAAACTTCAAACAAAAGGTATGCATACTTACCCTTTTGGGGCAGATTCTACACCTCAACTTCAAACTATCCCCAAGATCTAACCACAACGAGTTAAATTCTAATTTTTGGAGATGATTTGCATATATGAGTCTTTCTTCATATCTAATTGTAATTTATTAATTCCAGTTAGTAGACAAAAACTTATGAAAGTTTGCACACACAGGGGTCCTAAATAAGGCCATGTAAAGGATTTACACCTTCATCTTTCTTCGAACTTGTATTTACCCATACATACAAATAAAGGTATGAAATTTTAATAAAAAATTATGATTTTTATCATTTCTATCACTAATACAAGAAAAATAACAAGATTTGTGGACAGAATTACCTTAGGGACTTTTTCGTAATTTTTTATTCATTTTTCTCAATTTTTCTCCTCACTTTCTTCTTCCTAAACTTACTAATTCTCTCTCTTTAGGTCAAACTCTTTAATGGCTGAATTTTGATGAAGAAGTAGGTAATTATAAGGGGTTTGAGTCGGCCAAACCAGCCTCCGCTTCCAACCAATCAAATCATAACACATGGTGTACTAATAAGAAAAAATACCATTGAACGGATGGATAGATTTGCCCTTGTTTTGTAATTTCAGTATAACTCTTTACTCGGACCTCTGTTTTATGCACCGTTTGTTGTGTTACAAACTTAACTCATATATCCACAACTATTATTACCTAAAGTCAATTTTTATATTATAAGGGTCAAAACTAGCCTCCAACATAAGCATTAGACTAAATATAATAACCTAAAATTATATGCACGAATAACACATTATCCATATCACATAAGGTAGGCATGATTTAAACATAATTTACTATAATTATATCCGAGTTGTCACAACTTTCCTCCCTTAGAAAATTTCATCCCCAAAATTTAATATGAATGTCACTTATCAAACAATTGGGGATACTGTTTCCTCATGTTATCTTCCCTTTCCCGATTTTCTTCTTTAATTTTCATGTCTCATCCATTATTCTTTAACTATGAAAATAACTTTATTCCTCAATACTTGTTCCTTGCGATCAAGAATTTCCATAGGTTCCTCGATGTGCGACAAATCTTCTATCATAACATCTTCAATTTCTTTATCATTTAAACGTAGGAATAATCGTCTAATGATTTCTTATAAATAAAAACCAATTGCCAACTCATATATTACTTCATACCTTTATATACGTATGTCGAACATTCACACATAATAGATAATCGATTGTATCATCTTATATTCATAATGAGCGAACATTCTTATTAAACCTAGTATCATTCTTTACGTTTCTCCCTTCATTCCTATAGTTTATCCTTATCATCATTTAATATTTCAAATCATAATTATTCTATTACAAGACTAGGTTCTTATACCTCATCTTTCCATCTTTCAATTAATACAAAATACATGTGTTTGACTTTAACTATTATCCACCTCATCTCTTGAGTCTTAGAATATGTTAAATTTCATTCTTACAATACTTAATCTAACTATAGCATCACTATTTTTCATATATCGATAATGAATAATTATTCACCAAATGTATGTTTCTAACAAAGATTCCATATTCACTTTCATGTATATTGTGTAGTCATGCACTATGAACTCAATAACTTCTCACTATATTCGTTTTTTTTCATTGTTTGATTGTTATTTAACTGACATACCATGACCTTAACAAGTCATCCACCCAACACAATAACTTTTCAATCATAATCTTACCCCAATCCTTAGTGACCTTGTCAGTCTTTTTTTTCACATTCATCAATATTATTCTTAAAGTAACACCGTATAATATGTATATATGTCTTCAAAATATTTCCAAACATCTCTAGTGCATTATATGGTAAAAAAAATACATGATAGTATCATGCAACATCACCGATACACTCATTTTACCAATTTGGTAACATAGATGTTACACGTAACATAACCGCTTAACACTTTAGTCATACTTACCAACTCCATAATTATATGTCGTATTTCTTTCAAATAACCTATATAAGTACCTTAATGCATAATATTATGCTATCTCATATAGCTCATTATCCTTACACATACTTCTTGGTGACTCATTATAACGTCAACCCTATTCATTATTCTAATACCCCATACTTTTATGGGTATTTAAATTACTTGAGTGGATGTAATTTAATATTTGGAGAAATGATTTGAGAATTTTAAGTGAAAGAGAATTGAAGTGTGGGTTAAATATTAAATTGGCGAGTGACGAATTATTGTTAAGGGTGTTATATTTACTTATGGGACTAAGTAAACGTGTTGTATTATTTTATATCATGTCGCATTTGGACAAAGCGACAAGAAATAACATTTTGTTTAGAAAAACACGTGCGAAGTTGTGTTAAATATAAAAAGGTGAATTTTTTATAAGTGATTCAGATGGCAATTTCGAGTGCACGGCAGGTCTCGAAAGGACCGAAGTAGTAAGAAGAGATTACCCAAGAGTAGTTTTTGGGTTCCAGGGACGTTTTGGACTAGCAGGGACTTGCATTTGTGTATACGAGTCAATTTTGGGTTTAATAAAGGGATAACCCTTACTTTTTCTCTTATAAGCCGAGAGAAAGAAAGAAAATAAAGAAAAGGAATAAAGGAAGAAGAAAAGGGGAGAAAGGAGGAGAATTCCAGCCAAGCTCCGGCAGATTCCGGCACGAGTTCGTCGAATTTCTCCAACGAGGCAAGTGTTTAACTTGCTTTAATTATTTAAGTGTGTTTATCATTCATATTATAGTTGGTGAAAATAATATGAATTTTGGGTTTGGGATTCTTGTATAAAATAGGATTTTTGGGAATGATTCCACATAAAATTGATGAAATGATAATCCCATATGAAATCTTAGCTTAAATCCATGTTAATGGAGTAAATTTGGTTAAGTAAATTTAAGGGTTTGATTCTTGAATAAATTGATGGATCCCATGGTTTTATTGTGGTGTTGGGTAAATCTAAGTGTTAGATGTTAAATTGATGGTTGGTAGTGATGGAAGCCATAAACCTTAGATGGTATGAGTGTTGTAATGAGAAGAAAGTTGGTGAAGATGATGAATAGTAACACAGTGCGATTTTCGAATCGATTCGGAATCAGGCGAATCGATTTGGCCCAAAGCGAATCGATTCAGCATTGTCAGATACGAAAATTTTTCCTTGGTTTTAAAGGATTAAAAGTATAATTAAATTATGGAGATTATTAAGGTGGGATCCGAAAATGTGTATTGGGACTTCTAAATGACTAGATGGGTGATATATGAACCTTGGGTTTGTGGGATTAAAATCTGGGTTATAAATTTTAGGAATGTTTGGGACGAACGACATTCGAGGAATTATTCGGCGGGTTTGTACATATATATTTATGCATGTAGAATATATATGTCGATTATATATATGGGTAAAATATATATATATATATATATATATATATATATATATATGTGTGTGTGTGTGTGTGTGTGTGTGTGCGCTTGAATATATATATATATATGAGAAAATCCTAAGGTGCGAGGTAGGATGATTTAAGAATAAGAGCCAGGCGTGATAAGCTACTATTCAGAAATAATGAATGTGATAAGTTTATCCTAAGTGAGTGAATACTTATGGGATTAAAATAAGTTGTGTGTAGACTTATAAATTAATATGAATTGATGTATTCGGGATTTTAGGTTAATGCCACGAGAGATAGGGATGAATAGCCGGATTCGATGATATATATATATATATATATATATATATATATATATATATATATATATATATATATATATATATATATATATATATATATATATATATATATATGTGTGTGTGTGTGTGTGTGTGTGTGTGTGTGTGTGTGTGTGTGAGTGATATTTATGTGAAGCATACCCCTGTAGTGTTATCATGGCAAGTTGCATGATGCCGGTGAGGCCCCCGGCTTGAGGAGCAGGTTGCGTATAGTCCCCAGGTCATAGGGTCCATTTATTTATTATGTGGAATTTATCAGGGGTAAGACATCTTGGGTATGATTCGTCTTATTTCCAATGAGGAACTATGGCCGCTTTCAATACGTTGTGATTTGGATTTTTGCCAGGGCGGTGTGAGATTCCGACAGCTGGTACCCAGGATGATTTGTGTGTATGCCCTGGAAGATGATATTATTGAGAGACTGCATCCATTATGTTATAGCTACGAGGTATGGTTATTATACTCATGTAGTTTGTGATATATAAGTATGGATATACTTGATGTGTATAATATATTTTATATATATATGAGATGTGAATATATATATATATATATACACACACACACACATACAGAATAAAGAGCGAAATGTAAAATAATTTGTGGTATCCGGGAGTATAAAATCCCGAATAAAATATATGATATATGTATATAAAGATGAGAAAATGATATACGAGACAGATAACACTAAAATATGAATAGTGTAATAACTACGAAAGGTTATTCATAATGAATTGATAAATGATAAGCGAGAAATTATAAGGTATAAGCTCAGGTGAAAGCTTAGGCTATTATACACGCGGACTATGAGATAGCATTTGGGTGTTTTGAAGTTTGGTGAGAAGCTAGTTAGGCTGGGTAGCATAACTAGGGTGTTTAAAATACATGTGTTAGGTGTGCACTATTATATGAGAAGTAAGGAGTACCTCATGTGAGTACGACATCAGTTTAAATATGGAGAATATCATATTTTAAATGGTAAAGTATTTTAAACACTTGGTAAATATTTTCAAAACGTTTTGGGCTCGGACCCGTTTGCAAATATTTTTCTTAAAAACCTTTTATCTGTCTAGACACAAGGACGCCTGGATGATTATTCTTTCGAGTCAGACATTGCTGCCACAACTGGGGATGTTGACAGGAATGGTTTAGACGCTTATACCCTTGTTGAATCACCCTATATCTTTGACTCACTTGAGTCTACATTATATAGGAGCTCATCTAGTTTGGAAATAGTAACAAAATTGTGTGTATCCCTATATGAACCAAAAAGCCTCAGAATCTTCAAAGCTTCATTGATATTCCTATACAAGTTCATGAAGGTATAACACACATACACCACACACAAGGATTGCATTTACATAGTGATTTATTCATGCAATGACCATGTGTGAGTTAAATCCCCTTAAAATGATTTTTAATAATTTTGGTGATTTATTTAACATTTTCTAAGAATTTTAAATAATTTTTGGAAATTAAAATTGGAAGTTAATAAAGTTTTAGGGTTGATTTGTAATTATATTTTATTCCTTAAAACTGTCTTGGGTGGAAACCAAAAGCGGTAGAAACTATGGTGGGTGAAACTGGAATTAATTAGAAATCTAAAAACGCGTGTGAGTTTGAATCTACAGCGTACATGTGTTGCACACACATCGGTTATATTTGTGTTTCTTATCACTCACATACTTGTGACTTATTTTGAACCCTTAAATTGACTTAATCTACGGTCTACATGTGATTGGGATTAATCCAAGTGATCTGGTTTTAACCAATCAGAGTTAGCTATTTGCACCGCTTCTTGTGAACCATTGGATTTACATCTACTTTACCTCATTTAATTTTAGCCCTTAATTTTGAATCGTTGTTCCTGACCCTTCTATGACTTGTATAAATAGATGCCATCTATGAGGCATTTAGAGACTTTTGATTATTCCTCGTTTGAGAGAAAAAGAGAGAGTGGAGAGAAGAGAGAGAAATATTAGAGAGAGAAATAAAAACCCTAATCAAACTTCGTAAAATTTTAACCAGAAAAACTTTTCTGAGAGTTAAACATTTGTGTGTTTAGTTCGTGTTTTAAGAAGTTATCCTCTCTTGTTCTTGACCATCCTTCCAACTTAGTCATGTTGGTAGAGTTTTCAGTTTCTCTACATAGAAACTTGAGATCTCATCTCTGTGATACAAATCACATAGATAGTTTACTGTTTTGATTTCTTATTTCGAGAAATCTTTCTTGTTTGTTATTTTAAAATTGATATTATGTTTTCAAACCCTAAACCAACAATACTCATCCTGATTATACTTTACTCAAATTTATCATACTTAGATCTAGATTTGAGATCTTGATTGGGGATTGCACTTTCAATCGTTACTATTTTCAAAACAAGAAAGTGTTAGGATCATGCATATTTCACAACAAGATTCCCTCTTGATCTGCGGTTGTTTTGCAAAATTTAAAGTCTGATTTAGTCTTGACTAAACTAGTTTTGTAATATCTTGCATATCTAGTGATTTTGTAATTTGATAAATAATTATGTGTCTGATGATGCTAAGATTTAGCACCACCGGATAAGTGATAATGAGCTCAAACAGTAGTAGCCATGGTAGTCATAGAGATGTAAGTGTATAAGTGTGTAGAAGGAGATGAGTATAAGAAGAATAAGACAATGATGTATAGTGGTTCAGCCAATTTGGCCTACATCCACTGTGAGTGTGTGATCCACTAAGTATGGGCACTAATGGCCTTGGATACAATGCACATAAGCTCACTCTCTCTCTTACTGTGTGTACAAGCAGGGTTTTAGCTAGGGTTACAATAAATTGATTGATCCCTTGTAGGGTTGTAGGTGGCAAGTATATATAGGTCTTGGGGGGTGTAGTGTAGCCCCCAAGTATGCATGGTGCATGTGAATGATGATTTAGCCAATCCCATGTTGACACCTGTAGATGCCAAATGATGACATAATATTCCCTCATATGAGGGTGTGATTTTGTTATGACGGTCTCCCATGTGCCATGTGAGCCTCACGCGCACTGTTCCACGCGTCCCCCAAACCACGCACTGTGATGATGTCACCCTCGGCCTATGGGCCGAGGCCGAGGGCAAAGTTCCTTTCAGTAGTGAGTCTGGCCCAATTTTGGCCTCGTACTGTCGTACCCTCGGAGGGTCGTCTGGAGCCTGGTGAAGGGTCGGCCCCCTGAGGGGTCGTCTGGAGCCTGGTGAAGGGTCGGCCCCCTGAGGGTCGTCTGGAGCCTGGTGAAGGGTCGGCCCCCTAAGGGGTCGTCTTGAGCCTGGTGAAGGGTCGGCCCCCCTGAGGGTTCGTCTTGAGCCTTATGAAGGGTCGGCCCCTAAGGGGTCGTCCGTTTGGAGGTAATCTTCAGCCAGGCCGAGGATATAAACGGGTATATCAATCACCCCCAACCCTTAGCCATAGGTGCTGTTGAGAAGGCTGAGGGATAGTGTTGTAATTGAGATGCGTGTATGATCAGTTAGGTGAGTGACACCTGGTCAGATACTCATTGCTGTTCCAGTTTCCAAGGCATGGCGACTGCATACTTTTCTTGGGGCTTTGCGCCCTAATGATGCCTTCCTCGTGGGTTGTGTCCTGCCTTGGTCAATGGGCCCACTCATTACTAAGGTATTTAAGAGATTTTTGAACTCTCTCTCTTCTTCTTATTCTTCGCGCCCAAGCTTTCTTTCCCTCAAGTCTTCAGCCCTCCTGCCATTTTGCAGCTTTTGAGACTTCGACTTAGCAGATTCACCCTTTCTTTTCAGGTAACCTTCCGCCTCCAATGCCCTCTTCGCTTTCATTTCTTTTTTGCTTTTCTATTTTAGGCTCGTAGGGCTTAATTTGGGTTGTTTTATAACTTTTTCGGCGACTGTCCTTTGAGTGTTCTTGAATTTCTTGAGTGTTCTTGAGAGTTCTTGAGTGAAAATCGTTGATTCTCCTTGTTTTAATCCAAAAGTCTACTTTGTTCAACTGGACACTTGTTTGTAGCTAAGTTTCCCGAATTTCTCCAAGTCTAGGGTCTCCCCCTTTAATGCTTAAGAGGCTTTATAGTTTAGTATCTGAATTCCCATCCTTGAGAGAGAAGCTCTTTGTAGAGATCAGACGAATAGAGGAAGAGGAAGAGAGGAGACGAGGGGCCGACCCTAACTGGGTACGACCCATCTTTCCCATTCCTCTAGCCACAATAAAACCATTTGAACCGCCTGAGTCTTGTGGGTCATCCTCTCGTCCAGCCGAGAGTCATTCAAGTGAGATGGACGAGAGAGCATCCTCGCCAACTGGCGCTGGAACCTCTGGTAGGAGAGAGACATCTGACCCAAGCCCAGGCCGAGGGTATGGTCCCCTCCGAGGTTGTCCCTGTGACAACCCTATCTCCCCATGCCTTTCAGATGGCCTTTCCCCAGGGCCCTCTGGTAGATGTTGAGGCCGAGGGAGAGGGGACTGAGGACGAGGGCGATGATACAGATGACCAGGTTGATACCTCCCATGCCTCGTCCTATATCTCCTCTGTTAGGGATCGCGACCTCTTGATATGGAGGCATGCCTATGGAGTGCCCCCAGCATAACTATGAGGGTTCCCTCTGAGTCTGAGAGGGTTTTTGATTGTGAAGAGGGAGAGGTTGCAGTTTATGAACAAATGTTCAAGGTTGGTGTCAGATTCCCTCTGCATCCTGCCATCATAGATATCCTGTCTACCCTTGGTGTTTCCCCCTCTCAACTTCCTCCCAACTCTTGAAGGACGATCCTGGGCTACATCTCCCTGTGGAAGAATGCTTTCACTGACGAGCCCTTGGCCGACCTATTCTTGGCCTGCTACAATATCACCCCTCGTCCAAACAGCCTGGATACTATCATCTGGGGGCGAGGAGGTCTGAGAAGAAACTCCTACACGTGGTGCAAACTTCCAACCACGATTGGAAAAAGAGATTCTTCTTTATCTCTGAGGAGTGGGAGTTCACCGCCGATGGTCCGAGGGTCCCCAGAAGATGGTCTAACCCTTCCATGAAGGCCAGGTCAGACCCTGGACTTAATCTGGAAGAGAAGGACATCGTTGAGTATTTGAGAGGACGAGGGAGAGAGGGTGAACTTCCAAAATTTGAAGACCTGATGACCCCTCGGTTCCTCAAAGAAGCTGGTCTGAGGGTCGGCCCTCTGACAGAACTATGTGAGTTATACTGAACGTTTTCCATTCTTTACTTATTTTTGAAGTGTTTCCTCTTTATCTCTGCATTTTTTAGACGTGTTATCCTCTTTCCAGGTCGTCCTGCAGGTATATCAGACTATCTTTGGGAAATGAATGCTCCAAGCTTATTATCAGGCTTGGCCAAGAAGAAAGGAAAGGAGCCTCAGCAGGCTCTGAGGAAGACGAAGGTCGCTGGGCTGATGGTTGTGGAGCCGACCGCCGATAGCCACAAAAGGAAGGAGCCTGAGGCCCCTGTTAACCCTCGGTCGGATTCTCTGATGAGGGCCAGGGTCGAAGCATCTGAAGGGACTACTTCTTCTGCCAGCATGGGGGCCTTCTGGTCTCAAAACTTGGCACATCTGAGGGCCGAGCCCTCATCACTCATTGCAAACATGAAGGAAGCCAAGGCCTCAATGTTTTCTGCACCCTCAACCGCTGATTACGAGTTCCTGTCCAAGATGCCTCCTGCCAAAGTGTACGACTATGGTCTGCACGCCCTTGCACAGGTATTGGTCTTGACCCACTCCTTAAATTTCATTCTTTCAACAACTGTTTCCTCGGCCTCTTGACATATGTTTATTTTTCTTGTGCAGTCTGTGTGCGCTTTTACCTTGGCAACAAAATGGATGGCTGAAAATCAGGAGAAACTCCATGACGCCAAGAGGGCCATCCAGCATGAGGCCAACCTGCAGGCTGATTTAGATACTGCAAAGGCCGAGTTGGAAAGTACCAGGACTAAGCATGCAAGGATCCTGGACCAGCTGACGAGGCAGCACGACGAGGACATTAAGGCTAAGGACTTGCTTATCAAGGAAAAGGACGAGGCCTTAACCAACATGGAGGCCAAGTACAAGACTGATCTTGAAGAAGCCATCAAGAAAGCCGAGGCTGATGCTGTTGAGGCTTATAAAATTTCTGACGAGTTTCAAGGCTTCGCCCTTGAATATTTGGAGAGAGGAATCAGGACTGCCTGTCGGTGGGTCGTCCTCAGGTTTGGTGATGTCGTCTCCTCGGTTCGTCCTTCGATTGAAGAAGTCAGATTGGATGACCCTATGATTGCCGAGGCTCTGACTTATGTAGAATCATAAGTGCAGGTTGAAGGGTTCGGCACATCTGAGGATCAGCCTGTTATGGTCATTGAGGAAACCCCTCTGGTGGATGTTGAGGCTCTTCCCCCCGATATTGTTCCATAGGGTGGCTGTCTGTAGCCCATACCCTCTTAGTGTCATTATCATTTTTGTGCTCTCTTTTGTAAAACACTTGATATTTCATTAATACTATCGTCTCCTTTGTTGTCTTCCTTATTTGCTTTTTGTATGATTTGCTTTGTCTTTGTTAATGCCACTATCCTCTCCCTCGTCTTTCTTGAGGGTGAACGAAGGGTCATCCCCTACGTTGGCCCTCATTATAGCCGAGGGATCAAATTACCAAACATGGTTTTTAATGAAGTTTTCCCTCGTCCTTCTTGAGGACAGTGGTGGGGTCGTACCCTCCACTGGCCCTCATTATAGCCGAGGGATCAATTTACCAAATTAATGGTTTTTAACAAAGTTTTCCCTCGTCTTTCTTGAGGACAGTGGTGGGGTCGTCCCCTCCACTAGCCCTCATTATAGCCGAGGGATCAACTTACCAAGTTAATGGTTTTTAACAAAGTTTTCCCTCGTCTTTCTTGAGGACAGTGGTGGGGTCGTCCCCTCCAGTAGCCATCATTATAGCCGAGGGATCAACTTACCAAATTAATTGTATTAAATGAAGTTTTCCCTCGTCCTTCTTGAGGAAAGTGGTGGGGTCGTCCCCTCCACTGGCCCTCATTATGGCCGAGGGATCAACTTACCAAATTAATGGTTTTTAACAAAGTTTTCCCTCGTCTTTCTTGAGGATAGTGGTGGGGTCGTCCCCTCCAGTAGCCCTCATTATAGCTGAGGGATCAACTTACCAAATTAATGGTTTTTAATGAAGTTTTCCCTCATCCTTCTTGAGGACAGTGGTGGGGTCGTCCCCTCCACTGGCCCTCATTATGGTCGAGGGATCAACTTACCAAATTAATGATTTTAATGAAGTTTTCCCTCGTCTTTCTTGAGGACAGTGGTGGGTTCCCCTCCACTGGCCCTCATTATAGCCGAGGGATCAACTTACCAAGTTAATGGTTTTTAACAAAGTTTTCCCTCGTCTTTCTTGAGGACGGTGGTGGGGTCGTCCCCTCCAGTAGCCCTCATTATAGCCGAGGGATCAACTTACCAAATTAATGGTTTTAAATGAAGTTTTCACTCGTCCTTCTTGAGGACAGTGGTGGGGTCGTCCCTTCCACTATCCCTCATTATGGCCGAGGGATCAACTTACCAAATTAATGGTTTTAATGAAGTTTTTCCTCGTCTTTCTTGAGGACAGTGGTGGGGTCTTCCCCTCCACTGGCCCTCATTATAGCCGAGGGTGGTTCTCCGTAGATGTTTCCATGCGTACTAGAACTGATA
The DNA here is from genome assembly GCA_949130495.1 of Sambucus nigra. NCBI lineage: Eukaryota > Viridiplantae > Streptophyta > Magnoliopsida > Dipsacales > Adoxaceae > Sambucus > Sambucus nigra. The sequence continues at coordinate 500,674,726 of OX422207.1, read as the reverse complement.
ACCACAGGATGAGGGGAAGCACTGATATTTCTCATTAATTTTCCAAGTGTTCTGTTGGAGCAACTATTATTACAGTTATGGTCTATCAAGACCTTACAACAATACTGATAGTATTTCTTCAAATGATCTGCATTCCAAGGGTTGGAAAAAGGTTCCCCTTCTAGGTTTTCTAGTCTGTAGGTCCCAGGGACGACTTCATCGATGACCCTATATGGGCCATGCCAATTAGGATGGAGCTTGTTGGGCTTTTGCCAAGTCTTCTTGAGGACCAAGTCCCCCACTGCGATAGGCCTCTGTTTCACCCTCTGATTGTAAAACCTTGCGGTCCTCTGCTGGTAGGCTGCCTGCCTTATCTCAGCATCCTCCCTCCTTTCCTCAATTAGGTCTAAGTCGAGTCTCCTCTCTCCCGCATTTTTCTGGGGGTCATACATTTGGACTCTATGCGTAGGAAACTCAATCTCGGTGGGGATGACGGCTTCTGATCCATAAGCTAGCATGAATGGGGTCTCTCCGGTAGAGGTCCTCCCTGTCGTCCTGTATGCCCACAGCACGGCATATAACTCCTCGACCCATCTTCCTTTTGCCTCCTCAAGCCTCTTCTTGATTCCATCTAGGATTGTACTGTTTGTAATTTATGTTTGTCCATTGGCCTGAGGTCGGCCTAGGGTGGAGAAAAATTGTTTGATACTCACCCTTTCACAGTACTTCTGTAGAGAGGTATTCTTGAACTGAGTCCCGTTATCCGAGATGAGGGTGTTGGGGAGACCATATCTGCATATAACATTTTTCCAAATGAACTGGAAGGTCTTCTGTTCTGTTATCGTAACCATCGGTTCGGCCTCCACCCATTTTGAGAAATAGTCAATAGCTACGATGAGGAACCGATAGTTATTGACTGCTCTTGGTAAGGGTCCTACGAGGTCGATCCCCCACACTGTAAATGGCCATGGGGATGTAATGGAAGTAAGAGGCTGATGGGGCTGGTGAGGGATGGTGGCAAATCTTTGACATTTGTCACACTTTTTTACATATGCCGCTGCATCTTTCCCCAAGGTCGGCCACCAGTATCCCTGTGTGATCACCCTCTTTTCTAAGGATCTACCCCCGATGTGGCTTGAGCACGATCCTTCGTGCACATCTTGCAAAATGAAAGGGACTTCTGAGGGATGCACACACCTAAGTAAGGGGAGCAAAAAACCCTTTTTGTACAAGGTGTCTCCGATGACAGTGAATTTTGCAGCCCTGTACCTCAGCTTCTTCTTTTCTTGCCTTGCCTCTGGCATCTCACCCTCTTTAATGTATCTGATCAGAGGGTCCATCCATGAAGCTTCTTGAGAAACATTTAGGAAATTGCCAAGTGTTCCCTCGGCGTCTTCAATAGTTGGCTGAAGCAAAATTTCTACTGGGACTGTCCTCCTGATGTCTGTCCTAGTTGCCGAGGCCAACCTCGCAAGGGCATCAGCACAGCCATTGTCGAGCCTAGGTATCCACTTTAATTTTACTTCTCTGAAGCCTTTCAGTAATGACCTCACTTTATCAAGGTACCTAGCCATCCTCTCGTCCTTAGCCTCGTAGGCTCCTAGTATCTGATTCACTACTAGCCTTTGTAAGAGCGGAAGTTGGATCCCCGGTGATTTTAATAATTATCACAATTAAAAATATTTAATTTCCTTTTTAAACAAATGCGGAAGCGTTAAATACAAAGTGATGGTTCAACAAATAAACAAGGCCGAGTTTTAATATCTTAAGAAACAGATTAAAACAAAATTCAAGTCCTAGAAATTTGCCTAAGTCATGATTAACAATTATATCCAAAGTTAGGCGAAACCAATTTTAGCAAAAGACTTGAATAAACCAATTTTACCCAATATTTAATTTAAGTCCCAAATTAAATGAGTGTGATAATTAAACCCGATTTTATCTTGAATTAAACCTAAAGCATGCGTTCTAAATGATGAGCAAGATAAAATAAACAAAGTCACACTACACCGCGATGTACGAGGAAAAACCCACTAACGGGAAAAAACCTCGGGACGGCCCTAGCCTCAAATCCACTAAAAACGGTATTACAAAATACAAGACAAAAGACTTACTTCCTAAACTCGAACCCTCTCAAGCCGTGATGCTTCTTCTTGTACCAACCTCCAATTAGCGGATAACCAACGGACCTCCACCGTGGTCTCGGAATACACCGATGGGACTTTAAACGGTCACCGTCACCCGATCATGGAGCCTTTCTCCAAACGGGTAGAATCTCAACAATGTCTTCTTTGTGATGGGGTGTAGAAGCAAACCCGAAACGTCTCTTGAATTCGGTAGAGAAAACCGGTGCCAAAAACTCCAAGTAAGAATATGTATATATAGAACTTGGAATAAACAACAATGGGTGTAAACTAGAGTGTATATGAATTTTCCATTAAAAATTGACACTCAAAAACTTGAACGTTTTCCCTAATTAAATTTGCTCTCAAACTCTCTCTAAGAGTTGGATATGGAATGAAAAGTCAGGAAAAGTTAGTTTGGAAAATGTGTTTCCCGCACATAATTAAGCATGAAAAAAGTTGGTTGAAAACCAAGTGGAAGAGTGGGGAAAAACTGCAAAAAAACTGCCAAAAAATTGTTCCCGCCTGACGTCTCGTTCGAACGAACTTGACTCTCGTTCGAACGAGACTTCTAACGAGCGACCAGCCTGGGCTCGTTAGAATCTCGTTAGATATCTCGTTAGAACGAAAACTCGTTCGAACGACATATCGAACGACTGACCAGATTAGGGTCGTTGGCAAACTCGTTCGAACGAACCTGGTTCGAACGACAAAACTCGTTCGAACGAAATCTGGTTCGAACGAAAAAACTCGTTCGAACGATATTTCTAACGAACGTCCAGAAAGTTTGTAAAATTTGATTTTGGCCCAGAAACTTTTATAAACTTTTATATACTTAATTTTAAGTTTCTAATTGATTCTTTCTGAAAAATAAAATGCAGTTTTAATCCACCTAACACCCAATACAAATTGTTCCAAGCTCCTATATACATATAAATACATTCATACCTTGGGAGCATGAAACTTAAGTTGATGACGTACAAACGAGGCACATAAACTACGGCATGTTGATGATGCTTTATACTCTTTGCCGCTACGTCTTCAACAAACACTTCATAGGTCTTGAATATTACAATTAAATAAAATCCTATGAAAAATGTTTTTGTCCGGAATTGAGCCAAAACTATATATGGACTCAATTGGAAATTTGTGTCCTTATAGCCTTGAATCACTATGGACCAAAATCTGGCCGACACTAAGAGACTTGGCCAAGGAGAGGCCTGCTACCAAGGCCTCATATTCAGCCTCGTTATTGGAGGCTTTGAAATTGAACCTCAGGGCGTACTCAATGTTCGTGCCATCGGGTGCTGATACTATTAACCCAGCTCCGCTCCCACTTTCGCAAGAGGACCCATCGACGAAGAGACTCCACACGGTGCGTTCTTCTGAGAAAATTCCCTCGGAGAGGGATCCCTGTCTAAATATGTATCTTCCCTCTTCGCTTTCAGCCGCTTTCCTTCTAGCGGTGCTTGTCTCAGCCCTATCTGCGGGTGTGTCGGTGGGCCTGTCTTGTTGTGTATCTGTCTTCCCGAGGGTCTCACCCTCGGCTTCATCACCTTCCCAAGTAAACTCAGCCACGAAGTTCGCCAGCGCTTTCCCCTTAATGGCCGTCCTAGGCTGATACACTATGTCAAACTCCAACAGCTCTATAGCCCAGGCCATTAGCCTGCCTGATTTTTCTGGCTTGTGTAGGACCTGCCTAAGAGGAGAGTCGGTGAGGATGACCATTGTATGGGACTGGAAGTACGGCTTCATCTTCCTTGAGGCATGGATCAAAGCGTAGGTTAACTTATCCATCCTCGGGTATCTCTACTCTGCCCCCTGGAGTGCCTTGCTGTTAAAATACACAGGCTTCTGTATCCCGTCTTCGTCTCTCACAATGGCTGCACTGATGGCCGACTCTGAGACGGCAAGATACACATAAAGTCATTCACCCTGCACTGGTCGCGACAGCAGCAAGGGAGACCCTAAGTATGACTTTAGGTCCCTGAAAGCCTCATCACACTCTTCACTCCATTCGAAGGCCTTCCTAAGGATCTTAAAGAATGGCAAACACTTGTTTGTGGCCCTAGACACGAACCTGTTTAAGGCAGCAACTCTCCCTGTGAGTCTCTGAACGTCTTTAATGGACTTGGGGGTCTTCATCTCAACAAGGGCCTTTATCTTTTCAGGATTGGCCTCGATGCCTCTTTGGTTGACAATAAACCCCAAGAACTTCCCTACTCCGACCCCGAAGACACACTTGGCTGGATTAAGCTTCATCTTATATTTGTCCATCGTATTAAAGGTCCTCTCCAGGTCTGCCACATGGTCCTCTGCCTTCAGACTCTTAGTCAGCATGTCATCTACGTAGACCTCCATAGACTTCCCAATTTGGTCTTCAAATATTTTATTTATGAGGCGCTGGTATGTTGCCCCCGCATTTTTTAGTCCAAAGGGCATGACCCTGTAACAGTATGTCCCCTTGTCAGTGATGAAGGCTGTCCTCTCTGAGTCTTCAGGGTTCATGAAGATCTGGTTATACCCTGAATAGGCATCCATGAAGCTCATTAGCTCGTGGCCTGCGGTAGCGTCTACCATCTGGTCAATGCGGGGGAGAGGGAAGCTGTCTTTGGAACAGTGCTTGTTAAGGTCTGTGAAGTCCACACACATTCTCCACTTCCCGTTGGCCTTTGGGATAATGACTGCATTGGACAGCCATTTAGGGTAGATGACATCTCTGATAAATTCAGCATCTTCTAATTTTTTGACCTCGTCCCTGATGACCTCATACTTTTCTCTAGAGTAAATTCTCCTCTTATGCTTTACCGGCTTCACTCCCTCTACCACATTGAGCTTGTGGCACATGATTTCAGGGTCAATCCTCGTCATATCTACATGACTCCATGCGAAGATGCTTCGTCTTCTCCTCAACAGTTTAATGAGGTCTTCCTTGATGTTGGGCTTCAGAGACTTGCCGACTTGGACGGTTTTTTCCGGGTCATCCTCATCGAGGATGATGGATTCTACCTCTTTCGCGGCCTTTCCTTTATTTAGCTTCGTCTCATCCTTGGGGTCTAGGGTATCAATATTGTAAGTGGTCGTAGCCCTCTTGTGTGGCTCCCTTTCTTCAGCGGAGTTGTAATAACATTCTCGCGCTGTCGTCTGGTCTCCCTGAACTTCCCCCACCCCGTAAGGGGTAGGAAATTTAATCATCTGATGGACTGTAGACGGCACAGCTTCAAACCCCTTGAGGGCCACACGCCCCAGTATGATGTTGTAAGCCGAAAACACATGTTCATCCATCACAAAGAAACTGACCTTCTTGGTAAGCCATCTCGGCCACTCGGCCCCCATCCTAACATCAGCCTCATATACCCCAAGGGGATGAACCTTTTCCCCACTGAACCCAATCAATGGATGATGGTATGGGACGAGTCTAGCACGGCTGAGGCCTAAGGCTTTGAAGCATGGACAAAACATCACATCTGTAGAGCTACCCCCATCTACCAGGATCCTCGGTACCTCACACCCGTGCACCCTGGTAGTGATGACGACAGGGTCATCATGTGGGTCCAAGAGGCCTTTGAAGTCCATTCTTGAAAATCCCACTATCAGAGTGTCCATATCAACCTTCTTCCTCTTTTCTGACTTGACCTCCAGAGAGGTCGAGTGTACCGTCTTCATCACTGCCTTGGCCTCAGCCACATGGGCCTTCCTGTCGGTGACCTCAGACCCTCCTCCTGCTAGACCCCCGGAGATCATTCCCACTCCGAGCAAGATCATATTAAGCCTCTTGACAGGGCTGTGGTCGTCTCTCGGCGAGAGGTCAGGGTCGTCCTCATCATCAGAAGGGTCGTCCCCTCTTTTTTGAGGACCTTCTATACATGCATCGCCTCGCTTCTTTCTGGGGTCGTCCCCTCGGCCCCTCTTGAATGCACCTTTGTCGATGTACTTTCTGAGCTTCCCTTCTTTCAGCATCTTCTCTATCTCATCTTTCAGAGCAAAGCATTTGTCTATTACGTGGTCGTGGTCTTGGTGAAATTCACACCACATGTTCTTATTCTTCTTGCCGGGGGTTGCCCTCAGCTTCTCAGGCCACTTCAGGGACCGGTCACTCTTTATCTCATTAAGAATCTGTTCACAGCTGACCGTTAAAGGGGTGTAACCAGTGAACTTGTCATCCGTGGACCTCTTCTTCCCCTCTTTGTTCTTTTTAGGGTATTTACCCCCGCTAGCACCTCCTTTTTCGTCTTCATATTTTGCAGCCATCGCCTCTTCGGCATTCATCACCTTCCCTGCTGTCGACAGCAATTCAGCCATCGTCCTCGGAGGGTCTTCAGCAAGCTTCCATAACAGCTTCCCCTTTTGGAGTCCTCCAATCAGGGCTGTCATAGCTATACTCTCCTCATAGTCTTTCACCTCCAGCTTCTCTTTATTGAATCTGGCTATGTAGTCCCTCAGATTCTCGTTCTTCCCCTGCTTAACATAGAGCAAGTGGGTGGTCTTCTTCTGTGGCCTCACCCCAAAGCAAAAGTTGTGGATGAACAGGTCTGCCAACTGCTTAAAGTTTTCAATGGAGTTTTTTGGAAGAGACGTGTACCAGACATGTGCAGCCCCAGTCAGGGTACCAGAGAAGGCACGACACCAAATCTCATCTGAGATGGAGTATATGTCTGCTGCTGACTGATATATCTCCACGTGGTGGACGGGGTTGGTGCTCCCGTCATATCTTGGGGTGACCACAGGTGGCTTGAACTTTGATGGCGTGGGGAAGTTGACTATCTTTGCCACAAAGGGTGATCCTATGGTGTATCCCCTCTGAAGGGGGTCTCGGCTCTTCAGTATATCACCGATCTTATCCTCTAGTCGCTGGATTGAGTCATTCCAGGGCCTCACAGGGTCGACTTGGCCGATGTTATCCCCTGCCACCTCTCCGAGGTGGACGGAGGGTTCTGCTGCGGCAGGCCTATGTCGGCTATTTACTTCCCTTTGGCCGTCATCTCGTCCTTGGGGTCGGCCATCTGCTGCCTCCCTCCTGGACCTCGCAGCACTTCTTGACCTGGACAATTTTTCCCGCAGGTCATTTACTGGGCTCAGCCTCTCAAAGGCTGACCCCCTGCTCAAGCGATCAAAAGCAGAGCCTCTCGGGCGATCATCAGGGTTTGGTCTTCCGCACTTTCCTCTACTATCCTGCAGAGGTCGTACAGTATTGTTGGAGACCTCATACGGTTCCCAGCATTCTATTGGGGCCTCCTCTCCCTCCAGATCGTCATACCTGTCCTCAGGGCAAGGGTTTCCTTGCCTCCCCAGGCGTAGACGCCGGGGATCAGCAACATCCCTATGCCGCTGAGGGGGTGGCAGGTCTTTGTGTGGTGCCTGGGGTGGTCCCCTGGCCTCATGCTGTCCTGGAGCTACTGCCGGAGTAATCATCTCAGGTGAAAACCCTGGGGGTCTTAGTATGTTCTGGCTTAGAGCTGTGAACTGCTCCTGCATCATCCGCTGGCTTGTTGCCAGAGATTTTAAGGCTGCCGCCACGTCAGCCATCTCAGACTGAGGCGGCGGCTAACTGGAACTGGGTCTTCCCCCCTCATCCGGTAGGGGAAGTGGTGGTGGTGGCATTTCGGGTGCCATGTGTTTGAGCTATGAAAAGATGAACTGAAGAAAAGACTGGTGAGCTTGGGAACCTTAGTGGGTCTCTTTCAATGGTGAAACACCTCCTCTCAGGGGGAGTGCTGGCTCACCACCAGAGTGCCCAGTGAGGTCAAGCTGTACAAAGGAAGAGGTGTCTTCTCGTTCCCACAGACGGCGCCAAACTGATGATGCTAAGATTTAGCACCACCGGATAAGTGATAATGAGCTCAAATAGTAGTAGCCATGGCAGTCATAGAGATGTAAGTGTATAAGTGTGTAGAAGGAGATGAGTATAAGAAGAATAAGACAATGGTGTATAGTGGTTCAGCCAATTTGGCCTACATCCACTGTGAGTGTGTGATCCACTAAGTATGGGCACTAATGGGCTTGGATACAATGCACATAAGCTCACTCTCTCTCTTACTGTGTGTACAAGCAGGGTTTTAGCTAGGGTTACAATAAATTGATCGATCCCTTGTAGGGTTGTAGGTGACAAGTATATATAGGTCTTGGGGGTGTAGTGTACCCCCCAAGTATGCATGGGGCATGTGAATGATGATTTAGCCAATCCCCTGTTGACACCTGTAGATGCCAAATGATGACATAATATTCCCTCACGTGAGGGTGTGATTTTGTTATAACGGTCTCCCATGTGCCATGTGAGCCTCACGCGCACTGTTCCACGCGTCCCCCAAACCACGCGCTGTGATAATGTCACCCTCGGCCTATGGGCCGAGGCCGAGGGCAAAGTTCCTTTCAGTAGTGAGTCTGTACCAGTTCTGGCATGGTACTGTCGTACCCTCGGAGGGTCATCTGGAGCCTGGTGAAGGGTCGGCCCCCTGAGGGGTCGTCTGGAGCCTGGTGAAGGGTCGGCCCCCTGAGGGGTCGTCTGGAGCCTGGTTAAGGGTCGACCCCTTGAGAGTCGTCTGGAGCCTGGTGAAGGGTCGACCCCCTGAGGGGTCATCTGGAGCCTGGTGAAGGGTCGGCCCTCTGAGGGGTCGTTTTGAGCCTGGTGAAGGGTCGGCCCCCCTGAGGGGTCGTCTTGAGCCTGATGAAAGGTCGGCCCCTGAGGGGTCATCCGTTTGGAGGTAATCTTCAGCCAGGCTGAGGATATAAACGGGTATATCACTTTCAATCGTTACTATTTTCAAAACAAGAAAGTGTTAGGATCATGCATATTTCACAACAAGATTCCCTCTTGATCTGCGGTTGTTTTGAAAAATTTAAAGTCTGATTTAGTCTTGACTAAACTAGTTTTGTAATATCTTTCATATCTAGTGATTTTGTAATTTGATAAATAATTATGTGTCTATTAAGTGTGAGTGTGTTGCACGCATATGTTAGAGATCACACCACCACTACACTTTCAATCTACCACACTTAAAGTGTTGGTTGAATGATCTTGAACTTGGTTGAGTCGATGTAAAGCTGGAATCAAGTAAAGTTACGAAGCTGAAGAGAACACTAACAACAACAACCTTCAGAGAAGTCAGATCTAATCCAGAGGAGTTAGTAACGATTCTGAACTTAGTTTAGGTTTGTTTGTGTGGTTTGATTGTTAAATAGCTTGTAATTTGATACTCTATTTTAGTTGATTTTTTTCTTTGTGACGTAGAGGTCACCGTGGATGTTTCCCCAATTGGGTGGGGTTTTACCACGTTAAAATTTTACTTGTGCACATCCTCATACTCTCATCATCTTCTTCTAAGCTGAACTGATTTAATAGTTTAAGTTTTGTTTTTCCAAACTGGTTCATTACAGATCTAAAATAACTCATTCAAACTCTTTTGCTAATCATTTTGAACACATCTTGTGTTAAGTTTTGTTTGGAATTAAGATTTTCTCCAACAAATAGTTCGGAGCCATTTTAACAGTTTAATCATGTATTAAACGTCTTAAGTGGCATTTTTCAATTGGTATCAGAGCTTGGTTGTTTTAAAATCTTTTTGATCATGTGTTTCTGGAAAAAAAATTCAAAACAAAAGTATGAGCGAGAAATTTGAGAGACTAGGTAACTTGTACAGACCCCTTCTCTTTGATGGAGCCAATTTTCTTTACTGGAAGGTAAGGATGACTGCTTTCATTTAAGGAACTTTGGGTGATGAAGTCTGGAAAGTTATAGAAAATGGCTATACTTTTCCTACTAAACTAGCAGCTAAAGGAAGTATTGTGAGGATCAGGAAGTTATTAAGTGAATTCACTAAAGAAGAGAAACAAATTTCACAATGTAACAATAAAGGCAAGAATTCCATATTTATGTCTATTAACGAACATGAGTTCAAGAGTATCTCATCTTGCACAACTTCTAAGGAAGCATGGGATACTCTTGTAACTGCACATGAGGGTGATAATAGAGTAAAATCTGCTAAAACTCAAATGCTCCTTCAGCAGTATAACTCCCTAGTCATGTTCGAGACTGAATTCTTTGATGATTTCTATATTAGGTTAACTGATATTGTAACTAAGTTGCATGCAAACAGGATAACTTATGATAGGAAAGAGATTGTTTCAAAAATTCTAAGATCACTTCCACAGAAGTTTGATAATAATAGATATGCTATTGAGGAAATGGATGATCAAAATTTTACCCCAGATAATTCCTCAGTGGTAAACTAAGAACTGTAGAAATGGAACTAGAATTCACGGAATAATTGATCCAGACCAATAAAAAATAGTGTAGTTATAATCTTGTTTTTTCAAAAAAGTTGATCAAACCTGACCTTGACCTTGACTCTGATGAGGAGTGTGACTTGGATAAATTGGATAATCAGATTGCTCTTATGCCTAAGTAATTCAAAAAGATTTTAAAATTTAAAAACAAAGTTTCTTCTAGACAATGGAAACCCAATTACTCCAACACTTCTAATAATAGGCCTCATGAGAGAAGACATGACAAACAAAAGACTGATGATCACAAGAGACCTCAGAAAGACCTTTAAAATGTTGAATGTTATAGATGTGGCAAATTAGGACACATGGCGAGTGACTGTAGGGTTAACTTAGACAAAAACCCCAAACATAATAGGACTCAGCTATGCAAGACTTAGAATGACTCAAGTGACTCTGAAAATGTTGAACCTGAGTCATCTGACTCTTTTGACCCTTGCATTTCATTCTTTGCTAAGATAATATATACTGATGATAAGTAACCTGACTATGATATGATAAATGATGTTGCTTCTACTCATGTGTCTGACTTAATGCTTGAGAATGATTGTAGTACTGAAAATTATGTGTGTGTGAGTCAAAGTGAATGCCTTATTGATGATGCCAATGGGTATGTGAGTCCTAAAATTGAATCGATAGGGGACACAGCACACTGCACACTTAGTGACTCCTACAATGAGGACCTTCTTGACGTTCACACACTTTACACTAAAACACTCAAGAAAAGCGCTAGACTAGAGAAGCTTGTCAAAGATCATTCCAAGAAACTAGAGTCCTTAAACCATATAGTTAAGCAAAATGCTGAAGAGTATATGTCTCAATGTTTAACTCATGATGAGGAAATAAAGGCTTTCGAACAAAGAGTGAAAGACTTGATTGAATCCAATAATGTTTTGGAAAAGAATTATAAAGGATCGTTATTAGAACTGGAACAAACAAAAGAAATGGCTTCAACGGTCTTCAAAAAAATTCAAAATTTGAAAGCAATTCTAATTGTTTTGAGGACAATGTTGCTGATAGTTAGACTGATTCCGACAACAGGTCTAGAATAGGGTTTTACACCAAAAATATCAAGCAAACCAAACCTTTTGAAACCATAAAGTTTATTACTGGTGGGAAAAGACCTATGGAAATTTGTCCAGACTTTCAATCTTTAAAAAATGATTTTGATAAAAACCAGCAGTAGTTAAACATTGGTGAGACAAGTACCTCTAAGCATAATGTTCAACTTAAATCCAAGTACATTTGTTCTCCCATTAGAAAGAGTGAGACCTCATTTCAAACTGTTCCCTCTATAAATAATGCTAAAAGTCATAATTTAGGGAAAATTTTGTTCAACAACTTTCCTAAAGACTTAACTGCAACGAGCAATCTTTATTGCTCAAACTGTGATATGTACGAACATTCTTTAGATGGTTGCTATTCCAAATGTCTATATCAACCTACCTATCCCTCCTTTACTTATCAGAATTTTAACTATTCTAGGAGAAGCCGTAACAATTATGTCCTTCCTAAACCACCAGATAGAAACTCTAACTATCGAAAGAGAAAGACAAGATCTACTATTAGAGTCTTTTCTCGACCAAATGCTCAAAATGTTTATAAATTTCAAAAATCTGCGCAAAATCTGTTTATACAAAAATCTGAAGCTCGCAAGCTTTATCAAATACGAGCTAAAAAGTGCAAATTAAAAAACAGAGCAATTTGGGTGAGAAAGGATAATCTAGTACCCCATATGACATGTAACATAGTGATCAGTGCTTTAAAAACTGAACACACCACGTCTGGATGGTACTTAGACTCTGGATGTTTAAAGCATATGATCGGGGATGAATCCAAACTTTCAAACAAAACTAACTTCTCCGGAGGCAAAGTCTTGTTTGGATATGGTGTATCAGCCCAGATCGTTGGCAAAGGAACAATCCATGAAGAAGGATTACATGTTATTTTAGATGTTTTATTATTAAAAAGTCTTAAGGCTAATCTACTAAGTATTCACAATTTTGTGACTCTAACCATACTGTCACCATTATTACGGAGTCCAGTAATAATGCACTCACCATTATTACTCTAGATAACTGTTACACAGTCAATCCAAGTACAGAGGTCTGCAACATTACCAGATTAGATCATAATGAATTATGGCATAACAGAATGGGTCAAAAAAATTATGATAGCCTTAGTAAATTGTCGTCTCAGGAAGTTGTTAGAGGTATTCCCAAAATAAAACCTATTTCTAACATAGTCTGTGGTCCTTGTCAAGAAGTAAAAATAGTTAAGGCACCTCATAAAAGGGTTAAAGACATTATATCCTCTAAACCTTTAGAACTCATCCATATGGACCTAATGGGTCCTTCTCGTGCTATTAGTCTTTGTGGAAATAGTTACATTATAGTTATGGTTGATGACTACACGAGATTTACTTGGGTTGCTTTTTTTAAGCAGAAGTCTGAAACTTTTAGAGCGTTTTTAAAAATCTTACTTCGTATAGAAAATGAAAAGGACTCCCAAGTAGATAGAATCCGAAGTGAAAGAGGAGTTGAATTCATAGATTCAGGTGTCATTGAATATTGTGACTATAATGGTTACAAACACGAGTTCGACACCCCAACAAAATAGGATAGCCGAGCGAAAATATAGAACAATTCAAGTAAGGGCAAGAGTTTTGATACATGCAAAAGATGTACCTAAATACTTTTGAGTTAAATCAGTTCGTACTACATGTCACATTATAAATAGAGTCTACCTTAGGAATAATTCTAAACAGACCCCCTATGAACTTTGGTATGGCAAGAAACCAAATCTTAAATATCTTAGAACTTTTGGTAGTACATGTTATGTTTGTAAAGATGAAGAAGATTTATATAAGTCTGAAACAAGAGGAGATAAAGCTATATTTTTAGGTTATTCACCTGACAGTAGAGCCTATCGAATTTACAACTTGCGAACTAAGACCGTGATGGAATCCATCAATGTGATTATAAATGATACTTCTGTAGAAAGTAAAACTACTAGACCAGCTATTGTGGATGGGTCTGAAAGCTTTTTAAAATATGACTCTCCTAAAATAATTAAGTCTTTACCAATTGAGACCCCTGAAGTGCCTAACTGGGTTTCCAACGACCATCCTTTAGATAGTGTAGCTGGTAATCCTACTGAACCTATTCATACAAGATCTCAACTTCGTAACATTACCCATTTTGCATGTTTTGTGTCTCTTATTGAGCCCAAAATTGTAAATGTAGCCTTGAATGACCCCTTGTGGATTAGTGCAATGCAAGAGGAACTTCTTTAATTTTTCATTCATGATGTTTGGTATCTTGTACCCACGCCTGAAAATAAAAGGGTTATTTGCACACGTTGGATTTTTAAAAATAAGACTGATGAGTCTGGGATGATCATTAGGAATAAATTTATATTAGTTGCCCAGGGCTCCTCTCAGATTGAAGGAACATATTTTGAGGAAACTTGTTCTCCCATCACTCACCTCCAATCTGTTCGTTTACTTTTTGCCATAGCATATCATTTATAGTTCATGCTTTACCAAATGGATGTAAAGTCTACCTTCCCTGCCGGAATTTTAACTGAGGAGACCTATGTAGAACAACCCAATTGACCCTCATCACCCAAATTATGTTTATCGTGTTAAGAAAGCCCTTTATGGGTTAAAACAAGCTCCTAGAGCTTGGTATGAGCGTCTATCCACATTTCTTTTAGATAATGGATTTAGGAGAGGAGGAAATGACCAAACTTTGTTTGTTAAACATTTTGACAACAACATCATTATTGCTCAAGTATATGTTGACGATATCATTTTTGGATCCACCTCCCCTTCAGAAGCCAAGTCTTTCTCAGACATTATGCACAAAGAATTCCAAATGTCGCTTATGGGGGAGTTGCAATTTTTCTTAGGTCTTCAAGTTAAACAAAATTCATAAGGTTTATTTGTTTCATAATCCAAATATGCATTAGAGATTGTAAAAAAGTTTGGCCTAGATACAGCTAAAGAAGCTAGAACGCCTATTAGTACCTCTGTCAAACTCTCCAAAGATGAAAATGGTAAATCCATTGGTTCTACTTTATACCGTAGTATGATAGGAAGTTTGCTTTACCTAACTACCTCGTGCCCTGATATTATGTACTCTGTTTGTATGTGGTCTTGTTATCAAAATAATCCTAAAGAGCACCATTTATTATGCGTAAAAAGAATAATTAAATACATAAAAGGCACTCACAATTTAGGACTGTGGTACAATAATGACACATCAAGCACTATGGTAGGATACACTAATGTTGATTGGTTTGGGTGTTCTGACGATAGTAAGAGTACTTCAGGAGCATGTTACTACATCGGTAACAACTTGGTAGGTTGGAACAGCAAAAAACAAAACTGCACTTCTTTATCTACGGCAGAATCTGAATATATCGCAGCTGGAAGTTGTTGTGCCCAATTATTATGGCTCCAACTAATGATGAGAGATTACGGTATAAATGAAGAAAAACTACATCTCTATTGTGATCAACATCTCTAAGAATCCAGTTCAACATTCTCGCACTAAACATATTAAAATTCGATATCACTTCATCCGAGAATTAGTTGAATCAAAAGAATTAGAGATTAATTACTTGCCTACTGATCTAAAATTGGCTGACTTGTTTACAAAACCATTGGATTTTAAGCGTTTTGAATCTTTACATAAATCAATTGGTATGGTTTTGGCTGATTAATTTCTTGCTTAATTTGTATAACTGCCAGATTTTCACATGCTTATAATCAATCTTTGTGGATGTAAGGCATGGATGTTAGTATAATGATAAAGAACACCTCTTATATTTGTTTTATGTAAGAGATTCATGTGAATTCTCATTGTTTATTCAAGTTACTGCTTATTTACCTGTTTATAACTCTCCTTTTTTTATTCTTACTGCCCTTTGTCCATTTGAGACAAAATGGGAGAGAAATTTGAGTTCACTTGGACACTCTTGTACATTATCATCTAACGAACTTTATCTTAGGTATCTTATTGCATATTTCAGTACCTTTTTATTGCATTAGATTTTGATAGGGTAATGGTTTGTACATAGTTAAGTTATGTATTTTTTTCCATTTCTCGGAGATTGGGTATATAGATTGTTGGTATAAGAATAGGATTTTCTTATTTCTTTTTGTATCCCTACGAGTCCTGGATGACTCAAAGGAGATTGTGTCTCATATTTCCAAAGGGAGATATTGAATCACCCTATATCTTTGACTCACTTGAGTCTATATTATATATGAGCTCATCTAGTTTGGAAATAGTGACAAAATTATGTCTATCCCTATATGAACCAAAAATCCTCAGAATCTTTAAAGCTTCATTGATATTCCTCTACAAGTTCATGAAGGTATAACACATACACCACACAGTAGTATTGCATATCTATAGTGATTTATTCATGCAATGATCATGTGTGAGTTAAATCCCCTTAAAATGATTTTTAAATAATTTTGGGGATTTATTTAACATTTTCTAAGAATTTTAAATAATTTTTGGAAATTAAAATTGGAACTTAATAAAGTTTTAGGGTTTATTTATAATTATATTTTATGCCTTAAAACTATCTTGGGTAGAATCCAAAAGCGACATAAACTATCGTGGGTGAAACTGGAATTAATTATAAACCTAAAACACGAGTGTGAGTTTGAATCTACAGCGTACACGTGTTGCACAGACATCGTTTAGATTTGTGTTTCTTATAACTCACATACCTGTGACTTATTCTGAACTCTTGGATAGACTTAATCTACGGTCTGCATGTGATTGGGATTAATCCAAGTGATCTAGTTTTAACCAATTAGAGTTAGCTATTTGCACCGCTTCTTGTGAACCCTTGGATTTACATCGATTTAACCTCATTTAATCACGGCCCTTGATTTTGAATCGTTGTTCTTGACCCTTCTACGCCTTGTATAAATAGATTCCATCTGTGAGGCATTTAGAGACTTTTGGTTATCCCTCATTTGAGAGAAAAAAGAGAGAGTAGAGAGAAATAAAAACCCTAATCAAACTTTGTAAAATTTTAACCATAAAAACTTTTCTGAGAGTTAAACCTTTGTGTGTTTAGTTCGTGTTTTGAGAAGTTATCCTCTCTTGTTCTTGATCATCCTTCCAACTTATTCACGTCGGTAGAGTTTTCAATTTCTCTACATAGAAACTTGAGATATCATCTCTATGATACATATCACATAGATAGTTTACTATTTTGATTTCTTATTTCGAGAAATCTTTCTTGTTGGTTATTTTAAAACTGATATTATGTTTTCAAACCCTAAACCAACAATATTCGTCCTGATTTCACTTTACTCAAACTATCATACTTAGATCTAGATTTGAGATCTTGATTAGGGATTACACTTTCAATCGTTACTATTTTCAAAACAAGAAAGTGTTAGGATCTTGCATATTTCACAACAAGATTCCCTCTTGATCTGCAGTTGTTTTGAAAGTTTTAAAGTATTATTTAGTCTTGACTAAGCTGATTTTGGAATATCTTACATATCTAGTGATTTTGTAATTTGATAAATCATTCTTTCAATATTAAGTGTGATTGTGTTTCATGCATATGTTAGAGATCACATCACCCCTACACTTTCACTCTACCACACATAAAGTGTTGGTTGAATGATCTTGAACTTGGTTGAGTCGACGTAAACCTAGAATCGAGTAAAGTTACAAAGCTGAAAAGAACATCACCAATAACAACCTTCAGATAAGTCAGATCTAATCCAGAGGAGTTTGTAACAATTCTGAACTTAGTTTAGGTGTGTTTGTGTGGTTTGATTGTTAAATAGCTTGTAATTTGATACTCTGATTTAGTTGATTTTTTTCTTTGTGACGTAGAGGTCACCTTGGATGTTTCCCTAATTGGGTGGGGTTTTACCACATTAAAAATTTACTTTTGCACTTCCTCATACTCTCATCATCTTCTTCTAAGCTGAATTGATTTAGTAGTTTAAGTTTTGTTTTTCAAAACTGGTTCATTCTAGATCTAAAATAACTCATTCAAACTCTTTTGGTAATCATTTTGAACACATCTTGTGCTGAGTTTTGTTTTGAATTAAAAGTTTCTCCAACAAACAGTTCATAGCCATTTTAACAGTTTAATCCCATATTAAACGTCTTAAGTGGCATTTTTCACTTGTGATCTAGATAGGTGGTACTATTAAAATATTTGGGCATGTTGCCCAAGTGTTGTCATTTATTTTATATGTCGCATTTTCATTCCTGTTCGATATGGTTGTATAAATGTTTTACCCAGAGTTATCGGTTATTATTTTATTTAATTCAATTATTGTGTATATTAATTATGTGAATGGTTTGTTATTGGTTTGAGTTAAGAAGATAAGAAAGTTTAAAATTTGACACCGGGCCTAATCGGTTATTAGTAATTAACTTGGTTTTTGACAGTGATGCTAAGAATGATCCATCCTAAGAATCCTATTTTATTTAGATAAAGGATTGATTAGCCATGATTAAAATAGGTGGGGTGTCATAGATGGTATTAGAGCATCAGGTTCTAGTGTCCTTAGGAATATGTACGGATATACTACGCTTTTAGCGTTGCCTTCTATTTGATATAGACCCCTGTGCTTTGGATTGTTGATTCATATGGTGAGATTTTATTCTCCTTCTATAATGTATATTTATAGTGAATCTTATATGCGTTCGATTGTGCTTCGTATGATGAACAACGAAGGACGAGCAGTGAGGGCCATTAGGAGGACAACAGGAGGCGAGGCTCAATTGAAGTTGAAGAATATTTTGGGGACGATGATCGTAGTCTAGGTCACCCCTATTATTTCTCGAGAAGATGGGGTTGTAATGACTTCTAGGGTGCATCTTATATTTTCAAGTAGCGCTATAGTAGAAAGTGATGCTAAATTAAACTCACCCAATGTGGTTAGAACGGGAGAGAGTCGAAGGGGTCTTTGAAGATGACCACCCGTTGGAATTTTATAAGTGTGTAGATTGTGTGTGTAGACAATGGATGTAAGGTACCTAGAGGCTTTGGCATATAGCAGGGAGTAGTATACCCGAAAGTGGAAATTGGGGTAAAAAATTTCTTGGCTCATGAGAGCAATGTTGTAATGGTGGGAGTACATCACCACATTTGGTACAGTGGAGAATAGAGTCCTTAAGTGGGTGATGGACTGACAAGAGGAATCACCAGTACTTAAGGGAAATTCTGCTTGTATGATCGATGCGGATGGCGATAATATCGTGTTTTGACAGTGAGGATATTAAGGCTTCTTTGTGAAGGGAGCTAAAAGAATTGGAGGATTTAGTCAGGGGGTAAGAATGGATGTAACGGTGCTAGTGAAACACCATAGGGGGAGAGACCCATAGGGGGGCCATTTATATGATTCAGATATCTGAATTCCTATTGAGTGACAGTGGATTCAGTTGGGACTGGTAAGGCTAGTAGTGTGTTCCTTAGGGCCAGCGGAGCTGAGGGAATAATGAGGGTGGCTATAAGGGTTGAGGCTACCAGGGTCGAGACAAGGACAACCCTAATACGGCCAGCATGACCAAAGATAAGTGGATTATATAAAGAGATATTTTCATGTGGGGAGTAGGACCACATGCATTGATTTTGCCCCGAAGTGAGTAAAGGGACAAGAGTATGGTGCCTAGTAGGGGCAGTGATTAAGATAGTTTTTGGTTCAGTTCGGACAGGCATGTTACGTCAGTGAACCATTTGAGCAGCAAGGGCGATTGGCAAGGTTGAAATATGAGTTTTATCATCAGGTGAATGAGGCATGCTTTGTGTGACACGAGCGAGTCGCGGTATCTTGATTTGCACTAGATTCACGTGTTGGATGTGTTTAGTGTGTGTATCGATAACATTATTATGTTTTTTATATTTTTCGTGGTATAGCGGGGTTATTTTTGGTTTCATTCGTGGGGAAGCGGATGTAGGCATAGTAGTATATATTTTATTGGAATTACTCCTTCTAGTGATGTGTTATACGAATATGATATTATCGTGAGTGTAGACTGGTTAGAATGATAGTGGGATAATATTTCAAGGCTATCGTGTTTGCTGTTCCAAGACAGGATGTGTTGTTTTGGCGATGTCTCACCTGAACGGAGGTTGAGCTCGCATTTATATTATATTATGATAGAGACTTCAGAGAGTATGGTTGTCTCGAGATATTTGATCCCGGTGTGTAGGTACTTTGCTGATATGATTCAGGATGCATTGGGTTTACTATCGAGTGGAGAGATTTAGCTCGTTATTATGTTTAGAGCTCAGAACTTGGTGATAGGGATAGCGCATTGTTATATCACTCCCTTAGAGACGTGGGAGTTGCGATTTATATTTACATGTTTGGGGACATGATTTTGAGAGTCCCATTTATGTGTTTGAAATTTATGCAATTTGATTACTGTCAGTGCTGAGTGATAGTGCATTAGAGAAAGTTCCTAATTTGAATGTTATTGCATGATGAGATACGCATGGATTTTGGTGAACATCGTGAGTAGAGAGACGTTGATGGATGTTGGGCATCAGTTTCGAATGTTAATCAATGAAAGTGTAGGGAAAACACTCTGAGCTGAGAGCTATTATATAGTATAAGGCTAGTGGAGCCAGTATTGCCATAGAGAGCACAGAATTTTTTTCTTCTCACAATGAGTTGAAGGGTGGAACGATGTTAAGGAGAATTAAATTTCGATTTATGGGGTGATTGAGAATACCCATGTGTTATAGCCACATCGAGAATGTGAGGACAGTTTTGATAAAAATGTGTTACATGTGAAACGTTTCCAGTGTTGTGCAAATATGCACGGATTATAGGGTGTATGGGCGCCCTGGTAGCTGATTTCAAATCATCCAAGATAAGAGGACGTGGGAATAAATGTATGGAATATATGCCTGTGGGGCAGTTAAAACCAAACTGGCATGGCATGATGAATTGAACGTCGTGTGAGAAGGGCGATGATCCAAGTATATGTGTGCAATTAGAGTTGGCACACCTGAGATGGGTTGAAAGGCTGTGAGAAGACATTTGTTCGAATATCCCTTGAAAAGAGGAAAAAATCCAATTATTATGTGAAAGTAGAGAAGAGTCCTACTCGGTGGAATGTTAAAAGTGTCTTGTGCGTATATAGAATGTTGATGTTTATAAGGTAAGGGGCCTAGAAGTGCTCCCTGTTTTAAAAATTGCACGGGCTGTGATTTTTGATATACCCCGGTGAAAGAAGGGGGGTATAAAGTACCACTTAATGTGAGATATTATAAGTAGGAATTGGTGTTAGGTGAGACATAATCAAATTTTCGTTGGGTGCACCATTCACTAATGAAAATAGGTTGGTTTGAGATGATCAACCATGAATTTTGTTTCAATCCAATGATTTTAGTGACGGAATGGGTAGAGAGTCTGGTAAAGAAGGATTGCACCGGTGCAAGGTGCTGCCCAATATTGTTTTGTCTCAGTATGAGATCTTTGAACCCCACCTCTGATTTGGGAAGCAGTGGGGATTATGCTTTATTTTGGGCAAATCGTGTCACCTATGGCCCGATGAGTAAACGGGAGATGATTGACGACTAGTAAAGTGGTATGATTGCGATTCTAGAGTCACTGTGGTTAGTTTACTTCTGTAACTGACCTAACTTAAAATTGAAGTAAGGCATGGTACAGTATTTGGGAGGAGAAATTAGCGATTGGTAGAGCTGTCACTCGTACCTGTTTGTCGTGGATAAGGTTCCATTTGAGGTTTTGCGTGGAAAGTCTTATCAATCCCACTCGGGTTGTTTAGAGGTGAGGGGATAACAAGACCTTTGGATCGGACGAGATTTAGAGTCCGTTGTGGAGAGGGGCGTTAACCACAAACTATTTTGGGGTAAATTTTTAGCGTCGTACGAGTTATGTCGTCACGAACCGAGATTTGAAGGACTGACACGAGTGGTCAGATGTTCTTATAATTTCTCTCAGGATGGGAGTTTTGTGTTGGGAAGGACACGAGAAGCTAGCACTTAGTAATTTGCGTCCTTTCAATAATATTGAGGCAATATAGCCAATGATGTATAGGCTTAGTTTATTCGGATGCCATTGGTAGAAGCACAATGTGTGATTGGTCGTTATTGAGGTGAGAGCTTATGACTGATAGAGCATATCAGTATGAAGAGAATTGAACAAGCTTGCCATGTAACTGGGACTATACCGATTAAGCCTTTTGACTAGTGGGTACCACTAGCGGGTGTATAGTGGAGTAACCCTTAGGTTATCTTGAGACTGATTTCGGATATTAGAGGATGATGTGTTGTTAAAGATCCTGTGTATTAGTACCGTCAGTATCCTAATTTCGAGGACAAAATTCCCTTATAAGGGGGGAGTATGTAATATCCCATACTTTTATGGGTATTTAAATTACTTTAGTGGATGTAATTTAATACTTGGATAAATTATTTGAGAATTTTAAGTGAAAGAGAATTTGAAGTGTGGTTTAAATATAAGATTGGCGAGTGATGGATTATAGTTAAGGGTGTTATATTTACTTATGGGACTAAGTAAATGAGTTGAATTGTTTTATATCATGTCGGAGTTGGGCAAAGCGACAAGAAATAATATTTTGTTTAGAAAAACACGTGCGGAGTTATGTTGGATTTAAAAGCTGAATTTTTGAAACGTGACTCGGATGGGAATTTTGAGTGCACGATTGGTCTCGGAAGGGATGAACTAGTCAGAATAGAGTACCCAGTGATAGTGTTTGGGTTCCGGGGACTTTTTGGACTAGTAGGGACTCGCATTTCTGTAAACGAGTCAATTTTGGGTTTAATAAGGAGATAACCCTTATTTCTTCTTTTATAAGCCGAGAGAAAGAGAGAAAAGAGAAAGAAACGAAAGAAAAGGAAGAAGAAAAGGGGAGAAATTAGGAGAACTCTGGCCAAGCTCCGACGAATTCCGGCACGAGTTCGTCGAATTTCTCCAACGAGGCAAGTGTTTAACTTGCTTTAATTATTTAAGTATGTTTATCATTCATATTATAGTTTGTGAAAATAATATGAATTTTGGGTTTCGTATTCTTATATAAAATGGGATTTTTAGGAATGATTCCACATAAAATTGATGAAATGATAATCCCATATGAAATCTTAGCTTAAATCCATGTTAATGGTGTAAATTTGGTTGAGAAAATTTAAGGCTTTGATTTTTGAATAAATTGATGAATCCCATGGTTTTAATGTGGTGTTGGGTAAATCTAAGTATGTAGATGTTAAATTGATGGTTGGTAGTGATGGAAGCCATAAACCTTAGATGGGATGAGTGTTGGAATTAGAAGAAAGTTGGAAAATATGATGAATAGTAACACACCGCGATTTCCGAATCGATTCGAAATCGGGAGAATCAATTCAAGGAGATTCGATTCGGCCCAAAGCGAATCGATTTGGCACTGTCAGATACGAAAATTTTCCCTTAGTTTTAAAGGATTAAAAGAATAATTAAATTGTGGAGATTATTAGGGTGGGATCGTAAAATGTGTATTTGGACTTATAAATGACTAGATGGGTGATATATGAACCTTGGGTTTGTGGGATTAAAATTCGGGGTATGAATTTTAGGAATGTTTGGGACGAATGACATTCGAGGAATTATTCGGCGGGTTCGTACATATATATTTATGCATGTAGAATGTATATACCGATTATATATATGGGTAGAATATATATATACCGAATATATATATGTGAGTAAATCCTAAGGAGAGAGTAGGATGATTTAAGGATACTAGCCAGACATGATAAGCGACTATTCGGAAATATTGAATGTGATAATTATATCCGAAGTGAGTGAATACTTATTGGATTAAAATTAGTTGTGTGTATACTTATAGATTAATACTAATTGATGTATTTGAGATTTTAGGCTAATGCCACGAGAGATAGGCATGAATAGACGGATTCATATATATATATATATATACGGGTATAAAGACAGTATATATATGATTTGATTATAAATATATCTGTGTGTGAATGATATATTTATGTGAAGCCCTCTGGTGCTATCATGGGAAGTTGCGCGATGTGGGTGAGGCCCCTAGGTTGAGGAGTAGGTTGCATATAGTCCCCAAGTCATAGCGTCCATTTATTTATTGTGTGGCATTTATCAAGGGTAAGACGTCTTGGGTATGATTCATCTTATTTCCGGTGAGGAACTATGGTCGCATGCCATACGTTGTGATTTGGATTTTTGCCAGGGCGGTGTGTGATTTCGACCGCTGGTACCCTAGATGATTTGTGTGTATGCCCTGGAAGATGATAGCGTTGAGAGACTGCATCGATTGAGTTATGGCTCTGAGGGATGGTTATTATACTTATACAGTGTGTGATATATAAGTATGGATATAATTTATGTGTATAGTATATTGTTGTAGAAGGGTGTCTACCTATAAAAAAAGTAAATAAAATAAAAAAAAACATTTTTTATTAATGATACCCGAGAGGTGCCCCGCAAGGGCCACCGCTGCAGAAGCCCAAGATTGAGAAGTTTCACTGCAAGGGCCACTGCCACTGCAAGAGTCACTGCAGTAATGACATTCGAGAGGTGCCCCGCAAGGGCCACCGCAGAAGTCCAAAATTGAGAAGTGCCACTGCAAGGGTCACCGCCACTATAAGGGTTACTGCAGCAATGACATTCGAGAGGTGCCCCGCAAGGACCACCGCTGAAGCCCAAGATTGAGAAGTGTCACTACAAGGGTCACCGCCACTTCAAGGGCCACTGCAGCAATGACATTCGATAGATGCCTCGCAAGGGCCACCGCAGAAGTCCAAGATTGAAAAGTGCCACTGCAAGGGTCACTGCAGCAATGACATTCGAGAGGTGCCCCGCAAGGGCCACTGCAGAGGCCCAAGATTGAGAAGTGTCACTGCGAGGGTCACTGCCACTGCAAGGGTCACTGTAGCAATGACATTTGAGAGGTGCCCCGTAAGGGCCACTGCAGAAGCCCGAGATTGAGAAGTGTCACTGCAAGGGTCACTGCCACTGCAAGGGTCACCACAACAATGACATTCGAGAGGTGCCCCGCAAGGGCCATCGCAAAAGTCTAAGATTGAGAGGTGCCACTACAAGGGTCACCGCCACTACAAGGGTCACTGCAGAAATGTTATTCGAGAAGTGCCACCGCAAGGGTTTCGGCAGAAACTCATATTGATAAGGAGCCCACCCAGGGTGGCCAGGATGAGGGAGTGGCTACCACGAGCAACTCCTCATCATGAAACGTCATTCTTTAAAAGAACAACAGTATTAACACTTTACTTTCTTGTACAGGTTTCCTACTTGAGCAAGCAGGGCTCAAGAAGGCTAGTTGGGACCTCCTGGGAGGTATGTTGAGCAAGCTCAACCACTTAGCACTATAGGATTGAGAGAATACTAGTAGGAAGACCCATAAGTCACTCAAGACTACACACACTTCTCACAAGGGAAATGAGCGGCCAAAGAGTTGGTTGCTCACAAGGATTAAACTCTTTATAAAAATGACTTTTCCAGAAGAGGGGGTCCTCGAGGTCCCTCTCAAGAAAAAATAATAATTTTAAGAGATAGGGGTCCTTAAGGCCTCCGGTCTCAAGATTTGTAAAAATTGCACCACAAGTTACCGTTCTAGAAGATATTTACAAAATCAGATATCTTGTCTTCATTAGGAGACATATGTGCTTTTTGACTTTGGTCGGTGCCAGGTGGCGCCTGCAGGAGGGGACAGGTAGGGACAAATGGTACACTTCAGACATCGTTCCCCACCAACCCTCTCAATTTTGGCGCCCAAAAATGCCAACTCAGCCCTAATGCCCTAGTATAAATAGACCTCTGGGCAAGGTCAATGGGAGACAATTGAAATTGCACTATTACTCTGCTAAAATCTCACCAGACATACCTAGTATTCTCTCCATGCTCATTCTCTTAGTGTTGAGTGCCTTGTTCCTTCACTCCCCACTGACAGCCATCATTCTCAGGTGTTTACCTTGAGAAAATTACTGTTTTTACTATGAAAGTTCATCTTCTTGCAGGGAGTGAGTTGAAGCCTGAGTTCCATTGTTACCAGAAGGAGAAAGTTTCTTGAGAAGTTGCACCAGAAGACCTTGAAGACCTTGCAGGCAGTGTCCATTGGAGTGGGTCACGCCTCACCCTTTCCAGTTATTCATAAACCCCGGTCTCACTACCCTCCTAGATTTGGCGACTCCGTTGGGGAGGTATTCTTGCTTTAATGGACAAAGAAGGTTTCAATGTGTAATGACCCCATTTTCTTATGCCAATATTTAATTGTCTTCTTTCAATTTCGTCACACTTACTATCTGATAATGATATATTATTACATATATGATATTCCGAGTTCTTAATATGACAGATCCCGTTTTTAAATTTGAAGAATCAACGGTAAAATGGGTCAAATTGAGATTTTATGGCACATCCTAAGCAAAGTGATAAGTTTTGGGGTAGAAATGTAATTTTATGAAACTTTAGGGACATGGTTTTAATAAAGAAAGTTTCAGGGACCAAAATGAAAAATAAAAAGGGGCCTTTTGTAAATAAAATATTTTCAGGGACCTATAAGAAATATTGTAAATATATTGTGTGATATTACCAAAATGCCCTTCAGGTGCAAAATGACCCTTATACCCTTAATACCTTTCCACCTTGTGCTGGAAACCTCATGCTTGGTTTTGACACCTCCACCGTACACATGTCGTCGTTAGAGGAGAAGCCAAAACACGTGTCGTCGTTAGAGGAGAAGGTAAAACACGTGTCGCATTCCAGTGAAATAAGACTGCAAGATGCCTCCGTTACGCGACACGTCAACGCTGACTCCCATTGTAAAATCTTGGTCAGCATGGACACGTGTCAATGCCGTGATATCTTTGGAAAACTATAAATAGGGCCTTTGGGGATCATTTGAAACTCACACCAATTTCTTGAGAATTATAGAAAGAAATAGTGAGAGAAAGTGTGAGAAAGTTTAAGAAGAAGTTCTTAGGGATATTCATCTCAAGGTAATCTTAATGTTATAATGCATCTTTATAGTTTTAATTTATTGTTTTATAGCTTTACTTAGTAGTTATGCTGGTAAAATGCAATAAATAATTCACTAATCAAAACTTAAAATTTTGAACAAATCCAAGTTGATTTTATAAACTTGTTTGAAATTATACGCTTTTAAAAATGATTCTTTTTAAAAAAATTGCTCGTTATTATGGAATCCCATTTAAGTAATTCCAAAGTCAGGCCCGGTGAAGTTCTGTCTAGATGAGATGGTATTTAAGTAGTGCCCCTGTGACCCTCCATCTCGACTGGGAATGAATCCGGAAATGTTCTGTCTAAATGAGATGGTATTTAAGTTGTGCCCTGTGACCCTCCATCTCTACTGGGAACCGACTGATGAGGAAAGACTATGAATTAAATTCTTCAATTACGATCAAGGAGTTTTAAAAAGTTAACAAATAGGGATTCAGTAATCCTTTAAAAGAAGAGGTTAGTATAGTATAAACTGGACCTTAGAATGTGTACTTAAATCTTTATCAGATTAACGTGTGATCGAAGACCAATACCAGCAAATTTGACCTCCATTTTGGGTGATTACTCTGACATTCCTTGTGAGTTTTAATTATATGATATTATGCAAACTATATATATTTTGTGAACTGCTTTTATTCTCAAAATGCATCAAATACCTGTTATATGTTTATATTTGTCCATATAAACATACCGATTAAAATGATTATTGAAAACGATATTGAATATTGAAAATGTGATTCGGCCTAAGGGATCTCTTTACTGACTGACCTTCCCAGCTGGGTTATCGCTGGTGTGCCCTAAATAAGGCGTTGTGACGAGCATGTTCAATTGAATCTCAACTACCGGGGTATAATATGGTAGAAGAATACGGTATTAGAGTGTACTTGGCCATCAAAATGATATGATTGAAAGAAAAAGATATCACATTTGATTTGTTGCATTCGTCTTATTCTGAGCTATCCAATTGTGATATATATAATTTCATTTCAAAATGATATCTATTTACTGCAAGTTCCTCTCCATATATGTATATGCCTTATCTTTTGACTTGAATAGGTATCTATTTTCTGAAAATCCTTAAATGTTTGGAGATTGAACCTCATTCGGCTTTTAGCTGATGTTGTATAAATAACCATTTTTCAGGAAACGTTTAGGCTCACGGACGGAACGAAAATGGACTATATTGAAGATTTAGCTTTTAGAGCTCTTTTTGTAAAATGTTATTTAGAGCATGTCTGGCTCTCTTGTAATAAGGTTTAAATTTTCTCTTAATTTGTAACTCGTTGTTACTTTTAATATATATAAAGTTTCCTTTAGAAAGCTCTGATGACGTAATTCCTTTACTTTCAGTATTTTACGATTCATAACCATGTTATAATATATCAGTTGCATTTATTTAAGGAAACAATTAAATCAGAATATTTGTTGCCTTGGTGGCATGTCAAGACACTCGTTCCCTAATACTATTTTGGGTCGGGGTCGTGACACAATGTCTCTAAGCAGTTGGTTTTTGAGGACATTCCGTCTGGTAATAGAGCTCACAGTGACCAGACTACTCAGAAAGAAGTGGTGGTGATCGGAGACAAGGCGCCTGCACCTTAGGGAGGGCATACAAGTTCTCCGGCAGTGGCTCCAATAGCAGGTATGAATCTTATGGCAAATTTTTTTGATTTTTTGAAGCAAAATAATGTGGAACTATCAAGCTTGGGTCAAGGTTGTGTGACACCTGCTGCTGCCCCTTCTGGAGGGGTAGCCACCCCTATTACAATTTCGACAGAGACGATTCCATCCCGAAAGGCGGCGCCGGAGCAGGTTCTGGCGCCAATAGGTTCGCCAGCTACTAAAAGCATGTGTTTGAAGGAGTCACCCTCTAAGGCTGTTACTATAGAGGAAGTGAGGAAGTGAGGAAGATCCTCTCCTCCTCTCAGATGGAGGGTTCCCACCTATACGAGGAGTTACAAGACCCCTATCCGCAGGAAGTAAGTGAGAAGCCATACCCTGATGGGTATATTCCACCAAAATTTATCAAGTTCGGCGGTAAGGGGGAGAACCCTAGAGAACACGTGAAGAGGTTTGACGAGTACCTGGGAATACATGCTGGCGACAAGAACCTGAGGTTGAGGGAGTTATCTAGTAAGGCTTATACATAGTATTCCCACTTGGCGCCTAACAGCGTCCCTACTTGGGAAGAGATTCACAGGCAGTTCCTCCAGAAGTTCTTTGTAGCGGAGGACGAATTTGCATTGAGGCACCTAGCACAAGAGATCCAGAAGCCAGGAGAAGAGTTGGTGCACTACATCAAGCGATTTCGTGAGAGGGCCTTAGATTTCCACGAGGACTTGGCGGAGGCCAGGTTACTACAGATATGTGTGGAAGGACTCTTAGAAGAGTACAAGTTGCACTTGATCAAAAAAACTAGAGATGGAATTTTTAGAGAATTCACCAGGGCAGCTAGCAACATAGCTATGATAATCAAACCAAGAGCCCCGGGCTGGAGGACACAAGTCCCACTGACTTCTGGGAGGTTTCAAGTTTCAAGGAGACAAGCGGTTAACTATGTGGATGGGAGTCCCAAAGGGAAGAAGGGAGGCTCTGGGGCCAAGACTGGCAGTCCTAACAAAAAGAGAAAGTTTGGGGAAGATGCCCCACCGCCACTACCATGCTGTGTAGCTGAGGCTATGTATTGTTACCTCACCTTAGTACGAGAAGGTGTAGCAGGACCTCCTCACCTGAAAGGAGAAACCCCCACTGCAGCTGACAAGGCCAATCGAAAGTACTGTGAGTTGCACTAACGAGTGCAGCACTCTACCAAAGATTGTTACTACTTGCGAAGGATCATTGGCGAGTAGATGGCCAGCGGTACCTTGCAGATACCCCCTATGGATGTTAACGAGAACCCACTTCCTGTGCATCACTTTGGCACTGCCAACATGGTAGTTGCCTATGACAAAGAAGCTACAAAAAGTCTGATAAAGTGGGAGAGCGGCGAGCAGTTATGCGAGGAGTTAGAAAATCTATCACTAAGCAGGATTGAGCTAGAGAAAAATCAAGAGGAGTGGTTCTTCACTCTAGAACAAGAAGATGGAAGCTAGGAAATTGAAGAAGCATCCCTCTCGGAAGGTCAGGTAGACATCATTCTCGCCCTAGATGAGGGAGGGACCTCTGAGGCGGAATATGTTTGCAGTGCCCAGACGTATGAGGTGGACCTAGATTCCGAATGCGATGCCATCGCAAGGAGCCCCAAGTTCAAGTGGTTTTTTGACCAGATAAGGGTAAAGTACGATACAAGGGTGTCCATCACGAGGAAAGTCTTGGAGGCAATGTAGCAGCGGGGAGACCCTTCGCTAAATTGGCAGGGGCCAATTAGAAGGATGATTAAGAAGTATACTTATGAAGTAGTGTTTTCAGAAGCAGATCGGTTGGTGCCTTACTTCCACAACCGTACGTTATATATCACATCCATGGTTAATGGAGTCTCATTTCCCAGGGCGTTGATGGATGGAGGAGCATCCATTAACATCATGCCCATCAGTACATTATATGAAACAGGAATCGACCAGGAAAAGATGGTTCCGGTACCACTAATAATTTCTGGATTTGACAACGCTGGAATGCAGTCTATTGGATACGTGAATGTGGGAATCAAGTTAGAAAATTTCACCTCCCACATCAAATTTCATGTTATTAATGATAACACCAGCTACCAATTACTCATTGGAAGGGTATGGATGCACACTCATGGCATAGTGCCTTCCACCTACCATCAATATGCGAAGGCAAACATTAGAGGTATAGAGATAGTGATCAGGGCCACGCAGAGACCCTTCGCCGTTGAGGAGGCCCACCTGGTAGATGCTGCCTTCTACACCGAGTTAGATGAGGAAAGAAAGGTCTCTGTATGAAAACTAGAAGGAATCAAGGTAGCTGAGGGAAGGGTCCCGCAGAAGAAGTCCGTTCATGACCGTCTAGGGGGGAGGATAATCCCCCACATGGCAAAAGGCAAGAGGAAAGTAGAGGAGGTAGCTAAACCCCCTCGAACTTGCAAGAAGGTGGTCTTGCCAGATGGAAATATCATCTACCGTTTGTAACGGTCTGCACAGGCTGTGTTCTGGGATGAGAGCATCGACCCGACGCCCGAGTGTTTTATCATTAATGAATCCCATAATGTTGAGCATGTTGAGGAACCAAAAGAAGCTCCAGAGTGCATGCAAGACGGACCCAGAGAGCAGCTGCAAGAATTAGAGGAAATCAAGTTGGGGCCAGAAGAGGGCGAGAGTAGACCCATTCTAATCTCCAAGTGCCTAGGACCGAAGCAGAAGGAAGAGATCATTGGGCTACTTAAGGAGTTAACGGATGTATTTTCTTGGAAGTATACGGAGATACCAGGAATAGATGCAGAAGTAAGCTCTCATAGGTTGAACGTCCTCCCCAATGCCCTTCCGGTAAGGCAAGCCACACGCACATACAAAGCAGACCTTGATTTGAAGATAAAAGCTGAGGTGGAGAAGTTGTTAGTGGAAGGGTTCATCAAGCCTATTCAGCACCCCATATGGCTTTCCAGCATAGTGCCAGTGGTGAAGAAAGACAAGAGCTAAATCAGAATCTGTGTAAATTTTCGTGACTTGAACAGGGCGTGTCCTAAGGATGAATTCCCACTACCAAGTATAGACAACTTAGTGGATGCCACCGCGGGACATGAGATGTATAGCTTCACGAACGGGTATGTTGGATATAACCGGATTAAAATGGACCCTGCCGACGTGGAGAAGACTGCCTTTCGCACACCATTAGGGAACTTTCACTATACAGTCTTGCCCTTCGAATTGAAGAACACCGGGGCCACATACCAGCGGACCATGATGGCAATTTTTCATGACCTATTTCATGATATACTAGAATTATATGAGGATGATCTGGTGGTGAAGTCTAAGAAAGAAAGCAAGCATATTCAGGATCTCAGGAGAGTATTTGAAAGGTGTCGTCGGTATAAGATGAGAATGAACCCCTCAAAGTGTGCCTTTGGAGTTACTGCAGGGAAATTTTTAGGATTTGTGGTGAATAGACAAGAGGTGCAAGTGGATGCAGAGAAGATGAAAGTCATTGTGATGATGCCACTGCCCAAGAGTCAGAGGCAGCTTAAGAGCTTCCTGGGAAAGGTATCGTACCTGCGGAGGTTTATACCTGCGCTGGCAGAAGTAACTCATCCGTTCGCGCCTCTACTAAAAGACAAAGCCAAGTGGGTTTGGGGAGAGAGACAGGAGAAAGCGTATGATAAGACTAAAGAAATCCTAGCCTCTCCTTCCACGATGATTCCCCCCGAAGCCGGAGTGCCGCTGTTGCTCTACCTTACTTCTACAGAGAGACCGATAGGGGCCCTCTTGGCGCAAGAGAAAGAAGGAGTGGAAAAGCCGATCTAATACCTATCAAGAGTAATCTCTGGAACAGAATCGAGATACACCAGCGTGGAGAGACATTGCATGGCATTGGTATTTGTGGCCCAGAAGTTGAGACACTATCTTCTAGCCTTCACAGTTCACATAGTCACCAAGTGTGATCCCATCAAGTACCTCCTCGCGCGGACTATACTAGTGGGACGAGCAGCAAGGTGATTTTTGATCCTATCAGAATACGATCTAAAATGTGTAGTGCCTAAAGCCATTAAAATCCAAGCAGTAGCAGATCTGCTGGCTCACTTCCCAAGTGGGATTTTTGAACCACCTAGTGAAGAGTTACCCGAAGAAAGTTTTCAAGCATGCATGGCGGAGGAGGTGAAGAAGTGGTTTATGGAGTTTGATGGTTCCAGTGCTCAAGGAACAGGTGGAGTCGGCATCATACTGTCATACGGGAAGGAGAAGATCACCCTCTCCTTCAAGTTAGATTTCAAATGCTCAAATAATGAAGATGAGTACGAAGCCCTCATTCTAGGGATGTTGGAAGCACTCAGAAGAGGGGTCAGGGTATTGTGTATACGAGGGGACTCCAATCTTGTAGTGAGGCAAGTCAATGGAGAGTTTTCCCTTAAACAAGACAACTTAGCGCCGTACAGACACATCATCCAAAGGCTGCTGGGACAATTCTTAGAAGTAACTGTGGAGAGGCAGGCGCGAATGATGAACAGGCACCCTGACGCACTCGCCACCATAGCACAAAAGTTGGTCATGGAGGAGCTAGAAGCGACCATCACAGTGAGGAGGAGAATGGTACCCACTATCGTAAAATATTTGTTCCCAAGTAACGAGCCAGAAGATTGCAGGCATCTGGTGGGGAAGTGATCAAGTGGAAAATCGAGCGTCCGTGTAATACGCTAGTCGTTATTATCGGCTTCCAACCTCAATACAAAAAAAACGAAACTTTTAACTACACTTTTATGGAGTATAGTAGTAAGTCTGGGTATCGAATCCACAGGGAATGTTTTATAGAATTTAATTGATTTATTACTTCTAAAATAAAAGTGAAAAAGATGATGATGGTTGACAAGGGGAAATAAGTTGGAACAAATTTATAAAACTAATTAAAATGAATGAGGAAATAGGTTGGAATACAATCCCCCAATCCCTAGTAATTACCCATTAGAATACTAGAATTGTAAATTATAAATTTGAATGAATCCAGTCTTTATATATCCTAAGCATTACATATATGAGGCTCAAGCCCGCATCATATGAAATCAAAGATAAATATAAAGCGGTGCTAAATAATTACACGCACATCATATTCTTAAATATCCCAAGTACCTAGGGCAAGAGAGATTAAAAGATCTAGGATGATTGTGAACTTATCTTACACGATTCTTTCAAATTTAAATTTAAATTCTATTTCCTACGTAGATAAATTACATCGGGATGGGTTCATGCATCCCAACCCTTAAAAATTAGCTAAACATGATGAAAACAAAAGAAAACTCTAACAAACATTGTTAACAATTTGCAAAACAATTGAGAATTGAATGGAAAAATAAAATAGAGAATAGAAATTGATACTTGTATTTAGCAAGAGGAGAAAGAGATGAATTTGAATCCAGCAAAACTTCTTCTTCAAACTTACAACTAGGGTTTATGAAAACTTCTACCAAAGAAAACTACAATCTAACTTTCTCTCTCTAATCCTACTCCTACCCTCTAGAATTTGACTCCCTCTCTCTAGAATTCAACTCCTCTTGAAAATGAGGTAGGTCTTGGTCTTTTATGGCACCAAGTTGCATGAATTTGGCATCAAATTTCGCTTGTGGCACAAGTTTTCCAAGAGCTGCATTGCATTAAATGCATAATTAATTACAGAAATCCGCACATCCAGACTCTTCATTATCGCGCAACTTCAAAACATCGTAACTTCTTCACCGTAGCTCGGATTGAGGTGCCGTTTTTTCCAGTATTCTTGTAATTTAGATCTCTTCAACTTTCTAGTTGGCCCCACCTTCGGACTAAGGCTGAAAATTACGAAAATGCCCTTCAACTCTCCATTTCTTGGTTTCTTTCACTGTTTTGAGTTCTCCTTCGCACTAACTTGCATGAAATACCTGTAAAACACATGAGAAATACACAAAACACGAAATACTTGCCAAAAAAGGTTAGTAGCATAAATAAGAGACAAATCCAAGCTAGATACACTGCACGGTATCATAAAAATACCGAAATTAAGGGGATAAATGTGAAGAATATATGCCTAATCAGGAAGCAACTTGAGACTAGAGAAGGGACAATGAAAATGTTAGAATTAGCCAACTATCACGTGCTGCAAGGAACTCTCCACTTCAAGAGTCCTGGAGGGTTTCTGGCAAGGTGCGTAGGGGAGCAAGAAGCCAAGGAAAGGTTAATAGAGATGCACCAGAAGCACTGCGGAGATACGGATATCCCTCTTTATAGACGACTGCAGTGAAGCGGGTATTATTGGCCTGCCATGAGCATAGAAGCGACCCGCTTGCAACAAAGTTTTTTAAAGTGCCAAGTTAATTTCGACCGGACGACGGAGGCTAACTTTGCGAAAGCCTTCGAAGATTGGAGACAACCGTACCTAGCATATCTAAAAAATGGGGAGCTGACCGCCGAGAGAGCGGATGAAATTTACCTTAGAAAAAGGATAGCCCGTTTGTACTTGGTCGAGGGAGAGTTATATAGGAAGGGGTACAATGAGAAGGCGCTAAGGTGCATAGCCAAAGAGGAGGTGGAAAGGGTGCTGAAAGAAGCTCATGAGCCCTCCCACATGGGAGGCGCCAAACTGTATGATCAACTGATGACGCTGGGATATCACTGGCCAACCATGGAGGCTGACTCCATTGGGTATGTGAAGAAGTGTAGAGCATGTCAAGTGCATGGAAACATGGTGCACGCTCCCTCCGTGAGTCTGCAAAGCTTGGCAGCTCCTTATCCCTTCCATACATGGGCGTTCGATCTGGTGGGAAAGATCGCCCCGACATCTCACCACAAGGCTTTTATCATTGTGGCTACAGAATTGTACACCAAATGGGCGGAAGCCATTCCTCTAAGGAGAGTCACTGCCCAAGTGGTAACCCAGTTTATAAAGGAGTATATCATATGCAGGTTTGGTATACCCAAGGTGATCTTAACGGATAATGGGAAGCAATTAGTATGCAAGGAGATGGCCCTCCTCACAAACAGGTATAAGATTGTGCATAATAGCTCAACCATATCCTACCCCAAGGGCAATGGCCAAGCAGAGGCTACTAATAAGACCCTGATAAACATTTTGAAGAAAATGCTAGAGGACATGCCGGGAGCATGGGATGAGAAGTTGCCTATGGTGTTATGGGCTTATCGTACTTCGAAAAGAAAGCCAACGGGGTTCACTCCCTTCTCCCTAGTATATGGGACCGAAGTTGTTTTACCAGTGGAACTGGAGGTACCTTCAGCTAAAATTTCTCTTAGCAATGGACTCATCCCTGACTCAAGGCATGTGCAGCTGGAGGCACTGGACGAGCATAGGGACAAGGCGAGAGAGAATTTCAAAGTCTACACTCAGCAACTGTCCAGGGCCTACAAGAACTTAGTCAAGCCTAGAGAGTTCAAGGAGGGAGATTTAGTCCTGCGAGCACCAACTCACCATCTCCGTAGTATGTCGACATCAAAATTCAAACCTAACTGGGAAGGCCCTTTTGTCGTCAGAGGAGTGGGGAAGTCGGGCTACTGTCAAATATCATAACTAGAGAGTGATTGCCTCCATTACATCAACTGCAAGTGGCTGAAGAGGTACTATGCTTAGTAACAACTAACAAATTCTTTGTGTTTGTCATGTCTGTAATGGATTTTGAGGATTGCTCCTATACCAGAAAAAAAAAATTGTAAAATTTTTTTTAGAGCAATACTACATTGTAAACAGCACACAAAAGTATAGAAATGAAATAGCAACACTTTTGATCATTGTTGATGTTTGCTTTGTTTACTCATCTATATATATATATATATATACATAAATATATATACACTCCCTACTCATTTAGAAGAGAGTACATAAAAATCAGGAACTTTGCTCACTACACTTGGGAGGTAAGTCCATCCTAAGAGAAAGTATACTGAGCAAAGTCCCTCAGACATAAATTAATAGAAAACATAGAGGGGAGATTAAATTCCTCCTCTTTAATATTACAAAGAACATTGAAACTCTTAAAGAGAATATAGAGCAAGGACCCCAAAGACTAGGGGCTAGCTAATTCAAATTGTTTTTTTAATAAAATCAGGCTTTCGGGAAGGGGGCAGGGGTAACCCCCTTATCCAACCTAGCCTTTATGACTATAAGTAGTAGTGCACAGGAGTGCCCCCACAGACAGGAGGGGCAATCCTAGACAGTAACATGCAAATACCTCACAGCTACAAGAGGTGCATTTTTTGAAAAATATATATATATATATAATATATACACACACATAACTTCTCATGTAAAGGAAAGCACCCCACAGTATATGGGGCAACCATCATCAGTAGGCTAAATGCTCACAGAAATTAGAGCAAGCCGTATAAAACAAATACCCACAATTTAAGCGGAGAACAAGGGAAAAGAAAAGTGCAGAAGAAAAAAAGTGTTTCATCCATGTAGGATTAGCAATTTATGCATAACGTTTTGAGCATTACAAAGCAAGAACTAGTCTATCCGCTAGAAACGACAAAAAATAGATCATCACAAGCGATGGCACCGGCATATGACGGACCAGCCTCCCGTATAAACTCTTCCTCCAACCTGATGAATTTAGCCTCATCCTCCTCATCGACAGGCTCGAGTCTGGCAAGCTTCACCTGCAGTAGGGCGATCTAATTTTGGATTCTCGTAGCTTCAGCCTGCCGCTGCTCAACTCTAGACTGTCGGGAAGTGTGAAATCTCACTATCTTTTGGAAAGGAACACTCAGAAAGGGGCGAACCCCCGCATCAAGCCAATCCAAACGAAAATGATAGAACTGCTGCAAGTCGCGGAGAGCATCCAAGAATAGCAAAATGGAAGAGCTAGTCAGCTTAGCACGGGAGGTAGCCAAGAACTCATGAACATGGCTGGCGAGAGCCCTCAGGTTGAAGGCCGTAAGACTGTCAATCTGAAGTATACTCTAGGAAGTTAATGTCTCGGGATGGTGCTCTAAGATGAGATCCAGGAGCTGACGCTCATGTGCCCTGAATCTTCCTGGTAACTCCTCACGCCATAGTCTACTCGCAATAGTCGCAGCAACCTTTACTTCATCATCGCCATTGGAGTGGCGAGACCCCGCCTCAGAAGGGAGGAAAGAAGACTCTCCACCAGAATCAGCGTCACCGACCAAAGGAGTGAACTCAGAACTATGATCTCTCTCCACATACATCCCACTGCCAGACTCCACAGTCATCGGGGTACTCCCATGCACTTGGAAACAATGAGACAAGGGTGAAATGGGAACGCTTGCACAGCATACGCAAGAAGAAAAGAGGGGAATAGTAAAAAGAGGGGGTACGCTGGTTTAATACCACTCTCGCAGTTGCCCCACTGCCAGACTCCACAGTCATCGGAGTACTCTCATGCACCTAGAAATAATGAGACAAGGGTGAAATGGGAACGCTTGCACAGCATACGCAAGAAGAAAAGAGGGGAATAGTAAAAAGAGGGGGTATGCTAGCTTAATACCTCTCTCGCAGTTTCCCCACTGCCAGACTCCACAGTCATCGGAGTACTCTCATGCACCTGGAAACAATGAGACAAGGGTGAAATGGGAACGCTTACACAGCATACGCAAGAAGAAAAGAGGGGAATGGTAAAAAGAGGGGGTATGCTAGTTTAATACCTCTCTCGCAGTTGCCCCACTTCCAGACTCCACAGTCATCGAAGTACTCTCATGCACCTAGAAATAATGAGACAAGGGTGAAATGGGAATGCTTACACAGCATACGCAAGAAAATAGGGGAATGGTAAAAAAGAGGGGGTATGCTAGCTTAATACCTCTCTCACAGTGGCCCCACCGCCAGTCTCCGTAGTCATCGGAGTACTCTCAGGCACCTGGGAATAATGAGACAAAGGTGAAATGAGAATGCTTGCACAGTATACGCAAGAAGAAAAGTAGGGAAATAGTAAAAAGAGGGAGTATGCTAGTTTAATACCTCTCTCGTAGACATCCCACTCTCAGACTCCACAAATATCGGAGCAACTTCATCAGGCTCCATTGTCATCGGAGCAACCTCGCTCGCCTAGAGACAATGCAACAAAGGTGAAGATGGGAATGCTTGCACAATTTAAACAAAATAATAAAGACATAAGAATGACAGGAGGGAATTAGATACCCTTATACACTGTACCTGAATAACGCCCTCCGTAACGGTCAAAGGAGGGGGAGCAGGGGCTCCCATAAGGGCTGCCACGCTGGTCGATGCTCTTGAAGGGGCTGTCTCAGTGATCAGTGCTTCTGAAGAAGCTACCTCAACCTCAGGCACTTCCGTAAGAACAACCTCAGCGACGGTGGCCGCAAGGGGCAGGCGAGGCTGCGAGCAACAAGAAAGGGTAAGAGGTAATAAATCACCTATCTCATGAATGATAAATACCTCAAATTAAAAAGAGGGAGAGGGAAACTCCTCAAAGGCATAACAGAGATAGCTACCTGAAGGGGCGCGATAACAGGACAAGCTCGCCCATGCATAGGGGTTGCTGAAGAGACAATAACAGAAGCTACACTCAAGACAGCACCAAGGGATAACTGCAACAAAGTGAAAGAGGGCTAAGATAAGTACAGGCTGAGTAGAGAAGAAATATATAACTAAGGAAATAGGAAAGTGCCTGAGCCCCATCCAGAGGGGAAGAGCGGAAAAGGACGGTCGGCGCAGTAGGGGATGTACCGATAGCCTGCGAAGAATGAAAATATGTTATTCATCACATGTTCATAGAAAAAGAGATTCCATGCTCCAATGTAAAGGCCTGACCTGCAGTGTGGGCTCACTAGTTGAAGCCGCAGTAAATATTGGGCCACGAGAAATTGCCTGAACCAAGGGTCTATCGTCCATAGATATGCGGATCCGAGGGATAGAAATCCTCCCCGAAGAAGATAAACCTGGGATAATAATGTCAGGTAAGGGGAGAATCCCTCCCTGAGAAGAAAATCCAAAAGCCATTAGGACCCGCTACTGAAAGGAAACAAATATTCAAAAGTAAAAAAAATACATACCTCAGCTGTAAAAGTGCCCACCGCCGAAATAAGAGAAGATGAGGTGACAATGTCGGAAGGAACAACCCTTTACACGTTGTAAATGGGTAAATAAAAGGAAAAATTAAAGAGGAAAAGGGCACAACGAAAGTTTTAAGAATGGCCGAGGCATACCTGAGCAGAAGGAGAAGTCACAAAAGTGGTCCTGGTGCCGGTAAAGTGCACAGATGAAAGCTGCAGGGAAATGACAGCGTACACAACCAAGATGCAATTGGAAGACTAAAAAATTACATTAGATGGTAAAAGAATTAAGGAGATAGCAAACCTCTCTAAAAAGGCCTCGGGAATAAATGAGCATGGAGTTCCTCTCCTGCTGAAAGGGCATCAGTCGTAGTGGGGGAAGAGGAGAACTTCTTGCCTCCATGGAAATGACCTGAAAAATATGACAGAATACTTTCATTAACAAATAAAAAAAATAATGAGGGGGAAGAAAGAAAACCATATGCAAAAAAAAATTCACGGAGGGGGAACACTTACAGCAACAGGGCGCGTGGTCTGGCCATAAGGGAGATGGGTGGGGCTAACTCCCCCAGGAGAATGGGATGCCTCATCATCACTAGAAGTCTCTCTCAAGACTGATAACAAAGCATAAGTGTTAGTAGTGCTTTCTCTATGGAAATCCAGGCCGCCCATATCACCCGAAGAAACACTATGGTCGTCATAGGAAGGGGTTCTTCCATAATCAACTAGGTCCTCTTCCAATGAAGGGGAGGGAGATAAAGAAACTCCGAGAGAACTAGTTCCACTAAGTAAAGAATGTCGTGATGTAGTACCTTCTGCAATGGGAATAGACGCGACCCGCGCCTCCTGGGAAGCAAGGCTCGGTGAGGAGTAACCTTTCTCTTTCGCTACTTGGGAGGCCTCCTCCACCCCAAGATCGCCAGTATCAGACTCTTGATCCGCCGTAGAGGAAGCATCCATGCCAGAACCGTTCCCTTTCATCTTCTTTGCAGCCCGAGTCCTCATAGAAGAAGAGGGAGGAGAAGCGGTAGTAGCTGGAACAAAATTAGATACATCTGTGTCAGGGTGTTTCCTTTTGCTCGTAGTAGAGGTGCTCGCTTTCCCTCTTCTTTTTGATTGGATTCTAGACTTCATAGGGGGAAGCTCAGTCGGCGGAGGCTGAAGTGACTCATCAAGGAGAGGCTTCACTAAAACGTCAATGGCCTGCTCCAAGGGTGGCGTGGAAGTGGTACTAAGAAACCAAGGATCTTTCTGCGTCCGCCTGACCAAAAACTGGGCTTTGGTATATTTAATGGGGTTGGTCTCATGAGGGGGGCCAACTACACATTCTTGGATAAGACGAACCTACCGCTGCCAAAGAAGGAACCAAAATGAAGTAAATGAAGGATGATAATCATAGGGAGGCACATAGAGACCACCCAAACCACTGACCCTACGGAATAATCCCTGAAGAGTGAAGCTAGCACATGCCTCTGAAAATGCCTCAGAATGATTATTGTAGGTAGGAAGAAGAGGGATGTGAACGCCCTGATCATAGCCAAACTGTCGTCTCGCCCTCTCGGAATGATAAGATTCAGCACGTGGACCTAACTTGGTCCAAGAAGGGAGGTGGCATGGTAAGATCATCGTCACCACATTAATATGAGGACAGGTGGAAACAGACCCCACTGCTGAAGGGCAATAGAAAGTCCCGCCATCGCCAGGGAAAGAAAGCCAGTTGAAAGCTCCCCTAGGGTGTTTGGTATAAGGCCGAAACTGAAACTCCTCAATATCATCAATCAATATTCCCAAAGATTTCTTCAGAATTTTCTTGTGCCACCGGAGAAGCCTCGCAGCATCTCTATGATAAGCGTGAGACCCTGAAGTAAAGTGGGGGAAATGCTCAAACAAAAAGGCCATTAAGAGAGCAACATTTGCATAATTAGCAACATCATACCGACCGCAAGACCTCTCTACATCTATGTGTGCTCGGTCCATCCAGGCTTAAAGAGAACCCAAAGTCAAGGCGGCCATAGGTATCGACCTGTCGCGAGACAACCATACAGCTAATCTAAAAAGAAGTTTGCGAGGACAATCTTCAGGCTTACCTGGCAGAAGGAATCGGGTCAGAAATGTAACAAAGAAAGCGGTTAAATGTGCAGGAGAGTGGAGCTTAGGACCATCCAGGGTTCTGGGGGCTGCGCATGAAGTCTCCCCCTTCTGCAACTGCTCAAAATCTCTGAACCAGTATCTTTTCCATTTGGCAAAGGAATGCTTGGAATGACCAGTTATATTTATAGCTACATACTTTGAGCACTCTCCGAGATCTGACCGTAGCTCCCCCATCATCTCCTGCTCTAAAGAATCCTCGCAGTCATCAGAAAAGACATGTTGCCCAAAGAAAGGAAGAGCGTACAATTCACATACATCCTCTAGGGTGATGGTAAATTCGCCCCAGCCTGTGACAAATGTGTGAGACTCCGTACTCCACCGAGACAATAAAAGATTGAGCGAAGAAATATGCTTAGATATGGTGCAGGACTTCATGCTGCTGACGGCGGTAAAAAGTCCCACCTCCCTAGGAATAGCCACATAATCGGGAACGCTCAGAACATAATCAACCCAGCTAGCCCACTCCTCCGTCGGACCCCCCATGGCTTTAGCTTCAACATTGGAATAAGGAAATTCACCACGATCGACTTAGAGAAGGGAATCCGGAGAAATGGTAAGGAGGTCAGCAGACTCACTTAACCCCACATGAGAGCGCTCAAGAACAGCATCAGAAATTTTTTCCCCAAATTTGGAAAGTGAAACCATGAAGTTATCAGCAGGACCAAAAAAAG
Source organism: Sambucus nigra (assembly GCA_949130495.1). Taxonomy (NCBI): domain Eukaryota; kingdom Viridiplantae; phylum Streptophyta; class Magnoliopsida; order Dipsacales; family Adoxaceae; genus Sambucus; species Sambucus nigra. Next base: position 500,632,851 of record OX422207.1, on the reverse strand, counting down.
GAGCACGACGATAAATACCAAAATCCCGCCCTTGGCGAATGCGCATATAGTCCTTCCATGCCTGAGAAGAGGATAATGTAGCTGATGAACTACCAAGAGTCATTGGCTCAAGAAAAGAACTCATCCTGGTAGGGACTTCGAGTAATAGATACTGGGCGTCCCTGCTGCAAAAAAAGGAAGCGGGACCCTCGACGCCACAAGAGGTCGAGACACCCCGGGTAGTGAAACCCTCGGCGCCACAAGAGGTCGAGACACCCCGGGTTATGGAACCCTCGACGCCACAAGGGGTCGAGACACCCTGGGTCGAGAAACCCTCGACGTAACAAGATGTCGAGACACCCCCAACTTTTGACGAGGGACCCGTAGACACGATTCCAAACCGCGAGACCCCCAGCCGCTGACAAGAGACCACCATGCTGTCATAGGTCGAGACCCCTATTCCTGAAAAATCCGAAGACATCGAGACACCACCACCCAAATTCACTTGCAAATCTCCGGAACCCAAGCTCGAGATACCCTGACCCAAACCAACTTGGTAATTTTCATAAACCAAGGTCGAGATACCCCCGCCCAAAGCAACTAGGGGTTTCAAAAAATCCAAGGTAACTGATGAGGGACCCTTGGATGGGGGGTCCACTCGCTTCGAACCCTTATCACCAGCCGTCTCAATGGAAAAATTCAAACTCATGCCCGGATTGGACGAGATACCCTTATCTCCAAACAAAAACCCCCTAGTCGAGATACCCCTAGTGGCCTACAAAGATTCAGATGAGACACCCTGCGTTTTAAGTAAAATACCACTGGCCGAGATACCCCTAGCGACCAACAAAGATTCAGATGAAATACCATTTTCCCGAAGAAAAATATCACTGGTCGAGACACTCCCCGCTGACAACGAAGGTTTGGTCGAGATACCCCTCGCTCCGGAAGAACTCAAAAGAAAAGCCTTACCTACTGAGTGAAATGGCGAGGAGCCCATGAGGGCCCTCAACCTAAAATCTGAATCACCACCCGACAGAGAGGACGCAGGCGGCACGGACGAAGCCTCGACGCTGTTGATAGAATGGGACCAAGTATCACCGACGACCGTAATATCAATGGTCGGAGCGATTGGGAGGGGCAATGAAAGAGACACGTAGCCAAAATTCATGGGAGCCTTGGGGATATTCACATTTGAAGAGGTATTGGATGGTTTAGAAGCCATTATTGGGGTGTTTGAAAAAACTAAAGCAAAAAAGAGATTGGGGGCTATGGTGTCTTAAACTCTTTCTCTCTCACTTTCTCTCACTACAAATACAAAGACCCCATGATTTTTTTTTTTTGAATAAGATGAAAAACTCAAGAAAAAGGGTCTTACATTTTTTTTACATCAGAATGGGAAAACGTGCAGGAAGACAAAAAAGGTGATGATCTTTTTTCCCAAATGATGAGATGACAGTTCCCACACTGACGCGTGGGTTCTCAAAAAAATTAAAAACCTCAGATAAAGGGACACCGCACTTAATGATCCTAGGGTCCCTCAAAAAAAATATACATACATACATACATACATATATATATATATATATATATATATATATATATATATATATATATATATATATATATATATATATATACATATATATATAATTGTTGAAATTGAGTTTATGGCGTACAAAGTTTTTTAGTCTACCCAACCAAAAGAACTTTGCACGAGGGGTTAATGTAGAAGGGTGTCTACCTATAAAAAAAAGTAAATAAAATAAAAAAAACTCTTTTTATTAATGATACCCGAGAGGTGCCACGCAAGGGCCACCCCCGCAGAAGCCCAAGATTGAGATGTGTCACTGCAAGGGTCACTGCCACTGCAAGGGTCACCACAACAATGACATTCGAGAGGTGCCCTGCAAGGGCCATCGCAGAAGTCTAAGATTGAGAGGTGCCACTGCAAGGGTCACCGCCACTACAAGGGTCACTGCAGAAATGTTATTCGAGAAGTGCCACTGCAAGGGTTTCGGCAGAAACTCATATTGAGAAGGAGCCCACCCAGGGTGGCCAGGATGAGGGAGTGGCTACCACGAGCAACTCCTCATCATGAAACATCATTCTTTAAAAGAACAACAGTATTAACACTTTGCTTTCTTGTACAGGTTGCCTACTTGAGCAAGAAGGGCTCAAGCAGGCTAGTTGGGACCTCCTGGGAGTTTTGGCTTGGCGGCTGAGGGACAAGGTATGTTGAGCAAGCTCAACCACTTGGCACTATAGGATTGAGAGAATACTAGTAGGAAGACCCATAAGTCACTCAAGACTACACACACTACTCACAAGGGAAATGAGCGGCCAAAGAGCTGGCTGCTCACAAGGATTAAACTCTTTATAAAAATGACTTTTCCAGAAGAGGGGGTCCTCGAGGTCCCTCTCAAGAAAACATAATAATTTTAAGAGATATGGGTCCCTAAGGCCTCCGCTCTCAAGATTTGAAAAAATTGCACCACAAGTTACCGTTCCAGAAGATATTTACAAAATCAGATATCTTGTCTTCATTAGGAGACATATGTGTTTTTTGACTTTGGTCAGCGCCAGGTGGAGCCTACAAGAGGGGACAGGCAGGGCTGCCTGTAGGTAGGGACAAATGATACACTTCAGACATTGTTCCCCACCAACCCTCTCAATTTTGGCGCCCAAAAATGCCAACTCAGCCCTAATGCCCTAGTATAAATAGACCTCTGGGCAAGGTCAATGGGAGACAATTGAAATTGCACTGTTACTCAGCTAAAATCTCACCAGACCTACCTATTATTCTCTCCCTGCTCATTCTCTAAGTGTTGAGTGCCTTGTTCCTTCACTCCCTACTGACAGCCATCATTCTTAGGTGTTTCCCTTGAGAAAATTACTGTTTTTGCTGTGAAAGTTCATCTTCTTGCAGGGAGTGAGTTGAAGCCTGAGTTCCATTGTTACCAGAAGGAGAAAGTTTCTTGAGAAGTTGCACCAGAAGACCTTGCAGGCAGTGTCCATTGGAGTGGGTCACACCTCTCACCCTTTCCAGTTATTCATAGACCCCAGTCTCACTACCCTCCTACAATTGTATATATAAATGAGGCGTGAAAATATATATATACGGACAGAATAAATAATTAAATGTAAAATAATTTGTGGTATCCGGGAGTATAAAATCCGAAATAAAATATGTGATATACGTATATAAAGATGAGAAAATTATATACGAGACTAATAACACTAAAATGTGAATAGGTTATTCATAATGAATGGATAAACGATAAACAATAAATTATAAGTTATAAGCTCGGGCAAAAGTTTTGGATATTATTTACGCAGGGTATGAGATAGCGTTTGGGTGTTTAGAAGTTTGGTGAGATGCTAGTTAGGTTGGGTAGCGTAACTAGGGTGATTAAAATACATGCGTTAGGTGTGCACTGTTAGATGAGACGTAAGGGGTATCTCATGTTACTGCGACACCAGCTCAAATATGGAGAATATCCTTTTTTAAATGTTAAAGTATTTTAAACACTTGCTAAATATTTTCAAAACGTTTTAGGCTCTGACACGCTTGTAAATATTTTTCTTAAAAACCTTTTAGGTGTCCATACACAGGGGCGCCTGGATGATTATTCTTTCGAGTCAGACGTTGCTGCTGTAGCTGTGGTTGTTGGCAGGAATTGTTTAGATGCTTCTGTCCTTGTGATCTAGATAGGAGGCACTGTTAAAATATTCAGGCATGTTGTCCAATTATTGTCATTTATTTTATTTATCGCCTTTTTCAGTCATCAACATGAATCCATGAAACTAAAAACTTTTCACAATTTTAAAGTAGTTATGCTTATATGAACTTATTTAAAGGATAAGTAGGCTTAAATTACACCATTTTCATTTGAACAAAATCACGATTTTATGCATCCTTTGCTAACCCTACCTGACTTCCTAGATTTGGCAGTGACATCACATTTCCTAAAAAACATAAACATTGGAATCATGAGAAAAATAGCTCAGTGAATGCATCGGTACTACACTATTGCATAAAATTAAATGCTATAAATAATATCCGTGTGATAATATATAAAATTGCTACACAATTACATAAATTAAATGCAAATAATCATATCCATGTTATATCATATAAACTTATCCAGTCAATTCATAACGAATGACCACTTTTCGAATCATGATTCACGTATCCTTTCTGCAATAGACAATTCTCCTCCATTTCCCCTATCTTTAATGGACAAATCTCCGTCAGTCTGGGTCCGGGAGTAACCTCCCATTTCGGTAAACCAAAATGAAAAATCTCTTATTCATAATATTCTTATCATATCCATCACCATCTATAAATACCTCTTACCAGGGATTAATGTTCTAATCATATCCATAACCATGTATAAATACATTTTACAAGTGAGAAATATTCTGATCATATCCATAACCACGTAAAATACATCTTGCCAGTGAGAAATATTATGATCATATCCATAACCATGTATAAATACATCTTAACAGTGAGAAATATTCTGATCATGTCCATATCCATGCATAAATACATCTTACCAGTGAGAAATATTCTGATCATATCTATAACCATGTATAAATACATCTTACCAGTGAGTACACTCACCTTGGCCACTTAATGGGGTTTTCCCTTACCTTTATCTGGCACTTGCTCAATTGGTTATCTATCCGTTACTTTCATTCTTTCAATATTAGTATCATCATAAGAATATTATAATCCAAAGAATAACTTAAACCTAACTCAATTCATAAGCATCATATGATCCCATTCCAATCATTTGTTATAAATCAAGTCTCATCTACTACATGTTAAGATATTTAACACATCCAAATAATAACCCTAACAAACTTTAATTCCTCCGTGGTAATTCTATACGTAATATACTAGGACTACAATTAAAAAGACATCGCATCATTTCAAGTTCCCTAGAGCAAAATATGCTCATTTCTTTACTACATAGCAAATCTAACATATAGGCTCCTCTATCATTTATCAACTTCCAAGAATTTTTATAATTTTTAAACATGACAAATTTCCATGATTTTCCATACTATTTTAATAAATATATTGAATAATAGAAGATTAAAGTTTCATAATTTTCAGAGTTCATTTGATATGTCAAGCAAGACTTCAAACACAAGGTATGCATACTTACCCTTTTGAGGCAGATTCTACCCCTCAACTTAAAACTATCCCCAAGGTCGAACCACTAGGGGTTAAATTCTAATTTTTATATATTCTTTGCATATATGAGTCTATCTTCATATCCACTAGAATTTCTCAATTCTAGATAGTATAAAAAAAACTTATGAAAGTTTGAACACACAAGGGTTCTAAACAAGGCCATATAAAGGATTTACACCTTCATCTTTCTTCGAACTTGTATATACCCGGACATATACATCAAGGCATGAAAGTTTAATAAACAATTGATTATTTATATCATTTAAATCAGTAATACAAGAAAAATAACAATATTTATGGATAAAATTATCTTAGGGACCTTTTCGTAATTTTCTATTCATTTTACTCAATTTTTATATTCACTTTCTTCTTCTTAAACTTCCCGATTCTTTATCTTCAGAACAAACTCTCTAATGGATGAATTTTTCTGAAGAAAGAGGTTATTATAAGGGGTTTAAGTAGGCCAAACCATCCTCCCCTTCCAACCAATCAAATCATAACACATGGTGTACTAATAAAACAAAATACCACTTAACGGATGGCAAATTTGCCCTCGTTTCGTAATTTCAGTATAACTCCTTACTTGGACCTTTGTTTTGCACAAAGTTTGTTGTGTTACAAACTTAAATCATATATATACAACTATATATTTTTACCTCAAGTCAATTGTTATATTATAAGGTTAAAAACTAATCTCCAACATGAGCATATCTACCCCAAGCTTCAAAATTTCAAGTTTGTAACCAATTCGATATTTCATGATTTATGGAGGTAGGATTAGACTAAATATAATAACCTAATGCTATATACATTAATAACACGTTATCCATATCACATAAGGTAGGGATGATTTAAACATAATTTACCATAATTATATCCGGGTTGTCACAATAATATTGGAGGATGTCGTGACACGCTGTAAAATTTATTAATTGATTGATCCGGTCCAACACAAATTCATGGGAATCAAATAATTGAATATCATTCTAAGCATGAATACAGTAAAAATTAAATGCATAAAATAAATAACTACAACACACCATAGGTTAACCACATAACTCTGATACTGAACCAACCAATAGTATTAGTACCATTGTGTAACTACAACTCTAACATGTAAATCAAACCACTAAAACGCTCTCAAGGCTGAAGTGACAAAACTGCTTATGTCCTGAAAATAAGAAGTTAACATTAACATTAACAGAAATCCTACAAAGTATAACAATATAACGGAGTTTGTTCTACAGTATAATGAGATATCTTCATCTCATATTTTAGTTTCTTTTGACTTATCCCAACGTACAGAGACCTAGATATCATATGCATCTAATCGTAAACCCAAATGAACCCCCAGATTAAATATTATTCATTTCAATTCATTGTTATTTTTTGACAACCCGCATATTCTAATACCGAGTGGTCAATCGCCTACTAAAATAAAAGTAGAATCTCAATATGATTCATTCTCAGCATCACCATTGCAACCACAATATAATATGAAAAATACAAATAAACCATACAATTAAAATGAATGAATAACTCACTATTCATAAAAAGATAAAAGTAAACCGAATAAACCATTGGTCACTAACAGTAAACATCAACCTAAATAAACTTAATACTAAAATAACATCTGACTACAGAAATAAACATCTGACAATAATATAAAATCTAATACATCTGAAAACTGGAATGAAAAGTTCCTATCTAGATAGAATAACTTGAGGCTTATGAAACAATCATATATCATCCATAGCTACTGCAACGGCATAAATGGATTTATCCCTACGGTTCCGGCTATTACCGCTGCACACCTAGGGTTTAAAAAGGAAAATAAGGAAAAACAATTGCCCACGGATCAGAGCTCAAAAATTGGAAAACATTTTGGAAGTAGATAACTGTTTTAAATTAATTGAAATGGTAGTGTATTACATTCATAATTAACCAGTCGAACTCATATGAGATCACACCTTACCTCTCAACTACAGTGCTTACCTAACGTGTTCATTTAATTATCCTAATTAAACTACCCAGTCAAACTAGGATAATGTAACTACTATCCAAGACCAATCCCCGCTAATTCTCTATATTAGAAAAGTATAACTACCTTCATTAGGTATACGTTCATCAATGATATTGTAGCGACACACTTGTTATCGATAAATATTCACATAATAAACATGACATAGCTATACTCGAGCAATAAATAGATATATACATCATATCATTTAAACATGGACGTATATATAACTCACTATATACACATAATCGTATCCCCGGATCTTGGACTCCATGGATACATCCCTCATGCTACCAGGCATCACGCATCATAGTGAGCCACCGAATCAGAATCTCACCATCTATTCCAAACGTAAGCACAAGCAATGGAGGCGATCATAAACATATATTCGGGATCGCAACCATACGACATCGCACTCAACCGTGCTCGAAACCACATTTATCCTCACACACATATTATGTCCATGCAAAAGTATTATTACCTGGGGAATCAATCCAACCCTGCTGGTAAACTCGAGGGTGGACTGTCGAGTACGCGTAACCTCCTAATGATAGCACGACTGAGTAGGTATGTTACACATAAACAAGAAACAATCACACACATGCGCACGCACACGCACACGCACACACACACACACACACACACACACACACACACACACACATATATATATATATATATATATATATATATATATATATATATATATATATATATATATATATATATATATATATATTTATGACCCCAATATGTACATATATCAACTACCGAGCTCATACAGATATCCTATAGTGCAGGATTCACCTAATCCCTGAAGTTTGAACCAACTTTTCTATTAAACATTCAAATGTTCACTCACTTGAATTTACGGTTCTCCTCATTAGAACTCATAAAACGAACCAGTTTGTTACCCCCAGAATCAAAATTTCCAAAAGAAAGTCCAATCCAAAACCACCAATATAAAATTTCGGTATCACGGACCTTTTAGTAGAAAATTCATAATAAATTTAAAATAAATCAAAACAATACGAAACTAGCACCCACACCTTCGTAATTCCATTTTGCACAACTTTTATCCAATTTTTAAAAGAGAATCGGTTCTCTTCCCTAATAATCTGGTTCAATTGTTAAACATCTTCTTCCTCGAGTTTTCTCCTCCAAAACCCTCCAATGGAGGTTTCTACCCACTCCAAAAAAATTAAATATTACAACATTAACCTAACATTCCAGATGTATTTTAACATAAAACTAACCCCAAATCACAAATTAAACCCCAAGATTTTGAATCAAACTTCCAATTAATTAAACACAAAAAATTCCCCAAATTAATTATCGGCGAGTCCTACTTGTTGTATACTGATACGACCGCGTCGTATGACTATATGGACTTTGTGACGAGTTGGTTGATGGCGCCCAGTATATATGACGCCTTGATCTTCCCTCCTGTGGGTTCGAGTCGGGCGGTGGGGTCTTCCCACAGCGGCGGCGGTCCGTCGGCGTCTGCGATGGCGGTGACTTCAGAGGTTTCTTTTATGAAGTTGCACACTCCTTCATACAACATTTGGCGGGATGATGGAGGGATGGTTCCTATGATGCATCGTCCTCATGCGATGGATCCGGAGGAGATGGGTTTGGCAGAAGAGGTCCTTCATCTTTCGGTATACCTTCTTCCTCTTTTTGGTTCCTTTTCTGTTTTGATCCCTCTTTGATATTGATTTTACCTTTTACTTGCAGCAAGTCCGGGTGTCGACCACTTGGCTGAGGGACATTAGAGACTGGATATCTTCGGCGACTGCCCACATTCGAGATGCGGTCTCGGTTCCTTTTTTATTGGTGTCATCTTCTTCATCCGGGGAGAACTCTGGCTCGAGTAGCAGTGGTGTGTCATCTTGCCGTAGGGGAAACACAGCGCGTCATAGGGGTGGAATCTCTTAGAGAGAGGGGTGAAGGGTAGGTGAGAGAGAGAGAGAGAGAATGTGGGTTTGGGATGAGTCCCGTTGTTTTTTCTTTTCTTTATTTCCTACAAATTTTTATGTAACACAGAAGAATACATATACAATGCAATGGAGTTTTTTATTATCTTTATTAATGATGAGTGAATGAATGCATGTACATGCGCTTTTTACTTTCCTGCTGAGACCGTAAAAAGAGATATTTTTGGGATTTTGGAGGAAAGTTTTAAAAAATAGAAATTATATAGGGGTGGCAGAGGATTTTTAAAATTCTACTGAGAATATCAATTTATCTTTTATTTAGCTTCTGATTTTGACAAAAGTGGAAAAAGAAAAATTTCCAAAATTAGGGGGTTACCGATCGGCAAGACCCTCGTCCTGCCTATCGACAGTCAAGTCCATTCCCATCAATTCAAATCTTTGATTAGTGCCCTCTTCAGCCTCTTGTACTTTGTGGGGTAGGATTTTCTTCGATTTCTGCAGGGGTCATGTCTTTTGTGAGGGTTCTAAAGTATAAAAAGGGATAAAGGGTGGAGTGTTTTCATCACACCTTCACACTCTTATTTTCTTACTATCTACTAGTCTTGCAAGATGGCTCTCCCTGGTAGCATTGAGTTTGCTAACTATCTCGAAGCCTTGGAATCAATGTGCTCTTATAATGTAGACTAAGATGCTTTCAATATGCGTCGAGTCTCTTTGTGGCGCAATCGGCCCATTGAGTGGAACATGCTGACGGCGGTGGTATAATTTTGGTACCCCGAAGACCATGTATTCCTCTTTGGGTTGGATGAAGTTTATCCTACCTACGAGGAATTTTCTGCCATGATGGGGATAAATCCCGGTGTTACTGTGGCTTTACCCGAATATTCCCATTCTCCCAGGGATTTTCTGGCCTGTCTTATCGGTCCATGGAGTGCATTCGAAACTCTGTTCAGGTAGGGGAATCTTGGGGACCCCAGGATGCAGATGATGATGATGGAGCGGGTTCCTCTGGTAGCTGCGGATAGGACTCTTAGAGAGTTTATAATGGGGAATAAATGTGGGGATTTTATTTTGGCTTTTTTAGGAAGGTAGGGGGAAGGGAGTTTATCCGTTCCTTTTTCCCATGTAATTCAACGTAAGAGTTTTCTTATTAGTGAAATAAACAAGTTTTTTATCATCCAGTTGTACCTTTTGATGAGTTTTGTGCTTTTGAACTATCTATACCGATCGCTAAGGCATACATAATCCTTTTGTTCAAGTGTATGTTAGAATGGACTGTCGTTCTCGGAGATAAGAAAAGAATAGTATTTTGTGAAAAAGAAAGGTTCGTGCTCATGTAAGGTGTATGAGTTGCCTACGTACCTCTAGAATTTTTGAAAAGTTTTAATTTTTTTGAAAATGGTTTTTTTTGCAGAGGATCAGGCCCACGTAGTTTTGGGTAGAAGGAAATGAAGAAATATTTTTTTTTAAGAATAGAAGGGAGATGAGAAGAGTCATAGCGCGCTGAGATTTCGGACTAGGGGTAAAACTTATTGAGACGGTCCAGGTTGATTGGATGATCCATCTCTTCCCCATCTAAGTCTGTGATCATGGTGGCACTGCCGAACAAGATCTTCTTGACAATGTAGGGGCCGCTCCACTTGGGCTTAAATTTCCCTCTATGGGTTCTATGATTTCTTTGAGGGCTAGGTCCCCTTCTCGGACACCGCGATACTTCACTCTCTTATTCAATGAACATGCTATTTCATCGATGGTAACCTTATATGTGGTATAGCGCCTTCAATCTCCTTTCATCTAGGAGGGTCAGCTCATCAAGACGGCTTTGGCATAGGTCTTCTTCTCTGACCTTGCTCTCAAGCATGACGCGCAATGAGGTTATTTCCAGTTCCACGGGTAGGATTGCTTCCATGCCGTAAACTAGAGAGTAAGGGGTAGCCCCAATAGAGGTTTGAATTGAAGTTAGGTATCCTTAAAGGGCGTACGGGATCCGATCGGACCAATCTCGACAGCTTTTGGTCATCTTGCTGATGATGGCTTTGAGGTTCTTGTTAGCGGCTTCAACTGCACCGTTGGTCTGAGGTCGGTAGGGAGAAGATTTGTGTCTTTGAATCCCATATTCGTTGACCACTGATGTGACATCTGCCTCGAAATGCAACCCGTTATCTAATACTAGCTTGTGCGGGACCCCATACCGGCATTTGATGTTTTTCTTGATGAATTTTGCCACTTTCTTGGCGTTCAGCATTGCGTATGACTCAGCTTCGACCCATTTGGTGAAGTAATCAATAGAAACTAAGATAAACTCATGGTCATTGGAAGCCTTCGGTGTAACCTTCCCTATCATGTCGATGCCCCATGTGGAGAATGGACAGGTAGAGGTCATGTTGTATAATTCACGTGGAGGAAGATGCTGAAGATTGGAGAACTGTTGGCATTTGAAGCATTTATGGACATAGGCGGTGCAATCTTGGGTCATGGTGGTCCAGTAGTAGCCTTGTCGGATGATCTTTTTGGCAAGCATGTGACCGTTCATGTGGGGTCTTCATTCCCCACTATGGATCTTCTGCATTATCTTTTCAATGTCAGCCCCTACGATACAGTGCATACGAGTTCCATCGAAGTTCCTTTTGAGCAGTGCTTTGTGACAGATGATGTATTGGGAAGCCAACCTTCGAAGGGTTGCTCGATCTTTCTTGTTGGAACCCTTGGGATACCTATCATTATTGAGCAGGCGCCAGATATCATAGTACCAGTAATTGTATAGCTCATGATCTTCTATGGAGATAAGCTCAATGTGGTAGCAGTGGGTTGGTTTGTCTTGCTTTTGAACCAGGAAGGGGGTCATTGTTATTCCTTCGGGCATGTAGACTATGGAGGCCAAGGTAGGTAATGGAAGGTGGTGTCTTGGAATTAGGAGGCTAGCTCTTCTAAGTGGGCATGGAAGGGTTAGAACTTCTCATCCTTAACTCTCCATTTTCTGAGCACTTGAATGATGATGAGGGCGAAATCCCCGTAGATGTCTAGGCATTGAATACCTTTCTTGAGAGCAACCTTGAGGACTACCGTTCATGCCTCGTATTCAGCCATGTTGTTGGTGCAATGGAAATCCAATTTAATGGTGATGGGAGTGTGGAAGTCATATGGGGCGATCATAAGTATCCTAATGCCATATCCTTTTTTATTGGCAGCTCCGTCGACGAACATTTGCCACCGGAGATTGCCCTGGGCAGTGCACAGGATGTTTTCATCTGGGAATTCAGAGATCCAGACATCGGCTTCATCCATGAGGTAATTAGCGAGGTAGTCAGAGATGGCTCTTACTTTCATGGCTTTTTGTGTGACGTACACGATATCGAACTCGGCTAGGAGCATCAATAGGCCTTTCAATGGAGCCGAGCAGCTCGATTGCTCGGCCTGCTAAATTTGGGTCGAGCTTTTATTGAGTTTGAGCCGAGCCGAGTTTGAGCTGAGATATTAAGCTCGAATACAATTTGAGCCGAGCGCGAGCGAAGCACTTTCGAGCCCGAACTAGGCTAGGCCCAAAATAATGTATATGTATATGTATATATATATATATATATATATATATATATATACAAAATTATTTTATTTTTCATGATATGTACAAACAAAATAATTTTTTTTAATAAATTATTGAACTTAATATTAAAGAAATAAAAATAAGGTGGGTTAGATTTAAGTTACAAGCGTGCGGCGGCAAGCAGATAACCCAACCCATTCAGAAGATTTTGTGGTTTTTCATTTTCCCTCTCTCTCTCTCTCTCTCCACTATAATCTAGGGCAAAAATCGGTCGTTTGTTGATCAGGTAAATTTCTCTTCATCTGTTTGTTGTTCTATTTGTTGATCGGCCATGCTGTTCTCTTCATTTGTTGCTCTATTTGTTGATCAGGTACACTTCGACATAACTGGACTGGTCCACAAAGTGAACCCGATTCGAGTTTGGATTTGAGGTGAGTAATGGGTTTGATTTGTGGCTAGTTATGCCATCAATTTCCTGGTTGATCAAAAGAGCGGATTTCTTATACCAAAATTACCACAGCTTTTTAGTTTGGTCCCCCATTGTTAATGGTTTTGGTTTATGAGAAAAGCTTATATGCAGGTCAAGTCTAAAATAAATAAATGCGTGTCTGTTTTTATATCATTTTAGTTTCTCATTTAATTTCAGTGCAAAAGTTAATTTCAGTGCAAATAATGAAGTTTTTAGTTTGGTTATGTTTTTAGTTTTGGAAGTTTTCAGCTCATGTTGTTCTGTTTTTTTATTATATATAATATTCTACTCTTTTTATTGGACAAATGCCAATGTCAGATGCAAATAATGAAGGTGTTGGGAATACTACTACCACGCAGTCTATCGTTCCAAGTGTCCCTACCGAGTTGGTTGAGAAGCGAAAAAGAGAAGTGAAAACAAGATCTCTAGTGTGGATTCACTTCACAAAGGTTGAAATAAGCACTGGACTACGAAAATGTAAGTGTAATCATTGTAAGAAATTATTTTCTTGTCCGAGTAAGGGTGGAACAACCCATTCACATTACAAATAGGTTGTGTCCGGTTTATAATAAAGAGAATCCTATTGAGGGGGGGGGGGGGGTCACAAACATTTCTTAATTTAGAAAAAGGGAAATTGGAGAATGTAGCAATCTTGTTCCATGGAAATTTGATCAAGAGCGCTCTAGGAGTGACTTCACATATTTTTAGAAGATTGGGAGAAAGTTGAAATTGTTTACCAATTTTTAGACGTTTTTTTATCGTGACAAATGTATTCTCTTCACGTACTAAGTGCACTTCTAATGTCTTCTTTCGTGAGTTTTATCGAATTCTTATGTTGTTGCGAGAGACTTCAATGGATTTGAATTCATTGCTTGGATGTATGGCATTAAACATGCTTGTGAAATTTAAAAAATATTGGTCAAAAAAAGAACCAAACATATTACTTTATGTCCCTCTTATCCTTGACCTGAGGTTTAAGGATAAGTATTTGAAATTTTGCTACCAGAGGATATACGGTCCTTCCACCGTTGATAGTTTGATGAGTCGCGTGCATAGTGTGATTCACGATCTGTTTGATGAGTACATGTCTTTATATGATAATTCTTGTCTTTCGGAAGAGATCAGTGAGAGTGAAAAAAGAAATAATGTTACGTCCTCTAGCACATGTTCATTTTAAAAAAGTATGGATTTTATGGAAGATTTTTATAAATTCAATGAACAAGAATGCACGTCTCGTAACAAAACAGAATTAGATGTGTACTTAGAGGAAAAGCTCCATCCAAGCAAAAATACCAATGATGACGATTTTAATATTTTACAATGGTGGAAGCACAACTCTTCCAAGTTTTCGGTCTTATCGATGATGGCGCGTGACATTCTTGTTATTCCTATGTCATTTGTTTCTTTGGGGAGTGCATTTAGCACCGGGGGCGTGTCCTTAGCCCATTTCGTAGTTCATTACTTCCTTCTACTATTGAATAATTGATTTGTGCCCAAGACTGGATTCAAAGTGCACCTATACAAACTGAATTTGAAGATGAAATTGACACTACATTTGCTGGTAATTTTTCATATGTTACATATTGCAATTTTTATCTTATTTAGCTTATGTAATTGGATTGTCTTTAGCTAATGTAATTACTTCTTAGAATTTTCAGACTTAAACATATGTACGGCGACCGACTAGCTGTCAAATTTTAGACTTGAAAAGTATTGCAAATGGCTGCGACGAGAATCATTTAATTGGTAGGAATTATGGAGGAAATTTGTGCTTTTGTCTGAACGGTTTTTTTCCTGTCTAAACAGATTTTTTGGGTGTTGAATGCGGATTTTAATGCTGTCAAAACAACTTTAAATATCAATATCAGTGCAGAATTCTATTTTTTTAGTTTCGAAATCCATTTTTTAGTGCTTAAATGTGTTTTTAAAGTGTTGAAAGTGCTGAAATTTGTTATTTAAGTGCTGAAATTTGGTTTTGTAATTCTGAAATGTCAAATATTAGTGTTGATATCTGCTATTTTAGTGCTGAAATGTGGGGCTTTAATGCTGAAAATGTCAATAATTTACTGAAATTTGTTATTTAAGTGATGAAGTTTGGTTTTGTAATGCTGAAATATCAAATATTAGTGTTGATATTTGTTATTTTAGTGCTGAAACGTGGGTTTTTAATGCTGAAAATGTCAATAATACTGCTGAAATGCGTTTTTAAAGTGTTGCAAAGTGTTTTTGAAATGCTGAAATTTGTTATTTAAGTGCTGAAATTTTGTTTTGTAATGCTGAAATGTCAAATAATGGTGTTGTTATCGGTTATTTTAGTGTCGAAATGTATTTTTTATTGTTGAAATATAAAATTTAATTTGCTGAAATAAATAAATATGTATTTGAATATTCAATTCGGGCCAGCTCAAATTGGGCCCGATGCCCGATTTACTTTGTGAGCCGAGATTGAGCCAAGCACTCTCAAGCTCGTTCGGGCTGAGCTTGAGCTTGAGCCTAATCAGTCAAAATCGGGTCGAGCCTGAACAACCATAAGCTCCGCTTATAGAGCCCGGTTGACATGCCTAAGCATCAACCATTAGGCCATTCGGTTGGATAAGGCAGGTTTCTCAAGCAGATATTTGATGGGGTCCATTCGGGATACAATTTTGATGAGAAAGGAAAGCATGTAGTGCCGCAACTTTTGGGTGACCCAGACAAGCGCGACACATGCCTTTTCCAAAGAAGTGTAGTTGCCTTCGTATCCGGCCAATTTGCAACTGGCGTAATAGATGGCTCTTTCTTTACCGGAATCTTCAAGGTATTGGGCTAGCAAAGCCCCAGCTGTAGTGTCGATTATGGTTACGTATAGGAGTAAGGAGAGACCAGGCTGTGGTGGCATGAGTACCGAAGGTTGGGTCAGATATTGTTTGATTCAATCAAAAGCTTCTTGGCATGCCTCGTTCCAAACCTTAGTCGAATCCTTTCGGAGGAGTTTGAAGATAGGTTCGCAGATGGAGGTTAACTGAATGATGAACCGGCTGATGTATTGTAATTTTCCAAGTAAATCTCGGAATTCTTTCACTGTTCGGGGAGGTGGAATCTCAAGTATGGCTTTTAGCTTGGCGGGATCTTCTTCTATCCCTTTCTCACTCACCATGAATCCCAAGAGTTTTCCCTTTGTAACGCCATTTATGTGGATCGAGTCTCATCTGATATTGTCGCAGTCGTTCGAATAATTTTCGGAGAGAGGGAACATGACCTTCTCTAGTTTTGGACTTGATAATCATATCATCCACATAGACCTCAACTTCTTTGTGAATCAGATCGTGCAGGATGGTTGTGGCAGCCCTCTGGTAGGTATCCCCAGCGTTCTTGAGGCCAGATGGCATAACAGTGTAACAAAAGGTTCCCCATGGGGTGATTAACGCGGTCTTTTCTTGATGCTATGGGTGCATTTTGATTTGGTTGTATCCGACAAACCCATCGACGAATGATTTGAGAGCATGATTGGCTGTGTTGTCTACGATCATGAAGATATTGTGTAACTGATAATCATCCTTTGGAGAGGCTTTGTTCAAGTCTCGGTAATCTACACACATTCGAATCTTCCCTCCTGATTTCGGCACAGGCACTATGTTGGCTAGCCACGTGCGATATTCGATCACACGAATGACGCCTACGTTCAACCGTTTGACCACCTCTTCTTTGACCTTGAGCGACCATTCGGTGCGAAACTTTCTCAACTTTTATTTAACCAGCTTGTAATCTGGGAGAGTGGGAATCTCATGCTGAGCTATTTCAGGATCAATATCGGGCATATCGTCATAGGACCATGTGAAGACATCCACAAATTCCTTTAGAAATTCTTCGAGTTATGCACACTCATGTTCGTCGAGGGTAGCCCATATCCTAATCTCGTGATGTTGGCTACTAGATCGAGGTTAATAACAACAGTCTCTTCTTCAATAACTTGAACGCGGTTATGTTATTTATTATTAACCTTATTTAGACCAGTTAAGAATTATTCATTTGCAAAATCATCATCATTAAAGGTTTGATTAGAATCCAAATAGTTAATGTAAGGCACAACAAGATACTCAAAATCTTCGTATATTTCATTGTTAGGAAAAATAGCAATTAGACCTCATCAAAGGAGGACTCGATTACATTTGAATAAGGATAGACAACAGAAGAGGAAATAGGGTAAACATTGGGGTTAGGTGGGATTTCAACAGGGAGAACTGGCGCGGCATGCCAGTTAAGGAGAGGTGTATCAGCAGCTTTAATCAGTTAGGATGGATCCAGTAATGTAGTGCCTGAGTGAATTATGCAGAGTATTAGCCCCAGTGTCTATAAGTTGAAGGAATCTTCCGAGTCACTTCCCTCAGTCTCTTCGGTATCTTTGATGAGCGGTTGTACATGGTGTTGGGAACTCTCGGCCCATGGATAGACGTCTTGGAAAAATAGCTCCATTCCAGGCTTCATCTTCTTATCTGTATGGTCATACCATGGTTCTGGAAAGACATAAAAGGGTAAGTCTCCGCCCTCTTTGATGAATCGTCCATTCAATGAGTCACCTGGGATAGTTTGGATGCATTCTATTCCTCTCTTTGGTCAAGATTGGTGGATCATTCTGAGCTCTTGTTCTGATGGTTGATACCCTAAACCACAAGGACGGAATGCTTTCTTCGGTTTAATAGACTCGAGTATCCCTTGCAGTCTTTGTCCTAGCCCCAGTCCGGGCATGAAGTGCATGCTTCTGAACATCTGAATCACATTGATGTTGCCACGAGGGTCGTATTTTGGACAAACCCTTTCTTTGAAGTCGTCCCCTATCGGGAGTAGAGGTGGTTCAACTCAAAATCCTGATAGGAGGATATCATTTGACCCGTGTTGTATCTCAAGGATTGGACTGCTAGTACTTGCACCCTAAGTATTGTCGTCATTGCCCAAAATGGTGATGACTCGTTCGTTGGCGAAGAATTTTAATTTTTGATGGAGTGAGGAAGACACACCCTTGATACTGTGAATCCAAGGTCGTCCTAGCAATATATTGAAACAAGCAGGGATGTCAATAACTTGGAATTCGACGACAGGGTTTATGAGGCCAGCCCCTATTATAAGATTTTTGGATCCCATCACCTCTCGACGGGTATTATCGTAGGCACATACACCAGCGGAGGTTGGAGCGAGGTCACTTTCTTTCAGTCCTAGACATTTGAAGGTTCTCAATGGGCAGACATTCAAAGCAGATTCATTATCTACAAGAGAGAGTGGTACAACCTTTCCCCATAGCTTCGACGGAGATGTTGAGTGCATGATTGTGGTTTGGCCCAATCTTGGGGATTTCTTCTTCGGAAAAGGATAGCATTCGGGTAGAGGTTAAGGATCCAACCAAATTTACCGCTTCTTCTGGTGTGGTAGAAGGAGGAACTATGGGTCCAGTGAGCAACTTGATCAAAGCATTTCTGTGCAACTGAGAGGACATGAAAATCCCCCACAGAGTGATGTTAGCTTGAGTTTTCTTTAGTTTATCGAGGATCTTTCTCTCCTCGAGGGTCATTTCTGGCATAGGAAGGTTTTCAATGCCCTTCCCTTTATCATTGGTTGGTAGTGAGTTTGGGATCTGGTAATGCCTCTCTGATCTGGTCATGTGATTTACTGAAGAAAGGAAGAACACGAATTCCGTTTCCTCGTCAACCTCGGGTTGTTCTGCTACCTTGTTTATTTCTTCGAGGATTTCCTCAAACGATATCATTCCACACATGTCGGCAACCGGGCCAGTTTTCTCTAAAGCATGTTCTTAATTTGATTCCTCAACCCCCCCCCCCCATCTGGCGGCAACAATTCTATCTTTCCACGTGAAGTCGATGCATTCCACAACTTCAACGGCTTCTTCATACAGATCTTCCCATTCTGTGGGGATATGTGAGGGTGAAGGGACCAGGCACCCTTGTAGCTTCATAGCATCAAGTAACTCAGTCATATTGCAAATATCATTGGTTCGCTTGAATATCTCTACCATAACCTGGACAAAATCATCTAAGTTGACTTCATCGGCTGGTACTACCCAATTGTCTGACTCTCGAGCCCATTTTCGAGCTTCCAAGAACAGCGTACTAAACCTTTGGAAATCAATGATCATCTGTGAGGGAAATTTCATCCCGAACTCTAGGAGTTGGTTTAACACTTCTGATAATTCCATACTTTCATTTTTGGAATGGGTACGGACGACGATGCATGCTCTGGTAAGGAGTGACAGTGCATGATTACCGAAGCGAACAGGGTAAAGGAGGAAATATGAGCAAATTTGGAGAGGTTTAGGAGAGTATATAAGTGTGATTTGAGTTGAGGGATCGAATTCTGGGTTATCTTCCAGGACGATGGCATTGGTATGATTTGGGAGTGGGTTGTGAGTAGTGTTTGGCTTAGGATTGGCTGGTAGGGCGATGGTACCCCGATCAATTAGACCTTGAATTACATTTCGAAGGTTGAAGCATTGGTCATGGTATGGCCAGCAGTTTGATAAAAAGCGCAATGAGCATCTGCCTTGAAGTTCCTTGGGAGTGGATTTGGCAATGGACGAGGGTCCAAGGGTTTGATAAGGTTTCGATTCAACAAGGCTTGGTAAACTTTGGAGAGGGGAGCATGGAGCTCGGTGTATTCCTTTCGGACTGGGATAGGGCGGATTTCTGGTGCACATGATATGGTTGGTTGAGAGATATTGTTGATGGTTGAGACTGCAGCACTGGTAGGCCTATTATATTTTATGGTGGTGAATTGTCCGGACACTTTCTTTGGTTCGACATCTATTTTAGCAAGACCTTCCTCGATTTCTACTCCTTCTTCTCTGAGAGCTCGTAAGTGGGGATAGTATTGTCCTCCAATGGTTTATCGGACATAGGGTAAGAAGTTCTTCTTCACTATGCTGACTTGTTCTTCCTCGGAAGGCCGATTGGTCATGGTTGCTGCTTTTTCCCTCCATCGGGCTATGAAGTTATTGATTGATTCCCCAGAGTTCTGTTTGAGCATCTCTAAATCACGATGGGTGACCTCAGGATCTTCATTGTATTTGTACTGTGACATGAATTCCTGAGCTACATCCTCCCAGCTACGGATTCTGGACTCTTCGAGAGATAAAAACCATCGGAGGTCTCTATCCTTCAAAGTTTGTTAAACAATTGAGCCATCACTTCTTCAGAAGCCCCTAGTAGAGTCATGGAATGGTGATAACTGTGAAGATGAACAATCGGGGGTCCACTTCCTTCGAATTTCTCGATATTTGGCATCTTGAACTTCTCGAGTAACCTCTCTTTAGGATAAGGAGACATGTGGGTGTAGTCCATGTAATTCCCTGAGATTCTGACTTGGTCGAACTTCTTAGTGAGCATCTTGAGGTCTTCTTTGACTTTGTTCAGCTCTTCTTCTTTTGGATCAATGACCATAGGCAAGTTAGCCCCATGCTGGGCAAGGTTAGGCATCAGAAGCTGGGAGGGCAGTGGCCCATTAGCAGGAGGGACATGTGGAGCGTGATGATATTCTTCGAGAACCCAGATAGGCTTGGGTGGATCCATATCACGAGGGAATAGTTCATCGGATTCTTGAGGAACGGGAACCTGGTTTCGTTGCATTTATCGGACCTCAATTTGGAGATGTTATGCTTGTTTATATTTTCATGGACCTCAATTTGGAGATGTTATGAGGGAATAGTCTAGCCCTCAAAATGGCAGTCCCCAACGGAGTCTCCACTGTGGCCATACCCAATCCTCGCGGTGGGCGGGTGGAGTGAGGATTCTTAGGTCCCGCGCGTCCCTCTCTGGAGCACTTCGACTGGCGTCATTGGGTGAGGTGAAAAATATAGAGAGAAGGAGTCGCCTGTCTATTTTACTCAAAACAGACAAAAGAAAGGGAGCCATCCCTAAGGACAGCATCTAAAGACATACTGATACATATGAAACCAAAATGATTCGAAAAGGGTCCAGAGGCTAAGTTACAAAATGGGAAGGTGTTAGGAACCCATTCCACCCTTACGGTCTCACATGGGTTTTTGTTGTTTTCCTTTATTTTCCCCGTGATATGTATGCATGTGTATATGTAGTGGAGATAGGAGTCATCGACTTGTACCATGGAAGGGGTAAAGCGAGCCATTCGTAGGAATGTAAAAATAATGTTAGATAATAGGATTTACGCGATTATCGTCGCGTTGATCGTTACGATGGAACGACAACGCATGTGGAATAATACGCCACTAAGAACAAATATATGTATATATAGATATATGTAATATAAGAGAGTGGACTTTATAGGAAAAAGAAAATGAGAGAAAAAGTAAAAACAAAGAACTCGAGTCTCGGGTTTTACCCCGAGACGCCTACGTAGCCTATAGAGGCATCAAAGTCCACATAGTTCGTATGCAAAATGAGGGGTGGGGTTTATCCCATAAATCCAATCGGGGACTTCTCTTATTTGTGTGTTGTGTGTGTAAAAAAGTGTTTTAGTTGTGAGAAAAGTGTAAGAAAAGTGTGAGAATTCCCGTTTGGAATTTATGAGCAAACCCTATTTTTCTTTTTTTTAGGTTTTTACTTGTATGAAAATAAGATATATGCAATAATACTAGATAAAAAAAATATATTAGGATATGTGAGATGAGAGAATAAAAGTGCTAAGTAATAAAATAAGTTAATGCGAATTTATGGGAATTTAAGGAGAGAAATGAGAAAATTGGACCTTCTTGAAGATCTTGAGCTTGATCTTGAATGTTGCAGAGCATCCCTTGCACTTGGATGATGATGGAGGGTAGTGAATTCACCAAGGATGATGAAAAGGATGATGAAAAGTGAAGGTTGGAAAGGGATTTGGATGTGGAAATCGCGCTGACTTCGAGAGAGGTTTTCTGGATTTGCTGAGAGTGATATCTATAAAATCTGGGATCTCCCTTGCAATGAGGGCAAGGCCTCCTTTTTATAGGCCCAGCTCATTGCTGATCGGCATAGCCCTGTTTTTGCCAATCGATAGGTGTGTTTAGGCACACTACCGATGGGCAGGGTCTAAGACCTGCCGTTTGGCAGTGTCTTTCAAGCCTTTTCAAAAAATCATCCACAGAGAGTGAATCGGTTATCCAAATTGTGCACGGGGAAAACCGTTGGAAAGGTAATTCAGAGACCTTGAAAATTCCTTTGGACCGCTCTCGGGTTCGGGAGTTGACTTTGGGACAAATGTGGCTCAGAAGCACTCGTCGGTCCTTTAGACGGGGGATCGTCGGACTCAAATAGATCGCTCGCCCGCATGGTAAGTTTGAATCATGCATAGGGAGGACCATTGGAAAGGTTAGGAGATGTAATTCGATATTCCAAAGATTTTGCTCCGATTTGGGCAATTGACTTGGTCAACCAAGCCCTAGAAGTGTTTCGTGACCTCTTAGAGTAAAAAAAATGGTTTTTGGGAGAAAATGGGTCGTTCGTCCGTATGGTAAGTTAGAATCGCGCACGGGATGGACCATTGAAAAGGGGATTCAGGGCCCTTTGAAGATTCATTCAGTCTCGATCAAGCTGAAGACTTTGACTTTTGGTCAAACGGAGCTTGGGAGTGCCTGATGGCTTCTAGGTCAGTACTCGGGGTATGACCTGGGTCTGTAGTGATGAAGGGAGGTGCTAGGGACCTAAGGAGAGTTTAAGGGGTAACAAAATGGGGTGTCTACAGGTTCAATTCATTTTTCCTCCACATCGGTTCGGTTACATCTTTGTAGTGCTTTACAGGAGCTTTCCCGGGATGGGATCGGTTATTTTTCCTTCCTTTAGGTTCAGTTCCATCTTTTTGAGGAACTTTTCCTCCTTGTATTTCCTTAAAGCTTTTGGTGCGGACCTCGGATTGGGATGTCGGTCCTTCCTAAACACTGAATACCTACAAAATAGATGGAAAATACTCGAAACTCGGCGTACTCATTAGAAACTTGTCCAGAGCAATGATATGATATAAATCCACTTGAATTACACTTTGCGGAGAGATAAAAGCCTCTAAATTAAGGGGATAAATGGGAAGAATTTATGCCTAATCAAACCCCCCTAACTTAGAACTTTGATCATTCCGATCAATGTAAAAAGAATCAAAACATGGTCTAACTCGAAAATGGGATATAATACCTCTTTCCCGGGCGAGCGATTGCATTTAGCGTATGCAACAAGCCTTTAAACCCCTAGGTTACCCTAGTAGGACGAGTGGTGTCTCATGAGGGTTTGCAGTGAATATACCCACAAAATTCGACTCAAAGAAAACTCAAAATATGCAAAAATTGTATAATTCAAACTTTTCCAAAAAATAGTCATCATCATTTCATGTTCAAGAGTCTCAAATCATAGTGCGTGTGTGCGAAGCCAGAAATTTAACCGTGAATTTCCACCGATTGACCATTACGTTACTTATCCGAAAATTCATTTTGATTTCAAAATCTCACGGAATGCTCTCACAAACGAATCACTCGGAATGTGAATATTCTCTCGGTACGCGTGATTTATAAGAGTAAATGTATGGGAACCAAGTTCAAGTATACAAGTAGAAAAATGAAAATTTATGGTAACCGGATCTCATCATCAGATTACGGATATAAGAAAACGGGAACATTGCCTCTAGTTAGTATCTTTGATCTCTTTTATTATCTTTTTGTGTTTTTGCTCTCCACGCGGTAACCAATTTCGCAATTCTGGACTTGGTTAGTACTTTTTCGGGCTAAAGGTGTATTGGGTAAAATGAGAATGGTTGGGAACTTCGGAATTGAAAAATATTCTTATGATGTCCGTTAGTGGTTTTCAGAGTTTTTGCTCATTTTTTTCTTCTTTTTCCATTTTTTCTATTTTTCACGCTTTTCTTTTCTTGCTATTTTTGTTGAACGTAGCTATTTTTTTTTCTTGCCCCTTTTTCTGCACTTTTCGGACTTAATTTCTGATTATCACTTTTCACAATTCCAGGCCAATTGGGGTTTTCGGGTTGTCAAATGAAAGGGAAAAGTTTATTTGGCTCAATTTGGGTTATAAAAGGGATAATGATTCGCTACTTTTTTTGGCCAATATTTTTGGGTGAGAAATGAGGGCCTACTTCATTGTCCAAAACATGAATTGCATTACCATACGGGTTTTCGAGATGAATTAAGTTTAGAGATCTATTTTGACACATGTTTCAAGGCAATATCACACATATTTTCCATAACCGATCAAAGTGAAAGGATTGAGATCCTCGACGACTTATTCGACGCTGAAAAGAACTTTTGAGTTAACAATTAACTCGAATTGATTTATAAAGTTTCACAAGAATGAAAGGCCCGAATCTCACCGGGGTTGTTAATATCCACATTTATTCGTTAAGTCGCCTATGTTTACTCAATTTGCATCTTTAATCAATTTCGGCTTTCTGTATTGTGTTTTTACAATTTGAGACTTTTAATGATATTTTCGAAAAATTTGAATTCCAAATTTTATTTATTTTGAAAAAAATATTTTTGGGTTTTTCAAGATTTTATGATTTTTTTGTAATTTCTAGGCATTTTTGAAAATTTGTGAAGTTTTAGAAAGATGCACTTGTGACCCCCCCCCCCCCCCCCCCACAAACTTAAACTTTTACATTGTCCTCACGCAAAAAGGACTAAAATCTAACTCAGAGCGAATTAAAAGTGCGAGAAAATAAAACAAACAAATGAAATAGAAATGCAGAATTTTTATAGATAATTAACAGTTGTGTTACGAAAGGTAGGGAAGAACACACAACCAACAATGTTTAAACAACCACCACAAACACACAAACAGCTAACACAGACAAGGGCTTCATTGGGGTGACGGATTGGAGGGCATGGGTGCACTGGGATCGTAGGGATCATAGAAGAAGGTGGGGGCGGTCCCCCGAAGTTGAGCTCGTATAGATGGGCTTGGAGTTGATGCATCATGCTCGTGTCCCTCCGGTAGGCGTCTTGATCCCTTTGATAGGTCGCTTGGTCTCGATTTATTGGGTGATGAACCCGTCAAAATGGGATTCCACCGCTGCAAAGCGCCTATCGAAATCCGCACCCGGGGGCTCAAAGTCTGAGTCATCGTCTGATTCATATTCTTCTTCTTCAGCCCCGCCCATTTCGATGTCCTCAGCCACGGGCTGTTCAACAGGGATCTCCTCCTCGGTCTCTAAATTAATTGCCTCCCGGGCAGATCGATGGGCAGCTCTATGCTGGGCACCCCGAGTGCGTGACACCTTCCCAATGGGTTCCGGTAGGCGTGGGAAAGTGTGAGGTGGATGGATACCAGTGTCGGTAAGGAGGGAGGTGATGAGGCGTGCATAAGGGAGGGGCACCGCACCTTTTTGCTCCCAGGTCGCGTAAAGAATATCGGCGTAAAGCATGCGGGCCCGATTGAGGGTGAAGTTTGGGTCGAAAAGGTGGTACACGAGGGTCACTTGGCGAGGGCGTATCACCGAGTTGATTGAGGTTTGAAGAAATTTGGCGCACACTATATTGAAGGTGATGCGCGTCTTATCGTTTAGGCATCCCACGGGGAAGGTACCCCTTTCCCAAATATCGTTGGGAGCGAGACAGTCGATGCATTGTTGTTGGGGAATGGTGGGGGCATTGGTTGGGTAGTCATAGATTTTCGGGTGAGGGACGCCCTTGGTAGCAAGTTTGTGAGCGATAATGGCCAAGGAAAACGGGATGGATCGGCCGTCGACAAAGGCTTGGCACTCGAACTCGCCCGTGCAGGCGAGAGAGCCATAGAAAGATCGGACTTCGTCCCCCCATACGACATTGTGGGGTTCTTGGAGGTATTGCACCCACCCCCTCCTGCTGAAAAGGTTGGTGACTGAGCGGGGCAGCTCGTCCCAATTGACGACGCATTCAATGTGAATTTGGCGGGACAGGCTGAATTTTTTTTCACACTATAAGCGCTCCATGTGGGAGCGGTATTCTCCATTGTCGTTGGGCAGAATCTCGATGGACATATATTTCGGGGGAGGAGAGAGATTTGCCATGGAAATATTGGGGAATATAGGGAATGAGAGAGTTAGGGTTGTAGAGAGGGAGGATAGAGAGGAGGTTTGAGGGAAATAGTAAGGTAGGGGTCGGTTTTATAGGTGGTGGGGAGGGTTGGGGGAAGGAATTTGGAGGGAAAAGGAGAAGGGCAGTTTGGAGGGAAAGGGGGGGATGAATGGAGGGAAAGGAGGGGATAGGGGGAGGGATGGTCACCTAGGGATGAACCAAAATCGCAGAAACCGAACTGATCCGGTTTAGGGGTGATTCGGTTCGGTCTTGCAATTTTTCAAAATCGAACCGATCCGATTAGGGGATTTGGTTCGGTTCCATCTTAGCAGAACCCCCTTTCTTAGACTACTGCACTAGAATCCTACACCCTTGAATTTCGGAACACTTTCTCACTTATTCTCCCACTTAGATTTCTAGATGCCCTCATGAAGTGCGTGTTGGTGCACGTGATCCTAACCCTAACCTCACATAACCTACCTATGGACTCAAGCTAATCTACCGACACTCAACTACGATATACAAGAATTCACCCCATACGCGTCAGGGGTGCGTTGACCTCTCAACTCAAGCTCATTTGACCCCTAAATGGGGTCCGACAACCAGATGGTGTCGATCTCTTCTACGCACGCCTCAACATATAGCTTTAGGCATTTTCCATTGACTTTGAATGCATCCCCCCCTTTTGGATCTTCCAACTCTATCGCTCCGTGGGGGAATACGCTTCTCAAAATGAATGGACCAGTCCATCGGGATCGCAATTTACCCGAAAATAGATGAAGATGGGAGTTATAGAGGAGTACCTTTTGTCCCGGTTGAAACTCTTTTCGTCGGATAATCTTATCATGTGGTAGTTTCATCCGGGCTTTTGAAATCTTGGCATTATCATACGCATCATTGTGTATCTCCTCTAATTCATTCAGTTGAAGCTTGCGAGCTTCACCGGCTTTGTCCATATCATAATTTAATCTCTTAATGGTCCAATATGCTTTGTGCTCTAACTCAATGGGAAGATGAAAAGGCTTTCAATACACAAAGAGGAATGGGTACATTCCGAGCAGTTTCTTGTATGCGGTACGGTAGGCCCATAGCGAATCATTCAATCGAAGGGACCAATCTTTTCGATCGGGATCGATGATCTTCTCTAGTATGTGCTTGATTTCACGATTTGCCAATTCGGTCTGTCCATTCGTTTATGGGTGATAGGTCGTTCCAACCTTGTGAACGACGCCATACTTTCTCATGATCTTCTCGAATGGCCTGTTGCAAAAGTGCGTGCCATTATCACTAATTATCGCTTTTGGAGCACCGAAGCGAGAAAGTATGTGTTCCTATAGGAATTTTATCACCACTTTATTGTCATTAGTCTTGGTAGCTATAGCTTCCACCCATATATAAACGTAGTCTAACACGACAAGGATGTATAGGAACCCAAAAGATGGGATAAAAGGGCACATGAAGTCAATACCCCAACAGTCAAAGATCTCAATAATGAGAATCGGGGTTAATTGCATCATGTCTTTTCGGGTAATCTCTCCCATCCCTTGACATCTATCGCAAGATTTGCAATAATTTCTCACATCCTGGAATATTGTGGGCCAATACAAATCGTATTGAAGAATTTTAGCGGCTGCCTTTTTCATGGAAAAGTGGCCTCCACAAGCTTCTGAATGACAGAATTGGATGACTTTTGGGATTTCGTCATCCGGTACGCATCGTCGGAAGATCTGATCAGCGCAATATTTAAAAAGAAATGGATTATCAGATAAAAACATGTGCGACTAAGTGATGAACCTCTTCTTATCTTGGGGTGTCCAATCGAGAGGGATGGCTCCCGTGATAATGTAGTTCGCTATATTCGCAAACCATGGCAAAGAAGAGGTGGAAAAAAGTTACTCATCCGAAAAATATTCGTCTATGAGTTTAGTATCACTAGGAACGTCGGACGAAAGTCGTGATAAGTGGTCTGTAACAACGTTTTCTACTCTTTTTTTTTCTTTAATGGAGAGATTAAAATCTTGTAGGAGTAGGATCCACCTTATGAGGCGCGGATTTGCGTCCTTCTTTTCAAGTAGATATTTTAACGTCGTGTGGTCGGTGAAGCATGTTATGGGAGAACCGATGAGATAGGACCAAAATTTATCGAGAGAAAATACTACCGCTAGCAACTCCTTCTCCGTAGTGGAGTAATTGAGTTGTGGTCCGATAAGGGTTCGACTAGCGTAATAGATGACATGAGCCTTATTGTCTTTTCTTTGGCCCAAAACAGCCCCTATGGCATAATCTCGAGCATCACACATAAGCTTGAATGGTAAGGACTAATCCGGAGTTTTCATAATGGGACCGGACACAAGCATGTTTTTCAGTTTTTCAAAAGCGCTTTGGCATGCTTCCGTCCACTCAAATGGGGTGTCCTTCATGAGGAGATTGCTTAAGGGTATAGCGATGGTGCTAAAGTCCTTAATAACCCGTCTATAAAACCCCGCGTGGCCCAAGAAGGAGCGCACATCTTTCAGCAATTTAGGTGGGGGTAGGTCATCTATAACATTTATTTTTGCTCGATCAACCTCGATCCCTTTGGATTACACGATGTGGACAAGAACTATACCCTCGGTTACCATGAAATGGCATTTTTGCCAATTCATCACTAAGTTCTTTTCCACACATCGGGCTAGTACTTGCTCAAGATTGGATAAACATATGTCGAAATAGGTGCCAAAAACACTAAAGTCGTCCATAAACACCTTTATCCCTCTCTCAACCATGTCACTGAATAAGCTCAACATGCACCTTTGAAAGGTCACCGGTGCATTACACAAGCCAAATGGCATACGTTTGTAGGCTAACGCTCCAAAGGGGCAAGTGAATGTTATTTTCTCTTAATCAAGTACATCGACCTCAATTTGGTTATATCCGAAATAACCATCTAGAAAGCAATAATAAGAGTGGTTCACTACTCTTTCAAGCATTTGATCGATAAATGGTAAGGGAAAATGGTATTTTCTAGTTCCCGCATTGAGTTTCTGGTAATCAATGCAAATGCGCCATCCAGTGGTGGTATATTGGGGAACTAGCTCTCCCATGAAATTTTCAATCACAGTCATACCCAACTTCTTCGGGACGACTTGAATGAGGCTCACCCACTTGCTATTCGAGATTGGGTAGATAATCCCGACATCCAACAATTTTATACTTTCAATCCTCACCACATCTTTCATTATGGGATTTAGCCGTCTTTGCATTTCTCTCGAGGGCTGAACATCCTATTCGAAATGAATCTTATGGGTGAAAATTAGGGGGCTTATCCCCTTTAAATCATCTATACACCAACCAAAAGCATCTTGGTGCTTCCTCACAATCTTTAATAGTTTATCCTCATGTTTCTCATCTAAGTTAGAGGAGACAATAACAGGAAATGTCTCACTTTCACCTAGGAAAGCATATTTGACATTTGAGGGTAGTTTCTTCAACTCGAGAGTCAGGAATGTGTTGCGAGAGGGAACCATGCATGCTTCCCTTGGCGGTAACTCTTTGAATCGATAAACCCAATTAATATCTCTCGCGTCCTCGTCAGACTCTCTCTCATCGAGTAAGCCTCCCAACTCCTCTATCTCCCTCTCAAACTCGGTATAGGCGCCCTCACTCTCATGCTTCTAACACCCCGCCCGGGGAGAGAGAACGGAGCGCTACTGTCGATAAAACTAAACAAATCCACAATATAATAAGGTATAGAGAATCTAAATCCCACAACAACAAAAGAGAAACCACTAATCTCAAATCTCTTCAAATAAATACAATAATTCTCTCGAATAAATACAACTATCTATCTCGAAAACAAATAAATCTCCAAATGCTCTATACATCAAAATAAATACAATTCTTCTCATCTCTTGTATTAAAAATCTTCCCAAAATAATTCACGCTAAAATCATCCCAATTGGTCCATAGCACTCAAATTCGTGCACACCTGCCAACTAAGAGAAAAAGGATAGGGAAGTACACAATACGACAGGAAAGATGCTCAACAATAATATGTTAGCGATGAATAAAGCGTAACAATACAAATACGAATATTCAAATCAAATGCAAATCTCATTAGCATTTTATCAATAAATTTCTCAACAACACATTAACCGGGTCATCGGTCCTCACCCCATCCGCATATGCTTTATCAAGTCATAGCCCTTGGAAGCAGGAATTTTGGCGGGTGCCCAACATCCGTGCCATATTAAAATCTCATGATAACATGCTCAACACAATAATAATACCACATGAATTGAAAATAGATTCCAACAATAATTTTCAGATTCCAATGAATTTAACAATTCAAATATGGGTCAATAATCATAGGAAAACAACGGGAGTAACTCTCGCGAGATTAGGGAGCATATTGTGTAAAACCCCATACCTCAAAATCATGACATGAATCATCACATAATTTCAGCCTCAAAATCTAATCATACCATCACGTTTTCTCGCGAAAATAATCAAATCTCGTTCTAGCCCAAACTCGAGAAAACACCAAATAAGCCTTCTAATCTAAGGTTGAAATCTTGAATAAGTTTGGGGTTACGGTTTGTATATAGAAGGGAGTAATTTTGGAGAGGTCTTCTGGTTGAAAAGTTTGAGAAAAAGTGATTTGAAAAGTCCATCCACGAATTTGTTGATATATAAAGGATTAAGAGTTTGATTAAGAAAAGAGTTCTAATTAGATACAAACACTAAAAATTTTATTTCGGACGGTCGGACCGTTGGAATTGGATGAAATTTTACAGAGAATTAGCTGAAGACGAGAGGAAGCTACAGAAAAAAAATTCAGCTCGATCAGACCGTTTAATATTTTTAAATATTTTTTTTGCTAGAGACTTTTATGTTTTGAGGACTCTAAGAGAGGTTTGTATTTTGAGGACTCTTCTATATAATAAAAATTCAATTAAAACTCCATTTTAATTCCAATTTTGAAATCGTTTGAAATTCTTATCTTTAAAAATCAAATCCAACATATTTGAGCAATAAAAATAATTTTATCAAAAACTTTATTTTCCTATATATTTTGAAAATACCCCAAAATTACGCGGGTTGTTACAATTAAAAGCTAGGAAAACTTCTAAGGCGTCTCCACAGTAATTTTCCTCAAAGTGTTCTTCTACGACCTCCTCAATTAAACTCACCGCGTGAAGATCATCTGCTTCCCCTACTGTTGGGTTATGTTGAAGATGTTTGTTTCCAAAGTCATATTCCCAAAAGTGATTTGCATCTGCCTATTTCTAGTATTGATCATTGCGTTAGCCGTAGATAAGAATGGGCGTCCAAGGATGATGGGAATGTGATTTTTTGAGGCGAAGGAGGTATCCGTGTCCCAAATGATAAAATCTATCGGGAAGTAGAAAGTGTCCACTTGGACTATCACGTCCTCAACTATACCCCTTGGTATATTCACAGTTCGATCCGCTAACTGGAGAGTGATCCTTGTGGGCTTAAGATCACCCAGATCAAGTTTCCTATAAATCGAATAAGGGAGAATGTTGACTCTTTCTCACAAATCGAGTAAGGATTTTTCGAATTTGTTTTCTCAAATGGTGCAGGAAATGGTGGGGGCACCGGGATCTTTATACTTAGGGGGTCATTAAGAAGTACATAACTCACATTTTGTGATAGAAACACGTTCTTCTTTACCTTCATCCTCCTCTTGACTGTCAATAAGTCTTTTATGACTTTAGCATAGGATGGAATTTGCCTTATTGCATCGAGGAAAGGTAAGTTCAACTTTACGTTCTTAATCACTTCTAGCACTTCTTCACTTATGGTCCTGTTATGGGCAGGAACTAATCTTTGAGGAAATGGTGCCGCGGAGGGTAGTTTCACTACTACCTCGGGCTCACTAGTGTCTTCTTTATCACTCTCTTTCAAGGGGACATCTTCGGCCTCTTTTGTGTCGGGCGAAATCTCATTGTCTTTGGTTGCGTCGTGTGGAGGAGGTGATAAATCAACGACTCTCCCACTACGAAGAGTGGTCACAGCTTGACATTGCTCCTGCTATTCTATAAAGGTGGAGATAACACTAGTTTGACCTTGGGGAGGTCTTTGGCCCTGGGCAAGAAACTTGCCCTTCTATTGGATACTCAACGATGATTACAACTTTGAAATATCCGCATTTATGTCGTTGATCATGCGCTCATGTCTAGCAGTGGTTGCATTCTGCGCAGTGATGAATTGGTTTATCGTATCCTCGAGAGTTCTTCGCAGTGGAGTGATATATGGCCCCAGAGGTGGTGGTGCCTGTACATGTCCTTGCATGTGTGGTGCTTGTTGAAAGTGTGATGGTGGAGGAGGGGTAACATGTGAATTAGGATTCATCGCAGTATTTGGTTGTCCATAGCTAAAACCAGGATGGTTTTTCCATGAAGGGTTATAAGAATTCCCGTGCGGTGCACCGAAATTACCCTTTAAATCCTCCTATACCACTCACTTTCTCTTGAAGCATAAATTTGTAGGCAGGTATCGTCGGGCATTCCTCTATTGAATGTCCCGCCTCACAAATAGCACACACCCTCTCAATGGGGTTCGGGATGGATCCATTTGGTCCTCTTGCACACATCTCACGTACTTCTTGCATTCATTTCTCAAGTAGATCGAGTCAACTGGTCATCATAGTATCTTTTTCTATGTGAAATAGGTCGGTCATCGATGGAGTGATGGTCGTTTGGCGAGTTTGATTATGAGCGCTAGGGTCATATGTATCCCATGCTTGGGTAGTCTCGGTGATATACCTCAGGCGAAGCTCAGCAACATTGGCATCTAAGTCGACAAAGGGACCATCACACATGGTTTCAACGAGTTGTTTGGAATTTATATTCAGCCCATTATGGAATAAGGAAATGATTTGTAGTTTATCAAGTCCAAGATGAGGGCACGAAGTGATTAACTCGTTAAAACGCTCATAACATCGATCGAACGACTCATTTTCTAGTTATCAAAATGTTTGAATTTGAGACTTGATGGAGTTCATTTGATGTGTAGGGAAAAATTTATTGAGAAATTTAGATCGTAACTCGTTCCATAATGAAATCGAGCTTGGAGGTAAAGACCATAGCCAGGTCTTAGCCTTGTCCTTTAGCGAGAATGGAAAGAGTTTGAGGCGGATCACATCTTTTGTGCAAGTTTGATCGCTGAGGGTCTCGCACGCCTCCTTAAATTCCATGATGTGGAGATATGGCTTCTCTAAATCCATTCCATGGTAGTTGGGAAGTATTTGGATCATCCCACTCCTAAAGCAAAATTACCCTGCATTATACGGGAGTAAAATGCATCCCGGAGTGACAGTGCACTCGGGATATAAGATGTCTCTCAAAGGGCGATATGGAGCCTCTTCCTCATCGGTGGCTGCACTACCGTGTTGTGACATGTCTCTCTCACTTAATGACTTTGTGTCCTCACTTGGTATGATCAGAGCATGCTCTGAAATGTGTTCTAAGAGGGAAAACGGAGTGTTATTTGCGATTGAATGTGACGGTGTGGGAGGTGGAACCCAAAATTATGGAGAGTTAGGGGTATGAGGGCTATCAGGGTCGTACTCAACTATCAGGTTTTCGTGAATGTGGGTTGGAGTATTATGGGGAGTTGGAGTGAGTTTAGAATTTTGCATTAACAAGCTTATGATAGATGATGAGGAATATTTTTGTGTATTTTCAATTTTTTTTTTTTATGTTTTTGGATTTTTTGAAATTTTTGGTCAAAGTTTGAGATTGACTTGATCTAATCCTAAGTCTACCTAAGTCCCCGGCAATGGCGCTAAAAACTTGACGCGACTAAGAATGTGTCTCAGAAGTGCGTACTCTCTAGGCTCAAGTGCAAGCCTGTCGCTCAAGTAATAATCCGATAAGTTGGGTATCGATCCTCAGGGAAATATGATGAACGGAGTCGTAACAACGTTGGACAGACAAGGAATCCTAACTTTGACTCTAAAGAAAAAAGAAAAGATGATTTGATTTGCGAAATAACTACAACTATATGCACTTTTAAAAATTATTAACTAATGAGATTATGAAAAAGAATGCGATGCAATTACTCTAATGTAGAATTTTAAATTTCTTGACTAAAACTGTAACTATGAATGGAGAAAAATAGGTCGGTTTACAATCCCCCGCACCCTAGTAATTCACTTCGTAAGATACTAGATTTAGAATTAAAACTTTAAATGAATCCTACTTTTTAATACTCCTAAGTATTATATATATGAGGGATTGTAGTCCGCACAGTACGTAAGCAAAGGTTGAATTAAAATTTGGTCTTTATTACTCCTAAGTATTACACATATGAGGGATCGTAGCCCGCACAATATGTAAGCAAAGCCTGAAATAAAGTAGTATTGTATGAATTACAATAAAATTCATCTAAGGTTTAATTCCAAATACTATTTCCACTACTATGAATTACATCGGGTGGGGTTCATGGATCCCAACCCTTGAAAACTTAACCGGACATACTAATCCTAGATGAAAATATGTTTCGAATGAAAGAGAACATTTTTACTAAGAATGAAGAAGAAGAAGAAGAAGAAGAAGAAGAAGAAGAAGAAGAAGAAGAATGAAAAATACTTACTAACAAAAGAACTATTGCAATAATTAAAGAAGGAATTGGAAGAAATTTACTTGAATTGCAACTGGAATCAAAACTAGGGTTTATGTGTTATTCTCCTCTAAAACTAATTACAATTGCTTCCTTCACGAAGTAGAAGCCCTCCTTATGTCTAAGAGGAGTTTACAATTTATAATCTACGAATAATAAGAGTTTCAACCATGGAGGATTCTAATTTTTCACTTGGATAAGTTCGAACTTCCGAAAACAGAACCAATCCTATTAAGGGGTTCGGTTCGGTTCGGTTCCATCTTTGATAGTCTTTACAGAAAGTTATTCGAGCATAGGTTCGGTTCTTTTTTCCTCCACATCGACTCGGTTCCATATTTGTAGTGCTTTACAAGAGCTTTCCCGGGATGGGATCGGTTCTTTTTCATTCCCTTAGGTTCGGTTCCATCTTTTTCAGGAACTTTTCCTCCTTGTATTTACTTGAAGCTTTTGGTACAGACCTCGGATTGGGATGTCGGTCCTTCTTAAACACTGAATACCTACGAAATAGATGGAAAATACCCAA
The DNA here is from genome assembly GCA_949130495.1 of Sambucus nigra. NCBI lineage: Eukaryota > Viridiplantae > Streptophyta > Magnoliopsida > Dipsacales > Adoxaceae > Sambucus > Sambucus nigra. Next base: position 500,597,560 of record OX422207.1, on the reverse strand, counting down.
AACTCTGCGTACTCATTAGAAAGTTGTCAAGAGCAATGATATGATATAAATCCACTCGAATTATACTTTGCGGAGTGATAAAAGCCTCTAAATTAAGGGGATAAATGGGAAGAGTTTATGCCTAATCAGTAAGGCAGGGGGTAGGGGTGGGCGAGGGGAGTGGGCGAGGGGTGTATATGTGCGTGTGTGTATTTTTTAATTAAATTTTTATTGGTTTATTAGATATTTCCCCTCATATTGTAGTGTCCCTTGTACAAGAATTGATTGATTTAATATTGATTGGTTGTTAATTTTTTTTGTAAATTAATAATTAGTGCCCCTTTCATATGCAAGTAGGATTGCCCCCCATTGTAAATTAGTAAATTAATAATTGTATACTTTAATTTCTAGTTTAATTGATGAAAATAATTAATTGAGTAGATGAATTAGAAGGAGTACGTGATACACATTTGTCGTTGCCATTGCGGTTGGATTATAGTGGATCGGTGTTGGGTTGGTTAATTTTAAAAGTGGCATGACCACTGGATTATTGTCCATATGGGGGTGGGATTTTTCAACTTTTTTTGAAAATTACTTTGTATAACGAATAATATATATATAGTTATGATAATTAAATGAAACATACTTGAAATTACATATAGTGCGCATAGATACTAGCCTTCTAGTTCTTATGCGTACACATTCAAGAGCCCTTAGAACCGTTAGAGAGTCATTACCCCGTGAATGAGATCTCTCAAATTGTCCCGTTTGGACAGTTTGGAACTGCATAATTTCTGTATAATAATATTCTTAGTGGCTTAAAGTTGTTACTTTTGGAGGAAGTTCTGCAGTCGTATCCTAATGTTCTCTGGGTACATACTAGATTGACAAAGTCTGACTGTTATTTCAATTGATCAATTGAAATAATACTCACACTTGCTAATCTACGTCATGTACTTGGAGACCTACGGGGATATGCTGCCGAATTTTTCTCAAATCGTAACAATGTGCATGAGTTGTTTAGTGTATTGCAAAAAAATGTGGTCTTGAATGGGATAGGACCACTCACCCTTTAGAGGAGATGGAGGAAATATAAATTTCTATTATAAATTGAATTTGAATTTGAAATCTAAAAATTAAAAATAAATAAGACATAATTAAATGCTTGTAAATGCTTGTAAAGTTGATCATGTCACCAATTTGATCATGGTTGACTTGTCCAAGTTGTAGAGCAACGACCACTTGAGCGATGAGCTGTTTGTTTGTTCTTTTCAAAAGGTTAACCAAGTGTTTTACTCGGAGTATATCAACAACGAGCCGTGTTCAATTGTCCTACACGCACCAAAGAGTCTAAATAGTTGTGTGGATGACTTGGGTGCTCCTACCGAATATCAATCCATTTTTTATGATAACCCGAATTTGAAATAATTTTTCAATTTGTAATAAATATTCCAATTTGTACTTTATCAATCCATTTTTAATGCTTTTAATTGATTTGCACTTTATCATTTTCACTCTTGTGTAGTGTGCGTGTGTGTGGGCAGTAGGGGTGGGGGTGGGGATGTTTTAGATTTTAAGTAATTGTACATATTATGAGCTAGATGCTGTTGTTTTGGAATTCGGAATTGAGGTGTTAAACAATAACAATTCATTTGGATTTGTAGTAATTGTACATATTTGCATGTCTTCTTCTAATTCATTTTGATTTGTACTAATAACAACATTTTTTTTACAGCAAATGTCTCCTTCAGGTATTAAGGCAAGGATGATAATGATGATGTCATCTGGGTTCGATGGTAGCGGAGGCGACGAGGGCTCCTTGGCCCCTAGGCTCCCCAAATATGAAAATTGAGGATGGCCATCGAGAATAAGACGGGGCTATTAGTGAGATCCCTCGAGATGGTACAAACGATCATCGGCCCGGGGTACACTAGTTGGAGGGAGGTGCCAAATGAGCTCAAGTTAGCCAATTGGGTGGCACCACAGGTAAGTAATTTATATTTATATTTATATGAATATTTCAATTTAAATTTAAATTTCAATTTCAATTTCAATTTCAATTTCAATTTCAATTTCAATTTCAATTTCAATTTCGATTTTGATTTTGATTTCGATTTCATTTTATATTTATATTTATATTTATTCGTAACTAACACTGTATTTGTTGGACAAGAACAATTCAGCCTGGATCCAAAGCTACGCGATTCCGTCTTGGAGCAGTTGAGGGAGCAACACAAGACGTGGAGGAAAAATATGCGGATCCGGTACTTTGGGAAGCCTGAGAGTCCGTTATCCGAATGCATAAAATCCGTCCCGCCGAAGGAGCCGATATCATTGGCAAAATGGCAAAAATTCATTGACAATGAGATCGGGGAGCGACAATTGGCATATCGCCAATCGGGGAGGGAAAATCGGGCAAAAAAGACGGACGTGCACTGCTCCGACCGGACGTCTTACGCCGAGGTGGAGCATAGGATGATGGTAAGATTTAATTTTTCTTTAATTATAGAAATATATTATTCTGCATTATTTTACTTTGCGGGGTCAATACTAATTTTACTTTATTTTATTTCAGGGGACATGGAGTGGCCCTGGGGGTAGGCGACATAGGCTCGATACTTATGTGGCTATTCGGACGAAGAAGGGGAAGGATAAGGAGGTGTCCCCGAGCGTTGCGACCACGATTGTAAGTAATCTGACAATTTACTTTTTATTAATTACGTTATAATTTTTTTATTTACTTATTTTACTAATCATGTGCTTTTTGTCATTTCAGGCAAAGCTTAAGGAAGTGCATGAGTCACAGTCTGATGCCGACAAGGCATCTTTGTCCACAGACACACTCAGCCAAGTGCTTGGCACTGATCACAAGGGGAGGACAAGGGGGTGAGCTCGCGGGTGGCCAAATCTAGGATCATCGGATTGGAGACGAGTGACATCGGGTTAGCTCGAACGGTGGACTCGCATGACGCAAAGTTGTCCCGTTTGGAAGCGACGATCCAAGATATGTTCTCATTCATGAAGCCTTTATTAGGCGGAAAACATAAGGGGAAAGGGAAAGAGAAGGTGGTGGAGGAGGAGGTGCAGGATGACGAGGATGTGGACCTCGCTACTTCATCGCCGACACATGCGGACTTTGATGATCCACTCCCCTATTTGGCTCCCTTCAACCGACCCATGTCGACACTTGGTTGGCCGAGCGTGTTTTTACTAGACATATTTGATGGTCAGCGGATAGGGCGGGGGTTGAGGGACCCGAATACTGTCCAAGGTATGCCAGTTCATGTACATTTGCTTCAAGACATCGAGTCCAAGGTGCTCGTCACGTATATGATACCCGAGAAGGAGAACTCCCCCTTGTGGTTGTGCGAACAATGCATCACGATGTATATTGCTTGGTGTGTCAATTCGTATATCGTGTGGCCTACTCACCTCCTCAGAGCTAACCTTACCCCAGACATGTAGTGACATTATTTGAATTGAATTATTTTAAGTTGTTACATTTGAATTATATTTGGATTATATCGTGATGCATATTGTTTGTAATGTATAATTGCATTATCTCTATTTTATTTGGATATATGATATTTGAACAGGTACAACGTTGCTATAACATGTACAAATATACTGCTGGGCAGTGGTAGTGGCAGTGGCCATACTGCCCAGCAGATTTTTTTTCAATTCTGTCCAGAATTGTCACGATCATTGACCGTGATAATTTTTTAAAGAGTGTCACGGATTTGTCACGGATTATGACCGTGACAAAACTTGTCAAGGTCATAGACCGTGACATGACTGTGACAATTCTAATGAACTTGTCACGGTCAATGACCGTGACAAGTCCGTGACAACAAAAGTTGTCACCCCTAGAATTTTCACGATCATTGACCTTGACAAGTCCAACTTATCATGGTCAATGACCGTGACAATTCGGCAGATTTAGTGCAGTGTAATAAAATAAAACTATTTAAAAAATGGTGTTTATCCTAATTTATTTTCTACACTAAACTATCTATCTTCTTCGCTAAGTCTCTTCTTCCTTCTTCAAATGGCCTTTAGTCTTCAATTTATATGCACATAGAGCAAAGGGGTATAGTTGGAAGAATTAAGGTGCAAGAGTATGGGGTGTGTGCACATGGGGTCAAAATAGGGAAATGCACAAATGTGCATGGGTTGTGTGAGGTCATGTGGATGAGGGGATAAAAATCAGATTTGGTTATGGGGTATTTTGGGTATAAGGGTTAAAAGATGTAGTTGGGGGTATCATGGGAAAAAGGGGTAAAAGGGTTAAAAACATGTGGGTATTTGGTTTAGGATTGTGGTCTTGACTTGGTCTTTGGTTTATAGCAGGTGGAAAAATCGATTTTGTCTCGTAGGTTGAAATGGGTCTTGAAATGGGTATGTGAATTTATGGTTTGGGTTTGGAAAGCTTTGACATGTTCGATGGTGGAAATCGGGTCTTGGAGCTGCTGGTAGGCGGATAAGGGGTCGCGGGTTTCGGGTTTGGTCGCATCCGACGAGGCCCGATCGGAGATGGGATGGGTGTGGGTCGGGGTAAGGTGGGTTGTGGCCGAGAGGGGGATCTTGAGTTTTGACATGTCAGGGGCGCGATCGGGTTAGAGCAGGAGGGGTTCCGGCGGGTTAAGGTGGTCTCGTCGGTTTTAGGCTGCGAAGGGGTCCGGGTTGGCTGTCCGCCGGCGAGTGGCTGGGTTGAGTTCGACAGGGGGTTTCACCGGAGAGGGAGGTTACGGGTGGTGATGGACGTCGGGCAGGTCGGCGTCGTGATTTGAGGTGATGAAGGCGGTGGGTGTTGGTTGATGGGAGTTAATGGTTGGTTGGAGAGAGAAGGAATGGGGGTTGAAGATGATGGAGGATGGTGTGTTTGTGTGTGGTGAGGGTTTAGGATATTTGGGTGTGGGTGAGGGGTTTGAGTGTTTAGGTGTAGGATAGTGTAGGTTAGTGTGTGTGGAATGGTGGGTTTAGGTGAGTTATGTGTGTGTGTTTAATTTGGACACCTAAAAATAATACTAACTAACTAAAAAAAATTAATAATAATAAAATTAGAAATCTAAAAATAAAATCCTAATCTAAAAATAAAGATTCAAATAAAGATAAGATTAAAAAAAAGAAATAAAAATAAAATCTATTAAACTAAAACTAAAATCCTAAAAAAAAGTAAAATCTAATAAAACTAAAAAATAAATGAAATCCTAAAAAACTCTAATCCTAATAAAAACTAAAAACTAATAAAATCAAAATAAAATAAAATTATAATAATAAAAATAAAATAAAAAGTTAGAAAATAAAACCTATAAATTCTAATAAATCTAAAATAAATACTAAAAAAAACGATTCAGACTAAAAATCTAATAAAAATAAAATGACACAAACTAAACACACACAGGCTTCGGGGAAGGTTTAGGTACAGGTTTAGGTCCGGGTAAGGTTACGGGGAAGGGAATTAACTCCATTTTAACTACAAATTGCCTCGAAATAATGCTTTTTGAACCGCTAAGGCAATCAAGCCTGGACATTGAACATTTACGCGCATAAAACCATTGTTGCTGATAATTAGCAACTAAAATATGTCTATTCGGGGTATAAAATGTACACTTTTTGGTGCTTATCACAGACAGTAACATTTACTATGATAATATTATGCAATATATATATATATATATATATATATATGGTGGATCAAAACCCTCTTTTTTTAAAATTACCTTATATTTAAAGGTCCGCGCAAGCGACATCCAATCCTTACCCCCATTATTGAAGCTTCAACGACCTTCATCAAAGCTCCGATTTAGGGTGGGTAGGGGTGGCATGTGGTGCCGCTGACGCGGGTCTTTGAAAATAAGAGACTTTTGAATAAATGGGTTTTGGATCCACCGGAGTGGCATGGGGTGCCGCTGGCGCGTACCTTTGAAAATAAGAGCCTATTGGATAAACGGGATTTAGATCCTTCGGAGCCCTGGTTTGGGGTGAGTAGGGGTGGCATTAGGTGCCGGTGGCTCAGACCTTTAAAAATAGGAGCATATATATATATATATATATATATATATATATATATATATATATATACACACGGTAGATTCAAACCTTTTTTTTTCGAAATTACCATATTTTTAAAGGTTTGCGCTAGCGATATGCAATCCCCACCACTACCCACTCCCATTGTCGGAGCTTCAACGACCTTCATCAGAGATAGGATTTGGGGTGGGCAGTAGTGGCATAGGGTGTCGCTGGCGCGGACCTCTGAAATTAAGAGAATATTAGATAAATGGGGTTTGAATCCACCGGAGCTCCGATTTAGGGTGAGTAGGGGTGACATTATGTTAGGTTTATATATGTAACATTTTCACAAACATTAACATTTACTGTGTTCATATAACACAATATATATATATATATATATATACGGTGGATCCAAACCTCTTTTTTTTTATATTATCTTATTTTTAACGGTCCGCGCTAGCGGCATCTAATCCCCACCACGACCCACACCCATTGTCGGAGCTCCAACAACCTTCATCAGAGCTCAGATTTGAAGTGGCATGGGATGCCTATGTAACATTTTCACAAACAATAACATTTATTATTTATGAAAATATTACAGATATAAACCTAACCCAACGCTACCCCTACTCACCACAAACTGGCGCTCCGGTAGATCTAAGCCCCATTTATCTAATATTCTCTTATTTTCTAAGGTCCGCGCCAGTGGCACCCCATGCCACACCAAATCAGAGCTGTGGTGAAGGTCGTTGGAGCTCCGACAATGGAGGTGGGGATTAGATGCCGCTAGTGCGGACCGTTAAAAATAAGACAATATCAGTTACTGTTTGTGAAAATGTTACAGATATAAACCTAACCCAATGCCAACCCTACTCACTCCAAATCGGAGCTCCGGTGGATCAAAATCCCATTTATCCAATATTCTCTTATTTCCTAAGGTCCGCGCCAGCGGCACCCCATGTCACCCCAAATCAGAGCTCTGATGAATGTTGTTGTAGCTCCGACAATGGAGGTGGGTGGTGGTGGGGATTGGATGTCGCCAACGCGGACCGTTGAAAATAAGATAATATCGAAAAAAAGAGGTTTGAATCCACCGTATATATATATATATATATATATATATATATATATATATATATATATATATATATACACACACACACACTATGTTAACACAACAAATGTTACTGTTTGTAAAAATGTTACAGATATAAACCTAACCCAATGCCAACCCTATCCACCCTAAATCGAAGCTCTGATGAAGGTTGATGGATAGCTTGGACCTTTAAAAATAAGATAATTTCGAAAAAAATAGTTTGGATCCATTGTGTGTGTGTGTGTATATATATGTTGTGTAATATTAACACAGTAAATGTTACTGTTTGTGAAAATATTACAGATATAAACCTATTTCTTTTTTTGGTTCATACAGTAAAGTTTACTGTCTGTGCAATTTTTTTTCTTTGAAATTATATAAGCTTCACGGATCTTGTTTGATAGATCTCGTCGAGTTGTGAAAAACGGATATGCCAATTAAAAGTTATGATCATTTGAAGATTCAAAAAAAAGTTCAACCACTTATGTAACTTCTTCAAGAAAGTTACGAATGGTTGGTTTTAAAAGGGTAAAATCATGAAATTTTTTTAAAAAAAATTAAAAGTAAAACTTATATATAAAAAAAAAATGATAAAATTAGAATGCATAATTTTTTTTTTAATAGGATCTAAATGAAAATGTCATTAGTAAAAACCCATAGGCATGCATGAGTAAAGTCCCCCCCGAAAAATTTGGACGCGCGTAAGGGCAGTCTGCCTTCCCTCCATCTCAAATTAGAACGTATTTTTGTTCAGAAACACCTAACTCTCCTCACCCCAAATCAACTCAACAATACTCATTCCCACGGTACCCATAATCGACCCAACAGTTCTCACCCAAAATCTCCTCAGCATTCGTCCATCATCATCAGATACTCTCTCTCTCTCTCTCACACACACACACACGCACACACACACATTTGTATGAAACCCGTATTTACAGTAGTTCATACACAACAAATCAGCAATATAACAACTTCCGTTGTGGTTTTGGTGTTGGCAGTGCTTTTTGGGCTCTTTCGTTATCTAGCTTTTTGAAGGTAATAATCAATTTTGGATATGTTTTTTTTTTTTTTTAATTTTGATTCTTCTGTTTGTGATTTACTTTACGTTTGGCTTAAGCTTGTTCTGTTTGTAGTAATGTACATTTAGGAATTTTAATAGAATCTTAGTCTGTAACAAAATGATGGTCTTTAATTTTTAGTGGTTGGTTGGATTAATTTTGTTGAGAGAATTGGATTTAATTCATGTGAATGTGCTGTTATGAGACTGGTATTTTTTTTGGATTCGTATTATGTTGTCTTTTATGTTATAATATGTCGTTGTCCAATGTTTGTTTGTCTATACTCCTCTAATTTCATATATTTATTTGATAATGGTTTCGAATATATATCACTGTGTATTATTATTAATGAATACTGGCATCAGGTGATAATATAAATTTTAAATTTGATTCATTATAAATTAATATTTGTACTGGTATGCTTGTGTAGTTGAGCATGTTAAAATTCATGTTTATAAAATTTATATTTAATGGAATCAGACATGATTTACCACTGCGGGTATTAGGGGTGTTCGCAGTCATGTCTGGTTAGGTTTTGAGTTTTTTTTTGGGACCGGATCGACTTTCTCGGTCCTCTAAAAAACTGGACCGGGACCGGGACCGGGACCGGATCAATAATGCCGGTTAACCGATCCTATTTGGTTTGATTTTTTATGGGGTCGGTCCGATTTAGTTTGTCGGTCTTAACATTAATGAATTAAATTATTTTAAAAAATACTCGAGCAACCAAAGTGTAATCAATCAGCAATACTGTAAACAACAGAAACTATCTTCCAAAAAAAGAGGGGTGACAGCAGGGACGGACGATGGGGGATAGATGGGCCACGGGGGGACCAAGGGGGATAAGGAGGTGATGATGACAACTTATCCTTCTTGTGAGAGAGAGAGAGCCAACCAAGAAATTTTGATCACCTTAAGTGTAGAGGGTAAACATTTCTTTTCATACCTTTTATCTTTGTCATGTGTTCAAATCCAAACATATATCAATAAGATTAAAAGACTCCTATAGTAAAATGATTTCCCCTCTTGAACTTTATGATTCTCTTGTTTGCTCTAATTCTCCTCTTAAAATTGAAAATCTCCTCTATAATGATCTTCCTTTTTTTAATGCACTGGGGTTTTAGACATTGCTTTTCAAATTGTATAACTATAAGTCAAAAGCCATACTCGTACTTGTGGAAGCTTTGTTAATCTAGTTTATTGCCCATTCCGTGTTAAGAATAATAGTAATAGTAATTGAGATTTGAGAGTTTGGGTAAACTTTTATTTGGCAATCCATCTCGGTGGAAACATGGTAAAAAATGGCATGAGATCTTTACTTTTATTGGCTTGGTAATCTATAATTATGTGGTCAAATTACGTGTAAATTGATATCTGATGTTGCATAAGGACATGGCATCGTTGAGGGACGTCATGATGGTAGCCACGTAATGTAGAGTCCCAGTTCAAGAAACGTAAAAAAAACATAATAAGTAAAGTGATCATTAATTTTTCTAGGGTGAATGTTTTTTGGGAGGTCCGCAACAAGTCTGCCGCCGAGCATAACCAAGGTATGCTTAACTAGACAACTAGTTGAGTAACAATTATTCTACAAAGTAAAATTTATGTGTGGTACTTACTCAAAATTATCAAAAGTCCCTAGAATGGCGGTTGTATATACGTGTCGTCCTTACTTTTATAAGTGACAGTATGCTGTCCTAAGAACTATATTTACATGTATTGTGGTTTAATATGCCATAAATTAATAAATCTATTTTGGTTTTACACAGTTGAGTACTTAAATCTATAATTAATGAGCCAAATTCAGCCCATTACGGGATGCAATGGATGGCCCAATAAATGTGATTTATGTTTGACACTTCTACTTGCCTCTTAGTTGTGGCCATTGGTTACAAAAAGTTTAAAGAATCTATGCCGAGTCTTGATCCAGCATACATGAATAAGTTGGGGAGGCTTTGTGTTGATTTTAATTTTGAAGAGTTCCACTAGAAATACCTCTGACATGATTGTATTATCTGAAAATGTAATTGAGCTTACACAGTTGATTGTAAGAGTTGTTACATTAGAGATAATCTCATTTTCATTCATATGGCGTTCTTTAAAAACACATTTGTTTCTAGCTTTACATATCTCCCAAAAATAAATTTAGGGGATATTTAAAAATAGGAATTTTAGACAAGCATAACTTTTATTGATATGTAGGTAAAATAGCCCAACCTAGGAGGCTTATTCATAAGAGAGAATGTCTTTATACATAAGAGGCTTTGTTGTGCATTGAATCAAACTTGAGCATATATCTGTGATGAAGAAATTCATTTAGAGGTTTATGAGATTTGAATGTAACTTTGGAACAAGAGGATGAAATTAGATGGCATGCCTTATTTATGATCACGCTGCAATTCATTTTTTTATCAGAACAACAAGAACAATATACCAAACATTAGCATGGACATTAGATTCACATAATCCCCTTACATATAGACCTCCATGACAATATACTTAGATGACTAGCATAAAGGACAAACACTAAGCTTACTTTCACATTCTTTACACAGGCAGCGATGCTTACAGGGCAACAAGAGCATGCACACCTCATTGACTCTACAAACCTTATAGGTCATCAATTCCTTCATTCCGTTGTTATCCTTGCAAAGGAGGTGAAAATCGATTGCCCGACCATTGCAGTAAGAGGCTGCATCATCTACCTTACTGTCACCACACCCTTCTTTAGTATCTCTGCTTTGTGCATAAACCTGCTGAATATTGAAGTTAAGAGTGTTGATAATATTTTCATTGTATTTGGCCCACTGTTGCCAAGCACCAACCTCCAAAGCCAACTGTTCCATTTGCAATTCAAGTTCCATATTCTTCTTATTGATAGTTTCCACCTCTGCTTCTTTCTCACGAAGTTTTTGAACAAACTTTTCTTCAACATATGAGATCGTTTGGAGTTGGTTTGCCTGAACCTTTCCTAGGATTACTGGCCTCATCCGGTCACTCTGAAGTTTGATGTATCCAAGGTTCTAAAAGGCGCGAGGCGTGGTCGAGGCGTAGAGGTCAAGCCTCAAGCCTTAGGAGCCTAGGCGCGCCTAGGCGTAAAAAGGCGTTTTTCCTTTTTTTATTATTTTAATTATTCTAAGGCTAGTAATATAATAAAATAATACATACCTTGAATTTTGAAAATATATTCATATGTTTGGTAGTCATCTTTCTCATATTCATGCTCCATAACCAATATTTGTTAACTAATCCTTCGTTTTTTTTTTAAAAAAGTGTGCCTTAAGCCTTTTACCAAGAATAAGGCGTGGGCGATGCGTTTCTCCCAAGCCTCAAGCCTAGGCGGGCCTTTTAGAACACTGGATGTATCTATCAATGTCAGCATCCTGTCTCTGTAACTCCCATTCAATGTCGTTGCTAATAAGCGCGAGAAAAGGCCCAGAGGATGCTAAACGACCATTAACGAGAGACAACACTAGACCGGTTGAAACTGAGCGAGACTGCAAAATAGAATCAGAAGATATCCGTGAGTTATTATTCTCCAAGGTATTTTTGAAATTTGTGTTGAGACACGGCCTTGGGTGGCAAACGAGGCTGCAATTCATTTTAGTTCCTTCAAAATTGCTTTGATTCCTATCAGTCCATACAGACCATAGCTCCACTTTAGGAATGATCTTAAACAGGAATTTCAAGTAAGAGTTAAGAGATGAGAAGTTTAGTTTAATACCAAACAGGTCAGCAAAGTAGTTCCAAACTTCAGTAGCAATGGAACCTTGAATGAGCAAATGAGACGTATCTTCTACTGACATTGAACAACATCTACATCGAGAAGCAATATGAACCCCCATCATTTGAATGTTATTATAAAAAGGAACTATATTATGCAGGCACTTCCATAAGAATATGGGAACTTTAGGAGGGTAATTTGCATATCAGTTAGCTTTGAACAGGAAGGAAGAGGGTTGGACTAATCTTTCCGATTGCATTCCAGGAAGACTTGGAGGAAAATGAACCATCATTTGAAAGAGACCAGTATAATCTACCTCTACCTTCTTTATCAGAGATGAGTTTGTTTGTATCCTCTTTAATCTCCGGGATTCTTTTGTAAGTAGTTGAACCAGTAGTCACTGAGCAATTTTGTATCTTTTCAAAAATTACTCAAGTAGTTATAAGTAGTTGAACCAGTAGTCACTGACATCTGACATTTTTTTGAATCCTAGACCTCCTTCAGGAAAACACAAATGATCCCACTTCAATGTGTTCAGCAAAAAGAATTTTTTCAATTGATGTCATGATATATTATAATCTCTTTTATGTTATAAAAATGTATTTTAAAACTCTTTACCAATCTTGAATGCTGTTGATATGAGTTCGCTTGATTGATTGCATGCTAATTGTTTCTCTTCCCCAGAATACTTTTGAATGTTAATTCATCTTGTACCTATGTTTTACTGATTTTTTTGTTGGTATTTTGTTTCACTCCTTCATAGGTTAAGTTCATCCTCACTGATTCCCTTGTGGCTGCTGCTGGTATCATTGCTCAAGAAGTTGTTGGTGATGTCTGGATGACTGATTTCTAAGCTAATGAAGCTGAGCGTGGTATTACCATCAAGTGAACTTGTATCACTCTTTACTGTGAGATGGAAGATGACTCGCTGAAGAGATACGGGGGAGAGATAAACGGAAATGAGTACCTCATCAATCTCATAGATTATCCTGGGCACGTTGATTTCTCATGAGCTCAAGCTTAAGGTGATCATAATTTCTTCATTTTAGGACAAGGACTGATGAGTACATTAAAAAAATTCCATCATGCAATAGTTTAGTAGACAGATCAAACAATCTGTAAGTATGAACTTTGTACAAATTTATATCACGAGGGTTTGAAAATTTAATAGCTTTGCACCTAGTAGGCAGTACTGAAGTCCTAAAAATTTGAATTTTGGAACTTGTGGTAATACATCAACTATAATATGGTGGGCCCCAAATTATAAATCTCACAGATGTAACACGTGTTAACATAAATCACTATAATGTAAATGATGACAATTACCGACGAATTGTTCATGTAAGCACGTCAAGTAAGCATATCCTAAGCTATGTTTATATATGTCCTGTAATGTCATTAGTGTATGATAATTAGTAAACACCATATATCAAAGTCACGAGCAAGACATGTCAGTGCGTTACATATGAAAAATACATATTTGGTTTATGTTGGATAGTGTTGTTTTGCCTAGACCCAACAATATATATATATTTGGTTGCTACATTGGTTTTTGTACTATTATTGATACATTAGTTTGTTTGCTCATTGAGCCGCCAAGTTTATGCTAATTGTTGGTTTTGTTTAGTAATTAAGTTTGGTAAGCATTTTTTCCGCCAATTAAATATATACACACTATCATAAATTAATGCGTCCATTGTTAGGTTGGTGTCATAATTGGGAAAAGGGGGAGAGACCATAAAAAGCCTGCAAGCCAAATCAGGAGCACACATTCAGGTATGTTTATTTTATTCTTTTGATTCTGTTTTCAACCAAGTTTTTTCTAGTAAAAAGTGTTGTTAACATTCCTGGGCAAACAATAAATTTGCGATACAACTCAATGAACATCTTGCTTGTTCGTTACATTTTATGTATGTGATATCTCTACACATGCCTCCCGCAGGTGATACATCAATAGAGAGAACGGTGCTAGGCTGTATGGTGTCATAATTGTTCGTTTTAATCAGTTTTAGTCCACTCTGATTTTTTGGCCTCTTTTGTCATGATTAGTAATTTGCTTTTTACGCTACAAATATGTCTATTGGTTCCTGCCAGACATGCTCGATCTTCTTTGTAAATATTTGGATAATGAAACATATTTAGACATACTTGCATTGTAATTATCTGGATTTAGACGTTCATAGTATTTCCTTACCCATTAGGTGTCAACATTAGATAATTTAACATAATCAAAGGATCTGGTACTAATTTTTTGATTCCACCTCGGGCAAACTAGAACATCTACCCGAGGTTGTATTTTATAACATATACTTGAGATAACTTTTGATCATTCTCTATTCTTTCTTACATATTCAAAGTAAACACATAATGAAAATTTTATCTTTATTATTGGTTAATCACATCTTTGTTGGCTTTAGACTTCTGTTTCACGATTTTATCTTTATTGTTGGTTAGATCTAACAATTTAGATTGATTCAAAGATTTGTTTATTTATAATGCACATGGGGTGCTGAATTTTTCAGTCGATGGTCATCAATTGAGAACCAAACCGACACACAAGTTCCAAATAGGGGTTTTCATGAATTTTGAAGCATGGATCCTCTTATTCGTGGATGTTTCACAAATTTTGACCACATTGACACACAAGATTCATCGTAGTGTTAATTTTTAATCAGTTCAACCAACTGATCTGTTGGTGTGGATCTTCTTCATTGAATATCATCATTTATTGTATCTAAATTTGTCCCGTTAGAATATATTTGTTTCAGCAGTATGATTGAGATTGCATCAATCTGTATTTCATGGGATTATGGTTTTCAGTTAGTTGGAATTATGGAGAATCCTTAACACATTAAATTGAGATCATCTTCTATCAGTGACTAATTCCACATTTATTATCTAAAATTGATGAGACGGGGAACTGGATAAATGAGTTAGAGCAGGGGTATGATATATGCTGCTTACTGAGATCATTATTGTCCAAGGGTGGAGCTAGGATTCCTCGAAGGGGTGGGCTAAAATTAGTAATGGACCCAAGAATTTTTGTCAATAGGGAGGAAGTCTTGGCCAATGTTGGGGGTTCGGGGTGAGGTCCCATGAGGAGAAATTTCTTAAGTTTTTGTATCTATTTATTTAGATTATTTTTTATTTTTCAGCAATTTTTAACCCTTACAAAATTTGATGTTATTTTTCAATAACATTTTATCTTCAAGAATGATAATAGGTAACAGGAGTCTCCAAAAATAAATTAAAACCCCACTAAATATGAAAGAATTACATAATCAATTTAATTAAATAAAGACTTGGGAAAAAATATTTTTTTACTTATGACCTCATGTAAGGAACAATCATTAATTTATTCCAAGACCAAAGCTACATGACAAGATAAAAGAATTTATTTATTACTTTCTTACTCAAATTTCTCTACAATCAAAAGATAAATCAATAATTGAGCACTATTAATATTTATTAGCAACCGAATAAATACTTTATTAATTAAGCTCAAACGAAATCATTATCCTGTTCCTCATGTCGAGCCTTACTCCATCTTTATTGGAGTTATTGGGAGCGGAAGGGAGTTTGGGAGGATGAAAAAGAGTTTTGAATTTTTGGCTTATTTATTTCTCACCAAGGTTTTGAGAACTTGGTCTTGTATTGGATAGTTGGCGTGGGCTTCATTTTTCTTTTGATTATTCAAGCACTTAAGCGGGATGAATTAACTTTTGCCGAGTAGAAATAGTTTGTGTATTTAGATTCTTTTTCCGATTTAGGAGGGGTGGGCTACAGCCCTGGTGGGCCCACCCCTGGATCTGCCCTTGTTATTGTCCCCATATTTTTGCTTATGATTCCCTTCCCCAGCAACATATTGGTACATTTTATACAAATTAAATTTGCCCATGTATTGAACCGTTCAATATAATTTATATAAACTAAATTATTTGTAATTTCTTATAATTTCTTACATTGATGGAACCAATAAAAAGTGCACAACTTATGGTATAATTTTTTGGTGATGTAATGCCATATACTATCACACGAAAACTTCTATTATTGCCAACCGTATGTGTGATCCATACACTGTCCAGAATAATAAATGATGTGTTGATTCTTTTTAGCTACGTAGATAAAGTAGTCCGGCAGTAAAAATTTATATGGTCATGGTTGTTGTAAAGTTTTGATCAAATGTGTTTTAGTTGATAGTGAGCTTAAATTAATTGTGAGATTCCACTGTGCTTGTCCTTTTCTTTTTTGACCTTCCAACAGGATCAAAACAAGAGAAGGAACAAGAAAAAATCCGAGAATTGAACTAATGCCCAACCTACCAGCTTTCAGACATTGTTTGTGTTGTATTTGTTTTTTTGGCAAATTGAGTGTGAATATAGTTGAGAATTATTTGTCAAGTGAACATAAATGCATTTGTAAATATAGTTTGCATCATTTTTATCGCACTCTCGCCTATTTCTTTGATTCTCCTCTTGGGTATGCGTCTCTTGTGGCAGTTCATAAAAAATAGAATGTTAAGGTATGACTTTTCTTCTTCATGCTCAATTATTCATATCATTTTCCTTTCTAAATCCTTGCTTTACTTCTTGTTTATAAAAAAATGCATAAATAAAAAGATATCGAGCCAAGGGAGAATTTTGCTCATTATGCACTATTCCACGGGTTGACGACTTTTCTTTGTCACGTCCCAAACAATATCTAAATTTGTTTAATAAATTGGGTCTCTATGAATATTGTTGTTCGAGTTTTTTTTCTCCCTTAAACAGGGCGAATAGTCCTATAAACAGAGGAAACTTTGTCCAAAATGTATTATTTATAATTATTTGCATTATATAAAAAAATCTTTTCGACTTTAATTACACACGACTTAATACTTTGAAAAAACTCAAATTCATATGTTGTGTTTTACGTTGTACTAGATATTTATATATGTTGTTTTGAACTTATGCAGGAGGAAGGCATGTGAAAGGAGTAATTTTGTCAAAAAATACGATCGTGAATGTAGGAAGAGGAATTCAACGCATTTTTGCCTATGTAGTGATTATTACTACGGAGGAACATTTACTTTTTATAGAAGAATTAAATTTGGTTGATGTGGTAGCTCAATTTGATTCAGTGTATTTTTTTGTTTGATTATTACTATGTAGGAACTTATTTGACTACATCTATTGTAACATTGAATGTGGAATAAATGAATTTACACATATTGATTTGTATTTTGGTTTATTTCTCAATCATGATTTGAATATTTTTTTTACATTATACGATATTTATGATTAAACCATCATGATATGAAATATTTTACATGACAGTTTTTAATATATATATATAAATGGTTTTTATGACTGTTTTTGAAATCATACATGACAATTTTCAATGTATAAAATGATTTGTCATGATAGTTTTTATATCATATATGACAGTTTTTTGGTGGTTTAATGATGGCTTTGAAAAAAACTGTCATAAATAATACACATTTAATATGACAATTTTTACTTGTATCAATTATGACACTCGAACTTATGAATGATTTTACCTATAAAAAAAAGGGTCATAAAAGGCTTTTATGACAATTTTTAATAGTCAACAAAAGGCTTTTTTTTTGTAGCGCTTATGGACATCAATCAATTTATATATTCCTTGTCCACATTACCATTTATCGAAACATTCATTAATTCATTCAATTTAGGTTGTCTTAACTCACTTTATTACACGACCTGTTTCTTGACATGTTCCTAATTCATTTATCTTATTATTGTAATCTTCCAACAAATCACATAATTTAATCGGCTTCGCTCTGCCAAAGATGCCAACATTTGGGTCTTTCACCCAAGGGCTCCGGGCCCTCCTTAATTATCCTGGTATCCGAGTTCCTTTTATGTGTTTTAACATTTTATAACCATCCACATTATTCCTTCTTTCCTTTTTATACCCGATCGAAGCCAAGCCCGGGGTTTCACCTCAATTTGTGTTACACTTTGAAGTTATCATTTCTTATCATTTACACTTTAACTTTGATTTTGTTCCAAATCATGTTCATTTAGTACCAATTTGTGTAACACCTTTTTCAACACTTTTATTTCATAAAAATGTTTCACTTTACGTAAAATTATCATTTTACCCACTGTTCCCAAACTCATCTTTTACTCAATTTTCACAAGTGTTAATTTTCTCGGAACACTATCAAGTTACCCACACTAACTTCTTCAATGTTTTAATACCTTAACACCCTTTTAACATTTGTAGTATCATTCATCTAAAGTTGGAAACCTCTTTATTCCATTATTTCCTTTTTAAATTCATAAGTGTTAATCTTTCAAACATTATTAGGTTACACACACCAACTTCCAAATGTTTAACCATTAACGCATATCCAACACCTTTACTAACCATATTTGCAAATTATACATTCTTTACCTGTTTATTCAAGGAATCTAATTACACTTAAAGACTAATTTTATAAGAAGATATCATTTCTTGTTTAAACCCATCAAAAACTTCTTTAAACTTGTTCACATATTTATTATCAAAATACTATAACTTCATATACATGATGAAATGGATTTTAAATCCTAAAATCCAATTAAATGGGTTAAACATGTTTTTCATTCTAGAAGTTTAGAATACTTTACAAAAATGCGTTTTCAAGTCATAAAAGATATTTTCACTTCTTTCAAACCCAACCAATGTCCATCTTTTATAAAATCTATATTTTTGCAGAAACTTGAAAACAGTATTTCATCAATATTTTAGCAAATCAATTATAATTTTCAAACATTTTATTTCATAAAATATTTAACATCAATTTTCTAGAAAATACACCATTTTCATAAAATACCAAACTTTAAAATATTTACTCTATCTTTATTTCTTAACAAAATTACATTTTACCAACATTTCTATTCCATAAAAATGTTTAATATTATTCTATTAGAAACCATTATTTATTCATGTGCATCCTACTCATGCAATCCAACAACAAGTCTACCAGTAATGCAAATAGAGTCTTAAACACTAAGGATAGATTTTTCCACCTTAAAGACATCAAATGGTGGTATGAAGGTTGATGTAGGAGGAGCAACCCCCACCTCCAAAGGTGGCCTCAAGGGCTTACTATATGGATCCTCCAAAATGCTCCATATGTGCTCCATTTAAGCTTCCAAGCCAAAACCCCTTCAAACTCCATGAACGCTTTCATCATCTTCTCCAAAAATCCCTTAACACTTCTCAATAATTCGTAGCTCCACTTCCACAATGGTTGAGATGGGTGTTATAGGCTTGAATGTAGTAAAATACTAGAAGAATAAGGTGGTTTATGGTGGTGAGAGGTGGATAGAAGCTTATCCATGGTAGAAGACCGCCCCTCTCTCCCTCTCATCTACTTCTCTATTCCAAATGCCCAAATGACCCAAACCAAGCCTTATAAAAACCCTAAAAACACCAAAATTTATGTTTTTCCCAATCTGGGCTCACTAAAACTTGATAGCTAACCGAATCAAGGGCCAGAGACATGACATCGCACGGGGCTATTCAGATTAAATATTTTTTAGGCACGTTGTTCGATCAACATGAGCCACGTTCGAACGACATGAGCCACGTTCGAACGACATGTGCATCTCGTTCGATAAATGGCTTCGCACCACCTGGGATTGTAAGGTAGTGGGACCTCGTTCGAACCTCTCGATCCCCTGTTTCAAACGAGCTCCAAGCCTCGTTCGAACGACATTAGTCTCGTTCGAACCCTTATTTCTTTTTATTTTCTCCAAATTCTAGTTTTTGTCCACAATTTTACTACAATTATCATCGACCCCACTTTAGTATAATTTTACACAAAAATTTAAATGAAATATTAGGGCATGGTATTACAAACTTTCCTTCTTGGGGAATTTCATCCCCGAAATTCTCGATCCGTTAATCCTTAAGTTTACATGGTTCGCCAACTTCTATTTTAAGCCATAGAATTCTTCAAAGACAAAATCATCGAAGTTCTTAATACTAAGGTCACACTACGCGCCCTCACACGGGGTTTGTCACAAAATAACAAACGTGCAACATGTTCTAATGCTCACCATCTCGTTAACCATGAATGTCATATAATCGACTCCGAGTTTTCACTCACTTGATGATCATGTCCAAACAATTTCTAGTACTACCCAAGGCATGCTGGCGCTTCCACGGGCGACCTTTTCTAGTGATCAACACTCACCCAACATGGACCGTAATAGAGCTAATCAATGTATTCGTCACCAATTGCATCTTAGGACTACACATCTTGTGTTCCACAAATTTTTAGGCTATTATGACTACATAACTCGCATGAGCTTGTCAATAGCCATACTATGTTAATTTCTCACTCCAAGATGTAACATTCTTAACAAGTCATCACCGTGCCTTCGGCTTATACCTTCCACTGCATCACTCTGATGACCCTAGTACTATTATAGGCATCTTACACTTGAGCACTCGCTAGAGCCTCGCTCTAATCCACTCACTGTGGCAAAGTAACACTGTATGCTAATTTTTCCTCGATTTCTAACACTATACTATATCATCAAGTCATCATCCCACTCTTTGCAATCATAACCACTGATTGTTGTGCCGACCAGTCGAGAGGCCGCTAATTCTAAGAAAGTTCAATACTTCGATCAAACCGTGTGGTCAAAAGTGGAGACACCCCTACACAAAACTTTATATAATAACAAGTATACCTCAAATGGGGCGCACCTAGTTCCTGAGCTACATTGACCATATCGGATCCACTGTGCTCTACTAGGCCCAATCGTGCTGTACCACGATATGGCACCAATCTGAGTTACCACATATGTTAGAATACCAATCCTCAATGACCGAAACCAATAGGGACACACGTGAGCCCTAAGGAACAAGCAATTGTCCCGATAAATTCCACCTATAAGTGCCTAACTACGATTTAGGAAAGTAAACCTACGCCATATGCTCAAAGTCATTTCACTGATTGATGACGTTCTTATCGAGAACTAATCCTAGCCACATACCTTGGCCTGGGTCACCAATCGTGATGAATCGACTCACAACACGAAAGCACACACAAACCTTTAGTTATCTAAGGAGTCATCGCCCAACTTCCCTCTTTAGAGTAAGGCCCTCACTGCCTCCTTAGCACACGTGAACTACTCCGATCGAAGAATGGCTAACGCCCTTGTTCACACTGACGTAGTCCACCTACCGGTGATGATATCACCAATATACTACACTTAGGTTATTGTGTGCCTTCTCACATCGTGATCAAAATCCCAAATTTTCGTAGGAATTACTCAGTTTAAGAGAGGCTTCTACCTTACTGTATCCTTTGACTACACGAGATTGACACTAAGCTCACTTCCATATTCTACCCAAACTAACTAACGCAATGACCACACTGGCCTCCATTTGTATTCTAAGGGTAGTAGGCACCACGCAGGGCTACATCTCTTAGTCTGTACTGGGTTGGTAGGATGTACCAAGAACTAATCATGGCATACTATCCACACAAGTCAATATTCTAATAATGCTTCGATGTTACCCCACGTCGGTTGCCATTTTCAAGTCTCCACCCGACGTCATCAACCTAGACCTCATATACATTTCCCAATATTCCTCAAAATCAGTGCCATGCTGCCACCACTAGTCATTCCATGATACCCGGGCATTACGCCCCATAAACGACATGAGTTTCTAATTCCTCCTTAGATGACACACCACCCATCTATACTGATTCAGGAAATCACACCCGACACGTAGGCTATATGACTCTTTTAAACCTTGACCGACAATCTGACATCATCACCTAACCCTCAACACAATCACTACTAGGATACTAATGCTTATTTCTACTGGACTTAACTAGTCTCCTAAGGACACCAGACAAATTCCATGTAAAAGCCCCAAACCCGAAAAGACGTCAGAACCCGCACCCGCACCCGCACCCGCACCCGCACCCGCACCTTTACAATTATTGGTACGCTCTACAGAACGTTCGATACCCACATCGTGATTACTTGGTGCTTTCAAACACACCAACCTACGAGCTTATACCTATAGGGAACCTTAACCATCAAACACTTTAAGGTGTCACAACATTCGATATCTATCTCCAATGACACCACACATAATTTGTCATGTGGGCACCCCAAAATGACTATAAACTCCTCTCACACTAGGATTACCTCGCGCCTAGCCATTACTTTAGTGGCTAAAACAAGTCTCTACACTTAGATAATAATCTTATCTTTCTTTCAAATGGTTGTGACCACATGCCACGTACAAACCACGACTAATCCTATCCTACTGAGGATTATGGCATGGTACAACATGTCACATATAACCTATAAACCTCAAGGTCTGCCTCATCTAATCCTAATGAATGTTCAACCGTGACAACTAAATTTCCTTACAATGTAAACATCATACCATGTGATAATTTACAAGTTAGCACAATTATATAGATCTTGGTAGGATATGGGACGTCAGGCATTGCCTATAAATACCAAGACCGACACCACAGACGCAATGAGGGATCCTATTCCTCAATACCACATTATAATCAAGGTACACTAAAACCAAGTCCTCAACCAAGGGACCCCATACATTCTCACTACAAAATTAATACTTATGAATGCCGCTCAGTCATCTAACCTCCATATATGAAATATACAACCTTCACACCTAGGTCGCAATGAACACTACTCATTTTTTCCACTGCCAAGGCTACTCTCATCATCAAAATAACCACACAATACATCTCACCCAAAGGATCACGGTGTTGTCACTATTGGACTACACAACTTCATATATTCACCAGACTATCATTAATCATGATATCACCCCAACGATCATATTTTTGTAATTACATTATCGGCGTTAACTACCCGTAAGTGTTGCACCTAAGGGATATATACCTTTTAATAATTAGTAATCAGTTCTTAGTCACGACACCCTAACCTTCAACCTCTATCGTTGACTACACGCAATTTGTGTCATCTGCCCAATGGGC
Source organism: Sambucus nigra (assembly GCA_949130495.1). Lineage (NCBI taxonomy): Eukaryota > Viridiplantae > Streptophyta > Magnoliopsida > Dipsacales > Adoxaceae > Sambucus > Sambucus nigra. Next base: position 500,574,668 of record OX422207.1, on the reverse strand, counting down.
ATCATCTCACCCTATTAGCATCTCAGAAGGCTCCACGTCATTAAGGGTTGGAACATAAGCACCTCATACTAACAACCAAGGTGTCATCACTATTGGATTGCATGGACACCCGTAAATTACTAACAAATCTAATCAGAAGCGCGAAAGAGATTAATAACTATCAACTTTATTGCGTGCCACTTGGCACTAACTTACTTATTGTGATAACCACTTTAACTTTACCATCTGTCACCAAAATAGCATGACTGGACCAAATCAACACCGACGTCAAAAGATCCAATACCGACCTCACCATGTCACTCCCAAAAGTAACCTTGAACCTAGAGCTCTGATACCTTTTGTAACGTCCCCACCCCAGATTTATGGGTTACCCGTAGTCAACTCGGTCTGACCCAAGCGTTAGGTATGAAGCACAGTGAAGCAACCTATATAATATTTCTAGTCCATTTTTATTTTAATTTATGTTTCACTTGTTTCGCATGCGATTCTAATTTCAAATTTAACTACGTGAGGGATCCATGGGGAGCATCCTGGAGTCCAAGCATACAAAGATACTAATGTAATATAAAAGAGAGTACTTACCGGTCTAACACTCTCAAAATATGAAACCGCACCCAACATGCCATAACAAAATGAGGGAGTGAGACGAATGCTCAGTGAAAAATATACAAATTCAGTATAGAATCGAATGGCAGAAAGAAGACTTTAGCACGTTATTCTTACGTGCACATGAAACTACCTTATATATGTGTACATACACATACGCATACTTATGCATGGAACTTTTTTACTTTCGAAAACTTTATTTATCAAGATTAATTCACCTTAATCTTGTAAAAGACTTCCTTTTTCTCATTATGACATTCATCCCTCTATTTAACACACACGGTTAAATATTTGAAACGACTCCAGTTGAATTGATTGAAAGACGTTTCTTTACCGAAATTACCCTTTTCATTTTAACCAATCTACATTACTATTTTCATTGAAAATCAACCTTTCAACACATGCGATCACCGTGTTGGAGAATACTTGTTTAGTCTTTGAAAACCTTTTACGAAACACTCTTGTGATAATTTTGGGTTGAACCACTTAAATTGCTTAACCGCCCATTTACCCACTTACTTTACCCTTCATTTACCTTATGGACATAAATCAATTTATACATTCCTTCTCTACTTTATCATTTACCAGAACATTCATTAAATCATTCTAGTTAGGTTGTCTAAATACACTTTACGACCAAAACCATTTCTTGACATGTTCCTTATTCCTTTATCTTATTCTTGGAATCTTTCAATAAACCCCATAATTTAACGGGCTCCACACTGTCGGTGATGCCACCATATGCTTTGGTAATTTGTTTTGGGTCTTTCACCCCGAGCTCTGGGCCCTCTTTAATTATCCCGGTCTAATATGAGTTCCTTTTATGTGTTTTAACATTTTATAAATGTTCACATTATTCATTTTTTCTCTTTTATACCTGGCCGAAGCCAAACCCTGGGTTTCACCCCAATTTGTGTTACACTTTAAAATTGTCATTTCATGTCCTTTACACTTTAACATTGATTTTGTTCCACATAATATTCATTTAGGTTCAGTTTGTGTAACATCTTTTCCAACAATTTTATTTCATAAAAATGTTCTACTTTACATAAAATTATCATTTTACCCATTTGTTTTGAAACTCATCTTTAACTCCATTTTCACAAGTATTAATTTTTCCGAAACACTATCAAGTTACCCACACTAACTTCTTAAGTGTTTTAATACCTTAACACCCTTTTAACATTTGGACTATCATTCCTCCCAAGTTGTAAACCTCTTTATTCCAATATTTCCTTTTTAAATTCTTAAATGTTAATCTTTCTAACATTATTAGGTTACACGCACCATCTTCCCAATGTTTAACCATTAACACATATCCAACACCTTTTCTAACCAAATATCCAAGTTAGACATTCTTTACATCTTTAATCCAGGAATCTAATTACACTTATAGACTAATTTTATAAGAAAATACCATTTCCTTTTTATCTTTAAATGTAGTCTTACAACCTTCCATTCATCACACCTTTAATCCATTTTTCACTAACTTTGAAGACTAGAATTTCTACTTTTCTCATTTCTTGTTTAAACCCATCAAAAACATATTTAATCTTGTTTACATATTTATTATCAAAATACTACAAGTTCTTATAGATGGGAAAATGGATTTTAAATCCTAAAATCCTATTAAATGGGTTAAACATGTTTTCCATTCTAAAAATTCATAGTACTTTGCAAAAAATTATTTTCAAGTCATAAAAGATATGTTTACTTCTTTCAAACCCAACCAATGTCCATATTTTATAAAATTTACATTTTCGCAAGAAACTTGAAAACATTATTTCATAAAATGCTTAACATAAGTTTTCTAGAAAATACACCATTTTCATAAAATACCGACTTTAATCTACCAAACTTTGAAATATTTACTCATCCTTTATTTCTTAACTAAATAAAATTTTACTAGCATTTCTATTCCATAAAAATGTTTAATATTAATCTACTAGAAACTATTATTTATTCCTGTGCATCCTACTCATGCAATCTAACAAAACGATTAGTAGTAATGCAAATAGAGTCTTAAACACTAAGGATAGATTTTCCCACCTCAAAGACTTAAAATGATGGTAAGAACGTTCGTGTAGGAGGAACAACCCCCATATGTGCTCCATTTAAGCTTCCAAGCCTAAACCCCTCCAAACTCTATGAAAGCTTCCATCATCTTCTCCAAAGATCCCCCAACACTTCTCAGAAATTCGTAGCTCCATATCAATAATATTGGAGATGGGTGTTGTAGGCTTGAATGTAGTAAAATACAAGAAGAATAAGGTGGTTTATGGTGGTGGAATGGGGGTCAGAGGTGGATAGAAGATTATCCATGGTGGAAGACCACCCCTCTCCCCCTCTCATCTTATTGTCTCTTCCAAATGCCCAAATGACCCAAACCAAGCCTTATAAAAATCCTAAAAAAACCAAAAATCCTATTTTGCCCAATCTAGGATCACCAGATCGCACCAGCTCACTAAATCGATTTCCAGAAACATGACAACGCACACGGGAAACTCAAATTAAAAAAATTTAAGGCTCATCGTTCGAACGACATGTGCCTTATTCGAACGACATGTCCATCTCATTTGATAAATGGGTTAACACAACCTTCGCGCGACCTGGGACTGTAGGGAAGTGGGACCTTGCTCGATCCCCTGCTTTGAATGAGTTCCAAGCCTCGTTCGAATGACATAAGTCTCGTTCAAACCCTTTTTTTTCTATAAATTCCAATTTTTACCCACAATTTTCCTACAATTATCATACACCCCAATTTAGTATAATTTACACAAATATTTAAATTAAATATTAGGGTTGGGTATTACCAATCGCACCCAGAACCCTTGAATAGTCAACATATCTCGCTCCTCTTATATGGTAATCGACTACCACCACTGCAAAGCGACCCCAACTAGCTTAAACGTGGCTTGCACCTTCTTTTAACTGTCACTTCACTCAACCATATGTAAATGCCTCTCGATGTCCTTCTTCTATCTGTTTGCTGCTACAACATGTGCACTCCCATGGAACTCTAGAGGATGGTCCCTTTGAAAGTCTTCTCTGACTCTTTCCCACACCGATGACACTAGGTGACATCTGTACTGGTGGATATGGTTCCATGGTGGTCATGGCAGTATTAATCGCCTGGGCTACTATGGCAGTGACCTCTGCTGCGATCACAGTCCTCTAAGAATCCTATGGCTCCGGTTGAGACTCCCCTTATATGTCCCTCCTTACTGCACATTCTTGTGTAACTCTGCAGGCGTTTGGCATCCGAAACCAAACCAAAGTCATATGTGATTCACTTCAATCATAAATAATAACATAAGAATGTAAAAGCGCAACATGAAATAACACTCCTAACCGTAGAGATCTACATAAAAAAAACACAACGCTGACAACATAATAAGTATGCACATATCCTTAAAACACTAAAACCTGATGCTCTGATACTAACAGTAACAACCCACCAATTCTAATACCGGGTGGCCAATCCCCTACTAAAATAAAATAAGAATCTCAATATGGTTTATTCTGAGCATCACTATTGTAACCATAATATATATAACTAATACTAATAAACCATACCATCAAAATGAATGAATAAGTCACTGTGAATAAATAGATAAAAGTGAATCGAATAAACCATCGTTACTATCAATAAACATCCAATTGAATAAAATGAGTACTGAAATAACATCCGAGTACAGAAATAAAAAATCTGACAATGACATAAAATCCTATCCATTTATAAGTAACATGTTGAACCTGAAAATGGAAATGAAACGATCCTATCTAGATAGAATAAGTTAAGGTGTCTAAGACAATCTGATAGTGTCCACGGCTACTTCAACGGCATGAATGGCAACATCCCTGCGGTCTCGGTTGCTGCTGTTTCACACCTGGGGTTCAAAAAGGAAAACAAGGAAAAATAATTGTGCGGGGTCAAACCTTGAAAAGTAGAGTATATTTTTCAAGTTGATAATTTCTTAAGATCGATTAAAATAGTAGTGTATTACTTTCATAATTAACCAACCGCAGTCACATGAGATCACACCTCACCTCTCAATTACAGTGTGCACCTAACCTGTTCATTTAATTATCCTAATCAAACTACCCTATCTAACTAGGACAATGTAACTACTATCCAAGCCCAATCCCCAATTATAATATTTATTAGCTAAGTATAACTACCTTCACTAGGTATACATTCATAAACAATATTGTAATGACACACTTGCTATCGATAAATAGTCACGTAATAAACATGACTTAACTACACTTGAGTTATAGATAGATATATACACCATATCAATTATACATACACATATATATCACTCACATTATATGCATAACCGTATCCCCATAGCTTGGACTCCTTGGTGTGATATCCGACTCCAGGTATCATGCATAACACTGAGCCACCAGATTGAAATCTTAACATCGATCCCAAACTTAAACACAAGCAACAAAGGCGGTCATAAACATACACCTGGAGTCGCAACCATACCACATCGCACCTAACCGAACTCGAAACCACACTTATCCTCACATACTTATAGTGGCCATGAAACAGTACTATGACTTGGGAAATCAATCCAACGCTGTCGATCAATGCCAGGGTCGTCTACGTACTACGCATAACCTTCGAACGATAGCACTATCGAGTAGGTATGTTCCATATAAACAAGCAACAATCATATACTCACACACACACACACACACTCACACACACACTCACACACACACACACACACACACACACACATATATATATATATACATAATAGTGCATGCCCGTGACTGAAGGCACAACGAAAAATTTCAAAGTACTTAATCGCAAAATGGCAAAAATTTTCAAAGTACGTAATTGGAAAATGGAAAAAATTTCATTCCCAACAAAATAAAGTGTAATTTAAAAAAAATAGAAAATATCTTTTGTTTATATAACTATCCACCCTGCTTAACAAATAACAAATAGGCTAACAACATTCAAATAGTATAAAAAATTTAGATAATTTGAGCAGAATCTACTTTATTTAGAAGATTATCCACCCTGTTTAAGAAATAAAAAAATACTCTTGCAACAACAATATTCAAACCCAAGAGCATACATAAAAGAGGGCCCTATATTCAACATTATTTTTTAAAGTCATTAAAATACATTACAATTGAACACAAATAATTTTTTTTTATGCAATCCAACTATGTGATTGTGTCCATATCACCAATAATTTTATTATGCAAAATTTACTTAAGACCAAATAGATAACGGTAAAACTTATACGAAAAAATTGTACACCAAGAAATACTACTTTTAGTGAAATGGAATCGAATGACAAACAAACAAACTTACAATTATTATAACCTGACAACTTGCAGCAGAGAATTCTTCAACCTCATTGAGCTCAATTATTGGACCTTCGCGAAGTTTCAATTTACTCGACGAAGTAAGACTAGAACCATTCCACTTTTTATTATGGAGTAGGATTTTTGGTGATGAATACCCATGAAGAAGTGTATAAAATTATACTATTATCAAGATTTAGTGCCCTTCGCAAAACACAAATCCATGAAGATGAACAAAAACACCATTAATATGACCAAATCGATTTCCAGAAACATGACAACGCACACGGACAACTCAGATTAAAAAAATTTAAGGCTCATCGTTCGAACGACATGTGCCTTATTCGAACGACATGTCCATCTCATTTGATAAATGGGTGAACACAACCTTCGCGCGACCTGGAACTGTAAGGAAGTGGGACCTTGCTCGATCCCCTGCTTTGAATGAGTTCGAAGCCTCGTTCAAACGACATAAGTCTCGTTCAAACCCTTTTTTTTCTCCAAATTCCAATTTTTTCCCACAATTTTCCTACAATTATCATCAACCCCAATTTAGTATAATTTACACAAATATTTAAATTAAATATTAGGGCGTGGTATTACCAATCGTACCCAGAACTCTTGAATAGTCATCATATCTCTCTCTTCTTATATGGTAATCGACTACCACCACTGCAAAGCGGTCCCAACTGGCTTAAACGTTGCTTGTACCTTCTTTTAACTGTCACTTCACTTAACCATATGTAAATGCCTCTCGATGTCCTTCTTCTATCTGTTTGCTACTACAACATGTGCACTCCCATGGAACTCTAGCGGATGGCCCCTTTGAAAGGCCTCTCTGACTCTTTCCCACACTGATGACACTGGGTGACATCTGTACTGGTGGATATGGTTCCATGGTGGTCATGGCAGCATTGATCGCCTGGGCTACTATGGCAGCGACCTCTTCTGCGGTCACAGTCCTCTAAGAATCCTGTGGCTCCGGCTGAGCCTCCCCTTATATGGCCCTCCTTAATGCACATTCTTGTCTAACTCTTCAGGTGTTTGGCATTCGAAACCAAATTAAAGTCATTTGCGATTCATTTCAATCATAAATAATAGCAGAAGAATCTAAAAGCGCAATATAAAATAACACTCCTAATCGTAGAGATCTACATCATAGAAACACAACGCTGACAACAGAATAAGTATGCACATATCCTAAAAACACCAAAACCTGATGCTCTGATACTAACTGTGGCAACCCACCAATTCTAATACCGGGTGGCCAATCCCCTACTAAAATAAAATAAGATTCTCAATATGGTTTATTCTGAGCATCATTGTAAGCACAATATATTTAACTAATACTAATAAACCATACAATCAAAATGAATGAATAAGTCACCGTGAATAAATTGTTAAAAGTGAATCGAATAAACCATCGGTACTATTAATAAACATCCAATTGAATAAAACAAGTACTGAAATAACATCTGAGTACAGAAATAAAAAATTTGACAATGACATAAAATCCTATCCATTTATAAGTAACATGTTTAACCTGAAAATGGGAATGAAACGATCCTATCTAGATAGAATAAGTTAAGGTGTCTAAGACAATCTGGTAGTTGTGACACCCCGCCTAATTAATCCCGGGTGATCAGTCCTAAATCAAGTTAGAAAAGGTTTCTCAGTTGATCCATTCTTAGCATCAATGTCGTCTTTTGAATTACTAACCACCTAAGTGAGAAAAGTAGACTGGTGCTAATTTTTATCTTTCAATTAATTAAATAAAACTCATGCGGAACATAAAATAATACACAATCACAGTTAACTAAAATAACCATCCACAAATAAATACTTAACCGAATAAACCAGCGGTCCAAATATCCACTACAAGTAAAGATAAAAAGAAAATCTCAACAAGTCTAATACTGATAAATGAACTGTGAGCGACAAGCTCAGATAACTACTATAGAGTCTCTACACGAATGAAAGAAGGAGGCGTCTATCAAAAACCCCGCAACATCCACATGTGCTGCAGCAAAGGATACCTGGAATAGAGTCAAGCCTGGCGTCCCTGTGGCTGGACACCTAAAAGGTTTTTAAATTTTTTTATAGCAAGGGTTAGTACCCAAAAACATTTGAAAACATTTAACAAATGATTAACTTGTAGTAATAAATAAATATGCATGCTCTTCATATTTTAGTTAGTGCCGCACTCTCTTGAGGACTTCCTCACCCCTCCTTTAATGTGCACTACTAACGCTTCCATTTAATTTACTAGGTCCTACGCTCCTGACCCAATACTTATTTTAACCCTTGAAATTTACCTACTCTAACCGAGTATGCCTTAATTCATGATTTTTAAGTTATTATAAACGTCAACTTAATTAAATCATTACCCTTTTTAATTTCATATAACATTCACACCTGTTATGCACATAATACATTTTTCACTATGTAATAATTATCCCATATATAATTATTTACCTAATTATATATTTAATCATATTACAGTATTCACAAACATACTGAAATAACATTTAATACAAACTTTCGACTGAGTAAAAATACTCAAAAAATATAAATTTTTCCAAGTGCTATCCCACTAGGTGTATTCACATAACCTAGTTATCCAAGTTAGATTCGCTCACTAACTTAGTTTAACATACTAATTGGAGGCGGTCATATTCCTTCCCTGAAAGTGAGATGCCCCTCACCCATATAACGAACGCTATGACCTGGGATTATACTCGCCCTACTCCTCAAGCTAGGGGATTCATCCACTACACGCAACCTCCCCCTATAGCACTAGAGTATATACTAATAATATTCAATCACTGATATTAATGCACACACACTATATATATATACTATCACACTCCGTATATATATATAAATATAAAATGTCCCGGCTACACCATGTATAAAATCCGTAACATAAGCCTATTTAATTTATTAAGAGTTTATGGTCCAACTCTAATTATTAATTAATTCGCACATTAATTAATTAAGTCACCTTTGGTGTCGCCCCCATCATAAAATTGGACTTACTCTCGTAGTCCGAATTAACCTCACCCGAGTCTAAATTCCCGACTCCCGAATTATTTAGCCTTTACCTAAATAAGATTTATCTCTCGGTATTCCTCAACCGTTATCCCTGGACTTGTTCACTACATCTATATTTAATATTTTCGAACACCTTCCCAAAAATTCAACCTTAGTGTGTTACACCTAATTTCTCCAAAACCCAAGAAAATTAAATTATGATGTCACACTAAGTCGTCACCAAATTCTAAATTAACTTTATTCACCATTAAGTAGATTTAAAATCCATGTATAAATTTCTCATCAAATTAATTCATGGAAAAAGATTAAATTAAAATTTTCTTCATATAAAAGAAGACTGGGCGAACTGTCAAAATCTGCCGACCATCGATCGATCGACCCCAGACCTTCGATCGATCGATCGAGCAGGTCTTTATCTTCTTCACGAAGACAGATTCTGCCATGGATGAGTTTCATAAAACCCTAACTCCTTCTACCAGCAATCTCAAGCCTTCTTAACAATAATACAAGTTAGGAACCTTCTTAGGGACCTCCAGAATGCCCTCCAACGTTATTAATTCGTCCATTAACTACAATTTCTGAATTTGGGGAAATATTCATCTTTAATTCCTTACCCATTTACATCCCAAATTCCTTCACCAAATTCATTTCTAATTATCCAGATATCATCCTACCAGATATGTATTAATTTATAATATCATATTTCTACAAGAATCCTCATTCAAATTCGTAAATCAGATTATTATTTTCAAAACCTCATGTTTATGCCATGAACACCCAAAACGAATTTTGATCAAACACATTACATGAATATGAATTGAAAAACAGATTCAATACTATTGCAAGTTATCCACTTGCCTTAAGTTTCGTAGTGTCTGATTCGGAGATGAATTCCAAGGTTGAAGATGATCCTTGTTGGCTCTCTAGTGATCCCAAAACTGCCTTTAACTGCTATTAGGGTTCCTTAATACACTTAGCCTTTTTCTAAAACTCTATCAGCCGTTTCCTTTCTTCTCCTAACTTAACAATTAACCTAAATCCCGTTTTTTTCCTAATGGGCCAAGCTCAAATGACCCAATTGCCCCCGTGTGGGCCCGGCTATGTCTAAAAATTCCCCGTGACCCGTTTACTACCCCGGGTACACTTTTCCGACTATCCCGGCCCATCCGGACTCAACCGTACACTCAGAATTATCATCCGAATTAATTTATAAAAATATTTATCCCCCACCCCTTTAGTCTATACCGACTCCCGGTTGAGATAAGTGCATACCCTGTCATTAATACTCGAAATGACTTAAATAATTGATTACTATTTATTTAGTAAATAAATTCCCGTAAATATTAACCATTCACTCCCCGATTAATATTTAAATAAAATTTCCCTAATTAATTCAATTAAAATTATGTCTCACAAGTAATTTTCAATTCCCGAATTAATTACATATTTAATGCATGAAAAATGTGGGGTGTTACATACTCCCCCCTTACAAAGGAATTTCGTCCCCGAAATTAGGTCATACATGTGATGAAATGCTCTGGATATTGCTCCCTCATATCCTCCTCCTGCTCCCAGGTAGACTCGTCAATGTTGTGATGACTCCACTGTACTCTAACTAGTGGAACAACCTTGGATCATAATTTTCGCTCGCTACGGTCTAGAATAGCCACCGGCCTCTCCTCATATGAGATGTCTGGCTATAAATCAATTTCTTCGAGTGGAATGTTCCAGAAGGCCCTCTCGCTCCTGCGATATTTCTTCAGCGATGCCACATAGAACACGTCGTGTATCCGCTGAAGGTGCTCCGACAATCCCAACCTGTGGGCTACAGGCCCCACCCTCTCGATAATAGGAAAAGGTCCCACGTACCTCGGTGCTAGCTTACCCTTCTTGCTGAACCTCATCACCCCTTTCATAGGGGACACCCAGACCAATACCTGATCCCCAACCTCTAACTCCACATGTCTCCGTGAAGCGTTAGCGTAACTTTTCTGCCTATCCTGAGCTATCCGAATCCTCCCTCAGATCAGTTCTATCTTGGCAGATGTCTCCTGCACAATCTCTGGCCCCAATAGTTTGTTATCCCCCACCTCTAACCAACAAGCGGGTGAACGACAAGGTCTCCCGTATAGCTCCTCAAATGGTGCCATGCCGATCGTGAATTGGTAAGAGTTGTTATACGCAAACTCTACCAGAGGAAGATACTTCTCCCAACCTCCCCCAAAGTCTAATATGAACATTCTGAGCATATCTTCCAGCATCTGGTTGACTCTCTCGGTCTGTCCGTCAGTCTGTGGGTGATAGGCTGTACTCAAACGTAACTTCGTGCCCATGGCCTCCTGAAAACTCTGCCAAAAGTGGGCCACAAAGATCTTGTTTCTATCCGACACAATATTTATCGGTACCCTGTGCAGCTTAACAATCTCTGCTATGAATAGCTGCGCATAACGCATCGTCTCAAAGTCTGTGCGAACCAGCAGGAAGTGGGCCACTTTGGTCAACCGATCCACAATGACCCATATGGAATCGTGACCCTTCTGCGATGTCGGTAACCTTGTAATGAAGTCCATAAAGATGCTCTCCCACTTCCACACAGGAATTTCAAGTGGCTGTAGCATCCCTGATGGTCTCTAATGGTCAACTTTCACAAGCTAACTCGTGGCACATTTCGAAACAAACTCTGCTATGTCCCGTTTCATCCCTGCCCACCAATACTGCCTCCTCATATCTTGATACATCTTATCCCCACCGGGATGTACCGCGAATCTCGACCCATGAGACTCCGTCAATACAGCGTGCCTCAACTCCGCATCCTCTGGCACAATCAACCTCCCATTATGGCGTAAGCCTCCCTCCGAGTTGATCGAGTAACCCTCTGCTCCCTCAGCTAGAAACTGGCTCACCCTATCCCGGTAGGTCTGATCCTCTGCCTGAGCCCTCACAACCCGCATAATGATCTCGGGTGTGATGGATAATGCTGATATGCAAGCCCTGGCTACATCAACCTCGTATCGAAGTTCTCTCCACTTCGCTTTCCAGACTTCTGATATTTCCTCAGTCGGTCTCCGACTCAATGCATCTGCCACCACATTAGCCTTACCAGGATAATACTGAATATCAAACTGATAGTCTTTCACGAATTCTAGCCATCGTCTCTGTCTCATATTCAGATCCTTCTGAGTGAAGAGATACTGAAGTGATTTGTGATCCGTGAATAGCGTGAACTGCTCCCCCAGGAGATAATGTCTCCATATCCTCAAAGCAAAAACGACTGCTGCTAACTTCATGTCGTGAGTGGGGTAATTCCTCTCGTGGGGCTTTATCTTCCTGGACGCATAAGCTATATCCCTTTCCTCCTGCTGAAGCACACCCCCAAGTCCCAGTAAGGATGCGTCAGTGTAAACCCGATACTCTAATCCTCCTTTTGGCAATGCAAGCATGGGTGCAGATGTCAACTTGTCCTTTAACTCGTCGAAGGCTAATTGACAGTGATCACTCCAAGTGAAAGGTACCCCTTTTCGGGTAATATTCTTCAAAGGGACCACAATCTTTGAGAATCCTTTGATGAACCGTCTATAATAACCGGCCAACCCCAGAAAACTGTGCACTTCTGTCGGTGTCGTGGGATGTCCCCACTCCCTCACCGCCGATACTTTACTTGGATCCACCGCAATACCCCGGTCTGACACCACGTGGACAAGAAACTGAACCTCCCGTAGCCAAAATCCACACTTACCGAATTTGGCATAGAGCTGGTGATCCCGCAATGTCTGTAACACTATACGCAGGTGCTCTGCGTGCTCCTCTTCGGTACGCGAGTAGATCAGGATGTCATCAATGAACACGATAACAAACTGATCGAGAAACTCCCAGAAGACTCTGTTCATGAGGTCCATGAACACTGCTGGTGCATTGGTGAGCCTGAATGGCATTACCCTGAACTCGTAAGATCCATACCGCGACAGGAAAGCGGCCTTCGAAACATCCTCCTCTCGAATACGTAGTTGATGATACCCTGACCTCAAGTAGACCTTAGAGAAATAAGACGCCCCTCTCAACTGGTCAAATAGGTCGTCAATCCTAGGCAACGGATACTTATTCCGTATCGTGGCCTTATTCAGCTCTCTGTAGTCCACGCATAACCGTAGTGAGCCATCTCGCTTTTTCACAAACAACACCGGTGCACCCCACGACGATGTACTTCGCAGAATGAAACCTTTCCCCAACAGCTGCTGAATTTGCTCCCTCAACTCACGCATCTCTGAAGGGGCCATACGGTATGGTACCCGAGCAATCGGCCTCATCCCCGGTGCTAAATCGATCACAAATTCGATTTCCCTGCTAGGTGGCAATTCTGGTATCTCCTGAAACATATCCTTAAAGTCTCTCACCACTGGGATTGAGTCCAATGGAATAGCCACCCCTTGTGAGGTTTCCTCCTCAATGTAATACAAGTGTGGGTGTGACCCTCCCTCAGGTAGCGACATTTCTATCAAAAACATTTCCTGCCCTGGAATAGAGAACACGATGATCCTCTCGTAGTAATCCACCGTCGCCCGATAACCTGCCAACCAATCCATACCTAAAATGACATCGTACCCCTCCATATCCAACACTAAGAAGTCCACTGATAAACTAAGTCTCCCAATCAAAATGTCCACACCCCGACAAATAGAGTGAATCGTATCCCCGCTGCCTACTGGTGACTCTACACACATCCGAAGACTACCCGCGGTTTCTAGTAGTCCGACCTGTTCAGCAAAATTTAATTTAATGAATGAATGTGATGCTCCCGTATAAAAAAGAATACTACCCTCATAATCATGAATGAGAAACATACCCTCAACTTCTAGCGGTGCTTGCTGCGCCGGGGGATTTGGGAACATCTCGGATGTTATACACACGTTCGTAGTGCATCTGCTCCTGCTGAGGTGGGGCTGCTGCTGGCGGTAATTGTCCCCGTTGCCCCTGTTAGGCCTCCTGCTGTTGACCTCTGCCCCTCTGTGGGCACTCCCTCTTAAAATTCCCTGGCTGGCCACAGACAAAACAACGTTTCTGACTATCCCACTGTCGTTGGCCCTATTGGCCCTGACGCGACTGACCCTGGCCCTGCAAGCACCGCCAACAGTTGAGGGTATGTTTCTCATTCATTGTTATGAGGGTAGTATTATTTTTGATAAGGGAGCATCACATTGTTTCCTTGGCCCTGACGGCCCTGAGGAACCTGCTGCTGCTGATTCGGGCTCGGCTACCCCTGCCTGAACCCCCACTAGGCTTAAACTTCTTAGCCTGATTCCCTTGCTGACTGGCTGCTTGCTGCTGAGCACCACTTGTGTCACTACTAGTAACGGCCTTGCCCTGTTGACTCGGCTCCCTGTTCTCTTGCTCCCCTTTGCATGGAAGCGATGATCCTGGCAGTGTACAAGTGCGGCATTAACAACGTCTGTATACGTCACTAACGCCGAATTCCCAATCAAGTGTTGCCTGATTCGCCAGGCTAAACCGTCCATAAACCTCAATTTCTTCCGCTCCTCATCGCTCACCTCATTTGGCACAAAGTTTGCCAAACGGGTGAACTCTTCCTCGTAGTCTGCCACTGATCGGTCACCCTGAACTAAATCACTGAATTTCTTTCTCATCTCAGTCTCTACTGCTGGTGGAAAGTATTTGCGGTCGAACCGCACCTAAACTTAAACATAATCGATAGAGGCAGTCATAAACATACATATAGCGTCGCAACCATACCACATCGCACCTAACCGGACTCGAAACCACACTTATCCTCACATACTTATAGTTTTAATGAAACAGTACTATGACTTGGGGAATCAATCAAACGCTACCAATCAACGCCAGGGTCGACTGCCTACTACGCGTAACTTTCGAACGATAGCACTATCGAGTAGGTATGTTATATATACACAAGCAACAATCACACACACACACACATATATATACATACTAGTGCATGCCCGTGACTGAAGGCACAACGAAAAATTCCAAAGTACTTAATGGAAAAATGGCAAAAATTTTCAAAGTACTTAAAACGAAAAATGGAAAAAATTTCATTCCCCAACAAAATAAAGTGTAATTTAAAAAATTGGAAAATATCCTTTGTTTATATAGCTATCCACCCTGCTTAACAAATAACAAATATGCCAACAATATTCAAATTGTGTAAAAAATTTAGAAAATTTTGAGCAAAATCTACTTTGTTTAGAATATTATCCACCCTGTTTAAGAAATAAAAAAAATACTCTTGCAGCAACAATATTCAAACCCAAGAGCATACATAAAAGAGGGCCCTACATTCAACATTACTTTTTAAAGTCATAAATATACATTACAATTGAACATAAATAATTTTTTTTATGCAATCCAACTATGTGATAGTGTCCATATCTCCAATAATTTTATTATGCAGAATTTACTCAAGACCAAATAGATAACGGGAAAACTTATACGGAAAAATTGTACACAAAGAAATACTACTTTTAGTGAAATGGAATCGAATGACAAACAAACAAACTTACTATGATTATAACATGGCAACTTGCAGCAGAGAATGCTTCAACCTCATTGAGCTCAATTATTGGATCTTCACGAAGTTTCAATTTACTGGACGAAGTAAACTTGGAACCATTCCACTTTTTATTATGGAGTAGGATTTCGGTGATGAATACCCATGAAGAAGTGTATAAAATTATACAATTATCAAGATTTAGAGCCCTGCGCAAAACACAAATCCATGAAGATGAACAAAAACACCATTAATATGACCAAATCGATTTCCAGAAACATGACAACGCACACGGGCAACTCAGATTAAAAAAAATTAAGGCTCATCGTTCGAACGACATGTGCCTTATTCGAACGACACGTCCATCACATTTGATAAATGGGTTAACACAACCTTCGGGCGACCTGGGACTGTAGAGAAGTGGTACCTTGCCCGATCCCCTGCTTTGAATGAGTTCCAAGCCTCGTTCGAAAGACATAAGTCTCGTTCATACCTTTTTTTCCCCTTAAAATTCCAATTTTTCCCACAATTTTCCTACAATTATCATCAACCCCAATTTAGTATAATTTAAACAAATATTTAAATTAAATATTAGGGCTGGGTATTACCAATCGCACCTAGAACTCTTGAATAGTCATCAAATCTCTCTCCTCTTATATGGTAATCGACTACCACCACTGCAAAGCTGTCCCAACTAGCTTAAATGTTGCTTGTACCTTATTTTAACTGTCACTTCACTCAACCATATGTAAATGCCTCTCGATGTCCTTCTTTTATCTATTTGTTGCTACAACATGTGCACTCCCATGTAACTCTAGCGGATGGCCCCTTTGAAAGGCCTCTATGAATCTTTCCCACACTGATGACACTGGGTGACATCTGTACTGGTGGATATGGTTCCATGGTGGTCATGGCAGCATTGATCGCCTGGGCTACTATTACAGCGACCTCTGCTGTGGTCACAGTCCTCTAAGAATCCTGCGGCTCCGGCTGAGCCTCCCCTTATATGGCCCTCCTTACTGTACATTCTTGTCTAACTCTTTAGGCTTTTGGCATCCAAAACCAAACCAAAGTCATATGTGATTTACTTCAATCATAAATAATAGCAGAAGAATGTAAAAGCCCAATATGAAATAACACTCCTAACCGTAGAGATATACATCAAAGAAACACAACGCTGACGAGATAATAAGTATGCACATATCCTAAAAACACTAAAACCTGATGCTCAGATACTAATTGTGACAACCCACCAATTCTAATACAGGGTGGCCAATCCCCTACTAAAATAAAATAAGAATCTCAATTTGATTTATTCTGAGCATCACTATTGTAACCACAATATATATAACTAATACTAATAAACCATATAATTAAAATGAATGAATAACTCACCGTGAATAAATAGAAAAAATTGAATCGAATAAACCATCGGTACTATCAATAAACATCCAATGGAATAAAATGAGTACTGAAATAACATGTGAGTACAGAAATAAAAAAATTTGGCAATGACATAAAATCCTATCCATTTATAAGTAACATGTTGAACCTGAAAACGGGATTGAAACTATCCTATCTAGATAGAATAAGTCAAGGTGTCTAAGACAATCTGGTAGTGTCCACGGCTACTGCAACGGCATGAAAGGCTACATCCCTGCGGTCTCGGTTGCTGCTGTTGCACACTTGGGAATCAAAAAGGAAAACAACGAAAAATAATTGCGCGGGGTCAAACCTTTAAAAGTAGAGTATATTTTTTCAAGTTGATAATTTCTTAAGATCGATTAAAATAGTAGTGTATTACTTTCATAATTAACCAGCCGCAGTCACATGAGATCACACCTCACCTCTCAATTACAGTGTGCACCTAACCTGTTCATTTAAATATCCTAATCAAACTACCCTATCTAACTAGGAAAATGTAACTACTATCAAAGCCCAATCCCCAATTATAATATTTATTAGCTAATTATAACTACCTTCACTAGGTATACGTTCATAAACAATATTGTAATGACACACTTGCTATCGATAAATAGTCATGTAATAAACATGACTTAACTACACTCGAGTTACAGATAGATATATACACCATATCAATTATACATACACATATATATCACTCACCTTATATGCATAACCGTATCCCCATAGCTTGGACCCCCTGGTGTGATATCCGACTCCAGGTATCACGCATAACACTGAGCTACCAGGTTGAAATCTTAACATCGATCCCAAACTTAAACACAGGCAACAGAGGCGGTCATAAACATACATCTGGAGTCGCAACCATAACACATCGCACCTAACCGGACTCGAAACCACACTTATCCTCACATACTTATAGTGGCCATGAAACAGTACTATGACTTGGGGAATCAATCCAACGCTGCCGATCAACGCCAGGGTCGACTGCGTACTACGCGTAACCTCCGAACGATATCATTATCTAGTAGGTATGTTCCATATAAACAAGCAACAATCACATAATCACACACACACACACACACACACACACACACACACACACACACACACACACACACACATATATATATATATATATATATATATATATATATATATATATATATATAATAGTGCATGCCCGTGACTGAAGGCACAACGAAAAATTCCAAAGTACTTAATGGCAAAATTTTTCAAAGTACGTAATTGGAAAATGGAAAAAATTTCATTCCCCAACAAAACAAAGTGTAATTTAAAAAAATTGGAAAATATCCTTTGTTTATATAACTATCCACCCTGATTAACAAATAACAAATAGGCCAACAACATTCAAATAGTGTAAAAAATTAGATAATTTGAGCAGAATCTACTTTGTTTAGAAGATTATCCACCCTGTTTAAGAAATAAAAAAATACTCCTGCAGCAACAATATTCAAACCCAAGAGCATACATAAAAGAGGGCCCTATATTCAAGATTACTTTTTAAAGTCATAAATATACATTACAATTGAACATAAATAATTTTTTTTATGCAATCCAACTATGTGATTGTGTCCATATCACCAATAATTTTATTATGCAGAATTTACTCAAGACCAAATAGATAACGGGAAAACTTATACGAAAAAATAGTACACAATGAAATACTACTTTTAGTGAAATGGAATCGAATGACAAATAAACAAACTTACTATTATTATAACCTGGCAACTTGCAGCAGAGAATGCTTCAACCTCATTGAGCTCAATTATTGGCTCTTCACGAAGTTTCAATTTACTGGACGAAGTAAGCCTGGAACCATTCCACTTTTTATTATGGAGTAGGATTTTGGTGATGAATACCCATGAAGAAGTGTATAAAATTATACAATTATCAAGATTTAGAGCCCTGCGCAAAACAAAAATCCATGAAGATGAGCAAAAACACCATTAATATGACATGCTTATATTTCATCTGAAAGATGCTAGGTGGAATTAACTAAATCCATTAACCTAAACATATCTTAAGTTCACGAGCATTTATCACCCAGAGCGGAAAACTGCGTAATAAAGGGGACTACTCGTCTCTTCCCTTTATTATGTCTTTCCAAGTATTTTACATACCCGTGACTAGCACAATATGAAACTGTATATTTGATCTATTTCCCATTTTCTTCCATGTAATGCAATTGTAATTTAGAAATGTTCATGTCAAGCAATTACATAAAACATATAAATCACAAAGTGAACAAAAATAAAACGTGGGCCCTTGATTCAGTTTTCCCACAGACATAAATTAGCATTATAGAAATAGAGAAGGTAAAAACACACACGCAATTATAGAAGAAATAAGAGAATAGATTATATAAATAATTAGGTAGGCAATAATAGAAATAGAGAAAGTGAAATGTCATGAATGCAAAAATTACACAACCACCTACTTAACCTCGCTGCTCTTATCCCCATAGCCAACCTCACACCCAATTTGTAATAGCTCCACCCCCTGTGGACTCTCTCCCCGAGCCTACCCAACTCACCACTCACTTACCCCACACCACATGCCTTGTGCGACCATAACTCCCCACCCAACCTAACAGCCTATCCCACATCACACACCTCCTTCCATAACCTCCTAACCCCCCTAAATCCCTTACTGGTACCCACGCACCTGCTAATACCCGCCACGCCCTAAGAAATTTCATCCCTTACTTGCATATACCAAACTTTAACACCAGATTGGCAGTAGGTATGAAGGATTCATTCATAAGAACAAACGACAAATAATAAATTAGTTGCATAGGTTATCGACTATAAAAAAACTACTACAACAAACAGTAAATTACCTGCTACAATTTTAAAAAAAAATGCATGAGTTGTCGATGTGCTTCGCCATGTAGCTTGGGAAATCTGCTTGTGCCAACTTGTCAAAAGTCGTAAAGCATTCGAAATCTGTCCTATTTTGCTCAACTGTAGCTACAATGGTGTTTCTGTTAGGAGTTACGACATAAGGTTCAAACCTTGCAAGCCCCCAAATCGACCGAAACATAATTCCCAGTTTACACTTAGGTTTAAGATCAAAATACACTTAAATGAGGTCAACCCCATTGTATACCTCCAAATGACACCCAAATGAACTTGGATTAATTCTAAGACCATGATAAATATAAAAGTACAAAAAAATCAAATTTATGTCATTACATGTATGTTATTATTTTTCATTCAACTAATATTTTGTATCTTGGATCCTCATCAAACATTTAGTTATCACAATATCTCTATAGGAGATTTGTCATGCTAGAACCAAGATCATTCGTGTTCTAAGAATTTAGTAAAATACCTTTTGTTAACCTTGGTGCTATTCCGTTGCAAAACTCAACGAAGTAAAGTGTAGGTCACATTGTCCGAAAAAAATAATAGTTCGACAAATCATTCCACGCCTGTGAAAGAAATAGTGAATAATAAATATCATCACACACACGAAGCAAACATGATGAAAAGCCTACTTTGAAAGTTTCTCGTGCATTCCGATAAAATCAACACAACCTGTGAAAATAAAATTGTGTCTTGTCCCTCACAAATATGAAAAGCTAGCATCCCAAAAAAATTAAAACAAACATGTAAATACAAATACACACAAATCAACACAACCTTCAAGAGGCTCAAATAATTAATCCCAAACAATTTAGGGAAGTTTATTCTAAAAATGGTATGAAAGTCATTATAAAAAAGTTAATGAAAATTTCATTCCCAAAAATAGGGATGATAAAAAGTCCAATAGTAAGAAAATTAATAATAGAGAAGGGAACTAATTCACAACAAATCTCAGGAAAATATGGTTAATGGAAAGAAATGTAATATAGAACATGAAATTTATTAGGCACCAATCAATTTTTAAAGTGGAAACAAATTAAACACCTCATCGCAATTTTAGTTTAACCATCATGGAGACCAATCTATAATGTACAACATTTTGAATAATAAAGAAAAAACAACGAAAAAGGGTATGGTAGACAACTTTGATGGAATATCAAGCCTCTAAATTTATTACTTAGTCAATAATTGATGATCTGTTAGTACCACTGAAAGTCTCAAACAGGAACTTGAAAATACTACACAGAGGCAAGATATCACATCATCCTTTCTTCATGATTATTAAGTTTCCTATGAAGAGGGTTTGCTGTTGCAAGATAATAAACCAGCCAGGCTGATTCTCAAAGGATCTGATGGCTTCACCATGTACCAAATTTCATCCCTTACATCCTCAATACATAGCTCAAAATCTCTCTCCCTCTTGCATTAAGCACCAAGAATCATTAGAAGACATTTAAAAAAATTGACAAATAAATGATGTATAATCCTAATATCACACACATATTAGAACATAAAATTAGAGTAAGGAGTGTACCACTGTGATTAAAAAATAACCTATATTGGAGGTGCAAGCTATTTCATGTAAATGTAAATTTGATTACCTTAAAAAATGATTCAAACTCTGAGTAAATATATGGTTCCAACCATTGCATCCATATATACTTGTAACAACCCTCTCTTTTAAGAGATTTATTTTATATTAATTTACTGCATGAAGTAATTATATAAAATATGGATGATGGAGTAAATATGAATTAAATGAGTTAATGGAGCATATTTACTAGATTGTTGCATATTTACTGTATAAGTAAGTAAATATCATCATGTTGCGTTTTATTTTGTCATATGCTTTAAAATGACACTTATGGTTTAAATAAAACCGAAACTTGAAATGACTTATAAAATTTCCAAATGATAATTTGGAGGGCGTAGTTAGTCCCGAAATGTGCGGGATAGTCGAAATAAGTGCCATATTGTATTATTATGTTTTGGGCACTTTTGACTGGTTATAGCTTAAATGCGTAGTTGCGAATCATTTTAATGTGGTATTAACCACTTAAGTTGGGAATCAAGGAGAAAGCCACGATTTTAGACTTACATTTCATTTATTTCTATTAAGTGTATTTGCAAACCTAGAGAAAGAGAGAGAAGAAGAGAGTTGTAGAGAAAAGAGAGAGATTGAAGATTGAAGATTTGGGATTGCTTTTACCACAAAGAAAACTGAGATTTGAACCTCAAGGCAAGTTTTCTACTTGATAATATATGGTTTAAGATGAGTAAATTGTGTGATAGTTGTGTATTAGAATTTATGGATCAAATATGGAAATTTATGGTGTTTAGCCCTAATCATAGCTTGTATTGATGATATTGTGGATAATAGTAGTTGGTAATCATGTAGGATGATTTGGGGTAGATTGATGTTGTTATATGTGTGTAAAAATGGAAAAGATTTGAGTTTTGGGGAAAATCTAGGGTTCATAACCCGTAGCCCCATCCTTGGCCAAATAGCAGGGGCGAATCGATTCGGCCCTAGGGCGAATCGATTTGCTAAGGGGTCATCCTACAGGTCTGCAAACCCGAATCAATTCGGGTTAAGGCTGAACCGATTCGACTGAAGCAGAATGTTGGATTTATCATCCGAATCGATTCGCTTTTGGGCAAATCGATTCGCTTCCTGGGGCGAATCGATTCGAAATCAGGCTATTTTTGAGTTGTTTTTCTAACTCAATTTTTATCCTTTTTCTTCAGGCTTAGGACTTAGGAACCTTCATGTATGAAGTAAACTTAGAGTCCTAGAGTTATAGATGAGTTAGTTGACTACCCTACATTACAAATGGGTTATGTGGGGGTCATTCCGGGGGTATATAAATCGATGTTAGGCCATTCTTTTCATTTAGTTAACCATTATGAAACGAGGAGATTGAAAGGTCATATTGGCAGACTTTAGAATCTCAATTGAGGTATGTTAGTTGTGGTGGGTCATAATAATACCCTAAAATGTTTGGAGAATGAATCAAGAAATTATTCATTCATTGAGGTTGTAATGATGATGTGATTTACATATGGCTCCGGATAAAATATGATATATCCATTAAATGAACATGCACATGGCAAATGAAAATGAAATGGAAATGGCAATGATTACGGTAAATGATAATTTACTTAATGATGAATATGGTAAATGATAATTTACTTAAACACACCTATCTAAATGCTATCATAGGGGAAGTACGCGCATGAGGTTATGTCCCCTGACTATTGAATGCAGGGAGACTATAGTCCTCGGCCATATGATCGGTTATTATGTATGTTTTCTGCGATGGTGAGGTAATTTCGGGTGTGGTTATGACTCTCCCATAATCATATGGCCACTTCCCGATGTTGCGATAAGTACCCAGGTTGTCTTGGTTGATAGGCCCTGGAAGATGATAGTCATTTAGGGACGCGTCCAGTGGGGAAACCCGGAGGGATGGTCTTAGAATCGTTATATGTATATGAATATAACAATTCTTAATCAAGTTGGACTTGATGTATGATAAATGCCATAAAGATCATATAACAGTGATTATATTCCTAATAAGGAATGAAATTCCACAAAGAGCATATGATAGTAATTATATCTCTAATAAGGAATGGAAAGATGAAATGAAACAGTGTAAAATGATGGAGGCTTTTAATTAATGATATTAATTTATGTCCTCTTGCATAACTAAATTAATGGTATAATCATTTAAACTGTCTTAGTTTATGCTTTGAGATTATGTTATTAGATTCTCATCTTTATCTTTCATGATTAACTGTTCATAACTGTCATACTCTTTATTCATCAAGTGATCATATAAAATCGGGCCCTGACCCGCTCATATTTCTTGTTGTGCATGAATCCTGTATTCGCTCAGGTTCTCCGTCGCAGGGACGCCCGTACTGATTTTCATATTTCGGTGTTTTTGGGGAGCCGCGATACTTTGCGGATATTACGGGACACTTTGTTATAGACGCCGTCATTTTTGTACTCTAGTTATGATCGGGTCATTTACTCGGGCGTGTGTCCAAGATTTTGTATTTTCTTATTGTAATGTATAATGTAACCTAATTAAAGTGTTACATTATGTTGTAAGTGACTGTTGACCGACAGCATATTCTGTCCCCTTATTGTATATTTGTTGTGGATGAATATAAGTCATTTGGGTTTCCACTTTCTTTTTAAAATGGGTTGTTTAAATTCTTTCCTTAACTTATTATAAAACAAAATTTTTGACAACCCGTTTTCTGAAGTATTGGGTGGTTATCCCGTTTACTTATTATATTGTTGTGATGCTGAGAATGATCCATCGATGATTCCTATTTTTATATGAGTATCGGTCTGGCCACCCCTTATTTTGGATGAGAGGGTTGTCACAGATGGTATCAGAGCATCAGGTTCTAGATTCTTTAGGATCTATGTGGACTTGGCACGTTCTACCGTAGCGTTCTTTGATATAGAGCTTAATGTTAGGACTATTTTGATGCCTATGTTTGCGATCTTCTGCATATTAGATTGATTTAGATAGTATTTTAACTCTATTGTTTCTTCATCTTAGATGCCGCCTAAGAGGGGTCGCCCAGCTAGAAGAAATAAAGTTGTAGAAGAGGATGTTGGTCCTCCACCGCTACTACAAGGGACTATTAATGCTACGAAGGTAACAAACATTATGGCCCAAGCGGTTAATGCTGCTATGACCGCCGTGGCTCAGTAATTGCCACAAGCTCAACAACAACGGGATCAAGATGTACAGGATCCTACTGGACCTTCACCGTGGTAGAGAGTTAGAGAGTCCTTTTTAAAGGTCCATCCCCCATAATTTCAAGGAGGTTCATATGTCATAGTAGCTAATCAGTGGAAGAAGGATATGCAGCACCATCTGCGAATGGTGGAATGTAGTGAGGAAAAGAAACAAATCCTTGTTACCTTCAAACTTGTTGGAGCTGCACTGCACTGGTGGGAGTCAATGACTACGCCAGAGCAGAGAGATACTATGACTATTAATGATTTTTGGGTTTTGTTTGAGCGGAAGTACTTCCCTCCCGCAGTTCAAAGGGAGATGAAAAGGAAGCTTCAGGATGTGGTACAAGGAGAACGGTCAGTTGCAGAATATGAAGAGGAGTTCACCCGGTTAGCAAGTTTTGTACCAGACGAGGTAACTCCGGAACAGAGGAAAATATCAAAGTTCATAGGAGGTTTGCACTGGAGGATACGATAACATTTGCTGGGTAATCCAGCTTTGCAGACTTTTGGGGATGTGGTGAATGCGCCATTGCTTCATTGCCAAGAACATCGACTGTTTGTTCAAGGTAACAATAAGGCTACAGTGATGCGACAGGCAGGAAAACCCAGAGGCAATGGGATAGGAGGAGGAGTATTACCCTCGTCCCAATCTTTGGGGAATAAGCAACGAGAAAGGGATCCTCAGCAAGGGGACTTGTCCAAACGACAACGTTTTGGTGGGTTTAATGTTGGTGGCAATAACAATAGGCACGGTTAGGGTTCCCCACAATAACAAATAGGTCGGGGTGGTCACGGGAGTAGAGGCCATCCGGGCCAAGGCGTTACCCAGTTTAGGAATAACCGGGGCCAAAACCAGGAGAATATGACGGGTAGGTGCTTTTAATGTGGGGAGGTGGGTCATTAAAAGAGGGAGTGTCCACAGTCGATTGGGGGACAGCTTCCTAGGGTTCCACAACAGCCATAGGCTCAACTACCTCCACAGTTACCTAATAAAATCATCCCTCCACAACAGGGTCAGCTACTGTATGGCCGTGTTTACCACATTCAGGAGGCTATGCTTCCTCCGGCTCCGCCCGTGCCGCTAGCTATTGAGGGTAAGTTTCTCATTCAGGGGAACATGGGTTGTGTATTATTTGATACGGGTGCGACACACTCGTTCATTTCTAGAAGTTTTGCTCAGTCTACAGAGTTGATTAAATCTATAGAGAGTATCTTCACTAGTGTTGAGTCTTCTATGGGTGATGGCTCACTTATTTTCTTTGTTTGTAAACAAATAAAAATGAATCTCGATAATTTGTACTTTGAGGCTGATTTACTCGTCCTAAATATGGTCGGGTATGATGTGATTTTGGGTATGGATTGGCTAGTGATGTATCATGCGATAGTAAATTGCTATGGGAAGAGTATAGTTTTTGCTATTCCGGGGCAAGAAATGTTTTTAGTGGTTATGCCTTGTTCAGAAGGAGGTACTAACACTTACTTATATTATATTGCAGAGGATAATTCTCGGGATGTAGTTAATTCCTTAGATTCTATTCCGGTTGTTAGAGATTTTGAAGATGTTTTCCGGGAAATATCGGGTTTGCCTCCTAGTAGGGAGATCGAGTTTGTAATTGACTTAGCGCTGAAAACTCGACCGATTGTGAGAGATCCATATCGTATGGCTCCCGTTGAGATGAGGGAGTTAAGGGATCAAATTCAGAACTTGCTAGAGAAAGGCTTTATTAGGCGTAGCACGTCGCCATGGGGTGCTCTGGTGTTATTTGTGAAGAAAAGGGATGGTTCTCTCCGGTTATGTG
The DNA here is from genome assembly GCA_949130495.1 of Sambucus nigra. NCBI lineage: Eukaryota > Viridiplantae > Streptophyta > Magnoliopsida > Dipsacales > Adoxaceae > Sambucus > Sambucus nigra. The sequence continues at coordinate 500,548,271 of OX422207.1, read as the reverse complement.
TTGACTACAGAGAGTTGAATAAAGTCACCATCCGGAACAAATACCCGTTGCCTCGGATTGATGATTTGTTTGATCAACTTGGGGGAGCGTCGTACTTCTCTAAGATAGATTTGAGGACGGGGTATCACCAGTTGAGGATACGAGAACAAGATGTGTCCAAGACTGCTTTCCTAACGAGGTATGGGTCCTATGAGTTTTTGGTTATGCCTTTTGGACTAACCAATGCTCCCACCGTGTTTATGGACCTCATGAATAGGGTGTTTCGAGACTTCCTGGACAAGTTTGTCATCGTGTTCATTGATGATATTCTAGTTTATTCTCGAACAGAAGCTGATCATGCTACTCATTTGCGGTTGGTCCTGCAAAGGTTGAGGGATCACCAATTGTACGCTAAGTACGAGAACTGCGGTTTTTGGTTGCAGGAAGTACAGTTTCTGGGTCATATTGTGACATCCCAGGGTATTTCGGTGGACCCAAGTAAAGTGGTTGCGGTGAGGGAGTGGGGTCAACCCACGACACCTACCAAAATTCGTAGTTTTCTGGGTTTGGCGGGTTATTAATTCCGGTTTATCAAGGTTTTCTCTAAAATTTCTAGCCCTTTGATAAATTTAACTCGGAGAAGGGTGAGGTTTGTTTGGGATAATTCTTGTCAGTCGGCTTTTGACGAGCTCAAGGATAGATTGACTTCTGCTCCAGTCCTTGCGTTGCCAAGGCCAGTATTGGAATATTTAGTCTTCACCGATGCATCTCTACAAGGATTGGGAGGTGTACTTCAACAAGAGAGACGGGCTATTGCTTATGATTCTCGCAAGCTAAATCCACATGAGAGGAATTATCCGGTGCATGACTTGGAACTTGTCGCAGTAGTTTTTGCCTTGAAGATTTGGAGGCATTTGCTCCTAGGGGAGAAATTTAGTCTTTTCACAGACCACAAATCGTTGCAATATTTATTTTCACAGAAATATTTAAATATGCGACAACGCCAGTGGTTGGAGTTTGTGAAAGACTATCAATTTGACATCCACTATCACCCGGGCTAGGCGAATGTGGTAGCGGATGCTTTAAGTATAAAGCTCGAGGGGGAGTTAGCGGAGGTATGGAAAGCTAAATGGAAGGAGCTTAGTTAGGAGGACGCGGTTTCTAGGGCATTTATGTCGGTGTTAACCGTTACGCCTACTATTGTGGCAAGGGTTGTAGAGGCCCAAGGAAGAGATAAAGTTTGTCAGGACTATATACGCTAATTATTGATCGAGGGAGCAGAATCCTACTCTATAAGTTCAGAGGGTGGATTACGTTTCCACGGGAGACTCATTGTCCCGGACGAAGGGGATTTAAGATGGGCCGTGATGACAGAATCTCATGGGTCTAAATTTTTAGTGCATCTGGGTGGGGACAAGATGTACTAAGACATGCACCGTCAGTATTGGTGGGCAGGCATAAAATGGGATATTTTTGAGTTCGTGTCCCAATGTGCTACCTGTCAATTGGTAAAAATAGATCATCCGTGACCAACGAGTTTGTTGCAACCGTCTGAGATTTCGATGTGGAAGTTGGAGAGTATATCGATGGATTTCGTCACAAGCTTGCCAACATCGCAAAGTGGTCATGATTCTATTTGGGTTATCATTGAGCGTTTGACTAAGTCAACACATTTCCTACCGGTACGCACAGATTATAATACTGCTCGTTATGCCCGACTATTTATTGCGGAGGTTGTTAGACTCCATGGGGTGCCAATAAATATAGTCTCTGACAGAGACAATATTTTTGTTTCCCACTTTTGGCGAAGTTTCCAAGAAGTTATGGGAACCGAATTGAAATTGAGTACTTCTTATCACCCTCAAACAGATGGGAAGACAGAAAGAGTCAACCAAATGTTGGAGGATATGCTCCGAATGTGTGTGCTTGATTTCAAGGGTGGTTGGGAACAATATCTCCCATTGGTCGAATTTGCTTATAATAATTCGTACCAATTTACTATTGGGATGGCACCCTATGAAACACTTTATGGCCGGCCTTGTATGTCACCCACTTGTTGGTTGGAGGTGGGAGATAATAAGTTTCTTGGACCCGAAATGATCCAGGATACTTCTTCCAAGATTGAACTCATCCGGAATCGCATTCGGATAGCTCAAGATCGTCAAAAGAGTTACGCCGATGCGAATATAAGACATATGGAGTTGGAAATTAGAGATCAAGTATTGGTGCGAGTATCGCCTATGAAAGGTATTAAGCATTTTGGAAAGAAAGGGAAGCTTGCGCCGCGCTATGTTGTACCCTTTCCCGTTATTTCCAAGATAGGTCCGGTGGCGTATCAACTTGCCCTATCGAAACACTTACAACAACTTCATGATGTGCTTCATATTTCCTCTTTGAAAATGTATAAGAGGTGTGAAGGAGCCCTTTGGCATATTCCTTTGGAAGATATTGATTTGCAACCCGACATTTCATATGAGGAACAAACGGTTGCAATCCTAGAGCACGGAGAGCGTAGATTGAGATCGCGAGTGGTGCCCTTGGTCTGACTTCAATGGAGTCATCACGACGCAAAGGAATTAAGATGGGAGCGCGAGGATGATATGCGAGAAAAGTATCCGCATCTCTTCTTGCAAGGTACGCTTGAATTTTGAGTCCCTCATAAGGGGGGAGTATGTAACAACCCTCGCTTTTAAGAGATTTATTTTATATTAATTTACTGCATGAAGTAATTATATAAAATACGGATGATGGAGTAAATATCAATTAAATGAGTTAATGGAGCATATTTACTAGATTGTTGCATATTTACTGTATGTGTAAGTAAATATCATCATGTTGCGTTTTATTTTGTCACATGCTTTAAAATGACACTTATGGTTTAAATGAAACCGGAACTTGAAATGCTTATAAAATTTCCAAATGATAATTTGGAGGGCGTAGTTAGTCCTGAAATGTGCGGGATAGTCGAAATAAGTGCCATATTGTATTATTATGTTTTGGGCACTTTTGACTGGTTATAGCTTAAATGCGTAGTTGCGAATCATTTTAATGTGGTATTAACCACTTAAGTTGGGAATCAAGGATAAATCCACGATTTAAGCCTTACATTTCATTTATTTCTCTTAAGTGTATTTGCAAACCTAGAGAAAGAGAGAGAAAAAGAGAGTTGTGGAGAAAAGAGAGAGATTTGAAGATTGAAGATTTGGGATTGCTTCTACCACAAAGAAATATGAGATTTGAACCTGAAGGTAAGTTTTCTACTTGCTAATATATGATTTAAGATGAGTAAATTGTGCGATAGTTATGTATTAGAATTTATGGATCAAATATGGAAATTTGTGGTGTTTATCCCTAATCATAGCTTGTATTGATGATATTGTGGATAATAGTAGTTGGTAATCATGTAGGATGATTTGGGGTAGATTAATGTTGTTGGATGTGTGTAAAAATGGAAGATATTTGAGTTTTGGGGAAAATCTAGGGTTCATAACCCGTATCCCCATCCTTGGACAAATCGCAGGGGCGAATCGATTCGCTAAGGAGTCATCCTATAGGTTTGCAAACCCGAATCGATTCGGGTTAAGGCTGAACTGATTCAGCTGAAGCAGAATGTTGGATTTATCATCCGAATTGATTCGGTTCTGGGCGAATCGATTCGAAATCAGGCTATTTTTGAGTTGTTTTTCTAACTCAATTTTTATCCTTTTTCTTTAGGCTTAGGACTTAGGAGCATTCTTGTATGAAGTAAAATTAGAGTCCTAGAGTTCTAGATGAGTTAGTTAAATCCCTACATTAGAAATGGGTTATGTGGGGGTCATTCAGGGGTATACAAATCGATGTTAGGGAATTCTTTTCTTTTAGTTAACCATTATGAAACTTGGAGATTAAAAGGTCATATTGGGAGACTTTAGAAGCTCAATTGAGGTATGTTAGTTGTGGTGGGTTATAATAATACCCTAAAATGTTTTGAGAATGAATTGAGAAATTATTCATTCATTGAGGTTGTAATGATGATGTGATTTACATATGGCTCCGGATAAAATATGATATATCCATTAAATGAACATGCACATGGCAAATGAAAATGAAATGGAAATGGAAATGATTACGATAAATGATAATTTACTTAATCATGAATATGGTAAATGATAATTTACTTAAACACACCTCTCTAAATGCTATCATAGGGGAAGTACGCGCATGAGGTGATGTCCCCTGACTATTGAATGCAGGGAGACTATGGTCCTCAGCCATATGATCGGTTATTATGTATGTTTTCTGCGATGATGAGGTAATTTCGGGTGTGGTTATGACTCTCTCGCAGGCATATGGCCACTTCCCGACGTTGCGATAGGTACCCAGGTTGTTTTGGTTGATAGGCCCTGGAAGATGATAGTCATTTAGGGGCGCGTCTAGTGGGGAAACCCGGAGGGACGGTCTTAGAATCGTTATATGTATATGAATATAACAATTCTTAATCAAGTGGGACTTGATGTATGATAAATGCCACAAGGAGCGTATACCAGTGATTATATTCCTGATAAGGAATGGAATGCCACATAGAGCATATGATAGTAATTATATCCCTGATAAGGAATGGAAAGATGAAATGAAACAGTGTAAAATGATGGAGGCTTTTAGTTAATGATATTAATTTATGTCCTCTTGTATAACTAAATTAATGGTATAACCATTTAAACTATCTTAGTTTATGCTTTGAGATTATGTTGTTAGATTCTCATCTTTATCATTCATGATTAACTGTTCATAACTGTCATACTTTTTATTCATCTGGCGATCATATAAAATCGGGCCCTGACCCGCTCATATTTATTGTTGTGCTTGAATCCTGTATTCGCTCAGGTGCTCCGTCGCAGGGACGCCCGTACTGATTTTCCTATTTCGATGTTTTTGGGGAGCCATGATACTTTGCGAATATTACAGGACACTTTGTTATAGACGCCGTCATTTTTGTACTCTGGTTATGATCGGGTCATTTACTCGGGCTTGTGGCCCAAGCTTTTGTATTTGCTTATTGTAATGTATTATGTAACCTAATTAAACTGTTACATTATGGTGTAAGTGACTGTTGACCGACAGCATATTCGGTCCCCTTATTGTATATTTGTTGTGGATGAATATAAGTCTTTTGGGTTTCCATTTTCTTTTTAAAATGAGTTGTTTAAATTCTTTCCTTAACTTATTATAAAACAAAATTTTTGACAACCTATTTTCTGAAGTATTGGGTGGTTATCCCGTATACTTATTATATTGTTGTGATGCTGAGAATGATCCATCAATGATTCCTATTTTTATTTGAGTATCGGGCTGGCCACCCCCTATTTTGGATGAGCGGGTTGTCACAATACTACTCCTTTTTTTTCCAGTACACAAAGATCTGGACATAAAAGTAGACCAAACATTCACCATTGTTAGAGATTTCTCAATAAACACAAACAACTCGAACAAAATAGATTTCTGAGAGGGATAACATAACTGTTCCTACTGGAAAAGTAAAACACCAACTATGGTCCTACCAAGGTAAGATTGAGAGTATTACCTTTCCATTGGGCCTACCACAAAGAGTATTAACTTTACATGTTTTAAGGTAACACTGTGTAAGCACCAAAGTAAAATGGAAATACCATAAATAGATAACCAAGTACCTTATAGCCAACATCAATTTCAAAACAACTCACATAAACATAAATATAATACATGATATTTTTAATACACAACAGAGAGGGAGAGAGAGAGAGCATATTACCTTAGTATAATGAACAATTCTTGCACCGAACAATGCTTAGCAGGATGAACAATTAGTGGGTAAAAATAAAATACAAAAATACCTATAAAACATAAAGTATACTTAGATTTACAAAACAAAACATAAAGACCAAAATAAAAACATTAGGAACCGGGTAGTGAGAGGTATAAACAATGTTAAATCCCTAAAATTACATTTGAACCTTCAAATTCAAAATCAATAAGCGTGTTTGGTAGCGGTGTGGCAGTGGCAGAATGTGGGAGGCAGCGACGAGGGAGTTGAAGGGGGTTTGTTTTGTAAGGAAGGTTTGTGAATCGGGAGAGAGTTTGGTGTAATGGGTGTCTTCTGTGTGGTTGGAGAGTATGAGGGAGAGTCTAGTTTAGCTAAGTTTACTAATCTTTCCCCATTTTTGAATTTTGAAGAGAGGAGGAAATAAATTAGAGTGTGTCAAAAGATGGGGAACCAAATATTTCAGGGGCAAAAAGGGTATTGTAGAAAAACTCATCTTATGACATCATAAGATGTCTCTTATGACATACATAAGTTTTACTATGCATTACATATATGTATATAATTAACCCCAATACATATATATATCAAGTACCTCACTCGTACGCATATCCCACAATGCATAGTTCACCCAATCCCTAAGTTCGAACAACCTTCCCGATTAAATATTTAAGTGTTAACTTTCTAGAATTTATGATTCTACTCACTCGAACCTGTAATGACATTGTCCGTCACATTTAGTATGTTGTATACCGCTACAAGTTTGTCGAAGAATTGGGAAGCTTACGTCTTCAATAAACAATCCGAATTTCAAGACGACTTCAACAATCATGCCCAACGAGGACGGATTTGGTAAATGTATTTAAGTTCCACTTACATTTTACATAAATAGTGTTCGGATATTGTTTATGAAAAAAATAAAATATTTTTCCTTTTATGAAAAATGATTTTGAAATATTTTAAATGGGTTTTTATTTTTCAAAAAATATTTTTATCATAAAAGATTCTGGATAAATGTTTGAAAATTCGTAAGAGTGTTGGTTTCTAAGTTTCCAAATTTCTTAAAATTATATAAAATGAATCTCGAGATTTGTGCCTAACCGTTCAAACGAGAGCCTATCTCGTTCGAACGAGACCAGATGTCATTCGAACGACATGACAGTTTGTTCGAACGAGAAGACTTTTACTCTGACACGTCACCGCCTTAATTGTTTTATAAATAGGGTGTTAGGCATATTGATTTCTTGTGGAGAAAACACAGTTTCAATTAGAATATATTTTTAGTGTATTTTGGTTTATTCTCCATCACTTTAAGGGTTCAAAAATTATTTTAAAATTCACAAACCCTAGTGCTTTTGTGTGAGTTATTTTATGGAACCCAAACATAGTTTTATTGAGTATTTTGCTACTGTTCATACTTTGTGGGGATATCTCTACAACTCAGAGCTGCGTACTATTGTGTAGTGAGTCGCTACAAGGTTTATGACTGCATGTCATTGAGGATCTTCTGTGTGTTGATTCTTTGCTAAAGACTGCGTGTCCATTATGGTATAGTCGCGTGTGAACCATTGCTGATCTGTATTTCATTGTAATCCGATGTAAGTTGCGATTTGCAGTTATAGTCAAATAAAAAGTTTTTGCCATGCGGGAATTTTTCCTGAACTATTGTGTCGCATATTTTATTTATGTTGGTTTGACACTTGCACGCACGTTGCTATCTGAGTTTAAGGGCTGTATTGACTTGATTCATAAATTGACTCTAATTAAATAAGTTTGTGATTGGAAATTGCAAATCAATATTGCACACGCATTTACAAATTTGTATCAGAGCAGGTTACACTAATTTATCGCGTATTTCTATTTTTTGCAAACTTGTGTGATATTGATTTTTTTTGAAAAATCTGGTTTTTCAAAGTTTATCGCAATGTTTCCAAACGAAAACTTATATAGTCGGTTGCTAATTTTTTACGGGTCTAATTATGCTTACTAGAAAGCCCGTATGAAATCCCATTTAAAAGCAATCGATGAGACAATTTGGGTCATTTGTGAAAGAGGTTGGTATCCCCCCACTGTCACCGCAAATAATGTCACAAATTTAAAATCTGTGTCAGACTGGACTGAGGATGAGTTTAGGTGGAGAACTTATAATTCACGTGGGCTTAGTGAAATTTTCGAACACGTCACCCCTGATGAGTTTCGACGTATTATGACGTGCACCACGTCTAAAGAAGCATGGGATGTTTTACAACTCACCCACGAAGGCACTAATGCGGTCAAAGAGTCTAAAATTCAAAATTTAACCACTCAATTTGAGACCATCACCATGTTAGAGACTGAGTGTTTTGACGACTTTTATGCACATTTGTCCGACATTGTCAATACTAGTTTTAATCTTAGTGAGTCGATTCCTAATGCACGAGTGGTTAAAAAGATTTTAAGATCGCTGCCTAAACGTTTTATCCAAAAAGTAACTGTTTTGAATATTAGCAAATTTGAATCGTATGAAATTAGAAGAGTTGGTAGTGACGTACAGATGTACGAAATTGACATGTTTTTCGACACTGTCAAACCTAAGGATAAACGGATAGAACTTAAAGACCAATTGAAAAAGAAAAAGAATGTGAGTTTTTATGAGTCCGAGTTTGAGGACGAGTCTGATTTTGACATGGCCCTGATTGCAAAGAATTTTAAAAAGTTTCTCCAGTTTTTGAAACAAAATTCGTTCAGTAAAAAGTTTTCGAAGAAAAATAAAAAGAAAGACAAGGCCAAAGAAAGTGGTGAGAAAGAAAACATGAGTGAAGAAATTTTTGAAAATTTGAAATGTTTTGAGTGTGAGGGGAAAGGGAATAAGTCGTTTGAGTGTACCACTAGACTTAGGAGATAAGGTAAGAAAGTTGCCATGCCGACGACCTTAAGTGATAGTGAGGAAGATGTGAATGATTCCGAGGATGAGTCTTCACAAGGAAAGTTTATTACTTTTTTTAGCAAGTCATGTGAGCACACCCTCTTTGTCCCATGATAAGGAGGAAACTTATGCACGTGATACTCGTGAGGAGGTTTTGAGTGTTTCTAGCGAGTCTGAGAGCGAGTGCGCTAGTGATGATGAGAGTGAGCTCCAGATTGCATTTCGAGAGTTGTACGCCGGGACCTTAAAAATAAAAAAATTGAATAACAAGTTGGGTCTCAAGGTAAAAGATTTGGAGAGTGAGATTGAGAGTTTGATTCAAAAGCAAGTCAACTCGAGAAAGTAAAGATTTCTTTGAATGAGCAGTTGATTGCTTTGAATAAGGTAAATAGTGAGCTTATAGCCCGCGTGTCACAATTAGAGACAGATCTTAAGCACGCCCTGGAGGCTAAAGTCACTTTAGAGAACGCATTTAAAAAGCTGGGAAAGATGGTTCTCAATCCTGTTTTGGGTGGTGGTGAGAGTTTAGGAAAAGGTCATGACAGTGCGTCCACTTCTTTTGTTGCACCCGTGCCGGTTCCCACTATGGTGATTGATTCAGGTGGTTCTCATCCTAACCCACCTAGGCATCCCATTCCTATTAGGATAACACGTCTTAGAATTTTTGAAAAGTTAATTGCTAGGCCGATTTATGATTGCTCCCATTGCAAAAAAGAGGACACCTTAGGGAATTTTGCTTTAAGTTGGGTTACGTACTACAATATGCCACTACACATGATCATGCGCACGCACCCACTCATGACACTTTACTTGCACATATTGATAGAGAGTTTCACATATTTGCGAGCAAGTAATATTTTTGGTCAAGACTTCACATGATTTGATGGAGTTGTTTCAAAAGATGTCAGTGCTTTGGAAAACTCCACCGCACTTCCAGGTTGAGGTCTAGACATGTTTGTTAGCATAGGGTGATTTACACGATGTCATCTGTGCCTATTGCTAGTATGTACCTTTTGTACTTTATTTTTCTTATTTTTGGTACTATTTTAGCAATGTTTGGATCTGTTTTCCCATTCCAGGAACCGTTTTTATGAAAATTTTCCTCTGGACAAAACTGCATGACAGTCTGTATGATCTGGGAATATTATTTTTTCTCGTTCGAACGAGATTACATCTCGCGTGAAATGCCTGTCATTTGAACGACCCATAGAATTTTGCTTGCAGTCCCCTGTTTTGTCTTGTTATGTGTTATTGGTACTGCTGGGTTGTTTCTGAACATTGTTTGAAAAATACAAAAAGAATTTCTCTTTTTTATAAAATTTTGAAAAATTCAAAAATAGTTTGTGTTGTTTACCGTGGCACCCTATTTTTGGGTTACTCGATTTATTCTTGTCCTTGTCTATTTCTGATAAATAAAAAGGGGGAGAATGAATTAAAATAGTATGGGGGAGATTTGATTATGCTTACATGTTTTATGTTTATATCATTTCAAACTTGATACGTCACGAGGTTTTTGCTTTGTCTCACGTGTGTAGGAGCAATTGAAGATTCTTTGGATTGCACACTGTGATGAGAAAAGCTTGGAAATTTGAAAAGTTTATTGTTGAAGATTGAAAAAGTCTGAAGACTTGTTCAGTTTATCTTTCCACGTTTGAGTTTATGGGAGGGTATATTTGTATAGGTCATATTTTGATTAATAATTCAGTTTTTTATTTTGTAGCGGCATAGACACAGGGGAAGATTTGTAAGGACATTGTCCATCACATTTAGTATGTTGTATACCGTTACAAGTTTGTCGAAGAATTGGGAAGATTACGTCTTCAATCAACAATCTGAATTTCAAGACGACTTCAACAATCATGCCCAACAATGACGGATTTGGTAAATGTGTTTAAGTTCCATTTACATTTGACATAAATAGTGTTGGGATAGTTTTTATGAAAAAATAAATTATTTTTCCTTTTATGAAAAATGATTTTTGAAATATTTTAAATGTTTTTCAAAAAACATTTTTATCATAAAAGATTTTGGATAAATGTTTGCAAATTCGTAAGAGTGTTAGTTTTTAACTTTCCAAATTTCTTAAAATTATGTAAAATGAATCTCGAGATTTGTTCTTGGTCGTTTAAACGAGAGCCTATCTCGTTCGAACGAGACCAGATGTTGTTAGAATAACATTACAGTTCGTTCAAACGAGAAGACTTTTACTCTGACACGTCACCGCCTTAATAGTTTTATAAATAGGGTATCAGGCGTATTGATTTCGTATGGAGAAAATACTGTTTTAATCAGAATACGTTTTTAGTATTTTTTTATTTATTCTCCATCACTTTAAGGGTTCAAAACTTGTTTTACAATTCACAAATCCCAGTGCTTTTGTGTGAGTTATTTTATGGAATCCAAAACATAGTATCATAAAAGAATCTGGATAAATGTTTGTAAATTCGTAAGAGTGTCAGTTTTTAACTTTCCAAATTTCTTAAAATTATGTAAAATGAATCTCGAGATTTGTGCCTGGTCATTCAAACGAGAGCCTATTTCGTTCGAACGAGACTAGATGTCGTTCGAACAAGAAAATTTTTACTCTGACACGTCACCGCCTTAATTGTTTTATAAATAGGGTGTTAGGCGTATTGATTTCGTGTGGAGAAAATACTGTTTCAATCAGAATACATTTTTAGTATTTTTTGGTTTATTCTCCATCACTTTGAGGGTCCAAACTTGTTTTACAATTCACAAATCCCAGTGCTTTTGTGTGAGTTATTTTATGGAATCCAAAACATAGTTTTGCTGGGTATTTTGCTATTGTTCGTACTTTTTGGGGAGATCTCTACAACCGAGAGTTGCGTACTGTTGTGGAGTGTGTCGTTACGAGGTTTATGACTGCGTGTCATTGAGAATTTTCTGCGTGTTGATTCTTTGCTGAAGACTGCGTGTCCATTGTGGTATAGACACGTGTGAACCATTGCTGATCTGTATTTCATTGTAATCCGATGTAAGTTGCGATTTACAATTATAGTCAATTAAAAAGGTTTTGCCATGCGGGGATTTTTCCTGAACTATTGTGTCGCATATTTTATTTATGTTGGGTTGACACTTTCACGCACATTGCTATTTGAGTTTAAGGGCTGTATTGACTTGATTCATAAATTGACTCTAATTAAATAAGTTTGTGATTGAAAATTGCGAATCAATATTGCACACGTATTTACAGAGCCCGTAAACCGAATCGATTTGCTATTCGCAAAAGAAAAATTTTGCAAAAGAAAGTCAAATCCAAAACCACCAATTTAAAATTTCGATATCGCGCACCTTTTAGTAAAAAAATTCATAACAAATTAAAAAATTCAGAACAAGATGAAACCGACACCCACGCCTTTGTAATACGAAACCAACGCCCACACCCTCATAATTTAATTATTCACATCTTCTTCCTCGGGTTTTATCCTCCAAAACACTCCAATGGAGGTTTCTACCCACTCCAAACATTAAAAAAAATCTTACAACACTACCCAAATATTTCAGAGTCATTTTAACACAAAACTAGCCGCAAATACCAAATAAAATCATTGGATTTTGAATCAAACTTCCAATTAATTCAACACAAAATATTCCCCAAATTTATTAAGATACAATATTTATATACAACTTCAACATGTTCATCCATTTAAATCCCAAAATATATTTTGAATTTCAAGTATGATTTATCTCCATTAATGATTTATTCGCAAACCCTAATCTTTTATCATTTAAGCCTCTATATCAATTAAAAAGGTTTTAATCTTTAACATCTTAATTTTCATATTTCTACCTTTAATCTCAAATATAATTGACTACTATCAAATTGCGATGTAAGGAAAATATCTACATGCCACATTGGATTAAAATTCAAAGTCTTCTACGAATTTGATGACTGAGTGAGTCCTCTTTCTTCTCCTCTCCAAGTTTCTCTTTCTTCTTTTTTCCCCCTCTTCTCTAGGGATCTCTCTCTCTCTCAATATCTCATGTAAAATATGAAATGTGGGTTTCCAACCACATTATCACCCTATTAAATTCCCCTTAATTTACCTAATTTCGTTTTTCTTCTTAGCCCCAAGTGTAAAATGACCCTCCTACCCTTATACGACTCCTGTTATGCCAGAAAAGCCCTCGGGAACCCAAACCTAGACCCAAGTACCTATTCTGGACTATTTCGACCCTTCCCAGATCAATGGTGCACTCAAAAAGTTCATCCAAGTCACACAACTCCAGATATGTTAATACCTTATTAATTAGGCCCGACGCGTGTGTACCATACGCGTTATTCATAAATTATACCGATCTGCCGATGTAACACTCTATTGACATAAAATAATAAACCGTCACTATCACTCATACGCGATATATAATAAATCACATAACTATTTAATTAGCACACACAAGTAAATAAGAATCAAATAAATATTAATCCTAAATTTACTAATTAATACTTACCGAAACCAGTTTAATTTCCCCAATTAAAATAATTAATCCATGCACAAGTTGGAAATAAAATACTAAAAAATGTACATGGTATTACATAATTGTACTATATATTTCAAGTCTTTATCTATCTAAATAAAAAACATATCTCTACGTGAATCTACACATATGTACCATCCATACCAATTTTTTATATAGATAGCTATCGGAGTACCGAAGTGGCATCGTCGTACAACCCAGGTAATCCCATCTCTCTCTCTCTCTCAAAATTTGAAGCAGTGTCGTCGCCTTGACCATGGTATAACTCATGTCTATATACCGTAGTATCGAAGTGGCGTTGTCGCTCGGTACATAGTAATCTCGTCTCGCTCTCTTAAGATTTTGAAATGGCACTGTCACTCGAACTAGGGTACTATAATACTTAAGTGCTTGCCAATCTATGGCCCATGGTATAAACCATATCTCTATCGGGGTACCGAAGAGGTTCTGTCGCACAGTACGTAAGAATGTCCCTTATAAGATGTATCTCTCTTGTACCCATAATCAATATATCTCATATCATGTAATGTGCATTTATTTACATTTTAAGAATGAAAGGATTCTTATTATATTCCCAAGTAATTTTGCATATATTATTAAATGTCTTAGATCAGTAGTTTATAGTGTCTAAATCTCCTAATTCCATTTGCATTTACATTTCTATGAAAGTTCTCATTTTTTTCTCTGGTCATGTGCACAACTAAAAACCCTAACCGGTCACATGGCCTAGTGCACGGACCACCATTGTGGCATTTCTAATTGTAAAACCATAAAACCCTATAAAATTTCATCTTTCTACAACCTATGGCCCCTGTTACGTCCCATCTGTCCAGAACCACTATTACTTTCCTAATTCAAGGTTTTACTAATTTCCTATCACCGTAAATTATCCTACAAACTTCGTAAATCTAAAATTTATACTATTTCTTATAAGATTAGTTGAATTATATAAAAATTTAGAGCTATATCTCATATCTCAATATTAGAACCCTAGAATTTCATTTCCTCCAAAAATCCCAAATTCCACTAAATTCTTTAGTTCATAAAGGGGATTTTCCTCAATTATGTATATGTAATATAATCCTAATACCAATTTTTCCATATGGTCCAATTTCATGTGGAATTTTAATAATTTAAATTCATGTATATAAACTTAAATTTTCTAGTTATCTCTAATCTAAAATTTATTATTTAACTATAAAAATTAATTATTTCTATGTTTAGGTCTAGAATCCAAGACATAACTATATTCTAACACAAAAAAAATAGTTATATTAATATACTACGTAAACTTGTCTCGAGATTCTAGTAGGACGAACTTCAATTGCAAAGCCCTTAACTCTTCTCTTCTTCAATGCCCAATTGTCCTCTTTTCTTTTTCTCCATGTAGCCTCCCTCTTCTCGCTCTAGGTTTTCCTCTCATAAGTGTTAACATGATTCATAATTACCCTAATCTCCCTTTTTATACGATTAATCACAAAATTTAGGTTAACACCTATATGGACCTTGACCCATTAAAACCAAAATCATTTCTAATTAGTCTAAAGACCATCTCAAACAATATACTAGCCTATGTCCTTATCCAACCTTTCAAATGTCCCAAACATCAGCCTAAAGTATTAAACCAAGTTCTTAATATTCTAATTTGTACGAGTCCCAAAATAATTATTCATTATTAAATTATTATTAACTTATTTCCATGTATTAAGTCATGTTTCACGTTCAAATAAAATACACATAACACAATACATGTAATTATAATTAGTGACATCAAATGTCACACCAGGAACATATAATAATAAATGATCAATTTCACTATTTAATTAACAAATTAAAATTATGGGGTGTTACAGATGCATTTGGGAGGGGAAACCTTGAGTCATAAAATATGAAAAACTTTGATGCATCAATTTAGATCCCCTCGATTTCATTCAATACTAATCCTAAGGTATTATTAAATGAGTTCATGTGCATTTTATGATCTGACACTTCCTCTTTCATATTTGTCTACTTTGTCATATGGTTGGACATGTACCTCTTCACCGAAATGAGATCATCCAATCTAGGTGCGGTGTGCAATAATTTTATCCTAGGCATATTGAAGATTACACTTCATATCCTCCCATTTTTATCCTTCACAAGTACATTCGATGTGGCATCTAAGTCAATGTTATTGGGCCTTCACTTTGACTGATTGTTTGCCGTTCAGACTTTCGTTTCTTGTATTATAATAATATATTAGGTCTTTTACTATTTGAAGTCCAATAGTTCTTCATTATTTGGGGTTGGGGCTCACTTGCTTTCATAATAGTTAGATGTGGTATAAAATAAACGAAAATCATCAGTTGACCAATTTGACTGTTAGTTATCCCCATTTTCAACTAAAAATATTATTTTTCCTTTAAATATATATATATATATATATTTATATATATATATATATATATATATTTATATATATATATATATATTTATGTTAATATGCATTAATATTTGTTAAAAAAACTATTCTTATTTAAAAAAATTATTCTATAACAATGTTCATTATTGTAAAAGCAGTATAAAAATAATATATTTTTTAAATTTATATAAAAACAAGTATAGATATATGTTAATACACATTAACTGTTTTTTTATTAAAAACTGTTCATTTTTTTCTTAAATAAACATTGTTTCACAATTTTTTATAAAAAATAATTTTCCCTAAAGACCTACACTATTTTTAAACTGTACTATAATGTATTGTATTTATATATATATATTTTTTAAACTATACTATAATTATATATTTTAACTCATATGTACTATATTTTAGTACGTTACTGTATTGCTTTTTTTAGTGTACTATATATTTGAATAACAGTTTTTTAACATGCACTATCTGTTTTTTTTAAATCGTGTTTATTTTTTAAAATTGTACTGTATTTTTATTTTTTAAAAGTTTTTTATGATAAATGTTAAAATTGTTTTGTATAGAAAAACTTAAAAATATATTTTTTAACAAAAAAACACTTTCATTTTTTGAACTAAGAAAACCGTTGAAAGCAATGTATTTTTTAGGAAAAACGTGATTTTTTTTAAAAAATAGTTCAAAACAATGTATTTTTTAGGAAAAAACGTGATTTCTTTATAAAAAAAACATGTGCATTTAAAACAATATTTGAAAATAATGTATTTTTAAGAAACAAAAATGTATGTTTTTTATTAAACATTAGTTTATATATATATATATATATATATATATATATATATATATATATATATATATATATATATATATATATATATATAGTACTGCCCTTATGTGGACCAGTTCGCATTTTAAGAGTGCAGACTGGACCTGTGTCTCCTGGCGGTGAACCCTAAAAAGAGATAGAGTATGCCTATAATTTTGACGATAATTTCTAAGCTCACCGTCAGGTGACATATGTCCGGTCCGCACTCTTAAAATGCGGATTGGTTCGCACAGGATCAATATATATAAAAAGCAATTTTTTTTTTGAAAAAAAAATTAAAAAAAGTATTGCTTCTATAGTAACGTACATTAATATAAAATAGTTTTTATATGAAAATAATTTTTTCATAAAAATAATTTTTTATATATACTCTTTTCATAAATATAAACATATTGTTTCTGTTTTTATATTTTTTTTTATAAATATATGTATTAACGAGTTTAGGGGTAAAATGGTCTTTTTAGATCAAAATCGGGTCAAATAATAGTCAAATTGGTCAACTGAGTCTTTTCATTAGTTTTAAACCCTATCCAACTATTATGAAAAGTAGTTAACCCCAATCCCAATAATAAAGAACTACTGGAACCCAAATAATAAAAGACCCTAATATATCTAGGACAATAATTTCGACATTATTTTGTTATAGCGTGTCTATGATCACTTTATCTAAGAATTTGTCAGCTTTTTTATCCCGTTGGACCTGCAAGTACGTGTTGGCCCGATTAGATTTTATACCTTCTTTCGGAGTCCCCTTGGTCCTCTCTACCCATTCATCCGTCAAATCATCAAATGATTTTGGACCTAAGGTCGTGCACATCAACTTTCTTTGACTTATTCTCTATTTTCTCACTCTGTTTAAGTGTTTTTTCCTTGGCCTCATTCTCCAAGAATTCGTTCCATTAGTTGATGGGTAGTTTAACATTTTACCGAAATTTATTTTTCAAAACCAATTTGTCTAAACTTAGTCCTTGTTGGCAAGTGTAGCTTTAAGAGGTTTTTCTAATTAGTTTTCAATTGATCACTTATTTCAATGAAGAACAATTGTTTTTAGAGTTGATCCCATAGCTCATGCTTTATGGAACGATCAACAGCCTTCTAGTTGTCTGCCTCTTGATGCCCACAATAATCTTTATGAGCTTTAAATAACGGGCTTTAAAAATATTAACGACAATTTGTCTCAGATAGGATTCCCTTAAAGGGTGAACCCATTGTGCTTCTTATAACGTGTTTAGGATTCATTGATAATGGGAGTCAAAGGAGTTAGATTAATAGGTCTTTCGGAAGTTTGATGACTCTGAGACAGTGTGGATGGTGCAGAATCAACCTACGGTGGAGTGAAATATTAAGAACCCTCAGTTATAAATAATCCAGGCGGTGGATTAGGAGAGAATTGAGATGGAGTATGAGTGTCCTTATATGGTTGATTATCTCTTATCCTCGTTGACATTTCCTTGAAATTAATAAAAATAGCGGAGAATGTATGAAGATCACATTTAACATTTATGTATACATATATGCATATATATACACCTCTGCAAGAGATTTTAATACATGTTCAGTTTGTCCGATTTCCATCCACATGGTATTACTTTTTGAAAATTGGTTAAAAGATTTATGTGATCAATTAGGCAAAAGCGAATCTATGATTGTTGTATAATTGTGTGACATCCCGCCCAATGAAATATAGGCTGATCAGTCTTTTACCAAAATTTTAAAACATGATATACGGTCGGTTCATTCTTAGCATCACTGTCGAAAACAATATAATCCATATTAAACACCTATAATATAATTAAGCTAAGTGTCAAAACATTTTCCCTTTTTAATAACACCATTTAACCACAACATTCCAAAAGTAAATTATAAACCATTCACCATACAAAGGAATAATAAGTGTTGAACAAGAATTTAATACGGAAATAAATAAGACTGGGTAAAACCTTCCAGTTCAAAACTTCCAAACCATAAAAGAAACAAAATACAATATCTCTGATAAAAGACTAGAAGAGGGCAACACATGCCCTAAATAGGAAGTCTAAGAGAAGCTGAATGAAAAGAATAGATTGCGTCTACTGCAAGGACCTACAACTTTCACAATAGCTGCAGCACGTCTAACAATCCAATCTCTAATTCTGGTACCCCTACGGCTGAGTACCTGGAATAATATAAATGTAGCAAAAGAGAGAAAATATGCAATAAACAGGTCAGGGCCCGAGGCTAAAAAAATTATTTATCAAGTATTTAAAACAAGTCTTATACGCATGTTAGTTATCGAACTCTCACATGAGCTTCTCACCTCTCATCTATAGTGCACGCCTAACGTACATCTAATCTCCCCCTAGTTATACCACCCAGTCTAACTAGTCTGAAGTCATTCTAATAGTACCTATACTCATTAGTAGTATACCCGTATCGCCCATAATACGCTTTCAAATTAGCCTATGTCGAACAACTAATTAATATGTTTTCTCGTTTTCATAATAAATCAATTATACACTTAGGATTTATTTTGTATATCAACATTTTAATCTCTACTAACTATACACAGTAGAATGATTCACAAGTTTACATATATATACATATAGTCACATCTTCCCTATATATATATATATATATATATATATATACATGTCATTTGAACGACTTCCACATGTAGTTCGAGCGACTTCATGCGAGATGCCATCTCGCTCGAACGACTTCGCGCAACTTCTCGCGAGATTTCACTGTTCGTCTTCCTGCCCATATTTCCAGCGTTTTTCACCATTTTAGAACCTACAAACCTCTAAGATTCAATCCCCAACACCTCATCATCAATACCCATCAATACATAATAGATTATAAGTCAATCCTAACATCCTAGTATCCTTGATTTGTGTTTAATTGTTATAATTATATAAAACCCCCAAATTTATTCACATGAACCCTAGTTTCCATAATTTCAATGAAAGAACCTAATCAACCCAGATTCGTTCACCAATACATGATTAAATTTCGTAGTTTAACCTCTACATACATGAAGGAATATCATCAACTAATTAACCCAATCTCGATTCATCATTTAAACTGCAATTTTCACCCAATTAACATGTAAATAAATGGTTAATTTCACCTTCTCTAACATGAGTATGATTATTGCTAAAGAAAACAAGTAATAAACACTTGCCTTAAATCAAAGGTCTGAATTCTTTAGTGATGTTGGTATAGACACATTGCTCTCCTCTCGTTCTACGCGTTGGTGGTCACGGTTGTGCAAGGTGGTGCTAATTGAGCCTTCCCTCTTAGAAATTGGTTCTCCATCACACCCTCTGTGACCGTTCTTGATTTTTGTATATCTTAACCCTAATGGAACTCCCGTAGTTGATATAATTATTCTCTAATTTTTGTCCATTTAATTTTCCCAAAATTCCAAATTACAAAACTACCCCTACGGGGTGCCGGTTTGGCCTAAAATCTCCCGGAGTCCAAATAAAATATCCGGGTAGAGTTTTCTGACTATTTAGACCTCCCGTACTCAACGGCACACTCGAAATCACCATATGAGTTATTTAAAAATAATTTATCTTTATATACCATTCAATTAGTCTCGACATGACTCACACGCGTGTCAGACTTAAATTACCAAACTGTCGTATTATTCCCTCTCGACAATTTATTAAAGTGTATAGTTACATATTACATATCACACGGTAATATTAACTCAATAAGTATTAACCCTTGGCACGCTAGTTAATATTTATTTTTAAATCCGGATTAATTAAAAATTAAATTTCTCACGTTTTAATTCAATTAATCCCACTATAATAATTACTCCCATAATTATTTAAATCATAAAAAATATGGGGTATTACATACTTCCCCCCTAATAACGAAATTTCGTCCCGAAATTCAAAAAATAAGGCATACCTGCTACGAATAAATTAGGATATTTCTCATGCATATCTGCCTCACGTTCCCAAGTGGAATCCTCCACATCATGATGTTGCCACTGCACCCGAACAAGTGGAACTACCTTTGACCTCAGCCTCCTGTCACTACATTCTAGGATAGCCACCGGTCTCTCCTCATATGAACTATCGGGCTGTAACTCAATCTCCTCAATTGCGATGTGAGTGTATGCCAACTCATCCCGAAGATACCGCCTCAGTGACAAAATGTGGAACACATCATGGATACGATGCAAGTGTTCCAGAAACCCAAGACTATATGCCACTGGTCCGATCCTCTCGATAATAGGAAATGGTCCTACATATCTCGAAGCCAATTTCCCTTTTTTCCCAAATCTCATTACCCCCTTCATCGGAGATACTCTCAACAAAACCTGGTCCCCTATGGCAAACTCTCTGAAAGACCGCTTAGTATCGGCGTAGCTCTTCTGCCTGTCCTGCGCTACCCGTATGCGACCCCGAATCATCTCGATTCTACTCGATGCGTCCTGAATCACCTCTGGCCCGAGTAGTTTGTTGTCTCCCACCTCTAGCTAATAAACGGGAGAACGACAAGGTCTACCGTATAATGCCTCGAACGGGGCCATGCCAATTGTAAACTGATAGGAGTTGTTATAAGCAAACTCCACCAGTGGAAGGTACTACTCCCATCCTCCACCAAAATCAAGGACACACATGCATAACATATCTTCGAGCATCTGATTAATGCGCTCAGTCTGCCCATCGATCTGTGGGTGATACGCCGTACTCAATCGCAACTCTATACCCATAGCCTCTTGGAAGCTCTTCAAAAAAAGAGATACAAACATCTTGTCTCTATCCGATACGATATTAAGAGGGACACCATGCAGCCTCACTATCTCTGTAATAAATAGCTGAGCATACTGTCCCGTTGTGTAGTCTGTCCTGACGGGCAAAAAGTGGGCTACTTTTGTTAATCGATCCATAATAACCCATATAGAATCGTGCCCCTTTTGCAAAGTGGGCAACCCGGTAATAAAATCCATGGAAATGCCTTCCCATTTCCACGAAGGAATATCCAATGGCTGAAGCAAACCTGGTGGTCTTTGGTGGTCTACTTTCACTAAATGGCAAGTGGTACACTTAGATACGAACTCTGCGATATCCTTTTTCATTTCGCTTCACCAATACTTCCGCCTCATATCTTGGTACATTTTGTCCCCATCGGGATGTACCGCAAATCGAGACCCATGAGACTCTGTCATCACTGCATGTCGAAGGTCCTCCTTCTCTCGGACAATTAGTCTCCCATTTAAGCGCAAACCGCCCTCGGAGCTTACCGAATACGACTCGGCTCCACCGGCTAAAAGCTGTCTAATCCTTTCCTGGAAAAAAGGATCTGTCATCTGTGCCTGAACCACCCTCATCACTATTTGCGGTGTGACGGTCATAACTGGCATGAAGGACCTGGAAACTGCATCCTGGTGCCCCAATTCCTTCCATTTCTCTTTCCACACTTCGGCTGTCTCATCTACCGGCCTACGGCTCAACGCATTTGCAACTACATTAGCCTTCCCCGTCTGATAGTGTATCTCGAACTGATAATCTTTTACAAACTCAAGCCACCTGCGTTGATGCATATTCAACTCTTTCTGCGTGAACAAGTACTGCAGTGACTTGTGGTCTGTAAATAAGTGAAACTGTTCCCCCAATAAATAATGCCTCCAAATTCGAAGCGCAAACACGACTACTGCCCGCTCTAAGTCATGGGTGGGGTAATTCTTCTCATGAGGCTTAAGCTTTCGGGAAGCAAAAGCTATAGCCTTCTCCTCCTGCTGGAGTACTCCCCCAAGCCTCTGTAAGGAGGCGTCCGTATTAACCAGGTACTCAACCCCTGCCATGGGTAGTGCTAGTACTGGTGCTGAAGTCAGTTTATCCTTTAGCTCATCGAATGCCAACTGACATGCATCATCCCAAACAAACGGTACACCCTCACGAGGCAGATTCGTTATCGGACTGGTAATTTTCGAGAATCCCCGAATAAACCGTCTGTAGTACCCGACTAATCCCAAAAAACTCCGCACCTCCATCGGTGTAGTGGACTGTCCCCACTCCCTCACCGCTGATACCTTACTAGGATCCACGGATATCCCTCTCTCTGATACAATGTGTCCCCAAAACTGTACCTCCTACTGCCAAAATTCACACTTCTCATACTTGGCATACAACTCATGCTCTCGTAAGGTCTGCAGAACCATACATAAGTGTTTGTAATGCTCCTCCTCGGTGCGGGAATAAATTAGGATGTCATTTATGATGACAAACTGATCTAAGAACTCTCTGAAAACTCTGTTCATCAAGTCCATAAATACAGCTGGGGCATTGGTTAGCCTAAATGGCATAACCTTGAATTCATACGACCCATACCTCGTTATAAAAGCAGTCTTAGCCACGTCTTTCTCCCTGATGCGTAGCTGATAATACCCGGATCTCAAGTCTATCTTCGAAAAGTGGGATGCTCCTCTCAGCTGGTCAAATAAGTCATCGATGCGAGGCAACGGATACTTATTCCATATCGTGACTTTTTTAAGCTCCCGATAATCAATACAAAGTTGTAAGGACCCATAACTCTTCTTCACAAATAGAACTGGGGCACCCCAAGGCGAGGTACTCTTACGGATGAATCTCTATCCCAACAGCTATTCTATCTGATCCCGTAACTCCCTTATTTTTTCCAGAGCCGTACGATAAGGTGCACGTGTTATCGGATGAGTGCTCGATGTCAAATCTATCACAAAATCGATATCCCTACTCGGAGGCAACCCTGGTGTATCCTAAAATACATCAGCAAACTCGCATACGATCGGAATTGAATCGAGTGGAACCACTACTGCAGAGGTCTCATCCTCTATATAAAATAAGTGGGTGGACGACCCTCCTTCAGAACGAGGCATCGCCACTAAGAACATCTCCTGGACCGAAATGGCGAACACAATATTCCTACTGAAGCAATCAATCATGGCCCAATACTCGACTAGCCAATCCATGTCAATAATGGCATAATACTTAGACATATCTAACACCAGTATATCAGCCGATAAAATCAAACTGCTAATCTGTATGCCTACTCCCCAGCATATGAAGAAAATTAGCGACCCACTACCCAAAGGTGAGTCTACACATGTCACTATACTCTCTGTCGTGCCTAACAACTCAGTGGCCCGTGCAAAGATAGTGGCTATAAAGGAGTGTGATGCCCCCGTGTCAAATAAGATATGACCCAAAGTACCATGGATAGAAAACTTACCCTCCACTGCGGGTGGTACCTGCGGAACTGCGGCTTGGTGGACGTTATAGACACGTCCATACTGCAGCT
This sequence comes from Sambucus nigra, assembly GCA_949130495.1. Taxonomy (NCBI): domain Eukaryota; kingdom Viridiplantae; phylum Streptophyta; class Magnoliopsida; order Dipsacales; family Adoxaceae; genus Sambucus; species Sambucus nigra. The sequence continues at coordinate 500,524,594 of OX422207.1, read as the reverse complement.
GCTCCTGCTGCATCAGAACTGTGGGCAAAGCTGGAACTAGAGATGGTGCTGGTAGGGCGACGGGAAAAATGGGTCTCTGGGGCTCCTGGTGAGCACCCTGCTGCCGAGGAACTTTGTCCTTATTGGGGCACTCCTATTTCTTATGGCCAGTCTTGCCACAAGTATAACATTTCCCGATGAAGTTTCCTCCCCTCTGTCCCTGATAACCTTGGCCCTGCTGGCCGTTACCACCCCTACTTTGGCCCTGCTATCCTCCCTGCTATTGGCCCTGCTGCTGGCCCTGTGGCCCTGCTTCCAACCATCATGACCATGCCTGAAACCTCCAGAATAAAACCTCTTAGCAGACTCTCCCTGATGGGAACCCTGCCTCTGACTCTGCTCAATTGGTGCCCCACTAGCACTACCTCCCCCTGTCTTTCCTAACTGGTTGGGCTCTCCCCCTCACTTGCTTCCCTTAGTATGGAAGCGGTTGTCCTGACAATGCAACAAAGCTGCATTCAGAACGTTTGTATATGAGTGTAGGGAAAGGTTACCCAAGAGATGCTGGCGTATACTCCAAGTCAAGCCATCCATGAACATGTGAATGCGCTTATCCTCAGTAGGCACCTCATCCGATACCATGTTTGTCAATCGCGTGAACTCCTCCTCGTATTCTGTAACTGTTCTCCTTTCCTGGGTGAGGTCTAAAAGTTTCTGCGTCATCTCAGTCTTGACGGCGGAATGAAAGTACTTACGGTCGAACTGCACCCAGAAATCACTGATCGACATCAACTATCGCTACTCAGTAGTAGTAGTGGACTCCCACCATTGTAAGGCTTCCCCTCTCAGCTTAAAGGTAGCCAACACTTGCCTCTGAACCTTAGTGCACTCATACATACGAAGGTGTCGCTGCATGTCTTTCTTCCACTTACTAGCAATAACCACATCCGAACTGCCCATGAAATCTGGGGGACATGCCCTCTGAAAAGACTCTCTCACTCTTCCCCATGCTGTGGGAAACGGATGCACCGAAACTGATGCTACTTCTTAAACCTGGGGTGGGGCTTGCTGCACCACCTCTAGGGCTGCATTCACCGCTTGTGCAACTATCGCGACAACCTCTGCTACATTCATTGTCCCCTGAGCCTGTACTGCCGGCTGCTCTGGCTGGGCCTGTCTGTCTCTTGGTGAACGTCGATGAGGCATTTGAGACGAGAAAGAATTTTATTAGTCCATAGTTATTACTAAATCTCAAATAGCTGAAGACGTCATCGCAAAAAATTAAGATCACAACAGTCCTAAAGACAGGGCTCTATATCAAAGGACGCAAAGCTGAAAACATAGTAAGCCGTACAAATCCTAAAGGACTTTAGAACCTGATGCTCTGATACTACCTGTGACACCCCGCTTAATGAAATATAGGGGGATCAGTCCTTTACCAAAATTTTAAAATAGGATATACGGTCGGTTCATTCTTAGCATCATTGTCGAAAACAATATAATCCATATTAATCACCTATAATATAATTAAGGTAAGTGTCAAAACATTTTCCCTTTTTAATAACACCATTTAACCACAACATTCCAAAAGTAAATTATAAACCATTCATCATACATAGGAATAATAAGTGCTGAACAAGAATTTAATACGGAAATAAATAAGATTGGGTAAAACTTCCCAGTTCAAAACTTCCAAACCATAAAAGAAACTAAATACAATATCTCTGATAAAAGACTAGAAGCGGGTGACACATGCCCTAAATATGAAATCTAAGAGAAACTGAATGAAAATAATAGATTGCGTCTACTGCAAGGACCTACAACTTCCACAATAGCTGCAGCACGTCTAACAATCCAATCTCTAATTCTGGTACCCCTGCGACTGAGCACCTGGAATAATATATATATATATATATATATATATATATATATATATATATTTATAGAAAAAAAGAGAAAAGATGCAATAAACGGGTTAGGGCCCGAGGTTTAAAAAATGATTTAGCAAGTATTGAAAACTGGTTCTTAAAATAAGTCTTATACGCATGTTAGTTATCGAACTCTCACATGAGCTTCTCACCTCTCATCTATAGTGCACGCCTAATGTACATCTAATATTCCCCCTAGTTATACCACCCAGTCTAACTAGTCTGAAGTCATTCTAATAGTACCTATACTCACCAGTAGTATACCCGTATCTCCCATACAATACGCTTTCAAATTAGCCTATATCGAATAGCTAATTAATATGTTTTCTCATTTTCATAATAAATCAATTATACTCTTAGGATTTATTTTATATATCAACATTTTAATCTCTACTAACTATACACAGTAGAATGATTCACAAGTTTACGTATATATGCATATAGTCACATCTTCCCTCTCTCTCTCTCTCTATATATATATATATATATATATATATTTATATATTCTAATACTGCGCCCCCGGGCTAAGACCTATTAGCGCAACTAACCATAATAATACTGCACCCCCTGATTATCATCCATTAGTGCACCTATAACCATAATCTTGTACCCCCAGGTTATCACCCATTAGTTCACTTATAATAATAATCTTGTACTCCCGGGTTATCACCCATTAGTACACTTAATAATGGAATTCCTGCATCCCCGAGTTATCACTCATTAGTGCACCTAATAATAAGATTCTTTCACCCCCTGGTTATCACCCATTAGTGCTCTTAACAATATTATCACATAATAGGCATACACACATCCTATTATAATTTATAGGTAATTCTCCAACCTATATATATACTCCTCATACGTATTTTAATATCAACACCACGTATAGTATAAACATTTAGATTACTATCTCTCTCTCGTAATATCCAAGGTACACTCTCTCTCTATACCGAATTAATTAAAGTATTAAGCCTCACATACTTTTCTCGAAATCTTTTCTGGTGTAAGTTTATTATCGGACACTTTCTCTCACTCCAAGGATCCGGTAAACCCAAATTTGGACTCAAAGAAAATTCCCAAAAATTTCTTATGTCGCTCGAACCAGATGGCATGTCATTTGAACGACTGCCACATGTATTTCGAGCGACTTCACGCGAGATGCCATCTCGCTCGAACGACTTCGTGCAACTTCTCGCGAGATTTCACTATTCGTCTTCCTGCCCATATTTCCAGCGTTTTTCACCATTTTAGAACCTACAAACCCCTAAGATTCAATCCCCAACACCTCATCATCAATACCCATCAATACATAACAGATTATAAGTCATTCCTAACATCCTAGTATCCTTGATTTGTGTTTAATTGTTATAATTATATAAAACCCCCAAATTTATTCACATGAACCCTAGTTTCCATAATTTCAATGAAAGAACCTAATCAACCCAGATTCGTTCACCAATACATGATTAAATTTTGTAGTTTAACCTCTACATACATGAAGGAATATCATCAACTAATTAACCCAATCTCGATTCATCATTTAAACTACAATTTTCACCCAATTAACATGTAAATCAATGGTTAATTTCACCTACTCTAACATGAGTATGATTATTGCTAAAGAAAATAAGTAATAAACACTTGCCTTAAATCAAAGGTCTGAATTCTTTAGTGATGTTGGTATAGACGCGTTCCTCTCCTCTCGTTCTACGCGTTGGTGGTCACGGTTGTGCAAGGTGGTGCTAATTGAGCCTTCCCTCTTAGAAATTGGTTCTCCATCACACCCTGTATGGACGTTCTTGATTTTTGTATATCTTAACCCTAATGGAACTCCCGTAGCTGATATAATTATTCTCTAATTTTCGTCCATTTAATTTTCCCAAAATTCCAAATTACAAAACTACCCCTACGGGGTACCGGTTTGGCCTAAAATCTCCCGGAGTCCAAATAAAATATCCGTGTAGAGTTTCCAGTCTATTTCGACCCTCCCGGACTCAACGGCGCACTCAAAATCACCATACGAGTTAATAAAATTAATTTATCTTTATATTCCATTCAATTAGTCCCGACACGACTCACACGCGTGTCAGCCTTAAATTACCAAACTGTCGTATTATTCCCTCACGACAATTTATTAAAGTGTATAGTTTCATATTACATATCACACGGTAATATTAACTCAATAAGTATTAACCCTTGGCACGCTAGTTAATATTTATTTTTAAATCCGGATTAATTAAAAATTAAATTCTCACATTTTAATTCAATTAATCCCACTATAATAATTACTCCCATAATTATTTAAATCATAAAAAATATGGGGTATTACAAATTGTCTATTGACAGTAACTTTAAATCCTTTCTGCTTAAATTTTTTGGCAAACTCACATTTACTATGCATATGTTGTGACACGTCGAAATATGGGTGAATTATCTACTTACAGAATTCTATCCACAGTGGATGAATATTTATTTCTTCCTATCCTACTAGTGTCACTAACGATAATACACAACCTGGGGATATGAATGCGGAATTTATTATCTATTGCCTCATCCCATCATTCTGGCAAGGAAAATACTATATGGCCGAATTTGTATAGTTGTGAAACATTAACTCCGTGATTTGTAAGGTAATTAAACTGATCAATTTTGTTATTCTCATTTTAGTAAATTAGATTTCCCTATATGTGGTGCGTATAACTAAGAGAGGCTTTTATGTGGGCCAATTGTACCTCTCGATTTTTTGTTGAAAGTAATTATTAGCACGACTCATTTTTTTCGGAGAAGATATCTATATATAATTAGTGGTGTGAACATGACAAGTATTTTATAACGTGAATGACATGACGAAAATGGTATAAAAGCGTTTTTACGTATGGGACAACATACAAATACTAGGAGTAAAGCCTCCGATTAATCCTAAAATTACTATGAGTCCAGCATGTAATTAATGTTTTTCAATTAATCAATTAAACATAAAAGCCCAATTTTGGTTCAATTTGAATTCGATTAATTCTAGAATTACCATGCCCACAAATGAAAAACCCTTCGACCAAATCGTGTTCACCAAAACATCAACCACTTAAGGAAAGGGTGAACATGAATACACAATTTACCAAGAAATCTATGCATTAGTAAGAAATAATAAAAAAATACACGAACTCTTAATGAAATGAAGGATCGTCCTATAAGTGAATATATCTTTCATCCTTAGAATATAAACATCAAGTAAAGAATGCTTTCCAATTAATCAATGAACAAAACTATTTCAGTTTGGGTTAAATTTTAATTTAATTAAACCTATAATTACTTTGTGTCCATCAATGATAAAGCCCTTCCAGTAATTTATGTTCACCCAAATACCAACCACTTAAGGAACGTGTGAACACGACCATAACAATCAACTAAGAAGTTATAATTATATATGAGACTATTTTACATAATAAAAAAAAAGAAAAGTAAAATTACCTGAATAAAGAAAGCATCTAGAATTAGATGAGCTTCAATAACTATTGTTCAATTACATATGACATGGAACGAGAAGAAAGGATGTTACCGAAAGTAAAATTTCAATAGAAAAAAGGTAACAAATCCTACTTTAGCATGTCCACGGGAAAAGAGTAAGTCAATCCTTGATAATTAACTAGATCATTCCTATTCACATGATTTACAATTAGGCCTAAATAATTTTATCCAATTTGCAGTTAGGGCTTAGTAACATATTATTCAACAACCAATCCAACTAGTATTATAAGAACATATAAGTCCATACTCCATTTCAAAATACTTTTAACATGTGGATAATATCAATTCATACTTTAAACTCCTAAATCATAAGGATTTCCATTAATTAAACAATAACATATGAATTCATAGTTATTTAGTTATCGTGTCCTATTAACCAACATAAATTAGGTATTTATATATTAGGGAATTAAAGATTATAAGTGCAGTTACGTAGGTTTTTATCTACTTTTATTTTGTTATTTTATAGGGTTTGTTTAATATGATTTATTTTCTTAAGGATTCTGATGTTGTGGTGGAGGTTTACTAATTTCCACAATTTTTTTTAATTGGAAATTACATTTAGTGTTGTTTATAATCTATTGAGGTATTTATTTTAAAGTCGTAATTTTTAATTCAAGTTGTAATTTGAATAATTCTTGAGCTAAAATGGGAGAAACATTCGAATAGGGATTTTGAAAGGGCTGGAGATATTCTAGAAAGATTTTCATCAGGAACCTCGACTCGTGAAGCACAAGGGAAGATACATAAATATTAGGCTCTTTACGTCCCCTTTTGACGTAATATTTGGCAATATGATTATGTTTGTTGAATTACATTATATGCAAAATTAATTCAAGTTTACACTCATAAATCATAAACCCAAACATTGTGTTATCATTATTTTCTCTCTTAGTAAGATGGGCACATTTATAGGTCTTTAATTAATTAATTATTTTTTAATTTTAAATAGTAGAAACAAAAGAAATATAAGTCAGAATAATATACAAATGGAAATCCACCCAAACCAATATGAAGCACAACAAAAGAAATTAGAGTAATTGCGTTTATATACACATACATACATTTTGTCATTTTATATGTACATATACATACACATACATACATTGTACATACACACACACATGCATACACAGTTATACATACACATAAAAACACGGGTATACATACACCTATACATATGCATACATGCACCAATATATACGAAGAGAGAGAGAGAGAGAGAGAGAGAGAGAGAGAGAGAGAGAGGGGGAGATAGAGAGAGAGTTCACAATGGTGGAGTATTTCGTAAAGAGAGAGACGAAAATGGGGATAGTGATGAATGGTGGAGTGTAATGGTGGTGGAAAGAGTGAATGGAGACTATGGATATAGTGAATGCCAATTGATTATTTCTCCTGCGTAAATAGAGATATTGAAATAATGAGAATGATGGAAAATATGCCCTAACCGTTATACTCGCAAGGGGGTCACGATCATGGACAGTGACCATTTTGAAATAAAATAAATTATCACGATCAATGAGAATGGTCATGATCCATGACCATGGCCCCTAATTAATTAACCCATACTGGTCGCGATTTCTAACTGTAACCACATTGGTGTGGCAATTTTATGTTTCAATGATTTCATGATAATGGTTACAGTCCAATACCATGAACAAATCGCACCTATAATGGTCATGGTTACAGACCATGACCAGAAATAGGAACAACTTGGCACCATTTCTCTCGTAAAAGGGGTCACGGTGGAGTCACGTTCCATGACCATGACCATTGTGTTATATGGATCACCCCTAGATGAGGTCACAGACTAGGTGAGGATTAATATTTCATGGTCACAATTTTGGACCGTGACCATTTTCAATTTTTGTCATAGTGGATTATAACCCCCAACAATAACTCCTTGTGTCATGAACTACACAAAATTTCATGGAAATGCCTATATAACCACTCAATCCATCCTCGACACTTTATTATCTCATGAGTCCTCATTACATAGGTCCCTCTAAGCTCCATTGCTCATCATGTTCACCATCTTCCAAGAACGGAACAAATAAGGCCAATATAAACAATATCATGACATAAGAATACAAAATCCTATGACATTATCTAAACATATTAAATAATAGAGAAAACAAAATAGACTCAGATAGATGCTGGGGGCTTTAGAACATGCAATGATACAAATTGTGATACCTCGCAAATTTTATATTTATGGTGATCATTCTTAAATATATAACATACGACAATCAAACAATTAATAATCTTCCTAAACACGCGGCATAACACAAAGAGAAAATGAAATAGATAACATAAATTCTATTGAAATTGTATAACCTTAAATCCAAAATATCCATAAATATCAATATAAAAATTGGAATAAAAGAAGTAAATTTTGCAAAATTATATTAATAAATCTTAAAATGTACAACTGAATGAAATTATAGGACTCAGAGATACAAAATCTATATCTGAATCCAAACCTATACTAAGGATCTAAAAGAAACAAATTTTTCAATGCTACTCCTACATTTTTCGCAACCCAAACATATAAACTTTAGTCAACAAAAGAAGGGTCAAAACTCACTGCATGATATCCCTTATTAAACCCTTACAAATATAATAATGAAATATATGAAATGCCATGTAAACCTCAAGATGGAGAATAATAGAAATCTACAAATAAAGATAACCACGACTTATTGATAATATGCCAACCTGTTAATCGAAAACAACCACATTTCCCCATGTGTTTTATCGCTAACTATTGTAACTCTAACCCTTAAAGATGCTCACTAAGGAGTTTTGACCAAATTTCCGAATCTTACTCCAGAATACAAGGATTATTAAATTTTAGCCTATATTATAATCCTAAATCACAGAATCGTTAACTCATTACTATGAACTTATGACAATACCGAGGCTAATAAATTTTACCCATAACCCTACAACATCACAACACCTTATTATTTCCCAACCCCAACAAAACTAGACCCCATGCGTGGGATGTAAAATCAAGATAAATAATCCCTGATACACTTTTGTCTAGCCTAAAAATGTAAGCGTTTGTATTTTAATATAAGTTGGATAAATTTTGTGCCGAATCATTTGAGTCATGTGTCATTTAAGATAAAAATCTTAAATCATGGTAAGACTTTTTGTAGAGAGTGAGGCTTGTTCATTATAATTCATGAACATTGGACTATGAAGATCTTCACGACATCTATACTTAATAATACTTCCATTTCCAAATTTGAAGATGTATCCTTTTATGGTTTTCTAATTGCATGCCTTTGGGTATGCACACACACACATTTTTAACAAAATGCATTTTGTGGACTGAACAAGTGTTTTAGGATATTGAGGTATGATATGTATACCTTTGGGAAACATAAAACATTTTCTGAAGAAATTTTGTTTAAGGTTTTGATCAAAACTTCCTTAAGAAATTCGTACAGTCCCTTATTGTATCATGCATAGGGTCGTGCACATTTTAGCCTAATTTTGAGTACTGGCTAAATATGTGCGCACGACTACATGTTTTAAGCACATTCTTTGAACACCGCCTAAAACTGTGCATACGATTGCAAATTTCACCAGTGCACATGGCGAAGAAGATTTTTCAAAAATCACTGTCTACATGTATATTTTCTCCACTTTTAAAATATATGAGTTCCTCTTTACTTCTCTACATCTCTGAGAGTGTTTTGAAGATTACGAGATTTTTTATTTTCTCGCTTTTTCCAAATTCACTTGTTCCCTCGAAATTTGATGAAGACCTAGATCTATCCTTTATTTATGGATTGAGGGGAAATTAAGAGTGATTTTAATCAAATCAATAAGGACTAGATTAAAAAAACATTTCATGTAAGAATTGTTGATCTATACTCCAAGATCTAAAGAGGAGGTGTCTTTAGACAATTAAGAGTTCAAGGCATGATGCGAATTTAAAGAGGTTAATGTACTTCCTTGTTCATCCTATAGAGCTTATAATGGATCTTTTTTCACCAATGGAGGGAAGTTCAATGCTCATAGGTAACTTCCCGTGAGTGCACGAGAAGGAGGTAATTTCTTGCATTGTATAAAACCTTTACAGTTTTAATAAGATATTAGAGTGCATCGACGGTTTTTACCCCTTGGTTTGGGGTTTTCCTCATAAAATCTTACTTATGAAATGTTTGAATGTCGTGTTTGTTGCTTTCTTCACCTACATCACATACTACATGTAAATCTCACTTAGATAATGTTTAATCCATAAAATTGACATTATGATTGTTGTAGCTAGTATAATTGATCAAGATTTCCTAACTTTGGCTGTTATTTATTAATCCACATGCCAAAAACTAAATCACCTAGATTATTCATGTGATAGGTTTGCTAAAATTGAGAAGAAATTTCAAATTGGAAAAATTGGGCATAATGTTGTAAAAACCCATTCACCCCCTCCAGGTTTATTTTTGCAAGAAAACTTATATTGGATACATATACAGCTTCAATTGGTATTAAAGCAGTTTATCTTAGAATAATTAACGTGTTGAAGTTTGATTATGCATTGTTGTTTATTTAAATTGTGTTCTTTTCTTGTAGGTCTATTGTATTTGTGAGCAGATCTTATTTTTTTTTTATTGATGATGAATTAAAAAAGAGACAATAGCTCTGCAAATAGGCCACCATATGTTAATGGATTGAATTATGGGCATTTAAAGGTTAAGATGCGCATACACTTGGGATCCAAAATTGAAAAAGTGTGAATTAGTATTGAAGATGGTTGGAACTAGCCTGTGATTGAAGATGATGGAGTAAGAGTAAAAATACCAAGATTGTTATGGATATATGCAGGTTTTATGGATTGTAACTAAAATTCAATACCTTTGAATGCTTTGTTTGCGTTCGTAAGTACTCCAATGTACAATCATTTTCTTAAATGCGATTTAGACAAAGAATCTTGGGATATATAGCATGTGACACATAAAGGCACTTCAAGTGTGAAGTGTGTTGAGTTGAAAAATATTGCAATAAAGTTTGAGACGACGAGAATGAAAGAAGAGGAAATATTTAACGATTACTACACTAGGTTAACCCAAGTAATAAATGTGTTATTTAATCTTGGAGAGAAGATTCAGGAAAATAAATTTGTTAAGAAGTTTCTAAGAACTCTATTTTCTAGATTTACTACCAAAGTTATTATCCTAAATGAAATCAACGACACGAAGACTTGAAATTTGGATCAACTAGTTGGTTCATTTCAAATTTGTGACAAAGATGAGCATGTAAGTGTGTCAAAATGTGAGAAGGATTTACAATTTATGGTAGAATCTAAGTAGAGTGTGCTAAGCAAGAGTGAAGAGGAATCTAAAGAAAAATTTGAGGTGAACATGTCTCTATTTATGAAAAAGGTTAAGTAAACTTCACAATATCAACAAAAAGTTTATAAAAAATGGAAGAAAATTGTAGCCTAAACCTTACAAATCAACTAAATGCGTTTCTTATGATGAGAAGAGTGATTACAAGATACATAGGGAGAGGGATTATAACCATTGATATGGATATAGAAGAGTGGGACAGTATATCAATGTGTGCCCAACACATTTGAGAGAGTAAGAAAAGAGTAAGGAAGTAGACAAGAACACAAGGTTTAAAAATCTAGTTTGATTGACTCTGAGAGTGATTCTAAGGAAAGAAGTTTAGTTAGGAGAATGGAAGTGAGATTGATTCCATGGTGATACTTGATGAAAGTGAAAAGGTTAGTGATGATAATATGTCATTTAAGTGTATGGCGAGGAATAGTAAGATGGAAGCTTCTTGTAATAGGTCACTTAGTGATCCATCTTCATGTAGTAGAAAGGGTTCAGACACCTCTATTACTAGATCACTTAAGGATAGTGATGATGAGATTAATGATATCCATAAGGCCTTTGATGAAATTTATCCAGAATTATTAAAGTTGAAAAATTCGAACATCAAGCTTTTAAATAAAATGAAAACTTTTCGTTATGAACATGATGACAAAGATGAAAAATGGAAAGTTTTGAATTGGAATGTGTTAAACTCAAATAAATATTTGATGTTTTGAAAAATGAACGAGATTCTTTGACAAACCAAAATGTGGTCATGTTGAAAGAAAAAGAAGAAATTTAACTTCAATTGGAAATTTTGAGAATTGATTTTGAAAAATTGAAACTTGAGTTGGGACATGCCAAAAACTTTAAGATTGAGATGGTTGATAAAAAAATATTCTCGATAACATTTTTATGAATAATGAAAAAATAAAAAATGATAAACGTCGCATTTGTTATGTAGGACCCTCAAAATAGAATGTTGTAATTTCAAAATCATAGATTGAAATTTATTATGTTGAAAAGAAGACGAAGAGGCAAATTCCTATGATGAAAAAGAAGGAAATTGATCCTAGATACAAACTTTTGAAAAATTAAGTTGGTTATTTATATTGTGGGAAAGTGAATCACATTGCACATTTTTGTTTTAAAAGAAACACACTTGAGAAAGTTGAGATAAGGTCTCATAGAACCAAGGCCACTTTGAGATGGAATGTTCAATTTTTTTCATTTTTGGCAGGTTGCAAGGATATTCAAGCTTGTAGGTGACTGAGAGAGAGAAACTAAAAATTCATGAAAAATCAGAGGAAATTATTTCACAAGGATCCTATTAGTGAACTAAGAGGTGAGATTGGTAGACTGATGAAGATAGTCGAATTTTAAGTAAATTAAACGAGTGAGGCTAAGAGGAGTTTACCGAGATCTAAACCGTTTGAATAAATTCAAAAAAATTGACATATGAATCCTAAGAGGAATCCAAGATTGATGCCCAAGAATTTAGAGGCATTCCTAGGAACATTCTGTGACACCCCGTAAAATCTATAATAGATTGACCATGTCTAATACAAAAATCATGCCAGTAAAAAAATTAGTAACATTTTTAGTATGATTGAAATAATTAAAAATTCTATAAGGAAATGAAATAATAAATAATAAAAATTTTGAATCAAATAAAACATATTGGATACCATCCAATAACAACTGAACAACTCAAACTACTGGAATATAATATATCTCAATGCTCAACTCTAAATAAAAATACATCTTGTATAAATGCCTAACTCTAAAAATATGAAATAATACAACTGACTACTAACAGAAAAGAAAATGGATATAGAAATATTAAGGAGGTACAATCCTTGGAATGATGAAAATAATGGTGTTGAAGAAACTCCTATAAAAAATAGCTTAAGTGTGCGGCAGAAAAAACGACCTAAGACCTGTAGAAAAAAAATTAAATAATGAGGATTAAACCTAGGAAGTCTACAGTGTATCTTTAACATTCTCAAGTCATAATTCAACATTTACTTCTCTAGTATATCTTATTGTATTACTCGTAATTAATAATTTCAAGTAGATACTTATCTAGTATAAATCATAATCCAATCCATTACTATTGTAACACCCCATATTTTTTATGATTTAAATAATTATGTGATTAATTACTATTATGGGAATAAGTAGGCGATTAATTATTGTCGTTGGATTAATTAAATTAAAATATGAGAAATTAATTTGTTATTAATCCGGATTTAAATAATTATTAACTAGCGTGCCAAGGGTTAATACTTATTGTTGTGAACTATTGAATATTACTGTGTGATATTTAATATGGAATTATGATATTTGATAAATTTTCGGAAGTGAGAAATACGACAGTCTGGTAATTTAAGTCTATCACGCGTGTGAGTCGTGTCGGGACTAATTGAATGGAATAAATGGAGAATTTATTTTTGTTAACTCGTATGGTCATTTCTAGTGCACCGTTGAGTTCGGGAGGATTGAGATAGTCAAAATAGTATACCCGGGTGTTTAGTTTGGGTCCCGAGGCGATTTTAGGCCTAACCGGCACCCCGAGAGGGCATTATGGTAAATTGTATTTTTGGATTTAATTAATGGACGAAAATTGGGATTTATTATATCAGCTAAGGAAAATTCATTAGGGTTAAGAAGTGACAGGAAGTTAGAACGGCCATGGAGGGTGTGAGGGAGAACCAATTTCCAAGAGAGAAGACTCATTTGGCATCACCTTGCATAACAGTGACCACCAACGCGTAGATCGAGAAGAGAGGAACGCGTATGTAACAACATCACCAATGGATCAAACCATCATATTCGAGACAAGTGTTTATTACTTGCTTTCTTTTAGCGATAATCATGCTCATGTTAGTATAGGTGGATTTAATCATGATTTATATGTTAATTGGGTGAAAATTGGAGATTTAAATTATGATTAAGGATTGGTTTAATTAGTGGTTGAAATTCCTTCATGTATGTAGAGGATTAATCACGGAAGTTGATTATATATTGATGAACGAATCTGGGTTAATTAGCTTCTGTAATTGAAAATTTGGAAACTAGGGTTCATATAAATTGATTTTGGGATTTTATGTATTTATGATGATTTATGACGAATTAATGATCCTAGGAGGCTAGGAATGATTTATAACCTGTTAGGTGTTGATGGGTATTGATGATGAGTTGTTGGGAATTGAATCTTAGAGGTTTTAGGTTCAAAAATGGGGAAAAACGTTGAAGTTTTGTGAAGGAGACGAACAATACAATCTCGCGCGATCTCGCACAAAGTGGTTCAAACGAGATGGAGATCTCGCTCGAAGTGGTTCAAACAAGATGGAGATCTCGCGCGAAGTCGTTCGAGCGATATGGCATCTCACGCGAAGCCGCTCGAACGACACGTGGAAGGCGTTCAAACGACAACCCTTCTGGTTCGAGCGACAGAGGGAATTTTTGGGGATTTTTCTCAAAGTCTAGTTTTGAGTTTGCCGGTTTATTGGAGTGAGAGAAACTGCCAAATAGTAAATTTAAATAAGATTGAATTTCGGGAAAGTATGTGAGAATAAATACTTTAATTATTTCGGTATAGAGAGAGAGTATATCTTGGATATTACGAGAGAGATAGTAATCTAAATATTTATACTATACGTAGAGATGAGATTAAAATATGTATGAAGAGTATATATGTAGGTTGGTGAAATACCTATAATTTATACTAGGATGTGTGTATGCCTATTATGTGATATTATTGTGAGAGCACTAATGGGTGATAAACCGGGGGTGAAAGAACCTTATAGTTAAGCGCGCTAATGGGTGATAACTCGGGGGTGCTAAATTATTATTGATAGGTGCATTAATGGGTGCTAACCCGGGGATGAAAGGTTCTATTGTTAGGCACACAAATGGGTGATAACCCGTGGGTGCTGAATTATTATTGATAGGTGCATTAATGGGTGCTAGCCCGGGGATGCATGATTTTCTGTATATGTGCACTAATGGTTCTTAGCCGGGGGTGCAGGATTAGTATATATATATGTATAGGGATGATGTGACTATATATATATATATATGGACTTGTGAATATTTCTACTGTGTGAAATTAGTAGACTTGGTAATAATAATAATCACTTCATTGCACCAAGTGGTCTTAACCTAAGAGTGCAGGATTAGTGTATATATATAGGGATGATGAGACTATATATATGTATGAGTGTACTTGGGTAACTTTCTACTTTGTGAGACTAGTAGATAGTATGAAAATGAAAAGTAAGATAATCTTAGTGAATAAAAGATTAACCATTCAAACGATGAATAATGAAATTTAGTATGTGAGATAAACTATCTGAATAGCGTATTGTATGGGCGATACGGGAATACTAGTAGTGAGCATAGTTAGTATTAGTGTGGTTCCCGACTAGTTAGACTGGGAGGTATAACTAGGGGGAGATTAGATGTACGTTAGGCGTGTACAATAGATGAGAGGTGAGAAACTCATGTGAGAGTTCGATAACTAACATGCGTATAAGACTTGTTTCAAGAACTAGTTTTAAATACTTGCTAAATCATTTTTACACATCGGGCTCTGACCCGTTTCTGGTATCTCTTATCTCTTTTGTATATATATGTATTATATCAGGTACTCAGCCACAGGAGTATCAGATTTAGAGATCTGGATTGCTTGACGTGCTGCAGCTGCTGTGGAAGCTGTAGTCCTTACAGTAGACACATCTATCCTTTCCATTCAGTTTCATCTAGACTTCTTGTTTAGGGCATATGTCGCACAGTTCTAGTCTTTCATCGGAGTTATTGTATTAAGTTTATTGTATGGTTTGGAGTTTTGAACTGGGAGGTTTTATCCAGTCTTATTTATTTCAGTACTTGATTCATGTTCAGTATTTATTTACATTCCTATGTGTGGTGAATGGTTTATATTTTAAGATGGAAAGAAATGGATTTACTTGGTTTTATTAAAATTGGAAATGTTTTGACACCTAGCTTAATTTTATATTAGGTGATTAATATGTTAAAAGTTTTTCGACAGGGATGCTGAGAATGAACCAACTGAATATCCTGTTTTAAATTGGTAGATGACTGATCACCCTATATTTAATTGGGCGGGGTGTCACAGGTGGTATCAGAGCATCAGGTTCTAGTGTCCTTAGGATCTGTTCGGCTTATATTTCAGCGTATCGTTCTATGATGTAGAGCCTTATGATATTGTTGTGTCCCCTTACGTATGTGACTTATGTTCTCCTGCTACGGATCATAATGGAGGTGACTCATTATACGAAATTCGGTGTGATTCAAACCCCGAACATTTTAGAACGACCAGCGAGGGCCGTAAGAAGAACTGCGGGAGGAGAATCTCAACAGAAGACATAGACAATCGGGTAAGAGTGATTGGGACAGAAATTGCCACGAGAATTAATTTAGTAAGGGATAGTAAAAATTGTCACTCGGGAACTGTGGGTTCCCAGGACACAGTCATAAATAACGGTGGAGTGATTTCAGGACCACCTAACATAGTCGATAAAAGGGAAATCAGAGGGACTCTTTTGAAAACCCATCGGTGAAGATGCAGAAAAGAAAATGAGAAAGTGTAACAGACCAGCAGAGGTAGAAAATCCGAAAGAAGTTGTGTAGAGTGGGACGTGACGACACTCAGAATTTAATTTGCAGTTAAAAGCTATAGCTCTTAGGAGCACCGTGTAGTGATTAGCGGCAATCACCATATATGAAGAGGTGTGTTTGAAATTTAGAGATAAATTTGAGTACGATTTGACTGTGAAGTCTTCCATTTGGTGTGGTAACAAAATGCGAGTGAAATTTTGATGTTTAAAACGATGGGTAAGATAGAAACCGATCATGAGAGACAGGTTGAATTGCATAATGAACTTCGTACCTGGCAGAGGGGTATAAATTATCCAAAGGGTTTATAGTTGATAAAGGACTCGTGGGTAGAATACCAGTATGCATGAGAAATCCAGTTAAGATGACTAATGTTAATGTCATCAAAGTTATACGGTTGCTAGTGATTGCAGTCCTTTCAAGAGAAGGGAGAAAAGAGGGTTAACGAACCTGCTGAAGAGCAGAAACTGAATTTAACGGTGTTAGTGAAACCCCACGTGAGAGTATACCCAATAGGGAACTCGATTAGATGATTTTAAGTGATTAACTTCAAGAGGATGATGAAGTCAATTAGGCTTTAGAGGCCAACCATAGTTCTGAATAGCTAGCATAGCCAAAGGGACAATGGAAGAATAATAGTGAGTTGAGACTGTCGGTCCGAGAGAAGGACATTCCCAAAATGGTCAGTGTGACTAATGACGAGGAAATGGTTCAGGCAGTTTTCCTTATGTTAAGGAATTAGAAGTACAAGTGTTGAATGTGTCCACAATTGAGAAGTGAGACCGAAGAGATTAGAAGGGGTAAGACATGCCCGTTAGGCATAACGACTAGAGGAGCGAGACTTCCAGTAAAAGAATTTGGGGTCAAGAGAATTAGGCCCGAGAAATTTATAACTCGAGAATGATGGGTTCAGTCTGGACCAGTAGATTCCTCGTTAATAGTAGCATACAGTATGTCATGGTCTACGGGGCCCGGGATGTAAACGGGAGCTTAATAAAGCTATAATTGAGGCCTGGAGAGTTTGGGACAACGTTTCAATAATGGGCGTGGAATCCACATGATGCAATAAATTGTCCATGGTGAGAGGGGACAACCATAGGATGAAATCCTAGGATGTATGACGATTGCAGATGTTCATGGGTCGTGATGGCAACCACGTGCTGAGACCCTGTGTTTTGGCAAGACTGGTGAGGTTTTGCTTCTTCCTTGTGAGTAAAGGATAGATTCTAGTGACACGGGTGTTCCACAACTTTTATGTAAATTGGAAACCCTAAACTTAGCGTGCGGGTCGAGTTTAGTGGGAACATTAGTTTTAACAGTCTTGTTACAAACGTATTTCTCGTTGTTAGCAGGGCATTTTGACGATTGCCCGTGAGTGAACCGGGTAGGCCCTAAGAATGTGTTTTGTTGTTATAATTTACTACTGCATTGAGTCTGCTTTAGTAGAGTTTATTATGGTAATGTGTAGTGATTAATTACCATATGGTTAAATGATAGTAAATATGTAATGATATGACTGTCGTGCCGAATACCCCGGGAGGAGTGATCTTAGTTTTGTGCGGCGCCACCTGAAATAGGGTTGGGCCCAAATATGAGTATATATATGAAACTTTCATGGTATTATAGACCTCAGCGAGTATAGAGTCTAATTATATGTGATTTCTGAGCATAGGAATTTATTTGTCTGTTAAGACTTATAATACATTGTGTTCTTATCGAGCGGTGAAATATAGCTTGTTATATATTTATAGCGCCAAGTACTTGGGATAGTGAGGGCGCCATGCTTCATGTTACATTTTTTGGGACATGAGAGTGGATGAGTAAACTGTTATGTCACAATACGTAGATTGTGGGAAAGTACATAGTAGGTACTGAAGGCCTTACGGACCTCAACAACCGACTAGGTTAGATAGTAGTGTATCGGGAGGGTTCCTTATTTGGATTTCTCTTTGCGAGACATCCCACGCACGAAACTAGCGAACGTCGGGAGTTGGAGAGAAGTTTGGTCAATAGTACATAAGTTTTGTATGTTTGTTATTGTACCTATAGGAGAATATATTTTAGAGTTGATAATTATTTTATAACTTAAGGCCAATAGAGTATCCTGGCCTTAGTATTTTTCGGAATAGATGAATGATGCCATTGAAGGATTGATTAAGTTTTGACTAGTGGGGTGGTTGAGTGTAACCCTACCACATCAGCATACCGAGTGTGCAAGAATTGAGGTAAGAAAATTTTATGTCTTGTGTATAATGATGCGTGAGGCATAGGGTGTATGGGCGCCCTGGGTGATTAAATCAGGTAGTGGATTATGATTAGCATGTGAATTCGATAACATGTAGTCGGGTAAGCCGAAGCTTATTCATGAAGTTTTGTCAGAGACTTACGTTTCAAGATAAATTGAAATTTATTCAAGAAGGATGAAATGTATCAAAATACAAACAACAGTGGTGATGGGTTACGAAGTAGGTTAATATTGCAAGGATAGTATTGCAGTGGGTCACGTAACGGATTGAAAAATGGTGGGAAATTCGAAACCAGTAGGGGCTTCTTCCACTAGAGAATGGAAGAGTATCCCCAAGGATCTTCTCATGTAGCTGAGGTGGTGAGATTATAGGTACTAAGATGCGATTGAGTACGGCCTAATACCCACAGAGGGATTGGCAGGACAAGCGGTCTAATCGGATGCGAGAGAGAAAATTTTATGTGAACCCTGAGATCTTAGAGGAGGACGGGAGCAGTTGCTTACACTAGTGGAGTTTATGTCCAAATAATTCCTATAAGTTCACGTTCGGGCAGAGTGCCAGTGGAAGTATGGCATGATAAACTTTGTTATTGTCCTACTTGATGATTAAAGGTGAGGGACCGGTTATGATTACAAATGTCGGAGAAGAATCGATATTATCGTATATATTGTGTGTGAAATATATATTGCACAACCAATTTACTTGTATGAACGACACAAGACGAAGTCGTATGTATATGAAAAGAGGATAAATCTACTAAGGTGCAAATAGTAGAAGGCTAGATAGTGAATATCTAAAATAAAGTTGAAGTAGTGAAACTTAAGCAGAAAGGTTTGGGCAAGAGCCTATATGACAGGATAAACTGGAGTTTAAAGCAAACATATGTGAAGTGTTCATCATAAAGGGTATTTGATAGCGTACTATATGGGTGGTACGGAGTAACTTACTTGTGAGCGTCGGGATGCGATGCGCAATATTTTTACAGCGTTGTCTTGTAACTGGTATACTTTTTTTGAATTTCGGGATGAAATTCCGTTGTCGGGGGAGGGGGAGTATGTAACACCCCGTATTTTTAACGATTTAAATAATTATGTGATTAATTACTATTATGGGAATAAGTAGGCGATTAATTATTGTCGTTGGATTAATTAAATTAAAATGTGAGAAATTAATTTGTTATTAATCCGGATTTAAATAATTATTAACTAGAGTGCCAAGGGTTAATACTTATTGTTGTGAACTATTGAAT
This sequence comes from Sambucus nigra, assembly GCA_949130495.1. Classification (NCBI taxonomy): domain Eukaryota; kingdom Viridiplantae; phylum Streptophyta; class Magnoliopsida; order Dipsacales; family Adoxaceae; genus Sambucus; species Sambucus nigra. The sequence continues at coordinate 500,504,687 of OX422207.1, read as the reverse complement.
ATTACTGTGTGATATGTAATATAAAATTATGATATTTGATAAATTGTCGAAAGTGAGAAATACGACAGTCTGGTAATTTAAGTCTGTCACGCGTGTGAGTCGTGTCGGGACTAATTGAATGGAATAAATAGAGAATGTATTTTTATTAACTCATATGGTCATTTCTAGTGAGCCATTGAGTCCGAGAGGGTCGAGATAGTCAAAATAGTATACCCAGGTATTTAGTTTGGGTCCCGAGGCGATTTTAGGCCTAACCGGCACCTCGAGAGGGCATTATGGTAAATTGTATTTTTGGGTTTAATTAATGGACGAAAATTGGGATTTATTATATCAGCTAAGGAAAGTCCATTAGGGTTAAGAAGTGATAGGAAGTTAGAACGGCTATGGAGGGTGTGAGGGAGAACCAATTTACACGAGAGAAGACTCATTTGGTATCACCTTGCATAATCGTGACCACCAACGCGTAGATCGAGAAGAGAGGAACGCGTACGTACCAACATCACCAACGGATCAGACCATCATATTCGAGGGAAGTGTTTATTACTTGCTTTCTTTTAGCAATAATCATGCTCATGTTAGTATAGGTGGATTTAATCATGATTTATATGTTAATTGGGTGAAAATTGGAGATTTAAATTATGATTAAGGATTGGTTTAACTAGTGGTTGAAATTCCTTCATGTATGTAGAGGATTACTCACGGAATTTGATTATATATTGATGAACGAATCTGGGTTGATTAGCTTCTGGAATTGAAAATTTGGAAACTAGGGTTCATATAAATTGATTTGGGGATTTTATGTATTTATGATGATTTATGACGAATTAATGATCCTAGGAGGTTAGGAATGATTTATAACCAGTTAGGTGTTGATGGGTATTGATGATGAGTTGTTGGGAATTGAATCTTAGAGGTTTTAGGTTCAAAAATGGTGAAAAACGTTGAAGTTTGGCGAAGAAGACGAACAATGCAATCTCGCGCGATCTCGTACAAAGTGGTTTAAACGAGATGGGGATCTTGCGCGAAGTGGTTCAAACAAGATGGAGATCTCGCGCGAAGTTGTTTGAGCAAGATGGCATCTCGTGCGAAGCCGCTCGAACGACACGTGGAAGTCGTCCAAATGACAACACTTCTGGTTCAAGCGATAGAGGGAATTTTTGGGGATTTTTCTCAAAGTCTAGTTTTGAGTTTGCCGGTTTATTGGAGTGAGAGAAACTGCCAAATAGTAAATTTAAATAAGATGGAATTTTGGGAAAGTATGTGAGAATAAATACTTTAATTATTTCGGTATAGAGAGAGAGTATACCTTGGAGATTACGAGAGAGATAGTAATCTAAATATTTATACTATATGTAGAGATGAGATTAAAATACGTATGAAGAGTATATATGTAGGTTGGTGAAATACCTATAATTTATACTAGGATGTGTGTATGCCTATTATGTGATATTATTGTGAGAGCACTAATGGGTGATAATCCGGGGATGCAAGAACCTTATAGTTAAGCGCGCTAATCGGTGATAACCCGTGGGTGCTAAATTATTATTGATAGGTGCATTAATGGGTGAGAACCCGGGGATGAAAGGTTCTATTGTTATGCGCACTAATGGGTGATAACTCGGTGGTGCTGAATTATTATTGATAGGTGCATTAATGGGTGCTAGCCCGGGGATGCATGATTTTCTGTATATGTGCACTAATGGGTCTTAGCCGGGGGTGCAGGATTAGTATATATATATGTATAGGGATGATGTGACTATATATATATATGGACTTGTGAATATTACTACTGTGTGAAATTAGTAGACTTGGTAATAATAATAATCACTTCATTGCACCTAGTGGTCTTAACCTAAGAGTGCAGGATTAGTATATATATATAGGGATGATGAGACTATATATATGTATGAGTGTACTTGGGTAACTTTCTACTTTGTGAGACTAGTAGATAAAATGAAAATGAAAAGTAAGATAATCGTAGTGAATAAAAGATTAACCATTCAAACGATGAATAATGAAATTTAGTATGTGAGATAAACTATCTGAATAGCGTATTGTATGGGCAATACGGTAATACTAGTAGTGAGCATAGTTAGTATTAGTGTGGTTCCCGACTAGTTAGACTGGGAGGTATAACTAGGGGGAGATTAGATGTACGTTAGGCGTGCACAATAGACGAGAGGTGAGAAACTCTTATGAGAGTTCGATAACTAACATGCGCATAAGACTTGTTTTAAGAACTGGTTTTAAATACTTGCTAAATCATTTTTACACATCGTGATCTGACCCATTTCTTGTATCTCTTCTCTCTTTTGCTATATATATGTATTATATCAGGTACTCAGCCACAGGAGTATCAGATTTAGAGATCTGGATTGCTTGAAGTGCTGCAGCTGCTGTGGAAGCTGTAGGTCCTTGCACTAGACGCATCTATCCTTTCCATTCAGTTTCATCTAGACTTCTTATTTAGGGCATATGTCGCCCACTTCTAGTCTTTCATCAGAGTTATTGTATTCAGTTTATTGTATGGTTTGGACTTTTGAACTGGGAGGTTTTATCCAGTCTTATTTATTTCAGTACTTGATTCATGTTCAGTATTTATTTACATTCCTATGTGTGGTGAATGGTTTATATTTTAAGATGGAAAGAAATGGATTTACTTGGTTTTATTAAAATTGGAAATGTTTTGACACCTAGCTTAATTTTATATTAGGTGATTAATATGTTAAAAAGTTTTTCGACAGGGATGCTGAAAATGAACCAACTGAATATCCTGTTTTAAATTGGTAGAGGACTGATCACCCTATATTTAATTGGGCGGGGTGTCACACCTATCAGTGATGTAACAGAAACCAATATCACATCATCCAGAATACAAATGAGTATTATCAACTAGCATCAATTCATATGGGTTATGCTACATTTCGTAAATCAAGAACGAAGTACTATTCCTAGTACCTTCGGGGATAACTTATGCATAGTAGGTGTAATTAGAGTGTGCCCAACCCTATAACCTCAAAATAACAAAACCAACAATGGGATCACACAAAATCTACGGGCCCCATACCCAAGGATATATGAGAGGATCCCCTGTTATCCGACTCAAGAGACATGTACTTCAGCACATAGGATCAGGGTAAATAGGACTTAGGTAGAGTCCTTCTATATCACCGATAATACCGCATGCGGTCAACATCATATGTGCCCATGAAATACATCCTAGTATGCCCCCCATGAGCACACATACACTCGGTATGATTACACTTAAATCAAATAAGAAGCACAAACCCTACTCCATAGGTTTACACATATAATCTTTTCTATTACAAAACTTAATACGAATATGAACTATAACTATTCGTACAAAATGCTATCCTAAACTCTTAAATCTTCCAATGTCTATGTATCATCTCACCTAAAGTTCATAACAATCATTAGAAAACAACCACTACCCTAATCGATGTGTTACAAATATTTTCTAAACTAGAATCTACATAATCACTAATCATCTCTCTGTATCATCAAATATCATAACTCTTGACCCGACACTCAAGGACCGTAATTTAGGTGTCATCTATAACCCATTAGTTACGTAATCATTTTAAATAAGTCACAACCTTCCTCAATGGGTCACAACTACATTCTCACCTCATAACTAATAAACATTATCGATAAACACTACTCGAATTAACAAACTTTGACTTAACTCTTAAGGTCTCTAAACTAGGTTTCGATTCTCAAAACCTGCTACCTATTAAATCACCTCAGTTGAATAGAAGATCGTTAAAACTTTCCAAGAGAAACCTCACGTGACCACAAATGTGTCTAGTGTGCGTGCTATGTAAGCTCAAGTGCAAGCCTATCGCTCAAGTAATAATCCGATAAGTCAGGTATCGATCCTCAGGGAAACAGGACAAACGAAGTCATGACGACGTTGGAAAGACGAAGGAAACCTAACTTTGACTCTAGAAAGAACGAAAAGGTGATTTGGATTACGAAATAACTACAAGTAAATGCAAATTGGAGAATAATTAACTAATGAGATTACGACTAAATGAAATGCAACTACTTTAATTAAATGAAAAGCTGATGACAATTTGACTAAAAGTTTAACTATAAAATGAGAACGATAGGACGGGTTACAATGCCCCGCACCCTAGTAATTCACTTCGTAGGATACTAGTTTCAGAATTAGAATTTTAAATGAACCCGGTCTTTAGTACTCCTAAGTATTACATATATGAGGGATCATAGCCCGCACAGTATGTAAGCAAAGGACGAGTAAAGCAGTGTCGCATTAACCAATACTCGCGTCCCAGTTTTAAGCATTCTGGTAACCTAGGGAAAATGAGATTAAAAGTTCTACGATTGTTGCACCAGTTATGCAACACGATTCATCTAATATTTATCTCAAAAGTCTATTTCCATTTTCGTGAATTACATCGGGTGGGGTTCATGCTCCCCAACCCTTAGAAAACTAGCCAAACATAATTAACTTAGAGAAATACATGATTTTTAAGAAATAAAACATTAACTCCACATAAACTAATTGAAACGAAAATTTAAGAATCGAAATAAACAATTAAAACTAATGAGCAATCGAAAATCAACGGAAAAGTGTTACTTGAATTGCAAAAATTTAACTCGAATCCTTACAGAAATCCTTCTTATTAAAAACTAAGGTTTTTGACTACGAAAACCCTTTACTCCTACCTTTCTAATCTAAAAATCAAACCCCCTATATTAGGGAACTAATCTGAATAAATAACCATGATATTTACAAGAGCTTGAATCCATTACAACTCAGAGAAAGAATATAAAAAATTGTAAAAATTCAATGCGGTCCGGACCGGTCGGGGTAGGTGGTCCGAATCGATCCCTAATTTGAACAAGCGTTCCTTAGCTAGAGGCGGTCCGGGTCCTTTTTGGGAAAAAGGTCCGGATCGCACCCCTTTTCCTTATAACGATTATTTTACCAGAGCGGTCCGGATCGATCACCCAGTGGCGGTCCGGATCGCCTGGTTTTTCCATCCAGAGAATTGTTTAGAGACCGGACCGGATCCTTTTCTGGAAAAAGGCCCGGATCGCCTTGTATATCTATGCAGGGATCTTTTTTATGATTATTCTCAACTTCAAATTTTCGTAACTTTTTCACCGTAGCTCAGATTATCTTGTCATTTCTTCCAATGGTCTTGAAATTAAATTCTCTTCAAATTTCTAGTTGGCTTCAATTCCGGACGAAGGCTACAATTTTACAAAATCACCCTTTGACTTACCTCCTTTGACTTTATTCATTGCTTTTCCAGTTTCTTTCTTCCTCAATACTTCAAATGCCTGCAAAAACTCATGAGAAATACACGAAACTAGATGTACTTGTTAGAAGGAGTTAGTATCAAAGAAACGCGATGATTACACTCATTTTACGTTACTCGAGATACTAAAAGACTGGAAATTAAGGGGCTAAATTCGGAAGAATTTGAGCCTAATCAAAACCCTAGTCAAATTAACACTTAAATACCCCCCCCCCCCCCACTCACCAATGTTGGATTGATTGGACCTTACTGGATCAATCCAACGGGACCAGACCTGCCATCTCCTTTAACCTAATGTGACCATTGATCAAAAGCTTTAAACCCTAAGCCTCTATAACTCCAAATTAGATATTTTACTTTACATACAACCAAAATATAAATACTATGAAATTATTTCTACGAGGTTTGGTTTACTAACAACTCAAATAAAGATTAAACTCGATAAGCATTTATGAATCCCTAGGTTTATATTATTCAATATAATGTTATAATTAGCCTACTAATTATCATCCATAAATATGAATACATTATGGGTTTTACATATTAAAGCATGTACAATTCACATCTAACAATATCTGAGTCAGACTCCAAATTTTCAGCTCTTAATTTATTGACTCTTTAACAAGATTACATGAGTTATTTAATATAAAATTTGGGTTCATCATTAGATTAGTCTAAATTACTAATTAATGGTTAATTAGGAAAAAAGTCATATTTCTAATGTTATCTTAACATATTTAAATACATTACTATCATTCTAAAACAAATATAATCATATTCTTAAACAAAGTAAAATTTCCTCGGATTGATTGAAGAATCAATCCCCAATTCCCCCAATTCTCTAGACCTCACCACTTCCTTAGCCTTTGTAGTTCTCTCAGTTGTCTATTATTAAAATTGGGTTAGGCTGTATTAAATCATTATTCAAAAAATTAGGCTACGACTCCAAAATAGCCTCAACTATAAAGGACCAAAACATGCTTGAAAAGGCTGTAAACTTGTCACAATCGATATACTAACAAAAAAGTATAAAACTCCACTCTAATAAGCTCAACATGGACTTTCTAAACACATAAATAATCTACTCTATGGTTGAAAACATTTACAAGACAATCATCATATTATTTAAATTAGTTATATCGTTAAATTAATTGAATAAACATCATACGTAGCTTAAGTTAAATCTTAATTATTTATTTAATTTGGTTGCAACTTAGTATTATAAGAACCTAATTCATGATTGGTGGGATCCGATGCTGAGGGACTAATCTAAATAAGGAAACCACCGACACCTTGCCCCTGACCATTCCATAGGGGCCCATAATACTAAGTCATTTAATTACTTATCTTAGTGAATTATCATAAACGAACTAATATATACATCAATACAATCAAATCAACATGCAACTCTATTGGAACAGTAGACCCCCAATTTTTAGATTTTACACAAAAAGTAATTTCCTTTTTAAAGATGCGGAATATAGATGGTTCAATTAAACACACACAAACAACAAATATTAATTTCTTTTCAAATTAAAATTAAACCAAGTGAAATAAGATTAAACATACACATATTTTAATTTCACTCAAACAAACTTAATTTAACCCAAGTCCTAGAAAATTGCCTAACAAATAATTAACTCAATTTTGCAAATTAGGCCAAACCAAATTTTATCCAATAAAATTAATGACTTGAATTAAATTAAATTTTACCCAAATTAATTTTAGCACCAAATTAAATAAGTAGTAATTTAAACAAAATTTTATCTTTTTACCTAAGCATGCATCTAGGGTGAATTTTGCGAAAGATAAACATAAACAAACCACAACACCGCGATGCACGAGGAAAAACCCACAACGGGAAAAAACCTCGGACGGCCTTAGCCTTAAGTCCACTAAGTACGGAATTTACAATTACAAGCAAGATGACTTACAACACTCGAATCGACTCCTTCAAGCCCCGATGCGTCTTCTTGTAACTACCTCTTCCTAGTCGACAATCCCGAACTCCTCCGAAACCTTGGAATCCACCAATGAGACTTTAGGAACCACCGTCAACCACACATGGTGCCTTTCACCATGTGAGAATGCCGCAACAAAACAACACTTCTTCTTTGAGGGATGTAGAAGAAAACCCAAACAAACTCTTCAACTCGGTAGAGTAAACCCGGTGCCAAACACTCCAAGCAAGATATTTATATGGAAGCTTGGAATAAAAAAACTATGGGTGAAAACAAAAGTGTTTAAAGATTTTTTCTTGAAAAATAAAACACTCAAACTTGAAATTTTTCTTCTTAGAATTTTTCTCTCAAAGCCTCTCTTGGAGATTGTAGTATGTGAAAAATTTAATCCCCAAAAGTTGGTTCCCGCACTTGATAAGTCAGTCAAAAGTTAGTGGGGAAAAGTAGAGGGATAGAGGTGAAAAACTTCCCAAAATGGCCAATTTAATTTCCCACGAAAAATCTCGTTCGAACGAAGTCTCGTTCGAACGACCCTTCTAACGAAGTTCCAGTGGTCTGATGGAAAATCTCGTTGCCAAACTCGTTCAAACGACATTATCGTTTGAACAAACCAACTCGTTCGAACGAAAATATCGAACGAAGTTCCAGTGGCAAGTCGTTGGCAAACCTCGTTCGAATGAAATTCTCGTTCGAACGAAAAAACTCGTTCGAACGACAATTTCGAACGAAAATCCAGAAAGCTTAAAAAATTCAATTTTAGCCCAGAAACTTTATTTTAAAGTTTTAAAGAAACCTTCTGAAAATAAACAATAGTTTAAACAAAAACTTACAGTCAAAACTAATTGTTCCAAGATCCTATATAAATATGTAATGCATTTATACCTTAGGAGTAAACGGAACAAATGTTGTTGACATAGAAACGAGGCATAGTAAACTCGGCATTTTGATGAAGCTTTAAACTTGGTCGCTACGTCTTCAACTTTAGTATGTCATAGGCTTGAAGGATGGTCAAGAACTCTATCCTATGACTCAAATATTTTTGTCCGGAATTAAGCCAAAACAACAAAGGACTCAATTGGAAATTTGTGTCCTTACAAATCTCCCCCTTTGGATATTCCGGGACAAAACCCAAAAAAAATACTAAAGGGACATCAAGATCTACTAGACTGATAAAAATGTCCCACCCAAAATACATAGCTTAACTCAAAACAGCCCAAGGATCAATATCTTTGCCGACGATGAAAGTTGCCAGTTAAAAGAATATTTGTACACTTAAGCAAACTATCAAACGCATAGGGAATATCAAGAATATTAAATGCAATGAAACTTAAGCAAACTATTAAACGCATAGGGAATATCAAGAATATTAAATGCAATGAAAACAATTACTGCCCTTAAATTAATTCCCCCTTTATCAATTATAATCAACCTAAGAAGATTGCGCTCTCCCCTAAGTTAAATCTCCTAAACTAAGATACAAGTATAATAGGATTAGATACCATTTCTCCCCCTATCATTCTCCCCCTTTTTGTTCAAGAACAGACAAAGGATAACAAACTAATTTAAACATGATGCTTAGAGTGATAAGAACATGAAAGTATATGGGAAACAATACCATAACTAATCCATACAAATGAATACCAACTATGATGCGAAAAAAATTGATACCAAATTGAAAAATAATATTCTAAGCATGTGATATCAAACAAACTACGCAACAAACTAGGTACCAATTATGAATTGAAGCATAAATGGACTAGATAGCAAGGAAAAGACACAAAAAAACAATATCAAATATATGTATACATAATATATACCAAATATAAATGAGTACACATATATAAATATAAACACCAAAATGACACACACAAAATATAATATGAGTCTTCCACACTCTTATAGCATAAATGTGATGGAAAGTTGGGGTGTGAACTAGTAACAATTAAATTTAGACCCATTCACTTAAAACATGTTCACGGAGTTCTCAATTGATTTCAAACTTCATCACATTTGAATATAACCTCATGTGACAATATAAATTGAACTCAATGAACAAACATACATAATGCATACAAGCCTAGACTTTTGATGATTCTACAAACCAATAGAGTCATGACATTGAAAGTAAAACTAGGATAAACGGACATTGTGTAAACCGTTGATATACCATCCAATCTCCCTCAATTAACATATATATTTTAATCTTTTGAATGAATAGATCAACTACACAAAATAGGCCTTGGCAAATATTTTCTTCTAATGCCATTATTCTTTTAGGTCTTTGGATCACATATTTCTTTTAGGTCCAAATAAACGGTGGCTTACTCGCAAAGGATGATTATTCCTTTCGAATCCCTTCCCCGTGCACATTTATTACATCAATTTTTATATCTCACACAAAGCTCACGTGCAACGGATTTTAACATGCACTAGTCCTCCTAGGTCACATAACATGTAGATGATAAGATTGGTAGGAGAATACCTCACAAAGCTCAATTATACATATGAGGTTAAAATTTCAAGTGAGCTCGTGCATGTGTGAATTGAGGCATATAAAAATAGAATCCATTATATCAATAAAAAACCCAACTACTCCATGTAAGCATGGTAAAGAACATCATAAGGATTGACAATCTAAACCAAAAGTTCTAGCCACATGGAAGCGAAAACGAAGGGATTCTAACACAAGTGTATGCCACATAGAGTGTGTCAACCTAAAATACACAAAAAAAAATCTTTTTGAGTTTTAAAATTTTTTAAACCAAACAACAAAATATTTACTCCAAAAGAAAAACAAAAATCATTTGTATTTTTCATTAAGACTAAATTATAAAAAGATGAAACAAAAATGATAAACAAAATCTTTTTGTATTTTTCATTTAATGCAAACAAAAATGAAAGAAGTATAATACAAAAGATAAACAAAAATCATTATTCTAGCATGTGATTAAGCATGGAATATAGACTAGAAAATGATTAAGAAGCATACAATTAGCATGATATTATAGAAAGTAGTACAAAACCTAAAGTATGCAAATAAAACTAACACATTCAACCTTTAGATTTTGCAAGGGAGGAAGCATGTGAAAGTAAATAAGAATAAAAAACCCTATCTTGTAAAGCTACCAAGTCGGATCTCCTAACCCAAACTAATGAAGAATGATGATCTCGGGGTGTAGGAATCTTGGCTACCTTGGTTGCCTTACGTTGGGATTTACTAGGACCTCGTTTAAGATCAATTTTTTTTTCCTAAGATGACCTTTTCGACCACAATGTGAGCACTTAAAGACTCGGCAAAAACACTTAACTAAGGAATGATCTCTAAAGGCTTTCCTAGGCAATTCTCCTAAAACATTGGTTTTGGCTTTATAAGTTGATTCATTACAAGTATCGAAGTCTAAACCACAAGTGTCATTTTTGATTTGGACCGTGCATAAGATTTTATCTAGTTTTTCGGACCTACACTCCAAATCAAATTTGACTTTACTAGAGTCTTTTAATTTATTTTCTAATTATAAAATTCTAGACTCTAATAAAACATTTCTCTCTTTAAACTCGAGAAGCTACCTTTTTATTGATTCCATTAAACCTCTAAGGCTATCTCTCTCACCTTCTATATATTCAAGCTTCTCTCGAAGAGTCCTCTCACATGTCCTAAGGTCTTCAACCAACACACTATCATCAACGACCTTGGCACGCTTTCTTAAACTCGCTTCTAACTTCAAATTAGCTCTTTTTAATTTCATAGATTCTTCATATAATTCTTAAAAAGCAGTTTGAAGTTCACTCACATCAACCTCTTCTTCATTTTCACTCTATCCTTCTTTTCCACACTCACTACCATCATCTGTTATAACTTCACTAACAAAGGCCTCGAAAGTGTTATGTATTAAGAGGTCATCATTGGATGATTCCTCACTACCACTTACGTAACTAGCAATGAACGCGGTAAAGTTGCGCTCATTGGGTGAATCGGGTCCCTCTTCCTTATCACTATCACTAAGGGTTGCATTAAAAGAAATTGGTTTCTTACCCTTTCCCCTTAGTTTAGTGGGTCACTCAAAAGCCCTATGACCATACCCTTCACAACCAAAACACTTATCTGACTCATACCTATTTACATTTTCATTAGAAGTTTTAGGGATCAGCTTTATCATGCCTAGATTTTCAAATTTTTTAAAAAACATTTTTAAATTTATCTTTGTTAAATTTAAGAAATTTTCGAAACTTTTTAGCAAACATAGCCATATTTTCCGAATCACTATCACTTTCACTCTCTACTACTTATTTTTCCTCCTTTCGGTCTTTCAAAGCAATGCCCTTATCTATATTTTTTTTTTCAGTTTTAGAGGGAAACATGTCTAGTTCATAGGTTTGTAAATCGCCTACGAGCTCTTCTAATTTCATAGAGGCTAAAGTGGGTAAAGAATTTAACACGGTCACATTAGGAATAAATCTATCGGGTAGGGACCTTAAAATTTTCTTTACTACTCGGTTGTTGGGTATTTTCTCTCCCAAATTAAAAGATGAATTAACTATATCGGAAAGTCTAGCATAAAATTCATCAAAAGTTTCTTTTTCATTCATTTTGATGGTTTCAAATTGAGTGGTGAGGTTTTGGAGTTTTGAAGCTTTAACGACACTTGTTCCTTCGTGAGTGAGTTATAAAATATCCCAAGCTTCTTTAGCGGTTTCACACGTCATAATGCGACGGAATTCATCCCGTGTGACCGCGCTAAACAAGGCATTTAAACCTCATGAATTAAAATTAGATAATTTAAATTCATTCTCACTCCATCTATCGACGGGTTTGAGAACACTCTCATTATCTACTAAATGTGTAGGTGGAGACCACCCGTTAACAACAGATAACCAAACTCTCTCGTCGATAGATTTTAATGCCGATTTCATCCGTGATTTCCAATACGCGTAATTAGAACCATCGAAAATAGGGAATTTTAAAAATGGAGAAAATTCCATTTTTAGCAAAAGTATTTAAAGGATCTTAAACGCAATAATTTAGCGATCCCACTTTGATACCACTTGTTGGTCCCCCAATTTTAAAATCTTACTACAAAAATTAATTACCTTTTAACGATACGGAATAAGGATGGTTCAAATAAATGGACTATACTATGCAAGATTCACAATTAACATATTACAATTTTAATTCTTCCAAAATTAAAATTAAACTAAACCGGATTTTAATTTTCTCAAAATTAAAAATTGCACTTTAAAACAAACTTGTGAATATTTAACATATAGCCCAAAAGTAATTTAACCCAAGTCCTAGAAATTTTCCTAACAAAATAATTAGTCCATTTTTACAAATTTAGGCCAAATCAAATTTTATCAAATTAAAATTAATGACTTGAATTAAATTAACATTTACCTAAACATAATTTAAGCACCAATTTAATCATGAGTAGTGATTTAAACCAATTTTATCTTTTTACCTAAACATGCGTTCTAGGTGAATTTTGCAAAAGATAAAATAAACAAATAAACCACTACGCCGCGATGTACAAGGAAAAACCCACAACGGGAAAAACCTCGGATTCGATATTGTCGTTTAAACAAGTTGGTTTGTTCGAATGAGAATGTCATTCGAACGAGTTGGTTTATTCGAACGGGAATGTCGTTCGAACGAGTTTGGCAACGAGATTTCCCATCAGGCCACTGGAACTTCATTAGAAGGTTCGTTCGAACGAGATTTTCGGCGAGAAATTAAATTGGAAGTTTTGGACAGTTTTTCACCTCTATCCCACTACTTTTCCCCACTAACTTTTGACTGACTTATCAAGTGCGGGAACCAACTTTTTGGGATTAACTTTTTCACATACTAAAATCTCCAAGAGAGAGTTTGAGAGAAGAATTCTAAGAATAAAAAGTTCAAGTTTGAGTGTTTTATTTTTCAAGAAAAAATCTTTAAACATTTTTCTTTTCACCCATAGTTTGTTTATTCCAAGCTTCCATATAAATATATAATGCATTCATACCTTAGGAGTAAACGAAATAAATGTTGTTGACGTAGAAACGAGGCACAGTAAACTCGGCATTTTGATGAAGCTTTAAACTTGACCGCCACGTCTGCAACTTTAGTATGTCATAGGCTTGAAGGATAGTCAAGAACTCTATCCTATGACTCAAACGTTTTTGTCCGGAATTGAGACAAAACAGCAAAGGACTCAATTGGAAATTTGTGTCCTTACAAACTCAATTACTTAATCCAACATATGTGACATCTCAATGTACTAAACAACATACCAAAAGTCTAGCATCTCAAATAAAAAATGATATACCACATTTCATATTTATATAACAACTCATAAGAAACCAATAATCAATTTAACAATTAACTAAACACTATATATATGTGGGGTATTACATTCCTACCCCTTTAATACAGGAGTTTCATCCTCAAAATTTGACTCTTTATACACCTAACTCAAAGTTCTAATAATATCTCGCTCTGCATAACCTCCTCTCACTACTAAACATAATCTACTATTTATTGACCTACCACGAGCTAAGATGTCTTATTGTAACTTGCATTTGGGTATAACTCAAACCAATATAATGCAATTATTCAAACATCAACTTGTCCCTCAAGAACTCCTCTGCCGTGCACACTTTGAAGATGTCGCGTACACGTTGAAGGTGATTGAGTAAGGTAAAATAAAACCTATCCCACCCTATCTAAGATCCTAAAAAGGACCCGTGTATCGCGGCACCAACTTCCACTTTAAACTGATCATCAAAATTTCCTTCATCTGGGAGGCCTTCAAAAGAATTTGGTCTCCCTTTTGGGACTCCAAACAAAATTTCCTCATGTTTCTAAAACTCTTATGCCTACTTCAACAGTCTTCATACGCTCCATGATGAGCACCATCCCCTTCGAGGTATCCCAAACACATTCTGATACTTATATCTTGCTAAGCTAGTCTCTAATTAATGTTGGTCAATCAAACGCTAATGGCCCAGATGTACCCATGTACACTTTAGGACCTTGGTACCCCATTATAATATCAACATATCCACTCTACCACTTCGACACTAGGATCTCTAACAACTGCCATTCTATGGATGTATCTGATACTCTACCCTCACTACTAGCAGGGTGTAATACCTCACATTTTATGTTCATTATTTAATTGTGTAATTGATTATATTTGCCTATTATGACATGTGATGTCACTATTTATAGTTTATATATGTGTTATATAATTCATTCGTGAAAACGGAATTCATACACTGCAATTCATTGATTAAATATTATATAGTGATTTTGTATTATGGGCGACTAAGGAATGGTCTTGTTTGGATTATCCCCTTGGTGTTGGGTCCCATCGATTGTGACGTGGTTTTTTTATAATGTTGTGTCGTGTTTTACTAATAAATAATTAAATAATTAACTTATTTGACACGTAATGAGTACTTTATTAATTTAATGATATAATTAAGTTAGTAGAATATGTCGTATTTTGGCTTAACATTTGGGACATTTAAAATATTTGTTTTTGACTTAAAATTATGGGTTTTAAGTTTATTGGCTTAGTACATGGCTTGTGTAGAGTTTTTGACCAATTGAATTTCTTTTTAGGCTCATTGGGTTGAGGCCCATAGTAGGCCTAAGACTAGTATTTTGGGAAGATACAATAGGAGGTCATTAGGCCAAACCTAAATTACATTAGATGCATTGGAGATAAACCCTACGACTTATAGAGATAAGGCATATAAGAGAGAATGATATTTGGAGGTTTGGAATCATGAATTCATCTAATTTGGCTAAGTCAAGTTTACTTAGTTTCGGAATTTAATTTGAATTTGTGTTATAGTGATAATTACTAATTGAAATATGAAATTTACATGTTTATAAATTTGATTTTTGAGAATCAAACCTTAATTTAGAAATTATTTTAATTTGAAATTAAACTTAATCACGTGTTAATGTTGTAGAGTAAATTGATGATTATTCCTACGAATTTTACTTAGGTTTTGAATGAAATTGTTATCCACTGAATCATGTTAGTGAATAAAAAAAATTATTTAATTCGAGAATTGAGGCTAATATGATATTAGTTTGTTAAAGTTATCAAGCTAGGGTTATTAAGTTTATATTATGAAATTAACACCTTAATTCATGTTATAAATAATTAAAAATATAGATATAGGTTATTAATGATATTATATAACTTATATCTGAAGGAGGATTGGTTTAGTGATGTTTAGACGCTTCTTAATTAGGTTAATTTGTTGATGATGATAGATTTTCATATTTTAAGAAGATGAATATGCGTGGATCCCATTACAACGGGATTGTAATATTATTCGAACGAGATTTAGGAAGTTGTTAGAATGAGTTAGGGGTTTTCTAAAATAAAAAATGACTTTGGAATGTCATTCGAATGACTTATGTGGTCTTGTTAGAACGAGCTAATGATCTCGTTATAACGAGTTTGGGTCAGATTGGTTTTGTAATTCTTAATTAAATGGAATTAATTAATTTAAGAATTATGGAATATGGCTTGGTAATCTATGAGTGGTTTGGATTCATATTCTTTGGATTTATGTGTTAAGCATAAAATGTGTGGGTACTCGTGGCTATGTATTAAGAGGGTTTTTTTACGGGGCACAGAGGACGTCGATCCCTCTAGTACCCTGGTGATTAGGGCTGTAAATCGGGCTGGGTGAGCCGGGCTTGAGGTTGCTCAGGCTCGGCCCGAACTACCTTACCCAGGCTTAAGCCCGAGCTCGGCCCGAACTTAAATTCTCTACTTAATCCCGAACTCGGCTCATTAATATTTCGGGCTTCGGGCTCGATTTTGGGCAGGCCCGAATTCATTTTTTTTTTGTTAAAAAAAATTGAATTAATATTTTTTTCTTGTGTTTCCATCATGGAGAAAATGTATACACCAAAATCTAATTGATATATCATAAAATAAAGTATATAATGATGAAATGTATTAAACTAAAATAAGAGACGTAAGAATGAAAACCTACAATGACTGATTATATTTCATACATATAAAATTGGTTAACATAAATATGTTATATTTTTAAAACAATTTATTTATTTATTTATATATTCAAAGTTCGGGCTTCGGGCCCAATTCGGGCTTGGCAAAGTTCGGCTCAAGCTCGGCCCGAAATTCATTCGGGCTTGAAATTTTGGCTCAGGCTCGGCTCGGCTCGGCTCAAACTCAAATAACGCTCGGTCCGAAAATAGCGGGCCGAACGGGCGGGCTTCGGGCTTGCCCGACTCAATTTACAGGCCTACTGGTGATAGTGACATGCTTATATTGGTCATTTTACCTCGGGTCCTACTACTAACATACCAATATCCCGAGAAGGAATAAACGGGGTTTCTCTTCATATGGTCTTAGGAATGGAGGCTTTAATAATTACGGGAAGGCATCATGACATATCCTTTTGTCGATGCTTTGAGGTTATAGGTATGGGATGGCTTGTATATGACTATACACAGTATGCACGAGTGATCCTCAAAGGAAATATGGATATGCCTTAATATGTATGTGCCATCTCATCCGTAGCACATTTACTTGTAGGTGTCAGGGACCATACTTATGTGGATATTAGAATTTGAGAATGTTTTTCGTTCATTGAGATTATACTAGAGATGTATATACTGGCATTGTTATGAGAAGAAGTATAATTAATCATTAGGTTCATTTGGGCTTGGGATTGTAATGTATGATATATTTAGGTTGTTTGTATTAGGATAACTTAGAAACAACTAAAATATGAGAGGAAGATGCGTGGTTATTAATGTATCCCAAATTAGATTAAATTCTTATTCTTCGTAGACTTGTTGTTAACTTTGTTTTTGATTTTTTTTCCAGGTCTTAGGCTGCCATTGCATCTTTATCCCTCATCTCACTTGTATACCATAAAGTTCTTGATCTTACATGGGATGTAGGTGTCAAGCCCCTGTTCTCATAACTTTACATTCTTTTACATTTCCAGTCGTGTTGAAATTCTGTATTGGTTGATATCTTATTTGAAGTTGGTTTACATTTGTGTTAATGGGTTTTTTTGGTGATGGATTTTATATACTATTGGGTTTATGGTATCAAAGAGTATGTGGTTTATTCTTATTGCTTTGCATCCATTAATTATTATTGCGCACTTCAATTTTTTTCCAATCATGCTTAGAATGGTACTTAATTATTTTAGACTCCCATATTATTTATTTATGAACTTGATCAATTTATCTATAGATTTTTAGACTCCCTTTATACGCAAACTGTACTAATGTCTTATTCTCCTAAGCACCAAATTGACTCCTTAACTTATGGTACATTTAGTTTCCCCAGTGATGTATAATGAACCACGAACCACACGCCCCATCCAAAACTGAATTTCGTAGATTGGGACCCTTCGGCACAAACAATATCCCTTTAAAACACAACTCTTTACATTTGTCATAGGAAGAATGGAAACTATCACCCAACAATAGTTTATATATCATCTCTTGGTAAAAGAGTTCAACGTTTGGGCCTGAACCACCCGTAACACAATATCGGTGTAACGACCACTACTGCTTCGAATGTTTTAGCTTCGTCCAATGTCATCGATTAACATAAAACTAAATTGATTCAAGTACTATCGAAATATTCCATCCTTCAACATCATTAACATGACTAGAGCATTGGTCAATGGAATTAGCATAACCTGGACACGTATACTCCATATCATGTTAGAAAAATTCTCTTGGGATATCTTCCACCTAATTCCTTAACTTGCGATAACTTGTGAGTATTAAAACTTTCAATAATAAGGAGGCTCCCCTCAACTAATCTAACAGGTCATCAAAATGTGGCAAAACAACACTCTTTTTGTATCATGACCTTGTCCAGCTCCCAAAATTCCACATCCAAACTTAGTGAATTGTCCATCCTTTAACAATTAGGACTGGACCTTTCCCATACTGATGTACTCTAACAAAAAAATTGGCTTAAAATTCGTAGTGTTAGCTCCCACACTCCTTTATTTACAATGAATCCAAACTATAAGGCTCCCTCGCAAGAGGCCTAAAGCTAATGCCAAAACTTAAGCCTAAAAATTAATCTCATGTGTAGGTGGTAAGTTTGTATGTCGTAAAATACTACTAGGAAATTTTGGACTTCCGATAACATCTCTTAAAGATCGTAACCCCATATGATGTTCATGCATTAATAAAATAGACGTGTGTGATAGACCATCCCTTAATCTTATGATACACATCTCATGACCGTATATGCCAAACATAGCAGCCTACTCGTTATAGTCACGCTAAATGTAATGCATAACTAACTAATCAATGCACAATAGGAAAATGATGACCTTATGTCTATAATTAATCAAACCAGTGAAAACCAAGCAGTACAATCCATAATTTTTATGTCTTCACAATCATGATGGAGAACAACACCCCTACTCATGGGGGTTTCCACGTAAACTGAAAAGATGATTATAATATCCATATGTCTCAAAATCTTAGTGAACATACTAATAATAAAGCGATGAGAACCCCTTAGTGCCAAATAAGACTCGTGTGCATGAGCCATAAACATAAGTGTAACAATCATAAGATGTTATCTTTACAGATAATAGTTGCCCCTAAAGAATCCACTAAAGAATTTATCCTTCTTGTACACAAGTATATCAGTTTCATGTAAAGGAACAATCCAAATGGCGACCGAACTAGCGGACCTGTTGACTATATCTCAATGGTTGGTCATGTTGAATATGGACTTATTGGACGTGTTCTTGTTGGTCTTGGATTTACTGGAGAAAATGCACATGTGTCTTGCGACTCTGATAATTCTAATTGTGTGTTTTTCAAAACTTCTTGGGGTCTTTTCCCCCAGTGCGATTCCTTATACTAGTGAGGGACTCGTCGAGTTCAGGGCAACTCTCCACCATCTCAAGTATTTTTATCCTAGTCCAACCCCATTCGTCGCTTTTTAGGAATTATATCCTTCTTATAGAATTGATGATCCTGGCGGTGTAGGAAGTAAAATTCCACCACCTGAGCGCAAGTGGTGAAAAATGGTTACCCACTTACACCTACTTAATTTGTCATGTAAGATTTTTGTAATGAAATATGTCTTCTTAGTTGTTGTATCCATGTCTTCTGATGTAAAAAGATAAATATGGTTGAATTTCCCCTCATACTGGCTACCATGTAGTCGCCCTAGAGAGGTCTCAAGGACTCGCTCCTAATACCGAGTGAAAAACACTTCCCCTCGAACCATTCTCTAACACATACTAATATTTTCACGCCTAATAGGACCTAACTCCCGACGAAATCAATATCATGCATAGGATGTCGCACGAATTAAAGCAAAATAAGAAACCCTCCCGATACACATCAGTATATCTGAGTCATTCATCATAAACAATGGCACAAAACTTCCGAAGAAATTATCTTTATAAATAGTACAAATCCTAATTGGTATAGCTCTACAGCAGTCAAAGAATGCATTATAGAAAAAGTGGTGGACATATTCAAGACCCTAGGGACACTAGAACCTGAAATGCTCTAATACTAATGGCAAAAACACATAAAATCCATAAACATATTGATCAGTTATAATACAAAAATCATGGGAGTAAAAAATAAATAGTAACATTCTTAGGATTAAATATAATTAAAAATATTGTAAGTAAATATCAGAATGGATTATAAAAATTCGAAATAAAAAATAACATCTCCCATACAATCCAATAACAATACAACAAATCTAACTCCTGATATATAATATATATCAATATCTCAGTGATAAACTATGAATAAAATACATCTCATATAAATGTTTGACTCGAAAAATATATAATATTAAAAAATACTACTAATAGAAAAGTAAATGGATACAAAAATATAAAGGAGATAAAATGCTTGACACCTACATTATAGGAATGATGAATATAAGGGTGGTGGAGAAAATCCTCCAATTGATATCTCATGTTTTTGGTAACAATGACGACCTAAAACCTGTAGAAAAATAATTAAACAACGAGGATTAAACATAGCAAGTCTACAGTGCTTAAGAATATAAATACATTTAGGCTGCTATAATAATAACACAAGTTCCTCTGATTTTAAGTTATTTAAGTTACTCAAACCCAAACAGCTTAAATAAGCATGTGATACTACTCCCAACCCGTGTGATGCCCATGTTATATAGTTGAATATTTTAAATAGGTAATATTTTCTTTAACAATATTAAGTTCATCTACTATATTAAGAATCTTTTACTCTATGATAATATCTTTCATTAGCATAATTCACTTAATAAAAATTATTATCTTACATGACGATCTCAAGTTTTGATAATAAAATAATGTCTCTAATGTATCAGTCTTTATCGTTCTTAACTCACAATTCAACATATATGTCTCTCGTATATCTTATCATATTACTCTTGAGTCATAATTTCAAGTGTATACTTCTCTAGCATAAATCATATTCCATTACAATCCTCTCAATGATATATAAAATACAAATATCATATAATCATTATACATATGAGTATGGTCAACTCATATGGGTTATGCCCAAGCTCACAAATATGCTCAACTCATATGGGTTATGCCCAAGCTCACAAATAGAGAATAAAGGCCTATCCCTAATGCCTTCGGGGATCATTTATGAATATTAGGTATAATCATATGACATCCCAACTTTATAACCTGAAAATAAAAATAGCAACGGGAAATCACAGCACTATCACACAAAATATACGGACCCCGTACCTAAGGTTGTACGAGAGGATCCCTCATTGTCCCACTCAGGTTATAAGTAATTCATCACATAGTATCAAGGTGAATAGGATCTAGGTATAGCCCATCTCTATCACCGGGAGTACCACGCATGGACAACATTGTATGCTCCCCATCAAACCCCTCTTAGTATATCCCTCACGAGCACACATACACATCTACTCGGTGTAATTGTACATAAATCAAATAAAAAGCACAAACACTACTCAACAGGTTAAACATATAATCTCTTCTATGACCAGTTAATATGAACATTAACTACAATCATTCATACAGAATACTAGTCCGAACTCCTAAGGCTTCCAAAGTCTAGGTATGATTTCACTTAATGTCCATAATAATCATTCTAAAATAGCCACTACCTTTTTCTATTGGTTATAAACATATTCAAAAGTATCATAGGATGTACCTATTTATCATAAAATGTAATTCCCTGATCGAGTTTCGATCATCGTTGGGTCAATACGCACCAAGTCAAGGAGTTAAGGGGGAGCGGGAGAGTCCATTTTTACTTTATTTAAGATAATCCTTTGATTTCTCAATTAATTAATGGGTAAATTTATCGATTTTAACTTGAGAAAAGTAGAAATCACATTTCCTATTACTAAAATGTTAATTACACTGATGCAATATAGAATCGAATAGCAAAAAGAAGAGTCTAACATGTTATATTGACGTGAACATGCAACTACCATATATATATATTTCCTAGTACTCCTCAAAATCAAGTGTCACACTGCCCACACTAGTATTTCTATGACACCCGAGCATACGCCCACTCACAACACAAGCTTCCAATTTCTCTCAGAAGGTTACATCACCCATCTGTGCCAATTGGGATAACAACACCCGACACGCACACTATTTGACTCTTTTAGACCTTTACCAACAACTTAATATCATTACCTCACCTTAACTATAATCGTCACTAGGACACTAGCACTTCATAATACTAAACTTAGCTTATTCCCTAAACACATGAAACATACCCCACGTAAGAGGCCTCAAACTAGACAAGATTTTATGACGTATAATCTTCTTATCGCGGGAATGCTCTAAAAATTTCTTATTATCCCCATCATGATTATTAGGTTCTCGAAAATATACTAGTCCACGAGCCTCTATGTATGACACACCTTAGCCATTGAAAATCTTAAGATGTCAAAACAATTCAATTTATATTCTGAATGATGCCACACATAATTAGTCCTATGGACACTCTAAGACGCCCTTAAAGCATACTAGCATCGAAATTACCTCTCATCTAGACATTACTTAGGCCGCTAAAATGGGCCCTAACACTGAGATAATAATCTTATCTCCTCTCTAAATGGTTGTGTCCGTAATCCATGTACCAAATCGTAGATTGACATTATCAAGGATTTTGGCAGGATACATAAAGTCGTATACAACCTACAATCCTTTAAGTCTACATCACTGACATTATTAAAGATATTTTCTCTCAAAATTGCATCATGTCTCCTAAAAACTTGACCTGGAAGACTATTTATAGTTCATTCCTAAGTCTCCCTAACCATCATTGTTGCATACGTAACATACTTACCATAATTTTCTTGTAACTCTCATCCTACTTTGCGCGGTACAACTCTCAATCTACAACCACCAATACACTTACTTACAACAATATTATCTTACTGACTCTGATAAAGTACATATCCCTAAGTGTTGACCAACACAGTTCCTTAAGTTTACCAAATCATCAACTGTCTCACAACATGATGTTATTCCAAGGATCGAATTTGCCTAATTACATCATCATTATTATCTATCCGAAAGTACCGCACCCTCGAACTTAATGTGCCATCATCATAAATCAACATTGCTTAGGTTTGATGATCTATTCACCTAATATCCACGGTTGACTTTACACAATTCATGTCTCTAATTAAATGGGCATTATTTACCATTTTTAACATCTTAATTGTCCTCTCACATCATCAAGGTTTGATGCAAAAGAACCTCACACTAAAAATCGTTATGTTACCACTATTGGCTCGCACAGACACTCGCAAATCACTAACATATCTAAATCAGAAGCATAGAAGAAATTAATGATAACTAACTTGGTCACATACCATTTGGTAATAAATTACCCATCGTGCTAATCTCTTTGACTCTACCATCGAGAAAACGTACTGAAATCATCACCAAACTAGTATGACCGGCCCAAAACTAACACCGATGTCGAAATATCCACTACTGACCTCACCACGTCACTCCCAAAAGGAACCTTAAACCTAGAGCTCTGATACTATTTGTAATGCCCCCATCACGGATTAACTGGTTACCCGTGGTTAACCCAGTCCGATCCGAGCATTAGGTGTGAATTGTAATGAAACAACCTGTAAGGACATAAATTTTCAATTGAGTCCCTGTATTGTTTTGACTTAATTCCGTGAACAAAACTGTGTTTGTAATATGTCATAGGGAGAACTTTATTTTGTCACGATCCCACTTGGTCTATGACGTATGGAAGAATTTGAAGACGTTGCGACAAAGCTTCAAAGATTTAATCATGCCGATGTTTATTTGGTGCAAGTTTACTCGTCTTCAAAGTTAATTTCATTCTGAGATTACTCAGGTATGAATGCGTATAATTAATGGTGCTCGGAATTATTTTATAAAATATAAGGATTGTTGATACCAAAATTAATATGCTGATGTGGACGAATAGTATGAAGACACGTGTCAATCTACGTGGCACAATAACAGCGAGGAAGATCATTTCCCGACCAACCATGTTTCTTTCCGAGCAACGAGAATACACCGAGGAACTCTATCATACCGAGGAACTCCATCCGAGGAACTCCACAATCCCGAGATACTCTAAGCACTCCGAGGAACTCTTTATTAACTAGCAACTAAGGCGGTCCGAACTGCACCTCGGCCGTGTCATCAATTATCAGACGGACAACTGTTCAACTATTCATTAGATTCTTGACGCACACGCTGCATTAAATGTATTACCCATTCATATGTATATCATTTAATGTATTGGACCTTTCATGTACAGCCTTGAGGCTATAAATACCTTGTATCAATCCCATTCAAAGGGACGGGAATTTCTTGGGAGAACTTGTAATCAAGAATTCCATAAACATTCAGCAATAACATAACAGTGGACGTAGGCTTTATTCCTAGCCGAACCACTTTAAAAGTCTTTGTCTTATTTATTTATCTGTGATTGAATAATTAGAGCGATCTAGTTTTTTACATCAACAGATTGGCGCCGTCTGTGGGAAACGACTGTTATTATCGTTTTTCATAAAAATCATTTATCACCAATGGCAGATAACCCAGAGTCCAGTAATCGAAATGCTGGAAATACTGGAAATCTTCCAAATCCATCTGCAACTCCAGATCTAGCCGGAATTATGACGAATCTGGCTCAAGGACAAACCGCCATGCAAGAATCTATGAGGCAACTCCTTCAAACTCTTCAAGGCGGTGTACCTACTTATTCAGGGCAAAGGACTGATCATGGGCAATCACGATCCAGACGTACCGGGTCATATCGCAATGGAGAATCCAACGATTCTTCTTATCAACCTGGGCGAACTTCATCAATACGGGCTACGGATACAAATCAACATATCTCTCTTTCTCCGGAGAGAACTAGCGCTTTGGAAAGATTAAGCAGGGTGTCTCCCTTCAGCCGGTTAGGACCAAGGAGGAACATGAGTCCACCTAGGGCTCCATCAAGAAGTTTTCGACCACCACCAGGCTTGAGGGAAGGATCTGCACAATCACGACCAATTACTCATCGAGATAAAACTCAGGAAGCTACGTCAGAGCAATCAGTTGCTCGGACTAAGCGGCCTGAGGAAGGGAATGAAGCATGGAAAGGTTCCATTCAACGGTTGGAGGATAGACTGGGAGAAATGGCTAAGGCGAGAAACCCCTTACAAAGAACTTTTGTTCAAGGGACACCTTTTGTGCAAGCCATTGTGGATTTCCCTACACCGTCGAAATTCAAAGCACCTGTAGTAACCCCCAGGTACGATGGAAAGACAGATCCCGTACTTCATATAGAGCAGTACCAAGCTGCTGCAGATATCTACGCTGTTCCCGACGAGATGAGGTGTAGAGCATTCTCGGGAACTCTTACCGGATCTGCACATATATGGTACAATAATCTTCCTCGGGGTAAGATTTCAACTTTTGTTCAGTTAGCCGAGCTGTTTATTGGCAATTTTTGTTTTGGAGCAAAGCCAGTAAAGCGAGTAGCGCACTTGCTAAGTGTTAGACAAAAATCAGGAGAAAGTACTAGAGATTACATAACTCGTTTCAATAACGAGAAGTTGGAAGTCATAGATTATGAAGAAAAGACAGCAATCACTGCTTTGATGAGTGGTTTGCTGCCTAACAAGCTATACTATACTCTGGCCAAAGATCCGCCTAAAAATATGTCGGAATTGATGGCAAAGGCGGCCAAAATCATGAATGCCGAGGAGGCTATGACTGCGAAAAAGAATATGGATAAAGAAGTTAAAGTGGAGGTCGACAACTCTAAGAAGAAAGATCAGAAAGGTAATGGTGGTGACAAACATTCCAGGAATAACAGGATAAAGTTGGAAGCCCTAAAGAAGTATGATAATTATACTCCATTGAAAATGGGTATTAATCATGTTTTAGAAGAGATCAGGAATAACGAGGAAATCAAATGGCCAGAGAAACTGAAGACAGATCCAGACATGAGGAATAAGGCCAAATATTGCGAGTTTCACAAAGATCATGGCCATATGACCAAAAATTGTATAGCCCTTCAGAACGAGATTGAAACACTCATTCGAAGAGGAAAATTATCAAAGTATGTAGATCGCAGAAGTGAAAGGAAGAATGATGATAGAACTAGAGAGAGATCTAGATCTCCTCGTCGTGCAGAGGAGAAAAAGAGGAGGGCCCATGAAGAGGATCCAGATGATGACCCCGATCTTCCCAAGAAGCCAAGGAAACCTGAACGAGAGGTATTTTCCATACGTTTTGGATCATTTCATTGTAACGTTATTACAGGAGGAGATGCAGGAGGAGGAGACCTTACTGCAGAAAGAAAAGCTTACCTCGGAGAGGCTCAAGCTTGTTCATATATTCAGCGAATAAACCTGGCCGAGGATGATCGTCCGAGGAAGGTAAACAAAGAGAAGCTAGTGATTGGTTTTTCAAAAAACGACCTGGCAGGTGTTCTTTACCCCCATGATGATCCTTTGGTGATCAAAATGAGAATGAAGGATGTGGTCATTTCAAGGGTGTTAGTAGACAATGGTAGTTCGGCAGATATCATGTATTATTCATGCTTTGATAGCTTGAATTTGAAATTATCTCAATTGGAACCTTATCACAGACCCCTTCTGGGTTTTGCTGGCGAAAAAGTTTTTCCACTTGGGACGATCAAGTTGGATATACTCATTGGAACTTGGCCTGCTTGTCGAACAGAAAGAATACGCTTCTTTGTGATGGATAAGAATGTGCAGTCAGCCTACAACATCATCATGGGACGAGTTGGATTGAAGAAGTTCGAAGCAGTTCCATCTACAGTTCATCAATGTTTGAAATTCCCAACGAATTTTGGGGTTGGAGTTGTGAAAGGTGATCAAAAAGTAGCTAGGGAATGTTATTATTCGTCTGCCGAGCAAGAGGAGCTTGAAGAGTCCAGGAAAAAGACTACTACTTACCAGGTGGAGGAAGGTACAGAAATTGAAACTCTTGATCCCAGGGATGAATCTCAACTTGTAAAAGGACAGGTGATGGAATCTACAGAAAATGTTATTCTGGACGACGAGCATCCTGAACGAATAACCCAGATAGGATCGTCGTTGGATGTTTCAATAAAACAGGAATTGATAAATTTCTTGAGAAACAGGAAAAATACTTTTGCTTGGAGTCATGAAGACATGCCAGGAATAGATCCAAATTTCTTATGTCACGAGCTCAATGTGAATAAGGAGATCAAGCCTGTGAAGCAGAGGAGAAGAGTGTTTAGTCCCGAGAAGAACCAGGCCATACAGGAGGAAGTCGAGAAACTCCAGAAAGCTCAATTCATTGAAGATGTAAAATATCCAGATTGGTTGGCAAATGTGGTGATGGTAAAGAAGAAAAACAACAAATGGAGAATGTGTGTCGATTTCACCGATCTCAATAAGGCATGCCCCAAGGATCACTTTCCATTGCCCAGAATTGATCAACTGGTGGATGCTACCTCGGGACACGAGCTACTCAGCTTCATGGATGCTTACTCTGGCTACAACCAGATCAAAATGAAACCTGAAGACAGGGAAAGTACTTCTTTTATTACCCCTAGGGGAACTTATTGTTATAATGTTATGCCTTTTGGTTTAAAAAATGCAGGTACAACATATCAGCGGTTGATGAACAAGGTTTTTACCGAACAAATCAGCCGCAACATGGAGGTCTATGTCGATGACATGCTCACTAAAAGCAAGAAAGCTGCTGATCATTTGGTTGACTTGAGTCAAACTTTTGATCAATTGGATAAATACCAAATGAAGCTTAACCCGACGAAGTGCACCTTTGGAGTACGAGAAGGAATGTTCCTCGGATACATCGTCAATCAGCGAGGTATTGAGGCAAATCCAGATAAGATCAAAGCTCTTCTAGGGCTGCGATCTCCGACGACGAAGAAAGAAGTGCAGAGTCTTACCGGACGAATTGCAGCGCTCAACAGATTTGTATCTCGAGCAACTGATAAATGCATACCATTCTTCAAAACACTTCGAAAAACCTTTGAGTGGAATGAGGAATGTGAAAAAGCTTTTCAAGACTTGAAGAAATACTTGGGAGCACCTCCACTGTTGTCCAGACCAATAACAGGAGAAAAATTGTATTTGTATTTGGCAGTATCAGAGAATGCAGTTAGTTCAGCATTGATCAGATTGGAGAATGGAGTCCAGAAGCCAATTTATTACACAAGTAAGGCTTTCCGAGGTGCAGAAATCAGGTACCCAAAGCTAGAAAAATTGGCATTGGCACTAATTGAAGCAAGTAGAAGAATGAGGCCATATTTCCAAGCCCATACCATCATCGTTTATACTGATATGCCATTGAGACAAGCCCTCCATAAGCCAGAAAAATCGGGGAGATTGATGTACTGGGCAGTAGAACTTGGTGAATACGATATTGTGTATGAGCCCAGATCATCATTGAAGGGGCAAGCTGTAGCAGATTTTATAGCAGAGTTCACATACTCTGATACCCCCGAGGAGCAAAAGATGCCTGCTGATCTACCTGTGGACGATACAGGATCAACAGAAACATTTGCTGACCTACCTGTGGACGATACAGGATCAGCAGAAACAGGTCCAAACCAACCAAGGTTGGTAAAAGGACTTGTGGATGTAGAGAAATCATTATATTCAAATCCAGACCAACCAAGGTTGGTAAAAGGGTACGAACAGATGATTGAAGAGGATCGAAACATACCGGGGGATGATGGAAGAAAACAGCAGATATTTTATCGAGGAACTCTGACAGATAAGAAATTTGAAGACGAAATACCTACATGGAGATTATATGTAGACGGATCATCCTGCACAGCTGGTTGTGGAGCAGGGATTGTTTTGATCACTCCAGACGAGATTGATATGGAATATGCTTTGCGATTCCAATTCAAAGCCTCTAATAATGAAGCGGAGTATGAGGCCATGATAGCAGGTCTTAGTCTAGCGAAGACTATGGAAGCACAACAAGTGATGGTATTCAGTGATTCTCAATTAATTGTGAATCAGATGATGGGAATATATGCGGTTAAAGGAGATTTAATGATCAAATATCATGCAAAGGTGATGAAATTTTTGACAGAATTTGATGCCATTCAATTGGTGAGAATACCAAGGATGGAGAATATACAAGCAGACGCACTGGCCCGACTAGCATCAGCTACTCGTACCGAGATGCGAAGAACTATACCGATTGAAGTATTAGAAGGTCGGAGCATAGATGAAGATCTGACAATGAATGTGATTACCCTTGATTTAGGACCATCTTGGATGGATCCAATCAGGAAATATGTTGAAGAGGGTGGATTGCCGGAGGACAAACTCGCTGCCAAGAAACTGAAGTATAAAGCTGCTCGGTATGTATTAACTAATGGTATTTTGTATAGACGAGGAATTATGGCAGGTTTGCAGAGATGTGTACATCCTACCGAGGTGAAAGAATTGATTGAAGAAATCCATGAAGGATCTTGTGGAGCTCATGTAGCAGGTCGAACACTTTTACAAAGAGTGATGACACAGGGATATTACTGGCCAACGATGAGGGCTGATTGTATAGCCTATGCCAAGAAATGTGACAAGTGCCAACGTTTTTCCTCCATCCGACGAACTCCACAAGCATTGCTAACACCAATAACTTCCCCTTGGCCATTTGCCATGTGGGGAATTGATTTGGTTGGACCACTGCCGACCACCCGAGGAAGATTCAAGTATCTCGTAGTTGCAGTGGACTATTTTACTAAGTGGGTGGAAGCTGAGCCTCTTATCAATATGACGTACGAGAAGGTATACCAGTTTTTATGGAAGAATATCATTTGTCGATATGGTCTCCCTCATGCTTTCATCACAGATCATGGAACACAATTTGATAATGAAGAATTTGCTGCCTATTGTCATCAGTCGAACGTTTTGAAGTTTCATTCAGCACCAGGCCATCCCCAAAGCAATGGACAGACTGAAGTGACGAACAGAACATTACTAAACGGGTTGAAAAAGAGGCTAAGTGAAGCTAAAGCAAATTGGATTAATGAGCTCCAGTCAGTATTATGGGCCTACCGAACAACTCCCCGAGCAGCAACTGGAGAATCACCATATATGCTAGCATTTGGAAGTGAGGCTGTGATACCGGCCGAGTTGGGTCTCCCAACGCATAGAGTGCTGAATTTCAACTCTCCGATCAGTGACTTGATGAGAAGAATGGATTTGGATATGCTCGAAGAAGTAAGAGAAGAGGCAGCCATTAGGAATGCTGCTTATCAACAACGAACAGCTCTGTTCTACAACAAAAGGGTGAAGAAATGCGATTTGAAGGAGGGTGATTAGAAGACTGCTCTACGGAGCCATGCTCTACGGAGCCAAGCTCTACGGAGCAAAAGTGCTATAAGTAGCCAACCTCCTTTGGTTAGGAGGACAAGCTCTACGGAGCGCTCTACGGAGCAAAAGTGCTATAAGTAGCCAACCTCCTTTGGTTAGGAGGACAAGCTCTACGGAGCGCTCTACGGAGCAAAAGTGCTATAAGTAGCCAACCTCCTTTGGTTAGGAGGACAAGCTCTACGGAGCAAAAGTGCTATAAGTAGCCAACCTCCTTTGGTTAGGAGGACATGCTCCAAGGAGCCAAAAAGTTCGAAAGAACCCTACTACTCCTTTGATTAGGAGGTGTATACCAGCATGATCAACTACGGTTGGTAAGACTTTATATACTCTCGCATTACAGCTTATGTTGGTCGGGAGGTAACATTATTACAAAAAGTTCTTTGAAGAACAAAATATTCCAAACTGTACCAAGTATGGTTGGTCGGGGATAAAAACCCACTAACTGTAGTTGGTCGACGAGGACAAAAGTATTGACCTTAGTTGGTCGGACACATGTTTATATTTGAAATTGAACCAAGTATGGCTGGTCGGGGATAGAAACCCATCAACTGTGGTTGGTCGACAAACATTATTTATCCACCTTGGTTGGTTGGAAACAATTTTGAACAATTTATGCTTATTATAAATTCTAAGTTGGTTGATGAACCATATAATTTGCAAACAGAAAAATAGCTATTGGCAAAACAGAAAATGAAATTCTTTCATTAAGATAAAAATGTATTACATGTTACATGTATGTGCTAACTATTACATTAAAGATTCCTACTCTATTGGTTTCTTTCCTTTATCCTTTGAGACAGGTTCCTCGCCAGCAGGAGGATCCTCTAGACAAAGAGGAGAATTAATAAAGTTCATATCCTTCAGCATTCTGACATTCATTATTGTAGGAGTGTCCAACAGGTGCTCAGGACGAGATACTTCAACTTGAGAATGAAGGTTATAATCACCAAGATATTTAGAGATCAGACTCCGAGGAATGGAACGAGCAGGAATCCATGCCATATCCAATTTATAGGGAGGAACAGGCAAGTCTAGCAATCCAGGAGCATGATAATCCCATAAATAATGACCTCGTTCCAATTTTAATACACCCAGGGCGTTCAACCATCCCTGCTTATAACCTTCGTTGTTAGCATTTTCAATGCGATCATCCAAATGGTAAAGAGCTTCATTATAGCCTGCATTCCAGAACTCCCGAGGCTGTTTGTGGAATTGGAAAGTTAATCTATCTACTTGCTCGAGAAAGTTCTTGATAAGAGCATCTTTATTATTCAGAGCAGACTTCATCGCAGCCAATTGATCCTCTAAAGATAAGTTTTTCTTAGACAAATCAGACAGAGCACGATCCTTAACATTCAGTTGGAATGCTTGAGTTTCCAGAGTAGATTGGGTACGAGATTCTTCAACACTACGGCTAAGAACTCTTGACCGGCTCCGAGAAGCAACTGGAGAATTTTGCTCCTCGATGATTCTTCCTCGTCCCCGAGAACTCCTTCCTCGTCCCCGAGCAGTCACAGGAATAATAGACTTTTTCAAGTCGTCCAATTCTTGCCTTAGTTTGGCGTTTTCAACCTCTAGAAACGAAAAACCTTCATCAGTAACTGGTACTAATGCAGTAGAAGAGGAGGCAGCGGATTCATATTGAGCCAATCTTTTCTGCAGACTATTATTTTCTTGTTCCAGGATCTCGGCAATTTGTCGGCAGGCTTCAACTTCACCTTTTAGGGTCCTTTCCCTAATGTCATATGCGGCAATGATCTTTTTATGACTTGTATCAGAGGAAAATTGTTGATATCTATTTTCATATTCCTTGTGTAATGAAGCCATCGATTCATTGTGCTGACCTTGGAGATCCTCTAAGGAACCATGCATCTCTTCAATCAAGTCATAATAAGCGACATTGTTAGTTACAGCTCGGTCGAGTAAATCTTTCAAGTACCGATAAGCCTCAATCGCCTGTTCTGAAGCATCATGACCAAGAATGTCAGCAATTTCAGAAGAACTAAGGTCTGTATGACCAACCCTATAGTATTGGTGACATTGCTGTATCAGCTCGGTATCATGAGAAGAGATTAATTCCATTCTAGCAACAAACTAAAGACAAGAAAAAGACAACAATCAACAAAGAATCATCAATAACAGCGATGGGTAAAAAAGTATTTTATTAGATCATAAAAGGATTACATTGTTCGATTACAAATGATGAAAGATAGAAATGATACCGAACAACTTCACACCTTTTCCTTGTCTCCCAAGACTTTCTCGGGAGGCTGGGACGAGGAGCTCGGTTGCTCGGTGATAACAACAGCTTGATCGTCAGAAATCTTCTCGGCAGGAGGAGGCATAGAAGAAATATCCTCGATGACAGAGGGTTGAGAAGCAGAGATTGGAACATCCACAGCCATGGAAGACTCATCTGAAGCAGGTTCATCTTCTTCTTCTTCCACAATTGGTGGAGGAGGACCAGGGAGATGCCGTTGGAATAGCTCAGAATTGTCTTGGATTTTTAGCTCTTGTAGAGCAGCTACCCAACCGTCATGGAAGTATTTCAACTCCCCATATTGGACTTGGGATGTCATAGCAGCAATCCCTTTATCCCATCCTTTTTCCCAACCAGCACTGAAATGTTTCCTAACTGCAGCTTTTCTTTTCAACTTCTCCGAGGAGAGTTTGACATCCAATTGTTCTTTCTGGATTTTGATGTCTCGCAGGATGGACAGTTCTTTTTCTGCCTTCTTCAGTTGGTCATCGCACTTTTGCTGATTGACCTCTAAGCTTTTCACCTTCTCCTCCAAATTCTTGGAGGTTTCAGCCATCTTCATCTTATCAGCCTCAGCTGCAGCCAACTTTTTCTCCCAGGCAGTTTTCTCCTCGACGTACTGCTGGCGAGATTCTTTCATAGATTGGGCTAAACCCAAGAAGGCATCGTCAACATCGGACGAGGAACTGGAAGCTTTAATGGCTTGATCTTTCTTCACGATGGTATTGAAGCAGTTCACCAACTGAAAGATGAGAAAAACAATAAAGTCAATACAAATGCAAGAATTCAAGAAAAAGAAAGAAAGACCAAAGGTATGAGAAACTTACTGAAGAAAGATGGCGAGCAGCTAGGGATGTCAGTGTATCCCTAGGAATCTTTTCATCAACCCCGAGAACCTCGGGTATAACTGAGCTCGTTGAAGAACTCGGAAGAATGATTTTTGAAACACTACTACCACCAGCGGGTAGAGAAGATGCAGTTCCAGCAAGATTAACCGAGGATGATTTCCTCAATCTCTTCAAAGGAGGGTCAGCAGCATCAACCAAGGAAGAAGTCTTGGTCGGAGATATTGTAATTACCTCAGCACTAGCACTTTTCTTGCTCGGGGCCACTGGGGGCTTCTCGGCAACTTTGGAGGAACTAGCATCTACTTTTTTAGTCCCTTCTGGGACATCAATTTTGCCTTTCTGTGCTCCAACAGCAGAAGAAATTTCACCAAATAGAGCAGGAGGAGCTCTTTTCTTGCCCATTCTCTGAGATAAGGGGATATGAAAATCTGAAGATGAACTTTCTGGTGTTGAGGCTGGTTCAACAGGGCGAGCAGTATAAGAGGTTGTGTAGCTCTTATACTGCAGCAAATATGATGCAGACCTAATATGCTCGTCTGCAATTGTCTTATGCAAATTCCAGATAAGTTTTAAATGCTTGATATTCACTTCCGACTCTTTTGGAGTTTTTCTTTTACTATCAACTGCAAATAAATACATAAATCTCAGTCATACATTTTGTCAAACATGATGAAAACGCAATTTCATAAGTAAAATAAAATGAAAAATAAACCTATCCCATTGCCGTATGGGGGGCATCTAGGACCATTGTATACTTCATTCCCAGATAAAGGCGCGTGTTGCCAATTTTTTATGACTAACCCATGCTCAAAATAATCTCTATTTGAATCAGGAAGGTTAACTACAAGGGCTCTATTTAAAAACCTAGTTTTTAAATAATAAACATTATCTAAAGTGGCCCACTTATAGCAATACATGATTTCTGGGATCCCTATACGAGTCCCATGAGTTAGATTTAACTTGTGCACCCCGTTAATTATTCTCCATGAATTGGGGGCTATTTTTGCAGGAACAAGATCAAAATATTGACAAAACTCAAGACATAATGGGTTTGGTGGAAAAGAAAAACCGCATTCAGCAACAAAAAGACTGGGGAACCAATGTCCCTCAGCCAATCGAAAGTAATCTAAAGGCTCAGAAAGAACCTCTAGAGTTACCCAAGAAGGAATGGAAAAGTCAGAACGAAATT
The DNA here is from genome assembly GCA_949130495.1 of Sambucus nigra. Classification (NCBI taxonomy): domain Eukaryota; kingdom Viridiplantae; phylum Streptophyta; class Magnoliopsida; order Dipsacales; family Adoxaceae; genus Sambucus; species Sambucus nigra. The sequence continues at coordinate 500,470,204 of OX422207.1, read as the reverse complement.
TCTCAGCAGATTCAACAATATAAACCATATTGAATAAAAGAGATGCAGAAGAAAGGAAGAAGATCTTACAGAAAGAAAGGAGATATGTTGACAACGAACGGAAACAATGATGAACACACAAGAGAGAGGAAGAGAATAGAAAACTTGAATGCAGAAAATTGGAAAGTGTAGACGACGGTATGGTTACCAAAGGAGTTTAAATACTTTGCATTGGGAAGCGGCGAAAGAAATGATTACTAAAAAGAAACTACTGAACTTCCGGCGGCTAAAAAGACAAAAGTTGCACGAAGATCGAAGCGCTTATAAAAAAGGCGGAAACTGCGAAATGAGAAGGAAATTTGAATACAATGTTCCTAAAACCCAGGAAAGTCATTTAATATTACCATATACCGAGAAAGAATGTCCCATACTCCTCAAAGTTCGAAATATGAAACATTGGGGGCTTCTGTTGATACCAAAATTAATATGCTGATGTGGACGAATAGTATGAAGACACGTGTCAATCTACGTGGCACAATAACAGCGAGGAAGATCATTTCCCGACCAACCATGTTTCTTTCCGAGCAACGAGAATACACCGAGGAACTCTATCATACCGAGGAACTCCATCCGAGGAACTCCACAATCCCGAGATACTCTAAGCACTCCGAGGAACTCTTTATTAACTAGCAACTAAGGCGGTCCGAACTGCACCTCGGCCGTGTCATCAATTATCAGACGGACAACTGTTCAACTATTCATTAGATTCTTGACGCACACGCTGCATTAAATGTATTACCCATTCATATGTATATCATTTAATGTATTGGACCTTTCATGTACAGCCTTGAGGCTATAAATACCTTGTATCAATCCCATTCAAAGGGACGGGAATTTCTTGGGAGAACTTGTAATCAAGAATTCCACAAACATTCAGCAATAACATAACAGTGGACGTAGGCTTTATTCCTAGCCGAACCACTTTAAAAGTCTTTGTCTTATTTATTTATCTGTGATTGAATAATTAGAGCGATCTAGTTTTTTACATCAACAAGGATGTAATTTTTATAAAGAAAAATATTTTTAAATGTTTTAAAAGTGTTTTAATGGTTTAAACTTCGTTTTATGATGATAAGCTCGAAATAGAGTTTAACTAATTTGAATCTCTTTGTTAAGAGACGTTTTTATCTGATAGTCAAAGAAAGTCAAACTTTTGCGAGGTCGCTCGAAGGACATTGGATCTCGTTCGAACGAGATACAATGTCGCGCGAATGACATGCTTAAGTCGTTCGAACGACACATTTTTCGAGGCGGTGTTTAAATCCTATTTAAACAGTGTTTGCATCATAATTTCGTAAGTGTGCTTTCTGGAAAAAGATTTTACAAACCATAACCTTGTTTGCACATGTTTTCTAAGGTTTACAAAGCATAAACACATCCTTAGAGTTTGTAAAGATCCGAGTTATCATTCTTATATGTTTACGTGATCTTGCTGCACCAAATTTGTTTGTTCTACACATTGAACATCAAAGGGTTTTGCGGTGAAGAAGTGACGGACATCGTGTTCGACATCGTAGACGAATCAAAGCCATATCGGTGGACACCGAGACATACGTGGAGGCGTGTGTTGTGGACAGAGATTGTGGAAGACGGAATTTCTGCGTGGGCACTAATGAAGAACGGTTGAAGATCAGAAGGAGCGTCAAGACCCGTGGGGATCGAGTCTTAGTGTAAGTCTAATCTGTCTTTGTAAAACCATTATTCATAGTGATTGTCTGGCTTGGGCCGTCCGAGGTTGTTTTCCCGTTTTGGGTTTTTTCCTCGTACATCCGGCGTTGTGAGTATTCTTCACTTTACTTTACTTTACTTGCTTTAATCATTAGATGCATGTTTAGGATTAATCAAGATAAAATTGGTTTAAAGTGAGAATTGTTTTTTCACAACTTGGTTTGGTGCATAATTAAAAGTTGGATCTTTTTCGGAGAAAAATTGGTTTTGTTTAAAACACACACATTGGGCACTCTTTCAAATTGGTATCAGAGCTAGAATTTTTTTTTATTTGTTTTGTGATCCCGTGTGTTGTTTATCTCTCCTGTGACTGTTTTCTCTTGATGGATTCTCTTAGCTTTGACGATTTACATCGTTTGAATTTAAAGTTTGCAAAACGTATTGAAGTTTTGGAAAAAGAAAATTTTGGTTTTAAAAATAAGATTGAATATTTACAAACTTTTCAAATTCAAAGAGATGTTTATCGTGAGCATTTTAGTTCCTTGTTTAAAGATTTTAATATATTAAAATTGGGCAAAAAGGAGAGTGATGATAGAGTACTCATTTTATAAAAAGAGTTAGAGGATTTGAGAAATTTTAGTGTTTGTGCCGTGAAGGAAAATAATTCGTTTAATGACATTATGGCACGAGAAAAGGCTCTTAGGGATACGTTTTCTCACATTGAGGGGGAGCGAGATAACCTTCTAGGGGTAATTGAAATTTTAAAAAAGGAGTCCCGAAAATTTGAGGAGTCTAATCGTTTGCTTGAGTCAATAGTTTTGAAGTTAAAAATGATTTAAATGACTCGAGTAGTGATGGTAGCGGCTTATCTTATTCTAGTGGTTCGATTGTTAAAGACAAAACCATAGTTTGTTTTAGAGCGTCAATCACATCCGAGGGTATTAGAAAAGGTCAACCTAAAGGTCCCGTTCCTCGTTGTGTTTTCACTTGTTCACATTGTGGTAGGAAAGGTCACCTTAGGAGTTTTTGTTTTGATCTTAGAAAAGACCCTAGGAAGATTAAACGTAATGTCCCATTGGTTCCCAAAACCCGTTTTGATAGGTATTCACCTGTTTGGGTTAGGAAATCCATTTTGGAGATGCTAAATGCTTCATTGGTTGATTCTCACATGCATGCACATGATTCATCTCTTGCTATTTCTTATGGTTAGATGTTTGCATGTTTGTCATATGCTAGTTTGCTTCATGATATATTCATTGCTAGTATTATGACATGCTTATCTCTTTGTATTTTATTTTTCACTTATTTGAGTCTTATTTGAAAAATACAAAAAGATTTTGTTTATTGCGAAAACCTTTGAAAATCCAAAAAAAAAAAATTCTTTTCCTTGAGTCAAAATATGTTTGAAAAGTCAAAAAGATTTTCGATTTTTGTTTTTGAGTTTACATGTTTAATGTGGAATATTGGTGTGCTTGGACTCCCCCATCGTTTCATTATACATGTGGCTAGGACATTTGGTCATTATTATCGATGCTTAGAATGATCTTAACCATTGTTTATATGGGGTTATTTCGAAGTTGATATGCATCTTGATTCGACTTTGTATATTTGCCAACATTTCACACATGCATGAGTTTATATGGATGTTTGACTTCTCTTGCATATTTGAATTTGGTGAGGCGTTCTTATTTCAATCTTGTCATCTATGCGTAAGTAAACTTAAGGAGAAGTGTGCATGTAATAACCGTTTACCATGAGGATTTAAAATTGGTAAAAATTATGAGTGATTCACGGAAAAGGGCTGCGAGAGTTCAAAATTAACTCGCCGTGAAAGCCACCGTTTAAAAGAGCCCAAAAGAAAATGCAATATGCTATGAAAAGGGCCAATAAGATTTTCTCTAAGTTGAGAATGCTAGAAACCTCAAAAGAACTTGAAAAAGTATGTTTATATGAGGGTGTTTGGTTGGAGAAAATTTAAACGGGTTTGCACAACTAATTCTAATGTTGAAACATTGCAATTTGACACTATTGTTTGTAGAATCGTCAAAATTCTGGATTTGTGTGCATGTAGTATGTTTAGTTCATTAAGCTCACACTTTTATTGTCATATGGCTATGATAAAGTTTGATGATTTATCGCTATCAATTAGAGCTTCTTGATTATTTCGATGTGTTGGAATTGTGACTCATTTGTTGTAGTTTCACTCCCATTCATTCCATATCCATGTTTGATCACATCGGTACTATGTTTGCATGTAACTCGCATTTTAAGTTTTTATGAGTTTTTGCGTTTTGTGTTAAAAGCCTACTGTTTTAGCACTGTTTTGAATTTTTCAAGCCCTTCCTGGAATTTTTTTGTGGAAATTTTTTCACTAGGAAATACTTTATAATATTTCTGGGAAACTGGGAAATTTTGGCAGGTCGCGCGAAGTCGTTCAAACGACATCTCATCTCGATTGAACGACTTCTGTACTTCGTTCGAGCGACTTCCTCGTCTCGTTTGAGCGAAGTCCCTGGCTCGTTCGAACGACAGGGTGAAATATGGCTTCTGATTGGTTTGCAGTCCTCAGGTTCAGATTGGTATATTTTTGGTACTGTAGGAAGCATTTCTGGACTTTTTGGTTATATGCAGGTTCTTTTATGTTCCAATTTTTTTTGCATATGAGTCTGCTGATCACACGTGATTTGATTGATATACTCTTTGTGTGATTCCTTGGTTTAATATCTACTGATTAGTCATCTCATGATCTTATTTAGCTGGTTGTCTCATGTTTATCTAGTGGTTTTCATTTTTTTAAAAAATTGGTATCTCCTTGATTCAATTTGGTATCCTATTCTCATGCTAGATATTTCATATTGGTTTATCTTTTCACCGGATTGTCTATTCGAGACAAAAAGGGGGAGAGATTTGGTATGTGATGTAGGGGGAGATTTGTTGAGAGCTTCTTTATGATATTTGTTTCAAATTGGTAACAAATTAGTATCCCATAATTTCTCACATGTTTCAAATGATATGATCTTATTGAATATATAAATTGGTTTCATTTGTTCCTCCATACTTCACCTGGTAATTGTTTGTCTGTTTCATGTGTGTAGGTATGCTTCAGCGATTTGATATTTCAAGTCTACATCACATTCAGACAGTTCATGCTTGTCGGTGCTACATATACTAGTCCGTGTCCAGTAATTTTTGATTTTGGATTTATGGGATGGGATTTAGGCGTCATACGGCTTGACGGATCGGTTAGGCATTTCACTAGTTTAATTTTGTCCCAGAATAGTCAAAGGGGAGATTTGTAAGGACATAAATTTCCAATTGAGTCCCTGTATTATTTTGACTTAATTCCGTGAACAAAACTGTGTTTGTAATATGTCATAGGGAGAACTTTATTTTGTCACGATCCCACTTAGTCTATGACGTATTGAAGAATTTGAAGACGTTGCGGCAAAGCTTCAAAGATTTAATCATGCCGATGTTTATTTGGTGCAATTTTACTCGTCTTCAAAGTTAATTTCATTCCGAGATTACTCAGGTATGAATGCGTATAATTAATGGTGCTCGAAATTATTTTATAAAAGATAAGGATGTAATTTTTATAAAGAAAAATGTTTTTAAATGTTTTAAAAGTGTTTTAATGGTGTAAACTTCGTTTTATGATGATAAGCTCGAAATAGAGTTTGACTAATTTGAATCTCTTTGTTAAGAGACGTTTTTATCTGATAGTCAAAGAAAGTCAAACTTTCGCGAGGTTGCTCGAAGGACATTGGATCTCGTTCGAATGAGATACAATGTCGTGCGAACGATATGCTTAAGTCGTTCGAACGACACATTTTTCGAGGCGATGTCTAAATCCTATTTAAACAGTGTTTGCATCATAATTTCGTAAGTGTGCTTTCTGGAAAAAGATTTTACGAACCAGAACCTTTTTTGCACATATTTTCTAAGGTTTACAAAGCATAAACACATCCTTAGAGTTTGCAAAGATCCGAGTTATCATTCTTATATGTTTACGTGATCTTGCTACACCAAATTTGTTTGTTCTACACATTGAACATCAAAGGTTTTGCGGTGAAGAAGTGACGGACATCGTGTTCGACATCGTAGACGAATCAAAGCCATATCGGTGGACACCGAGACATACGTGGAGGCGTGTGTTGTGGACAGAGATTGTGGAAGACGGAATTTCTGCGTGGGCACTAATGAAGAACGGTTGAAGATCAGAAGGAGCGTCAAGACCCGTGGGGATCGAGTCTTAGTGTAAGTCTAATCTGTCTTTGTAAAACCATTATTCATAGTGATTGTCTGGCTTGGGCCGTCCGAGGTTGTTTTCCCGTTTTGGGTTTTTTCCTCGTACATCCGGCGTTGTGAGTATTCTTCACTTTACTTTACTTTACTTTACTTGCTTTAATCACTAGATGCATGTTTAGGATTAATCAAGATAAAATTGGTTTAAAGTGAGAATTGTTTTTTTCACAACTTGGTTTGGTGCATAATTAAAAGTTGGATCTTTTTCGGAGAAAAATTGGTTTTGTTTAAAACACACACATTGGGCACTCTTTCACGACCTACATAATTGCTAGTCCAATTTTATTTAATTAACGTTTCACTTTCTTAGCATGCGCTTTCCATTTAAAGTCAAGCTACGAGAGTGACCCATTGGAAGCATCCCCGAAATCCAAGCATACAGAGGCACTAATGTAAAATTAAAATAATACTTACGTGTATAACGCTCTCACAATACAGAACCGCACCCAACCTATCGTAACAAGGATGAGGGAATGAGCCGAATGCCCAGTGAAAAATTACAATAATGCAATATAGAGTCAAATGGTAGAAAGGAGACTCTAACACGTTATATCTAAGTGCACATGCAACTACCATACATATATATATATATATATATATATATATATATGTGTGTGTGTGTGTGTGTGTGTGTGTGTACACATATATACTTTCGTTTTCATTCCATAAATGTTGCATACCCCAATGAATTTACCTTACTCTTGTAAAATAATTTTCCTTTTACTTGACTTGATATTTAATCCTTGATTTAGCACACCCGGTTAAATACTCGAAACAAATACATATTGTTTAAGGAAAAATAAGTTCTTTCCCCAAAATCACCCCCTTGATTCATACCAATTCATATTAGTATTTTCATTAAACCTCACCCTTTCAACACATGCAAACACCGTGTTAGAAAATACTTTTTTTTCCCTTTCAAAACCTTTCACAAACACACCCCTGTGTCAATTATGGGTTAAACCTCTTTAGGTTGCATACTTGCCCATATAATTTCTTCACTTTTCGTTCCTTTCCCTTATGGACATTAAACAATTTTCATATTACCTATCCACTTTATCCTATATCAGAACATTTATTAATTACATTAAGTTATAAGATATTCACCACACAACCCATTTCTTGGCATGTTCCATTTTCATTATCTTTTTCTCAGAATCTTTCAATAATCGCATAATTCAATTGGCTCCACACCGCCGACTATGCTACCATATGTCCTGGCTAGTGATTTTGAGTATTTCACCCCAGGGCTATGGGCCCTCCTTAAATATCCCGGTATTTTTCGAGTCCAATTTAATGTGTGTTAATATTTTTTCTAATGTCCACATTAGTCCATCATTTTATCGTTTTTCTTATTCTATGGTTTAAACCATTCGTTCACTTTACCAAAGTGCCATTTATTCACTTTATTTGGTTTTCATCGAAAATCGATCGATAAGGTCTAAAGGGGAAGTCCAACCACAAGGACCCTTATTTTTGCCAAAATCACCATTTGCCATTTTACCATAATTTTGTAAAAAACACTTTTAATTTCATTTGGCACTAAAACTCAACCTTTTTCTTTCAAAACATCATTTTTATGATTTTATGTAAAAATTATGTTATCATTTTATGTTTTGTCATATAAAATATATTTAAACCATCAAGGCCATTTTTAACCCAATGTCCCTAATTTTTCCCTATTATCACATGTGACCCTAGATATTATTTTTACTCATTCTACTAATGTTTAACACATATTAGGGCTGTTTTCCTACATTTACTCATTTCATCATAAAACCCGTTATAACATGCTTTAATAGGTCTAAAATGTCATTATCTATCTTACTAAATGATTCTACCTATGTGAAAGAGGATTTCAAGCCTATAAATTCCTCCAACGCACTTAGATAAGATAATAATCATGGGTTTGTATATTTCACATGCTTTTTTCCACTTTCAAGGTAAAATGCCATATATTTGTAAAAAAAGACCCTTATAGGGTTTTGTCTTGTTAAAAATCCATTTTTTGCAAGACTATAATATTTCATCAAATAACTTTATTGTAGCTATTAAATATTATTTAGCATTCACCCTACATATTTTTCATAGCTAGAAAGCCTTGAACTTTGGAAGAGGAAAACCCTACCTCAAGTTTGAAGAGGATAAACTCATGGGTAATGACTTGAAAGCTCCTAAAAAGTCTATGCTCTAAGACTCCAAAAACTTCTTCAAACAACTCCCAAAATACATGCTACAAGCTTTGCTATACCCACTTTATTCCTTCACACAAGCTAGAAGATGGTAGAAAATGCTTGAAAATGGTGTATACTAGTGTTTGGAGGTGGTGGCAAGGTGTAGCTATGGGAAAAAATGATTGGGGAATAAGATGTTTCTTCATACTTAAAGAGAGAGGGGAAATGTGCTAAGTAATGGTGGGGAAGACCCACCCCCGCTCTCTCCTCTTATAACACCATAAAACCCAATTAAAATTCACCCTACACATTCCAAAAACGTTTTGATCATCTGGGCTCACCGGACATTGACACATCATTAGATCAAGGGTTCAAATTATGACAACACATAAGGGCATCTCGATTTTAAAAATCTTTGAACAGGTCATTCGAACGAGATTACGGATCTCGTTCAAACGACCTTTGAGCGACCTTCTAACGAGGTTGAAATCTTGAGGAAGATATGGGTCATTAGATCCTCATTCGAAACCCACTTTGAATGAGATAGGCTTCTCGTTCAAACGAGATCTAAAACTCGTTTGAACGAGATCGGGAGCTCATTTGAATGATCCTTAACTTCGTTTGAACCGCAAAATTTCCTCCAAATTCCAAATTCTCCCAAATAACTTCCAAAAAATTTCACAAGGGCCATAATAATATACAATAACCAACAACCCTCCAATTATAAATGTGATTCAAATCCCAAGGTTTCTATGAATATCATAATTCTCAACCCTACACTCAAGGTCCATAAATTTGGTGTCATATCCAAATTATTATGTATGTAGTCATTCTAAGTCAGTCACTACCTTAGTAAATGGGCCATAACTACATTCTCACCTCATATCCAATCAGCGATATCACAAAATGTTACATGTCTTAACAAACATCGACTAAACTCTTAAGGTCTATAAACTAGGCTTATATACTCAAACCTACTGCATAACTCATCTACATTGAATACAATCCCTAAAACAACTTCCTAAGAAAGTCCTTAACCGAATGAAACCTTAAAAAAATTCTCTACCACTCACCCAGTTCAGATCGATTAGGGTATGGCCCATATTGATGAGATGATTGCAAACGTGATATCTTCTTCAACTCTTATCTAGTGCAGCTATGGATGAAAACCTTTAAATGTTAAAGCCTTTATTACTCCAAATTGTCCCTTATCCATCATATATAACAAACACATGTAGACTACGAACCTATTTATACTAAATTTAGATGATTAATAACTCATATAAAGGTCTAGAATCAATAATCATTAACTAAACCATATGTTTTTGTTCTTCACAACAGTAGTATAATTCACCTACGGATTATCATCAATAAACATGAACAAATTATGAGTTTTCCATATTTAATCATGTAAGACTCATATATAATAATATATAGGAAAAATTCAATTATTCAAGTCTTAATTGATTGATTCAATAAAAAGATTACATGAGTTCTTTAATTCAAAATTAGGGTTCATTAATATATTGGTCTTAATTACGAATTAATGGTTGATTATAAACAAAATGATATTTCTAATTTGATATTCATAGATTTCATTACATTACTATGATTCTAACACAAATATAATCAGATTCTAAAACAAGGTAAATTTTCCTTGGATGGATTGAAGATTAAATCCCCAATTCCCCCAATATTCTACGACAAATACTCTATTCCTCAAGCTAGGCTATACTCACATATTCCTTAGCATCCAGTGCTCTCTCAAATGTGTATTATTATAATTAGTTTAGGATAAAAAGCTATAATAATCACTATTCACAAAACTAGGAGAGGGAGCTAGAATAGCCTCAACTAAAAAGGCCCAATCCATATACTAACCCAGCGGGATAAAATTAACCTCTAACAAGATCAAACTAGATTTTTTAAACATCATACGAACCTACTTGAAGGTTGACATCATTTACAAGTGAATAATATTATTACGTAATTAATTATCTAATTAAATTTATTAAATAGCCATAACACGTAGCTTAATTTGAATCTTAATTATTTTTTAATTTGGTTATGACTGGATATTATAAGAACTTATTTACCGATTGGTGGTTCCTGATGTCGATGGAATAATCGAAACAAGAAAACTCTTAAGACTTAGCCTCTGACCATTCCATTGGTCTCTAACATTTATAAAACTACATCAAATTAATAAGTTACTCAATTACTTACTACATCATTTTTTGACATATCAAAGTCACATCTCGATGTAAAAAATAAGATATCAGAAGTCCAACATCTAAAATTATGAAATAACATGCCTCGTGTCATACGCAAATAACAATTCATCACAAACCAATAATAAATTTAAAAATTAATTAAATACTATAAAAGTACGGGATATTACACACTCCAAGGAAGAAAATTGAGATTGAGGTTCTTGTAAAATTGACAAAAAGAATTTATTTTTGTTCCTCCCAAGGTTCTAGGAGATGTAATACCCATCGCTATTTAGGTGATGATTTTCCTAGGATACCTGGGGTCACATTACTTGTAGGTCTTCTTCATATGTACTCCTTGATTTGTTAGGGTCACTTCTTTGTGAGTTTTAAAAAGTTGCATTTAGATATTTTTTTTTCATGTTTTGTGAGGAATTTTGATGCATTACGCATTTACATGAAATTTTCAGTATGTTTTATTCCTTACATAATCTGAATGTAAATATTGCATCATTCCCGATTCATTAGTTTTAATGAATAAATAAATTTCACTGATGATTAAAACATGAATTTTTACCTTTTGATTACAAATGTTGATAATGTAAATGGTAGGTTAGGATTCACTTGATCGATCATGTTATTCAAATTTGTTGAAATCTTTAGTTGTGATTTCACTTTACACGTGAACTTTTATATCACTTGATGCGTATGACTATAGTTATGTGCTTTTCTTTTAGTGCGTGACTTAATCATGATTGAATTTTGAGATTTATTATTGGTGTTTAAAACATTTTTGTGGCCGATTTGCAAATTTGAGTTCTATTCATACATGTTGGAGTTGAAAAAAGACTATTTTTTTATGCGTTGATAAGGGAAACTATTAGAATGAAAATGACCAATTGGAATTTGAGTATCATTGGGTAGGTGTAATCTAACGAGTGTGTGAAAATCTAATCAATGAAAAAAGCCAAAACATTGGAAAAAGCCACAAGCTAAGTGTTTAATCAACACTAAAAGTAAGATGGGGCTATAACTTCCATTTAAATGAATTAGCTATTTTAGTTTGGCATCAAAATAATTCTCACAACATGTTCTTGAATGAGATTTATGATTAGAAACTAACCTTTAATGAGATATTCAAAGGATATTAATTTAATAATAAACTTAAGTATCATTTGATATTCTTACGACTTGGTTATATGTACTTCATTTGATTTTGTAACCCATATTTTCTCACGGATCATACCATAATTGAAATACAAAGTTTCTTAATTTGATTTTAAATGAATTTTGAAGGTCGTTATTGAATTGATTAATGTGTGTGTTGAATTTGTTCTCAAACTATTACATTAATTAAGATTTAAAGGAAATTAAATGATATTAATCATGTAATGCCTAATCACCATCACACCTTTTCATATTAGAGTTTGAATTTGTAATTGTATGTGTGTGACGATTTTGATTTTTACAATTCAACTCGAAATTGTTATTAACATGGAATACATGAATATTTTTACATGCCTTTTCAAACATTCATAACATATTTTTAGAGGTTGGGTCTTTGGAATTCAACACTTGGTCTTTTCTCGAAAAATATCCCTAACGGATTATAGTGGCCAAAACTATAAGGATGGTGACACTTTGCATCGTACGCATGGGTTTCCATACGCATGGTTATACTAGCCCCGTGCATAAGAACTTTGGGCATTAAAAATATTTTCTAGGGCTCAATTATTCATTTCAGATATATAACTTACGCATAGCTCAAACCCTAGCTGATTCTAACCCAAGATCAATTTTTTATCATTGTTTGATCGATTCTAAAGGGATTCGGAATACATTTGGTGATTTCTCATAGACAAATCCTATTTATCTGCATTTGGTTGATTTCATCTGCTGTTAACTCTTAGAAGTCACAACTTTATGATTTTGTTATTTATTTACAACTTCTATTGTTTATCTGGGTCGATTTCTTCTATCTAGGTATTTGGTTTTTGTTGAGAGGTTAATTTTTAGGATTTTAGGTTGCTATACCTTAGTCTTTTCCCATTCACTCTTTGGATTTATATTATTTCTTCTTGTATGTTTCCTTTTACATCATATTTTTACTGTGGGACATGAACATAATATTACATGCAAGAGAGTGCCTTTTAGACCCCTGAGTGGTCCCGACGAGAGTTCTTTTTCTAAAATGTCTCTGCCTTCACCTCGACACACATCACGTACTCGTTCATAAGATCCGAATGCCTTAATATATGTCCGAGACTTGACTTCTGATTAGGCCTGGCAATATGGGCTCTTAAGGATGAAACCGCCCATAATCCACCCAAAATAATGTGTTCGGGGCCCATTAATTGTGTTTGTGGGTCAAAATGGTTTGAACGATCCAATAAGACGGTTTGTTGGCGGGTCATTAGCGGGTCAAAATGGTTTTGGACCCTGACAAAAATAAAACTCAAATTACTAAAAAGTTAAAAGATTTTTTTTATTCAAGTATTTACTTGTATATTTTTTTTCAAAATTTGTATATGGTATAATATTTTTTTTTTTTTAAAAAGCGGGTCAACCCGACCCGATCCGGGCAAATTATTATGTCCGACCCGCTTTTGACCCGTCCAAATTTATCCATATTCATTTTTGATCCGTCCATAACCGTCCATAACCGCCCATTTGCCACTACTACTTCTGATACATCTAGAATTAGATTTACTATAGATGGTTATGATTTACATATTAGTTTTGTTAGTAAAGCGGTAAGGATAAAGAGAGGGAGATTTATTTAGAGCTTTTAGAGAGGAATGAGGAAGGCAGTATGTTATACCTTTGATTCAATGACTTCATGGTACACGGTTTCTATAGCCACATATATCGAACAATGCTACCATTTTTATACGTACCATCCAAATGCTCGAGGTTATGATATTTTGTTGATGGAGGATGCTTAACCATCCATTGTTGTGTTGAGATTTTTCATTGTCTTTCTTATGTAACTTTTACTGATAGATCAACTGACCACAATTATGTTGATACATTTCTTACTGGTGGGGAGATGAATTAGGTAGGGAATCTATTTCTTGAGACTACTTTAAGGAAGAAGTATTCTATACTTCACTTTTTGATTATTTATAAGCTTATGCCTTAACTTCGTTCCCAGGAATTTCCTCTTGCAATAGGGAGTTTGTTGTATGCGATAACTCACCATGAGTCTATTGATTACCCCGAGATCATTGCTTAGTGATGCGTCGTTATTGTATAGATACATATCTAAAGACCTTGCCATATGGTCATGTGATCATCGAATACATTTATCATCTTGGTGTTTCGAGACTCTATACAAATGATTTTTTTATAATATTAGGTCAAATTTCTGGCATTATTACATCACGCTCTTTCAGTCAGACCTCGCGTAATCTTCATCCTAGCCTATCTATCCAGAGGGAGTCTCTACACCTCCACCAGCCCTAATAATAGTGCCAACCCCTCGTTCTCAGATGTTTTCCCGATAGTACTATGATATGTAGTTCATTTATATTCGAACATCTTTTAACCAGTTGACTACGCGAATGACCAGGATGTATGACCACTTTGATGATCGTCTCGATCAGGTTGATAGAGATCATAATATCGAGCGAACCTATGTTACTTTTATTACGAGTTATCTGAGACATTCTGGGCTTATACTAGATTATCTAGGTTCTTTATCTGCACCACTACTTGCACTTCCTTTGGCTCTAACTCCAACTCATGTTCCTACGATTTATGATGATGGGAATTATAATGAGGATGACGTGACTATTGACGAGTGGACTAACGAGGATTATAGAATTTGTTTGTTATCTTTGTTTTGTTGTTTATTCTATTAAGACATTTAATTATCTTTTCATTGATACATTGGATAGTTTTGTATGGATATTTGTCTATATTACTCCTAATTGATTTTAGAATACTTATTTTGTGGATGATAATATTTTTGATAGAGGCATGGATTTTATATGTATCAATATGCATTATGTTTGATTAATGATATATCCATTGCTTTATTATCTTTTTATAAATAAATAGTTTTATATCACGTATCCTACATCACACGCTTACTTGATTAATATAACTTATCTTCTAGTTCCTGACATGGAGATTCACATTTGATTTCACTGGTATGTTGCTCATAGTCATGATGATTTTCATTGAGTACTCTTTTTTTATAGCAATAGTTGTTTGACATGATTGTGTGACCTTTACTTTGGTAGTTTTTCTTATTCATTATGCTTATTGCAACTTTTTCCTTGATATACCCATTTTCTATCTCTTTCTACTTCTCTTTTACTTTCCATGTCAAAAAGGGGAGAAACATCTAAGATCAGGGGATTCCCTTGATTGATCCTTTTATTATAGATATTCAAATGTTTCTACATTTAGGGGGGGATATATTCCTTTTACTGAGGAGAAACAATCATTTTGAGGATATGTTTTACTTTTGGGGGATAACTTAATTCTTGTACTTGATGATAGTAGACGACATTATCACTTTTCATATAAGCAGAAGGAGTTACTCTTTGTGCATGCTATTACCTGTATGATATTGTATATTTGATTCATATATTTCATATTTTGTCATGTTGTTGGGATCCATTCCCACATTTCAGACTCAACTTGTGATGTCTCATTGATCTTTCGATTATTTTTGCATTACATCCTATTAGTATCATTATATGTCTAATTTGGAGTGGTCTTAGCAGGTGTAATTCTTGGGTCTTAATTTTTTTCCATGGGATAGCTAAGAAGGGAGATTGAAAATAAAACCATTTTTATTTTTATATAAGTTGGCTAAATTCCATGTCAGAGCATTTGAGTCGTGTATCATTCAAGCCAAAAATCTTGAACCATGGAAAAACATTGTGCAAATAGTAAGGCTTGTCCATTGGACTTCATGAACATTGTACTTTGAAGATCTTCAAGGCATTTTTACTTCATAAGACTTCCGTTGCCGAATTTGAAGAAGTATCCTTTTACGGTTTTGTGATTGAACGTCAATGGTTATGCACGCATGTTTTTGATAAAATGTTCTTTTATGGACTGAACAAGTGTTTTTAAATATTGATATGTGATGTGTATTCCTTTGGGAAAGAGAAAAAATTTCTAAAGTTATTTTGTTTAATTTATTTCTCAAAACTACCTTAAACCATCGTGCGCATGACCTTGCATATTTTAGTCTATTTTTTAGTATTAGATAAAATCGCGCGAACAATGAAAATTTTAATCCATGTGCACGTTTACGTATTTTAAGCATATTCTTTAGAGACTACCTAAAATCATGCACACAGTGGCAAATTTCACCCGTACACAGGACGAAGAAAAAAAATTCAAAAAGTGTTGTGAATAGGTATTTTCCCTGAACTTTCAAAATATTTGAGTTCCTTTTCACTTCTCTGCATCTCATAAGTCATATATATATATATATATATATATATATATATATATATATATATATATATATATATATATACACACACATACATGATCTATGGATTGAGAGAAAAGTGAGATTCTAAACCATTTCATATCCACATTACAAGATCTAAAAAGGAGGTGCCTCGATCTATGGAAGAGTTCAAGGGTTCAAGGGTGATGTGACTATAAGGAGGAAAATGTACTTCCTTATTCGTCCTATGAAGCTTATGATCCATCTCTTATCGTCAATGGGTAAAAGTTCAATGTTCATATGTAACTTATTGTGGCTGCACGAGAGATAGGTACTTTCTTGCATTGTATAAATCCTTTTCAAGTTGAATAAGATATTTTTTAAACCCTCGTGGGGGGGGGGGGGGGGGGGTTTCCTTATAAAATATGATTTATGAATTGATTAAATGCTGTGTATGCAGTTTTCTTCACCTAAATCACAAAATACACATATATCTCACTTAGATTTTATTTATTTAATAAAATTGACATTAGTAATTTTGCATCTAGTATAATTGATCTAAATTTCCAATTGTTGACTAATATAGCAAAAACACCTAATTGTCACGATCTTTAACCGTAACAAATCGTCTTTGTCATAGGCATGGACCACGACTGTTTCGGGAGAGACGTAGGTTTATGTCACGGTCATTGACTGTGACACTACTGTCACGGGTTTCATGTCACGTGTTTTGACCATGACAACTATTAAGGTTGTCACGATTATGTCATGGTTTATGATCGTAACAAATCTGAGCAGAATTAAAAAAAAACGGTTGGGTAGTATGGCCACTAAAATAACCTAGTATTATTATTTCTTCATTTCCTTGTTTACACAATCAATAAAATATGCTAATTCAATCCAAACATATATAAAACCAAATAATATTATCAAACCTAAGCACAATCACAATAAACAACCAAATAATGTTGTCAAACATAACCACAAACCAAAAATCTAAACCAAAATAACGTTATCAAACCACAAAACCCAACAACAAAAATAATGTTACTAAACCAACGACGACATAATGTTTACTAAGTCGAACTTTGAACAAGTTAGGTAAGCCATACAATAAATAAATCCAAATAACCCTGAATGTTACTTACACCATATTGAGTACCCATCCACAATCTTTCATCTTTTTTTCCCGGGGACAATATTCGTGACACGGATCTTACACTCTAAGTACTGAATTGGATAGCCATGCACTATATTATTCATTTGCACACTCATGTCCCTTATCCCCGTTGCAATTTCAGCTCCTCCAATTAAGTTATGGAGGACCAATATCTCTTCATCAATGGGATATGGAGTCTGGATTAAGGAGAGGAATTTACAGGGACGACCGACGAGGGCATGTGAAATGGACTCTTGGTTCCCACATCCATCACCTTTTATTTTACCTTACCTTTAATATTCTTGCCAAATTCAGTTAAGGCTTCCTTTACCATGGCCTCCATATTATTCACCAACTTTCTCAAACCGCCAAGACTTGCATGTGTCTCATTTTTATGGTTGATGACCTTTACCGCCAATTCATCCCTACTCGTTGTCATACCATTCTCCTTCTTCTTTCCAACTCGAGAGATGACACTCCAAGTCTGGACCTTGTGATCATGTCCGAACACATGGCTAAGTGCGTCCATATCCAAATATGCCTTATTGGCATCTCTCTGAAAGTTGTGGACCTCCTTAGCTTTTCCTAAAATAGCAAAATATACCTAATTAGAGTTAAAATAAAATATAAGTAAAAAAACTTGAATTAACTCCATATCCCATCACATCTACTACGAACAATCACCTATTATGGAACTCTTCATCATTAATACATCTCTATGCAAATTTTACAAACTCATTAACACCTCTACGATACTCATCCCTTAGTCTATTTGTCTCATCTGTCCACTCTTTGTATAGATGATATCACATCACAACTACTACGAACAATCACCTATTATGGGTAAGAAGCATAAATTCATGTATTAATATCAAGTATCAACAAAAGGTGAAGAATTCAAGAACCCTAGTCTAATTCCAACATAAAAATAAATTGATAAATTCATGGGTTATTTCCAATATACAAACATCATGCATACATAAACAAACATATTCTCACGGGTTACTAAAAGTGTGAAAAAATTAAGAGCCATTCCAAAACACAAACAAAATTGGCAAATTTATGGGTTATACAAATATCATATTCACATTACAAACATCATACATACATATACAAAGCTATATGCATTGGTAAATTTCAAGAGAAGTGTGATTTATTCAAGAACCCTAGGCTAATTCCAACACACAAACAAATTGATAAATTCATGGGTAACTTTCAACATACAAACATCATATACGCATAACAAGCATCATACATACATACAAAAATATATATTCATGGGTCAATTTAAAAAAAGTGTGAAAAATTCAAGAACCCTAGGTAATTCAATCACACAAATAAATTAACAAATTTATGGGTTATTTCTATCATACAAACATTATATACACACAACAAACACTATACATACATATACAAATAATTTTTACCCATCAAAATACCAATTTCTAACATGCAAGAATATATATACAAACAAATATCCTCAAAAGTGTTAATGAAATGCAATATGTGTGTGGAAATGAAAGAAATATGTAAATATTACCTTATTTAGGAGGCAAAAAGAGATTGAGGGTTGAGTTGTGGGAGAAGTTAGTGTTTGGGGTTTAGGGGTGGGGTGGGGTTCGGATAAAGCAAGGGGGATGAGTTTAACCGGTGGTGAGAGGTGTGTTTCAGTAATGGGAGGTGGGTGCCGACGGTGGGAGGTTTTCTTGAAAAGAGATTGAGGATGAAGATTTTCGAATTAGAGAGAGTTTAAAGAGAAATAGTGAGTATTGGGGGGAAAGGGAGTTGTTTTCATTTTGATAGAAAAAAAGGTAAAGTATATATTTGACGCTGAAGTTTGGGGTGATTTTTAACTTTAGACCTGAAGTTTGAAAAGTTGTAAAGTTAACCCCGAAGTACAATTAGTATTTCAAATCTAATCCACCGTTATCATTTTGTCAAAAAATCAGATGGAAGGGTGACTGTGTTTCCACGTGGGTTTCCCTCTCATTTTGGCTTCTTCCTCTGAACCCTTTGTTGACATTCTCGTCCCTCTCTCACATCACACACACACACACATATATGTACACATAAAACACAAATACTTACACACACCTTACACACACACATATGTATATATATATATAAATATATATATACACACATGTTATATATACGGACACATAACTACATATATATATATACACACACACTCACACACAGAACTATATACACTATCACACATAGGTATATATATACACACTGTTATACATACACTATCACATACACACATAAACAAGTATGTACACACACACAAGTATATAAATACACACATAAATACGCACACACACAACTATATATACCTATAAATACACTTT
This sequence comes from Sambucus nigra, assembly GCA_949130495.1. Classification (NCBI taxonomy): domain Eukaryota; kingdom Viridiplantae; phylum Streptophyta; class Magnoliopsida; order Dipsacales; family Adoxaceae; genus Sambucus; species Sambucus nigra. The sequence goes on along the minus strand of OX422207.1, from coordinate 500,450,870 downwards.
ATTTCTATATATATACCAAATTGGATGAAACCATCACCAATCTTCATAAATTCTTCATCTCTACACCAAATAGGATGAAACCACCACCAATATTCATATTTTTCAATGAGAAACTTAACCACATTAGTTTCCACCCTCAAATTTATCTCTTTATAAAATACATTTCAACATCCATTTTATCTCTCTTCAAAACTTTCTCATCCGAATACCAAATGGGATGAAACCACCATTAATCTTCTTGTTTTTCAATGGGGAACACAACCATGTAGGTGGTTAAGATCAAATCTAGCTTGAATGAAAAGCTATTTTTCTCTCCACAATTTTACTTTAGCTAACAAATAAATGGGATTTCATGAAAGTTAAATTATATCTTAACCACCTATGTAGTTGGGTTCACTATTGAAAAAGAAGAAAATTAGTGGTGGTTTCATTCCATTTGGTATTTGAATGAGAAAGTTATGAAGAGAGACAAAATGGATGTTGAAATGAGTCTTCTAAAAAGATAAATTCAAGGGTGGAAACTAATAAGGTTGTGTTACTCATTGAAAAGTATGAATATTGGTGGTTGTTTCATCCTATTTGGTGTAGAGATGAAGAAATTATGAAGTTTGGTAGTGGTTTCATCCAATTTGGTTACCCTCCCTCCCTCTGTTTTTTTACGGAATGATAAAGGCGAGTGAGATTTGTAATACTAATTGTACTTCGGGGTTAAATTTCTAATATTTCGTATACAATTCTAAATGAACCCAAACTTCAGGGTGAAATTCAAAATTTTCCAAAAGAAAAAACTCCCAGTTTTGTCACGGTCTTTGACCGTGACAAGATCGTGGCAAACAATTGTCAAGGATTTGTCACGGTCAAAGACCTTGATAACACTCTCATGTTTTTTTATCATAGTTTTTTACCATTACATGTCCTTGTGGGTGAAAGATGATAAAAGTCCTATGTGGTGTAGTGAACTCTTATTTTTTATTCACATAACAAACATCATATCACGTAGTTGATTCATGTGCTACGTTTGCTCAAATTGAGAATAAATTTGAAATTTGTAAAAATTGGGCATGATTGTGCACAAACCTATTCACCCCCAGGTTTATTACTACAAGATCACTTCTATTGGACGCATATACACTTTCATAGCCCAACTCCTTATTGAGGTCTAAAAGATGTCGGACCATAAAAAATATCACATGATAACATAATTCCATAATGTATAGTAGTCCTACTTAAGATGTCAAATATCAAATCTCAACACAACAGATAATCAATAATATTACACTCATGAATACCATATATATATATATATATATATATATATATATATATATATATAACATGCAACCTCATTAATCTAGGGATATAATACTCCTAAAGTACTAGTAATGATTATACAAATGGATTAGCCTCACACTTCTCACCTCAAAACTTGTTATGCCGCATGAAGCCTATCAAAACCTGGTGGGCATCGATACCACCCATAATAACATAGTAGACATCCATACAACCCCTCATACCAAATGAATCTGACGAAGGCCCACTCACCTTTGAGAATATCCTAGAATGATGCTCATATCGAATAATGACATTCTACTTACTAAGTTTTCGAACACACAAAAGGAAAGTATAATGACATATGTATACACATATAAGATATGTAAATACATGAATTCCCACACACTAGAAACATATTAAATCTTCAATCAATCGTCATATTTATCTTTAAAATATGTTTCCCTAAATAACATCCCATAATACTCTTACTACAACATGCATAAATATGATATCACGCAACTATGAAACTAATATGGAATTTGTCTTTACTCAAAGTACATACATGTATATTCTATACTATGATAACTAGACCTTAAAAAATAATAAGTCCATTGTGAACATCATACCAAGAGCACTCTAACAAGGAATATCCCAATGTCATACCACTATTACATAACCATCCTAAATAATACTACCCACCTTTTAAGGTGGGATTAACATTAAACGCTGAGAAATTTTTAATCCCTAAGAACTTTGATCAATCATGCATTGGAAAATTAAAGTAATAACTAGGTTAAACTTAGGTGTTATTTCTAGAAACTGGTATGTGATATATCTTAGCTGAAATATTCTAATTACTAGCAGATAAACATATAAGAGACTATATTGCTAAAATACTACAACATTATTGAGTAATAGAGTAAATAGAGAAGCGATAAGAACCATATTTATATGGTACAACCTAAATTGGTGGCTACCTCCATAAGTGCATGATTTTATGTATTGATTACTGGGTGAATGCTATTAACAAGTACATAAGAAAGATCTCAAGTTAGCTCGATATTTTGGCACCATAACTGTAAGGATAAATCTAATAATGTACTCGTATAAGGTGAGTGTATGTTATTTATAAGTTGTTAGAGGATATAAAAAATAGTGGGACATGTGGCTCACCTTTATAGTTGAGATGATCATTTGCTTTACAATCTTTGTGGGATAACGATTGCAACTTGGTTATTGGCATGTGGGAGATAATATCTTCATATTTACTCCATATGAAAGTGAATAGAGCTACTGACATCATCCTGTCACAAGGTATATGCTTGACAGTGGTAACTAATGGAGTATAACTGATTATGTTAATTTTAGATGTTCTAACTTGAATATAAGCCGATGACCTTTAATACAAGTCGAACTCACTATGAAGAGATCTCCAGATAGTCTATCTATTGAGAAAGGTGTTATTCTTTGGTAGGTGCACATGTCTTCCCATATTTATGGTATAACAATATGCCCAGTACTTTGCTCACAATTATATTTAGTAGTCGATTTTCTAGGGATTATTGCCTCCTGAGTAGATGCTCGACAAGTTGAGTGATTGAAGTTTTTATCTATAAAACATTGTCGGCTAGGATCCTTATTGTCACGTCACTTACCGAACATATTTCCTTCTAAATTTTGAAAAAAAAATTAGCCTTTGGTATATCATATGTCCATCATTGTCTAGTGCAGTAGGTAATAAGTATTGTCCGTATGTATTGTGTAGCGCAGGCACAGTTTCGAGACATGAGTCCCTCTCCAAAGGCATTACGCCATACCTTTTTAAAAAAAAGTGAGTGCACTTGATTAGGTATAAAAGCCATCTTTTTCATAATTTCAAACCTTTCCCAATTCAAATCGTAACATATAACTTGCAGAGTGTGGAATTCCACCTCTCATAAATTCTTCCATTTTTGGCCAATTTCTCGACCATTTCTACCATTTTCGTTCAAAAATCTCACTTCTCCATCCTTTAGCGATCCAACTTCGTACTTTTTTGAGTCTCCCTTGAATCTTTGGGACTCTTGATACCCCTTGTCCCCTTTTTACGAGATTTTACTATTTTGATTGTTATAGTTTTCTAGATAATGATAAATATTGCTACTTGGGTTGTTTGATTGTGTTTTGACTCGTGGATTTTGTTATTTATACATCCATTGTGTTGGTTATCCTTAGGTTTGCATAGTTTCTAGGTTTTTTTCTTCTTTTTTTTCCAAATTTCTTGAATCGTGATAATAGATTTCAATAAATTATACTTTCCTTCCATATTTTCATCATTTATGAGTCTCTATTCGTAGGTTGAAAGAGTATATAGGAAAATCTATGAATATAATGACAAATATTCGCTTTAACCCTTGAGACATGTACCTTTAGCAGTTTTCCATCCTCCTGGGAGCACTCATGAGGATCACTTCTTCATTACTGACATTTTTTCTTCTACTGGGTCAGCTTCTTATCCCCACATATTCAGTACAACAGATCGGAGTTCCTGCCCAACACTAGCTAAAATGATGGTGCGAGGAGTGGTCCAAGTGGGAGAAATTACACCGATTAGACTTCTGAGGAGTCTGTGATCACGATTGGGTCTTCCATCGAGGAAACCATGCATTCAAAAACATCCTCGAATCGTCCAAGTTCTCCTGTCTAGCTGTGCATTTGGAACCATCTAAGTCATCGATTAAGGGTACTCCTAAATGTTCTGACACCTGATACGATCCTTTGGCCACCGATGCACATCATTATGCCTATGATATACGAAACTTTTATATTATTCATATTGGTGTAACGTGTAGGTTTCCTGATAAAATAGATAGATCTTTTGATTGGCTTCATACTGACAAGATTTGCTTCCACGTTTGGGCTTTGACTATGGGATAAAGGAAGATGCCAGAACACCGAGATATTATTACGTTTCTCCTTATAAAATACCATCAGAAGTTGGTTAGGTTGTTCGAATTAACTAACAACTCTTGGAAGCACAAGATCTTATACTTGAAGGAAAATTAGGAGTTTAGCCCAAAGAAAGGAGGAAAAGTACCACGGTTCATTGAGAGCGAAGTGGGCCGAACTAAATTGTTATTTACTTCTTATACTCTTTTTTCTTTCCTTTCATAATTAAATTGTCATTGAACATGTTTTGGTATTTCTTCAGTAACTCCTAAGATCTCCACTCCCGCGAAGATACTGGTGGAACCGTTAGTCTTTGATTTTTTTTTACTTTTCATAAACTTACCCAGTTTAGTTATTACAAGGATGAAGTTCAAAACAAATTCGATGCCCTGGACAAGGTTGAGGCATAAATCAAAGAAGGTATGTGAAATTTCATAAGTATGTGTTCATCCATTTTTTAACTTGTACTTTGGTTAACACTTTTATTTTTCTTGTGCATCCCCTACCCCTTCTACCTTATTTTTTTTGGTTCAATCGATTTTGGATATGACACTGAAATCGACCACTCATGTAGCCATCAAGCTTCTTCTTGTTAATAAAGCTGAGGCTGTGAAGAAAAAACTTGAGGTTCTGGCTAACCCTAGGAAAATTATGGAGGACCAAGTCGGCCCAAAGAAGACTGCGGAGGCTTAAGCTGATAAAAAAATGAGAGGTGGTGGGGATTATTCCTCCCAACCTGATCCAAAGAGAGCAACGCTTAAGAATACAAAATATCCAGTTGTGATTGAAGAGAAAAAAATGCATCGGGTGACCAAGGAGTTTGACACCTGTTATACGTATCCTTTGGTCGATGAGTAAAAAGGAGACTTAAATCACCCTATTACATACGATATGATGAGAAAGGATGAAAAACATATCATTTTCCTTGTGTCAAATGTTTTGAATTTGCTCAGCTATGACGGCCACAGTCGTAACTTTGAGTACCATAGTACTTTGAATAATGATTCCATATAGGCCTTTTCTCATCATAAATTTGTTCTAGTAAATCCTCGACACTTTTATATATCTCATGAAATTCTTGTTATTTTACGATCTCACCCTTTTGTTCTTTTGTAGTGAGGCATGTCATCCACTATGCTGATATATATATATATATATATATATATATATATATATATATAGAGAGAGAGAGAGAGAGAGAGAGAGAGAGAGAGAGAGAGAGAGATTCAGCGTCGAGGCTCATGCCATACCCATTGAATAGGAGAAGAATATGAACTAAGAGCTTCAGACTCAAGTCACCAACTTGAGCCAAAAGTTAGTTGATTCTGAAAATGAGTCCAACACTACCCAAAACGAGATGAAAGTGAAGACTTTAGAGCTTACTAAGTCTCAAAATTAGGTGACCCAAAAGTTATAAGAACTCGTTGAGGCCAGGGACGATCTTTGAAAATCTAAGGAGAATGCACAGATGGATACTTCCACTATTCAGAACTTAAGGTAGGATACGATAAAAGCGTATGAGTCTTTATTAGCCGAGTATAAGCTCTCCCAGACTTCGAGATGGAGATGATGTCCTTCTTTGTGGAAGGGTATGCTAAAATAAATAAAAGATTAATGAAGCATTATCGTGACATAACAGGGGTTTTTAGTACCTCATAAGGTACTGTCGAATAGGCTTTGTCCTTGGAAAATGTTATTGTCATGGATGTTGATGTTAAAGTCTAAGAGCTCAACACTATTGCCTTAGTTGAGCTGACTATTGGTGAGTCAATCCATTTAGTGTATCCTGAGGTGATGACCCAAGGAAATCCTTAAGGTTTCTAACTCCTTTTCATCTGGTCTTTCCCAGGATCTTCTTCCTTCTTACACTATTTACTCGTGTTTCATATCATTCATTGTAATTATTTTGAAAAATCATTTGCATAATTAAATGATTTTTAGTTTCTACCGACTGAATTAATATATTACTTCTGTCTTCATCCATTCTACATGAATGTATATTCTACCCTTGCTCAACCAGATTGTTAGCCAATGTATGTAACTTATGTTTTTGGGGCTTATTTTAACATGCAACACATTTTTCACATAATTAATTTAGGAATCATTTTTGGAATAGTTCTCTGAGTTTATTTAGGTTTTCCAGTATTTATGTCTTTACATGGTATTATGGTCATCTCTTAGCCGACTTTATCTGACTAGTTACCTTATTGAATGAACATATGTTATCTGGATAAGGTTTTCCTGTGTTGAAAATTAACTTAATAGTCCCCTATCATCACTATATGATCAATCTTTGGTTGTGGACAATGACGTGCTCATCTATACTATGGTTTACTAATGCTTTAGTTAGCTTACTAGTATATTAGGTCAGCCCTAAGCAACTTTAGTTAGTGACAACCATGGTGACTCGTACGTCAAATAATTTGTTGACTATAACCAGTACAGAGGACTTAACCCCTTAAGATATGTGATTTGTTCATAATGAATTTATTATGCAGAGTTTTCTTAAGATGTCTTCGTCGTAAGCATCTCGTCCTTCTCTTGAAACTATGAGTCTTTGCAGCATATAATTGTAGAACTTGAATAATAACAATTTGTAGAGAATATACTGAACTTTCATTGATAATCCACGGAACTATTACAAACTTTTTTTGTTATAATATTACTGTCTCCCTAATTTAACTCAACCCAACCTAATGGTAGTACTTCCTCAAATGGTTTACATTCCAAGGGTTTTAAAAGGTTCATCTTCTGATTTTTGAATCCTATAAGTGTCCAGTCATACAACTACGCTCAATCCGTAGGTATCATTCCAGCTCACCTCCAATGTATCTCCCTTTTGAATAAACTTCTTCAAAACCAAATAACATTCTTTTAATATACTCAGTTTGACTCTTTCATTGTAGAATCTAGTCGCCCTTTGTTGGTATGTTGTGGCTCTAAGGGTTGGCTTCTCCCTTAATTCATCCACCAAATCCAAGTTGAGCCGACACATAACTTTTCTCCTTGGTGAGTTAAAATTTATAACCTTGTAGATAGGAAGCTGATCTCCATTAGTATAGAAAATTTAGAGCTGAAGGCCGTTATGAATGGGGTTTCCTTGTGGCAGTTCTAAGGGTTGTCTTGTAGTCCCATACGACACTTTGTAGCTCATCAATCCAATTCACATTTGAGTCTTCAAGTCTTTTATTCATTCCATCCAACAAAGTTTTATTAGTTACCTCGGGTTGGACTTTTCACTAAAAATAACCCAGTGTAGAGTGTAGTTTTCTAATTTTAGACCTAACATAATAGGCTTCAAACAATCTATTATTGAACTGGGTGCCATTGTCTTTGATGAAATCAAAGGGCATCCTATAGCGATAGATAAAAATTTTCAACACAAAACTAAATACCTTCGGCTATTCCATTTCCAATAACAGTTTAGCTTCCACCCACTTGGTGCAATAGTCCACTGTTATAACTAGACATCAGAACCTCCCCATTTGTGTTTAAAAGTGTGTCGATGAGGTCTATTGACCACTTAAGGAAAGGAAATGGTGTTGTAATTGGTATTATAACTACATAAGGCCTTTGATGGATGACAACAAACCTTCGACATTTGACATAGTTACTGGCCTATATTGCGCAATATCTTTCATCATCGACCGGTAGTATCCTTGTTTTACCAATCTCTTAATCTATGATCTTCTTGTCGAGGGGGAACCACAAGATCCCCTCGTGCACCTCATTCATCATGTCTTGGACTTTTTAGGGTGGATGCCTGAAGAGAGAGGTAAGATACAACCCCTTTTGAATCACACTCTATTTCCAGTACACATATAATTTCCTTAGAGCATAGTGTGTGAGCTTCCTTATGGTCGTCAAAAACTACGTGAGTTACCAAATAAGACCTGATTGGGTCTATCCATAATAGTCCCATATATATATATATATATATATATATATTCTTTGATTTTCCAGTGTGATAAATTTTTTATCGAAAATGTTCTCCCCAATTTGTCTATATTCATCGATGTTTGACGAGACAAGGCATCGACTCATAAATTCTCCGCTTTAGGTATTCTCACCATCTGTAATACAATAAACTTAGGCAATAACATATTTATCTTCTCTATATATTTGGACAAATTCTCTTCCCTTGCTTAGTATATTCTTAACAACTAGTTGATGATAAACTGGGAGTCATTGTGAGCTGACACTTATTGAGCTCTTGATGACGAGGCTAGCTTCAAGACTGCAACTAAGGTTTCTTACTTAACCTCGTTGGTTGAGGATTCAAAGTTAAATATTAGGGCATACTCAACAGTTGCCTCTTTTGACGTGGTGACTATGTAACCTGCTCTACTACGGTTGTCACACGACGATCCATTCCTGACATTCTTCTATACGAGCATCCCTTCATTAAAATAATCCTTAACTAGTGAGCCATTTTTGAATATCATCTTCATCTATTCCAAATCGCGATCCCTCTCTGCTGATCTTATAGACGATTCTTCTTAGTCTGTGGTCAAAATTAGTGTAACTTTGATCGACTTTTCAGTTGAGTCTTCATTGTAAGTGAACTTTTCTATGATATCCACAACTACCTTCCCTTTTATAGTCGTTCTCAACGCATATACAATGTATTTTTATCCCAACTCCACTTATTGAGCCATTAAGATGCCAAACTTCTCAGTTTTAAGGATAACTTGCTTGAGGGGAAGATCAGTGTAGGGGGTAATCATATGATCTTAGAATTAGGGTTTCATTCTTCTTGAGGCCTAAATAAGCACCACTGCCAGTTTTTCTATTTTGGGGTATCGAAATTTTGCACCTCTATATGCCTTACTAGTGTAGTAAACTTGTTTTTACACCCCATCTTCACATTTTATGAGGGCCAAGGTCAAAGAAAATGTAATATCCCATCCAAACAATTCATTTAAAATTTGTATAAATTGTAATGAAGTGAGTTTGGTGATAATTATGGGAAGTTGTGGATCAAAATTAAATGAAATAAATAAATTGGAATTTGGAGGGTTCAAACGACAGTAAGGTTGTTCCAACGAGATTTAGGTGTCATTCGAAGCGAGGTTCAAACAACCTTCCCCCGAGGTCACATTGCATTATAGTCCCAAATTTCGTGAAGGTCACGCAAAGATATACATCGAACGAGATGGACAAATCGTTCAAATGAGGCCCATGTCCTTCGAACGACGTGCCTAAAAAATTATTTTAATCTTATTGCCCTTGTGCGTTGTCACATTTCTGACCATTTGATTGTTTAGCTGCCAAGCTTTGGTGAGCCTAGATTGGGAAAAATGGGATTTTCGATCTTTAGGGGGGGTTTCTAAGGCTTTTTTGGGCCATTCGTTGGGGAAAAAGGCAAGAAGGGAGAGAGAGAGAGAGAGGAAGAAGGGTAGTCTTCCACCATTTTTGGGGTGTTCTCCCACAATTGTTGGACTTCCGCCATCATTCCACCACCATAAACCACCACTTTCTTCTAGTATTTCATCATATTCAAGCCTAAAACACCCATTTCCACCAATGTTGAAGTAAAACTACGAATTTTAGGGAAGTGTATGGGGGATATTTGTAGAATATGATAGAAACTTTCATGGAGTTAATGAGATTTTTGGCTTGGAAGCCTGAATGGAGCATTTTAAAGGATGCATTTGCTAAACCCTTGACGCTAACTTTGGAGGCCGGGGTTACTCCTTCTACGCCAACCTTCTTACCACCATTTGGATCTTTTAGAGATGAAAAATCTTACTCTTAGTATTAAGACTCTAATTTGTGTATTTGTAGTCTTGTTGTTAGATTACATGAGTAGGGTGAATTTTATTAAATGATGAAGACATGTGTAGTAAATAATAAACATTTTTATGAAATAAAAATGTTGCAAAAAAGTTATCTTGTTGAAAAATAAATGATGAGTAAATAGTTCGAAGTTTCTTGAAATGAAGATTGGGATTTTTATGAAAATGGTGTATTTTCTATAAAATCTATGTTAAACATTTTATGAAATAAAATGTTTGAAATATAATTGATTTGCTAAAACATAGATGAAATAAAGTTTTCAAGTTTCTTGCAAAAATGTATATTTCATAAAGATGGACATTTGTTGAGTTTGGAGGAAGTAAAAATATCTTTTGTGACTTGAAAATGCATTTTTGCAAAGTATTATAAATTTCTAGAATGAAAAACATGTTTAACCCATTTAATAGAATTTTAGGATTTAAAATCTATCTTCTCATATATATAAACTTGTAGTATTTTGATAATAAATATGTGAACAAGTTTAAAGAAGTTTTGATGGGTTTAGATAACAAATAAGAGAAGCAAAAATTATACTCTTCAAAGTATGTAAAAAGGGGTTAAAAGTGTGATAAATATAAAGTTGTAAGACTACTTGGATTGATAAAGAGGAAGTGGTATTTTTTTATAAAATTAGTCTTTAAGCCTAATTAGATTTTTTGAGTAAAGAAAGTAACGAAATATCTAATTTGGAAAGATGGTTAGTAAAGGTGTTGCATAAGTGTTAATGGTTGAACATTGAAAAGTTGGTGTGTATAACTTAATAATGTTGTAAAGGATCAACACTTATAATATTGGAATGGAAATAATGAAATAAAGATGTTTCTAATTAAAAATAATATTACTCCATGGTTAGAAAGGTGTTAAGGTTTTAAAAACACATAATAAGTTAGTATAGGTAACTTAATAGTGTTTTGGAAAAATTAACACTTGTGAAAATAGAGTAAAAGAGGAGTTTTTGAAATAAATGGGTAAAATGGTAATTTTACTTAAAGTGAAACATTTTTATGAAATAAAAATGTAAAAGAAGGTCTACACAAATTGGTTCAAAATGAACATACTTTGGAATAAAAATCAAAGTTAAAGTATAAAGGACATGAAATGATAATCTCAAGGACATGAAATGGTATCAGAGCTCTAGGTTCAAGGTTCCTTTCAGTAGTGACGTGGTGAGGTCGGTATTGGATCTTTTGACATCAGTGTTAGTTTGGGCGAGTCACTCTAGTTTGGTTATAGATTAGTGCATGTCCTTGACGGTAAAGTCAAAGAGGCTAAGACGACAAGCAAGTTAGTGCCAAATGGCACACGATCAAGTTGATAGTTATTAATCGCTTCCATGTTTCTGATTGGATTATTAGTAATTTATGGGTGTCCATGCAAGCCAATAGTGGTGACGTCGTGGTTGTTAGTGTGAGGTACCTATGTTCCATTCCTTGATGGTGTTAAGACTTTTGAGATGCTAATAGGGTGATATGAAGCCCATTGGGTAAGCGACACAAATTTCGTTTAGTCAATGATAAAGGTTGAAGGCTAGGGTATCCTGACTAATTCCTGATGATTGGTGATTAAAAGATATATATCCCTTAGGTGAGGTGCTTACGGATAGTTGACACTGGTAATGTAATTAGGTAAATTCAATTCTTGGGGTGATATCACACTTGATGGTAGTCCGATGAACATATGAAGTTGTGTAGGACAATAACAGCAACACCGTGACTCTTTGCATGAGATGTATTGTGTGGTAACTTTGATGATGAGAGTAGCCTTGACAGTGGCAACAGTGAGTCATGTTCATTGCAACCTAGCTGTAAAGATTGTATATTTCATATGTGGGGCTAAGAGGACTGAGTGGAATGAAGAAGTATCGATTATGTGGTGAGAAAGTATTGGGTCACTTTGTTGGGGACTTGGGGTTTAGTGTGTCTTAATAATAATATAGTATTGAGGAATAGGATTACCGTGGAGCCCGTGGTGTAAGCCTTGGTATTTATGGGTAACACTCGACATACATATCCTACAATGATATATATAGACGTTTTAACTTGTGGATTAGAGTACGGTATGATGTCTACGTAGTGAGGAAATTTAATTATCATCATTGAAGCTTCGTTGAGGATAGGATGAGGCAGACCTTGAGGTTTATAGGTTGTAGGCAACTCCCCGTACCCTGCCATAGTCCTTAGTAGCGTTAGTTGTGGTTTGTACGTGGCATATAGTCATAATCATTTGGAAGAAAGATAAGATTAATATCTAAGTGTAAAGGCTCATTTTAGCTATCGAAGTAATGAATAAGCGCGAGAAAGTTCTAGTGTGAGTATGATTTAAGGGCATGTTGGAGTTCCCGTATGACTAATTACGTGTGGTATTAATTGGGATTGAGATCGAATGTTGTGACGCCTTTAGGGGTTTGGTGGTTAAGGTGCACTATAGTTAGAAGCTTGTAGACTAGTGTCTTTGTGAGCACTGACTAATTGCGATGCGGGTAATGAAAGGTTTATAGAGCGCACCTACAATGATAAACATATGGATGATGAAATCTTTTCGGGTCTTGAGGATGGTTATATAAAATGTGTTTAGTGTCCATAGGAGACCAGTTAAGTTCGATAATAAGAATCATTAGCAAACTAGTAATGATTATGTTAAGGGTCAGTTGATGATCCCAGATTACTGGTCGTATAGTGTACGTGCTGGGTGTGGCTTCCCAAATTGGCACAAATGGGTAGTGTAATCCCTAAGGTAGGGTGATAGATTGTGTCGTTATAGGAATGATGCTTGAATGTCATGGAATGAATAGTATTGGTGTTGTGATACTCGATTTCAAGATGTTCTAGGAAATGTATTCGAGACTTAGGGTGAGGCCGCCATAGGGAGAATTGAAGATGGAAATCGAGATGGGGTAACATCGAAACATGATTATAATGTTATCGTGTGTCGACGGTATATGATAGGGTAGCCTTAGCAATGTAAGAGCTGGTTCTTGCCACATCCTGCCAAGCCGGTACAGATTAAAAGATGTAACCCAGTGTGATACTTACTACCCATATAATGCCAATGGCGATTGGTGGTCGCCATGTAAATTCTATGTGGGTAGAACCCGAAAGTAAGCTGGTGGAAATCTTATGTGGTGAAAGGACATGGTAAGGTGAATGCCTCACTTGAACTGAGTAATGCTTATGGGAATTTGGGATTTCAATCATGATATTAAAATGCAGACAATAACCTGGGCGTAGTAGGTTAGTGATGTCATCACCAGTAAATGGATAGGGTCAGTGTAGGCAAGGATGTGAGGCATCTACCAATCTGAATGGTTCATGTGTGCCAAGGACGTGAAGGGTGGGCCTTACTCCCAAGGAGGGAAGTCGGGCGTTGAATTCCTAGAGGACTACCAAATTGTATATTTCTTTTGTGATTACGAGAATGAATGGTTGTGATTTGATTCATCACGGCTAGTGACCCAAGCTAGGGTATGTGGCTAGGATTAGTGCTCGGTGAGAACTTTAGGAATGGCTGACATGACTTTAAGAATATGGAGTAGGTTCGCTTTCATAAATCATAGTCGGATGCTTATGGGAAGAATTTCTCTGGATGGTTGCTTGTTCCTTCTTACTCTTATGTTTCCCTTTCAGTTTCGACAATCGGGGATCGGTATTATCACATATATGGTGACTCGAATTGGTGTCATGTCATGGTGCGGTGCGGTTGGGTCTGGAAGAGCGCTGTGGATCGCGTATTGTTAGTGAAACTCGGTAATTGATTATGCCCCATCGGAGGTATTCTTCCATTGTATAAAGTTCTGTGCATGGGTGGCTGCGCTTTTGGCCACACAGTTTGCTCGTAGTATCGACTTTTATTAGGATTAGTGGCCTCTTGACTGGCCAACACAAAAGTTAGTGGCACTAGTTGCAAAGAACGGGATGATGAATTGAGGATATGGTATAGTCTTATAAATCGAGGAAGACTTATCACGGTAATGCTTTGCCACAGTGAGTGGATAGGTGTGGGTCTCAACTGAATACATTAAGGTGAGACACCTGGGGTAGTAATAGGAACATTAGAGTGATGCAATGAAAGGTGTAAGTCGAACGCATGGTGATGACTTGGTAATAATATTACTCCTTGCAGTGAGAAAATAACATAGTACGGTTATTGGCAAGCTCATGCGAGTAGTGTAGTCAGGATAGCCTAAAAATTTATGGGACGCAGGGTGTACAGTCCTAAGATGGAAGTAACTTGGGTGACGAATACGATGATTGGTTGTGTTGTGATTCACGTTGGGTGAATATTTATCACTAGAGAGGGTGGCCCGTGGAGGCACCATTATTCCTTGGGTACTAGCATAGATAGTACTAGAAATTATTGGACATGATCATCAAGTGAGTGAAGACTTGGAGTCGATTATGTGATGTTCATGGTTAGTGAGATGGTGAGAATTAAAAGATATCACATGTTGTTATTTGGTGACAAAGCCCGTATGGAGGCACGTAATGTGACCTTAGTATTGAAAACTTCGACGATTTTGGCTTGGAGAATTTCTATGGATTAAAATAAAAGTTGGTGAACCCCATAACCTAAAGGATTAATGGATCGAGAATTTCGGGGACAAAATTCTCCACGGAGGAAAGTTTGTAATATCCCATCCTAACAATTCAATTAAATTTTGTATAAATTATAATAAAGGGAGGTTTGGTGATAATTATTGGAAGTTGTGTGAAAATTGAAGGAGATAAAGAAATTGGAATTTGAAGGGTTCGAACGACAGTAGAGTCGCTCGAACCAGATTTAGGTTTCGTTTGAAGCGAGGTTCAAACGACCTTCGCACGAGGTCCCACTAAATTACAGTCCCAAATTATGTGAAGGTCACGCGAAGCCAGACATCGAACGATATGGACAAGTCGTTCACATGAGACTCATGTCATTTGAACGAGACTCATGTCGTTCTAATGACGTGCCTCAAAATTTTTTGTTTTGATTTCCCTTGTGTGTTGTCACATTTTTTACAATTGGATCGTTGAGCTGTCAAGCTCTGGTGAGCCCAGATTGGGGAAAATGAGATTTTTGGTCTTTAGTTTTTTTTTATAAGGATTGTTTGGGCCATTCATTGGGAAAAAAATGCAAGAATAGATAGATAGATAGATATATACATAGAGATAGATAGATAGAGAGAGAGAGAGAGATAGGGGAAGAAGGGTTGTCTTCCACCATTTTTTAGGTGTTCTCCCACACCATTGTTGGCCCACCATAAACCACCACTTTCTTCTAGTATTTTATCATATTCAAGCCTATAACATACATTTACACTATTATTGAAGTTGAGCTTCGAATTTTGAGGAAATGTTTGTGGATTTTTGGAGAAGATGATGAAAGCTTTCATGGAGTTGAAGGGATTTTTGGCTTGGAAGCTTGAATGGAGCAAAAATCGAGCATTTCGGAGGATGCATTTGGTAACCCCCTGAGGTCACCTTTGGAGGTGGTGGTTGCTCATCCTACACCAACATTCTTACCACTATTTGGAGCTTTTAGAGGTGGGAAAAATTACTCTTAGTATTAAGACACTAATTTGTGTATTTGTACTCCTGTTGTTAGATTACATACGTAAGGTGCATTTGATTAAATGATGAAAGACATGTGTAGTAAATAATAAACATTATTATGGAATTAAAATATTGCAAAATGTTATCTTATTGAAAAAGAAATGATGATTAAATAATTTAAGCTTCTTGAAATAAAGATTGGGATTTTTATGAAAATGGTGTATTTTCTTGAAAATCTATGTTAAACATTTTATGAAATAAAATGTTTGAAAAGATAATTGATTTGCTAAAACATTGATGAAATAATGATGTCAAGTTTATTGCAAAAATATAGATTTTATAAAGATGGACATTTGTTGAGGTTCGAAGAAGTAGAAATATCTTTTGAGATTTGAAAAAGCATTTTGGCAAAGTATTATGAATTTCTAGAATGAGAAACATGTTTAGCCCATTTAATAGGATTTTAGGAATTAAAATCCATCTTCTCTTGTATATAAACTTGTAGTATTTTGATAATAAATATGTGAACAAGACTAAAGAAGTTTTAATGGGTTTAAAGAAGAAATAAGAGAAGTAGAAATTCTACTCTTTAAAGTGCGTACAAAGGGGTTGAAGTGTGATAATTACAAAGTTGTAAGACTACTTGAATTCATAAAGAGGAAATGATATTTTCTTATAAAAGTAGTCTTTAAGCGTGATTAGATTTCTTGAATAAAGAAAGTACAGAAATGTCTAATTTGTAAAGAGGGTTAGTAAAGGTGTTGAATAAGTGTAAATGTTTAAACATTGGAAAGTTGGTGTGTATAACTTAATAAAGTTACAAAGGATTAATACTTATGAAATTGGAAGGGAAAAAATGAAATAAAGATGTTTTCAATTACGAAGAATATTACTCTACGGTTAAAAAGGTGTTAAGGTGTTAAAACAGTTAAGAAGTCAGTATGGGTAACTTAATAGTGTTTTGAAAACATTAACACTTGTGAAAATGGAGTAAAAGATGAGGTTTTGAAACAAATGGGGAAAATGGTAATTTTACTTAAGGTGGAACATTTTTATGAGATAAAAATGTTCGAAAAAGTGTTACACAAATTGAACCTAAATGAACATGATTTTTGGAATCAAAGGTAAGATATATATATATATATATATATATATATATATATATATATATATATATATATAAAATAAGGAGCAAAATAGTTGACACTATTCCATAAGTTGATAACTTAATCAGGGGCTAGGATTAAACCAACAATGCAAGAATCCAAGGGTTGATATTAATTATTCATGCCCTACCTAATTTGGCCCTCAAAAATTTGAGTTCCCCCTCTTTTTAACACTCCAATTTATTTGTCCATCCTCTTCAAAATTAAAAAAGAAGGGTACAATAGTATTATACCATTTTGTTAGCACTTTTTACTCTCTCTCTCTCCCCCTCCCAATATTCCCCAGCTTTTCTCTCTTCTCTCTTCTTTCTCTTACGCTTCTCTTCACAACCCTTCTCTATGTGACGTCTTTCTCAGGTGATCTCTCTCTTTCTCTGCTATGTTACACTTTGCTACACTAACTTCTTTTTATATGTAGTTCTGATACAGCTCAATAGATCGACCAATCACCATAAACCATTGCACACATAAAGATCTGAAGACTTTAAACCATCTTTTGGTTTTTTTATCTATCTCCCTTTTGGTACGAATTATTGGGCAGAAATTGGTAAGTTAATGTTTTTGGGTTTGGTGTTTTGGTTTTGTGTTTAACATAAGTTTATCAATCGAATGCTTTTTAATTTTGGTATTGAGTTTTTTTATACACAAATGTTTAGGGTTTAGGGCGAAAATCTTTTGATTTATAAACTTCAAGTTAAAAACTAATAAAATTTGCATCTTATTATTTGATTATGTGTAGGATTTGATAGGTTGGGAGGTTAAAGAAGAGAAAATGTATGATATTAGGGTTTGTAGAGGTTTCCATTACATATTAAAACACACACAAATGTTTCACAATTGATTTCTTTGGTCAATATATGATATTAGGGTTTTTTGGAATAATAAGATACCACTGAATCATCTGACCATCTCATTTGCCATCCTAGATACTTGATAAGATGCTTAAGTGAGTAATTTTAGTTATATTTTCGTTGACAAGTGTCAAGGCAACAACATCTTTTTTTTCTTCTTACGAGTACAGTAAGTCTGTATATATTTCCATACGTTGTAAACATAGTTTATATATATAAGGAGAATATCTTTTGTATGAGATGGAATCATGTTTTTTTAAAGTTGATATTTGGGTCCTACTATAGATACGTAATATTGACATTATTCGATATTAGAAAAATTGTATTATTTAAGGAACTATTATTTGTTTATGGCATTTGAAATTTGAAATCACAATTGGACCCTGCATTATTTATTTATGCCAAAGTTTGATATTTGAAATTACAATTGGAAAGTATACTGAATTGTTATATTATTATACTTGATGAATTTTTCTGTATGGTTTATAACTTAGAAGACGACGATGAACTAAACATGAGATGTTGGAAAGTTAAAAGGATAAAAGGTCTCCACTTTCATTTTAGTGTTATGATGTTTCTTAGGACTTGATTAGTTGTGGGATCCCGCAATTTCTTTGCACTTAGAACTTGGATTTAATTTATAGATTCAATTTAAATGGTGGACCTCTGCAGCCGACAAGAGTTGGCTTCTGTAGCACTGCTGGACCAAATACTGTGATTGACAGGGCCGAAGATGTTATATTTACTGATGTTGTAGGTTACCACTATTGTTTTATGTAACATAGTCTAATATAAGTAGGCATAACAAAGATATATGATGTTTAAAAACAAAGTAAGTTGCCGAAAATATGTAGTAGAGGGAGTTGATTTTGTTCAGAACAATTCATATATTTTCAATTAATATGTTTGTTTATATGATCACATGATTGATGTTGGAAGAGTTGCGGGGTGGGCAATCCTCTTTTGGGCATATGATGAGCTGAAACGCATTCAACGAGAGAGCTCATCATCAGACGAGGCCTTATACAACTCCGAGAGATGATCTGATGAGATTGAAACTCATCAGCTTGGAAACAACCTTTTGGATTGTCGTGTCTTTGCATATAAACACTCTTGAAGATGAAAGTGTGTATGTGGAGATGATTCATTCATGGTTCAAAGTGGTATGATATTTTTGTTTTAATGAAGGGGTTATGGCATATTTAGGCTTAGTTATAGCAGGGGCATCCTGATTTTCTTTGTTTTTACAAGTTTCTTTATTTATTTAGTATTTTTGGTTGTTTAGAACCTATATTTCCTTGTTTTTGGATGTTAACCATTTTGAGATATAACTACTGATGTTCATACATATGATGTTGGATCTTTATGAAGACTTATGAGATGGTTCCTTTAAACTTTTATGCTTTTTCATTCTTTAATGCCTTTTAATTCTTTAAAATACACTGATCTTACTTTGCACATCACAAGTTTGAGTGTGTATTCAAAAAAGATTGGACTTCCTTCCATACTATTGAGAACAATGCATTCTAGAATTATGTCTTTAATGCTGCTATCAATATTCATGCCTTTATTTGAGTATCTATTTGACTTCTGCCCAGTTCTGTTTATGGTCACCAAAAGAAATAGTAAAAAACAAACAGCTGAAGAATCTTCATGTTTAGAGACTTTTGCCCAATTCTGTTTAGTTATTTGAAGTAAGCTGAAGAGTCTTCATGTTTTGTATGTTTTTGTACGATTTTGAATTATTTCCCCCCAATAAACATGAAATACTATTTATTTTATTTTTAAAGTTTTAATTTGTGTTTAATTATGTCACAAATTTCTGAATTTTTGTCTCGATCGATTTATAAAGTGTATATATCTGATTGTTCTACTGATGGTTACTTTGGAACTATATGCATGACTTTAAGAGTTTTGTGGCCCTTCAAATTTTTTTGGTTCACTCTTGAGAAACTGGTTTTTTGAAATCCAAACAAGGTGATGTAATATACCATTTTGATATGAAAATTAAAACAAATTTTTTCATAAAAAAATATGAATTTTCTCATTAGAGATGCGCCCTCACTCGTTGGATCAAAGTCTAAACGCACCTGGATTTGACTCCACTCTCGCACGTGTAATATACTTCATCTCCTACCTTTGATTTGCTCACTTTAGGGTTTGAAAACTTTGACCTTAATTTTGAACATTTCTAGTATACCATTTAGGTTGATTCCTAAATGAAAATTATCTAATATTTTTAGAGGAATCCGACGATATTCGTTTTAAGCATTAATGTAACTAGTTCGAGCTATTGGTTTTTTGAAAAGATAACGTATATTTGACTTTAACATTCATTAGTAGGTTTGAGTTTAACAATTGTTTGTTTAGATTACGATTCGAGCTACGACATGGTAATATTCATGATCTAGGATCAAAATGTAGTCGAACTGGTTTGATTTAAAAGATTCTGGTTCATCATAACTCCTGAATTTTATTTCTGAAATTTCTAGATCTGTAAATTTGAAACTTCAATTTGTGGTACTAAAACTCATTTTGGGCTAAATTAAGCTTTGCACCAAGATCATACCAAGAAAATTGATGTTGAGCCTTGTGTTTCACATAATTTCCTTAAGATACATTCGTCCCCTCATCGGTATCCAAGTTTTGATGAACGTTTGTCTTCCAAGATAGAATGATATTTTCATTTTTATGTAATAGACACTTCAATATGTAAAGCTTCAACGAATCCACCTTATATGTTGTACTCTCTCAAAGACTGACTCAAAAATGGAAGGAAAAATAATAGAGATTCGACTCTCCAAAATTAAGGTTTTTGAGAATGAAGGAGGGTTATTCTATTTATAAAAAGGTAGACACCATTTCCAAATAAAAACACCATTTCATGAATAGTCATAATATTTAATGAATTAACACAACTTCTCACAAACTATTGTGAAAATAATTTTAAATTTAATTTTCACTCAATTAAAATTACTATTATACTTTAATAAAATAATTTTCAACAAATAATATATATTTTCATCGTGACACGAAAATGTGACACATTTGGGGCGCATCCTCCACTATTTAAAAAATATGTTAAGACCCTGTTTGGTAGGTGGTAAAGTTGAATAGAATTTGTGTGACACCCCGTCTAATTAAATACCGGGTGATCAGTCCTTTATTAAATTAAATAAAAGTGTCCGGTTGGTTCATTCTTAGCATCACTATCTTAAACAATTTTCTTTATTAATCACCTAATAAATAATTAAGCTAAGTGTCAAAACATTTAATTTTATTTATTAAACTTCATTGTTAAAATCTTATGCAAAAACCCATTTATGAATACTGCTAACGATAAAAATCAAACTATTCAAGTGAAATTAGCCAACTAAATTAATCAATCCAAATAAGTATCCACATCTAAGGCCAACGAAATAGATGAAACAATCCCAAGTAAAAACTGAATACTAAAACAATAAAAGAGTACAAAACCTCTATCAAGTCTAAACAGAATCTGAAAATGGGCGACACATGCCCTAACTAAAACGACTAAATAGAAAGCTGAGAAGTCAAAGGAGGAATCGTCTACTGCAAGGACCTACAACTCCCACAAAAGCTGCAGCACATCCACTGAAAAATGAACTACGACTGACGCCCGTGTGGTAGGGCACCTGTAATATATATATATATATATATAGACACACACACACACACACACACACACACACACACTAGGGTGTGCCCGTGCCGATGGCACAATTTAAACACAACTAACTTAAAACGCATAACATGAAATCATTTTTTTACGTAATCTTAACATAACCCGATTAAAACATGACGTGACACTAAATAGTGTACAAAACCTAAATTGTAAAAGTGCAACAGACCCAAAACCTATATCAAACATATAAATCATTAAAATATCTTGTTTTAGAATTTTGAAACTTCATATATACGAAATTAGAAATTAAATTTGGTAAACTTATGTACAAAAAAATTTAAAATATTTAAAAAAGATATATTTCTAGAAAGAAAATAACATTAAGAATTACTATAACAAATTAAATTTCTAGAGTATCCTTTTATACCCAATTTCCTAATGTCTAAATCATAATAATAAAGTAGCACAATTATATATTTTTTTTAATAGTGCTACTACCAACCTATGCATCATTATTCCTAATTTTTATACTTAATCTCGATATGTTTAAATAAGATAATCAAATTACATTGATTATTAATTTTCCGTTTGGTGTCTTATAAGTTATGTTTCAACATGAATGTATCCATACCTAATATATGTCTTTTAAACTTCGAAATATGAAAACCCATTTTTTGAAAGATGAAAAAAAAACTTGGGACAGTTATATTCATTATATAATATCTTAGGAAATTATGTTAGTTATATAAGATTAAAAAATATCACTCCAACACTAATAATGACTTATTTATTTATATAATATTTTCCAATTTGACATCAAAATTCTAAATAAAAATCTATCTTAAAATTTATTAGTTATAACAAATAAAATATGTTTATAAATTAATATATTGTAATTGATTCTTCAGTTTGCAATTAAGCCACCACATTTACAACAAACACGCCATTATGTTCCCGTGATAAAATCTCACAGTCAAAAGGCATACTACGGAACAAAAAGATGTCAGCAATGAAAAACACTAACCAAAATCTGAAAAAGATAGTAGTAAAATTAATCTCAAAATATCAAAACTATTTTCTTTAAAAAATGAATCATTCTCTCTGTGATGTGCATCATTGAAGATCCTCGAGCGCCGTGAGGTACTTTTAAGAGAAGAGAAGATCCTCGAGCCCCGTTCCATCATGGCTAGTTTGTCACTACAATCCATAGCAAAATCACCGCACACATTATTATAAACAAATAATAATCAAAATGTAATTACATATACTAAAAAAATTCCATGGGTCTTCTAGCCTTTATAGCCTCCATCACTGTTTTCGCGGTGAAAATACCTAATAGAGTGAGAAAATGGTCACTATTAAAAAAAATTATAAAAAAAGTTTAGAGCATTTATTTTGACCAAACATTATCATTAATGGTACCTCAAACCTGCAGTTGGTACACAATGGAAAACAGGTACACAATGAAAAACAAATAAACAGGTATACAATTAGGGGCTAACTGAACCCTTTATAAGAAATCATTAATAGACATTCAACAGGTACATAATGAAAAACAAATTAACAGGAATTCAATAAAAGCTTGCCCATTTCACAAAAAGTAGTACCTCAAACCTCCAAAATGGTACACCTCAAACTTGTTAAGAGTATGAACCTTTGCCCATTTCACCATGAACATACATGAAGGGAATTAGTAACCGACAATATTACAAAGATAATTAGACATTAAGCACCGAAAATATTAAATGCAAACCTTAATTCTAATATAGAGAAAAATAAATAAAAACAGAAATTCAAAAGATGCTCCATGTTAAAGTGCAAAGTGCAAACCCCATATTTTCTTGCAAAAAAGGCTAAAAATGCATTATCTTAAGGGTGGGGGGGGGGGGGGGGGGGACCTATAAGCTACCTCTCTACCTCTATGTCCATGTTAAACTGCAAATCTTAAGCTCACTCCCCAATCCAATGGTAGCAAGGGTAAACCCAAGCCCAAGCGAACAGAGCATCAAAAACCCAACTGTTGAATTGCATCAGCCTAAAAATTCAAAGACAAAAACCCAAATATGTAATCGTATGTGTAAAGACCTAATACGAAAAAATATATATATTTATGATGAAATGAATACATTCCAGATCTATGGTTAGACTAAAATCATATTTCTGATCTTCTTAAGAAGTGGACAAAGATATTAGATTACCTGTAGGTGGAGGCGTCACACTACCAATGTGTAGGTGGAGGAAGCACACTACCTTAATTTCAGATATATGTTTTGGTACATCGTTTAGGTGAGGCCGGCGTGTAGGTAGAGGTGGCGCACTACTGACGTGTAGGTGGAGGTGGAGGCAGCGTGTAGGTGGAAGAAAACCATATATTCGCCATGACCCATAACAATGGGTCATGAGGTTTTGATGTCGTCCAGAAATTTTGAGATCTGAATTTAATTTTAAGATCAAAATTTGAAGTGTTTGATGTGGGGATACAGAAGGAGATTGCTTGAGAGATAGAGAGAGAAGGACTTTGCGTGAAGCTTTGTGGACCGTGGAGAAATGAGAGACAGAGAAAGCGTGGAGAAGTGAGAGAATAAAGGGTTTCATCTCTCACCCAAGCGTGTAGAAGTCAGAGAATAAACCCATATGTCCGACTTGGGTGATTTGAGAATCAACCTGCAAACCCCATTCTTAGCCGCGTTTGAGAGAGAGAGAGAGGTAATGGTGTAGTGAGAGGTGAGGGGAGAGAAAAGAGGGTTTTACTTGATCTTGAGAAGAGAAAGATATGGGAATAGACAACACTCTATAATATGTGTAGACGTCTTTACTTTTCTGACCGAGGTGGACGGGTAGTGGTTCTAATTGTACTTTTATCTGATGGAAATGGACAACACTCTTAACGTGTTGTACACCCATTTTCTTGAGCCTTGTTCTCTTTGCTCCGGTTAAGACCAAAACTCATACATTAGTTGTTTAGATCTCAGCCACCAGTTGATAAAGACCAAATCCATGAGATTTAATCTCAACCGTTAATTGGGAAAGACAAAAAAAACCCTCCTCCTTCTTTTATATATATATATATATATATAGAGACACACACACACACACACACACAAGAGGAAGAAAAGATGTCAGGAAACGGGTCCTAGCCCGAGTGTAAAACAACTTTAAAATAGTTTAGCAAGTATTTAAAATGCTTACGAGTTGATAATACATACATGTTAGTACCTCGACACTCACTTGAGAATTCTCACCTCTCAACTAGTGTGCAAGCCAAACGTATTACTGAATTAACCTTGTTAAATCTAACCCAGTTAACTAGTCTAACCACATCCTCATTCGCTAGGCCTAATAAAAGTGATCACATAACCATAGATCATATCTAATGACCCTTTTATTAGGAATATTTTAGCTAGTTATATTCATCTCAATACAGACTTTTAATATTAATTATTTAATTTTATCTACTTACAAGCACAACAGATTAATCACATGTACATATATTTATCACTCATAATATATATATACTAATAAGGAACCCCATATAAATCTATGGTGCTGGCATACTCTTCTATCAAGTCCCCATATCACTCGTACAAAATGGAAATACTAGTTTCGAATCACTCTCAAACTGTATTAACACAAAACACACATATTGGAGGCGAAGTATAGTTCCAAGTCGCTAAGAGGTAAGCACATACCCTCACGTCTCTTAGGATCATCTAACTATCACTCTCGGATATCCTGTACCAAGGATTCTATGTTCTAGGGTACAAGTCAATATCCCCCATAAAGCACCAATCGAGATAAGACTGTCCCGGCGCGAAACCTCCGTGATAGCAAGTAGCGCGAGTATGATTACACAAAAATATACGATATTATATATATATATATATATATATATATATATATATATGCACCCATACATATATTCACGTAATTCAGCTAGGTACGCCCACGACCCATAATATGTTTTAGCTATGCGTAGCATATAACGCTCGAGTTCTACGTATAATTAAATTATTCTTTTTATTCTCTCAATTACTGTGATTTCGTAAGTACTTCTCGACTCTTGAACTGTACCCTCTCGATAAATATAAAATCAGTAGGTGTACCCTCACTGCCCTAGTGGTCTAAGTCTTTCTAAATTCTTCCAAGACCTACTTTAATGTACACACGATTTCTCACTCAATTTATATCCCTGAACCCCACGGTTAAATCTCATATAAACTCGTCTTACCCGGAACCTACTTATACCCTACTTGTGCTTCTCATGTCCCATTTTGATATTTAAATTATGTCCAAAGGTCCTTACACATTTGGAATTGGATTAACATAAAAAAGGGAAAGAAGTTTCAATTTTCTAGAGGAGTATATCGATCGATGAAAAGGGGTCGATCGATCAATCCAGTCGATCGATCGACATTCTTGAGTCGATCGATAGATCAAGCAGGTGTTGGCCCAGTTTATGCAATTCTAACTTATGGGTTTCATCCTATATAAATCCTCAAACCACCATTAACATGTCCCAAACTCTCAACCAAACATCATGAACGCTATATAAACCAATATAGAAGATTTCTAACGTAAAATATTCACAAATTCATCAAGAATCGTCATTAAAGGGGATTAATTCAAGAACTTATCATTTAACCCTAGCTCATCCAATTTTCTCAAGAATTCATTTAATTTCCAGATTTCTATCTCTACTGGGCATCAATTTTGTGGATAATATTCTACATGTGACAGATATCCATCCTAACATGGTTTCTACTCGAAATTTGTAATAAAAATCTCAAAAAATACATTTTATTTTCATGAAGACATAAGAGAATTAATTCCTACACTAGCATGGATGTTTTATCAACTAAAGAATATCAAGTTAGATACTTTCCTGGAAATAAAGGTCTTTTCGGACGGAATTGAGTGGTATAGGAACGTTTCGCTTCTCCTGATCTACGCGTTGGTGGTAAAATTAGTGAGAGTGGTGTAGAGTTGGTGACTCTCCTCCTTGGAAGCCTTGTCTCTTCTGTCTCCCTTAGCCTCTCTGCTACTCAATTATTTCTAAACCCCGAGGACTCTCTCATCCCAGAGATATCAACTCTCTATTTTCGTCATTCATTAAGGCCAAAAATGGAAAATTACCAAAATGCCCTCCCAAATTACCTGTTAGGACTAAAAATGTTCCGAGACCCAAACTAAACCCCCGGGTACACTCTTCTGACTAACTAGACCCTTTAGGACACATTGGCGCACTCGAAATGACCATACGGGTGACTTATAATTAATTTATTATTTTATTCCATTAATTTAGTCCCGACACGACACATACGTGTCCCAACTTAATTCGGTAATAATCATATTATTCACTCATGACAATTTTAATAAATTCAATCTCATATATTACTTTACTCATCTAGTAATATTTAACATTATTTTTACCAATAATTACTAACTCTCGTCATGCTAGTAAATATTTATTTTAAAATTTGGATTAATATTAAATTAATTAATCCCATAATTAAATGCCATAAAAATATGGGGTATACTTCCCCCCTAATAATGAAATTTCATCCCGAAATTCGAAAAATAAGGCATACCTGGTAAAAATAATTCCGGATATTTTTTGCGCATATCTGCCTCGCGCTCCCAAGTGGACTCCTCTATATTATGATTCTCCCACTAAACCCATACAAGTGGGACTACCTTTGACCTCAATTTCCTCTCGCTATGGTCTAGGATAGGCATTGGTCTCTCCTCATAAGAGTTATCAGGCTACAAATCAATCTCATATATCACAATATGAGTATGTGCCAAAGCATCGCGAAGATACCGCCTCAATGACAAAATGTGGAATACATCATGAATACGGTGCAAGTGCTCCGACAATCCAAGTCTGTATGCCACTGGTCCCAAAAGCGCGACACAAAAATCTTGTCTCTATCAGACACTATATCAATGGGCACCCCATGCATCCTCACTATCTCAGCAATAAATAACTGGGCATACTGTCCAGTAGTGTAGTCTGTCTGTACTGGTAGAAAGTGTACTACTTTGGTCAAACGATCCACCACTATCCAAACAGAATCGTGACCTCGCTGTGATGTAGGCAGCCCAGTGATGAAATTCATGGAAATTCTCTCCCATTGCCACATAGGTATCTCCAGCGACTGAAGTAATCCTGGCGATCTGTGGTGGTCCACCATTACCAGCTGACAGGTGGCACACTTGGACACGAACTCTGCAATATCCTTCTTCATCCCACTCCACCAGTACTACCGCCTCCTATCTTGGAACATTTTATCCTTTTCGAGATGTACCATAAATCTGGACCCGTGCGACTGCATCATCACTTCATGATGTAAATCTTCTCCCTTCGGGACCACCAATCTCCCATTAAATCGCAAACCCCCATCTGAACTTACTGAATAGGACTCAACACCCTCAGCTAGGAGCCATACAATCTGATCTTGATAAAACATATCAGTCGCTTGTGCCTGGATCACCCTCGTAACAATTTATGGTGTGACCGTTATAACAGATATAAAGGATCGGGCCACTGCGTCCTGGTGTCCCAATTCTTTCCACTTCACCTTCCACACTTTCGCCAACTCATTTACTGGACTATGACTTAACGCATCGGCAACCACGTTATCTTTCCCCAGATGATATTGTATCTTGAACTGATAATCCTTCACAAACTCTAACCACCTGCGCTGGCGCATGTTCAACTCCCGCTAAGTGAACAACTATTGCAGTGACTTGTGATCTGTGAATAGGCGGAATTTCTCCCACAATAAGTAGTGTCTCCAAATTTGCAAGGCAAACATGACTGCTTCTAGCTCCAAGTCATGGGTGGGGTAACTCCTCTCGTGAGGTTTAAGCTTACGGGAGGCATAAACTATCGCTTGCTCCTCCTGCTGAAGTACTCCATCGATTCCCTGTAGAGAGGAATCAGTATACACCAGGTACTCCA
The DNA here is from genome assembly GCA_949130495.1 of Sambucus nigra. Lineage (NCBI taxonomy): Eukaryota > Viridiplantae > Streptophyta > Magnoliopsida > Dipsacales > Adoxaceae > Sambucus > Sambucus nigra. The sequence goes on along the minus strand of OX422207.1, from coordinate 500,422,716 downwards.
CTCCTGGCCTGGGTAAAGCAAGAACGGGTGCCAAAGTCTACTTATCCTTTAGCTCATTGAAAGCTAATTGATAAGTGTCATCCCATATGAATGGTACGCCTTTGCGTGTCAAATTCGTCAATGGTCCCGTAATTTTTGAGAACCCACGGATGAACCGCCTGTAATACTCGACTAACCCCAAGAATCTACGCACTTCTGTCAGTGTTATGGGCTGTTCCCACTCCCTCACTGTCGACACTTTGATTGGGTCCACTGATATCCCTAATTCTGACACAACGTGCCCCAGAAACTTCACCTCTCGTAACCAAAATTCACAGTTCTCATACTTGGCATACATTTGATGCTCTCGTAGAGTCTAAAGAACCCGTCTCAAGTGCTCGGCATGCTCCTCCCCAGTCTGTGAATAAATTAGGATGTCATCTATAAAGACGATGACAAACTAATCTAAGAACTCTCTGAACACCCGGTTCATCAAGTCCATGAATACAGCTGGAACATTTGTCAGCCCAAAATAAATGACCCTGAACTTATAGGACCCATACCTCGTCAAGAAAGAAGTCTTTGATACATCCTTCTCCCTAATCCGTAACTGATGGTATCCCGATCTCAAGTCTATCTTTGAAAAGAAGGCAGCTCCCCTCAGTTGGTCGAACAAGTCATCGATTTGGGGAAACATATACTTATTCCGTATCGTGACCTTGTTCAACTTTCGGTAGTCCACGCACAATCTCAATGAACTATCTCTCTTTTTAATAAATAATGCGGGATCACCCCAGGGTGAGGTACTCCTACGAATAAAGCCCTATCCCAACAGATGCTCAATCTGATCATGCAACTCTATCATCTCAGCATGAGTCATATGGTATAGTGCGTGGGCTATCGGTCGAGTGCCCGACATCAAATCTATAACGAAATCTATCTCTCGACTAGGAGGTAGTCCCAGGATCTCCTGGAACACATCAGAAAACTCTCGAACAACCGAAATCGAGTCCAGGGGAATCACTATCTCCTTAGAGGTCTCCTCCTTTATGTAATATAAATGGGTGGACGATCCTCCCTCAGGGCGAGGCATCGCCACCAAGAACATCTCCTGGCCCGGTATGGTAAAGATAATACTCCTACTCAAACAATCTATCATGGCTCTATACACAGCAAGCCAATCCATTCCAATAATGGTATCATGCTCATGCATATCTAAAACTAGTATGTCTGCAGGTAATATCAAGCTACCAATCTCTATACGTACTCCCTGACATATAAAGAAAATTAAAGACCCATTTCCTAGTGGTGAATCTACACATGTCACTGTACTCTCTGCCGTGTCGAATAACCCCGTGGCCCGTGCAAAGATAGTGGATATAAAATTGTGTGACATCCCAATATCAAATAAAATACGCCCCATAGTGCCATGGATAGGAAACGTACCCTCAACTATGAGTGGTGCCTGAGGTGCTATTGGCTGGTGGACGTTATAAACACGTCCATACTGTAATTCCCCCTGCTGAATGGGGACTGCTGGGATGGCTAGTAAAGCTGGAATCTGAGGTGGTGCTGGCAGGGCGACTGGGAAGAGCGGTCTCTACGGCTCCTGACGGGCACCCTGCTGTTGTGGGGCCCTATCCCCCTCTGGGAAATCCTGGTGCCTATGACCATTATTTTCGTAACCAAAACACCTGCTCCTGAATTTTCCTCCCCTTTGTCCCTGCTGATCTCGACCCTGATGGCCGTTACCACCCCTCTATTGGCCCTACTGCTGGCCCTGCTGGTAACGATGTGGTCCCTGCTGGCCATGCTGACTAGACTGGACCTGATGGCTCCGTCTAAACTCCCCATATCCCTGCCTGAAATCATCGTATCGAAATCTCTTGGCAGGGTCCCCTAATGGGAACTCTGCTCACTATGACGGACTTGTCCCTGAGCTACTGGTGCCCCGCCGACACTACTACCTCCTGTCCGGCCCTGCTGGCTGGACTCCCATGCTCACTTGCTTCCCTGCTGATGGAAGCGGTGATCCTGGCAATACAACAGAGCAACGTTGAGTACATAGGTGTAAGTACCCAACGACAGATTACTTATGAGATGCTGACAATCCTCCAGGTCAGCCCATCCATGAACATCAAGATTTTATTTTCCTCAATAGGTGCCTCATTCGGAACTATAGTGAGAAGTATCGTGAACTCCTCGTCATATTCTGCAACCGTCATACTTTCCTACTTAAGATTCAACAATTTTCGCCTCAACTCAGTCTGCACGGCGGAGGGAAAATATTTGCGGTCGAACCGCACCCAAAAAGTTTGAATCAACATACTGTCTCTCTCCTCTAAGGTGGTAGTGTCCTCCCACCACTGTAAGGAGGCTCCTACTATCTTGAAAGAATCCATTAACTGTCTCTGAACGTCTGAGCACTCATACATGCGTAGATGCCTATGGATGTCCTTCTTCTATTGGCTAGCGATGACAATGTCGTAATTGCCCGAAAACTCTGAAGGATGTGCCTTTTGAAATGCATACCTAACCCTCTTCCATGCCGTGGGAAGCTGTGCTAGCACTGGAGCTACTGCCTGCACCTGGGGTGGGTCCTGCTTTACCACCGTTAACGCTGCATTCAGCACTTGAGAAACTATAGCGGCGACCTCAGTTGCATTCATCATTCCCTGAGCCTGAGCTACTGGTTGCTCGGGCTAGGCATTTCTATCTTGGGGTGCTCGTCTCGGAGGCATCTGAAACGAGAAGAAATTTTATTAGTCCATAATTATTATTAAATCTCAAATAGCTGAAGAGGTAATCATATGAACAAGAATACAACAGTCCTAAAATAAGGCTCTATATCAAAGAGGCTAAGCTGAAAGAACAATAAGTCGTACATATCCTAAAGGTCACTAGAACCTGATGCTCTGATACTACCTGTGATACCCCACCTAATTAAATACCGGTTGATCAGTCCATTATTAAATTAAGTCAAAGTGTCCGGTTGGTTCATTCTTAGCATCACCGTCGTAGAACAATTTTCTTTATTAATCACCTAATAAATAATTAAGCTAAGTGTTAAAACATTTAACTTTATTTATTAAACTCCATTGTTAAAATCTTATGCAAAAACCCATTTATGAATAATGTTAACGATAAAAATCAAACCATTTAAGTGAAATAAGCCAACTAAATTAATCAATCCAAATAAGTATCCACATTTAAGGTCAACGTAATAGATGAAACAATCCCAAGTAAAAAATGAATACTAAAATAATAAGAGAGTAAAAAACCTCTATCAAGTCTAAACAGAATCTGGAAATGGGTGACACATTCCCTAACTAAAAAGACTAAATAGAAAGCTGAGAAGTCAAAGGAGGAATCGTCTACTGCAAAGACCTGCAACTCCCATACAAGTTGCAACACGTCCACTGACCAATGAACTATGCCTGACGCCCCTGTGGCTGGGCACCTATAATATATATACAAGAGGAAGAAAAGATGACAGGAAACGGGTCAGATCCCGAGTGTAAAATAACTTTAAAATAGTTTAGCAAGTAATTAAAATGCTTACCAATTGATAATACATACATGTTAGTACCTCGACACTCACTTGAAAATTCTCACCTCTCAACTAATGTGCACACCTAATGTACTACCGAATTAACCTAGTTAAATCTAACCTAGTTAACTAGTCTAACCATATCCTCATTCACTAGGCCTAATCCAAGTGATCGCATAACCTTTTACAAGGAATATTTTAACCTAGTTATATTGATCTCAATACAGACTTAAGTTCTCAACCGCTAAATTCATTTAATATTAATTATTCAATTTTATCTACTTATATTCACAGTAGATTAATCACATGTATATATATTTATCACTCATAATATATATGCTAATAAGGCACCCCACATAAATCTATGGTGCTGACATACTCTGCTATCAAGTCCCCTTATCTCTCGTACAAAAGGGAAATACTAGGTCCGAATCACTCTCGAACTGTATTTACACAAAACACACATATTGGAGGCGAAGCATAAATCCAAATCTCTAAGAGGTCAGCACATACCCTCACGTCTCTTAGGACCGTCTCACTATCACTCTCGAATAGCCTGTACCAAGGATGCTACGTTCTAGGGTACAAGTCAATATCCCCCATAAAGCTCCAATCGAGATAAGACTATCCTGGCGCGAAACCTCCATGATAGCAAGTAGTGCGGGTATGATTACACAAAAATATACCACATATATATATATATATATATATATATATATATATATATATATATATATATCTGTGTGTGTGTGTGTATGTGTGTGCACCCATACATATATTCACGTAATTCAGCTAGGTACGCCCACGACCCATAATATGTTTTAGCTATGCGTAGCATATAATGCTCGAGTTCTACTTACAATTAAATTATTCGTTTTATTCTCTCAATTACTGTGATTCCGTAAGTACTTCTCGACTCTCGAACTGTACCCTCTCGATAAATATAAAATCAGTAGGTGTACCCTCACTACCCTACTGGTCTAAGTCTTTCTAAATTCTTCCAAGACCTACTTTAACGTACGCACGATTTCTCACTCAATTTATATCCCCAAACCCCACGATTAAATCTCACATAAACTCATCTTACTCGGAACTTACTTATACCCTACTGGTCATTCTCATGTCCCATTTTGATATTTAAATCATGTCTAAAGGTCCTTACACATTTGGAATTGGATTAACATAAAAAGGGGAAGAAGTTTCAATTTTCTATAGGAGTCAATCGATCGATGAAAAAGGGTCGATCGATCGATCCAGTCGATCGATCGACATTCTTGAGTCGATCGATAGATCAAGTAGGTGTTGGCCCAATTTTTGCAATTCTAACCTACGGGTTTCATCCAATATAAATCCTCAAACCTCCATTAACATGTTCCAAACTCTCAACCAAACATCATGAACATTATATAAACCAATATAGAAGATTTATAACATAAAACATTCACAGATTCATCAAAAATCGTCATCAAAGGGGATTAATTCAAGAACTTATCATTTAACCCTAGTTCATCTAATTTTCTCAAGAATTCATTTAATTTCCATATTTCTATCTATACTGGGCATCAATTTCGTGGATAATATTCTACATATGACATATATCCATCCTAACATGATTTGTACTCCAAATTTGTAATAAAAATCTCCCAAACAATATTTTATTTTCATGAAGACATAAGAGAATTAATTCCTACACTAGCATGGATGTTTTATCAACTAAAGAACAACAAGTTAGATACTTTCCTGGAAACCAAGGCCTGGTCCGACAAAATTGAGTGGTATAGGAATATTTCCCCTCCCTTGATTTACGCGTTGGTGGTGGAATTGATGAGAGCGGTGTAGGGTTGGTTGCTCTCCTCCTTGGAAGCCTTTTCTCTTCTCTCCCTTAGCCTCTCTGCAACTCAAATGATTCTAACCCTCGAGCACTCTCTCTTCCCACAGATATAAATTCTCTATTTTCGTCATTAATTACGGCCAAAAATAAAAAATTACCAAAATGCCCTCCCGAATTACCGGTTAGGCCAAAAAATGTCCCGAGATCCAAACTAAACTCCCGGGCACACTTTTCTGACTACCTTGACCCTTTCGGACACATTGGCGCACTCTAAATGACCATATGGGCGACTTATAATTAATTCATTTTTTTATTCCATTAATTTAGTCCCGACACGACACATGCTCATCCCGACTTAATTTCTGTAATTATCGTATTATTCACTCGTGATAATTTTAATAAATTCAATCTCATATATTACTTTACTCATTTAGTAATATTTAACATTATTCTTACCAATAATTAATAACTCTCGTCACGCTAATAAATATTTATTTAAAAATTTGAATTAATATTAAATTATTTTATCCCAATTTAATTTAATTAATCCCATAATTAAATGCCATAAAAATATGGGGTATTACAATTTGATTCCTTTCAAGCAATCCTGGAAAAGTGTAAAATTACTGCGTTTGATTTGAGAATAAGTTGTATGAAAATGAGGGAGCCAATGGAATCAGATTACCTTGTAGGAAAGTGGGTGGAATCTAAATTCATCCAATATAGGTGAGATTCTTATTTTCCCATATGAATCATTACAAATAATTTTTGTGGACACAAAACGCCCTTAAAAATATTAAATTATAAAAAGTACCCAGAAATTCTAAATACTTATTTTGTGAAGATAACTTTGTTATGTTAGTTTGTATTAAATTTAAAGGCATTTTTTTCTACTCATTTAATAATTAATTTGATCAACTTACAATATAATACAAATATATCTACAATAAATTATTATATTTATTAAATATTGGAAAATATATATTTAAAAAAAATATATTTGACTTCATATATTTATAAATAGTGAACCATAATATTGTGTATATATGTGTGTGTGTGCATCTCTCTCTCTCTCTCTCTCTCTATATATATATATATATATATATATATATATATATATAGGGTGTGGCTATCCGCACACCCTAAACATCTTCCCCCACACCCTTTTCAATATAAAGACAAAAATACCCTTTTCCATTTCATTAAAACATAACACTAGTTTAGGTCAAATAAAATTTACATTTTAAGATAAAATATAATTTTACTATTAATATTATTTTAATTTTTTACTTTAACATATTACTATTTTTTTAATTAGATTATAGTACATTTCATAGATTTATTAGATTTTGCTACATATTTCGTCGCTAAATTTGAAACTTACTCCACAAAAATGATATTTGGTGATATTTAAAAAGTTTTTAACTCAAAAAAACTAATAATGAAAAAAATAGCTTTTTAACAAAAAAACAGTTTTTAACATAATAAAAGTAGTTTTAACGATTTTTTTTAACAAAATTAAAACTACTTATAAGAAAAAAAACAACTATAAAAAAAAATTTCTAATAAAATAGAAGAGTTTTTACCAATTTTTAACAAAACAAAACAGTTTTTAAAAATCACTTTTCAAAGAATAAAATTATTTAAAAACTGTTTTGTTTTGTTAAAAAAATGTTTTTTTGAAAACAACTTTTTTTATAAACTGTTTTTATTTTGTTAAAAAAATGTTTTTTTCGTTAAAACTGTTTTTATTTTGTTCAAAACAGTTCTATTTTTAAAAAAAAAAATTTGCTCAAAATTGTTTTTGTTATATATTTGTAGTTCAATTTTGAATAAGAAAAAAACACCAACAAAAAAAAAACAATAGGGTGTTCAGGTAATAAAAACACCTTCAATTTTGTATTATACGATTAAAAACATAAAGGGTGCTATGTCCTAAAAAAAAAATTTGGGTGTTTAGGTAATAAAAATTCAAAATTCATGACACCCTTCAATTTTGAATTTTAGTAGAACGTAACAACCTTTATGTTAGTTATACAATCTATAAAAAAAAGTTGTTTTTAAAAAAATATTTTTTTAACAAAAGAAAACAATTTTAACATTTTTGTTGAAAATACAATTTTGTTAAAAACTGCTCTTTTTTCACTAAAGTATTTTTTATTTTTCTAAAATAATTTTTAAACAATTTTATCCTTTGAATAGTGGTTTTTTAAGATATTGTTTCTTTGTTATAAACTGTTTTTATTTTTGTTAAAAACTGTTTTTTTTTTGTTAGAAATTGCTAAAAACTCTTCTTTTTTAGTAGAAATTATTTTTTATAATTGTTTTTTTCTTATAAGTAGTTATAATTTTGTTAAAAAAATCGTTAAAACTGCTTATATTATGTTAAAAACTGTTTTATGTATAAAACTGTTTTTTTTCATTATTAGTTTTTTTGGGTTAAAAACTTTTTAAATATCACCAAATATCATTTTTTGTAGAGTAAGTTTCAAATTTAGCGACGAAATATGTAGCAAAGTCTAATAAATTCATGAAATGTATTATAATCTAATTACAAAATTAGTAATATGTTAAAGTAAAAAATTAAAATAATAGTAATAATTAAATTATATTTTATCTTAAAATGTAAATTTTATTTTACTTAAAATAATGTTATGTTTTAATGAAATGGGAAAGGTAATTTTTGTCTTTGTATTGAAAAGAGTGAGGGGGAAGATGTTTAGGGTGTGGGGATAGCCACACCCTCTCTCTCTCTCTCTCTCTCTCTCTCTCTCTCTCTCTCTCTCTCTCTCTCTCTCTATATATATATATATATATATATATATATGATTGCTAAAGGGTATTATTTGTATATATTATACATTCCCATATTACTTTCCATGCATGAACCAAACCCAGAATTTTGATTCTTAATAGGAATTCATTGATTAACCAAACATAACGAAAGGATTTAGAATTCTGGAAAAAGGTTTCATGATAATCACTTTTTCGATAATCACAATCCATCAAAAATATTACCGCGAACCAAACTGAGCGTAAGAGCAATGAGATTCACTTAAATGTCCATGACGCGTCTATGTCGGTGTCGCCTTTCATATTATTGATTTGCAAAGACATGTTACTCATGCATGCGGGGAGTTTTTTTTTTTTTTGCCACAAGTTCGAGTCTCCTTAGGAGGGGCTTGAACGCTTGACTCTTGCTAGCCAAGGGTCGTAGGTAACCATCGGAGCAAACCCCTTTGATTTATGAATGCGGAAAGTTACCAGTCACTAGCAGCAAGAGGAATGATTTCAGTGGCCACAATTCATTGAATGGGAGTTTTATTTTCTATGACACAATTCAAATCTTCAATTTTCAATGTAGAACGAAAAATTGAAGTGTTAAAGTGACATCGTAATATTAAACGTTGACGAAAGAGGATATGGAATGAGAGAAGAAACGAGCCCTGATTATAGAAAACACTATTCCTCTTTGAGAAATTTCCCCCGGACCCCTTATATTCTTACAAAAATTAGAAGCACTCGCCCTGCATTTGAGTATGTACCCTAAAACTCTCTTTTCCAAACGCAAACCCAAAACCATATAACAACTTTCTTTTGCAATTTGAAATATAAGCTGCTGTAGTTCTACTCCTCAATTCAGCTATTTTCTTTGCAATCAAACAATGCACCATTACAGTTACCTTCTCTCATATGATCAATCATATTATGGACGTACAAAACATTCACGTTTAAACTAAGCATACCAAACATCTTCTAGTGGATATATGAAAAAAAGGAGAAAAGTTGACAAGATATTGATTGAACATATTATAAGATTTAGAGATTATGAATAGAGAGATTTAGTACATCTTTGCCCCCAAAGTGTGTGCCTCCAACCAACATATTGCAAAAGAATCTTAGCTTTTAATTGGCTCCACTGCACAAGCCCAAAGGGGCACCCCACCCCATGTGTAAAAGGGTCCCCATTTCATTTTGTTTGATGCTCAAGTGCTTGTCTTTGCTGTTGTTTCTTCCACTCCCCCTTTGTGTTTGTATTGTTATATATTTATTTTTTCTTTCCTCTCCTCTTCAAACCCACATTATGCTCCAAAGAGGGTACCTAAACCATGTGATCCGGTGACTGCCTGGCCACAATGGGGATGAAACTTAGTCTACATTGTGGGGTTGATGATATAAGGGTCTGCTTCTCATATGTCAGAAACCAACAATTGAATTTGTGCACAACTGCATGTTACCCCCTCGTGGGGTTATCGTAATCGTCCTCGGGTATGATAATGAAAAATTGACTACTGCCCGATACCCAACTGACCCCAACCTTACATTCTGCTACCATAAATTTAAAAAGATGTTCAACTTTACATCAATCAAGTCTCCACATTTCCTTGTGGGTACCCGACCTTTTTGCTTTTATGTTTGCATTCTTTTATAGACACCCAAGTGTGATATTCATAATATAATAACAACATAATTCAAACAAATTTGAGTTAAGTAGAATGGAGAGAACAGAAAAAAACGTAGAAAAAAAATAAGGAAATTAAAACAAAGCCTAGATAAAGACTTCTACTACAACTGATAATTTTTTAAATCTACACATGACATTGGTAGACCTTAATTAAGGTGGGAGAAACTCAAAAAACCATGGAGACTTTCTGAGTCTCAACACGGGAGGAACAATCGTTAGGACAGTTGAACCAAAGCTCCCTAAAGCAGACAACTATAACAAAAGTGGATAAGTCGCTCACAAAGGAGATGAAAGAAATAACATCAAACGGAGCCTACAAATACAATAAAAAACAGCAAATACCAAAAATATAAACAAACAACACATCTTCAAAATTATAAGTCTGAACTACCACCAAAAGGGTAGTTCTTGTCACAACATCTGTTCTTTGAGCGGATATTTCACAGTCGAGGAGAGAGATTCACACGAGTCACCACAACGACTGACCAAACCAGGGAAGAACCACGAGACGAGTTTGGATTTGAGGGACTCTTGTGGGACTCCCCCACTCTCACCGAAAGTGAGAGGTAGGAGGGGTGGCTAGAGAAAAAAGTAAGGGATGGAGGAGAGAGGGACGATTTAGGGCCGACTGTGTTTTTAGAGAGAGGTGAAAGCGTGTGACACTATTTAATTCAATGATGTAATTTTTAGACACTTACCTTAACCCCTATTATTATTTGTTTCATCAAGTTTCACCCATAAACTATTTTATCACACAACCTTCGCTTTTAACATAGTTCACTTAAACCTGATATGAAAAAGTTCTCTCCATTTTCTTATATAGAAACACACAATGCACAACCATGCAGTATTGTTCTAATAACTAACATTAAGTAAAATAACATTTCATAAAATCAACAATTATGAGGTTATTTTGCTCTCAGATTTGGCATACCATGTGCGACAGTGACTACAAATGCGCAACAAACTAACCGTCACGGGAAGCTTGGCGCTGCAGTTGGAATGACGCTCTATCTCTACCCTAATTTTACTAAATATTTAAGAATAATGCCAAATTTTATGAATGATTTCAAATTTGGCATAGTTCCAAATTTATTGAACTATTCCAACAATTGATCTATTTAACCGAATTGCTTGGAAATGCATTTAACATCATAAATCAAAATGAAAGTATGATATAGAAGGAAACAATACCATCTGAACCATAAGTTTAATACATTTACTAGGGACTAGTCTACGCATTTTCGAACAAAATTATGTCTCGGGATCATCATCACTAACATCATATCTCCCGTAGGCTTAACATATAGCACCATGATCTAATTAAGGCTCTTCCCACTACATAGGCTTCCATAGGAGTCTTGCATAATCTGTCATACATCCTCTCTTTTAGGCATGCGAGAGTCTGGCATGATGGCTCAATCGACCTTTGGGCGTCCTCCGACATCATTGGCATAAATTAATCAAGTTTGTAACCTTAATAAAATTGGAGAAAAAAGTTCTTAGACAAGATATATGAAATGACATAAGTACTCTAAATGTCTATCAAATATCAGGCATTATATCCGTCACAACCAACTCGGCTACTTGCATAATGAGTCGATACTCCTCCACCATCTGCATGATGACAACATGCTCTATCCAATCCTCGCCAATAGAAACACTCTTGTACCGTGCTCATCAAAGTATACCCTAAACCTTTGACACTATTAAGAGTGAGGGATATGTATCTCTAGGCATATGTCATGGGTGTGCATAATAGGAAAATAGTCTCCCTATAGACATAATACCAATGACCCCTCCTTAAACATCCCCATCATATATCTTAGTTGAGATGGATGTAAACACAACTAATAAAATTTGGCCACTTTTTAGGATCTCGTTGGTGTGCGATGTACTCTATTCGCAAGTGGTCGTATATCATGTTTATAAATGGCAGGGATGGGACAACTTGAAATCTCACATGCTGACGTCGAGACTGACCCCCAAAGTACTACATATGAATATGGTACTTAGTAGATAAAATAACTAATTTCTTAGCAACAATGTAGGAAAACACTACTTCATTTATCTCCAAATTTTGGATCTTTAGCCAAGGTCAACATATTATTTTCGCATCTCTTGTCGAGTATGGGACATAAGGAAGTTGTGATCGTTCTGCTTTCTTTCAATCCCACAATTATCACTCATCCACTCTAGAATGTGGGGGTTTAAATAAACATCACATCACCCCAATCCATCTCTAGGTGCATACATTGTAGGTACTCGAACAAAAAAAAAAGTGCAAATAATGAAAATTAATTTAATTTACTACAGTGACTAAATTTAAATTTGTTGTGGGGGAGATTAGATGATAAAATAATATATTTAAATTTGCATGCAGAATTTAACCGGATTCATTGATCTATGACAATGAATGTAGCGATACCTAATACATGTCGTATTAGTAAATAATGTCTAAACAAGTATATGGATGGACCATGGTGGCGTTGTCCTAGTTCTATCGATCAAATTTCCCCAAGGCAATCTATGGGGCCACTCGCACACCATTGTTTCTATTTATGAATACAAACTATCCAAAAGCATAAAACTCTAATGCCCTCAAGTACGATACAAAATCATCGGGTACCATGTTATCCTTCACTATAAGCTTTTGTGGCCTAATATATATTGGTTAGATTGTATTCGAATTAATATATGTAGCCTCAAAGTAAAGGATATAATACCAGGTGTATTAAAAGGTGTCATGGCCACTGTTGACTGACACGATATCACCCCCACCCAACCTGCAACTTCGTGAGCAAGGTGAAGGCCTAAGGGTGAATCCTATCTCCCACATGAAAAGTGGAATGTGTGAGTCATGATCCACGACCTCCTGATCATGGAAATAATGATGTCTCAATCAATATAATTAATGATCACACTAACAATGTTCCTCATAGCACTTGCGTTAATATGGAGAACGATCAAATGTCACCCTTCTCCTGCACGAAACGTACCCACACCACCATTTACGAATAGGCGCCATCACACAACGTAATTTTATGTCCCAAGTTTCTCACATAATTAATTAATGAGAACCTCTAAATTTTTTACAATTTTTACATCTCAAACACGGTATACAAGTTGTTCACAAATGCCCTTGATGAGCCTCACGCCTTTGGTGACCGTGTAAGGGCATGCTTGCATAATGCCATCGCCATCAAGACATCCAAATTCATCATTCTCATGGTGAGCCACACAATTGGACGAAGTACAATGTAAATCAGTCTTTTCTCCATGCACAAACATTTAAACTTTGACGATCGCAAAGTATAGGGTATATAGGGACAGGTTTAGAGAAAATTGTAGATAAAATGATAAATAGAAGGTTGTGGCACTTGAATTACGACCATACAGTGAAATATTGGGTTTCACGCCAGTCCCTCTCTCATCACTTCAGTTTTCGCGCAAAGGTTCCTACCAAAACATTACAAGTGCTACGAGAATCCTAATTACACCCTACACTTTAGAGAATGAACTTTCTTATGGTGGGAAAAAATATCTTTATCTCATTTTTCCTTTGAACAATGACATGATGCTCTAGAGATGGTCTAAAAGTGCACACCACCACAATATTTAAATGATTAAATTTTCCTTTTGATAATTATTTTTTTTAATAATTTAATTAATAATGAAATACTATCTTAATATATAATTAAATCGTACATCATAATCATAACCATCTTCAACAAACAACTAGTAGGAAAATAAGAGTTACAAAATTGCATTCAACTAAATTCGTACAATGTTTAGATGAGATAAAATCATCGCAACATCCACAAAAAATAACAAAAAATTGAAGAATTTTTCAAAATGTTATAGCCCACTCATATAAAGGGCGACCAACGGTTATTGCAAAGATTTATCCTTTCAAATATTCAGGTTTCTAAAGTTAAAATTTATATATTGAACTTCACAAACAAAAATAGAAGAATTTTTTTTTAACAAAAATATTCTTAATCATCATAAATTGAAACCCGAAACATCCGAGCCAACCTTAATCAAACTAATCTAATCCTTTCACGAAAAAGAAAATCGTATATATATATATATATATATATATATATATATATATATATATATATATATATATATATATATATATATATATATAATCTAATAGACCTAAGCTCCATGTGCTAGGGCAAGACGGTGGCAAAACTAACAATGTGCGATGACGGGGGTATGGAATATAGGATCATGGGTAGGATACGGAGAAGGGAGGTGGAGAAGCCTTCGTAATGAGGGTTCTGTGTGGATGTGGACGCATGCGTGCATGTGTGTGTGTGTGTCATACACACATACATACATAATCTCTAATTTTACTCTTCCTAAATTGTAGATATTGAACACAAACTAAACTACCCACCTCTTGGTTTATAGGAATCGAAAGTGAGAAAAAATTGACTCAGCTTTCCAAATGAGAAAATTAAGGAAGGTCCGAATGAATCCTGGGCGAGAAGACCTCACATGAGCATTATTGTGTGTGTGTGCGTGCGTGCGTGTGTAGCCCTGATCCTATGCCGATCAATTTAAGGACAACTCTATGAGGATCATTTATTTTAAACTAGTAAAAAGAATATTTTGATATATTTTTATGGGGTATTTAAATATTTCAGGGTGCCCACAAAAAAAAATAAATCATAATGTTTTTTTTACTATTTTAAAAAAATCGGTAAACATATGTCAATTCTTAAATTGCTTAAAAACTGACATATTTTGATCGATTTTTTTATATTAGTAAAAAAATTATTTTTAGCTTAGTTTTTTTCTCGGTACGTGAAATGTTTAAATACGTCATAAAAAGTCAACTCAAAATATTTTTTTTACTATTTTAAATAAATTGATTCACATAGAAATAGTAGAGAGAGAGAGAGGTTTAGTTTTTTTTTTATAACTTGTTTGGTAAAAGTTTTATTTGTTTGGCAATCGGTTTGGTGTTTCGGTATATGTATTGGTTATTCTCAATCTAAATAAATCTAATTTCTGGAGCTTATTTTGAGTTATTTTACCGTGTATATTTCTTTTTACACTGGTACTTAACACTGTAATGTAAAGTGTAGCGGGTCAAGGGGTATGAGGGGGTAAAGTGGTGTGTAAAATAATTTTGGGGCAACCCATTAGAGTGACAAACATGAGAAACCTATAAGATAATGTATTCTTCTTTCATCAACTATATTCTGTCACGGAATGCTAGATTTATTTATTTTTTCCTTCGAAAAATGTTAGGCATCTTATTCTCCATTTGAAGATTTTAGAATAAATTGTATTCGGGAAATGAACGCACGCTCATAAGCCAATTAATTTTGTTTTCCATCTCATACTCGGTCTGAAATCTTGCATGGCTCACATTTTAACAAGAAGTGGGGACCGAGACGTTTTATGGAAACAAAAACATAAAAGATGAAGAATCTTGTTACCAACGAACTAGCTACACACAAAAATGCCATCTTTTCTAGTTCACGTTTAATTATGTATTAATTTTAGTTCGTGGCAGCATAACACTTTAAGGGCATTTTTTTTAAGGCATGTCTTAAATAAATTCTCGACCAATTCTTAATATGTGTTGTTCAAATCTTTTTATTTTGTTTCAAAAAGTCACTCACCACATAAAAATATTTAAAAAAAAGGATCTCCGGTGAGGCTCCTCGGAGTTCCAACAATATGCGTACACCTTTAAAAATAAAAAAATATTAATTAAATGAGTGTTTAAGGAACTTTTTGGAACTAAATAAAAAAAGTTGAACTAAATGTGTATTAAAAAATATTTGAGAGACTTTTTGATAATTGATATTATTTTTAATTCAAATTGGCACCCAATGTGTTTCTTACTATGTTGCAATAATAACCTTTATAAACAATTTATAATATCTACCACGAAAAAAATGCGAATGGTTTTAGGACGAGTAACCAATTTACAAAAACGAACCATTGCAAGCTAAATATTGAGTTTGCTTTAAGAACATAAACAATTTTATTTCATGGATGCAACGTATAACTTGTGGTTGAAACATATGCATGTTAGCATAAGTTACTCAACCAGACATCTATCAAGCAACCAAAGAATGTAGATTATTTTCGGAGAAACTAATATTCAAGTCAATTCTGAAGCTTTATTTTGTCATATATAAAGAATATCCTGTAGCCAAGGTATAATACAATTTCATGGAAATTTACACACAATTGTGAATGGGTTGCAAGCATGTTAACGAGTTTCAAATGATATGTTTGGTATGATATCGTATCCACCCATAAAGACCTTAATAGGCTAAGGTTCTACTCATTTAATATCATTTCTTTCGGTATTAAACATGGATTCATTGCAATAAGTTATAACTCTTACGCATTGGCATGTTTTGTTGCGCAAATTGTTTCATTATTTAAATTGATTTGAATTAGTGAATTGTAAATGAGTAAATTTAAAATGAGTTTAAATTAATTTTACGCAATATTTGATAATCTAAAATTGATGTTAAGGTTTAGAAAAAAAAAAGTTCTAAGGGTAAGAATGAACATCTCATATTTCAAATCCATTTATTTCACGTTTTTTGTGAAATGTTGCAATTTCAAATTTTACAAATGAACTAAGATAAGTCTGAATCATTTTATTAATAAAATTAAACATAATTTATTCACCAATTTATAAATATGATAATTTATAAATTGGACAATTCATAATTTGGAGAGAAGCAAAGTGAATTTTTGAGTATATACATGGGCACAGTTCAAATACCAATTCCGAGTTAGTTTTTCTTGAAAAGTAAGACAAGAGTTTAGTCGTTATGATTGCGGGACCACACACCCAACACTTATATAATATAATAATATAAAAATGATGTCTCTAGAAGTGATTTTGCCATGTGTCTCAGAATTAATGCATTAAAGTCTCTGAAAATACAAGCTTTTGCCTCAAATGAAAATACATCCTTCCTATACAACTAATGGTAAAAATCAAAAGTCATTGAGAGACTAAATTCTTTCATTTTTCTCTTTTTGGGTTAGTCTCTTGAAATGGTGGGTGGTGAAAATGCATGATAAAATATGTTCAGTTTAAAAAATTGACATGGAGCTATAGAATAAATTTTGATTTTGTTCAGAGTGTTTTTTTTGTGAGGACTGTAATAGTGTTATTTTTTGGGAATAACTTCGATTGAAACTTTTTATACATAATTCACACTGAAATGTTGATTTTGTTAGTGATAAGTATAATCTATGCTGCTCTGTTTTAAAGGAAATGAGGTATGCTTTTATATTTCATATTATTGCCTTTTAAATAAAAAATACAATATTCCATCTTGGGTTGCGAAATTATTTTTGTGCTTAGATATATGTTTGACAATTTTATTTTCACTCATTTACACGTTCCCTTTCATACAAATTACATCATTTATTCTTTATTTTCTTAAAAATAGAGGTTAAAATATTATTTATTTAAAGTTGATTAAGTGTCTAAATAAAATACTTTGAAATATATATATGATAGTAATTATCATAATTATATAGGCTTAATGACAGAGTCTCATTTTTCTCTCTATATGTTACTAGTACTTATATAATGTGACAAATGGACATAAAAATATAATTATGTCTTAAATAAATAAGTCTCTCATACTAACTTTAGAATAATCATCTTTACTCAAAAAGTATAACTATGTAATTAATTTATAATTTTAAAATAGAGGCATGTTCGTAACCATTTAACTCATTCTCTTCATTTCAAATTTATTTTAGTTTAAATGTAAGAATAATAATTTATATATCACATATGCGTTACAAATAAAATTATAGCATGTAGGGGCATAATGCGGAGTTTAAAACTAGTTGCCATGAATTCCCCTCCCTCTATCTAGTGCATTGATGACAGAAGTCGGATTCTTATAACCGTGGTACTCAACTAACATAGAAGCCTACTTATTTTTAATTTTAAATAATAGCTTTAATAAAAAATCTTTTAGATAATTTTTATTTTGTTCTTAGAAAAATTATTTATTTATTTTAAAATAAATTGAAATTTAATGTTTAATTCACCTTATTTTTAAGATGGATTATTTTGAGTTTTTCATCCGCTTTTATGACCAGTTTTGCAATGCACTTCCACTTTTAAAAAAAATTGCAATACACCCCCATTCTGTTAACTTACCATCAAAACCGTTATAACTTTCCATAAAAAAAAAAATAGAAAATTTCTAATCGACATCTATCAAAAAGTCGGAATATTATAAATTCAAATAAGTAAAATATGTCAAAATGAATTTTTTTACTATTTTAAAAAATCGATCAAAATATGACAGTTTTATATTACTTAAAAACTAAAATATTTTGATCGATTTGTTTCAAATAGTAAAAAAATTCATATTGAGCAGATTTTTTAGTATTTTAAAAAAATTGGTCCGTTCCAAGTTAGCATGGACTTGGTCCACACTTGATCCTGCCTCATATATATATATATACAGTACTATGCGGACTGGTATGCACAAGAGCAGTATTGTATATATATACAGTACTATGCGGACAAGAGCAGTACTATGCATAAGAGCAGTACTATATATACAGTACTATGCGGATAAGAGCAGTACTATATCCAGGCCGCTAGGGCTGTCAATGGACCGGATCTGGACCCGGACCCGACCTAAATTAACGGATCTGAGCAAATTTTATAGACCCGATTATCCGATTACCCGATTAGTTAATGGATCGGATCTGGATATACATGACTCCGATCCGATAAGGACCCGACCCGAATGTGTATATATATATAATATAATAAATATATATTTATATATAATATTATATATATATATATAGTCTTACATATAGTTACTAAATATATATATAACTAATATATGTATGTAAATATGTATGTAATATATAACTTATATATATTTATGTAAAAACAGTATATATATATATATATATATATATATATATATATAAGTAATATATAAAAAAATAGTTAGTTTTATATTATAAAAACAGTATATATATATATATATATATATATATATATATATATATATATATATATATATATATAAGTTATATGTGACACCCCGACTAATTAAATACCGGGTAGCTACTCCTTTATTAAATTAATTCAAAATGCCAAGTTGGCTCAGTTAATAGCATCACTGTCGAAAACATTTTATTTTTACTAACCACCTAGTAATTAAAAAGTAAGTGCCAAATTTTATTTAAAGTCTGATTAACAAGCAACAAGTGTAATGAAGAAATAAATAACACCATTCACCATACTGAAGTAAAACAAATAACCATCACAATAGAGTAAAATAAAGTCCGGAGGAAAACTCCTCACTACAATCCCAAAACTGAAATGCATAACCGAATACTGAAATAATAAATGCTAAAGTCTGAGAACTGAAAAGTAAAAATGTCTCTAAATAGAAATGGGCAACATGCCCTACAACTGATAGATAGTGACTCTGGAATCCAAAAGATAGAAGCGTCTACATGCAAATCCCTGTAGCTTCCACAAACAGCTACAGCTCGTCAGCTGAATGAGAATCCTATGCTTGGTGTCCCTGTGGCTGGGCACCTAAAATAGTTTTACAAGAAAAAGAGATTTGAAAAGCAAACGGGTCAGAGCCCGAATGTGGAGTTATATTTTAAAAGCCTGCAAGTGCTTTAAAAACATTTAAAACATTAAATGCAAAGTACATGTTAGGACGTGCACTCACATTATATTCTCACCTCTCGTCTAACTGTGCACTCCTAACGCAAATACCCATCTACAACGATATAAACCACTAGCTAAGTAACGACATATCTAGCTAGACTGCCAAAGGTCCTACCCATAATACTTGGTTCCATTAACATAATAATGCTCTTAATTGAATAGGGTTTAACGTAAACTCAGATACTCAATATGCAATATATATAACTATCAGTTAACTCGCTATATTATTCTCGGGACAATACCGTAATTATATTCACATCATTAACATGAAGGTTCTCATTAATTAAGTGTATATTATTCACATCATAAATATACAATACAAGTACCCCGAGCACTAAGCTGCGGTGCACACATACTCTGCTATCCATCCCGGTACATCACGTACATAAGGATCACATATTCCGAATCTCTCAGGAATAGTTCAGATAACACAAATCACAAATAGTGGAGGCGAACACAGTCACCATCACATGGGTCACGCACATACCTACGCTCCCATGATCAGCAGACTTATTAATATCACAATAAGTCCTTCTATGACCTATGTTCATCGAGGTACCAGTCTATATCCCCCCCGTAGGCACACAGGGATTAGAGGGTCCTAAGCGAACGCAACCTCCCGTGATAGCAAGTATGGTAGGTATGTCATACACACAATCATATACCAATACTAAGTAAACACACGTCTTAGAAATACCGTATTTTAATCGTAGTACATATTCTCATACTAACTTATAATTAACACAATTCATACTATTTCGGTTTGTAATTGTACGCGCCATAATTATCTCACGTCGTAGTAGACACTCACGTCTCAACCCAAACCGTCCATGCAATACACTCTCGTATGTAAATTCCTTCTCATAAATACCCAAATGTCCCAATTCTATCATTATTACAGCTACGGAATGATATCTATATCCTCGAACAAGTTTACGGAACTCCAAAAGTCAAAACAGTCCAAAAAGGACCAAACTGTCAACTCGTTAGAAGTCTCGTTCGAACGAGACTGTTCGAACGAGATTCCTCTGCCAACTCGTTAGAAGACTCGTTCGAACGAGGCTGTTCGAACGAGGTCCCAGTTCGTTCGAACGAACTGTACCTTCTAACGATATCTCGTTCGAACGAGATATCGAACGAAATCCCTACTCGTTAGCAACGACTGGTCAACTCGTTAGAAGCTCGTTCGAACGAGTTCGTTCGAACGACCTGGGGGTTGCTTCTAACGAGCTACCAGCTTCGGCCCAGATTTTTCCCCAAATCGTTTTTCATCCATTTAACACCTCAAATCTTCTAAACTAAGTCCCAACAATCGTTTAAAGGTCTATAATCAATACTAAACATATATAGTCACATCCTGACATGTTTTTAAGGGATCAATCCATCCTAACATCAATTAAATTTACAACTTTCTACACTTTTTCCAAATATCTCAAGAACATGAACCCTAACTACATATCATCATCAAATCCCAGAATTTAATTCGTTTTTCTTTCACCCAATCATGTATTAACATCAGATTAATCGTCTCCAAACTATTCTACATGCAATTTATCCTCAATATTCAGAACCTAAGTCCAATTAATCATGGGTTTTCATTCATCTTCCAATAACAATTATAAATCTTCAATTTTCTAACATGGAAAGAACATTTGCTGAAGTTAAACATAATTAAACCACTTGCCTTGTTTGTTTCCGGATTTTGTGTTGATTTGGTGAGGGATCTCTGCAGAATTTTCTCTCTTTCTCTTCTTCTCCAAGCTCCTTCTCCAATGGTGGCTTAAGGTGGCTAGGGTTTTGATTTGGGAACTTAGAAAACCTAAATGATAACCTACGTAGCTTTCTAGGTTAATATGGTTTGGTTAATGGGCTTAATGGGTTAAATCCACATCAGATTTACATCTCTAATTTTCGTCACTTTTAACTCTTAAAAATGTAAAATTACCAAAATACCCTTTAAGTTGCCGGTATGGCCTAAAAATACCCCGGGACCCAAACTATACCCCCGGCTAGTGTTTTCTGACTATCTCGACCCTTCCGGACGCGTTGGCGCACTCAAAACGACCATACGGATTATAGATTTTAAATTGACTTTTATTATCAAAATAATATACCGTGACGCGGCGGTCCCACGCGTCTCAACAAAATACAAAATTTCTAAAATGCCGTATATAAATCTCACGACAAATTTTATAATACCAAATACATATATACTCATATATGCACATAATCAAATACCAATTCGCATCTCATTAGTATTTATAACCCGGATTAATTTCCAATTAATACGCATTTAATTAATTAATCCCAAAAATAAATATAGACAAAAGTACGGGGT
The DNA here is from genome assembly GCA_949130495.1 of Sambucus nigra. Lineage (NCBI taxonomy): Eukaryota > Viridiplantae > Streptophyta > Magnoliopsida > Dipsacales > Adoxaceae > Sambucus > Sambucus nigra. The sequence continues at coordinate 500,400,817 of OX422207.1, read as the reverse complement.
ATTACACACTTCCCCCCTAATAACTGAATTTCGTCCCGAAATTCGAAACTAGAAAGTACCTGCTAAAAACAGCTCTGGATAACGCTCGCGCATCTCATCCTCGCACTCCCATGTGGACTCCTCGACATTGTGATGTCGCCACTGAACACGCACTAACGGGACTATCTTTGACCGCAGTTTCCTCTCGCTTCGGTCCAAAATAGCAATTGACCCCTCCTCGTAGGAGCTATCCGGCTGGAGATCGATGTCCTCCACAGCAATGTGAGAATGAGCCAAATCATCTCTAAGGTATTTCCTCAGCGAGGAAATATGGAACACGTCGTGAATCCGATGCAAGTGTTCCGGTAGCCCGAGTCTATACGCAACCGGTCCGATCCGCTCAATAATAGGAAACAGCCCCACATACCTCGGTGCCAACTTCCCCTTCTTCCCGAAACGCATAATCCCCTTCATAAGAGATACTCTGAGCAAAACCTGGTCCCCCACTTGGAACTCCCTGAAATATCTCTTCGCATCAGCATAACTCTTCTGCTTATCTTGAGCTACCCGAATGCGACTCCGAATCAACTCAATCCTTGCTGAAGTATCCTGAATAACTTCCGGCCCAAGTAGTTTGTTGTCCCCCACCTTCAACCAACATGCTGGGGAACGACAAGGCCTACCGTACAACGCCTCAAACGGAGCCATGCCAATAGTGAACTGATAGGAGTTGTTGTAAGCAAACTCCACCAGTGGAAGGTACTGCTCCCATCCACCCCCGAAGTCAATAATGCACATGCGTAGCATGTCCTCCAACATCTGATTGGTGCGCTCTGTCTGCCCATCGGTCTGCGGATGATAAGCCGTACTCAACCGCAATTCCGTGCCCATGGCCTCCTGGAAACTCTCCCAAAACCTCGAAACAAATATCTTGTCTCTGTCAGACACGATATTTAGGGGCACACCGTGAAGTCTCACAATCTCTGAAATGAAGAGCTGAGCATATTGTCCCGTAGTGTAGTCAGTCCTTACGGGTAAGAAGTGAGCGACCTTGGACAACCTGTCCACAATTACCCAAACGGAGTCGTGACCCCTCTGCGACGTCGGCAACCCCGTGATGAAGTCCATGGATATGCTTTCCCACATCCACACCGGGACCTCCAATGGCTGTAGCAATCCTGCCGGTCTCTGGTGATCCACTTTTACGAGCTGACAAGTGGCGCATTTCGAGACAAACTCAGCGATATCTCTTTTCATACCGCTCCACCAATACTGCCGTCTCATGTCTTGGTACATTTTGTCCCCTCCGGGATGTACCGCGAACCGTGAGCCGTGCGACTCTGCCATCACCTCGTGTCGCAATTCTTCCCCTTCCGGAACTACCAACCTCCCATTGAAGCGTAATCCCCCGTCTGAGCTAACGGTATAGGACTCGGCTCCCTCTGCTAGTAATCGAACTATCTGCTCCTGACAGAACGAGTCATTAGCATGTGCCCGTACTACCTTCGTGACAATCTGCGGTGTAACGGTCATCACGGACATGAAAGATCGGGCCACTGCATCCTGGTGTCCCAATTCCTTCCACTTTGCCTTCCACACCTCTGCCACTTCATCTGCTGGCCTACGGCTCAACGCGTCTGCTACCACGTTAGCCTTACCCGGGTGGTACTGGATGTCGAACTGGTAATCCTTCACAAATTCAAGCCACCTACGCTGCCGCATATTCAATTCCTTCTGCGTGAACAGATACTGTAGTGACTTGTGGTCCGTGAACAGCTGAAACTTCTCCCCCAAAAGATAGTGCCTCCAAATCCGTAAGGCAAATACCACTGCTGCCAACTCCAAATCATGCGTGGGGTAATTCTTCTCATGAGGCTTAAGCTTACGGGAAGCATAAGCTATGGCCTGTCTCTCCTGCTACAATACACCTCCCAGTCCTTGTAAAGACGCATCGGTGTAAACCAAATACTCAACTCCCGGTCTCGACAATGCTAACACAGGTGCTGAGGTCAATTTGTCCTTTAATTCATCGAATGACAACTGACAGGTATCACTCCAGATGTAGGGCACACCCTTACGAGTCAAATGTGTCAAAGGACCTGCTATCTCCGAGAAACCCTGAATAAACCTCCTGTAGTATCCTGCTAGGCCCAAGAAACTACGAATCTCAGTTGGTGTCGTGGGCTGTCCCCACTCCCTCACCGCTGACACCTTCCCCGGATCAACAGATATTCCCTGGTCGGAAATGATATGCCCCAAAAACTGGACTTCCTTTAGCCAAAACCCGCACTTCTCATATTTCGCATACAACTCGTTCTGACGGAGTGTCTGCAAAACCTGCCTCAAATGCTCGGCGTGCTCCTCCTCTGTCTGAGAGTAAACCAGAATATCATCAATGAAGACAATGACAAACTGGTCTAGGAAATCCCTGAACACTCTGTTCATCAAGTCCATAAACACGGCTGGAGCGTTGGTCAAGCCGAAAGGCATAACCCGAAACTCGTAAGAACCATATCTCGATAAGAACGCAGTCTTCGAGACATCCTCCTCCCTGATACGCAACTGATGGTATCCCGATCTCAAGTCAATCGTCGAGAAGAAAGAAGCTCCTCTCAATTGGTCGAATAAGTCATCGATTCGAGGCAACGGATACTTATTCCGTATCGTGACCTTATTCAAATCTCTGTAGTCCACACACAATCTCAGTGAACCATCCCTCTTCTTCACAAACAAAACTGGAGCGCCCCAAGGCGAGGTACTCCTGCGAATAAAGCCTTGCCCTAACAGCTGTTCTATCTGATCCCGTAGCTCTCTCATCTCAGCTGGAGCCATACGGTACGGTGCGCATGCTATAGGTCTCGTACCCGGTAGCAAATCTATAACGAAGTCTATCTCTCGACTGGGTGGTAAACCTGGTATCTCCTGAAACACATCTGAATACTCCCTGACAACCGGGATCGAATCTAAAGGAATAACAACCTCCTTAGAGGTATCCTCCTCTATGTAATACAGATGAGCGGTCGATCCTCCCTCTGGGCGAGGCATCGCCACTATAAACATCTCTTGCCCCGGAATGGCAAAAACAATGCTCCCCCTGAAGCAATCAATCATGGCTCTATATGCTACGAGCCAATCCATACCGATGATCACATCGTGAACATGCATGTCTAACACTAACATGTCTGCAGGCAATACCAAACTACCGACCTCTACTCTCACTCCCCGGCATATAAAGAAAATAAGTGACCCACTCCCTAATGGTGAGTCGACACACGTCACTGTGCTCTCTGCCGTAGCTAACAATCCTAAAGCTTTCGCGAAGTGTGTAGCTATAGAACAATGTGTAGCACCCGTATCAAATAACACCCGACCCATAGTGCCATGGATAAGAAACGTATCCTCGATCGCGGGCGGTGCCTGTGGAACTGCAGCCTGGTGGACGTTATAGACACGTCCATACTGGAGCTGCCCCTGCTGAGCTGGGACTGCTGGAATGGGTGGCAATGCTGCCATCTGTGGCGGTGCGGGAAGAGCGGCGGGAAACATAGGCCTCTGTGGCTCCTGGCGAGCACCATGCTGCTGCTGCTGTGGGGCCCTGCCCCTATCAGGACAATCCTTCTTCTTATGGCCAGTCTTGCCACAAACAAAGCACTTTCCTGGGAAGTTCCCTCCCCTCTGCCCCTGCTGTCCCCGGCCCTGGTGGCCGTTACCATTCCTCCCTTGGCCCTGCTGGCCCTGATGAAACTGCTGCCCATTCTGCCCCTGCTGGCCCTGATGGCCGTTTGGACCCTGATGGCCCTGACGGAAACCTCCCTGTCCCTGCCTGTAGTTCCCTGACCGGAACCTCTTATTATCCCCCTGCTGGGTACCCTGCTCATTCTGTCTCTGCCCCTGACCAGGTTGTGCCCCGCTGGCACCATGTCCTCCAGTCCTGCCCTGATGGCTAGACTTCCCCGGCCGCTTGCCCTCGGCCATATGAAAACGGTGGTCCTGGCAGTGCAATAATGCAGCGTTAACCACATCAGAATACGTGGCCAACGATAGGTTCCCTAGAAGATGCTGACGGATCCTCCAATTCAACCCATCGGTGAACTTCTCAATCTTCTTCTTCTCTGTTGGTATCTCGTCTGGAACGATGTTCAACAGATTAGTGAACTCGGCCTCATACTCGGCCACTGTCTTGCCTTCCTGCTTCAAACTCATCAGCTTCCTCCTCATCTCTGTATGAACTGCGGACGGAAAGTACTTGCGGTAAAACCGCACCCAGAACTCCTGAATCGTGAGAGTATCCCTCTCCTCTGCGGTGGTAATAGACTCCCACCACTGTAGTGCAGATCCCACTAGCTTGAAAGTAGCTAGCACCTGTTTCTGAACATCAATGCACTCATGCATCCTCAAATGCCTCTGCATGTCCTTCCTCCATTGGCTCGAGACTACCACATCTGAGCTACCTGCAAACTCTGGCGGATGCGCTTTCTAAAAAGCGTCTCATACACGCTCCCAAGCAGACGGAAATGCATTAACCTGTGCTGGCGCGGCAACCGGCACCTGAGGTGGTGCCTGCTGAACAACGGCAATGGCGGCATTCACCGCTTGAGCTACTATAGCTGCAACCTCAACGGCGTTCAACATGCCCTGAACTGGAGCGGGCTGGGGTTCGGGCATTGCATTCCTGGGAACTCGTCGTGCACGTCGTGGAGGCATCTGAAATAAGAACAAAGTTTATAAGTTCACGATTATAAACTTAATAAAGCTGAAGAACGAAGCATACACAAAAAGAGTACAACAGTCCTAAAATATAGGGCTCTATATCAAAGAAACGCAGCGGAAACATAATAGCCGTACAGATCCTAAAGGACACTAGAACCTGGCTCTGATACCACCTGTGACACCCCGACTAATTAAATACCGGGTAGCTACTCCTTTATTAAATTAATTCAAAATGCCAAGTTGGCTCAGTTAATAGCATCACTGTCGAAAACATTTTATTTTTACTAACCACCTAGTAATTAAAAAGTAAGTGCCAAATTTTATTTAAAGTCTGATTAACAAGCAACAAGTGTAATGAAGAAATAAATAACACCATTCACCATACTGAAGTAAAACAAATAACCATCACAATAGAGTAAAATAAAGTCTGGAGGAAAACTCCTCACTACAATCTCAAAACTGAAATGCATAACCGAATACTGAAATAATAAATGCTAAAGTCTGAGAACTGAAAAGTAAAAATGTCTCTAAATAGAAATGGGCAACATGCCCTACAACTGATAGATAGTGACTCTGGAATCCAAAAGATAGAAGCGTCTACATGCAAATCCCTGTAGCTTCCACAAACAGCTACAGCTCGTCAGCTGAATGAGAATCCTATGCTTGGTGTCCCTGTGGCTGGGCACCTAAAATGGTTTTACAAGAAAAAGAGATTTGAAAAGCAAACGGGTCAGAGCCCGAATGTGGAGTTATATTTTAAAAACCTGCAAGTGCTTTAAAAACATTTAAAACATTAAATGCAAAGTACATGTTAGGACGTGCACTCACATTATATTCTCACCTCTCGTCTAACTGTGCACTCCTAACGCAAATACCCATCTACAACGATATAAACCACTAGCTAAGTAACGACATATCTAGCTAGACTGCCAAAGGTCCTACCCATAATACTTGGTTCCATTAACATAATAATGCTCTTAATTGAATAGGGTTTAACGTAAACTCAGATACTCAATATGCAATATATATAACTATCAGTTAACTCGCTATATTATTCTCGGGACAATACCGTAATTATATTCACATCATTAACATGAAGGTTCTCATTAATTAAGTGTATATTATTCACATCATAAATATACAATACAAGTACCCCGAGCACTAAGCTGCGGTGCACACATACTCTGCTATCCATTCCGGTACATCACGTACATAAGGATCACATATTCCGAATCTCTCAGGAATAGTTCAGATAACACAAATCACAAATAGTGGAGGCGAACACAGTCACCATCACATGGGTCACGCACATACCTACGCTCCCATGATCAGCAGACTTATTAATATCACAATAAGTCCTTCTATGACCTATGTTCATCGAGGTACCAGTCTATATCCCCCCCGTAGGCACACAAGGATTAGAGGGTCCTAAGCGAACGCAACCTCCCGTGATAGCAAGTATGGTAGGTATGTCATACACACAATCATATACCAATACTAAGTAAACACACGTCTTAGAAATACCGTATTTTAATCGTAGTACATATTCTCATACTAACTTATAATTAACACAATTCATACTATTTCGGTTTGTAATTGTACGCGCCATAATTATCTCACGTCGTAGTAGACACTCACGTCTCCACCCGAACCGTCCATGCAATACACTCTCGTATGTAAATTCCTTCTCATAAATACCCAAATGTCCCAATTCTATCATTATTACATCTACAGAATGATATCTATATCCTCGAACAAGTTTACGGAACTCCAAAAGTCAAAACAGTCCAAAAAGGACCAAACTGTCAACTCGTTAGAAGTCTCGTTCGAACGAGACTATTCGAACGAGATTCCTCTGCCAACTCGTTAGAAGACTCGTTCGAACGAGGCTGTTCGAACGAGGTCCCAGTTCGTTCGAAAGAACTGTACCTTCTAACGATATCTCGTTCGAACGAGATATCGAACGAAATCCCTACTCGTTAGCAACGACTGGTCAACTCGTTAGAAGCTCGTTCGAACGAGTTCGTTCGAACGACCTGGGGGTTGCTTCTAACGAGCTACCAGCTTCGGCCCAGATTTTTCCCCAAATCGTTTTTCATCCATTTTAACACCTCAAATCTTCTAAACTAAGTCCCAACAATCGTTTAAAGGTCTATAATCAATACTAAACATATATAGTCACATCCTAACATGTTTTTAAGGGATCAATCCATCCTAACATCAATTAAATTTACAACTTTCTACACTTTTTCCAAATATCTCAAGAACATGAACCCTAACTACATATCATCATCAAATCCCAGAATTTAATTCGTTTTTCTTTCACCCAATCATGTATTAACATCAGATTAATCGTCTCCAAACTATTCTACATGCAATTTATCCTCAATATTCAGAACCTAAGTCCAATTAATCATGGGTTTTCATTCATCTTCCAATAACAATTATAAATCTTCAATTTTCTAACATGGAAAGAACATTTGCTGAAGTTAAACATAATTAAACCACTTGCCTTGTTTGTTTCCGGATTTGGTGTTGATTTGGTGAAGAATCTCTGCAGAATTTTCTCTCTTTCTCTTCTTCTCCAAGCTCCTTCTCCAATGGTGGCTTAAGGTGGCTAGGGTTTTGATTTGGGAACTTAGAAAACCTAAATGATAACCTACGTAGCTTTCTAGGTTAATATGGTTTGGTTAATGGGCTTAATGGGTTAAATCCACATCAGATTTACATCTCTAATTTTCGTCACTTTTAACTCTTAAAAATGTAAAATTACCAAAATACCCTTTAAGTTGCCGGTATGGCCTAAAAATACCCCGGGACCCAAACTATACCCCCGGCTAGTGTTTTCTGACTATCTCGACCCTTCCGGACGCGTTGGCGCACTCAAAACGACCATACGGATTATAGATTTTAAATTCACTTTTATTATCAAAATATTATACCGTGACGCGGCGGTCCCACGCGTCTCAACAAAATACAAAATTTCTAAAATGCTCTATATAAATCTCACGACAAATTTTATAATACCAAATACATATATACTCATATATGCACATAATCAAATACCAATTCGCATCTCATTAGTATTTATAACCCGGATTAATTTCCAATTAATACGCATTTAATTAATTAATCCCAAAAATAAATATAGACAAAAGTACGGGGTATTACATTATATATAAAAAAAACAGTTAGTTTTATATTATAAAAACAGTTTACATACATAATATAAATTATATTATAAAAACAGTTTTTCTATATATAAGTTATATTATAAAAACAGTTTATAAAAACAGTTAGTTTTATATAAAAAAAAACAGTATATATATATATATATATATAAGTTATATATAAAAAACAGTTAGTTTTATATTATAAAAACAGTATATAACTTATATATATATATATAAGTTATATATAAATAAAAAAACAGTTTTATATATATATATTCGGGCAGGTAATCGGGTCGGGTCTCCGGGTCCTTAACGGATCCGGGTCTGGATCCATTTTCTGAGACCCGTCGGGTAATCGGGTAAGACCCGATCAGCTAAAAATATACCCGGATTGGATCTGGATATACCCAGACCCGATCCAGACCCGATCCGTTTACACCCCTACAGGCGCATAGGCTCTTGTCCGCATAATACTGCTCTTGTCCACATAGTACTGTATATATATATATATATATATATATATATATATATATATATATATATATATATATATATATATATATAATGCTCTTGTGTGGATTACTCCGCATTTTAAGAATGTGGACCGGACATGTGTCACCTAACGGTATCTCTAGAAATTATTACCTAAATTATAGGCACACTCTCTCTCTTTTCTAGGCTCACCGCTAGGTGACACATGTTCGGTCCGCATTCTTAAAATGCGGACTAGTCCGCACAAGAGCTGGACTGTATATATATATATATATATATATATACAGTCCTGCTTTTATGCGGAGCGGACATGTGTCACCTAATGGTGCCCCTAGAAATTATCGCCTAAATTATAGGCACACTCTCTCTCTTTTCTGGGGTCACTATCAGGTGACACATATCCGGTCCGCACTCTTAAAATGCAGAGTAGTCCGCACAAGAGCAGGACAGTATATATTGTGCGGACTACTCTACATTTTAAGAGTGCAGACCGGACATGTATCACCTGACAATGACCCTAGAAAAGAGAGAGCGTGCCTATAATTTAGGGGATAATTTCTAGGCGCATCGTTAGGTGACACATGTTCGATCCGTTTTCTTAAAATGCAGACTAGTCGGCATAAGAGCATTATATATATATATATTTATATATATATATATATATATATATATATATATATATATATATATATAAAACATGAAGCCCATTATTCTGCAAAGGGCAAAATCGATGCACGTTGGGGGAGTGAAAGCATCATTAGGTTAATGATGCTGATCTGATATCTTATATTATACTTAGTGGCGATGGTATTATAATTACTGTTAGGATTGTTATTAATATCGTAGGATAGATAGCATGTGTTGGATACTTTCTCCTAACCCACCTAATCACATGCCCGGCACCTTAAGATATACGGAGGAAAAAAATGAACTGATGAGTACTTTAACATCACTCGAATTGCCAATAACTTTAATATTAAAACTGCTGGTGGTCGGTGTTACGACAATTAGTAATTTAAAAATACTTTGACTTCGTTCTTTCTTTTGGTTCAGTCTATCATACATTTAGATTTCTTCAAATGAGGTCACTAGCTCAGCTAGCACCATTGGACTGAAATGATTACATAGTTTAAATGCAAGATATTCACAAATGGGAGGCATGTTTTAAGGTCCAATAAATAAAAATTTAGATCCTATTAATACACTTAGACCCCTCGCTAACTAGAAACTGACTTATGTTGTCTGCCCAGCCCCAATCAATTTTAACGCAATTTTATTCACTAGAATAATTTTATGTGACCTAAACATATTTCCAAAATATTTTTAATATATAAATACTTAATGAACTTAGATGTTTGAGGAATGTAACCTTACTCAATAAGTTGTGACCTTAGTCAAAAAGTTCATCCAAACTCCCCATCGCCCCCGCCCACAAGCCTCGCTTTGACGCTTCACCTTCGGAACCGGACTAAAATCGCGATTTGGTGAAATCCAAATCGCGAACTGCAAATTTCCAAATCGCGCTCTAAAATTCTCTGTGCGTGCTCCTCTTAAACTTGTATGTCGTTTGTCTTTAACTTGTATTTCTTTTGTGAATAATTGACGGTTTGGTGTTAGGGTTTGATTTGGGGTTTGAGAAGGTGGATTTGGATGATAAGCTTCTTGGTTTGCGGTTTGATGTCTAGGGTGATGGAGTGTTCTTGTTGGGTTTGAAAGGAGTGAGAAGAGATTTTGGTTCATTTGTTTTTTTCGTCTGAAAGCCTAATTGCCTAAGTGTGTTTGTGAGATTGTGGGCGTCTGGTTTGTTCCGGTTTGGGGTTTGATGTCTATGGGCGGTTGGTTCCGGTTTGGGCTTTGTCCCTTTCTTAAAAAAAATGTATGTATGTATATAGTAAATTGCACTTAACCCCCTAAACTACTGTTATTTGTGTGAACTAGTGTTATTTGTGTATAAGTTAATAGGGTAAATTGCACTTAACCTCCCAACTATTATTGTTTTTATATAATTTTTTGACTTGATATATATATAAAAATATATTTATTATTATATAATTTAAAATTAATGTATTAATAGCCGCTCTAGGACCGCTCCCGCATTTATAATATTTTAAAATTGACTCATTAACGAATTCGCATCCGCATTCGCATCGCACTACGAACTTGTGACTTAGCGTGTGACACAATGCCCATAGTTTAATTTAATCTTCCTGTTTTTGTCAAGAAAAAAACTTGTGACATAATTTCCTTTGGGGGCTTAATTTTTAACCGTTTTTAGATTTTGTAATGACATGACTTTCATACACGAAACTACCATATGTATCTTAAATTTGTTCACTCATGATGCGTTTGGAAACCAGAAATTCAATGGTTTTGTAATACCCCGTAATTTTATCAATTTTTATTTAATGGATTAATTAATTAAATGATAATTAATTAAAAATTAATCCGGATTTAAATACTAGCGAGATGCCAGTTGGTATATGATTATGATGTTAATATTATATATTACTGGGTATATATGGTAATATACGAGAATTGAAAGTATTAAAATTGTCAAGAGTTATAAATACGACAATTTGGAAAAATTAAGTTGGGACGCGCTTGTTAGTCGCGTCAGAAATCAGTTTAATTAGATTTAAAAAGTAAATTATATTTTTATCGACCGTATGGTCATTTTGAGTGTGCCAACTTGTCCGGAAGGGTCGAGATAGTCAGAAAACACTAGCAGGGGGTTTAGTTTGGGTCCCGGGGCATTTTTAGGCGAAACCGGCAACCCGGAAGGGTATTTTGGTAATTTTAAAAATAAAGGAATTAAGACCCAAGAATTTTAGAGTTTATTTATATATTATTAGAAAAGCCATTAAGTCCATTATCAGTCAAAAACAAGAAAGTGGGCCACGGGAGTTAGAGAGAAGTTAGAGAGAAGTTCCAAACCAAAACCGCCACCCACCACCACCGTTTTGGACGGAATTGTGACTAGAAAGAAGAGAGAACTAGCCCTTGACCACTAGCAACAATTCATAACATCAAACTTAAGGCAAGTGATTTGGTTTCATTAGTTCAATGAATATTTCCTCCATACTTAGTGTAGAAATTAAAGATTGTCTTGAAAGAGATGAAAAACCTAATGAATTTGATGTACAACTCTAAACTTTGGTTATGAATTATATGTAGATCTGCTTTGAACGAATTCAGTACCCTAAACATAACTTTTGATGATTTAAAAACGAATTAAAGAGGAGATTTATCATTGTTCTTGAAGAAAATAGAAAACTAGGTTTCTTATTGAAGTTTTGATCCATATAAGGCAAATTATTGATGATTAAAAGGTTTTGGAACGTTAACAATGATGTATATAGGTTGTATAATGATCCTATAACGTTAGATTAGATTTTCATACTTTGTAATAGAGTTTTGGGACGAATTTTGGATTGAAAAACGAAGCAGGCCGTAGCCTATCTGGTGCGTTCGATCGATCGACACTCCCAGTTCGATCGATCGACCTTCCCAGAATCGGTTATATTTTCCCCTTGTTGGATTTTAACAATTTCGACTCTAGAGAATTATTGGTGGGAACTTTATGACTACTCTTAGATTCAAGGAAGACCATTAGGCATATTTGTGAGACTCGAATTATAATTAGAAGTCAAATTGGAAATTATATTAAACTTAATAAGGCTCGACGAGTGTGATACTATTTGAGATTTAGAGTTGATGAGTACGTTTTAGATAGTTGGATAATATAAGGTTAGTGGTAGAAATGAGGACCTTAAGCATAGTGGATTTAAGTGTGGGATTAATAAGAGACTTGGTAACCTTTGTGGGATAGGGTTTAGGTACTTGAAACAACGACGTGAGATGTGTCGGCGGTCTATATTATATATTATTCGGAGACTTAAAGATGTACAAATCGGAATAAAGGTATAAGAATGTAGAATATACCTTATTTAATATTTTAAGATATCTAAGTGGTGATTGCTTAGTATATGGACTTATGTGTGTAACATACCTACCATACTTGCTATCACCGGAGGTCGGCTTTCGAACTGGGCCATCTAATCCTTGTGTGCCTACGGGGGGATTTAGATTTTGTACCTTAAGGACATAGGGCTGTGAATGACTTATTTGTGAGTTGATAAGTCAGCTGACCATGGGAGCGTAGGTATGTGCGTGACCCATGGGCATTTGAACTATGTTCGCCTCCATTATGTGTGATTGTTGCTTATTGAGATGGTTCCGGAGAGATTCGTAATACGTGTCCTTATGTACGTGATGTACCGGGACTCGATAGCAGAGTATGTGTGCACCGCAGCTTAGCCTCGGTGTGCCAAAATTGTATAATTATGATGAGATTTATATACTTGTAATTGAAATAGACTATTTATTTAAATGTAAGGGTGAATACTTGTGATATTTTTAGTGGAGTTAAAATTGGAAATTTCACATAATAATTATTGTAAGGAAATCTGAGAAATAAAAAGGATGACACGCACAGGTTATATTAGAATGTCTTTTTTTGACTCTCATATTATAATGTAAGGTTAGGTCGTGAATTAAACTAGTTAGTTAGCGGCATAACTAGGACGGGTTACGGATACGTTAGATGTGCACTATTAGTTGAGAGGTGAGGAACTCATGTGAGTGCACGCAACTAACATGTATTTTATATTCACTATTTAATGTTATTAAACACTTGCTATATTTTAAACTGTTTTCACATCGAGCTCTGATCCGTTTGCTTCCAAATCTATTTTCTTGTAAAAACCTTTTAGGTGCCCAGCCACAGGGACGCCAAACTTAGGAGTTCTATTCCAGTGACGTGCTGTAGCTGCTGTGGAAGTTACAGGACCTCGATAGTAGACGCCTCCACTTTCTACATTGACTCCACTTCAGATTTATTCATCTGTAGGGCATGTCGCCCCTTTTTCTTTAGAGACAGCTTTATCATGCTCAGTTTCATTTCAGTTTTGGAAATATTTAATTAATTAATTATTGAGACTTTGTATTTGGTTTTATTCAGTATTTGAATTGTTCAGGGGAGTGTTACTCCAGATTAAATTTTATTCCAGCATTTTACATTGTGACTGTATTGTGATTGTGATATCTTTAGATAATAATTTATTTTGGATGCATGTTAATTCAATTTAATTAAAATTGACAACTCACTTTTTAAATATTAGGTGGCTAGTAATGACTTAAAATGTTTTCGACAGTGATGCTATGAACTGAACCAACTTGACATGTTGTTTGAATTTGAATAAAGGAGTAGCTACCCGGTATTTAATTAGACGGGGTGTCAGAGGTTTGAATTTTGAATTGGAATAATTTCAGTCTAAAATTTTCAAAATTTGAACAAATATTTTTTTTTTTAATTTCAAGGCATGGAATTGGAGTTTCAAATGTACCTTTATTGCTTTTCTTCAAATGCATTATTATTTATAATGTCATCATTTTTCACTCAGTTAAAGACTTTTACCTCAAATTTTAAACACTAGTCCAAAACTTCTAACTTAATTAATTTTCTACACTCCTATCAGTTTTTAAAATTGTAAAAATGAGCCAAAAAATTTGACATTATCACAGACGAAATAACCATGAATTTATGTATGAACTGATACATAATTCAATTATTCAGCAAAAAAAATTGTACGCCCGTACCCAACTAATCAAATCTATTCTATGGGATCACTTCTAGTTTCCCATCACCGCCAGGTTAAAGGAACCATTAGGATTTGTTTTTACCACTATTTAATCATTATTACTTATATCAACAAAACACCACATACCCTATTTCACCACTATTGATATATCAGTTTGTTTCCTTTATTATAACTATGACATAACTTTCGATACTTTATTTTGTTTTAAATAGACTCACATATGAACAATTGCTATAGAAATAAAATTATCTACTTGGCTAAGATTTGCTTATTTATTTCCCTTACAGATAATGAACTCGAAGAAGGAAAAATACCACCACCCCACTAGATATTTATTCAGTTTTATCAAGGAAAATATTTTCAGTTACATACATTTGGGTTGTAAGAAACAAATATGGTAGCACCTACTGGAATACTTTTACCAAAAATTACCAGCTTATGCGACCTTTTAGTTCCCCTGTGGTTTCTATGTTTATGAGGACCGTGAGAGACCTTTTTTTTCATTTCCATTTTATGAAGACTACAAGATGTGTAATAAGATCCTACGTATCAACGTAAATAAAGTTTTATTTTCCTCCTACTTAAATAATAATTATTACCATAGTATTACAAGACATATAACCTCGGGTGTGATAACATGGTATTAGAGAAAATTCTAGGTTTTATGCCTATACGGACTAAGAGGGTTTTATGCCTATATGAAACTTATAGTAAGCATACTAGTTATTAAAACCCGCCTTATTACATTTTATAACTAATTCTGTCTTACATACATGAACATATGGGATGAAATTTATTTAGACATACGTGGCACGACTCATGAGAAGTTTGAGCAAGCCATCAGAGTTGAGGGATATGCCAAGCTATGCCAAACTATCCAAAGTACTAACCATGATTGGACTATTGCCACTCTCATATAGACATAGCCTACTGATTGGTCTCATAATGGGAGAGGAACAAGCTTCAAGACAAGTGAAGAGATTTTATGAAGATCCCGATATACTACAACTAGGGCTGTGTTTCGGCCGGATCGGATCGAAAAATGACCTTTTGGAAAAAATTCCAATTTTTTCGGAAATAAAATATTTGCTCCAATTTCTTATCCAATTTTTTTGGAATATCAAAAAAGTTTCCGAATTGGGAAAAATCGAAAAAATTCGCAAATTCAAAAAATATACTAAAAATTCAGAAATTTTGGAAATTCCAAAATTTCAAAAAAATTAATATAGGATTTCCGATTACTCGAAATTCTCATTTTAAAGAAATCGAAAAAAAGATTTAACCCAACATGTAAATATGTAAGGATTTAACCATTTTTTCCATTTGTGTAGAGGATAGAGGAATATTCTATTTTTTATAGAGGACTTTTTTGAGCCTCTCTTCCTCTCCTAGCCGATGTGGGACACATGAGAATGTTTAAAAAAATTAGAAAAATTGGAAATCGAAAAATATTTTGGAAAAAATCGGAAATAATTCGAAAAAATCGGAAAATTGGAAATTCAGAATTATTTCCAATTTTCGATCCGA
The DNA here is from genome assembly GCA_949130495.1 of Sambucus nigra. Lineage (NCBI taxonomy): Eukaryota > Viridiplantae > Streptophyta > Magnoliopsida > Dipsacales > Adoxaceae > Sambucus > Sambucus nigra. The sequence goes on along the minus strand of OX422207.1, from coordinate 500,385,276 downwards.
TTTTTTTTGGAAAAATCGGAAAATCGAAAATCGAAAATCGAAAACCTTATATACGTTCCAAAATTGAAAAATATCGGATCGAATATCGAAAAATCAGAATGTTCGGAAAAAAAACATAGCCCTAACTACAACAGTCCATCCATCTAGTTTGGGACATTGTCTCACCCAAAGAACTTATCATCACGCCCCCAGATTCCACAATAAATTACGAACCAATTTCATCCAACATGAGTTGTTTTACCTCCACTGCCTCTAACACTACCTCAAATGACTCCTATTCTTCTGACCTAATATCTGAATTTGACAATAGTGGATGTTAACTTGATCAAAGTAAAGTAAGGAAAGAAATATGGTTGCAAATAAATAAACACACGAGGGATTCAATATTTTTTGTTGAGCTTGTTTGTGTGAGAAAGAGTGAACAATATGTTCCCAACTAAGCGTAGCAGACCTAACTAATCGTTTGTACCCATAGGAGTTGTCAAATAGTAACCTATAAGTATGTACTTTTATTACTGCAAGTTTTGACTATACTATATCCCTATGTAATATAGTTGTGATATAAATATAACAGGTTTGTTTGGTTACCTGCAATGCCATTTTATCCTTAGTATGTTGTTTGTTATAGGAATAAACGTTTTATTTTCCAACTTTGCTCCTATTAACTACCACGACTAGTTAATAACGTTTTGAAAACTAAATCAGATTCCATTTATATGATCCATTGATTATGGAAGTTTATAATTATAAAATAAATGAGAAAAAATTATAATTATATATCATTGGGTCACTTGGGCTTAGGATTGGACCTTCATGATATAATAGCTTATTTAGGTTGAATGCAATTAAAAATAACAAAAATATTTAATGAAGATGCATTATTATTGTTGTGTCCTATCTTCAGCAAAATTCTCTCAACTTCAGCTAAATTCGTACTCTTTGTAGTCTTGTTAGGTCTAATCATGTTTTTGAAATGTATTTGAGGTCCTAGGCAACCACAACAACCCTGATCTCTTCCACACATTCTTAGTTTATGTTCCTTATCAATATGAAGTAGGTGTCAAGACTAAGTGGTCATTCTTATTTTTACTGTTCAGTAGTTAGTGTCAAATATTTGTATGTGATATTATTTTTTATGGAGTACTTCTTTATATTCAGAGTTAGGTATTATATTTTGAAATAATTAATGGATTCCAGTGATCGAGTTCTATTTGTTATGGGATTGGTATTAGAGTTTATTATGATCTCTCTCTCTCTCTCTCTCTCTCTCTATATATATATATATATATATATATATATATATTATTGTTGTCTCTTTATTATTACAGTTTTATTTTATTTTAGTCATGCATAGAATGATACAAATTATTTTAGACTCTTGTATTATTTATATTTACCAGTGATCAATCTAGCTATGGATTTTATGGTGTATCATATTGATATAAAAAGTCAACATCGTCTATGTAAAATCAAATGTCTAACACTTATAATTATGAAAAAGTAGAGGATGGGATCCTTTTTATAGATGATAAAGATATTCTCCCCGAAAAGACCAAAAAGAAATCAATTATTATAAAGCAGGAAAAATGGTGCTTAACTGACAACGAATAAAGGGAGAAAGTAGTAAAAACCCAAGAGTACAAGGGGCCAGCTAATGAGAACATCCACCCAGTTATTGATATCTTCTTCAAGTAAACTATATACAAGATCAATTTTCTAATTAAGAATAAGACTTATTAGAAGATGCCACCAAAGACGATAGCTAACCTTAGTGAATGTGACACCAATCTACGGTGTATCAACCATTAGGACCATGGGCATTACAAAAAGCATTATAGAATGCTCAAACACAACTTAGAATATATGGTCAAGGTAGCGAACCCTAAGGGGTATGTTGAAATGAAGAAGCTTGATAGAGTTAAAAAAATTGCTTCTTTAATGTATTTTTGTGTCGTTGTTGCAACTTCTTTTCCATCAAAATTTTCTTGAACCTACAAATAAACTCAAAATATGTATAGGGGTAAGTAAGGGAGTATCAATCCGACTTTAAGGATGAAACACAAAATATGAGAAGACAAAAAGTATAAATTCATTTGCATTTTATTATATTTTTCTATTTTTATTTTTAGTAGTTTTTTATGGATTTTTAAGGGATTATTATTTCACTAACTATATACTAATTTTTAAAGTACTAACTAAGATGTAATAGCTAATAAAAAAAATGAGGTAAACGAAATTGTGCTAAAAAGTAAACTAACTAAATTGGACTCATAAGGGCTTCAAAATACATCCCATGAATAGGAGATTAGCCCTCAATAATCATCATCCAAAAATAAAAATAAAAGTAAACACATGAAAGCATGTGAGGATTAGAGTAATTAAAGAGGAATAGATAAAACTCATTTATGCTTTGAATTGGAATGAAATCTTCAATTACATCAACAATTCTCTCAATCACAACCCCTCACTAATGTATTTATTGAATCTAAAATAAAAACTACAAAATGAAAATAAAAAAAGATAATGGATGAATTCATAATTGAGAATGAAATGATAAAAAAATTTGCTAAAAATACAAAAACTTAACATTATAAAATTGTACATTAGAACTCATCCAAAAAAATAAATTCTAGATCATTACTTTATATTGAGATAATTGCTAAAAATGTAAAATCTCAACATAAAGGAATGGATTAGAATTTTCCTCCGATAAGGGATGAATTCAACTACATCAATCTATTTTGAAATAATTGCTAAAAATGCAAAAATTCATTATAGAGGGGTGGGGTGGAATTCATTCTAGAGATAAATTTCATCACACACCTCTATATTGAGATATTTGCTAAAAATGCAAATATTCTCTATAGAGGAGTGTAGAGAAATTTATCACACAAGGGTTTTAAAAACTAAGTTGGAGATCCTTCTTCAATGGCACCAAGTCTTGCATTTATAGGGTGGACATAGAGAAGGGTCAATTGGGGAGTTTATGTTTTAGTATGCATGAAAATGGTGAGAGGAGCATTGGGTGTGAGTGTGTTGAGGGCATGTGGGTTAAATGGGGTGACAAAATATGATTAAGGAAAAGAGGGGTAAGGTGGGTAATTTAGGTGGGGAATAAAGGAAAGGAGAGTGTGAGGGTATTATTGGAAAAGGGGTTAAGTGGGGTTAAACACATGTGGAGTTAAATTGGGGAAAATGTGTTAGTTGGCTAAAAGCAGAATTGTTTGAGGCTTTTGGGTGAGAAATTAGAAATGGGTTTTGGATCTCGGGTTTGAACTCAATGGTAGGATCACAGCGGGTATGGGGGTTCTCGGGTCAAGGGTATAAAGGCTTAAGCTCGGGTTGCAGCAGGTCCGGCCGGAGATGGCGGGTTCTGGACACCGGAGTTGGATCGCGATCGGGTAGTGGGTCGCGTACAGGTGGGTTTTGAAGTCAGTTTAGGCGGTGTGGCAGCGGGGGTTGTGGGTTAGGATATGGTGGGGGTTCGGGTACGTCGCGCCGACGGGTTTCTCGGCGGGTAGGTGTTCTCGGGTTTGAGTTTCGGGGTAGAGGTCGGGTTAGAAGCTGAGGAAATCAGGTAGAACCAGATTGGGGGGGGGGGGGGGGGTTGAGTCCGGGTTGCCACGGGTTTGGACGGGTAGGGGTTGAGGTTTATGGCATGGGGAAGTCATGGGTTATGGGGTTTGGTTTTTAAATGGTGTTAGGTGTTTTGGGTTTGTTAATGGAGGGAGATGAGAGAGAGTGTGAGTGTTGGTAGGGAAGATGATGGGGTTTGGGGTTGTGTGTGGTGAGGGTGTAGGGTAATATGGTGGGAATGAGTGAGTGAATTTTATGTAGTTTAAGGTGTAGGAAAATAGTGTGAGTGAGTTGGGTTATGTGGTGTAGGATAAGTGTGTGTGTTAGTTGCACCCTAAAAATTAAACTAAAACTAAATAAAAATAAAAGTAACAAACTAAAAAAAAATATCAACTAAAAAAAATCCTAATCTATAAAATAAAACTCAAATAATAAAATAAAAGAAATAACCACTAAAAATCTAATAAAAATATTAAACAAAAAACCTAAAAAAATGTAAAATATATTAAAACTAAAAATAAACTCCTAAAAACTAATATTTATAAAATAAAATAAAATAAAATAAAATAAAAACTAAAAACTAATAAAAATCAAAATCAAAATAAAACAACACTAAATAAAAAATAAATAGAAAAATATGCAAATAAATTCTAAAAATCCTAAATAAATTTAAAATAAATCCTAAAAATAAAACGACACAAAATAAAAATCTAGAAAAGTATAAAAAGTATAAACTAAACACACACGGGGCTTGGGTGAAGGTTTGGGCTAGGTTTAGGCTCGGTTAGGCTTGGTTATGGTTACGGGACAAGGTTCAGGTAATGGGATTAAGCCCCTTTTGTCTCGCATTTGCCCTAAATTAGCACTCTAAACTCCGCAAATGCTTATTGAGCTACAAAACAAACAAATACTATCATAAGTCCGATTTTTACCTAGAATTAGCAGTTAGAAACTGTCTATTTATTTAAACACTTTTGGGTTCTTATCAAAGCTAAAGTCATTCAAATGAGTTAATAATGTCTAGAAGAAAAAGAAGGAAGATGATGACCTACCATTTTTAAGGATGGTCATCACCATCCATGGATACAGAGATCCATCGTAGTGTAAAGGAAAGAAGATTTGAAAGCCTAAAAGAGTTGTAGTAAGCATACATAAAGCCTTTAAAGTTGAATTGTCGATTTGGATCCTCAATAAAAGGAATTGAAAGGAAATTTACACTAACTGAGAAATGATCTTCTCTAATAAGGACTTAGATGAGTTAAACTTCATCATAAAGACATTATTGTCCTCATTAAGTGAGTTGTGAACTATGACGTGAAATTGTTTTTGGTAAATCGGCGTAGAACCTCAGAGATGATGTATGAAGATATGCTTTACACTCTTGGTTAAACTATAAAATACCTAAACAATAAGGTTGGTCCACTTATTGTCTTTAATGGAATAGTTGAGATCATTGGGTAAGATCAAGCTACCAATCAAAGTCAACCGAGTCAATCATGAGATCAACTTCCACATGGTGGGATGTAAGTGGCCCAATAATGCTATCCTTGGTAGAGGTTAGATACACACCATGGGAGCTTGGCTATCTCTCTTCATCAAAAGATGAAATTTTTGACTGATGAGGGAATTGGGGAGATTAGGGATGAGCAGGCACTAGCTAGAAGTTGTTTTGTTGCAACCATGAAATGAAAATAGTCTCGAATAAGAAGGAATGATAGGAGAATGATTCTAATGCCAATCAACCTAAATAGCAAACAAAGGCTTCTCAACAGGGATTAAAGTGACCAAAGTGTCCCTTCCTGATTAAGAAATGGAGGAGATAAAGATAGTTCCTCTAGATCTAGGTGAATAAGAGATATTATTATTATTCAAATCAAAACTTCAAGACCAAGATGTCGATCAATTGATGGAATTCCTTAAGAAGAACACAAATATTTTTTCTTGGCAACCATATGACCTACTAAGAATAGCTCTGAAAATTTATTATCATCGGTTGCATGTAGATACTACATGTTCGCCAGTCAAGTAAAAACCTACAAATTCAGCTCCATAAGAGGTGAAAGTGGTGGAGAAAGAAACTCAGAAGCTACATTAGGAGAACTCCATCCAAGTGGTCTAATTGTCATATTAGATCTTAAATACAATTGTCATCTAAAAGAGGAATGGTAAATGTTTTATTTACGTGGACTTCACCCACCTCAACAACTATTATCTAAAGGATGTCTTTCCTTTTCCCCAAATCAATAAGATTGTATACTCAATTGTTGTCCACCATCTGATGAGTTCTATGGATGTTTACTCCGGGTACCATCAGATACCTGTGTTCGGCTCCAATTAAGAGAAGACCTTTTTCATCACTACTTTGAATCTATATTTCCTCAATAACTTCATGGAGATATACTAAAGAACTATCATTAAGATGTGCATAAATAAATTTGTTTAGCCGTGAAGTGAATATCGATAACATTCTTGTCAAAAGAAATATTTTCATGGGCATATTAGAAATCTCTTCAAAACATTCAAAATCCTCGGGAGTTATAGGTTGAGGATAAACACCTCTAAATGTTCCTTTGGGTCCAGTTCGGGTATGGTTTTTGGATACTTGGTCACCCAAAGTAGAATAAAGTCAAGTCACAATCTGATTAAGGTTCTATAGAAAATTAAGAGGCCGACCATGCTTGGAGAACTGTAAGATTTTACTGGTAAAACACTTAGTAAGTTCATATCCAAATTGTCATACATACGTCGACCATTCAGTAAAGACTTTAAGGAAGATAAAACAACAATCTGGACATCAAAATATGACAAAACGCTGGAGCAACCTAAGAACTACCTCGGATCCCCGTCCCTATTTTCTAAACCAATTAGTGGTGAGAAGATCCACTTAAACTTATCACTTTTAAAACATGCGATTAGTAGGCAACTAGTCCAATTTTAGGACCAAGAATAATAATCACTATATTATGCCATCCATACCCTATTGGGTACATAAATGAGGTACATGTCTATTGAAAAACATACTTTAGCCTTGTGATGTAAGTTGGGAAACTATTTTGAATCCCACTCCGTAGTTTTCCTCACCTATAATTATCTCAAGGTGGTTTTAAAAAAGGTTGACTTGACAAATATAATGACCAAATGTTCTTTAAAGTTGTCCCAAGTTGATGTCTTTAATGGACCAGGAACAATAATAAGAGGTCAAGAATTGGACAATTTTATATTAAATTTCTCATATTGTGGCCATCCCAACCTCTCTTTTTCCCGGGGAGTTGGGGCGGGGGGGGGGGGGGGGGGGGAGGGGGAGGGAGTGAAGGTCTCGCATCCTCTTCCTCTAGGGGAGATTCGACTGTCGTTGGTGTGGGATGAATGTAAAGAGATGGAGTCGCCATACTATTGTGCACAAAACAGGCAAAAGAAAATCTCACCACCTCGCGAGAGCGGCATCAAAGACAAACTGATGCTTATGAAAACAATAGTTCAAAGGTTCAGGGGTTAAGTTACGGAATAGGAAGGTGTTAGGCACTGATCCCTCCTTTTTGGTCTCTCATGGGCTTGCGTTATTGTTTTCCTCTATTTCTCCGTGAAATGTGTGTTTGTGTATATATAAATGGAGACCGGGATCGCCCAACTCATACCATGAAAAAGATAGAGTGAGTTCATCCATAGAAATTTTCCCAAAATAATATCTAGATAATGCGATGTATGCGTTTATCGAGATATTGATCGTGATGATGAAACGATAATATCTGTTCGATAAAACACAAATAAAGACCACAAATATAATATATATTAAAATAATGTATAGATGAAAAGGTGAGAAAGGCAAAAATGGGAAAATTGGACTCGAGTCTTGGGTTTTAGCCCAAAATGCATATGTAGCCTATAAAGGCATCAAAGTCAATGTAGTTCATATACGGAATAAGGGTGGGGTTTATCCCACATATTCGAACGGAAATTTATTATATATGTGTGTGTAGGAAATGCATTTTTGTTTTGAGAAATTGTGGTGGATAATCACAATGGAATTTATAGGTATAACCCTCGTTTTCTTTTATTTTTTTTTATAGAAAATAATGTATGCACAATATAACTAATAAAGGGTGAAGAATTGATGTGTATGAGCTAAAGTAAAATCTAGATTAAGGATTTATTCCACTAATGCAAAATAAAGAATTTTGAGGAAAGAGAAGGATTTTGGAGCTTCTTTGGAGAATTGAGGTTTGATCTTGATCCTTGATGAGTTCCCTTGAATGTTGAGATGAATGTTTGACAAGAGATAATGAGATTTTTCTAAATTGAGTATGACAAACATGGGATTGGAAGATGGAAAGGATTTTCACACAAGGAAACTTCGCTGATTGTAAGATAATGCTGCTGAGATCATTTATATGGATGGATATGAGGTGTTCCCTAGGAGTGAGATCATGACCTATATTTATAGGGTAATAGGGCACCGACCGGCATAGCTATAATCCTTCCAATCGACAGGTACCCCTAGACACACTACCGATAGGCAGGGAAATGGACATGCAATTGGCAATCTCATGCATATTTTTCCAAAACAATGGTCATAGAACGCAATTCCTAAATCAAAATAATGCATGGGGCACACCATTAGAAAGGTAATTCAGAGACCTTAAAGAGTCCTTTGTCCCGCTCCTGGTTCTGAGAGTTGACTTTAGGTCAAATGGGGCTAGGAAGCACTCGTCCGTCCTTTGGATGGGAGATTGTCGGACGGAAATGGATCGTTCGTCCAAACTGTAAGTCAGAATCGTGCACGTGTTGGACCGTTGCAAAGTTTATGAGAGGTATTTCGAAATTCCAAAGATCTTTGCATGGTTTGGAAAGTTGACTTTGGTCAACCGGGGCTTGAAATCGCTCGGTGACCTGTTGAAGTAAAATGAATTGTTCATCCATACTGTAATGATGATTCGCACACGAGGAGGACCATTGGAAAGGGTATTCAATGACCTTCGAAGATTCATTCAGTCTCGTATGAGGTAAGAGTTGACCATGGTCAAACAGAGCCTGAGAGCGCCCAGTGGCCTTTGGAATAATTTTCGAGAGAAAATGGATCGTTTGTGTGAATGATTATTTTGTGCATGGGGTAGACCATTGGAAAGGGGTTTCAGCGACCTTAGATCATTAAAAGAGATTCATCTATGATGATGAAGTTGACTTGAGTGAAATTGAGGCCCGAGAGTGCCCGATGGCCTATAAATCAATTTTTTGATGGTAAAATGGTCCGTTCGTCCAAACCGTTATGTCGATTAGTGCACGGGATAGACCCTTGGAAAGTGGATCCAAAGACATTCGAAGATTCATGAAGCTTTTTCTCTGACGTTAGAGTTCACCGGAGTCAAACGGGGCTCAGGAGTGCCTGTTTGGCCTCTAGATCGGTACTCAGAGTATGACCTATGGTTTGTAGTGAAATGGGGAGGTGTTAGGGACCTAAGGTGAGACTTAGGGGATCCTAGAATGTGGTGTCTATAGAGCCCCTCAACTGGTGAGCTTGGAACAAGTGAAATTCGTTGAATAGACACCAAGTAACAACTCGCTTAATTAAATACTGGGTGATCAGTCCTATACCCAATTAAAACATATTATACAGTTGGTTCATTCTTAGTATCACTATCGAAAAACATTTTTTCCTTAATATTTAATCACCTAATATCCAAGTAAGCAAGTTGTTAAAACTTTGCCAATTTAATTTCATAAAAATTCCATTTTAATAACATAAAACATCTAATACAAACCATTCACACAACGAATAATAACTGAATAGACATTAAAATGGAATTTAAATGTAACTTGAATAAACCTTCTAGTAAAATATCTTAGTACAATAATCCTAACAATACCAAATGTATCAAACTGACATAAGAATATAATCCGACTCAGATAGAAAGAAAATAACTAGAATCCTCTTGGATGACATGTCCTAAATTAAAGATCAACTACTACAGAGTATGAATCAAGAATATGAAAGCGTCTAAACAAGGTCCACAACTCCATAACATCCAGATCATCGTCAATAGACCCAATCCTCAATGGCTGGCATCCCTATCGCTGGACACGTGTGTGTGTGTATATATATATATATATATATATATATATATATATATATAGGATAAAAGAGAGAGAGAGAGGAGAATTTGTAAGTAAACGGGTCAGAGCCTGAAGTGAAAACAGTTTTAAAAACAACAAGTGAATAAATGCTAGATTCAGCAGTTATTATATACATATTAGCTTATCGGACTCTCTCTTGAAATTATGACCTCTCATCTAGAGTGCATGCTTATCGTACCTCTAAACCATACTAGTTACAATCTCATGCTAACAAGTTCATCCCAGTGTATCCACTAACCATATCCCAATTCGTTCCCACGTATTACTCTCGCAATACATATAATAATATCATATGTATCCATTTAGATTCAACATGGATAAGACCCTTATTAATTCAATTCAATTAAGTGTTCTATACTTAATTAATTCTAGATATCATTATCTTTCAATTCTAATTTAGTCACTCAGTAGATATCATCATATGTATATATATATATATATACACTCACTATATTATATATATACAATACTGCACCCCAAGACATAGCTGCAGTGCTGCATTACTCTACTATCATGTCCCAATACATCTCGTCAATGTATAGGGGACTATAGGTTCGGTAAAGATACCTCGAACCACAAATATTAAATCACAAATAATAGAGGTGAACATAGTCCTAAGCCTTTGGGCTACGCAAATACCTATGCACCCAAATGACCGTTCTATACCATTGTTCTCACTAATGGTAATCGACCTAAGTCCTATGTTCTCGAGCGACAAGTCAAAGATCCCCCCATATAGGCTCATCAGGATGTTACTGCCCTCACGCGCGGACCTCCCCCGATAGCATGTAAGCTAGGTATGTCGTACACATAATCATCAATTAATCAAATAGGCATTATCATCTACGTATTTAGTGTTAGGTACTCACACGACCTATATCATATTAGGAATCCATCCTATCCTAAGTACCCATCGTGTTTCTCGAATACCATGTGTACTTGTTAATCACGATTATCATCGTATATTTTATTATGTAGTTATCACTCACATAATATTTTATCCGACCCAAGTACCCATAAATATATCATAAATATTACCCGTACTTGATATAACGATTATTGTCCTCTAAATCGTAATATAATTATGTAGATATCTCTCACAAAATTTAATCCTCAAATCTAAATAATGTTCAAACATTAACCCAAGTCCCTTGCTCCTTGTTAATGTGCCAAAATTAATAAAATCTCACCATGGCCAAAATACCATTTTCCAGACCTTTTTTTTCGATAAAGGTACATTCTGCCTAGAAATATAAAATTACAATTTGAGGCTTTTCTGCTCGGATTTTGAAAAAAACTTAAAACTATAAAGTTGTGAAGAATGGGATTTTATACAAAAACTCGCAAGCATACTGCCAATTTTTTCTTAAAATAGTCATAAAATTATCATACAATGTTCGTCCTTTTTCAACAAATTTTCATGCATTTTATCCATTTTCTTTCACCCAAACTCACATGAAATATATTCTAACGAATCCCAAATATTTCAACATCATTTCTACATGATTATGGGTAATTATAATTCAAGGAAAAATATCTAAATCACGAAGTTTATATGAGAATTAACATCAAACCCAATTAACCCTCAAAATTTCATTGATCTAAATTCTCCGTTTTTATACACCTTAAAAACCCAGAATTTAGAATTATGATTCCTTCTATAAATCATCAAATTTCATATTCAATCATGAGTAGGATTCATCTACATGCAATACCTATCATCATTTTCCATTTTCTCCATAAACATATAACAAGTTCATCATGTCCATAACCTCTACATGTGAATAATCAACTACATGAATTTGCATATCCATTAAACAACATTTATCAATCATTTTAATCCCAAATTCATAAGTTCATAATCCCAAAGAAAATCCTTATCTAACATGGATATTATAAACACTGAAATAAAGCAGGAATCACTTGCTTCTGTAGGCCTGAACCTTTGGAGAAGATCATTTTCGGACCTCCTCTTTCCTTTTTTCAATGATTTTTCGAGGATAGTACAAGGTGTAAAGATGGAGGTTTGTGGTGATTTTCCCCTTTGATTGCCCAATATGACTCTTCTTCTTCAAGGCAACTCTTTCTCTCCACAAGGTGACTTTTCTTTTCTCTCAAAGTCTCTTCACTTTCTCTTAAAGAACTCACAAATGAAAATACATGAAATGAACCTTACGTAGAGTGTAAACCCACTTATATAACAAGTCTCCAAGGCTAGCTAAAAGACAAAAAATGTGGATACTATTCATCTCCCAAGCCAAATGACTAAAATTCTCCTTCGGGGTATCCTTTCATTTTCCAATTGACCCGAGACCCAAATCGAGCAACCGAGTATAATTTTCTGCCTATTTTGACCCTTCCGGACTCAACGGCACATTCAAAATGATCATCCAATGATATTTAATTAATTTACATTTTATTACCCAACTTTAGTCCCGACACGACTCATAAGCGCGTCCTGACTTAAGTTCTATAATTGTCTTATTTGTATATCACGACAATATTCATAATTACCATATTCACATATTACTTATATATAACTAAGTAATATTCAATAATATATTACTCTTATTATCATTAATATTCAATCCGAATTATTCCTAATTAATTTATTAATTAATTTCAATTAATCCACAATAATTTGGCCCACTAACTTTTAATTATTCTCAATTTAAAAGTCATAAAATTATGGGGTATTACACACCACATGATGTTTTAGGAAATAGGTCAATTTTACACACCTAACCGGACAAGGATGATCGTTTCATAGGGTCGAGGCCGATTCTGAGGACCTAAGGAAATGCTGGGGATGGCGAATTCTGTGGGTCGAGGTTGATTTTTAGGATCTAGAATAGGGAGCGATCGATTCTGAGGGTTGAAGCCAATTCTAAGGGCTTAAGTAGAGATGACCAATTATGAGGGTCGAAGCCAATTCTGAGACCTTAAGTAGAGATGACCAATTCTGAGGGTCGAAGCCGACTTAAGTAGGGATGGCCAATTATGAGGGTTGAAGCTAATTTTGAGGGTCTAAGACGGCTTAATCAATTATGAGGGTCGAAGCCAATTCTTAGGGCTTAAGTATAGATGACCAATTCTGAGAGTCGAAGCCAATTGTGAGGGATTGAGCAGAGACAAATAATTTTGAGGGTCGAAGACAATTCTGAGGGATTATGTAGGTTGTGGGGTAGAGTTTTATGGGGAATGTTTGGAGGTGTAACGATCTTTTGGACTACCTCGGGCCGGTGCAGGGACAATTACGATCGGTATGTATCCAGGGACTGCCGATCGACATGCCTCTTAGCCTCCAATACAAAGGGGCAATATTTCTTCATTTTTCACACCTTTCAAATCTTCTATCTTCCCCCTTTACTTTCTGCAAACTTTTCTAGAATTCTTTTATCTTCTAAGACTAAGAAATGGAAATTCTTACAAGAAGTGTGGTCCACATGGTATGGTTGAATGTTGACTACTGGGCGCATTTGGAGTGTCGGGCTAGGGTGCCCCTAGTGTTAGGCAATGAGAATGCCTTTGGCTCATTCGAGCCAGTTACGAACGAGCGAACTCTTTTTTGCAAGCTTGAGCACCATCGATCCTCTAGGGTGGTGAACCCTAGTGGCTACGTAAGTGTTAATGACCTTTGGTATATTTTCTTTTTTTCCTTTGCGTATTTCCTTAATTTTTTTCCTAAATTTTGACAAGGTTTTTTTGTTGACTTTGACAGACTGATATATCTATGTCGAACTTGTGTTCTTGGGGGACGAAGTGGTTCAAGGATATCTGGGAGAATCTTCCTCCGATGTTGTGCTAGGTGGTTTCATTAGCTGACTTTGGCAGTTTGGCGTTAGTATGGGATGAGACGCCTCATTCGACGGTCGTTCTTTACGCTTTGGGGGAGAAATGGAGGGATACCACCCACACTATGAATTTTGTCTTTGGGTAGATGATAGTGACTCCCATCAATGTGTAATATTTATTGGTGATAGACTATGAGGGGTCCTAGATAGAGGTGGACCAAATTTTGTGGGTGACGCCGACGACGGTGGAAGCAGCATCGGGTGATCTTGGGTGGTTTGTCTCGAGGGACTCCATTTATCTCCCCCTTTTGAAGTAGGTTTTATTGATTCAGTGGATCGATGATACTGACGAGTTGTAGGTACATCAGATGATCCGTTTGTTCATTCTTTTGTTGTTGGGAGGGTTTTTGGTGGCGACGTCATCCACTTGTGTTTTTTGCCTTATTTGTGGGTATTTTAGGATATTCCTTGCCTTTACTGGGGGAGCCCGACTTTGGCAACCCTTATTCATCTTTGGATGCATTCAGCCGATGTTGGTGTTAGACCTTTACTGGCGCCACATATCTTTTGGAGCTATTATTTTACTTTTGCACTTTGCATTTATGCATTTTATTCTTATTCCTTGGTTGCTTTATTTTGATTGATGACCTTTGGCCTTTGTAGACGTGGTTATATGAGGTGATTGGGCTTAATGCCCATTTAATAGGTTTGAAGGATGAGTCATTGGGGGACTTCTATTGTATGTACCGATGGCGGAAGTCCAACAGTTAGTCGCGAAAGTCTCTCTCTCTTTGGCGATAGTGCATCATATCTTGAATGGACTGACGAACGATCAGGTAAATTCTTCTTTCCTTTTGAGACCATTTTTCCTTGATGATATTTTTAGGGGGATGACCATCAAGCACATGGGGTGACCGGGTGGAACGCACCGCTGTGTCTTTTGTTAACCCACGAGTTCGTCTATTGCTGGTACCGGGGGAGAGAGTAGTCCGACAGGTGGTTGAGGATTAGATGATTGTGCCACCTGCAATGCCCTCGAGGTACATGAGGCGAGTGCAGGAGATACCGGAGGAGGTGAGGTGGCGGTGATGGTCGACGAGCCTTATTCATCGTATACTGACATGGTGATGACCTATGATTATCTGGATTTCGTTTTGAGCTGGCAGATTCCGCCCTGCATATATGATGTTATGCCTCTTCCCCCTGTGATCTTTGGTTGGGGCATGAGTTGGCCAGTTGGGTCTGCCCATAATACAAGTGATGCATAGACATCGGCAACAACAACGACATTAGGGTTTCGTTTCTATGGCTGGCTCCTCCTTCCTATAACATCCGATGACCCGATGGATGACTGGTGCGTATGATGCGTCGTCCTAAGGTGATGGACCCAGAGGTGCTAGGGATGACACAGGACATCCTTCAGCCAGAGGTATACATTTCATTTATTTTACTTTTATCCTTCTAATTTCTTTTTTGCCTCAGACTGACTGATTTGCTCTTTTTTATTTTTTTTGTAGGTGTGGACTACTAAGCTAAGAGACATTTGGTATTGGGTGGCTTCTGCGACGGCTCATATTCTGGATTCGATCCCGGTTCTTTTTTTCTTGGTCCGATTTGCTTCATCCGAGGAAGGGTATAGATCGTGTAGCGGAGGCTCTTCAGCTCGTCACCAAGGAAAGCGCATACGCCATAGGGATATGGGTTTTTAGAAATAGAGAAAGAGAGATACCAAGAGGTTCTAGGGATGATAGAGGACATCCTTCAGTAAGAGGTATACGTTTCATTTATTTTACTTTTTTCCTTCCGATTTATTCTTTGCCTCGGACTGGCTGATTTGCACTTTTTTTATTTTTTCTGCAAGTGTCGACTACTAAGCTAAGAGACATTTGGGATTGGGTGGCTTCTGCAACGGCTCATATTCTGGATTCAATTCTGGTTCTTTTTTTCTTGGTACGATTTTCTTCGTTCGAGGAAGGGTTTGGATCAAGTAGTGGAGGCTCTTCAGCTTGTCACCAAGGAAAGCGCATAAGCCATAGGGATATGGGTTCTTAGAGAGAGAGAAAGAGAGAGATAAGGTTTAAAGAGATAGAATATAGGTGTGAGAGAGAGAAAGAATTCTTAAAGAGAGTGCGTGGGATCGAGTTGAGATCCATTATTTTTATGTTTTTCCTGCAAGGCAAATGTAATAAAGCAATATATATGCAATGAAATGAATTTTTTATTAATTTTTTCTTTAGTGACTTAATGCATATCCACTTTTTACTTCATTTGCTGAGACCGTAAAAAGGATTTAAAATAATTCGAGGAAAAGTTATTTTAAAATAGGATGAGTAAAAATATGGGGAGTAGGAAATTCCGAATTCCTTAGAATAAAAATTATTTTTATTGAGTTTTCGATTTTGACAAAAAAAGGAAAAAAGAAAACTTTCCAAAAATAGGGGGTTTTCGATCAACATACCCCTTGTCCTGCCTATCTGCATGTCATTTCAGTCCAATCACCCTAATGCTTTGAATGCACTTTCTTCAACTACTTGGTCCTTGATGGGGAAGGGTTTCCTTCGAATTCTATAAGGCCTTTGTCTCTACTTAAGTTTTTTATGTATAAAAGGGGTAATAGGGGACTATTTTGTTCACCCATCAATATTTCCTTTATTTTGCTCACTTCTTTTTTCTTGTCTCATCATTTCCAATATAGCTCTTCATGGAAGTGTTGAATTCACTTCTTTTCTAAAAAACTTAAGAGGCTAGGTGCTCATATAATGTTGATTATGATGCTTTCAACATGCGTCGAGTTTCCTTATGGTGCAATCGTCCTATTGAATGGAAAATGCTGATGGAGGCAGTACAATTCATGTACCCTGAGGACCATGTCTTTCGCTTTGGCTTGGACGAAGTTTGTTCGACTTATGAAGAGTTCTCTACCAAGTTGGGTGTAAATCCCAGTGTTGTAGTGGCCATGCCTAAATTCTCTCGATCTCCTTGGGAGATATTAATAGGACTTATCTATATTTCTACCTTGGCATCTCGGTCATTAGTTACGGGAGGAATGATCTCTCTCCCAGTTATGCTGCATTCTGTGCATCTGCAGGATATTGGTGATGTGGGATATGCCAGAGTAATCGTCCTTGGCTTCACTTGAAAATTATTATTGATTACTGGGGACCTGTTAGCGGACCCTCAACTTGATACCTTGAATGGTCTATAAGCTTGGAGAGAAGGCCATTCTGACTTCTTGAGGGGTAGCCCAGTTATGTTGTTCATGTGGCTGTCAGAAAGATTCCGTATGGCGATCCCTCCTGAATATCCCTTGGTAGTTGTGTTAAATTTCTTTACTTGCTACTTTATCAGTGTAGTCCTGAATATCAAGAGCTGATAAAACTGGTTTGTGGAGCATGGGGCTTGAGGTTTGCATTGGTTAGTGCCTTGGTGGGCAGAGTTGTAAGACATTTTAAAACTGTGGGAATACCAGTATGTTCAGTTAGTTGGCCTCCGATAGACCTCTTTCTACTTTCCCTGGCATATCTTGCATCAATTTGGATGGGAGTAGATTATGCCACCTGAAAACTAGACTTCTTTCCTGTGGTGGATTTGACCAAACGTTTGCACTTGCGTCTAGGCTCTCTGTTGAAGAATCCATGTCCTTCCCAATCTACTGGTAGAGTTTGGCATGTTTTCGGGTGCCACATAAAGTGGTTGTGGAGGAGGCTAGTGGCTAAAATACTGACCGAAGAGATCAGACATAGGTGGTTTGACATATTTGATACCATGGATGGAGGTGTTGTGGTTTTTCGTAGGCTGGTTTGGGCTTACCATTCTATAGAGCGCCTCCGGTATTCCATCTAGGTAGGGGATGTTTAGGGACCCCAAGATGTAGATGATGATGGTCTTGGTTCTTCTGGCAACTACGGGTAGGATCCCTAAGGATTTTTATCTATGAAGCTTTTGTAATGGTGTTTGGTTTTGTATCTGGTTGTTTTATGGTAGGAATAACTTTGGGAGGGTTATTTAGGAGTAGTTTGGCTTGTTTTTGTTTCGTTTTTAGGAAAATAAGGTTAGGTTAGTGGGAGAATTTATTTGAATTCCTATGCCGATGTAATTGTAACAAAAGTTTTCATTAATAAAATAAAGAAAATTTTAATTATATTGTTATGCCTCTTGATGAGTTTTTCTTTTGAATTATCTATACCAATCACTGAGGCATACATAATCCTTTTGTGCATGTAAAAATAACTGTCGTTCTCGGAGATAAGAAAATAATAACATTTTATGAAAAGAAGGGAGTCGTGCTCATGTAAAGCATATGAGCTGCCTATGTACCTTTGGGGGTTTTGAAAATTTTTAGTTTCATTTTTTAAAGTAAAAGTTTTTAGAGGATTAGGCCCCACGTAGTTCTGAGTATAGGGAAATGAAGATTTTTATTTTTTTAGAATATAAGGGAGATGAGAAGAGTCATAGGACGCTGAGATTTCGAACTGAGGGTAGAATTTCTTGAGACGGTCCAGGTTTACTCGACATGCCATTTTTTCCCCATCGAGGTCGGTGAGCTTAGCGGAGCCGCAGGATAGAAGCTTATTTAGTATGTAGGGGCCGCTCCAGTTGAGCTTGAATTTCCCTCGAGGGTCCCAAATGGGCTCTACTATTTCTTTAATAGATAAATATCTTTCTGGGACACCACAGTCCTTGAATTTCTTATTGAATGATTGTTCTATTTGGCGATGGTACCCATGTATATGATGAAGAGCTTTAAGTCTCCTTTCGTCCAAAAGTGAGAACTCGTTAAGAAAACTTCGATGCTAGTCTTCCTCGCTGACTTTGCTTTGAAGCATGATGCGTAGTGAAGGAATTTATAGCTTAACAGGTAGGAATGCTTCCATGTTGTATACTAGAGAGTAATGGGTAGCCTCAGTAGATGCTCAAAGTGAAATGAGGGATCCGATCAGCCCAATCTCAAAATTTTTTGATCTTCTTGCTGATGATTGCTTTGATATTCTTATTAGAATCTTTGACTGCTCCGTTGGTTTGAGGTCGTTAGGGAGAAGACTTGTTACTCTATATCCCATACTCGTCAACCAATTTTGTTACTTCTGCCTCGAAATGAAACATATTGTTTGATATTATCTCGTGCGGGACCCCATATCGACAGATGATATTTTTTTAGATGAACTTGGTCACCTTTTTGGCATTTAAAACTACGTATGACTCTGCCTTGACCCATTTGGTGAAGTAATAGATGGAAACCAAGATGAACTCATGCCCGTTGCAGGCTTTGGGTGTAACTTTCCTTATGATATTGATGCCCCATGTGGAGAACTACTAGGAAGAAGTCATGTTGTACAATTCTCGTGGAGGCAAGTGCTGGAGGTTAGAAAACTACTGGCATTTAAGACAACTCCGAACATTGGCAGTGCAATCCTAAACCATGGTAGTCCAATAGTAACCCTATCGGATGATCTTCTTGGCGGGCATATGGCCATTCATGTGAGGTCCGCATTCCCCGCTGTGGATTTTTTCATCATCTCTTCATTTTTGTTAGGAAAAACATTTCAATTCAGTCCATTGTAGTATTTGAGTTATTCTTATAATAAAAAAATATTTTTGAGTTATAGATAGATTTTTTATTGTCACTATCCCACACAGTCTATGACATAAAGCTCATTGAACACGTTGCGGCTAAGCTTCAAAGATTTATCTTGTTGATATTATTTTAGTGCACGTTTCACGTATTCATTTCATTCCGGTCTCTCAGGTATGAATGCATAATGTTTATGGGTCTCGGAAAATATTTTTAGGATTTTATTTTTATTAAAAAATATTTTTAAAATATTAAACTTCGTTTATTCTGAGATAAAGATTGTTTAGAGTTATGTATAACACAAACTCTTGAGTTTTTCGGTTCAAACGACTTTGCAGGTCGTTCAAGCGAAATGTACGTGTCGTTCAAATGACATGGCCATTTGGTTCAGGTGACATGATAATATCGTTCGAATGATGCACCGACTTAACTTTATTATTTAAGGCGTGGTTCACTCATAAGTTGTAGAACCAGAAAATCAGTTTCCATATAGTACATTTTCTGCACAAGTTTTCTAAGGTTTTCAAAGACTAAAAACATCCTTAGAGTTTCAATATCCAATCTTCCATACTCTTATGATATATAGATCTTGGTTTTCACCATTGGATTATTGTTCATCACTTTGAACATTAGGTTTTATGATGAAGAAGCAAATGAGTTCGTGTTCAGCCTCGTAAACATTGCCAAGCTGCATCGGTGGACACCAAGACATACGTGGACCCATGTGTTGTGGACGAGAATCATAAAAGGAGATTTACGTGGGCATTGTGGAGTAGTGGTCAAAGGATCATAGGAGCGTCAAGACTTATGGGGAATCGAGTCATTGAGTAAGTCTATTATCTGTATTTAGTGATACCATATCATAGTGATTATCTGGCTTGGGCCGTTCGAGGTTTTTTCCCTTGGTGGTTTCCTCATACATTTACTTCCTTTAATCACTTAGATTCATGTTTAGGAATAATCAAGATAATATTGGGGTTAACTAAAATTGGTTCGCACACTTGGTGCGGTTTAATATTTGAAAAATGTTTTTTTTCAAATAGAAAGTTGGTTTTGATATCCTTATGACACATTCGAAAGAAAAAGGGGCCTACGAATTGGTATCAGAGGTTGAAACATATTTTTTATTATGTTGATCCCTAGTGTTTTTTAAGGACGAATTTTGAAAACTATGAAAGTTTTAGAGATCCTATTTTTTATGGCACTAACTATAGTTATTTGAAAATGGGAATGAAAAGTTCTTTGAAATCTATTGATGATCATGTGTAGTTAAAGGTAAAAAATGGTTGGACTCCACCGGTTACACAAGAGGGTAAGGCCAATACTTTAAAACCCATTGAGTCATGGACTGAAGCCAAACATAGACTTGCACTTTAGAACTCTAAAGGTCTTCACGTTATTTCCTCAAATGTCACACCGGAAGAGTATAATAGAATCATGATGTGTGAAACTTCGAAAGAAGCTTTTGATATTCTTGCACTTACTCAAGAGGGCACTAGCACGTCTAGGGCATCTAAACTTCAAAACCTCACTACACAGTTTGATACGGTTAATATGCTAGAGAGTGAGTCGTTTGATGAGTTTTATGCTAGATTGTCAAATATTGTCAACTAGTCGTTTAACTCAGGAGAGAAAATACCCGACAACTAAGTCATAAAGAAAATTCTAAGATCGTTGCCGGGTAGGTCTGATGCAAAAGTTACTATTTTGAACTCCTTATGTATGCTTGATACGATAAAACTTAAAGAGATTGTAGGTGACTTACAAACCTTTGAACTCGATATGTTTACCTCCAAGCAAGTGCCAAAGAAAGAAAAGGGCATTACTTTGAATGCCCGTAAGGAGGAAACAAAAGTTTCGAATGACGATTCCGATTCTGATTTTGAGGATGTAGCCTTGTTAGCAAAGAAGTTCAAAAAAATTCTTACTTTCCAAAAGCAATCGAAAGATACAAAAAGACTTGAGAAATTAAATAACAACAAGTTAGATCCCGGACCCATGGATAAGAGTGCGAATGTCAAGAGGTTTAAGTCGGATAGGTGTTTTGGGTGTGAAGGTTATGGTCAAATGGTTATCGAGTGTCCCACTAGACTTAAGAAGGGGGAAAGAAACCGATAACATATAGTTCCACCATAAGTGATAGTGAAACAGAAGAGGGAGAGAATTCCCCCATTGAACGTAACTTTGTAGCATTCATGGCATATCATGTGAGTGATGATGATAAATATTCCCATGAATATTATCATGTGCATGACACTTCTAAGGCCGTTGAGTGTGAATCCCAAGTAAATGAGGATAAAGCTAGTGAAAATGAGGAAATTGATGCAGGAGAGTTACAAGTTAGCTATAGTGAGTTGTATGTGGAAACGATAAAGGTGAAAAAGGAAACCTTGAAATTTTAAGCTAAGTTGAGTGAGCGTGCCATAGAGAATAATGATTCTTTAATTGAGGATCGTAGGGCATGGGAGAAGACTATTAGGGAGAAATTAGAATATGTGGAGAAAGCGAGCTATAGTTTTCGTGGTTTGATGGAGGCTTTAAAGATGGAAATTCTAGAGTTTGAGGAGTCTAGGAATTTTCTTGAGTCTAGGATTAGTGATCTAGAAGAGAGGTTGAAATACTCGAGTAAGGTGAAGTTTGATTTGGAGTCTAGATCGGAAAATTTTGATAGGATGTTAGGAACCGTCCAAATCAAGGGAGATAGGTTTGGTTTATGCTATGATGATAGAGTTTTTACCATTCCCAATGCCAATACCAATCGTGTGAGAGAACCCACTAGGAACGTGAGGAGAGGTCGACATTTTGGTAATCATTCCCACCATATTTACACTTTCACTCATTGTGGTAGGAAAGGTCACCTTAGACATTTTTGCTATGACTGTAGGAATTCTCCTAGGAAGTTATGGAATAAAGTCATTTCGGTTCCCAAAACCCCCATGCATAATTTCACACCTACTTGGGTTAGGAAATTGGACTTAGAGGCTTTAGATATTAAACTTCATAGTTCTTGTGTGGTTCCACTTGATTCTTCCCATGCTAAATCTAAAGGATGATTGCGTTGCCATGTTTGTTATACGCTAGTTTTTGCATCATAATTTATATCTTGCTAGTGTTACTGAGTCTTATTTTTCATAATTGGTTTTAAATATTTTTGAGAAAAATACAAAAAGATTTTATTTTTGGGTCAAAAATATTTTTAGAAAAACACAAAAAGATTTTAATTTATTTTTGTGTCGTGAGTGTTTCATGTTTTATGTGGCCTATTAGTGAGCTTGGAACCCCCGTCATTTCATTATCCACGTGGCTAGGAGATTTGTTTATAATGCATTGAATGTTTATAATTATTAATGCATTGAATGATCCACGTGGCTAGGGTTATTTCGAAGTTGATATGCATTTGAATTCGACTTGGTATATATGCCATCTTTGTACACATGTACGAGTTTATATGAATGCTTGACATCTCATGCATACTTGAGTTTGGTGAGACGTTATTATCTCAATTTTATCATCTATGTGTAAGTAAACTTAGGAGGAGGTGTGCATGTAAGAATCGTTTACCGTGAGGATTGTTAATGCATAAATTGAAAAAATTATGAGTGTTCACAGGAAAGGGCTATGAGTGAAAAATAATCATGTCGTGAAAGTCACCGTTTAAAAGCGCCCAAGAAAAAATTAAGGCAATAAAAAAAATCTTATGCCAAAATGGGTCCAATAGGATTTCTCTAAGTTGTGAAACATAGAAACCTCAAAAGAGTTTTAAAAAGAAAAAGAATATATATATATATATATTAGGGAGTTTGGATGGAAAAATTTAAACGGGTTTGCACCACGAATCCTTATGTTGAAAAATCGTATCACGATGCTTTTGTTTGTAGAATCGTCATTATTCCGAATTTTAGTGTATATAGATTGTTTAGTTCATTTAGCTCAATATATTAATTGTCACATATAGCTACAACTAAGTTTGATGACATTTAGCTATCAATTAGAGCTTCTTGACCGTTTCAATGTGTTGGAGTTGTGATTCATTTGCTATAGTTCACGCCCATTCACACCATATACATGTTTGAGCACATTGATTCTATGTTGGCATGAAACTCACATTTTTTTGCTAGTTTTTTTCCGTTTTGAGTCTGTTTTGCCATCGTTTGCTCTTTCCAGTTAATCTCTTCAGGATTC
Organism: Sambucus nigra; assembly: GCA_949130495.1. Taxonomy (NCBI): domain Eukaryota; kingdom Viridiplantae; phylum Streptophyta; class Magnoliopsida; order Dipsacales; family Adoxaceae; genus Sambucus; species Sambucus nigra. Next base: position 500,362,023 of record OX422207.1, on the reverse strand, counting down.
ACTGGTTGAAACTTTATCATATTTAGAACTGGAATTGAGAAAATTTATTATCGTTCAAACGACAACTGTGTTTCTTTCGAGCGACAAGCTACCGTCGCGAGATGTTTTGATCAAGCGAGGTGAGAAATGTAACAAGTATTGGTTGCTTAAAGGGTCACGAGATAGGTTACTACGTGAAAGAACACACTATTTTGCGAATGTTTAGGTTGTTTGATGACCTGGTTCGAACGACGTGCCTATGTCGTTCAAACGACAAGGCTTAGTCGATCGAGCGACCTCAAGAGATTTTTTGGATTCTTCTGTTTCGTACCTGCTTCGTATAAATGATGATATTATACTATTTTATACTTCTATGCAATTTATATGTAGTATTTAATAATTATGCATGTTGAGTCTCATACTGCATTATTCGTTTAGTCACATCATTATTTCATTTTGATGATTTATCTTTTGTGACTTCTGTCTGCTAGCTATGAGTTGGTACATGATGATTATTTGTTAGCTTCCAGACAATGTTTATCTACATATTCTTCCTTGATTATTCTTATTCTAGATATATGGATAAATTGGTATCTTTATCACTTATTTTCTATTTGTGACAGGGGGGGGGGGGGGGGGGGAGATGTATGTGATGTAGGGGGAGAGTTTGTTTGATGAGCACATAGTTTTGTTGCACAAATTGATATCCTGATGTTTCAATATTTATTTTCATAATTGAAATCAAAATATTTTGCTCATATGTTCAACAAATGATTTGATTGTAATTTCACATATTGGTACTGATATTTCATATTGGTATCATAATGGTTAGATCATTTGTTCGTCCATACTTAACATGGTAGTTGTCTATTTTATGTGTATAGGTATTCTTAAGAGATTCAAGATTTCAAGTCTACATCACATACAGACAGCTCATGATTTCTGGACCATCATTACTAGTCTTGTTCTGTAATTTTTGGATTTTAGGTTTTATGGGATGGGATTTAGGCTTATACAGCTTGAAGGACCAGCTTATGCATTTCACTGTTTGGTTTTTGTCCCATAATAGTCAAAGCGCGATATTTTTAAGGGCAAACTTTCTAATTGAGTCCATTGTAATATCTGACTTTTTCTTAGAACAAAACATTATTTTTGTATCATAGATAGATTTTTTATTGTCACGATCCCACACAGTCTATGACATAAAGATTATTGAAGATGTTGCGGCCAAGCTTCAAAGATTTATCTTGCTGAGATTATTTTTTTTGCACATTTCACATCTTCATTGCATTCCGATCTCTGAGGTATGAATACATAATGTTTACGGGACTCTGAAAATGTTTTTAGGATGTTATTTTTATTAAAAACTATTTTTAAAGTGTTAAAGTTTGTTTATTCTGAGAAAAAGATTCTTTACAGTTGTGTATAACAAATACTCTTGAGTTATGTGGTTCAAATGACTTTGCAGGTTATTCAAGCAAGATGTAAACGTCGTTCGAACGATATAGCCATTTCATTCGAGCGACATGCTTATCTCGTTCGAACGATGAGCTGACTTAACTTTATTATTTGAGGCGTGTTTCACTTATAATTTCGTAAATTGCAGAACTAGAAAATCAGTATTCGTACAGTACATTTTTGTACGAGTTTTATAAGGTTTTTAAAGACTAAAAACATCCTTAAAATTTCAATATCCAAGCTTTCATATTCTTAAGCTATATAGATCTTGGTTTGCACCATTGGATTTTTGTTCATCACTTTGAACATTGGGTTTTGTGATGAAGAAACGGAGGAGTTCGTGTTCAACATCATAGACCTTGCCAAGCTACATCAGTGAATACCGAGACATACGTGGACGTATGTTTTGTGGACGAGCATCATAAAAGGACTTTTGCATGAGAACTGTGGATGAATGGTTGAAAGATCATAGGAGCGTCAAGACTTGTGGGGGGAGTAAGTCTATCATCTGTACTTTATAATACCACATCATAGTAATTGTCTAGATTGGACCATTCAAGATTTTTTCCTTTAGTGGTTTCCTTGTACATTCGGCGTCTCCTTTTGTGAACTTATTTATTTTACTTGCTCGAATAACTTAGATGTATGTTTAGGATTAATCAAGATAAAATTGGGCTTAACTATAATTGGTTCAAACACTTAGTGCGGTTTAAAATTTGGAAAAAGGTTTTTTCAAAAAGAAAGTTGGTTTTGACATCCTTAAGACATAATCAAAAGAAAAAGGGGCCTAAAAATGGCAACCCTGCCTAAAAATGTCATCCCCCGTGATGTAGTGTAAGTGGGTCCCATCGAAGTTTCTCTCAAAAAATTCTTTATCGTAGACAATGTACTGGGCAACCAGTTTGCGAAGGGTTGAATGGTCTTTCTTGTTAGAATATTGGGGATACTTACCATGCTCGAGGAGGCTCCAGATGTTATAGTACCAACAATCGAATATATTAGGATTTTCTTGTATGATGAGCTCAATGTGGCAGTAGTGTGTTGGTTTATCTTTCTTTTGGATTAGGAAGGGGGCTATCATTATTCCTTTGGGCATGTCGACCATGGAGGCTAAGGTAGCAAGGGCATCGGCTAAGTTGTTCTTTGCTCGGGGTATGTAGTGGAAGGTGATATATTAGAATTGGGAGGCCAACTCTTCTATGTGGGCATGGAAGGGTAAGGGTTTCTCATCCTTGACTTTTCATCTTCTGAGTACTTGGGTGATGACGAGGGATGAATCCCCGTAGACATCTAGGTATCGAATTCCTTTCTTGAGAGTGACTTTAAGGCCTACCGTTCATGCTTAGTATTCACTCATGTTGTTGGTGCACGGAAAATCCATCTTGATGGCAATGGGAGTGTGAGAGTCATGAGGGGCGATTAGGAGTATCCTAATGCCATACCCTTTTTTTGTTGGTAGCAACGTCAAAGAACATTTTCCACCAGAGGTCTTCTTGGAAAGTACAAAGGACATTTTCATCTGGGAACTCAGAAATCCAATCATTGATTTCTTCCATAGGACAGTCAGTGAGGTAGCCACACATTGATCTTCCTATTATCGCTTTCTACGTGACATACAAAATATCAAATTCGTCTAGAATCATCAACCATCGGGCCATTCGTCTAGACATGGCAAGTTTCTCGAGCAGGTATTTGATAGGATCCATTCTATATACATGTTTGATGGGAAATACAAGCATATAGTGCCGTAATTTTTGGGGGACTCAGAAGGGCGACATGTAACACCCCGTGCCCCTGAAAAGAGATGCACGACATGCTGCTACGATAAAACAAAACTAAATTCATCAATAAACAAGTATAGAGCATCTAAATGTCCATAATTTAAATGAAATAAATCCATAATTCTCTATTTCCACAATAATGAATACAGGAAAGTCTCTCAAATTTAAAATTCACCAACTAAAAATTATACCACGAATTATTACATCAAAGTACATCTTCCAAATCCAAGCTTAAAAACAAATATCCAAATAGTCCATCCATGCTAACATGCCAACTAAAAGAAAATACAGGGAAGTACACAATATGACAGGAATACATGCTAAAAAATTAATTAGCACGAAGAATAAATCGCAATAATACGAATCGCATAAACAAGTCAAATGCAATATTTAATCATTATCTCAATATTAATTTCTCAATAACACACCAATGAGTCACCAGGCCTCACCTCACCGCACCTATGCATTTTCAATCATATCCAGATTTTGGACTTTTGGCGGGTGCCCATTGTCCGTGCCATATTAAAATCTCATGACATTATGCTCAAATCAACAATATAATATAACACAATGAATCAAATAATAGATTCCAACAATTTTCAGATTCCAAATGAATATTATAATTCAACATGAGTGCAATCGACACAGTAAAACAAACGAAATACTCTCGAGAGAATTTAGGAACATATTGTGTAAATCAGCCTTTAAATCTCATCGCACCATCAGGTTCCTCTGGCAAAAATATTCAAATATCTTTCTAGCCCAAACTCGAGAAAATATCAAATAAGCCTTCTAATATATGGTTTAAATCTTGAATAAGTTTGGGGCAATGGTTTGTAGATGAAAGGGAGTGATTTTGGAGAGGTTTGGTGGTTGAAAAGTTTGAGAAAAACAGATTTGAAAAGTCCATCCACGAATCAGTGGTGATATATAAAGGATTAAGAGTTTGATTAACAAAAGAGTTCTGATTAGATGCAAACACTAAAATAATTTATTCCGGACGATCGGACCGTTGGAATTTGATGAAATTTGAAAGAGAATTAGCTCAAGATGAGGGGATGCTGTCCAAAAAAATTTAGCTCAATATGTTAAATATGTTTTTTGTAGAGAGTTTTATGTTTTAAGCACTCTGAGAGAGTTTTATGTTTTGGGAAATCTTCTATATAATAAAAATTCAATTAAAGCTCCATTTAAATTCCGATTACAATTCCATTTAAAAATTTATTTTTCAAATATAAAAAACAACATTTTAAATTATAAAATTAATAAAACTCAAAATTTTATTTTTCTCCGATTTTCAAAATAAATTTAAAAACTCCCATTTAAAAAATTCGGGTTTTTACATACTTCCCCACTAACAAAGAATTTCGCCCTTGAAATTCGACATAGCCTAACGCTCGAAAATAAAATGCTACTCGATTCTTTTTCCCAAAAATAACAACACTAAAGTCCTCAAATAAATTTTAAACATCCTCACCATGATGCCTAATACGTTGTTAGCAAAATTTCTATCTCCAAAGAAAACATGTCTAATCACATGCTAGACCCAAAACCCAAGACCCAGGGACTGTTGTATACCTAAGCTCTGATAACATTTTGTAACACCCCGCGCACCCAAAAAGAGAGGCACGACGTGGTATTAAGATAAAAATAAACTAAATCCATCAATCAACAAGTATAGAGCCTCAAAATGTCCACAGTTTAAATGAAATAAATCCACAATTCTCTATTTCCACAATAATGAATACAAGAAAGTCTGTCAAATTTAAAATTCTCCAACTAAAAATTATACCACTAATTATTACACCAAAGTACATCTTCCAAATCCAAGCTCTAAAACAAATCTCCAAATAGTCCATCAATGCTAACCTGCCAACTAAAAGAAAATACGGGGAAGTACACAATACGATAGTAATAAATACTCAAAAATTAATTAGCATGGTGAATAAATCTTAACAATACGAATCGCATAAACAAGTCAAATGCAATATTTAAGCATTATCTCAGTATGAATTTCTCAATAACACATCAATGAGTCACCAAGCCTCACCTCACCGCGCCTATGCATTTTCAAGCATATCCAGATTTTGGACTTTTGGCGGGTGCCCATTGTCCGTGCCATATTAAAATCTCATGAAATTATGCTCAAATCAACAATATAATATAACACAATGAATCAAATAATAGATTTCAACAATTTTTAGATTCCAAATGAATATCATAATTCAACATGAGTGCAATCGACACAGAAAACAAACGAAATACTCTCGAGAGAATTTAGGAGCATATTGTGTAAGTCCCGTGCCTCAAAATTATCACATGAACCGACACGTAAAAGTTAGCGTTTAAATCTGATAGCACCATCACATTCCTCTGGAAAAAATAATCAAATCTCGTTCTAGCCCAAACTCGAAAAACATCAAATAAGCCTTCTAATCTAAGGTTTAAATCTTGAATAATTTTGGGGCAGTGGTTTGTAGATCAAAGGGAGTTATTTTGGAGAGGTTTGGTGGTTGAAAAGTTTGAGAAAAACATATTTGAAAATTCCATCCACGAATTAGTTGTGATATATAAAGGATTAAGAGTTTGATTAACAAAAGAGTTCTAATTAGATACAAACACTAAAAAAATTTATTCCGAACGATTGGGACGTTGGAATTGGGTGAAATTTGGTGGAGAATTAGCTCAAGATGAGAGGAAGCTATCCAAAAAATTTCAGATTGATCGGATGGTCCAATATTTTTAAATATTTTTTTTGTAGAGAGTTTTATGTTTTGAGGACTCTTAAAGAGTTTTATGTTTTGGGGAATCTTCTATATAATAAAAATTCAATTAAAGCTCCATTTTAATTCCGATTACAATTCCATTTGAAAATTTATTTTTCAAATATAAAAACCAACATTTTAAATTATAAAATTAATAAAGCTCAAAATTTTATTTTTCTCCGGTTTCCAAAATAAATTTAAAAATTACCATTCAAAAAATTCAGGTTTTTACATACTTCCCCACTAACAAAGAATTTCGCCCTCAAAATTCGACATATCCTAACGCTCGAAAATAAAATGCTACTCGATTCTATTTGCCAAAAATAATAACACTAAAGTCAAATAAATTTTAAACATCCTCACCATGATGCCTAACACGTTCTCAACAAAATTTCTATCTCCAAAGAAAACATGTCTAATCACATGCTAGACCCAAAACCTAAGGCCCGAGGATTGTTGTACACCTAAGCTCTGATACCATTTTGTAACACCTCGTGCACCCGAAAAGAGACACACGACGTGCTACTACGATAAAACTAAACTAAATTCATCAATCAACAAGTATAGAGCATCTAAATGTCCACATTTTAAACGAAATAAATCCACAATTCTCTATTTCCAAAATAATGAATACAGGATACTCTCTCAAATTTAAAATTCTCCAACTAAAAATTATACCACTAAATATTACATCAAAGTACATCTTCCAAATCCAAGCTCTAAAACAAATCTCCGAATAGTCCATCCATGATAACCTGCCAACTAAAAGAAAATACGGGGAAGTGCACAATATGACAGGAATAGATGCTCAAAAATTAATTAGCACGGTGAATAAATCTCAACAATGGGAATCGCATAAACAAGTCAAATGCAATATTTAAGCAGTATCTCAATATTAATTTCTCAATAACACATCAATGAGTCACCAGGGCTCACCTCACCGTGCCAATGCATTTTCAAGCATATCCGAATTTTGGACTTTTGGCGGGTGCCCATTATCCGTGCCATAATAAAATCTCATGACAGTATGCTCAAATCAATAATATAATATAACACAATGAATCAAATAATATATTCCAACAATTTTTAGATTGCAAATGAATATCATAATTCAACATGAATGCAATCGACACAGAAAAACAAATGAAATACTCTCGAGAGAATTTAGGAGAATATTATGTAAGTCCCGTACCTCAAAATCATCACATATATCGACACATAAAAATCAATCTTTAAATCTGATCGCACCATCACGTTCCTCTGCCAAAAATAATAAAATCTCGTTCTAGCCCAAACTCGAGAAAACACCAAATAAGCCTTCTAATATAAGGTTGAAATCTTAAATAAGTTTAGGGAAATGGTTTGTATAGATGAAAGGGAGTGATTTTGGAGAGGTATTGTGGTTGAAAAGTTTGAGAAAAACTGATTTGAAATGTCAATCCACGAATTAGTTGTGACATATAAAGGATTAAGAGTTTGATTAAGAAAAGAGTTCTAATTAGATACAAACACTAAAAGAATTTATTACGGACGATCGAACTGTTGGAATTGGGTGAAATTTGGAGGAGAATTAGCTGAAGATGAGAGGAAGTTGTCCTAAAAATTTCAGCTCGATCAGCTCGTTCAATATTTTTAATTATTTTTTTTGTAGAGAGGTTTATGTTGTGAGGACTCTTAGAGAGTTTTATGTTGTGAGGACTCTTCTATATAATAAAAATTCGATCAAAGATCCATTTTAATTTCGATTCCAATTTCATTTGAAAATTTATTTTTCAAATATAAAAACCAACATTTTAAATTATAAAATTAATAAAATTCAAAATTTTATTTTTCTCCGGTTTCTAAAATAAATTTAAAAATTCCCATTTAAAAAATTCGGGTTTTTACGCGACACATGCTTTTTCCAAGGAAATGTAATTAACTTCATACTCGACCAATTTACGACTGGCATAATAGATGGATCTCTATTTACGGGATTCTTTAAGGTGTTGGGCCAATAATGCCCTTGCTGCAGTGTTTGTTACAGTCAGGTCTAGGAGTAGGGGTAGACCAGGTTGTGGTAGCATAAGTACTGGAGGCCGGGTTAGATATCGCTTGATTCGGTCAAAAGCCTCCTAGCAAGCTTCATTCCAAATGTTGGTTGAATCCTTCCGGAGGAGTATGAAGATGGGTTCATAGATAAAAGTCAACTAGCTGATGAACAGCTGATATATTATAATTTTTTAAAGAATCCCCAAACTTCCTTCTCCGTTTGGGGTGGTGGAATTTTGAGTATGACTTTTAATTTGGTAGGATCTGCTCTAATCCTCTTTTTTCTAACCATGAATCCCAATATCTTTCATTTGGTAACTCTAAAAACACATTTATGTGGGTTAAGTCGCATCTGGTATCTCTGTAGTCACTCGAAGAACTTTCGGAGAGAGAGGACATGACCTTCCCGAGTCTTAAAGTTGATAATCATATCATCCACATAGACCTCAAATTCTTTATATATCAGATCATATAAGATGTTATGGCAACCCTCTGGTAGGTAGCCCCTATGTTTTTCAGACCAAATGGCATAATGGTGTAACAAAAGGTTCCCTAAGGGGTAATGAAGGTGGTTTTCTCTTGATGATCCGGGTGCGTCTTGATCTGATTATATCCAGCAAAACCATCAACAAATGACTTGAGAGCATGATTAGATGTATTCTCTACAATCATATCGATATTAGGTAGCGAGTAATCATCCTTCGGAGAGGCTTTGTTCAAATCTTGGTAGTCAATGCACATACGAACCTTTCATCCGAATTTCAGCATGGGTACGATATTAGCTAACTATATAGGATATTAGATCACACAAATGAAACCCACTTTCAACTATTTAAATACTTCTTCCTTAACCTTGAGTGACCATTAGGTGTAGAGCTTTCGCAGTTTTTGTTTGACCAATTTGCACTCTAGGAAAGTTAGAATCTCGTGCTGAGCGATCTCGGGATCAATGTCAGGCATGTCATTGTAGGACCATGCAAAGACATACATAAATTCCTTTTCTAATTCTTTAAGGTTCGCGCACTCATTCTCTTAAAGGGTAAACCCTATCCAAATCTCACGTAGCTGTCTACTAGAGTCGAGATTAATAACAACAGTTTTATCTTCATTAACTTGAATGTTAATTATGTTATTTGTTATTAACCTTATTAAGATCACCTAAGAATTGTTTATTAGTAAAATCATCATCATTAAGAGTTTGATTCGAATCAAGACAATTAATGTAAGGCACAACAAGATACTCAATATCTTCATTTATTTCATTATTGGGAAAAATAGAGTTGAGAACCTCATCGAAGGAGGTTTCGATTAGATCAAAATACGGAAGAACAACAAAAGAAGAGGAAATGGGATAAACATCAGAGTTGGGTTGTATTCTGGAGGTGGAACATGTATAACATGTTAGTTGAGGAGAGGTGCATCAACAACTTTGATCAGGAGGGATGTATCTCATGATGTAGCGCTTGAGTGTACCATGTAGAGTGTTAGACCTAATATTTTCAAGTAGAATGAATATTTGGAGTCACTTTTCTTGAAATCATTGGTAGCAACTATATTCTTCTCAGTGAGTGGTTGCACATGATACTAGAAACTTTTGGCCCATGAGTAACCGTCTTAAAAAAATATCTCTATTCCTGGTTTCATCTTCTTGTCCACATGATCATACCATGGATTGGGAAAGCTGTAAAAGGGGAAATCTACACCCTATTTGATGAACTTCCATTCAAGGAATATGTTGAGTCAGTCTTGGAACTTTCTAGCCTTCTCTTAAATCGGAGTTGACAGATCATTCTGAGTTCCTCTATTGATGGTTAATAACCCAGGCCACAAGGAGGAAAATATTTCATCAATACTATGTGTTCAAGTATCCCCTGTTGTCATTGACCAACCCTAGTATTGGCATGAAGTGCATGATTTTAAACATCTACATTACATTGACGTTTCCATGAGGCTTGTGTTCTAGACAAACTCTATCTTTAAGATCATCCCCTACTGGGAACGAAAGTGGTTCGAATCGAAAACCTGACAGAAGCATATCATTTTCCCCATGCTATATCTCTAGTGCTGGCTTACTGGTGCTTGCATTCTCAATGTAATCATCGTCTGCCAAGATTGTGATGAACTGCCTAATGGTGAAGAATTTCAATTTCTAATGTAGGGAAGAAGACATACCCTTGATACTATGAATCCATGGTTTTCATAGAAACAGGTTAAAATAAGCCGGGATATCGATGACTTGGAATTTAGTAGTGGTATTTACGACGCCAGCCCCTATTGTAAGCTTTATATATCCGATCACTTTTCGACGAGTATTGTCGTAAGTGCGCACTACGACCGAGGTTGGAGCAAGGTCGCGCTTTTTTAGTCCCAAACAATTGAGGGTTCTTAATGGGAAAACATTAAATGCTAATCCATTACTGATACGAGAAAAAGGGGTGGTCTTTCCCATGACTTTGACAGAGAAATTGAGAGCATAGTTGTGTTTTGGACCAAACTTAGGGATTTCTTCTTCGAATAAGGAGATCATTCTAGTAGACATTAGAGAGCTGACCAGATTCACTGCTTCTTCTGGTGTGGTGGAAGGTGGGACTATTGGATCGGTGAGTAGATTGATCAAGTCATTCCGATGTAGTTGGGAAGACATAAAGATTTCCCACAGAGTAAGGTTAACTTGAGTTTTCTTCAACTGATCGATAATCTTACTCTCCTCGAGGGTCATTTTCAGCATAGGAAGATTCTCAACACCTTTTATCTTATCGATCGCTGATGGTTGCGGGTATGGAACATGGTAATGCTTCCATGATCTAGTCATATGGTTCATAGAAGAAGGGGAAAAATAAAAACCTAGTTTCCTCATCTATCTCGAGTTATTCACCACCAATTTAATCTCTCTTAGAAGATCCTCAAACGGTATTATTCCACATATGCTGACTATTGGGCTATTCTTTTTTGGGCTTTTCTCTTCATCTGAACTATCGAATTTATTGCTCGATCTGGTGGACATGCCATCATCTTTCCATGAAAAGTCAATGCACTCTACAACCTCAATGGCCTCTTCATATAGTTCCTCCCACTTAAAGGGGAGATTAGAAGTGAAGGGACTAGGTGTCCTTATAGTTTCAAATCATCAAGTATCTCAGATATTCTGTAAATTTCATCGGTTTGTCAAAATATATCTGCCATGATCTGGATGACATAATCTAAACTGACTTCATCGATAGGTACTACCCAATTGTCTGACTCTCGATCCCACTTTCGAGATTCCGATAATAATGTGTTCAATCTCTGGAAGTCAATGGTTATTTTTAGGGTAATTTTATCCAGAACTCTAAAAACTGGTTTAATACTACTAATAATTCCATATCTTTCCCTTCGAAGATGGTACGAACATCAATGCATTCTCTCATAAGGAGTGACAAAGCCTGATGGAAAAAATAGGTAGGATGTAGGAGGAAATATGGGGAAACTTGGAGGGTTTTAGGGGAATATATGGGTATGATGGGTGATTTTCTAGGTACAATCTGGGTAGATGGATCAAATTTTGAGTCTTCTTCTAGGAATATGGAATTTGTATGATTTGGAAGTGGATTGTGGGTAGTGTTTGGATTAGGATTAGATAGTGGGGCATAAATACCCCAATTAATAAGACCTTGAATTACATTTTGAAGGAGGAAACATTAATTAGTGGTATGGCTAACATTTTGGTGAAAATTGCAATGGGTATCGAGTTTGAAATTTTTTGGAAGTGGGTTTTGTAATAGACGAGGGACCAATAGATTGATAATATTTTATCTTAAAAGGGCTTGGTAAACTTTGGATAGGGGAGAATGAAGCTCGATGTATTCTTTTTTTACTAGTTCAGAGAGGCTTTCTGGTGCCCATGAAGTAGTAGGCTGAGAGAAGTTGTTTATAGTTGAAACTGTTGTATTGGCAAGCTTCTCGTACTATCTGGGAGTGAACTGTCCAAATACTTTCTTTGGCTTAACTTATGTCTTAGCAAGACTTTCTTCTATCTCCACTATTTCTTCTAGGAGGGATACAAAATGGGGGTATTACTATCCTCCTATTGTCGCTCGTACATGGGGTAATAAGTTCTTCTTCACAATACTGACTTCCTCCTTTTCGGAAGGCCAATTTTTCATGGTGGATGCTTTTTCTCTCCACCTCGCTATGAAATTACTGACTAATTCGTTGGGATTATATTTAAGAAGTTCTAAATCATGATAGGTAACTTCTAACTCCTTGTTATACTTATCCTGTGACATGATTTCACAGGTAACATCTTCCCAAGTGCGAATCCTGGACTCCTCGAGAGATAAGAACTAGCAAAGAGCGCAGTCCTTCAATATTTGTTGGAACATTTGGGAAATTATTTCCTCGGAGGCACCTAGGAGATTCATGGATCGGTGGTAATTTCAGAGATGAATAATTGGGGGTCCACTACCTTCAAACTTCTCAATGTTAAGCATCTTGAAATTTTCTGGCTGCCTTGCTTCAGGGTAGGGAGACATATGGGTATAACCCATGTAGTTCTTAGAGATTAAGACTTGATCAAACTTCTTGGTTAATAACTTAAGGTCCCCCTGGACTTTTATTAATTCTTCTTCCTTCTAATTAACAGTCATGGGTAAGTTGGCCTGAGGATGGGCAAGATTTAGCATAGGGAGCTGAGCTGGTGGTGGCCCATTAGTAGGAGGGGTACCCAGAGCATGCTGATATTGATCGGGGACCCAAATAGGCTTAGTTGAGGGCGGACCCATAGCGTGAGGGAAGATTACCTAGGGATCTTAGGGAACATGGACCTTATTTCGTTGCATCTCATGAACCACATTTTGAAGGTTGTCAATCTTGACAGTTAGTTGGGCTAGAACTATTATCAAATCTGGCTACACATTCGGTACTTGGTCTGTGTTCTCCATGGAAAGCAGATAGAGGTGAATTTCAAACTTAGAGGAAGTAGCGAGAGAACTGATGGAGCCTCGGGGCAGTTCAACGAAAGATCGAAGTCAATAGGGAGCCGGGCTAAGGGTCGGGTATGCGATTGACCCGAGAAGGAGAAATATTCGAAAGAGAAGGAGAAAAACTGTTATTATTGAAACATGATGAAAATATTTTTGACATTTTTGGAAAAGATGAGGACAAAATGTTTTTTGGGTAAAAAGGAGGAAAAAATCTTTTGGTATTTTTAATAAAAGAGGGGAAAAATGTTTTTGACACTTTTGGTAAATAAAGAGGAAATACGAGAAAAAAGGTCTCAGCCTGATTATTATTATTTATTATTATGTTCTCACTTGTATTAGGTGTAACTAAATGCATAAAAGAAATGCTGGACGGGACCCGAGCCTAGGAAAATTGGGTTTGAAAAATATATAAAACACGATTTTACTTGTTACCAAGCTTTATGGACCGGTTCTCGTTTTGAAAAAGACGAAATCGCGCAAAAATTTGAGTGGCATGCCAACCCATCAATTCGGCAGAGTTTTGGGTAGTAACCAACAAACTAAATATGAGTGCCCTAGGTTTGACGCCTATATGAGGGTATGCAGTTATTGGGTTAATTACAAGCGTTCCTCCCTTTGGAATGAGCTCCACGATATACGTATTTCTTTTGAGGGCAATCGTTATGTGTGGACAATCCATTTGATATACCCAAGTTTACATGAATTGCCTCACTATATACCTCATAGGGATAGTATGTGTGAGAGAATTTGATATACTCGACGTACGTGAATGAGTTCCCTGCTATATACCTCCCGTCATGACTTCGATCAAGCGTTATGATGCGGGGGGAACCGTTCGATATACGTCGAAGGTACTTGTCCAATGGAAGGTGAGAGTCATATCCCTTAGTCTAACTGCGACCTAACGGGCTAGCGCCCATCATGAAGTGACCCCCAGGTTCCGGGACAAAATTTGGTCAATAGCCATGCTCTTTGGTGCTGTATTGTGCAAAATGCATGATTCTTGATGAACAAATAATAGAGATAATATCTTATTTAGCATGATGAGCACTATACTAATAGGGAATAATGTACAAATATAAAAATAAATATAACACATAGCATGAAAAATATACTAAGCATAGATATGTGAGGGTGAGTGATGTGTGAATATCTACAAGTGAGTGTATGGTAGTGAACCTAAGGATAGGTTAACTACGAGTGGTCTGTGACAAGTGTGAGTGAGCACGGATATATACAAGTGTTATAAGTGGAGGTGTGTGTTAGTGAAACCTAATCGTGGATATTCAAAGTGGCGTGTGTAACATGTGGGCATAAGTGATCCTATGTGTTAGTAGTGTGAAGTGTACATGGAAAGTATCTATAAGTGTGTGGGTGAGTATTGACATAAGCATCAGGTATATATGCGCACTAAATAAAAGAGGAGAAAAAGAGGGAACATATAGGTTGGTGCAGACGCACATAACCAGAAAATAATAACACCTATGCAAACAGAGTCTATCCCTCTTATAAAAAATGATCCCCAACGGAGTCACCACTGTGGCTATTCCAACCTCTCTTTTTCCCCCGGGGGGGAGGGGGAGTTAAGGTCTCGTGTCCTCTTACTCTAGGAGTGCTTCGGCCGTCGTTGATGTGGGGTGAATGTAAAGAGATGGAGTCGCCAACTTATTTTGTATAAAATAGGCAAAAGAAAATGTTGTCTCCTTGAGAGAGCGACGTCAAAGACAAACTGATGCTTACGAAACCAACAGTTCGAAGGTTCAGGAGCTAAGTTATGGAATGGGAAGGTGTTAGGCAACCACCCTTCCCTATCATTTTCTCATGGGCCTATGTTATTATTTTCCTTTATTTCACAATGAAGTGTGTGTGTGTGTGTGTGTATAAGTGGATATCGGGATCCCCCTCATACCATGGAAAAGATATAGTGAGGTCATCCATAGGAATGTCCCCAAAATAATATCTAGAAAATACGATGTATTCGTTTATCGAGATATTGATCGTTATGATGAAATGAAAATATATATTGGATAAACTCCAATAGGGACCACAAATATAGTATATATTAAAATAATGTATAGATGAAAAGGTGACAAATGTGAAAATGGGAAAATTGGACTCGAGCCTCGGGTTTTGGCCCAAAACTCTTACGTAGACTATAAAGGCCTCAAAGTACACGTAGTTCGTATGCGTCATAAGGGTGTGGTTTATCCCATATATTGGAACGTAAATTTATTATATGTGTGTGTAGAAAATGTATATGAATTTTGAGAAATTGTGATGGATAATCCCGTTGGAATTTATAGGTGTAACCTTCTTTTTCTTTGTTTTTGGCATTTTTTTTATAGAAAATAAAGTATGTGCAATATAACTAATAAAGGGTGAAGTATTGATGTGTATGAGCTAAAGTAAAAGCTAGATTAAGGATTTATGTAACTAATGAAAAATAAAGAATTTAAAGAGAGAGAAGGATTTTGGTTCTTCTTTGGAGAATTGAGGCTTGATCGTAATCCTTGATGATCTCCCTTTTAATGTTGAGATAAATGTTGGATGAGAGAGAATGACATTTTTCTAAATTGGGTATGAAAAGGATGGGAATGGAAGATGGAAAGAACTTTTACAAAAGGAAACTTTGCCGATTGCAAGAGAATACTGTTGAGATCACTGATATTGATGGATATAAGGTGTGCCTTGGGAGTGAGGTCATGCCCTCTATTTATAGGGTAAGGGGGTGTCGATCATATAGTCCTAACCCTGCTAATCTCTAGGTACCCCTAGAAAAATTACCGATAGGTAGGGAAATGGACCTACCAATCGACAGTCTCGAGCAATTATTTGCAGGAAAATAGTCGTACAATGCAATATGTAAATCAAAATTCTGCATGGGGCATACCATTAGAAAGGTAATTCATATACTTTCAATAGTCCTTTGGTCCGCTACCGAGTCCGAGAGTTGACTCTGGGTGAAACGGGGCTCGAAAGCGATCGTCGATCCTTTGGAAGGGAGATCATCAAATGAAAATGGATCGTTCGTCCAAACCGCAAGTCAGAATCATGCACAGGGAATTCCATTGGAAATTTTATGTAAGTTATTTCGACATTTCAAAGAGCTTCGCTTGGCTTAGAAAGTTGACTTTGGTCAACCAGAGCTCGGAAGTGCTCGATGATCTCTTAGAGTAAAACGGATCGTTCGTCCCTACCGTAAGGCTAATTCACGTACGGGGTGGACCGTTGGAAAGGGTATTTAGTGTCCTTTTAAGATTCATTCATTATCGTTCGAGGTAAAGAGTTAACCTTGGTCAAACGGAGCCCTAGAGTGCCCGGTGGCCTTCAGATCAATTTTCGAGGGAAAATGGATTGTTCGTCCGAACGGTTATGTTGTTTTGTGCACGAGGTGGATCTTTAGAAAGGGGTTTCATTGCCCTTCGAAGATTCAAATAGATTTTGATCTAACGATGAAGTTGACTGGAGTCAAATTGGTGCCTAAGAGTGCCGGTGGCCTCCAGATCAATTTTTGATGTTAACATGGTCCGTTCGTCTGAACTATTATGCTGATTCATACACGGGGCGGACTATTGGAAAGGGTATTCAGAGACCTTCGAAGATTCATTGATATTTTGATTTGACGATAGAGTTGATCAGAGTCAAATGGGTCTCGGAAGCAGCCGATGGACTGTAGATCGGTACTTGGAATATGACCTAGGGTTTGTAGTGAAATGGGGAGGTGTTAGGGACCTAAGGAGAGAATTAAGGGGCTATAGAATGTGTTTTCTACACAAATTTCTCAAAAGATGAAGAAATTTAGTTGAGGACACTATAGGATATGTTAAACTTCAACATAGTGGGTTAGATCATATATAACCCACTTGATATAGTCTCAAAAGGGATAGTATTTTTGGATGGAGCCTCTAACAAATGGGTAACTAACATTGGAATTATCTGAATCACTAAATATGGGAATTAATTGAACAAGTCATTGGGTTTTAAAGTATCTAATAACAAAATAGAGTATGAGGCATATTTTTCGGACTAGGGCTAGCATCCACAATGGGGGCAAGGGATCTTATCATCCATTCTGAATCTTGCAAGATTACAAACAACCTCACCGACAAATATGAAGCCATATATCCCCGGACGTTGTCATATAAAAATAGAGAAAGGAATTTTCTCCATATTTTTTGGTCAGTCTCAATAGATTAAATGCCAAGGAACTATAAGACTCACACTTATTCCCTCAATATTCTAGCCTTACCAATTGAAACCAAATTAAAGAGGATGATTAAGGTGAATTCATCAACCAATAAATAATATATGGACCAGGGCCCGAAGTCCTAGACATGGAAGTCAAATAGGTATCTACATATATGGATTCAATAATTGGCTACCTCAAAGGTGCAGAGATACCTCTAGACAATAAAGAGGCACATAAATTAAAAAAAAATAGTCGTTAAGATTTTTGCTCAATTCATAAGGAAACCTATACCACATATCCTTTAAAAGATGACTTTTAAAATGTGTAGATCAACATGAAGTGGAAGAGATTCTCAAGGAAATGAATGAAGGAAATTACGGGGTTCATGTAGGTGCATAATTAATAACCTAAAGAGACTTTTCACAAGGATATTGGTGGCCTTTTATTAAAAAGGATACATTTAAGTTTTTCCACAAGTTCCTTAAATGACGGGAGATTGGCCTTATCATTAGGTAGTCAATTGAAAGCTTGAATTATCTTAAAAGTCCATGATTATTTTCCTAATGGAGAATGGATATTGTTAGCCCACTTTTTAGGGCTCTAGGAGACTATAAATTCCTATTTACATCCTAAGACTATTCACATAAGTTAATTGAAGCATAAACTTTGACTCACATTAGGGATATTGTACCCATAACATTTTTTTGGAGAAACATAATTACTTTATTTGGTATAACTAGGGTCCTTATGTAAAAAACTGGAACCCCCATTTAACGATGACCAACTCAAAGATTTTTTCTCACGATAAGGGATTGTCAACTACTATGAGTGAGTCATATTCGCTTAGAGTAAATTGTAGGCCGAAATCATGAACAAGACTATATTTTCCTAAATCAAGCATTGACTTGAAAAAAAGGGAGATACGTGGGCTATCTCTCTACTGTCCTTTGGGCCAATAGAACCATTCCAATAAGGTCTACCAGTGAGACACTATACATTTTAGATTATGGAATGGAGGCCATTATTACCCTTGAAATTGGCCTACCAGTTAGATTTGATAAATGTGAGAACGTCCCCAATGACAATAAACTAGCCCATGAGAGGGACAAAGCCATAACTTCCTTAAAAGGCTACTAATAAGAGATCACCAAGTACCACAACTAAGGGTCATAAATTGAAAATTTGAGTTGGTAACCTAGTGATACAAAAGATATACTAGGAGCAAGAAACAATGTGATGGAAAGTTATCCCCTAATTAGGAGGGGCCCTTACAAACTGCCTCAACATGAGGCAATTGGTATTTTCACTTGGAAGAGATGGTTGGAATGCCAGTACCCGAATCATGGAATGACATTAACCTAAGAAAGTTTTATCATTAAACTCTTTATCTTAGATTTTATTGGTTTAATTTTAGAAGAATAAGGATTTCATCCAATGGAGTCGACTAATGAATTTCAAATTCACGATCCTTACTACTGTGTGAATAATTCCACTTATAAAACCCAACTTCAAAGAAGGTATGACTTGTTCCATGTACATATCCTACGATTGGAATAAAACTAAGCTTCAACGGTAGTAAGGCTTGTACTAAGTCAATCACAACGAATGGAATCAAATACACTTTCAAATGTGGTATGACTTGTACGAAGTTGGTTTCCTATAATTGTAATTAGAACCCATGTTCAACTGTGGTACAATTTGTACCAGATCGATGTCCAATGATTGACATCAAACCCATATTCAAGGGTAGTTGAATTTAACCAAGTCGGTAGCATCTGATTAGCATGAAACCTGCCTTCAATGGTGGTACGACTTGTACTAAGTCAACATTCAAGGATTGTTATCAAACACACCTTTAACGATGGTACGACTTGTACAGAGTCAACTGCCTATGATTGACATCAAATCCACTTTCAATGATACTACAACTTCAAGGCCCACTACATATGGTGCTACAAAACAATCGGATTAAAATTGATAACCTTTAATAAAAAAAATCTAATAGTTCAGATTGCTTAAGGGTAAAGTTAATGTGATTTTTTGGTAAGTGTGGGAGATAAATAAAATTTACTAACCTAGTATAAAGTTTCAGGAGCTTAGTGTTATGATTTTACTAACAATTATCATTAATTACCAAAAAACCATGCTAAAAAACCTTAAACATGAGTTAGATATATACGGATCATTTCTCTATTATATTCAAAATTTATCCCATTTGTCAGCCTTTGAAGTTGGTCTAATCGTGGATCATCATTATCTAAAATGACAGGGACTTAGTCGTTCTCATTATAATGAGTCATTCCAAGATTAATAGTGACACTTTGTAAGATTAAAAGTATATTTAAAGGATTAAATTATTCAATTAAGTCTTTATACATTGATAAGTTTTAATCGCTCATTAAGTTAATTGACTTATTACGAATAAAATTTTCACAAGTATGGGAAATTGGTCATAAAACTATCCTTATTTTATATAAGCCAAATTTTCATCCAAACAAATTTTTATTAATCGACAGTAATTAAAAATTTCATTCATAAAAGTGAGAAAATAAAAGGCAATACAAAAATAAGTAATTATCTTCATTGATTAAATAAACTAGCCAGTGTCTTAAAATAAAGGAAACAAAAGAGTACAAAAATTTGCATTGGCCTTCTAAGAAAAAGATAAAAACATCCTTAGCCTTAGGCAACAACTTCGACCTCTCCTTGTCCACCACCATCGGTAGTTTGGTCTATTGGAACCCCATCATTAGTGTCAGACGATGCATTATAAGTGATTAATTGGCCAACCTCTTGCCCATAAAATAATAAATGACCCCACCGATTATTAATTTGGGGAATAGTGGGTTATCTTTATATCCTCGATCTACATTGGAGACATTTCCCCTCTATATTCCAACAATACAACCTTTATTAAAGGCAACAAACTCTAGATTGTCCATCTCCATTGAAAGTTGTTTAACTGTGGCATCAGATCCTTCATGGTACTCAGAATAAGTGGTCTCAACGACCTTGTTCAATTTGGATTCTAGGTACTCATTATCACTTTGAAGAATGCACCTCTCATCCATCCATATAGCCTTATATTTTCTCATATTACTGACCTCAATATTGGTCTTATTGTAGGCTAGTTGGAGGAATTCCCCTTTCTTTAACGTACCATCCTTGCAGGATAACATCTCATTAGGATGATCGATTACATCAATAATATTTTTCTCTCCAATTGACTAGATTGGTTAGAGGCCTTTTGGACTCATTCTGATGGATGTCATTGTGTTACTCTAATTGACTAGATTGGTCAGAGGCCTTTTGGAGGCTCTACATGTCATGTAAAAACATAAGTCATTAAAATTGATCAATATGAACTAAATTCTTGTAAAAGTATATTTTCAAGAGTGTGGTAGTACTTCGTATAATAATATTATGTACAACCTCTCTAACAAGTCGGTTTATCCAAGAAGATCTTAGGGATGACATGTATATGGGGAGGATGGTTAACTTACTCAATACAAAAGCCAAATAACAATCCATGCATGTGGAATCTTTACTAGTGATGATATTTTTTCCCTTCACAAAAGTCATCGATCTTGATTGAACCACGGATAATGAAGTGTATGATGAAGAATGGTGACCGCTAGATAGAGAAATTACCAATAAAATTTGTGTAAGATGAGTTTTGTTGATAGGAGTATAAGGGTTTTGGCCAGTTTTGTGCTTCTTTATCTTATTTTCTACCTTAGACTTTCTCCTTCTCTTCCACCTTCCTTTGAATTATAATCATCCCCTATTTATGGATTGTAATAGTTTGGGGGAAGGTTGTATTTATCCTTGGCCATATCAGTTGTGATAACCCATAAAATCCTTAAGTAGATTGATCAGGTCTAATATAAATATAACGAGAATAAAAACATTTGGTAGCATTCTGAACCTCACAAAATAGATAAATTAAGATATGTAAATGTAATACAAGATAATAAACTATTGAATCAAATACATCTCTGATACCGTGAGAATCAAATCCCTCGCTGGAATATAAAAATCTCATCTGTACAATATCCAACTCATAACACAAGTGCATTATACATAATCTCTGAATCATGTAAAATTTAAAATACATGCAACTTCCTGAACTAAAATACAACTAAATATAAAGATGTAAGTAGTGATACTCGAAAATACTACACCCTATGAATGATTAATATAATGTTGCTATATCTACTCCTCCAATGACAACCTAAGTCTATGGAAGTAACAATGGTCTAAGACCTGTAAATAGTCTAATAACAAGGATTAAACCCATAAAGTCTACACACAGTAAGAATTTAAATGAATTTAGTCTACAATAATAACGATGCAACCTCATCTTGTATTAAGTGGATTTTAAGTTATTTAAGTTACTCGACCAAAACAACCTAAAATAAGCATGTGGTTTTACTCCCAAACCTATGTGAATCCTATGTAATATAAGTCCATCTCTTAATTAAGTATAAATCACTTTAAGAGTTTTAAATTCATCTTTCTTATTAAGATTATCGTACTCTATGTGAAATTCATATATCAGAAGTAATTTCATTTCTAAACATTATTATCTTATTTTAACCATCTCATGTTATCTTACTAAATGTGTACATCTACAATATACAAGTCTTTAATATTCTCAAATGGCAATTCATCATAGAGACCTCTAGTATATTATTACCACACTATTCCTGAGTCAAAAATTTATGATTATACTAGTATAAGTCATAATACAGTACGATCATACGAAGGTAAAAAATCACTAAATGACATAATCCAGAATATGTATGAGTGTACACAACGCAAATAAAATATTATGGGCTATACTCGAGCCTACAAATAAAAATATGAAGGTCTATCTTTATGGACTTCGAGGACCACTCGTGCATACTAGGTATAGTTATAGGTAGTCACATCCCTATAACCCCAAATAAACACAAAGGGAAATCACCACGCCTTCTCATTTATCGTATAGTATCCATACCCAAAGAGAATATAAAGAACACCCCTATTTATTCCCCTTAAGACCACAAGTACATCAATAGTAGGATCGGGATAACTAGGACCTTAGTAGTGCTCATCTAATTACTAGGAATACAACGTGTGGTCAACATTGTACGCACCCCATCAAAATCCCTCTTAGTACTTCACCCCACGAGAACTCACACATCATGGTATGATTGAAGATAAATCAAGAAAACAAACACCACCTTACACAACTGAATCAACAAACAAGTACGAAACCTGCACCACTAGGTCACACATTAAGTCTCCTATTAAATTAGTTAATACGCGTGTTTATTATAATCAGTCATATATAATATTATACCCAACTCCCAAGGCTCTCCAAATCTAGGCATCGTCTCACACCTAAATTTTATAAGAATTGTTGTAATATAATAGCCGCCATACTCAATGGGTCATAAAAAACTTATAACCTAATGTGTGATCTAAACAATCACTATGTCTATATCGTTCCCATAACATATACCAACACTCGTTTCTATACTCAAGGTCTTTAAGTAATTACACAAAAATTGCATCTACTCTCACTCCACTAAGAATCTAACAAGTCTCATGCTAATTATGTCTAATTAAATAAGGTCTAATTCTCAGATTTGGATAAAAAGTTCTTATAAAGAGATTAATAATTTGTTCTAACGAAATACTATAGGCTATTCGAACAACATAACTAGTCGTTCGAATGATAAATCATAAGTCGTTCAAACCAGTTTCCGATGTCATTCTAACAAGATCCTATATTGCTTTCGAACGAGGTATAAATCTCGTTTTAATTAGATTGACGCAGAGTATTCTTCTCCAAGTCCAAAAATGGACATTAACACAAGAGAACCTAAATCTAAATCCTCTAAGAAATCCTTTTCCCACTCTCTTTAAAACATAAGATGTAAGACGACAATACTAGGCTAAATCAGTAAGTTATTAGGCGATTAAACAATGTTTTAAGGATCAAATTTGGCTTATGAGTTAAGAACCACAAGTTCATGTTTTTACTCTTTTCAACTAAAATTTTGATTTTAATTATCAACTTACCCAAGGGGTTTTTATAAAATTCATTCACACGAGTGCGATTACTACAATTTCCATCAGTTTACAAACACAGAATCATAGGATATAACATTAAGTTATTCTAATTCATCAACTTGAGATTAGCTTTTAATTTACTAATTAAAAATATTGAAAATTAGGATTTAAATAAATGAAAAACAAACTAAAATGCGTTAAATTTATATTTGAATGAATAATTACCACTGTTATAAAAATTCAAATCAAATTCTTAATCTAAGTAAACTTTTCTTAGTCCAAATATACAAATTCAAGCCCAATCTTCCAAATCTTCTCAATTCTCGTGTGCCTACTCTCTCTTTAGCCCTACGGTTTATCCAATTATCTAAAGATGTGTATTAAGTTGTTTACTTAACCAAATAAACCATCTTCCCAACAAGTTAGGCTTAGTACCAACATAAGCCTCAACCTAATAAGCCCCAATAGCACTCCAAATGGCCTAAAATTCTAGACAGGACATGTAACAACCCAACGAACATAAATCTTATACTTTTAAGTAAAAATTGGACTTTCTAAATGTCCCAAAAGTCAACACAAATTAGAATAAGTTTAAAAAAACTAATTCTCTCATTATATTAGGTTATAAATCGATGCTAGTAACTTAAGTTGAAAACTCAATGATTATTTATTTACGTGTGACTCGACATTATAAGAAACTACTACACAATTAGAAAAACCTAATCTCGAGGTAGTAATACAAAGAAGGAAACCCACAAAGGCTAGTTCATAGCCATTCCATTGATGATGGTAATACCATGTCACTTAAAATATGTAGTTAATAAATTAATGTGTATTATAACAAATTTCAAAAGTATGTTAATTTACATAACATATATATAAGTTACATAACAACATAACCAAAATAAAAATATTATAATTGACATGACGCATGTCACGACATGAAATATAGTAAAATTTTGTAATTTAACAAATGCACAGAATATACGGGGTAGTACATCAATGCTGCCGCCTATAGATCGATGGGAGATGGAGTCACATATGTGCCCAAAAAATATCAAAATGTATTTATTCGTGCCTTTATGAGAGTTAAGCAACCCTGAATCAATGTTTTTTACTTTCTATGGAGTTGAAGTGCCAGGTATTGAACATAGTGCTACTTTGAAGGTCATAAAAGTGCATGATCTCATCGAAATCCAGATTTTTCTTTAGAATCCTATTGATTACATTTATCCCCATAACGATACTGGAAAGAATCTCATTCACTTGGAGAGGGGACACTCTATAGTATTGGATTGTCACTACAAACAAAGGTTCACATCAACTAGTATCCTTACTTTATTATCATCAGGGAGAGATATTAATATTTAAATTTATTGAAATCATTCTTTGATAAGACCTCATACTTCCATAGTCTACTAGATATTGATATAATTAAGTGGAAGGAAAGAGAAATCGAGTGAAAGACAAATATGTTAGAAAAGGAACACAAAAAGCTTTGTAGATTTAGTGGAAGGAGAGAGAGAGAAATAAATAAGTAGATATTGAAAATGAGGATAAATGGGGGCTCAAATGTGTTTCAAGTCCCATTTATTCCTTATTGTTACGGGGAATGGGAAGTGATAGGTCTTTTAAAATAAAGATGCACTCAGTTACGTCCGAGGGAAACACACTCATGTGCATTAATGACCTTGAGCAAAGTCAGATATGATGCACATGATCTTTTATTTAGGGATTACGTGTGTATCTGATCGAGGGTGAAAGGAGATGCACGTCAGGTGCCGACCGTTGTTTTCTGTTCACAGCCTTAATACAAAAACCTAAATTACGACTGTACTTGTGATACAAGTGTAGCGGTAAGTCGGGTATCGAAAATCCACAGAGTCGAGTTGCTAGAATTTATAAGGTTTAATTCTCCTAAATAAAAGTGTAAAAGATGATTATACACAAAAAGGAAAAGATGCACAAAAGGGAAATATTAATCTAGGCGAGGGAAAATAAAGCTAGATTAAGAGAGCGAGTAAAAAGTACAGGTTGCGTGGAATATCCCTCACTCAAGTTAATTAGTATACAATGGTTACATGGGTTGATGACTTATTACGATTGCGTCTCATTTCGATAGTTAATTAAATCAAGGGTTGTCACACCCCTAAATTCACATAAAAGCGTAATACGATTTTGGCGCCAATAAATACCCCAAAAATTACGTACGTAAGGTCGTAAGCACGAAGCATACATGATATGCACCGTCAAATCTCCTAGGTATATTATTTAGGACAATGCACCCGAAATAAACCCATAAACTCCATCACCAAAGCAAAGGAACATGTCAACCTGAAATGAGATCAATCTGACACAAGCTAGACTAACTTAGCTAGAAAGCATGATTAAAAACACAGTAAATGAAAGCGGTAAATAAACACAATAAAACTACACTAGAAAGCAATAAATGAAAGCAAGTAAACCTAATTATAAAAGCATGTAAATTAACTACAAAGCAAGAATTAAGGAAATACAACTTATATTAATGGAGAGGGAAGATGAATAGTCAACTTACGAACCCAATTGGGTGTCAAACGAAGAAAAAATGAAGAATAACTCTCCAAATCCCCAAACCCTAAGCTAAACTAACCTAAAACGAATTCTCCCTAATATTTACAACAAAATTGGTTTATATAGTAAGTGGAATAAAAATAGAAAAGAAAAGCGAAAAGAAAAGAAAAGGGGAAAATATCTGCAGAAAATAGGGGATCGATCGATCGATTTCTCATATATGATCCCACTCATTCCCATCGAAGAATGAAAATTGGAGGTTCAATTGATTGATCCTTATGATCGATCGATCGATCAAGCAGGTCTGCATTAATCTTCCTCCTGTTTTGGCTCAATTGGAAATCGCTTCCGCTAAAAATTCCGTAACTTCTTCATTAGGGATCGGAATCACGCACCGTTTGTGGCCACGTGAAGCTTGCGAGGAGGGCTACAACTTCCATGAAGATGTTGGGCCAGGTGACCAAGATTTGAATTGACTAAATTGCCCTTGAACATGCAATTGCGTACGAAAATTAGCCGGAATGCGTCCAAACTTCACACTTATCATATAAATACCTATAAAAGGTCAATTAACCCCTGCAAAGCATGTTAACATAGAAATCCGAGGTTGTCTGGTTAACGAGCATAAATATAGGGAATAAGATTCCCAAGGGGGCTAAAATGCATAGATTCAAGGGAAGAAATACACAATATTTGCGTATTATCACACCCCCTAACTTACACATTGCTAGTCCTTAACAATGAAATAGGATGCAACAAGAACTACAATCGAACCAAAAGCAAGATACGAGTCCAAAAATATGGTATAAAATCATAAGGTCACTTTCGCGTGCGATTCGATTGCATTTAGCATATGTTATAAGCCATTAAACCCCTAGGTTACCCTAGTGGACGCGTGTTGTCTCGTGAGGATTTTTAGGGATGATACCCACAAACATCATATGATTTCCTCAAAATATGACCAAACCAACATGCGACAAGCCCAAAAATAGCAAACAAG
The DNA here is from genome assembly GCA_949130495.1 of Sambucus nigra. Classification (NCBI taxonomy): domain Eukaryota; kingdom Viridiplantae; phylum Streptophyta; class Magnoliopsida; order Dipsacales; family Adoxaceae; genus Sambucus; species Sambucus nigra. The sequence continues at coordinate 500,335,243 of OX422207.1, read as the reverse complement.
GTTTTATATACATTATTAGCACATTGAACGAATTAAAAAAAAGTCCGAAATCATTAACATTATAGAATGCACCTCATAGAATTGAAACCTTAAAATGTGGGAGGGGAGAGAGCACATGCAAAGTGTGATTTGGCAAAAACTTATATAAAACGGATAAACATAAAGGCAAGCATAAATTCAATCCTCATGGGCATTACACTCATCAAGTGAATTCATTCGAAATAGGGAGGTAACACACGGAACATGCGCGCATAAAGAGTAAATGTAAATGTTGAACGCTATATATAAAATTAAAAAATGTAATCTCAAAGAAAGATACCGCTCACTAAAGGAGGCGAAATGCATTTTCACAGATTATCAAAACTATTTTGACTTCTAAATTAAATGCACCCTAAGGTCACATATGACTTGTATAGGGTTACAATGTAGGTTAGGCTAAGGTACGAAATGAAGGATATATATGTACGGATTCAAAGTGTTCGGAAATGAAAACTAGGGATAATGGGAAAATGCGGGAAATATAAAAAATTGGAAAACAAGTTCCAAACAAGAATTAGATATATCATTTGGATTGTAATCAAAGCTTATTGAACTATATACACAACATTTACAAACTTCTTTTAATATTCTTTTTTTTTTTGCCTCATGTTTATTTTGTTTTCTACTTTCTCTTTTTCATCTCTTTTTTACATATCTTTTCTTAGTTTTCTCACTATCATATGCCTAAATTGCAACCGCAACACAACATCATTCAATCCCAAGTATCATTCCAAACAAAGTTATGTGAGGTAATATATATGGCTTAAACTCCAATTTGGAGTTGGTTATGAGATTTTTGGTTATGAAATGAAAGGATATATTTAGGCTCAAAGGGGTTGACTAGGGAAAACATATAATGTGAGGTCAAGGCTAATATGGGTGATATAACAAAGATGGAATATGATCATTTCATAAATTTTACGCAATTCTCGAGTCAACATAAACTTTGTTTGGAATGATAAAATGCGTAGGTTCGAGGGGGATAAAATGCGTAGGTTCGAGGGATGAAATACACAATATTTACGTATTATCAGTATCATTTCAATTCTTACACTCCCAGCAATTTTAAGAAGTACACATGTTATTTGGGTAACCCCCATATAAAAAATACATGCATGTAAGTACATTCCTAAGACAGAATCAAGTCAATTATGCCTAAAGACCATTTAATATTATTATTGGCTGAAGACATAAAGGGTAAATGAGAATGACTTCATCTATAAAGTGACAGATGGCATGCTTATACCTAAATACACTTGATTAAACTCGGATAAATATCCTGTAGAGGCCAATAAAAAATAAACTCTTTTGAAGAAACATGATAATGATAAACTACTTCAATAAAGCGTAATAATCCTACCACAACTCATTAACTGTATAAGAGATATTCCTAAATGAGGCTCAATAAGTATTTTTTCTCCAAGGTAGGATAGTTTTTTAGGACTCTTTATGTGTATAAAAAAGACCCCAGTGTATTAAGAGGGAAAGTGATGAACATTTTATTGAAAAGAGATCTCAACTATAATTATCTACTAACCTTAGGTTATCTCTCCCTCATCTAATGAAACAAAACCCTTACTTCATGGATATATGTCGATCTAAGCTCAACCACATATATTTCATGTTATCTACGTTTTGTATTGAATTATTGCTAATTTAGGAAAATTGAGATATTGTAGTCTTGTATCCCTTACAACACCAAACATGAGTCTAAACATAATAGTCCATGTATAAATACATAAAATAAACGTGGAGGACCCAAATATGGATGTCTACATCAACTCTAACCAAAATTAAGAATACGAGAAGAGCCTGCGCGATGCTAAATAATGTTATAGTACTAACCCTTATCTTATTTCTACCTATGACCTAAAATGGTTTAATAGAAAGGCCATGCCCAAAGAAAGAACTTCATACAGTATCCAAATCGAAGGTAAAATATAATAGTCATATAGTCATTCCATATTAACACAAGCACTATGATACGACGCAAATATTGCACCCGTTAACCTACGCCTTATTAGCCTCCTTGGGTATCTTAACCCCTATACTTATGCTCATTAACCATACAACCTTAGATTTCTATGTTACCATGTTTTTCAGGGGTTAATTGAGCTTTTTTAGGTGTTTCGATGCTTAGTATGAAGTTTGGACGCTTTTCGGAAAACTTTCATCGACTATTGTAGCTTCGGGGGCATTTTAGTAATTTCAGCATTCGGGTTTGAATCCCAATATCTTCATGGAAGCTGAATACCTTTTATTTTTCTTCGGGTGGCCGCCGACGGTGCATGATTCCGAGTTGTAATGATGGAGTTATGGCATTTTAGGATGATTTTTACTTAAAAAGTACACTCAAGGTCACATTCAAGGGAATTTTAATCATTTCATATTTTATTTTTTTAGCCTAATGTCTTCTTGGATGTTGTATCCCTCTGAGTTATCTTTGCTTAGCCTTCGACCGTGCCTAATTCCGAGGTATAACGAAGAAATGACGCATTTTCCGTAAAATAGGACAAAGTTGCAGAATTGCAAACCTTTAGGGGCGAATCGATTCGGCCCAAATCCAAATCGATTCGAAATGCACAAGAATGACAGTTACAAATTTCCCCTATTTCCGAATCGATTCGGCCCATTTCCGAATCGATTCCGCCCTCCAGATTTTTGTTTTTTTCCTTTAATTACAAGTTTGCCATGGGATATTTTGTATATAACACTTTCTCTTCATTTTGAAGCAAGATACTCTTCATTTTAGCTTAGGTTAGCTTAGGATTTTGAGGGTTTTGGAGAGTTTGTATTGGATTCTTCTTGGTTTGACACCCAATTGGGTTGTAAGTTAGACTATTCATCATCCTCTTCCTTAATATAGTTTCTATTTCTTCATTTCTTGCTTTGTAGATTAATTTCATGCTTTGTTAATTAGTTTAACATGCTTTATTTCTTACTTTCCTAGTTTAATTAGTTTAATTTAGTTTATTTCCATGTCGTTCGCTTAGATAAATAGGGTCGGGATTTCGTTCCGCCATTTACGGGTTTGGACCTCGAAAGTAGGGGTTTCGTGTAAAATTGCATTTAATTGAAGCCGCGTGTATTAAAGTTGGATTGTTATGCGTTTAACTTTTTTTGTCACTCAACTTTAGTGTTTATAGTGACAATCCGAATTTAATCCGCGTGTGACCATTTTCAGTTAAATGTTTAATCTCGCAACTTTAGGTTAAATTCCTTACTGTGTGATGTTTATGCTTAATTGAAAATGCTTGATAAAATGTTTTCGAAACGAAATTCTAATTATTAGTTGTTTAGCCCATGGTGGGGATGCGATCCCAACTCTCGTTTTATTAATTCTAGTTTAGACTTAACTTTTTAATTTTTCCCTTTTCTTTATTTCCAACCTATCACCTTTTACACTTTTATTCCTGAAGTAATTAAACAATTAACATCTAAAATTCAATCACTCCCTGTGGATTTCTTATGATTCCCTACTTATCGCTGTACTTGCCTCGCAAGTTCAGTTGTAGCTTAGGTTTTTGTATTGAGTAGGCGAAACGAAAACAACGATTAGCGTTCTGACGCGACGCTAATTTTCGCGCTCGATCAAAATGGCGCCGTTGCCGGGGAGTGTGTTTTAGATTGTAATTGTTTTATTATTTCGTAATATTTCTTTCATTTATAATTGTAATCTTTATTTTCACCTTTCCTTTTGACTTGTTCTAGATTGCTTCGAGAAATTGAAATTTTGGTGCTTGTCACTTTTATTGAGTAGCTTATTTTCAAATCTCTCGCTATTACGCTTTAGATAACCTTAATTGTTATGAGAATTGTTTGCCAAGTTATACTCCCAACACAATGAAAGAATGCCTACAAATTCTTGAAGATGAGCGCATTAAGAGTGAAATTCAAGAGTATGTAAGTAATCCCTCATCGCCTTGTGAGGATAATTTGGAATGTGGGGAATCCATTAGCTATGAGCAACCCCCACAAAAAGATGTTATGTCTTCTTGTGAGTTTGATTATGAGTTAATGATTAAGGAAATGAATGACCAATCCGAAAGTTCTCAAGCTTTGTTTCTAGAAAATAATGCCATGCTCGATGAGATTATTTCTTTACAGAACCGGGTCGAGGTTGAAACTTGCGTTTCACCTCCACCCCTTTTTGTTGAAGAAATCATTGAGAGTGAGCCAATCTTTAGCACTTTCAATTTTCAACCTCTTATTAATTCTTTCGATTGTATTGAGGTTGTTGGTCCTTCCTTTCCTTTACTCCCTACTATTCCCGAACAATTAAATTTATCATAAGAATTGGTTGAAAGTCTTGAGGACTTTGACCCGATTCTTGAACGAGTTTGTTATTTTGTGATGCTTCATCTCATAGGCTATTCACTTGCATTAGCCCCACCTCCCCTTCCAATTGAAGAATCTTGGGGATGTGATTTTGATTTTTCTGAGACTAATGTAGTCTTGTCCCCCATAGTATCCAAATCCCCCATCGTCCGCCTAAAATTTCAAATTGGCGATGGTTCACTTTTTTCACCACCCACATGCCTTCCGTTTTTCAAACGGAATTCTTATTTTTCGGGAGGCATGTTCGCTTTGGAGGGTCCACCGTTGATATTTCAAAGTCAAATCCCTTTTTGGGTGGACCCTCAACTATTTAGACTTCTAGTGTATAGTTACTGTGTAGTCTAAATAGTAGGTTGTAAATAGTTAGCTTTTTAATTTTCTTTCTTTCCTATTTTTCTTTCCTTTTAATTTAGTCTAGTTTAATTAGTTAAATTTTTGTAATTTTTTTTTTGCTATGCTCGGTACTAACATGTTTTGTATATTTCATTGGACTCATGCTTATGGAGATCACTCCAATTTTGGGTAATATCGTTCTTTTCCTCTCTTTGTGTTGTGTTCTTAATGCGCATTGAGGACAATGCAACATTTAATTTAGGGGGTGTAGGATATTTTATCCATTTATTTGTTTTGTCCATGGATTTGCTCACATTTAGTTACTAAGTATGCCTTTTTGTGAAAAAATTGAAAAATTTCAAAAATATTTTCTTTCTGTTTTCTCCTTTGTTGGGCATTTTGCCTTGTTATCGATGACAAATTTTAATAATTGCCCGATCCAATAGACAACTCAACGATGCATGTTCTCTATTTTAGAAGTTATTAGACTTTAGTCCTTAAATCATTGATATTATGAATAACTTCATGAATTAAAATTTATCCCATGAGCATATGCACTTTCCTTGTTATGTTGATTTGGTTTAAGATTTTTATAACTCGGTAATCTTTTGTTGCATCCTATATACTTACACCGAGTAAGCTTTGTACCTTTCGTCGTTTGTGGGTGCATACACTATTCTTTCCTCTTTGAAAACGTTGAATTCGTCGGTAATCTCTCTATTCTTTCATTGATCGTTCATTAATTGAGTTTATATCTTGAAATGTATTACTTGAGCATGATTTTCATATATTGTTTTGACTCGACAATTGCGTAAACTTTATGAAATGATCATAGGCCATCTTTGTTATACCACCCATATTAACCTTGACCTCACCTTATATGCTTCCCTAGTCAACCCCTTTGAGCCTAAATATTAGCCTTTCATTTCATTACCCAAAATCCCATAACCAACTCCAAATTGGAGTTATACATCATACATACACCTTCCATAACTTTCTTTGGAATGTTTCTTGGTATTGAATGAAGTTGTGTTGTGTGGTTACAATTTAGGCATATGAGAGTTTGAAAAGTAAAGAAAAGAAAAGAAAGTAGTGAAAAAAGTGAAGAAAAAGAGAAAGCAAAAAGCAAAAGAAAACAAAAGAAAACATGAGAAAAAGAGGAAAAGAAAAGAAAGAGAAAGTTGTAGATGTTGTGTATATAGTTCAATAAGCTTTGATTACTCTCCAATTGATATATCTAATGCTTGTTTGGAAGTTACTTTCCATTTTTGATATTGCCCGCATCCATCCCATTATTTCAAGTTTGCATCTCCGAACACTTTGAATCCGTACATATACCTTTCATTTCGTACCTTAACCCCAAACCTACATTACAACCCTATAAAGCCCTATGTGATCTTAGGGTGAATTTAATTTAAAAGTCATAATAGTTTTTATAATCTGTGAAAATGCATTTCGCCTCTTTTGACAAGTGGTATCTTTCATTGAGATTATAATTTTTTCATTTCCTATATAGCGTTCTTCATTTGCGACATGTGCAAGACCTAGTTTCCATTTACATTTACTCTTTATTCCCGCATGTCCCGTGTATTACCTCCCATTCCGAGTGATTTCATTTGTTGAGTGTAATGCCCATGAGGACTGAATGTATGCTTGCTTTGATTAGTATCCGGTTTATATAAGTTTTTCGCTAAATCACACTATGCATGTTCTCTCTCCCCTCCCACTTTTAAAGTTTCAATTCTATGAGGTGCATTCAACTTGTTAATAACAACGGACTTTCGCTTTAGTTCGTTCAATATGCTAATAATATGTTTGAAATCTTTTTCATTGCTGTTGAGTTTGTCGCATGTTGGGTTGGGCATATTATGAGGAAACTGTATGATGTTTGTGGGTTTCATCCCTGAAAACCCTCACGAGACAACACTCGTCCACTAGGGTAACCTAGGCGTTTAACGGCTTATTGCATATGCTAAATGCAATCGTTCGCCCACGAAAGTGGACTTATCTTTTTATTATTTTTTCATCCCATTTTGTACTTGTATCCTGTTTGTGATTTTCTTATAGTTCTTGTTGCATCCTATTTCACTGCTAGGGACTAGCAATGTGTAAGTTAGGGGGTGTGATACGACGCAAATATTGCGTATTTCACCCGTTAACCTTCGCCTTCTTAGCCCCCTTGGGTATCTTAATCCCTATACTTATGCTCGTTAACCAGACAACCTCGGATTTCTATGTTAGCATGTTTTGCAGGGGTTAATTGAGATTTTGTAGGTGTTTCGATGCTTAGTATGAAGTTTGAATGCTTTCCGAAAAACTTTCGTCGACTATTGCAGCTTCGGGGGCATTTTAGTAATTTCAACATTTGGGTTTGAATCCCGATCTCTTCATAGAAGTTGAATCTCTTTGATTTCTCTTAGTGTGGCCACCGACGGTGCATGATTCCGAGTTGTAATGATGGAGTTATGGAATTTTTAGGATGATTTTTACTTAAAAAGTACACTCAAGGTCACATTCAAGGGCATTTTAGTCATTTCATATTTTGGTTTTTTGGCCTAATGTCTTCTTGGATGTTGTATCCCTCTGAGTTATCTTTGCGTAGCCTTCGACCGTGCCTAATTCTGAGGTATAACGAAGAAATGACGACATTTTCCGTAAAATAGGACAAAGTTGCAGAATTGCAGACCTTTAGGGGCGAATCGATTCGGCCCAAATCCAAATCGATTCGGAATGCACCAGAATGACAGTTACAATATCCCCTATTTCCGAATCGATTCGGCCCATTTTCGAATCGATTCAGCCCTCCAGATTTTTGTTTTTTTCCTTTAATTACAAGTTTGCCATGTGATATTTTGTATATAACACTTTCTCTTCATTTTGAAGCAAGATACTCTTCATTTTAGCTTAGGTTAGCTTAGGGTTTTGAGGGTTTTGGAGAGTTTGTATTGGATTCTTCTTGGTTTGACACCCAATTGGGTTGTAAGTTACACTATTCATCATCCTATTCCTTAATATAGTTTGTATTTCTTCATTTCTTGCTTTGTAGATTAATTTCATGCTTTGTTAATTTGTTTAACTTACTTTATTTCTTGCTTTCCTAGTTTAATTAGTTTAATTTAGTTTATTTCCATGTCGTGCCCTTAGATAAATAGGGTCGGGATTTTGTTCCTCCATTTACAGGTTTGGACCTCGAAAGTTAGGGTTTCGTGTAAAATTGCATTTAATTGAAACCGCGTGTATTAAAGTTGGATTGTTATGCGTTTAACTTTATTTGTCACGCAACTTTAGTGTTTATTGCGACAATCCGAATTTAATCCGCGTGTGACCATTTTCAGTTAAATGTTTAATCTCTCAACTTTGGGTTAAATTCCTTATTGTGTGATGTTTATGCTTAATTGAAAATGCTTGATTAAATGTTTTCAAAACGAAATTCTAATTATTAGTTGTTTAGCCCATGGTGGGGATGCGATCCAGACTCTCGTTTTATTAATTCTAGTTTAGACTTAACTTCTTAATTTTTTCATTTTCTTTATTTTCAACCTATCACCTTTTACACTTTTATTCCTGAAGTAATTAAACAATTAACATCTAAAATTCAATCACTCCCTGTGGATTCCTTACGATACCCGACTTACCGGTGTACTTGCCTCGCAAGTTCAGTCGTAGTTTAGGTTTTTATATTGAGTAGGCGAAATGAAAACAACGATTAGCGTTCTGACGCGACGCTACTTTTCGCGCTCGATCACATTATGATAGGTAACTAAGCCAACCCCTGCAATTAATCACACTAATATAAGTTTACAAAGCATCATGGATATAAATGGAACAATAGCTAATCATATAATCATTGATAATTATTGGGGATTGACATTAAAAAACTTTGTTGCCCAATTTACTTTTATTGATCACGTTTTAGAATATAAGAATACATAAATAGACATATAGAATAGATTTAGGGTTCATATCAAGATGCCATTGCGGATCTTATAGGCGATCTAATATAGGATAAAGATATGATGAAGAAACTAATATGGGAATTTATTCCACCTCCAAATACTTCATTGATGTCATGTATGCCTTATATATTCTAGTATATTATCCACATGAAGTAAATCATGTGTGTGTGGATGTCTAGAGATGAAATTTTTATGAAATATGAGAGAAACCACCTTCTCTCTCGTCACCCCTCCATAAAAATATGAATAGTTTTTTCCTCTCTCTCTCTCCCTCTCTCTCTATCTCTCTCTCCAACCTTTGATAATATTTCATGTATCTTAAACTCCTTCCCTAGGCCCGTATATATAAATACATGAAGTGCAATTGGGATAAACAAGGTTTCGAGAGAGTTTGGGCTTGTTACTTGATAAATGGACTATACTATGAGCCTAAGGTTAATAATTAAAAATGGATTCCTAAACAAATTAGGAAAATGTCACATCCCTCCGATAGATATAGTTTCTTCTTTATTCAATTGTAATTAATTATACTAAATAATTACAATTTCACTCCAATTTTAATTTTTCTATAATTACTTGAATAAAGATCCCTTGTTTGAAAAGTTGATAGCACATAATATGATTCCCCACGTAAAACATACAGTAACCTCCTGGTGAATTCAATCTGTTACTAACCGATTTTTGACAACATCTTATTTTATTTACTCATAGCATCAAAATACTTTATCGTGGGGGTATCACAATGAAAGATATCATACAAGTCCAGAATGATTAAATAGGTACTTGTACTCAAGATAATCTAATAACATTATACGCAAAGCTTTAGCAGTAGGATGTTAACTCCATATCTTGGGTGTGAAATGTTCTATTACACTAAAACTCGAAATCTGATCTACCATTATCAGGTCGAACACAACTCACCACAATTCCTACTATGTGTAATTTAATGACCTATATATAATATATTTAAAACAAATATAAGACATTATCACAAACATTATTCATATTTCAAATGATCTTTGCCAATCCTTTATTGAAAATTGATATTAATTACATAGTTTTAAGAATAAGACAACAACCATCTCCCACCCGGTTTCAAATTAATGTGCCTTTGAATGTAACACCCATTCCCTCTACATTACTATCAAAAGACTTGGGGGGTAAGATCTTTGTAAATGTTTATGTCAAGTTGTCCTAAGATAGAATCTTGGACATAATGACATCTCCAAATTGAACTATATCTCATATTAGGTAATGTAATACCCCGTAATTTTTATTGACTTTTAAAATGAGTTAAATTAAAAGTAAATGGGATTGATTGGAATTAATTATAAACTAATTAATTGCGATTAATATGGAATTCATATTACTTTTGGGTAGTGAAATATATGATTCTGAATATTACATAGTGATATTTAAGTAATATATGAATATGATGTTATTTATATTGCCTTGAGTTACTTATACGGTAATAATGAAACTTAAGTCGGGACGCGGTATGGGACGTGTCGGGACTAATTTGAATAAATAAAAGGAAAAATTAGTGTATATCAACCAAATAGTCATTTTGAGTGCGCCATTGCGTCCGAAAAGGTCGAAATAGTCAGAAAGTCTATTCGGGTGTTGAATTTGGGTCTCGGGTCACATTGGAGATGAAAGGACACCCCGAAGGGGCATTTTAGTCATTTTAATTGGGAGATGAAAAGTAATTTCGGGATTTGTCTTATTACAAAGGTGATGGATTAGAGGAAAGTAGGTTCATTTCATTTTATCACAAAACACTTGAGAGGTCTTAGTGTGCGAGAAAGTGAAGAGTTTATTGGGAGGAGAAGCGGTTGCTTAGGAAGGAAGAGAGACTTTTGGGGAAAGACAAAGGGGATTAACCACCTTCTACCACCAGCACCACCACCGAAAAGTCACCAAAAAATGAGGAAAGGATTCTACACCATCATCACCAAAAGTTCAAACCTACATAATTAAGGCAAGTGTAATTCTTGCTTTATTTTATTTCTTACAATATCCATGCTAAGTATGAACTTGCATGATTTAAGGATGAACCATAGAGTTTTTGGAATTTCTTCTTGATATAAAAATTTGATAGAATAAATCTCTTTCTATTTAAATGATTTAATCCCTGAATTTTGGGTTTCAAATGATAGAATAGGTATGAGTTAATATGATTTTTGGAGAAATAAGAACCTATGAGAATTCTGGGAAATAATAGGATTGAATCCAAACTATTTGATGATTTTAGTTTGTTTGATTATTAGAAACATATCATATATCTTGCTATATAAATTGAGATTAATTAGGAGAAGTTTTCGATTGATTTGTGTTGGTTTTTATGAGAAAGAAAAAGGATAAAAACGCATGAAAATTTGTTGAAAAAGGATGAACATTGTATGATAATTGTAGGACTATTTTAAGAGAAAATTGGGAGTGTGATCGCGTGTTTTTGTATAAAATCACGTTCTACACAACTTTGTTGTTTTAAGTGTTTTCAAAATTGGAGCAGAAAACTCTCAAAATTGTAATTTTATATTTTTGGCAGAATGTACCTTTATTGAAAAAAAATAATAATTGGAAAATGGTAATTTTGCTCATGGTGAGATTTTATTAATTTTGGTACATAACCAAGGAGAGAGGGACTTGGGTTAATGTTGGAAAATTATTTGGATTTGAGGATTAAATTTTTGTGAGAGATATCTACATAATTATATTATGATTTAGAGGAGAATAATCGTTATATAGTGTAAAGGTAATATTGATGATATATTTACGGGTACTTAGGTCGGATAAAATATTATGTGAGTGATAAGTACATAAAAAAATATGATGATAATCATGATCACAAGTGTGGGTAGTATTCAATAAATACGACGGGTACTTGTGATAGGATGAATTCCTAATATAATATAGATAGTGTAAGTACCTAATTTTATATAGGTAGATGATACTGCCTATTTGATTGATTGATATTTTATGTGTATGACATACCTAACTTACTTGCTATCGATGTGAGGTATATGCGTGATGGCAGTCTTATCCTGATGAATATATGGGACCTTCGACTTGTCGCTCGAGAACATAGGACTTAGGTTGATTACCATTAGTGAGAACAATGCTATAGAACGGTCATTTGGGTGCATAGGTATGTGCGTAGCCCAAAGGCTTAGGACTATGTTCGCATCCAATATTTGTGAATTGATATTATTGGTTCGAGGGATCTTTACCGAACCTATAGTTCCCTATAAAGTGACGAGATGTATATGGATAAGATAGCAGAGTAATGCAACACCGCAGCTGTGTCTCGGGGTGAAGTATAGTATATACTAACTGCACCCCGAGACACAGTTGCGGTGTTGCATTACTCTGCTATCTTGTATATATATATAATATATATATTGAATGTATATACATACTTGTGATGATATCTACTATGTGAATAAAGTAGAAATGTAAGATAGTTACCGATGACAACACTTAATTGAATTGTATTAACAAGGTAGTTATCCATGTTGAATCTAAATGGATATATATATGTTTGTAACATCATTATATGTACTATAAGGTTAATACGTGGGAATGAATTGGGTTAAAAAAATGGATACAATGGGTTAATCTAGTTAGCTTGGGAACTATAACTAAGATGGATTAGAGGTACGTTAGGTGTGCACTCTAGATGGGAGGTGAGAATCTCAAGAGAGAGTCCGATAATCTAACATGTATATTATAAGTGATAAATATTGCAATTATTCACTTGCTGTCTTAAAAACCATTTTTACCATCGGGCTCTGACCCGTTTCCTTGCATATTCTCTTTTCTCTCTTGTATCTTCTATATCAGGTGTCCATCCGTAGGGACGCCAGCCATAGAGGATTATGATGGTTGATGAGATATGGAGCTATGGAGTACTGTTTAGACGCCTTCATTTATTTGATTCATACTCTGTAGTGATCTTTCATTTAGGTCTTGTCGCCCAAGAGTATTTTAGATATTTCTTCTCTATCTGAGTCAAGATTTTATACTCGTGTTGTTGTATTACATTTACTATTGTTGGAATTTAAGTATTGAGGTATATTTACTGGAAAAGTTTTATTCCAGTTTCATTTAAATTCTATTGTGATATTTATTCAGTTATGTTGTTGTGGAATGGAATGTGTGGAATTGTTCGAAATGGTAAAATGAAATTTTATTAAATTAAAATTGGAAAGTTTTTAACACCATCTTAATTGAGTAGGTGATAGGAAAATGTTTTCGACAGTGATGCTAAGAATGAACCAACTGTATATTCTGATTTAATTGGGTATGGGACTGATCACCCGGTATTTAATTATGTGGGGTGTTACAGGTGGTATCCGAGCATTAGGTTCTAGTGTCCTTTAGGGTCTGTACGGCTTACTATGCTTCAACTTAGTGATCTTTGATGTAGAGCCCTATCATTAGGATTGTTGCATTTCATAGTGATTATCAGAATGGATTGATAAGGGGCCAGGGTTGACCATTATAGTCAGCGTATGGTCTTTGACAAGAGAGTGAATAAGTAGACTTTTATATAAATAGATAAAAATCTATTGGGAAGTTATATACTATATACTAAGGACCTGAGGAGTTTCGATGATCGACTATTTTAGGTACTAGTGTATCAGGGGGTTCCTTGTTTGGATTTCGCTCTACGAGACACCCCACGCATGAGTCTAACGAACGTTAGGAGTCGAAGTAAGTTGGATCTTTATGATATGAGTTTATAACCTTTACTATTATATATGTATTAATCCGAGAGTTATGAGTTGTAGCGTGATTTGAGGCTAATGGAGTCGCCAAATGTGAATGTGGAAATCATGGTGATATGGATTATATTATAAGTAGTCAGTTAATTAAACGTAACCTTACAGAGGAATCACATTCATTTAGATCTTATGATGGCATGCACACACATTGGGTGTATGGGCGCCCTGGATGGTTGGATTGTAGTATTTTCCATAATTTTGACACAATAAGTATTCTTGTGATTAATGAAAGTAGAAGTTGTGACTTGAGGATTTAGTTGTTTGATGATTTAGGACCACCACTCCCCAAAATTTTGCCAAGAGGATAGTATAGGAAGGATTGGGTAAAGTTTAACTCGACATAGTTGAAACTAAATGGTAAGACTTGGAGTATAACATTAGTGAGGGTATTCAGTAAAGTACTGTATGGGCGGTACGACAGAGATTGTATGATTTGTGAGATTAATACCCAGAGTTGTCCTTACTAGTTATGCTTTATTTTTTCGAATTTCGGGAAGAAATTCTGTTATAAGGGGGGAAATATGTAATACCCCGTAATTTTTATTGACTTTTAAAATGAGTTAAATTAAAATTTAATCGGATTAATTGGAATTAATTATAAACTAATTAATTGGGATTAATCCAGAATTTATATTACTTTTGGGTAATGAAATATATGATTCTGAATATTACTTAGTGATATTTAAGTAATATATGAATATGATGTTATTTATATTACCGTGAGTTACTTATATGGTAATAATGAAACTTAAGTTGGGACGCGGTATGGGACTTGTCGGGACTATTTTAAATAAATAAAAGGAAAATTATTTTATATCAACCAAATGGTCATTTTGAGTGCGCCATTACGTCCGGAAGGGTCGAAATAGTCATAAAAGACTATTCGGGTGTTGGATTTGGGTCTCGGGTCACTTTGGAGATGAAAGGACACCCCGAAGGGGCATTTTAGTCATTTTAATTGGGGGATGAATAGTAATTTTGGGATTTGTCTTATTATAAAGGTGATGGATTAGAGGAACATAGGTTCATTTCATTTTATCACAAAACACTTGAGAAGTCTTAGTGTGAGAGAAAGTGAAGAGTTTCTTGGGAGGATAAGAGGTTGTTCAGGAAGGAGGAGAGACTTTTGGGGAAAGCCAAAGGGGATTAACCACCTTCTACCACCAGCACCACCATCGAAAAGTCATCGAAATTAGAAAAGGGTTCTACACCATCATCACCAAAGGTTCAGACCTACATAATTAAGGCAAGTTACAATATCCATGTTAGATAGGTTAAGTAAGTATGAATTTGCATGATTTAAGGATGAACTATAGAGTTTTAGGAATTTGTTCTTAATATAAAATTAGATAGAATAAATCTCTTTCTATTTAAATAATTTAATCCACGAATTTTCGGTTTCAAATGATAGAAGAAGTTTGAGTTAATATGATTTTTGGAGAAATAAAAACCTATGAGAATTCTAGGAATAATTGGATTTAATCCAAACTATTTGATGATTTTAGTTTGTTTGATTATTAGAAACTGATCATATATCTTGCTATATCAACTGAGATAAATTAGGAGAAGTTTTGGATTGATTTGTGTTGGTTTTGATGAGAAAGAAAATGGATAAAACTGCATGAAAATTTGTTGAAAAGGGACGAACATTGTATGGTAATTGTAGGACTATTTTAAGAGAAAATTGGGAGTGTGCCCGCGTGTTTTTGTATAAAATCACGTTCTACACAACTTTGCAGTTTTAAGTGTTTTCAAAATCGGAGCAGAAAACTCTCAAAATTGTAATTTTATATTTCTGGCAGAATGTACCTTTATCGAAAAATAATAATAATTGGAAAATGGTAATTTGGCCCATGGTGAGATTTTATTAATTTTGGTACATTAACAAGGAGAGAGGGACTTGGGTTAATGTTGGAAAATTATTTGGATTTGAGGATTAAATTTTTGTGAGAGATATCCACATAATTATATTACGATTTAGAGGAGAATAATCGTTATATCAAGTAAGGGTAATATTGATGATATATTTATGGGTACTTGGGTCGGATAAAATATTATGTGAGTGATAAGTAGATAAAAAAAATATGATGATAATCATGATCACAAGTGTGGGTAGTATTCAATAAATACGACGGGTACTTGTGATAGGATGAATTCCTAATATGATATAGGTAGTGTAAGTAATTAATTTTATATAGGTAGATGATAATGCCTATTTGATTAATTTGTAATTTATGTGTATGACATACCTATCTTACTTGCTATCGACGGGAGGTATACGCGCGAGGGAAGTTTTATCCTGATGAATATATGGGACCTTTGACTTGTCGCTCGAGAACATAGGACTTAGAGTAATTACCATTAGTGAGAACAATGGTATAAAACGGTCATTTAGGTGCGTAGGTATGTGCATACCCCAAAGGCTTAGGACTATGTTCACCTCCATTATTTGTGATTTGATATTTGTGGTTCGAGGGATCTTTACCGAACCTATAGTACCCTATACAGTGATGAGATGTATTGGGACAAGATAGAAGAGTAATGCAGAAATGCAGTCGTGTCTTGGGGTGAACTATAGTATATATATATATATATATATATACTTGTGATGATATCTACTGTGTGGCTAAAGTAGAAATGTAAGATAGTTATGGATGAGAACACTTAATTGAATTGTATTGATAAAGGACTTATCCATGTTGAATCTAAATGAATATATATATGTTTGTAACATCATTATATGTATTATAGGGTTAATACGTGGGAATGAATTCGGTTAAAAATAATGGATACAATGGGCTAATCAAGTTAGCTTGGGAACTATAACGAAGATGGATTAGAGGTACTCTAGGTGTGAACTCTAGATGAGAGGTGAGAATCTCAAGAGAGAGTCCGATAATCTAACATGTATATTGTAAGTGATAAATATTGAAATTATTCACTTGCTGTTTTAAAAACTATGTTTACCATCGGGCTCTGACCCATTTCCTTGCATATTCTCTTTTCTCTCTTGTATCTTCTATATCAGGTGTCCAGCCACAGGGACACCAGCCATAGAGGATTATGATGGCTGGCGAGCCATGGATCTATGGAGTATTATTTAGACGCCTTCACTTATTTGATTCATACTCTGTAGTGATCTTTCATTTAGGGCATGTCGCCCAAGAGGATTTTGTATGTTTCTCCTCTGTCTGAGTCAGTATTTTATACTCGTGTCGTTGTGTTACACTTACTATTGCTGGGATTTATGTATTGAGATATATTTACTGGAAAAGTTTTATTCCATTTGCATTTAAATTCCATTGTGATATTTATTCAGTTATGTTCTTGTGGAATGGAATTTGTGGAATTGTTCGAAATGGTAAAATGAAATTTTATTAAATTAAAATTGGAAAGTTTTTAACACCATCTTAATTGAGTATTAGGTGATAGGAAAATGTTTTCGACAGTGACGCTAATAATGAACCAACTGTATATTCTGATTTAATTGGGTATGATACTGATCACCCTATATTTAATTAGGCGGGGTGTTACAGGTAATAATAGCATATAACATTCCTATACCTCTAATGGGTCATGGGTTTTTGGAGTTACAAACATTTCCTCCATTATTATAATGAAGTTTAATAGTCTACTAATATGAAGGAACAACACCCCGACCACATATGGAGTTTCAGAGCAAATAACCTTATATGTTTACTCTAAAGCATAAACATATTCACCTCCATTGTAGAATCAGTAATACGTGATTTATTGATACGTCTCGAACCTATGGCTCTACCTCCCAGGGAAAATACATATCCCGTGGTCAATTTCCTAAAATCCTCATTTGACTAAAAATTTGAGTTTGTGTCGTAGAAAGGTACAAGATTGTCTATTGAGTAAACTAACACATGATCTCTAGTACTTTTTGAAGTACTTAAAAGACTTCTTTACTACAATGCAATTCTCCTCACATGGGTTAGAGTTGAATCTTCTAGCCATGACAACCACAGAAAAGATATCTGGTCTTATACACATCATAATATACACTAGGCTAGCCATTACCGAAGTTTAAGGAATGTATTGAAGTACTCATAACCACCTCTTTCCTGGATAGTCATTAAATTACATAAATTAAAAGGACCAGATTCCAACACAGTTTGTCTCTATATCCATTGGTCATGAAGCCCCTATTGGTCAGTTTACCATTTAAATAAGATTTATAGACTTGGAGTTCCTCCATTTCAAATGAAATAATGTCTACATTTTATACCAGTATTTAAATTTATTTAAAAACAAAATGATCCAAGAATAAGTGCAAATTTTTTTATAGTTAAACTGAAAAGGAAACTTTATCTTCAATGATTGTCCATTGATCATGTCTATAAATTGAACTACAAAAAATACTACTTAAATGTAAAGCCCTACAAGGAGGAATTATTGTTTACATTCAATATCAATATGGTTTGATCTCATCTCAGCATAATTAGTATTTGATCAATATTAGTTATGAACACTGGCTTTATGTACCTCATGATATTCTACCATATTCCTAATATGAACTATCACGAACTAAGTGTGATATTTTCCTTTGTGATGACCTTTTACTCACCTTTTCTCTATTATTTTCCTCTCTTTCTCTCAAATACGAATTAGGGATTTTAGAGATCCAACAATGATGAACTTCTTAAAACAAAACCCCCTTTGGTTTATATATATTGGATTCAGTTGGGAAAAAAGAAAACTGGACTAATGTGGACATTTTTAAAATGTTAAAACACATTAATAAGGACTCGAATGACACCAGGATAATTAAGGAGGGCCTGAAGCCTTGGGGTGAAAGGCTCAAAATCACTGGACCAACATATGGTTGCATAGCCAACAGTGGGGAGCCCATTAAATTATGAAGATATTGGATGATTCGGAGAAAAAGATAATAAAAATGGAACATATCATGAAATTGCTTATGTGGTAAGTATGTGCAAAGACAACCTAACTTGAATGAATTAATAAATTTTTCGGTAATGGAAAAAGTGGACAAGTAATGTGAAAAGTGATTCACGTCCATAAATTAAAGGAATAATAAAGTGAAGCGAATAAATGGATAGTTAATCATCCTAAAGAGGTTTAAACACATAATTGACACATAAGTGTGTTTAGGTTTTCAAAGAAAAGTAAGTATTTTCTAACACGTTGTTTGCATGTGTTGAAAGGCGATTTTCAATGAAAATACTAAGATAAATTCAACATGAAAAATGAGTAAATTTTGATAAAAGAAATGATTTTTCTTAAGCAAGGTTTATTGTTTGAAATATTTAACCGTGTGTGTTAAATTAATAAATAACTATCAAGTCATGTAAATGTAATTTCTTTTACTGGATTAAGGTGAATTAATCGGGATAAGAAACATTTTTGGAATGCAAACAGTTTCATGCATGCAAGTATATAAATGTGTGTGTGTGTGTGTATGTGTGTGTGTGTGTGTGTGTATATATATATATATATGGTAATTGCATGTGCATGTAGATATAATGTGATATAATGTGTTAAAGTATTATTTCTATCGTTCAATTCTATACTGCATTATTGTAATTTTTCACTGGCCATTTGGCTTATTCCCTTATCTTTGTTATGTAAAGTTGGGTGCTATTCCATATTTTGAGAGCATTATATATGTATGTATTTTTTTTATTTAATGACCATTTTAGCAAAATGCATTCTACTTTACCCTATTATCGTATGTAACATCAAATATTTTTTTAATCCCTAACAGTATTTATAACAAAATTCTAGGGTTGTTTTTATATACTTCATAATTATCTCATAAAGCCCATTTAAACATCCTTCATTATGTCTAAAATGTTTTATACTAGCATACTACATGTTTCTACACATGTTAAGGAGGGTTTCATGCGTAGAATTCCTCAACTATGCAAGTAAATAAGATATAAATCACGAGTGTACATTTTTCATGATTTCTTTGTACATTTCAAGGTTAAAATATCATTTATTCATTAAAAATCCATATAGACCTTGCCTTCTTAAAAACTTCATTTTTGCAAGTCTTGAATATACTATAAAATATTATCATTTTAACAATAAATCACGTCTAGCATGCATGCTACATATTTTCCATCACCTAAACCTTAAAGACTTACATAGAAAACCATACCTTAAGGTTTAAAGAGGAGGACAAAGAAGAAGATGATGATGGGCACTGCTAACTCCAAATACTCCAAAAAGCTCTTTAAAATTCTCCAAAGCTACCTTGGATTCTCCTACTTGCTTGACTCAACCCACTTATACCTTTGTTGAAGCTTGTTAACGAAGAATAAAGATTGGAAATGGGGTAAAAATGGTGTATTATGGTGATAGTAAGATGTAATAATGATGGGAATGAGTAGGGGAAGATTGGACTCTCTCGAATCTAAAAGGAGAGAGGAGTAATGGCTGATAATAAAATGGGTGAAATAACCCATACCCATCGCTCTATTAAATAACCTACAAACCCTAAAATAAAAGATTTAAAATGAATCTAAGCATGCCAAATACGTTTTATTTTAGCTGTAGCACCAGAGGCTGCCACCTCACAGATCCAATGGCTATGGTGTTGATAACTAATTAAAAATGTGAAGATTTTTTTTACTTCAACTCTGGTCATTCGAACGAGATCCCAATTTATTCAAACGACATCTAACGAGGCACTAATGAGGCCAAAATCTTGGTTTAAATGGGACTTGATAAGTTCCTCATTCGAATGAAAACACCTATTTGTTTCAAGGACAAGGAACTTCATTCGAACGTAGGCTTCCAACGAGATTCCAGTGTGAGAAGGAAATCAACCATTATCTCAGTCGTTAGAAGTTAAATGAAATTTCGTTTGAACAACTCATTTGAGCGACATGCTCTTCATTTGAATGACTTCAGATTACCACTATATAAACTTTAAGACATATAAAATTACAATTTGACAAGCATGAAGGCCACGATTATGGTCAAATCTCAATATTCATTCATAAATACAAATTTACATAGAAAGAAATAAAATGTAGGTTAAGAGTATTACATTATCCCCACCTTAACAAATTTCATCCCCAACATCTGAACAACCAACTAGGGAAAGAGTTCCAGGTGTGTCTTCCGCATCTTCGACTCACATTCCCAAGTTTCACATTCGACACCTTGAAACTAAGAACCTTCACCAAAGTAATGATCTTGTTGCGCAAGACTCTGTCATCAAGATCCAAGATGGATATAGGTTGAATTGGAAATGTAACATCTTCATATAATTCAATGAAGTTCTAATCAATGAGATTTAAGGGATCGTGAAGATACTTCTTCAATATAGAGATGGGGAACATATTATGGACTTGGGACAACTGTGGAGGTAACGCCAAGTGGTACGATACATCCCCAATCAATTTCTAGATAACGAAGGGATTGATATACCATGGGGACAACTTATTCTTCTACCTGAATCGTTGATTGTCGGTTCTCGCTCTAACTTACAACATAGCATGGTCACCTACCCAAAACTCTAGAGGTGTCCAACGATTAACGATACAATTCTTTTATCGGCTCTATGTTGTGATGATTCTCTGTCGAGTTACTTGAACCTTCTCTATCATTTATCTAATGAACTATGAATTTATGAGATGATTTTAACTCACCCCAGCCCACTAAAATGGAGAGAGACATGGCCTCCCATAAAAGGGCCTCATAGGGAACCATTTTGATGCTAGCTTGATAATTTTTACTATAGGAGAACTTTTCTAGATGGATATTCTTAGCCCAACTAGACTAAAAATCAAGCACACAAGAGCTTTACATATTCTCCAAAATTTGGATTGTTCGTTCGGAATACCCATTGGTATGAGGGTGATACACCATACACATATTCAACTCGATACCCAATTATTACTGAAACTTCTTCCAGAACTGAGATACAAATCGGGGGTCCCTATTTGAGACAACCAAGAGAAAAACACAATGAAGTCTGACTATCTCACGAACATATAGCCTAACAAACATAACCATGTTATCCGTGACCTTAATCGGCCAAAAGTTTGCAAACATTATGAGCCAGTCCACTATAAACTCAATGCATTATGAACACGTTCATATCATGGTAATTCTATTATGAAATCAATCGTGATATGATCTAACTTCCATTATGCTAGGGGTAGTGGTTGTAATAGACCTACTGGATTCTTATGCTCGAAATTCACCTCGTGACATGTGTAGAACTTGGCCAAATATATCTCCACATTACTCTTCATAACTGGACACTAGAAATATCTGCAGATGTCCTTATATATCTTTGTGGCACCGGGGTGTATGCTGAAGCAAGGGTGATGGGTCTCCAAGATCACCTCGTTTTGAAGCTCGTCGATAATTGGGATAATCAATCGACCCTTATGTATCACCCCGTCATCCTTGTTCGCTGTAAGAGTGTCGAACACTTTACCATTTTGAATATGATCACAGTATTAGAAATCTCAGGATCACATGACTGGGCGTTTAGAACTTTCTGCTATATGAGTAGTCTAACCACCACACCCCAAAGGTACGCCCTTTCGTAACGTCGTTGGAAATTTAGATCAAACTTCTGTAACTCTCCGAACATATTTACCGAATCAAACTTAATCACTGGTGGGTGAGGCTAGACTTTTGTCTAAGAGCATCGTCAACCACATCGGACTATTCGTAATGATACTATAATGAGAACCCACAGTCCTCAATCAATTCCATCCATCGCCTTTGATGGAGATTAAGACCACACTACGTGAAAATGTACTGGGGGCTCTTATAATCAGAAAAAACCTTAAACCATTCCCCATAAAGATAATACCTCCAGCTATTAAGTGCAAATACCATAGCAGCTAACTCCAAATCAAGGGTGGGGTAGTTTCTGTCATGCCCCTTTTGCTGACAGGATGCATAACTAACTACCTGACCGTTCTGCATCAATACTTCATCGATCCCTGACCTCGAAGCATAACAACACATAGTGTAACCCTTGTCACCCTCTGGGAGGATAAGAACTATTGAAGAATTCAACCAAATCTTTATCTCCAAAAAGTCTAACTCACACTCCTCAGACCACTCAAAGTGTACATCCTTCCAAGTCAACATGGTGAGGGGTGATGCAACCCTCGAGAAATATTTCACAAACCATATCTAGACACCCCATCTTAGGACCACTTAGTAACCTCCTTAGGTCCCTCGCATTCACTCATTCACCGCAAACCCAAGGTTATACCACGAGTACCGATCTAGAAGCCACTAGGCACTCCCAAGCCCTGTTTAACTCCGTCAACTTTCTTGCCTGAACAAAGTCTCAATGAATCTTCAAAAGGTCTCTGAATATCCTTTCCAACGGTCCACCTCGTGCAAGAATCGGCCTTATTGTTAGAACGAATGGTCTTATTTATAGTCAAAAATTGATCTGGAGGCCACCTGGCACTCTCGAGCCCCATTTGACTCCGATCAACTTCCTCGCCTGAGAAAAATCTCAATGAATCTTTGAAAGTCTGTGATTACCCTTTCCAATGGTAAGTCCTATGAGAGAATAGGCATTATGGTATAGATGAATAATCCCTTTTACCCCTAGAGGCCACCAGGCACTCTTGGGCCCTATTGACTCCGATCAACTCTTCATCTTGAATGAAGATGAATATATCTTTAAAGGGTTCTGAATAACCTTTTCAACTGGTTTACCCATGTGTAAATTATCTTTATGGTACAGATGAATGACCCATTTTCTCTGAAACATCACCGCGGATTTTGATCTCCGTTTGTCCTAGGTTAACTCTCCCAAGTCAATGAAGCTAAATGAAATCTCGAAGGGCACTAAATACCCTTTCCAATGATTTGTCCTGTGTATGAATCTGCCTTACAGTTTGGACGAATGATACGATTTTATCTGGGAGTGACTCAATGCATTCTTAAAGGCTTTGGATACCCTTTCCAACAATCCGCGCCCATGTGCGATTTTGACTTACGATTCTCATATTACGATCTTTTTTTCCAAAAACATGCCTCTGACTATAGAATGGCACCCTGAGGGCCCTGTGTATCTGTATTGTGACTAGGACCATGCCAATTGGCACCCCCTTAGAATCTATAAATAGAGGACCTTGCCTCACTTTGAAAGGCAGACCTCATCACACTTCAAAACCCCTGAACATCTTTCTCACCAATTTAGAGTTGTTCCCCTCTTAAATAAAAGCCCATTTCCCCCATTCCCTCCATCCTTTCATACTCCTTTTCGCAAATTCTCACCCATCTCCTAATATCCCCATCATCTCATCATGAGATTAGTGCATCTACAATAAACATTAACTTCAATCTTCATAAAGAGATCCAATTCTCCACCCTAGTCTTTAGATTCTCTTATTTTTTCCTTAGTCACTTTATTTCACTTTTAGTACTTTATTCCATTACATCATGCACCTTAAAGTCAATTTATTTCACTTTTAGTACATTATTTCATATCATGCACCTTAATTCCAAACCTTTATTGTTATTATTATTTGCACATACTTTATTTTCATAAGAAAAACTCAAAAACAAGAAAAATAGGGTTTACTTGTAAATTCCAAATGGGGAATTCTCATAATATTTTCTCACATTAAAACACATTTTTCCACACACACGCATATAAGAAAAATCTCTGGTTGGATTTATGGATTAAACCCCACCTTGTTTTTGTTTTTGAACTACATGGACTTTGATGCCCCGCCTTGCTACGTAGGCATCTTGGATAAATACCTAGACTCGAGTTCTCCTATATACATATTTGTTACCTTCTTCTTATCATATATTTTTAATATATATTTGCACTTGCATACCTTTGCCTTGTTCAATATACACATTCGTTCTTCCATAACGACTTGTTAATTAGCAAACACTTACATTATACTTTGAATAACTATTTTGAGAACACTATAAAGGATGACCTCACTCTGCCTTTGTCCATGGTGTGAGTTGAGCAATTCCACTCACCATTTATATTATGCACATAAGCACATACATGACGGAGTTTAACTGGGGAAGATTAACACATGCCCATGAGAGACCAAAAAGGGTGGGATTGGTGCCTAACACCTTTTCATTCCATAACTTAGTCCTTGGACACTTGAACTATTTGGTTTCGCAAGCATCAAAATTGTTCTTGATGACATTCTCTCGAGGCTACAAAATTTATTTTTGCCTCTTTTGTGAAAAATAGGTTGGCGATTCAATTTCTACACATCATCCCACATCGAAGATGACCAAGCACCCCAACAAAGGAAGCAATCCCACACGCACGTCCGAAGGGAAGGAAAGAGTATCCTCATTGGGAGGTCCACCAACCACAACCTCGGGATGGACATAGTGGCAACTCTGCCGAGGACTTTTTAAGAGGACTAGATTCTATTTTTTCATGGGTGTTATTATTTTCTGCAATGTGTGCATATACACCTACATGTATGTTCCCTTATCTCCTCTATTTACCTTTTTTATATTTCTTTCTCTCATGTATATATCACTTTCCACTCACTTATTCACTTCACACACTTGTATATACTCTCCATGTACACTTCACACAGTTACACCTACCTCACTTTATACTCACATGCTTCACACACCACTAAGAATATGCATGTTTAGGCTTCACTAGAACACACCCACACTTCCCACACTTGTATATATGCTCACTTATAGATATCACACACCACTTATAGTTGATCCATGTATAGGCTCACTACCACACACATTCACTTGTATATATTTACAAGTCACTTACTCATTCACATATATCAATGCATGATATAGTCTCCATTCTTGGTATCGATCCTCAGGGAGACATGATGAACGAATTCATGATGACATTGGACAGATTAAGAAATCTTAGCTTTGACTCTAAAAATAAAGAAAAGATGATTTGGAGTACGAATTAACTACAACTAAATGAAAATTGGAGAATGATTAACTAATGAAACTACGAATGAATAAAATGCAACTATGCTAATTTAAACGAAAAGATGATGACAATTGGACTAAAAAATTAACTATGAAATGAGAACAGTAGGTCGGGTTACAATCCGTCACACCCTAGTAATTCACTTCGTATAGTACTAGATTCAGAATTAGAATTTTAAATGAACCTGGCCTTTAGTACTCCCAAGTATTACACATATGGGGGTTCGTATCCCGCACAGTATGTAATCAAATGACGAGTAAAGCAGTGTCGCATTAACCAATACGCGTGTCGTACTCTAAAGCATCCCGGTTACCTAGGACAAATGAGATCAAAAGTCTTACGACGGTTTCACCAGTTATGCAACACGATTAATAAAATATTTTAATTCAAAAGTCTATTTCCATTCTCGTGAATTACATCGGGTGGGGTTCATTCACCCTAACCCTTAGAAAATTAGCTAGACATACTTAACTTAGAGAAAGATATGGTTTTTAAGAAAGAAAACATTAAATCTAAAGAAACTAATTGAAAAGAGAATTCAAATTCAAAACCAGCAATTAAAACTAATGAGACATCAAAAATTAAAGGAAAGGTGTTACTTGAATTGCAGAAAACCAAAACTTTAATCCTTATAGCAAATCTTCTTATTAAAAACTAGGATTTTGATTACAAATACCCTCTACTCCTACTTAGCTAACCTAAAAATCGAACTCCCTACATTATGGAACTAATCTGAATAAAATAGCCACGAAATTTACAAGAGTTTGACCCCATAAAAACTCTGAGAAAAAGAATTAAAATTTGAAGAATATCCAAAGCGATCCGGACCCATCGGGGGAGGTGGTTCGGATCCCTCCCAAAATCTTTACAGGGAATGTCAGGTCAAGGCGGTCCGGACCTTTTTTGAATAAAAGGTCTGAATCCCCTTCGATTTCTTAACATGGACTTTTTTACCGGGGAGATCTGGACCCCTTTTGAATAAAAGGTCCGGATCCCCTTCTTTCTGGGCGGTTCGGATCCTTTTTTGGGCAGTCCAGACCTCCTGCGTTTTTCATATAGAGATCTTTTTTTGGACTTTTCCCATCTTCAATTGTTCGTAACTTCTTCACCATAGCTCGGATTGAGGTGCTGTTTTTTCCACTGTTCTTGTAATTGAAAGCTCTTCAACTTTATAGTTGGCCCCACCTACAAACTAAGGCTATAAGATTACCAAATTTTCCTTTGACTTTCCTCCTTTGACTTTTTCAATGCTTTTCCAGTTTCTTTCTTCCTCAATGCTTTAAATACCTGCAAAACTCATGCGAAATACACGAAACTAGATGTACTTGTTAGAAGGAGTTAGTATCAAAGAAATGCATAATTACACTCCTTTTATGTTATTCGACATAATAAAAGTATCTAAATTAAAGGGATACATTCGGAAGAATTTGAGCCTAATCAAACGCCCCCAACTTAGAACTTTGCGCATCCCGAGCAATGTAAAAGAATGTAACTATGGGACAACTCTAAAAAATTTCTCTTTATTTGGATAGAATACCATTTTCACGGGCAAACGATTGCATTGAGGATATGCAACAAGCCTTTAAACCCCCAAGTCACCCTAGTATGATGAGTTGTGTCTTGTGAGGGTTTGTAGTGAATATACCCACAAAATTCGACTCAAAGATAACTTAAAATAAGAAAAAAATGTAGAATTAAACTTTTTCAGAAAATAGTCATCATTAATTCATGTTCAAGAGTCTCAAATCATAGTGCGTGTGTGTGAAGCCAGAAATTCAACAGCAAAATTCCACTAATTGACCATTACGTTACTTATCAGAAATTTGTTTCGATTCAAATTCTCACGGAGTTCTCTCACAAACGAATCTCTCAGAAATGTGGTTATTTCTCTCGGTGTGCGTGAAATAAAGAGTAAATGCATTGGAACCAAGTTTATGCACACAAATATAAAGATGGAATTCTATGGTAAATGGTTCTCATCATCGGATTACGGTCATAGGGAAATGGTAACATTGCCTCTAATTCACACCTTTAATCTCTTTTATTATCTTTTTGTGTTTTAGCTCTCCACGTGGTAACTAATTTCTCAATTTGGACTCGATTAGGACTTTTTTGAGTTTTGCGGTGTAATTGATACAAGGAAATGCGTTTGGGAAATTAGGAATTGGAAACTATTCTTAAGATGTCCACTAGTGCTTTTCCAGGATTTTGCTAATTTTTTTTATTATTTTTTTCTCTTTTTCACATTTTTCTTGCCTTGTTATTTTTGTTGAGCATGTTCTATTTTTCTTGCCCCTTTTTAATTGCACTAATTGGACTAAATTATGGGGTTTCACTTTTCTCAATTCCGAGCCATTTAGGTTTCTCGAGTAGTCAAGCGAAAAGAGAAAAATTTAGTTGGCTCAAATAGGTTAGCAAAGGGAAATTTTTTCACGATTTTTTCTGGACAATATTTTTGGGTAACAAATGAGGGACTACTTCATTGTTCAAATTATTAATTACATTACCATATGTGTCTCGAGGTGAATTTTAGTTTAGAGATTCATTTAGCACATTTTTCAAGACAACATCTTTTCCGTAATTGATCAAATCAAAGGAATTGAGATCCTCAACGACTTTTGTAAATGCTAAATAGAGCTTTGAGTTAACCGTTAACTCGGATTGATTTATTAACTCATAAAAAAGGATAGGCTCGAATCTCACCGGGTCGGTTAATCTCCACACTTATTTGTTAAGTCGTCTATGTTCACTCAATTTCCATCTTTGGTCAATTTCGGCTTTGTGTACTATGTTTTTAGAATTTGAGAATTTAAACCGAATTTTAATGATATTTTTGAAAAATTTGAATTCCAAGTTTTTTTTATTTTCAAAAAAATATTTTTGATTTTTCTAAGTTTTTCAAAATTTTTGTTTTGGCATTTTAAAGATTTGTGAAGTTTGAGAAAGATGCACTTGTCACCCCCTAACTTAGACTTTTGCATTGTCCTCAATCAAAAGGACTAAAATCTAAAGAAGAAAAAGAATAGGTGCGACAAATAAAACAAGCAAATTATTAAAATGCACCAGGACACTATATGACACTCATACATGACTAAAAAATACAACAAAAATCACCCCATACGCCTAGGGGGTGCGACGACCTCTCATTTCTCTATATAAACTCACCCGATCCCATGACTGAGTTCCAATTCTCTCCTCATCTCTCCCATCTTCATATCGTAAACTACTAATCGAAATAAGTTGGGACCTCGCCCATAGATAAGGGAAAGATCGGGAGACTCGTCGTGACTACTTGGAAAGGGATCCTCGTGATGCTTAATCAAAGCGTGGGCTACGTGCACCGACTCAGAGGGAACACCTAAGTTTCTTTTAATTTTTGGAACGCATGGGTCGGGCTCTAAGTCAGACGAAACATAAATTTTCTTCTCAATCATCGCCGCGACCTCAAGTGGTATCCGTGGATGGTCACAAAGAATGAATTCATCGATATTATCTTTCCATTTGCTTTATTCTAAGTGACAACAAGAGCCTAATAGGGTTTGGACTTCAATAATAAGGCTCTCATCCACCGACCCGAATTCTTTTTCAAAGTCTTCAAGACTTATATCTCCTAATTCGCTCTCTCGAGAGTGTTTAGAACATTCTCTTTCTCTCTCTTCTGAAGACTTCTGTGATGTGGAGGGATGGTCATTACGAAGGAATTCATCTATTATATATTGCCATTCGCTCTTATTCAAGTATCTAAACGAATTCAATAAGGATTGGATTTCTACATTCAGGCTCTCATGCACATGCCCAAATTCTTTTTCAAAATCTTCCATGCTCACGTCCCCTAAATTTCTCTCTTGAGTAATGCCTACGTCCTCTCTTACTCTCCCGATATCTAACTCCACTATTTTTCTCTCCTCTAACCTCTCTCTCTCTCTCTCTCTCTCTCTCTCTCTCTCTCTCTCTCTCTCGTGGTTTCTACACACACCTCCCCCTCTTTTCTCTCATTGTCAAAACTACCGATCTCGCTTGATGAAACAAGGCACACCCCTAAAACCTCTTGCTTGTGGGACCTCTCATGCTCGTGTTCTTCCTCGTTAAGATCCGTTTCTCGCGATTGGCTTTCCTCACTCTGGGGATTGGTGATGTTGAAGATATTTATTCTGAGGGTCATATTCCCGAACGTAAGTTTCATGCGCCCATTTTGAGTGTTAATCAAGGCATTAGAAGTAGCTAAGAATGGGAGGCCTAAAATAACGGGGACATGATTACTCGGAACAACAGAGGGCTCCTCGTCCCAAACGACAAAATCCAACGGGAAGTAGAATGTGTCAACTTGGGCGATCGCATCCTCAACGACCCCCCAAGGTATCTTAATGGAAATATCTTCCAGTCGGAGAGTCAGGTTGGTGGGCTTAAGGTCCCCCAAACCTAATTGGTTTAAGAGTGAATAGGGGAGAATATTGACACTTACCCCTAAATCTATTAGCGCTCTCTCAATTCAATTTTCCCCCATAATGCACGAAATAGTCGGTACACCCAGATCTTTGAATTTGGGTGGAAGGTCACTTGATAGTATTGAGCTGACGTTCTGTGCTAGGAACACATTTTTCTTTACCTTTAGCTTTTGGTTCACCGTAAGTAAGTCCTTAAGAAACATAGCATACACGGGAATTTTCTTTATGGTGTCAAGAAAAGGTAAATTAATCTTTACTTACTTAATAATGTCTAATGCATCTTCATGAGAGGACTCTTTGGCATGATATACTAGTCGTTGGGGAAATGGAGCAGCTGTGTGTGTGTGTGTGTGTGGGGGGGGGGGGGGGGGGTTCTCTATGACTTCGCGCTCACTAGTGTTCTCGTTATCACTCTCGTTCAAGGAGACATCTTTGGCCTCTTTCATGCCGGGCGAAACCTGCTTGCCTTTAGTTGTGTCATTCGGGAAAGGTGATAGATCAACAACATTCCCACTACGTAGAGTGGTTATCGTGCAACATTTCTCCTGATTTGCATTAGAAATAGAGCTTACATTAGTTTGAACTTGTGTAGGTCTTTGGCCTTGAGCCAGAAACTTACCCTTCTCTTGGACACTCAACGACAATTGCAACTACCAAATGTTTGTATTTATGTCAGTGAACATGCGCTCATATATAGAATTGGTTGTACTTTGGGAGTTTATTAATTGGTGTATCGTGTCCTCAAGAGTTGTCCACGGTGGAGTGATATATGGAGCTGTAGGAGGTGGTGGTTGCTGAAATGGAGGAGGGGGTGGAGGTGGGACAACCTGTGAATGTTGGTTCATCGTAGCTTGTGGTTGTCCATAGTTAAAACCATGGTGGTTTCACAATGAAGGGTTGTACGAGTTCCCATGTGGGGCGTTAAAATTTCCCTTGAACCCTCCTATAGGATCCACCTGCTCGATGTGCATGGATTTGCAGGGGAAAATCGTCGGGCATGCCTTTGTGGAATGACCCACCTCACAGATAGCACACACCTTTTCTTTTACGACACGGCTGGATCTAGAGATATCTCTCAACCGGCTATCAAGTAAATCTTTCATATCTCTCTGAAAGTGATCAAATCGATAGTCCATTAAGGTATTAATATCCAAATGGTAAAAACAGGATGCAGTTCGAGCGATAGATGCTTGTCTAGGCCGGATTTGGGTATTAGGATCAGATGTGTCCCATGCTTGAGTAGTCTCTGAAACATACTTAAGATGGGCCTCAACATCACTAGTGTCGAATTCCCAGAAAGATTTTTCACACATTGTTTGCACAAGTTGTTTGGAAGCCACTGTCAACCCATTATGGAAGAAAGATATCAAATGGTGTTTTTCAAAACCATGATGGGGGCATGCGCTTAACAACTCTTGGAAACGTTCCCAACACTTGTCAAGAGGCTCATTATCATGTTTTAGGAAACCTTGGATTTTGAGTCTTGGCAGAGTTGGTCTTGTGCTGTGGGTAGAATTTTGAGATAAATTTGGATTGCATATACTTACAGGAAATCACGGAGTTTGGGGGTAGTGACGATAGCTAGGTCTTGGCTTTATCCTTTAAGGAAAAAGGAAAAATCTCTAGGTGAACGGCATCCTGTGTGCAAGCTTGGTCACTAAATGTGTCGCACGCCTATTCGAACTTGCGGATATGCAAGTATGGTTTCTCTGAATCCATTCTGTGAAATGTAGGGAGAATCTGGATCATTCCATTGAGAAAGTGGAACTGACCGGCATTATACGGAAGTAAAATGCAACCAGGGGTGACAGTTCTCTCAGGAAAGAGTAATTCTTTCATGGGACGTTAGGGTAAATTTCCCTCTCTAGTGTCGAAACTCTCTCCATCAGACATCGCGCTCGCGCTCTCTTCAAATGACTCAGAATACTCACTCGGTGTCCTAGATGTGTGACTTAAGGATTGACTCAGGGTGTTACTATCGATAGAGTGCTCAGGAGTAGGAAGTGGAACCTAAAATTATGGAACGCGAGGTGTGTGGGGGCTTTCCGAGTTATACTCAACAATCGGATTTTTTTGGATTCTGGTTGGAGTATTTTGAGGAGTTTGAGTATGTTCAGGATTTTGCATCAAAGCCTTTTGAGATATGATGATTTTTTTTTTTGAATTTTTGGTCTAAGCTTTAGATTGACTCGATTTAACCTGTCTACCTAAATCCCTGACAACAGCGCCAAAAACTTGACGCAACCACAAATGTCTCTAGTGTGTGTGCTATGTAGGCTCAAGTGCAAGCCTGTCGCTTACGTAATAATCAGATAAGTCGAGTATCGATCCTTAGGGAAACATGACGAACGAATTCGTGACTACGTTGGACAGATTAAGAAATTTTAGCTTTGGCTCTAAAAAGAAACAAAAGATGATTTGGAGTACGAATTAACTACAACTAAATGAAAGTTGGAGATCCAGACCCTTTTTGAATAAAAGGTCTGGATCCCCTTCTTTCTGGGCGGTCAGAATCCTTTTTTGGGCGGTGCGAACCTCCTGCCTCTTTCATACATAGATCTTTTTATGTACTTTTCTCAGCTTCAATTATTCGTAAGTTCTTCACCGTAGCTCAGATTGAGGTGCCATTTTTTTCAGTGTTCTTATGATTGAAATATCTTCAACTTTCCACTTGGCCCCACCTCCGAACTAAGGCTGTAAAATTATGAAATTGCCCTTTGACTTTCCTCCTTTGACTTTTTTCAAGGCTTTTCCAGTTTCTTTCTTCCTCAATGCTTTAAATACCTGCAAAACTCATGAAAAATATGAGAAACTAGATGTACTTGTTAAAAGGAGTAAGTATCAAAGAAATGAGATAATTACACTCATTTTATGTTATTCGAGATAATAAAAATATCTAAATTAAAGGGATAAATTCAGAAGAATTTGAGCCGAATCATATATAAAATGTCTTGTCCACACATATCGATGAATGATTGCCCTTATAGGCAAAAGATATATCGTGTAATTCATACCAAATGGGGAACCCTTCCACTAACCCAGCAATTTCATAAACTTCATATAGATGACAAACCCAGGACATTCATATTTAATTTTTCAGTTAGCATGCGAAACTCTGCCGAAATATTAGGTCAGCATACCATGCTATTTCACCTTTTTTAAAAATAGGACCCCATTTGTGAGCCTAGAAACAAGTCCTATCATATCTTAAATATTTGCAAACCCTATTTTCCAGGTTCGGGTCCCGTCTAGAATTTTTTTTGCATTTAGACAAACCTAATATAAGTGAGAACCTAATAATAACATTAATAACAATCTTGTTGAAATTCCTCTACTTTTCCCTCTTTTTTGGAAAAACCAAAAATACTAAAAACCTTTTTTTCTCTTCCTTTAGAAATACCAAAAAGTTTCTCCCGCCTTCCTTCAAAAATAAATTTGAACCGTTTTACCTCTCAGGTCGATCGCATACCCAATTTTGGCCTGGCTCTTTATTAGCTTCGATATTCTGTCAAATCGCCCCAAAGCTCCATCGGTTCTTCTGGTACTTTATCCGAATTTGGGATATACCTTCCCGAGCTCTTCATGGAGGAAACTGAGAAAGAACCAGATGTGCAACCAATCTGATTACCATCTTAGCCCAACTTAATGCCAAGATTGGCAACCTTCAAATCGAGGTCCACGAAATGCTGCATCACCAGGCCCAGATTCTCGAAGAACCCAAGATTATATTTCATCCTTCCATGGGTTCACCATATCTCTAACCTGTGGCCATCCCTCGATCCTCACGGTGGGTGAAAGAGGAGGATCCTTGGTCCCGCGCGTCCCTCTCAGGAGCGCTTCGGCCGACATCGTTGATGAGGTGAAAAATGTAGAGAGATGGAGTCGCCAGTCTATTTTAGTCAAAATAGAAAAAATAAAAGGAGCCATCCCGAAGGACAGCATCCAAAGACATACTGATACATACGAAACCAAAATGATTCAAAAAGGGTCCGGAGGCTAAGTTACGAAATGGGAAGGTGTTAGGCACCCATTCCGCCCTTATGGCCTCTCATGGGTTTTTTGCTATTTTTCTTTATTTTTCCCGTGATATGTGTGCATGTGTATATGTAGTGGAGATAGGAATCATCGACTTGTATTATGGAAGAGATAAAGAGAGTCATCTGTAGGAATGTTTATAAAGATAATATTAGAAAATAGGATTTACGAGATTATCCTTGAGTGATCGTTATAATGGAACGATAACGCACGTGGAATAATACGCCACTAAGAACAAATATATATATATATATATATATATATATATATATATATATATATATGTATATGTATATGTGTGTGTGTGTGTGTGTGTTAATGTATAGAATCTAAGAGAATTGAGTTTAGAGAAAATAGAAAATGAGAGAAAAAGTAAGAATAGGACTCGAGTCTCAGGTTTTATCCCGAGAAGCCTATGTAGCCTATAGAGGCATCAAAGTATACGTAGTTCACATGCAAAACGAGGGGTGGAGTTGATCCCATAAATCCAACCGGGGCTTCTCTTATGTGTGTGTAAAAAAGTGTTTTAGTTGTGAGAAAAGTGTGAGAATTACCATTTGGAATTTATGAGCAAACGCTCTTTTTCTTATTTTTTTGAATTTTTATTTTTATGAAAATAAGAGATATACAATAATACTAAATAAAAAGTATATTAGGATATGTGAGATGAGAGAATAAAAGTGCTAAGTAATAAAACAAGTTAATGATAATTTATGAGAATTTAAGGAGAGAATTGTGAAAATTGGACCTTCTTTAAGATCTTGAGCTTGATCTTCAATATTGGAGAGAAGCCCTTGCACTTGGATGATGATGAAGGGTATTTAATTCACCATGTTTGATGAAAAGGATGATGAAAAGTGAAGGTTGTAAAGGGATTTGGATGTGGAAATCACGCTGACTTCGAGAGAGGTTTTATGGATTCGCTGAGAGTGAGGTATTTCAGATATGGGCTCCCATTGCAATGAGGCCAGGACCTCATTTTTATAGGACTAGGGCATTACCGATCGTCATAGCCCTGGTCCTACCAATCGACAGGTGCGTTGAGGCACGCTGCCGATAGGCAGGGTCTGGGACCTGCCATTTGGCAGTCTCTTTCAGGCTCCTTCAAAAAATCTGTCATAGAGCGCAAACCGTTGATCCAAATCGTGAACGGGGCAAACTATTGGAAAGGTAATTCAGATACCTTTGAAAGTCCTTTGGACCTCTTTGACTTTGGGTCAAATGTGGCTCTGAAGTGCTCATCGGTCCTTTAGATGGGGAAACTTCAGACGTAAATGGATCGTTTGTATATATGGTAAGTGAGAATCACACACGAGGTGGAACGTTAGAAAGGTTAGGAGATGTACTTCGACATTCCAAAGAGTTTGACCCGGTTTGGAGAGTTGACTTTAGTCAATCGGGCCCTAGAAGCATTCAATGACCTCTCAGAGTAAAATGAATCGTTCGTCCGTACCGTAAGTTAGAATCGCGCACGGGGCAACCCGTTGAATCGCACACAGTGACCTTTGAAGATTCATTCAATCTTGATCGATCTGAAGAGTTAACTTTGGTCAAACGAAGCCCGGGAGCACCCGGTGGCCTCCTGATCGGGTTTCAGGGGAAAATATGTCATTCGTCTGCATGGTAAGTCAGAATCGCGCACGTGATGAACCATTGGACATGGGATTCAGTTCCCTTTGAAGCTTCATTTAGTCTTGGTCGAAATGAAAAGTTTGAATTTTTGGTTAAACGGAGCCTTAGAGTGTCCGATGGCCTCTAGGTCAGTACTCGGGGTATGACTTGGGTTGGTAGTGATGACGGGAGGTGCTAGGGACCTAAGGAGAGTTTATGGGGTAATATAATGGGGTTACTACATAGCCCATCCATGGGTGAGTTGGGAACAAATGATAGCCGTCGAATAGACACCGCATGATGCCTTTTGAAAGAGGTCAATTTTATGGACCTAAGGAAACGAGGATGACCAATTCATAGGGTCGAGGCTGATTCTAAGGACCTAAGGAGTGTGCTGGGGATGACCAATTCTGCGGGTCGAGGTCGATTCCAAGGATCTAAGGAAACAAGGATGACCAATTCTGCTGGTTGAAGCCAATTCTAAGGGCTTAAGTGGAGGTGACCAACTCCGCCGATCAAAGCCAATTCTGCGGGTTGAAGCCAATTTTGCAGGCTTAAGTGGAGATGACCAATTCTACGGGCTTATGTAGAGGTGACCAATTCTGCGTGTCGAAGCCAATTCTGCGGGCTTAAGTGGAGATTATCAATTTTGTGGGTCGAAGCCAATTCTGCGAGCTTAAGTGGAGATGACCAATTCTGTGGGTCGAAGCCAATTCTACGGGCTTATGTTGAGATGAATAATTCTGTGGGTCAAAGCCAATTCTGCGGGCTTATGTTGAGATGACCAATTCTGCAGGTCAAAGCTAATTTTGAGGGCTTAAATGGAGATGACCAATTCAGCGGGTCGAAGCCAATTCTGTGGGTCGAAGCTAATTCTGCGGGCTTATGTAGAGGTGACCCATTCTGTGGGTCGAAGCCAATTCTGCGGGCTTAAACGGAGATGACCAATTCTAGGTGTCGAAGCCAATTCTACGGGTTTATGTAGAGGTGACAAATTTTGCGGGTCAAAGCCAATTCTGCGGGCTTATGTACAGGTTACCAATTTTGTGGGCTTAAATGGAGATGACCAATTCTACAAGTCGAAGCCAATTCTGTGGGCTTATGTAGAGGTGACAAATACTGCAGGTGGAAGCCAATTTTGCAGGCTTAAATGGAGATGACCAATTTTGCGTGTCGAAGCCAATTCTCAGGGCTTAAATGGATATGACCAATTCTGCGGGTCAAAGCCAATTCTGCGGGCTTAAATAGAGATATTCTCGGGGAACTCTGCCGGGGAAATTACCTTGTGGTGCTGGGGAGCCGATTGCTGGGGAAATCTTTGTGATTTTGGAGATCTTATGGAGGAATGGAAAATTTGACGCTGTAAACTCCACTGGGGAAGTGATTAGGTGGTCCAGGTTTTGGACGTATTGCTCAGGGAGGTTTGAGACCTTTGGGGTATAGGAGGGAATCCTTAGAGATCCTCCGGGGACGTCACCGGGAGAAGATTCACTTGGCTTTTGAGAGTTCTGCTGGGTAAATAGGGGTTTCGCTTGAGGGGGTGCAAAATTTCCTTGGTGAAGATGTTCTAAATCTTTCCATGGGTTTTGAGGATTTTTCAGGGTTTTCTGATATTTTTTTACGAAATTTTAAGGGGGTGCCGGTCGGCATGGTGTAGAGGGTTCCATTCGGCAGTGGCACGGTCTTTTGGACTGCCTCGAGAAGGTAAAGGGGTAGTGTCGATCGGTAATACCCTTGGCATCCTGTATAAAGGGGGCGAATTCCCTTCATTTTTCACAACTTCTTGCATTCTCTCTTTTTGCGATTTTCCTCTACGAATCATTCTGGCATTCCATAATCTAAAAAATGGCCACTTTTGTGAGCACAGCTGTACATAGCCAGTGGTTGACTGTTGATGACTGGGCGAATGTGGAATGGAGGGCCAGGGACCCTCTTTCTTTGGGGAGCGAGAACTCCTTTGATGCGTTCGAGCCGATTGCGGATGAGTAGACCATGTCGCGGGAGCCGTCGCATCATCGCTCTTCGAGGGTGGTTAACCCTGGCTGTTATGTAAGTAAAAATGACCTTTGGCCTTCCTATTTTGTGTTTTCCTCTTTTCTTCAATTTTGACACGGATTTTTCTTTTTGACAGTACGATGTATCTTTGAATAACATGCATGTCCGCGGGACAACGGGGCTTAAGGATGTCTGGGAGCATCTTTCACCTGTGGTGTGTTGGGTGGTATCATCAACGGGTTTTGAGAGGTTGGCATCTGCGCTGGATGAGACGCCTCGTTCTACAGCGGTCTTGTGCGCTCTGGGGGAGATATGGTGGGACACTACCCACACCTTCCATTTTGGCTTTGGGGAGATAACTGTGACTCCCATAGATGTGCAGCAGCTGCTGGGGATGGATTGCGATAGGGAGACGATATAGGTGGATCGCACCCTACGGGTGAGACTGGAGGCGGTGCGGGCAGCGCTCGATGACATGGGGAGGATAGTATCTGGGGATTCCATTTGGCTATACCTGTTGAAGGATGTTTTGTTGGGTAGGGTGGTTGACGTAGAGGACGGGCTGCAAGTGAGGCAGATGGCCCTCTTGTTTATCTTGCTAGCGCTGGGGGGCTTTATGGTGGCGTCGTGCAGCGACGTCATCCACTTGTGGTTCTTGCCATACTTGAGGGTGTTTTCTAACATCCCTTTCTATGATTAGGGGAGCCTGACTTTGGCGACCATCTATTTTTCTATGGATACATTCAGCCAGTGGTACCGTCAGACTTTTACTGGAGCCATGTATCCTCTTGAAGTATTATTTAGTTTGCGCTTTTTCCTTTCATGCATTCTCACGTTCCTTATGCATCTCATTTTTTGATTGAGGTGATTAGGTGTAATACCCAGCTGATCGATCTGAAGGATAAGACTGTTGGGAACTTCTGCCGATTGTATCGATGGCGTAAGGCCAATCAGTAATCGAGGGAATCTCTTTCTCTGGAGGCGGTGCGTTAGGTCTTAAATGGACTGACTAGTGTTATGATAAGACTTTTACTTCCTTAGTTATGTTCTTTGTATGCTCTGATTTTGTATTGGCTTATACTTGCTTGGGATTTTCAGGTGACCTTTTACCCTTGGGGGATTGCTATTTAAGACATTGGGTTGACTGGGGTGAACGGACAATTGCGGTGCTTACTGGTGCATGAGTTTGGCCACTCTTGGTATCTCGGGGAGATGGTGGCTCGACAGATCGCTGAGAAGGAGGTGGTGGTGCCACCTGCGCGGCCTCCTATGTTAATGAGGCAGGAGCAACTACTGCCAGAGGATACGAGGATCGCAGTGATGATCGACGAGTCCTACCTGTTGTACACTAATATGGCTGCACCATATGATTACATGGACTTTGTGATGAGCTGGATGATGGAGCCCGACATATATGATGCCTTGCCTTTCCCTCCTACAGGTTCGAGTCGGCTCGCGGGGTCCTTCCACAGCGGTGGTGGTTCGTCAACGTCTGCGACGATGGAGACTTCGGAGGTTCCCTTCGTGCGATTGCATTCCCCTTCATATAATATTCGGTGGGATGATGGAGGGATGGTGCTTATGTTGCATCGTCCTCATGCGATGGATCCGGAGGAGTTGGGCTTGACAAAGCAGGTCCTTCATCCTGTGGTATACCTTTCTGTTCCTCTCTTTATTTATTTTTGATTTCTTTTGTTCTTTGATACTGATTCTGCCTTTTCTTGCAGCAAGTTCGGGTGTCGACCACTTGGTTAAGGGATATCAGAGAATGGATATCTTTGGTGACTGCCCATATTCGGGATGCGGTCTCGATTCCTTCTTGCTTGGTGTCGTCTGCTTTGTCTGGGTAAGAGTCTGACTCAGGTAGCGGTCGTGCGTCGTCTCATCGCAAGGGGAAGAGAGCGGATCGCAGGGGTGAAGTTTAGGTTAGAGAGAGAGAGAGAAAGTGTGGGTTCGGGCTGTGTCTCGTTGTTTTTGCTTTTCTTTTTTTCCTACAAAATTTGATGTAACATAGAAAAACATATATATGCAATGCAATGTTTTTTTTTATCATCTTTTATTAATGATGAATGAATGCTTGCACATGCGCTTTTTACTTTACTACTGAGACTATAAAAAGAGATATTTTTGGGATTTTGAAGGAAAGTTTTAAAGGTGAGAAATTATATGAGGGAAATTTGAAATTCTGTTGAGAATATCAATTTATTTTTAATGAGTTTTTGATTTTGGAAAAAAAATGGAAAATTTCCAAAAATAGGGGTTGCCAATCGGCAAGCCCCTTATCATGCCTATCAACAGTCAGGTCCAGTCCCATCAATTCAAAACCTTGATGGGTATCCCCATTATCCTTTGGTACTTTGTGGGGAAGGATTCCCTCCGATTTCTGCAGGGATTATGTCTTTTGTGAAGGTTTGCAAGTATAAAAAGGGGTAAGGGTGGAGTATTTCCATCACACCTTCACACTTTTACTTTCCCACATTCTCACTTAATTACTATTTCTTAATCTTGGAAGATGTCTCTCCCTGGTAGCATTGATTTTGCTAATTACCTCGAAGCTCTGGAATCAATGTGCTCTTATAATGTCGACTAGGATGCTTTCAACATACGTCGAGTCTCTTTGTGGTACAATCGCCCCATTGAGTGGAACATGCTGATGGCAACGGTACAATTTTGGTATCCCGAAGACCATTTATTCCTCTTTGGGTTGGATGAGGTTTGTCCTACCTACGAAGAGTTTTCTGCCATGCTGGGGATAAATCCCAGCGTTGCTGTGGCTTTACCTAAATTTTCCCATTCTCCCAGGGATTTGTTGGCCAGGCTTCTTCGTATTTGGCCTTTAGCGGCTAGGCCACTAGTCGCTGAAGGAATAATCTCCCTTTCGGCGGTGCTACAATAGGTGCATTTGCAGGAGGTTGGTGATGATGGATACGTCGGAGCCGTTGTTCTGGGCTTGGTTTTAAAATTGCTACTGGTGACTAGTGAACTGGTGGTGGACCCACAACTTACAGCCGTTACTTCATGGATGTCATACTGTCGTAATCCTGCGACAGTGATACTGGCAGAGACTTTAAACGGTCTGGATGCCTAACGAGAAGGTCGTTCTAACTTTATGAGGGGTAGCCCCATGATGCTGTTCATGTGGTTGTCTTAAAGACTTTGCCTGGTGACTCCTCCAAAATATCCTTTGTCGATTGTACACAACTTCTTCTCGAATCATTTCATCAGTGTTGGCTTGGATATTGAGAGCTGGGAGAACTGGTTTGTGAAGCATGGGGATATAAATCTGTACTGGTCAGTGCCTTGGTGGGGACAACTGCTGACTATTCTAGAGCTGGGAGAATATTCGTACGTTCGGCTAGTTGGTCTCACACTAGATTTCTGCGCTAATTTGGAGAATATCCGTACGTTCGGAGAATATCCGTACTTTCTATTTACCTTGGCGACTCCTGCGCTAATTTGGCTGGGAGAAGGTCATGCCACCTCGAACACTAGATTTCTTTCCAGTAGAAGATTTGACTGAGTGTCTACGCATGCAGCTTGGCTCTTTGTGGAAGAGTCGTCATCCGTCGACCCGTCCCTCTTAGTTTGTTGGGAGAGTTTTGCACATCCCTGGGGATTATATGAAGTGGTTATGGAGGAGAGTAGTTAGTAAGATGTTGGAAGTGGTGACTGGACAAAGATGGTTTGCCTTATTTAATACCATGGAAGGAGGTGTTGTGGTTTTTTTGAAGCTGGTTCGAGCTTATCGATCCATGGAGCGTCTGCAACATTCTATCCAGGCACGGGAGGCTTGGGGAGCCCAATATTTAGATGATGATGACGGAGCAGGCTCCTCTGGTAGTTGTGGATAGGAATCTTGGAGAGTTTATTTTGTACCGGGAAATAAGTTTGGGAATTTGGCTTTTTTGAAAGGTAGGGGAATGGAGTTATCCGTTCCTTTTCTTATGTAATTGCACTGTAACTTCTTATTAGTGAAATAAACAAGTTTTTGATCATCCAGCTGTGCCTCTTCATGAATTTTTTTATTTTTAATTTATCATACTGATCGCTAAGGCATACATAATCCTTTTATTCAAGTATATGTTAGAATGAACTGTCATTCTCGGAGATAAGAAAAGAATAGATTTTTTTTAAAAAGAAAGGGCCGTGCTCATGAAAAATGTGTGGGATGGCTACGTACCTCTTGGGATTTGAATTTTTTTTAATTTACTTGAAAATGGTTTTTGCAGATGATCAGGCCCACGTAGTTCTGGGTAGAGGGAAATGAATTTTTTTTTAGAATATAAGGGAGGTGAGAAGAGTTGTAGCGCGCCGAGATTTCAGACTAGGGGTAGAATTTATTGAGACGGTCCAGGTTGACTGGACGATCCATATCTTGTCCATCTAGGTTGGTGATCATGGCGGCATCGCCGGACAAGATCTTCTTGATAATGTATGGGTCGCTCCAATTGGGCTTGAATTTCCCTCTGGGGTCCCAGATGGGTTCTATTATTTCTTTGAGGGCTAAATGCCCCTATCGGACACCGCATTCCTTAAGTATCTTATTGAATGATCGGGCTATTCAGTGATGGTATCCTTGTATGTGGTATAATGCTTTCAATCTCCTTTCATCTAGGAGGGTCATCTCGTCAAGACGACTTTGGCACCAGTCTTCTTCGCTGATCTTGCTTTCAAGCATGACACCCAATGAGAGTATTTCTAGCTCCATGAGTAAGACTGCTTCCGTGCCATAGACTGGAGAGTAAGGGGTAGCCACAGTAGAGGTTCGAATTGAGGTCCGATAGCCCCAGAGGGTGTAAGGGATTCGGTTAGCCCAATCTTGACAGCGTTCGGTCATCTTACTAATGATGTCTTTGAGGTTCTTTTTGGCAACTTCGACTGCACCATTGGTCTGAGGTCGGTAGGGAGAAGATTTGTTTCTCTGAATCCCATACTCGCTGACCACTTCTATAACTTCTGCCTCGAAATGTAACCCGTTGTCTGATACTAGCTCGTGCGAGGCCCTATATCGACAAATGATATTTTTCTTGATGAATTTGGCCACTTTCTTGGCGTTTAACACTGCGTATGACTCAACTTTGACCCATTTGGTGATATAATTGATGGCAACTAGGATGAACTCATACCCGTTGGAATACTTCCGTGTAACCTTTCCTATGATGTCGATACCCCAGGTGGAGAACGGTCAGGGAGACGTCATGTTGTATAATTCACGCGGAGGCACATGCTGAAGATTAGAGAACTGTTGGCATTTAAGGCATCTCTGAACATAGGCGGTGCAATCCTGGGTCATGGTGGTCCAGTAGTAGCCTTTTCGAATGATCTTTTTATCAAGTATATGACCATTCATACGGGGCCTGCATTCCCTGCTGTGGATTCTCTGCATTACCTCTTCAATGTCAGCTCCTATGATGCAGCGTAGATGGGTTCCATCGAAGTTTATCTTGAATAGTAATTTATAACAGATGATGTAATGAGCATCCAGTCTTTGAAGGGTTACTCGGTCTTTCTTATTGGAACCCTCGGGATACCTACCATGTTTGAGGAGGTGCCAAATATCATAGTACTAGTTATTGGCTAGCTCGAGATCTTCTGCAGTGATGAGCTCAATGTGGTAGCAATGGGTAGGTTTATCTTGCTTTTGAACTAGGAAGGGGGTCATTGTTATTCCTTCTGGCATGTCGACCATGGAGGCCAAGGTAACAAGGGCATCGTCTAGGTTATTCTTTGCTCACGGTAGGTAGCGGAAGGTGATATCTTAGAATTGGGAGGTTAGTTCTTCTAAGTGGGCATGGAAGGGTTGGAGTTTCTCGTCCTTGACTGTCCACTTTCTTAGCACTTGATCGATGATGAGGGAGGAATCCCCATAGACATCTACGTATTGAATTCCTTTCTTGATAGAAACTTTGAGGCCTACCATTCATGCCTTATATTTAGTCATGTTATTGGTACAAGGGAAATCCAATTTGATGGCGATGGGAGTGTGGGAGGCATCTGGGGTAATCAAAAGTATCCCAACGCCATATCCGTTTTTTATTGGCAGCGCTGTCAAAGAACATTTACCATCGGAGATTGCCCTGGGTAGTGCAGAGGATGTTTTCATCTGGGAATTCAGAGATCCAGACATCAGCTTCATCCACGGGGTAATCAGCGAGGTAGTCAGAGATGGATTTTCCTTTCATGGCTTTCTACGTGACGTACACGATATCGAACTTGACTAGGAGCATCAACCACTAGGCCATTCGATTGGATAATATAGGTTTCTTAAGCAGGTATTTGATGGGGTCCATTCAGGATACAAGTTTGATGGGGAAGGCGAGCCTGTAGTGCCGCAACTTTTGGGTGACCCAGAAAAGTGCCACACATGCCTTTTCCAAAGCAGTGTAGTTGACTTCTTATCCGGCCAATTTTCGACTGGCGTAATAGATGGCTCTTTCTTTGCGGGAATCTTCAAGGTATTGGGCTAGCAAAGCCTTAGCTACAGTGTCGATTATTGTTAGGTATAGGAGCAAAGGGAGACCAGGCTGTGATGGCATGAGTACCAGGGGTCGGGTCAGATATTGCTTGATTTGGTCGAAAGCTTCCTGGTAGGCCTCGTTCCAAACCTTGGTTGAATCCTTTCGGAGTAGTTTGAAAATAGGTTTGCAGATGGAGGTTAATTGGCTGATGAACCGGCTGATGTATGTAAATTTCCGAAGGAAACCGCGAACTTCTTTCTCTGTTTAGGGAGGTGGCATCTCAAGTATGGCTTTCATCTTGACAAGATCTGCTTCTATCCCTTTCTCACTGACCATGAATCCAAAGAGTTTTCCCTTTGTAACTCCGAAGATGCATTTCTATAGATTGAGTCTCATCTGATACTATCGCAGTCATTCGAAAAACTTTCAGAGAGCGGGGACATGTCCTTCTTTAGTCTTGGATTTGATAATCATATCATCCACATAGACCTCAAATTCTTTGTGAATCAGATCATGCAGGATGGTTGTGGCAACCCTCTGGTAGGTAGCCCCAACGTTTTTGAGACCAAATGGCATGACAGTGTAGCAAAAGGTTCCCC
This sequence comes from Sambucus nigra, assembly GCA_949130495.1. Classification (NCBI taxonomy): domain Eukaryota; kingdom Viridiplantae; phylum Streptophyta; class Magnoliopsida; order Dipsacales; family Adoxaceae; genus Sambucus; species Sambucus nigra. The sequence goes on along the minus strand of OX422207.1, from coordinate 500,290,694 downwards.
ATGGGGTGATGAATGCGGTATTTTCTTGGTGGTCTTGGTGCATTTTGATTTTGTTGTATCCGACAAACCCGTCGACGAATGACTTAAGAGCATGACTGGCTGTGTTGTCCATGATCATGTCGATATTTGGTAATGGATAATCATCCTTTAGAGAATCTTTGTTCAAGTTTCGGTAGTCTACACGCATCTAAACTTTCCCTCCTGATTTCGGACAGGAATTATGTTGGCTATCCATGTGGGATATTCGATCACACAAATGAAGCCCACATTCAGCTGTTTGACCACCTCCTCTTTGACTTTGAGCGACCATTCGGTGTGAAGCTTTCTCAACTTTTATTTAACCGGCTTGTTATCTGTAAGAGTGGGGATCTCATGTTGAGATATTTTAGGATCAATGCCAGGTATATCTTCATAGGACCATGCAAAGACATTCACAAATTCCTTTAGCAATTCTTTGAGTTGTGCACGCTCATGATCGTCAAGGGTAACCCCTATCCTAATCTTGCGCTGTTGGCTACTAGAACCGAGGTTAATAACAATAGTATCTTCTTCATTAACTTGAACGCGGTTATGTTATTTATTATTAACCTTATTGAGATCAGTTAAGAATTGTTCATTTGCAAAATCATCATCATCAAAAGTTTGATTAGAATCCAAACAGTTAATGTAAGGCACAACAAGATACTCGAAATATTTATTTATTTCATTGATAGGAAAAACAGCATTGAGAACCTCATCAAAGGAGGACTAGATTGCATTTGAACAAGGACAGACAACATAAGAAAAAATAGGGTAAACATTAGGATTAGGGTGGATTTCAACAGGTAGAACTGGCGCAACATGCCAGTTGAGGAAAGGTGTATCAACAACTTTAATCAGGTGGGATGTATCCAGTTATGTTGTTCTTGATTGAACCATGCAGAGTGTCAGCCCCAGTGTTTGTAAGTTGAATGAGTCCTCGGAGTCACTTTCCTCAGAATCTTTGGTATCTTTGATGAGCGATTGTACACGGTGTTGGGAACTTTTGGCCCATGGGTTGCTGTCTTGAAAAAATATCTCTATTCCAGGCTTCATCTTCTTATCTATATAGTCATATCATGGTTCCGAAAAGTCTCAAAAGGGGAAGTCTTCACCCTATTTGATGAATCGTCTATTCAAGGAGTCACCTGGGATAGTCTGGATGCAGTCTAATCTTCTCTTTGGTCGAGACTGGAAGATCATTTTGAGCTCTTGTTCTGATGGTTTATACCTCAAACCACATGGAGGGAGATCTTTCTTCAGTTCAATGGGATTAATTATCCCTTGATGTCTTTGTCCTAGACCCAGTCCGGGCATGAAGTGCATGTTTCTGAACAACTAAATCACATTGACGTTGTTATGAGGGTCGTATTCCAAACAAACCCTTTTTAAAGTTATCTCCTACCGAGATTAGAGGTGGCTCAACTCGGAATCCTGATAAGAGCATATAATTTGACCCATGTTGTATCTCAAGGATTGGATTGCTGGTGCTTGAAACCTCGGCATTATCATCATCACCCAAGATGGTGATGACCCATCCGTCGACGAAGAACTTTAATTTCTGATGGAGTGAGGAAGACACGCCCTTGATACTGTGGATCCAAGGCCGTCCGAGCAACAGGTTGAAACAAGTTGGGATGTCAATAACTTGGAATTCAACGACAGGGTTTATAGGGCCAACCCCTATTACAAGTTTTATGGATCCCATCACCTCCCGACGGGTATTATCGTAGGCACGTACATCAGCGGAGGTTAAAGAGAGGTTATTTTCCTTCAGTCCTAAGCATTTGAAGGTTCTTAGTGGGCAAACATTCAAGGCTGATCCATTGTCGATAAGAGAGAGTGGTACGACCCTCCTCATAACTTCGACGGATATGTTGAGTGCATGATTGTGGTTTGGACTGATTATGGGGATTTCTTCTTCGAAAAAGGATAGCATTTGGGTAGAGGTCAAGGATCCGACCAAATTTATCACCTATTTTGGTGAGGTAGAAGGATGAACTATTGGTCCAGTGAGAAACTTGATCAAGGCATTTCTGTGCAGTTGAGAAGACATGAAAAGCCCCCATAGAGTGATGTTAGCTTGAGTTTTCTTTAGTTGATCGGGGATCTTGCTCTCCTCGAGGGTAATCTCTGGCATAGGAAGGTTTTTAATGCCCTCCCTTTGTCATTTTTTGGTAACGAGATTGGGGTCTGGTAATGCCTTCTTGTTCTCGTCATGTGATCTACCGAAGGAGGGAAGAACATGAATCCTGTTTCCTCATCAAACTCGGGTTGTTCTGCCATGTTGCTTATTTCTTCGAGGAGTTCTTCAAATGATACCATCTCACACATGTCGGCTACTGGGCCAGTTTTATCTGAAGCTTGCTCTTCATTTGAATCTTCAAACTCTTCTCCCCATCCGGTGGCAACAACTCTGTCTTTCCATGTAAATTCCATGCATTCCACAACTTCAATGGCTTCTTCATACAGGTCTTGCCATTCTGTGGGAATATGTAAGGGTGCAGGGACCAGGCGCCTTTGCAATTTCAGAGTATCAAGTAACTCGGTCATACTGCAGATGTCATTGGTTTGCCTGAATAATTCTGTCATCATCCGGACAACATCATCTAGGCTGACTTCATCGATCGGTACTACCCAACAGTCTGACTCTCGGGCCCATTTTTGTGCTTCTAAGAATAGCGTACTAAACCTCTGGCAATCAATGATCATCTGTGAGGGCAATTTCAGCTCGAACTCCAAGAGTTGGTTTAACACTTATGATAATTCCATACTTCCATTTTCGAAATGGGTACGGACGATGATGCATGCTCTAGTAAGGAGTGACAGTGTCTGATTAGAAAGGCTAGTAGGGTGTAGGAGGAAATATGGGCATGTTTGGAGAGGTTTAGGAGAGTATATGGGTGTGATTTGAGTTGAGGGATCAAATTCTGGGTTCTCTTCTAGGAAGATGGAATTGATATGATTTGGGAGTGGGTTGTGAGTAGTGTTTGGATTAAGATTTGCTGGTGGGGCAATGATACCCCGATCAATTAGACCTTTGATTATGCTTCGGAGGTGAAAGCATTGGTCAGTGGTATGGACAATGGTTTGGTGAAAGGCGCAATGGGCATCTACCTTGAAGTTTATTGGGAGTGGATTTGGCAATGGACGGGGATCCAAGGGTTTGATAAGGTTTCAGCTTAGTAGGTCTTGATAAACTTTGGAGAGCGGAGCATGGATCTCAGTGTAATCCTTTCGGACTGGGATAGGGTGGCTTTCTGGTGCCCATGATGTGGTTAGTTGATAGATGTTGTTGATGGTTGAAACTGTAGTACTGTCAGGTTTGTCATATTTTCTAGGGGTGAATTGTCCGAACACCTTCTTTGGTTCAACTTCTATTTTAGCAAGAACTTCCTCGATTTTCACTCCTGCTTCTCTCATAGCTCGGTAGTGGGGATAGTATTGTCCTCCCATCACTTCTCGAACATGGGGCAAGAAGTTATTCTTCACTATGCTGACTTGTTCTTCCTCGGAAGGCCGATTGGAAACGGTAGCTGCTTTTTCCCTTCATCGGGTTATGAAGTTACTGACTAATTCCCTAGAGTTTTGTTTAAGTAGCTCTGAATCACGTCGGGTGACCTCAAGCTCTTTATTGTATTTGTACTGTGATATGAATTCTCGGTCCACATCCTCCCAGCTACGGATTCTGGACTCCTCGAGAGATAAAAACCATCAGAGGGCGCTATCCTTCAAAGTTAGCTAAAACAATTGGGCCATCACCTCTTCAGAAGACCCTAGGAGAGTCATGGTATGGTGATAAATGCGAAGATGGACGATCGGGGGTCCACTTCCTCCGAATTTCTCAATATTTGGCATCTTTAACTTCTCGGGTAACCTTACTTTATGATAAGGAGACATGTGGGTGTAGTCCATCTAATTCCCAGAGATTATGACTTGGTCTAACTTCTTAGTTAGCATCTTGAGATATTCTTTGACTTTGTTAACCTCTTCCTCTTTCGGATCAATGATCATAGGCAAGTTAGCCCCAGGCTGGGCAAGGTTCGACATCGAAAGTTGGGCGGGCGACGGCCCATTAGAAGGAGGGGCACGTGGAGCGTACTGATACTCTTCGGGAACCCAAATAGTCTTGGGTGGGCCCATAGCATGAGGTAATAGGGCCTCCATCTCTTAAGGAATGGGCACTCGGTTTCTTTGCATCTCTTGGTCTGGAGGTTGTCAATCTGAGACACGAGCTGAGTTAGGACTTCCGTCAGATCCGGCTGCACAACGGGTGCTTGGTCTGTGTTCTCCATAGGAAGCGGATGGATACCGGACTCGAAAGAAGTAACAGGGGAACATATAGAACTCCAGGGTGATTTGACTGAAGACCGAAGCCAATAAGGAGCCAGGCAATGGGCGTGCGATCGACCTGAGAAGGCATAAAATGGGATTTATTTTTGAGAAAAAGAATGAAAATATTTTCGACATTTTTTTTCTTTTTGAGATTGAAAGACAAAATATTTTTGGATTTTAGATAAAGAAGGGAGAAATGTTTTTGGATTTTTGATAAAGAAGAGATAAATGTTTTTGGATTTTTGATAAAGAAAGGAGAAATGTTTTTGGATTTTTGATAAAGAAAGGAGGAATGTTTTTTGATTTTTGATAAAGAAAGGATAAATGTTTTTTTTGGATTTTTGATAAAGAAAGGAGAAATGTTTTTTGATTTTTTTGAGAGACGGTCTCAGCATGATTATTATGTTCTCACTTGTATTAAATTATTCTAAATGCAAAATGAAATGCCGGATGGGACCCGAGCCTGGAAAAGTTGGGTTTGTTATATATGTAAAGCTACGGATGGACTTGTAACCAGGCTCACGGTCGGTGTCCCATTTTTAAAATGTGCAAAAATTTGGGTAGCAGGCCGACCCAAATTTTTGGCAGAGTTTTGGGTTGAAGCCGGTAATCTTATATGTGTGTCCTAGGCTTAACACCTATATGCGGGTATGCAGTTGGTTGGGTGAATGGAAAAGGGTTCCCCCCTTCGGCGTGACTTCCACAATATACGTCTTGCTCTTGCAGGAAATTGATACGTGTGGACAAGACATTTGATATACTTGAGTGTACGTGAATTGCCTCACTATATAATTCGTGGGGACGGTACATGTGACAGAGAATTCGATATACTTGGCATACGTGAACGAGTTCCCTGCGATATACCTCCCATCATGACTTCGATCAAGTGGTACGATGCTGGGGAACCGTTTGATATACGTCGAAGGTACTTGGCCAATGGAAGGTGAAAGTCATATCTCTTAGGATAACTGCGCCCTACCGGACCAGCGCCCATCACAAAGTGACCCTCCAACTACTGGACAAAATTTGGTCAATCACAATGCTCTTTGGTGATGTCATGTGAATCATGCATGATTATCTTATTAGTATCTTATGATGAGAATGTCTTTATTGATTATGCCAAACAGGGAGCAAAGTACAAGTACCAATGGTACACCAAGTATGATGGGTGATGCATTCAACATATGGATATATATGATCCTAGGTGCACGTGGTGTGAAGTGGATATGGAGAATTTTTCTACAAGTGTGTGAATAGAAGCATAAGTATGGGGTACACATGGAAAAGGGGAACATGCAAAATGGGGGAAAATATAAACAAGCATAACCTCCATATAAATAGAGTCTATACCTTAAAATAAAGTCCCCCGGAGTCGCCACTGTGTCCATCCCCCGATGCTCGCGGCGGGTGAGAGAGGAGGATCTTATGTCCCGCGCATCCTTCTCGGGAGCGCTTCGACCGGCATCGTTGATGAGGTGAAAATGTAGAGAGATGGAGTAGCCAATATATTTTACTCAAAACAAACAAAAGCAAGGGAACCATCCCGAATGACATCATCCAAAGACATACTGATACATATGAAACCAAAATGATTCAAAAAGTGTCCGGAGGCTAAGTTACGAAATGGGAAGGTGTTTGGCACCCATTCCGCCCTTACGGCCCCTCATGGGTTTTTTGATATTTTCCTTTATTTTTGCCATGATATGTGTGCATGTGTATATGTAGTGGATATAGGAATCATCGACTTGTATTATGGAAGAGATAAAGTGAGTCATAGGAATGTTCATAAAGATAATATTAGAAAATAGGATTTACGCGATTTTCCTTGCGTTGATCGTTATAATTGAACGATAATGCACGTGGAATAATATGCCACTAAGAACAAATATATATATATATATATGTCTGTGACTGTGTGTGTGTGTGTGTGTGTGTAAATGTATAGAATCTAAGAGAATTGAGTTTAGAGAAAATAGAAAATGAGAGAAAAAGTAAGAATAGGACTCGAGTGTCAGGTTATACCCCGAGACGCCTACGTAGCCTATAGAGGCATCAAAGTCCACGTAGTTCGCATTCAAAACGAGGGGTGGAGTTTTGCCCATTAATCCAACCTGGGCTTCTCTCATGTGTGTGTGTAAAAAAGTGTTTTAGTTGTGAGAAAAATGTAAGAAAAGTGTGAGCATTCTCGTTTGGAATTCATAAGCAAACCCTCTTTTTCTTATTTTTTGAGTTTTTATTTATTTGAAAATAAAATATGTGCAATAATACTAAATAAAAAGTATATTAGGATATGTGAGATGAGAGAATAAAAGTGCTAAGTAATAAAACAAGTTAATGCAAATTTATGAGAATTTAAGGAGAGAATTGAGAAAATTGGACCTTCTTGAAGATCTTGAGCTTGATCTTCAATGTTGGAGAGAAGCCCTTGCACTTGGATGATGATGCAGGGTTGTTAATTCACCAAGTTTGATGAAAAGCATGAGGAAAAGTGAAGGTTAGAAAGGTATTTGGATGTGGAAATCACGTTGACTTCGAGAGAGGTTTTCTGGATTCACTAAGAGTGAGGTATTTCAGATCTGGGCTGCCTTTGTAATCAGGTCAGGCCCTCCTTTTTATAGGCCCGGGGAATTGCTGATCGGCATAGCCCTGGTCCTGCCATTCGATAGGTGCGTTTTAGCACAATGCCGATAGGCAGGGTCTGGGACTTGCCATTTGGTAGTCTCTTTCAGGCTCCTTTAGAAAATTAGACGTAGAGCACAAACCATTGATCCGAATGGTACACAGGGAAAACCGTTGGAAATGTAATTTATAGACCTTTGAAATTCCTTTGGATCGCTCCCATGTTCTGGAGTTGACTTTGGGTCAAATGTGGCTCTGAAGCGCTCATTGATCCTTTGGACAGGGAAACTTCGAACGCAAATGGATCGTTCGTCCATATGGTAAGTCAGAATCACGCACAGGGTAGACCATTGGAAAGGTTAGGAGATGTACTTAGACATTCCAAAGAGTTTGACCCGGTTTGGGGAGTTGACTTTGGTCAACCGGGCCCTGGAAGCATTCAATGACATTTCGGAGTAAAACGAATCATTCATTCGTGCCGTAAGTCTGAATCATGCACGGGGTGGCCCGTTGGAAAGGGGTTTCTGTGACCTTTGAAGATTCATTAAGTCTCGGTCGAGATGAAGAGTTAACTTTGGTCAAACGGAGATCGGGAGCGCCTCATGGCCTCCTGATCGGGTTTCGGGGGAAAACGGGTCGTTCGTCCGCATGGTAAGTCATAATCGCGCATGGGACAGACTGTTGGAGAGGGGATTCAGTGCCCTTCGAAGATTCATTCAGACTCGATTGAACTGAATATTTTGACTTTTTGGCCAAATGGAGCTTGGGAGTGTTAGAATGGGGTGTCTACAGAACCTACTTTAGTTCCAAAAGAGTATTAACATGTTTTGTGTGCCCCACTTTCCAATTAACCACCTCCATCTCAACTACCTATTCCAAAGCTAGCCCAACCAGGGGATAAACTTCTAGTACCCATGTATTCAAGGAAGACCTCAAAATATTATCAAAGAAGTAGACCAAGTCAAGATATTCGATAACTACCTGGACTACATCAATATGTCTCCCCATCCCAAAGCCAGACTGCTAAAGAATTTCAAGATGCTAAATATTGAGAAGTTGAGGGGAAGTGCCCCCCTAATTATTCACCTTAGAAGCTATAACCAAGTCATGACTCTACTTGGTGCCTCCGAAGAGATAATAGCCCAGATTCTTCATCAAACCTTAAAATAAAGTGTCCTGCATTGGCTTATGTCCTTCGAAGAATCCAAAATCCCTAGTTAGGAGGATGTCGCACGACAATTCATGTTTCATTACAAGTACAATGAGGAGATTAATGATACGCACTGAGATCTAGAGATTTTTTAGAAGAACTTTGGGGAAGAAGTGAGTAGCATAATGGGAAGATGGAGAAAGAAAGATGCTACCATGACCAACAGACCATCCGAGGAGGAACAAGTAAGCATTGTTATGAATAACTTGCTCCATATCCAAGTATCCATAGGAGGATTGTATTACCCACACTTTCAAGACCTTTGAGAGGCTAGTGTAGAAATTGAGGAAGGCATTAACAAAGTCTAATCTAAGCTAAAATAGTGACCAAAGAGTTCAATTCCTGGAAGTATGAGAAGCCCGTCCATCCTACAGTCTCAACCATCAACCACATTTCCCAACTTTTTACCTTTTGGGCTAAAAAAATTCACCCTAGTCCTGCCAACAAAGAACACACTAAGATCCATGCTACCTTGTCCAATGTCTACCAGGCCCTACTGATTCTAAACCTCAACAAACCCTTAGACCCCCATCCACTACCAAATTTGCTCCACTCAAACTTTAAAGCCGATGCTCGTCATGATTTAAACTAGTCCATTGGACATACTACTGAGCAATGCTTCCTCCTTAGGAATGTGATCTAAGGCCTAATTTACTAGGGTATCATCGCCCCACCAGCCAATCCTAGACCCAATAGCACTCATAACCCACTTCTATCCCATACAAATGCCATCTTTTAGTAGAATTACCTAGAATCCAACCCATCTAATCATATTGTGTGCATCAAAGCACCCATCATACCTATGCTCTAACCTAAACCACTCATGGTTAGCCCATATTTCCTCTTAATCCCTAGCTGCTTCATCGATCAAGCTTTGTCACTCCTTATAAGGGCCTTCATTATCGCTCGTACCTGATTGGAAGTAAAAGACGTGGAATTACCAGATGTATTGAACTAATTCTTGAAGTTTGGGCTTAAATTGGCCGCTGAGATGACTGTTCATTATCGTAAATTCTGTGGCTTGTTCATGGAAGCCCAAAATCAGTATCGGGAATCAGATGAATGGGTGGTACATGTCGAAGAACTCATTATAGATTATGTTGTATAGATAATGGCTGATGCATGTCGACAAACAAGTGAAATTTATAGCATAGATGAGCTACTCACTACTTTGAAACTTCAGGGATGGTTGGTCCCTTAACCCCTGCACCTCTCCGCTGAATGGGAAGATTTTTATGATGAAGTCGTCGAGGTTGTTGAATGTATTGATTTGTTTTGGAAAGAGGACATAGTCACCACCGGATAAGGGGAGATTTTGATAGATCAGATGACGGACCTAGTCAGGAAAAAATAAGTTTAGTAGACAATATGTATGGGATGATATCCTTCAAATAATTATTGGGGGAAATTGACAAGGTGGTAATTCAGCCAGAGATGAATGAAGACATGGGGTTCTTATTTGTCCCCACCCCGTAAATCACATAACTAGGTTAGGGAGACACTACAAAGATATAATTCTTCATGTGATCGAGATAGATAAAGGAAAGGGAGTTATTTAAGAGCTTCCCATGCTATAAATGACCATTGAAGAGAGTAAAGTCCTTGACAAGATAAAGAAAATACAAGTCAATATGGCCTTATGGGGGATTTTCATGTACTACCAAATGCATCAGAATTATACGATAAAAAACCTCACCAGTCTTACAATACCTCCTTCCTTCACTCTCGAAGAAGCCGTAAACATGGTTGGGTCCCTAACCTCTTCCCAACTACTCTCATTTTCCAAATCAGAGATCCAAATGATCGACCCTGATCATAATTATGCCCTAAACTTCTCTATTTTAGTCTAGGGAAAGACAATCCCACATTCACTTGGTGACAGTGGATCTGCTCTCAAAGTTTTTCCTCTCAGAACCTTCAATTATTTAGGATTGAAAGTCAGTGATTTGACTCCTACTTACGCCACCGTGCGTGCTTACGACAATACCCACTGAGACGTAATGGGGTCCATAAAACACACAATAGGGGTTGTCCTTATGAGCCAATGCATAGAGTTCCATGTCATTGACATACTTGAGTGTTTTACTTTACTCCTTAGTCATCCATAACTCCATAACATCCGAGGGGTATGTTCTTATTTTCATCGAAAACTAAAATTCTTTGCCAAAGGACACGTTATCACTATCTTAAAAGATGATGACAGTACAGACACTGATAGCACTGGAAACCCGATATTATAAACCCAACACGGTAAAAATGACAAGCTTCTCTCTAGATTTAAAGTTGATACACTTCCCCTTACATTGGGAGAAAATTTCAAAGACCGAGTTTGTCTGGAACATAACCCTCATGGCCACGGCAATGTGATTTAGATATTCAAGAACATGCACTTCATGCCCCGAATGGAGATAGGCCAACACCAAGAAGGGATCCTTGAGCCCATAGTCTTGAAAGAGGCCCCTCTATGGCCTAGGTTACCAACCATCACCAGAAGAACTCAAATCACTTCGATGACCACAATCTAAAGAAGCTTAGAAGATGAAAAGACTATTTCAAGAGAATCTTTGAATGGAAGGTTTATCAATGAGGGTGAAGACTTCCTTTTTGTGGCTTCTTTAAACTATCGTATAACCATGTCGACAAGAAGATGAAACTAGGGCTGGAAATATTCTCTCAAGACAAAAAGCCTTGGGCTGAAATCGCCCACATGAAGTGAAACCTCTCACATATAAAGTCGTGATATTTACCAAAGACATTGAGTAAACTGATTTTGAGGACTCAATCAACCTATAGACACTAGGGTTGAGTCTCTGCATGATCTACTCAGATGTTGTGCCATCAGACCCACCTACTGAAATCAAAGTTGCTGACAAACCTCTCCTCAACTAGAATACCATGCCTATCTAACCTTCTCGGATTCAACTTGACCCTAATATTAACCTTATCCAAGTCTCTTCACATGATGCTCTTATTACTTTTGCTGATATCAATGTATCTGAGACATCTTTTGATGAATTTCTCAATGTTGCACCTTACATTGTCTTCATTCTAATAAGAATTTTAATGATGAAGGTTTTTTAAATGAACAATTCTTAACCGATCTTAATAAGGAGAATAACAAATAACATAATTGCGTTAAAATTAATGATGATGAGGCTATTGTCATTAATCTCTATTCTAGTATCCATCAGTGCGAGATTAGGATAGGGGCCACCCTTATCGGGGTTGAGTGTACGTAATTTAGAGAAAAACTGAACGAATTCATGTATTTCTTCCTATGATGACGTGCCAGAAATTGACCCAGAAAATATCTTAGCACATTTTCCCAACATTCTGAGAATGCAAGCCAGTCAAACAAAAGCTAAGGAAATTTCGCATCGAATGGTCGCTCAAAGTCAAAGAGAAAGTGCTCAAATAGTTGAGCATAGGTTTCTTTCGTGTGATCGACTATCCTACATGGCTTGCCAATAATGTCCCCATGCTGAAGTCTATAGAGGAAGTTCTCATGTGTGTCGACTACTAGGATTTGAATAAAGCATCCCGAAAAGACAGTTACCCATTACCAAATATTGACATGATCGTGGATAGTACAACTAGACACTCCCTTAAGTAATTTGTCCATCGATTCATCAAATACAACCAAATGAAGGTGCACCCTAACAATCAGGAGAAAACTGCCTTCATCACTCCTTAGGGAACTTTTGGCTACACTTTCATGCCGTTCGGACTCAAGAATATTGGGGCTACTAACCAAAGGGCTTCCAGAACCATCCTTCATGGCCTTATTCATAAGGAGGACGAAGTCTATATGGTAGATATGATCATAAGTCTAAGACTCAAAATGTCATATTCCCTCCCTTTGAAAGTTCATCGAGTGATAGTGGCAATACAAAATGCGGGTAAATCCAAAAAAAATGTGCTTTCGGCATCACGAAAGGAAAACTCATTGGATTCATGATCAGTGAGGAGGGAATCGAAGTAAACCCTACCAATCTGAAAGTCATATTTGAGATTCCACCACCACACATGGAGATGTAAGTTTGAGGATTCTTGGGAAAATAACAATACATCATTCGATTCATCCGCCAACTAACTTCTATCTGTTAACTCATTTTCAAACTCCTCCAGAAAGATCAACTAAAGTCTGGCACTTATGCCTCTATAGCCAGGTCTCCACCTACCTTTATAGTTTTGACCGTAATAGATACTCTATCAGGGGCTTTGCTAGACTAATACATTGAAGAATCCCATAAGGAAAGAGCCATTTATTACGCCAGTCATAATTTGGGTGGGTACGAGATCAACTACAATGCTTTAGAAAAAGCATTTGTCGCCCAGGTTTGTGTCACAAAGAAATTACGCCACTACATGATCACCTTTCCTATCAAACTAGTATCCCATATAGATCCCATCAAGTACTTGACATAAAATCCCACTTTATCTAGTTCAAGGGCCCGTTGGTTGATGTTGCTAGCCGAGTTTGATACTATGTACGTCACGTAGAAAGCTATGAAAAGGATAGCCGTCTCTGACTACTGTATTGATTGCCCCATGGAAGGGACCAATGTTTGGCTCTTTGAATTCTTGGATTAATATATTCTTTACACCTTTGAGGAGGACCTTATAAGGTGAATGTTCTTTGATGTAGCTACTAACAAGAAAGGATACGACATTGGGATACTCCTGATCACCCCTAATTGACTCTCACACCCCCATTTCCATCAAACTAGACTTCCCCTGCACAAAAAACAATACTGAGTATGAGTCATGAACTGTAGGCCTCAATATCACCCTTAAGAAAGGAATCCGACGCCTAGACATCTACGAAGACTCTGCCCTTATCATGGACCAAATCCTCAGAAAATTAAAAGTCAAAGATGAGAAAATCCTACTCTTCCATGCCCAAATAGAAGAATTGTCCCCCCAGTTTTAATATATCACATTCCATTACCTTCCTCGTGCAAAGAATATCCTAGCCGACGCCCTTACTACCCAGGCCTCAATGGTTGACATTCTTGAGGGAATAACATTGGCCCCTTTCCTAGTTAACAAACAACCTAAGCCCACCCACTGCTACCAGATAGAACTTTTTCTTGAAAAAGATTCTAATATGGTAAGGTTATGGAACTATGATATTTGATGCCTCCTCAAACATAATAGGTATCCCCAAGACACCGATAAGAAAGAATATGCAACCTTTCTCCAATTGGCTGCCCAGTACATCATTTGTGAGAAAGCATTATTGAATAGAAACTTCGATGGAACCCATTTGCTCTATATAGAAGTGTTTGATGTTGAAGAAATGATGCAAAAGATCCACAATGGGGAGTGAGGGCCCCATATGAACAGATACATGCTGACCAAAAACATCATCCATCAAGGATACTATTGGACCATCATAGTTCAAGATTACATAGTCTATGTCTGAAGATACCTCAAATGCTAACAATTTGCCAATATCCAAAACTTGCCTCCTCAAGAACTATACAACATATTCTCTCCCTATTCGTTATCCACATGTGCATTGACATCGTAGGGAAGGTTAATCCCCAATCTTCAAGCGGTCATGAATTTATCCTAGTCGACATTGATTACTTTACGAAATGGGTAAAAGCCGAATTATACATAGTGCGCTTAATGCCAAGAAAGTGTAAATGTTTATCATAAATAATGTCATCTGCCAATACAGAGTTCTCCATGAGTTAATGTAAATAATGGGCTTGATTTTTAAGCTAAGGTCACATAAGTAGTTGACGAATATGGGATTCAAAAATACAAATCTTCTCCCTATCGACCCAAACCAATGGTCCTATCAAAGATGCCAATAAAATCCTCGAAGAGATAATCTATAAGATGACTGAGAGTTATAGAGATTGGGTCGACCGCATCCCTTAAACCCTCTAGGGATACCACATATCAATAAGAACGCCTAGTGGGGCTACCCCTTACTCTCTAATGTATGGAATGGAATCGATCCTACCCATTGAGCTGGAGATACCTTACCTCTGCGTCATGATCAAGAGTAGAGTTAGCGAAGAAGATTGGCATCAGAAATACTTTGACGAATTATCACTCTTTGATGAAAGGAGACTAAAGTCTGTATATCATATACAAGGTACCATCACTGAATAACATGATCATTCAACCAAATAGTCAAATACCAAGATATCCAAAAAAGAGACCTTGCCCAAAGGGAGATCATAGAACACATCCGGGACCCCAAAGGTAAATTCACACTGAATTGGAGTGGCCCCTACATCATGAAAAAATTTATCTCAGTAGGTGACACTATGCTTACAGACCTCGATGAAGAAGAGATGGCATGTTGGATCAACCTACACCGTCTCAAGAAAATTTACCCTTAGTCTGAAATATCGATGCACTAAGACTCTTCTCATCACCCTTCTATTCCAAAAAAATCTTCATTTCACCTACCCAAAACTACGTGGGACCTGATCCTCTCAAAAACCTTTTTCAAAATGAAACTCATGAAAATTTTCAAAATCCCCAGAGGTAGGTAGGCAGTCCATATGCCATACTTGGGTCCTGCACACTTCTTTCTCATAAAATGTTATTCTTTTCTAACCTGTGAGAACGGTAATCCATTTTATCATTTACATTAACAAAAGGATTATGTATGACACGAACACCCACTTCCATTGACTAATCCATTCTTAAAGAAACCTAACCCTTACCAAGTTACAAAAATGATTCCAATTCCCTAAAAATACAAAACACAAAATTACCCTAGCTGCACAAAAATCACCCAAGGCTTTATAAGACATTGCCTTCAACTGCTTGACGGCCCCTCTATATCTTAATTTTTGGCCCCAGGAGGTCCTCAAGTCTCCCACTCCTAGTTAATACTTCGTATGCGTTCTGTGGAGAAGTACGACCTATAACCTTAGACAGAACTACAACACCGTCCTCCATTATGTCAAAAGCAATAAACCACCTTTGACCAGGATCTTCTACCATGATTTTCTCTACTACCTACTTTCATAACCATTTGAGGTAGTCCTCAGACCCATGTCAGGCCCCTCTTATAGACAGTGACAAATGGATATAGGACCGATGGTGGTGCCACAAAGAGTCTAGCATCATTCTGAGTGATTCGGTGAAATCGTAAACTAGGAAGAAGTTTGTTATACAAGGGAGAAAAATTTGTTTCCACCCGACTTGATGCAAGAGCCTCCAGGGTAAATAGAAGGAAGTCTACCGAAGGACCACCAACTGAACATAGTAGCATTCTCTGAAATGAAAAATAAGCTGCAAGTCTCCCCACCATAACATTGATGAATGAAGACACTAGGATCTGTGTTCCATAAACCACCTAACCGAGTTCTCGACAGGTGTGACAAAACTGAAGAAAGGACATATAGAAAAAATAGGCACACCTGCCAAGGGATACTCAGTAGGGGCCGCCAGAAGAAACCTTTCTGTAAGCCACACGAACAATATTATTGGACTACCTCTCAGAAAGTCGAAATGTCCCTCCTTCCAAGCATTCAGACTATTCAAAGTCTCACCCAACACCACCATCATCACCACCACCACCACATGATTATAGAAAAAAGACATCCAGTCTACTATCGCAACCACCTGGGGATCCGTTGTCAAGCCCTCACATCATCAACAAAAGCCTCACAATAAGCCATAAGATGATAGCTCCGACAAAGGCAATATCCTCAAAACCCGTCAAGAGCACTAAATACATGGCTTCCTGAAGAGAAATAGTCCCTCTAGTAACTAACGATCGAGCTATCGAGGGAGAAATGTGAAGAAACTCCTCCATAACTACCTGAAGAGAATGGGAAAAATCGGGCATAGCATCTGCAACATTGGAACTAACTACCAACATGGTTGATAATTTTTCATAGGTGGGATAGACCTCATCCAGGCCAAAATGGAAGACAACCTCAAGGTACTAGAATTGTACTTCCGTTACTAGTAGATTCTAGTTTATGGCTCGATTATGCCACAGAGAAACCCATAAAAAGTTGAAACCATCGTAATCAACATTGTATAAGCACATGGCCTCCAGACCATCAAAGTAAGAAGAAAATCCCTCATTCATGGGAAGATCCATTTGAGAATAAGAAATATGAAGCATGAAGATAAATATGGGTATTGGTGGAGAAATCCCATCCCACACCACCCCTTTGATACTCAAATCCCTTGGTAAAAGAGAAGAACGTTTGAAACCCAATTAATGTTCAGCCATACAGGTGCACTCTAATGTGTAGGAAAGTGCAATAAAAGCATATGGACGATTTGATGTGACCCGATGCCGATAGGCAGGTCAAGGGATAACGTCGATCGACAACCCCCTTATTTTGGAAAATTCAATCTTTCCTCTTTTATCAAAATCAATTTGAGATACATCGTCATTTCAAAAAATAACCCCGGTTTATTTACTCATTTTCGCTTAAGAAAAAAATATTTTTATTTTTCAAAATAAATTCTTGCTGAAAAATATTTTCCCTGAGTTACTTACTTTCACTCACCTTTTCTAAATAAATAAATATTTTGTCGCTCAGTATCATTTCCATACTTGTCTCTTTCTTCGAATAAATTAAATAATTTCAACACAAAATTAAAAGCGCATATAGGATAAGTCAATAAATCAAGAAAAATTCAAAAAAGGAAAATGCATATTTCTTCATATAAATTTTTCTTAATTAGGTTACATTTTGTAGTTAGAAAGGAAAAGTAGAAATATAAATGGGAATTCTCATAAGATATCAACTTTTCCTCTCAATCCCTTAACCTCCACAACGGATGCACTTTCCCCGACGACGAGTGCTGGATTCCTCACTCCCAGAAACTCGAACCCTCATCGGAGGTGGCAGACGACAAAAGGAAGCAAGGAGTTGACTTTTTGATATAATATGACATAAATGAAATCCATTCCTTAATGTCCCTCTAATAGGTGGTCGACACCCAAATAGACTCCAAACAAATAATCAACAACAAATAGAAAATCAGTAGTAAAAATCAAAGGAGAATCAAAAGAAAAGAGAAGGAAGAAGGAGATACCTCAGGATGGAGGGCCTAATTCGTAAGCCCCATCAACCTAGACATAGATGCATGAGTATGGTGTGACACGCTCATAGAGTCCCCACTACTCTATCAAAAATTGTAAGAGGGAGAGAAACTTGATTGATCAGAGCTTGCTCTTCCATCGCCGACGTTCAACCACCTATGCTGTGGGCCAATCTCGCCGATGCACTAGTACCCCTGCTCGAACCCATAGTGGGCGGAGGCATGTTCTTCTCGTCATTGAAACAGGAGGGCATCTGCCATCTCATTATAAAATCAAGATATTCATAGCTAGCTACTATATCCGTATAGTGCGTATAGGGCTCGTCGATTGTCGTCGTTTCCCGTACATCATCAGACATCTCTCTCACCCACCTCATGCACACGGGGGCACTGATGGTGGGACCGACACCTCCTCCTCCACAATTTTCCTCACCACCCTCTCCCCTAGGTACTATACATGCACAAACTCATGCGCGATCAACCACCACATCTGCACATGTAGGTCGGTCACCCCCGTATCTCATGGAGTCATCCCCGAGGGGTATAAGGTCACCTGCAATTCCCAACAGAGAATTAGTATCTACTAAAAAAATTAAGATACCAAAGAGGACTAAAAAAATGGAAGATAACCGGGTCGCTCGTCAGGGCATTTAGAGCCCTCCGCACATCCGTCAAATATAAAGACTGATTCGAGTGTCGATTGGACTTCCACCAGTGGAATATCTGGCCAAAGTCTATTAAGTCCTCATACTTTAGGGCTATCAACCTTGTGTTATGACCGATCACCTCATAAAACCATGTCTGTGAAAGACCAGAATCAGCAAAAAAAGGATAAAAGAAGAATGCAAGTAATTGCATAAAAAAGGAAAATAAATCGAAAATTACGTGCAAAAATTATGTGGCCACCGTAAAAGTTTACCAGTAGCACTGGTTGAAAGCATCCAAATAATAATAAAGGGAAGCCAAAGTCAATCTCCCCCAATCATACAACTGGAATTTGAAAATCTTCCTCAGATATGACAAGAACCAAAGGCGAACGTCGTCGCCACTCATCACCACCAAAAAGCCTCCTAGTAAAAGTAAAATAAACAGACGGGATGTCTGTCTCACCTGCCGCCCATTAGTCAGGTCCACCCTCCTCTTGAAGAGTATTTCTTTCAAAGAAGAAATACGAATCGAATCCTTAGATACGATCCTACCCACATTCCTCAAAGCTGCATGCACGACCTTCAATTTCACCCTCAGTGTGTGGTCCACCACTATATGAAATCCCTCACATTCAACTCGCGTCAGATGATGAATCGATGAGAGTAACGGTTATCTCCCCAAAGAAAATATGAAAAGTGTGGGTAGTGTCCCACCACATCTCCCCCAGTGAACAAAAAATCATAGTAGAATGCGATGTGTTATCCAAATAAAGAGTCAAACAACCAAAAAATGCATACGAAATCCTCTAGCGCAGCACAACATGGGAGGTTTTCCCAAACCTTCTTCAGCCCGGTCATCCCCGAAGACCGAATACCATAAGGACCAATGTCAGTGTGCAAAAGAAGAAGAAGAAAACCCATTAATTGGCACAAAAAATAACAAAAGGAAAAATGAAATGGAATACCAAAATTCACCAACTTGCGTAGACACTAGGGTTCTTCACCATAGACGAACGGTAGTGTGTCAGCTCGCATAGTATGATACACTCATCACCCACAGGATCACACAAATCAATGACATTTTCATTCCCCAAAGAAATGGAAACCCTAAATTTCCATTGTAGGACAACCCAGTCATCAATGTCCAACCAGTTAGTGTTATATCCCTTGTTCGAAGAACGATTTTTAGAGAGAAAAAAAGAAGATTCAAACAATTGAACTGCCAAAAATGGCAGGGGTTCTCCCCCTTTTTATAGAAGTATAAGGGGCCTACCAATCGACAATCCCTGACCATACCTATTGGAAGTCACCTTTTCCTCTTTCTAAGGAAGCCTAGGGGCCCGTGACATTACATATTGGCACCCTCCCAAGACTGCCTATTGGCGCCCTCTTTCAAATTTTATACCAAAAAGGCCAAAAGATTCCAAAAAAATTCAGAAATTGCATGGAAATTCCCAAAAATCCCTAAAAAATATAGAATCTCATTTTACTAAAGAAAATCATTTTTGAAGCACTATGCCCCTTACAAACTCTCAAAATTCCCTGATGTATTAATCTTATGCTCTTATCCCTAGCACAATCCCTAACAGGATTAATATTACAACCATATCCTCAACAATTCTCCAGCCTAAACATCCCCCAAGTGGAGTCCCAAAACAACACAATCTATAGAGAAATCACAGGTAAATTCAATTCCCCATAAGAGAGATCTCCCACGCTACAAGTTAATCTCCTCATAATTGACTTCGACCCTCAGAATTGGTCATCACAGTCCAAGGTCTAGACAATTGACCTCGACCCTCAGGATTGATTGTCAGAACTTAAGGGCCTCAGATTTGACCTTGGCACTCAGAATTGGTCATCATAACTTACTATCCTCATAATTGACTTCGGCCCTCGGAATTGGTCGTCCCAATTTAAGGTCCTTAGAATTGACCTTTTCCCTCCAAATTGGTCATCACAACTTACACCCTCACAATTGACCTCGACCTTCAAAATTTGTGGTCATAACTTTAGGTCCTCAGAATTGACCTCAACCCATAGAATTGGTCATCACAACTTAAGGTCCTTAGAATTGACCTCATCCTCTAAAATTAGTCGTCACAACTTAAGGTCCTCAGAATTGACCTCGGCCCTCAGAATTTTCCATCACAACTTAAGGTCCTCGAAATTGACCTCAACCCGCATAATTGGTCATCTTAACTTTAGGTCCTCAGAATTGACCTCGACCCTCAAAATTGGTCATCTCAACTCAAGGTCTTCACAATTGACCTCACCCTAAAGAATTGGTCGTTACCACTTTAAGTCCTTAGAATCGACCTCAACCCGCTAAATTGGTTACCCCTAGCATCACTTTAGGTCCTC
Source organism: Sambucus nigra (assembly GCA_949130495.1). Classification (NCBI taxonomy): domain Eukaryota; kingdom Viridiplantae; phylum Streptophyta; class Magnoliopsida; order Dipsacales; family Adoxaceae; genus Sambucus; species Sambucus nigra. Next base: position 500,270,456 of record OX422207.1, on the reverse strand, counting down.
ATAATCAACCTTGACCCGGTGAATTGGTCTTTATATCCCCTTACAATCAATCTTATCACACCTTTGACCCACGAAACCAGTCATCCTCGTCCCCTAATCGACCTATACCCGCAGAATCGGTCATCGTCATCTCCCTAAGTCCTTATAATCGATATCAACATGCTAAATTGGTTACTTTCATCTCCTTAGGTCTTCATAAATGACCTCATCCCTCCACATCGATCAACCCCATCCTCTAGATCCACATATTTGACCTAAAAACTACTTTCCTAATATTGATGTGGTGTCTATCATTCGACGACCTTCACTTGTTCTAAGATCCACCATCTAGGGGCTCTTTATAGACACCACATCCTTGAACCACCCAAGAACCTCCTTAGGCCTTAAACCTTACTCATTCACTATAAACCAAAGGTCAAACCCCTAGTATCGATCTAAAAGCCATCAGGTGCTCCCGGGACCTGTTTAACTTTGATTAACTTTATTACCTTAGGGAAAAATCCTAATGAATCCTTGAAGGTTCTGAATCCCCTTTCTATCTGTCCACTCCCTACATGAATCAGCCTTGGAATTTGAACGAACGATCCATTTTACTATCGAAAACTAATTTAGAGGCCTACGGGTCCTCTTGGGCCCCATTTGACTCTGGTCAACTTCCTCACCTGAGTGAAAGCTCAATAAATCTTCAAACGTCTATGAATCCCTTTTCAACAGTCAACCTTGTGCATGAATTAGCCTTACGGTGCGACTGAATGACTCATTTTACCTCAAAAATAGATCTAAAGGCCAGTGGGCACTCCCAGACCCCATTTGACTGTGGTCAACTCTTAATCTGGAATGAAGTTGAATGAATCGTTGAAGGACTCTAAATACCCTTTCTAACGATCCGCTGCGGTGATTCTGGTATGGTTGAATGACCCATTTTACTGTGAAAGGTCACTTGGTGATTCTGGGCTCCATTTGACCTAAGTCAACTCTCCGAACTTAATGAAGATAAATGAAATCTCAAAGGTCACTGAATACCCTTTCCAAAGGTCTTTCCTATGCGTGAAGCAACTTTATGTTTATGATGAATGATCCATTTTCCTTCGTGAATTTCCTATCTAGTGACCAACGAGCAATTTCGACCCCCATTTGACCTCGATCAACTCCCTAACTCAGGATTGGCTCAATGGATTCTTAAAGGGATCTAGATACCCTTTATAACAAGCCACTCCATGCGCGATTCAGACTAATGGTTTGCATTTTATGACCGTTTTCCCCAAAAACATGCCTCAGACTGTTGAATGCCCCTCGAGGATCCTGCCTATCGCTAGTGTGTCTAGGGTTCTATGACGATAGGTAGGCTTAGGACCTTGTCGATCTGCATTTCCTTATATGTATAAATCGAGGCCATGACCTCACTTTGAAAGAAAAACCTCAACACACCTCAAAACCCCGGATCATGCCTCTCAGTACTTCAGAGTTGTTATCCTCTTAAGAAAACACATTTCCCACACTCCCTCCATCCTTTTCATACTCCTTTTAGGGAATTCTCGCCAATCTCCTCATACCACCATCATCTCATCATGATATCAAAACATATACAATCAAGATCCACTTCGAATCTTCATATGGAGGTCCAATTGTCCACCCTTTTAATTAAATTCTCTTATTTTTACGTTAGTCACTTTATTTCACTTTTAGTAATTTATTTGAATTACGTCATATACCTTAATTCCAAACCTTTATTATTAGTATTTGCAGATACTTTATTTTCATAAGAAAAATCCAAAAACAAGAAAAAGAGGGGTTGCTTGTAAATTCCAAATGGGGAATTCTCATCACACTTTCTCACACTAAAACACCTTTTTCTACACACACATAGAGATAAGAAAAGTCTTTGGTTGGATTTATGGGTTAAACCCCACCTCATATATTTTTTGAACTTTGATGCCCCCCGTTGCTACATAGTCATCTTAGGTAAATCCCTACACTTGAGTCCTCCTTTATACATATTTGTTACCTTGTTCTTATCATATATTGTTAATATATTTTTGTGCTTGCGTGCTTGTGTCTTTTCCGATATACACATTCGTTCTTCAATAATGACTTGTCAATCGGTAGACACTTACATTATACTTTGAATTACTATTTTGGGAACACTCCTGAGGATGACCTCACTTCATCTCTGTCCATGACGCGAGTTGAGAGATTCCTTTCTCCATTTATATTAAGCACATAAGCACACACATCACGGAGTTTAACAGGGGAAAATTTATACATTCCCATCAGAGATAGAAAGGGTGGGATGGGTCTCTAATACCTTCACATTCCGTAACTTAATCCTCAGACCCTTGAACTACTTGGTTTAGCAAGCATCAATATTCTCCTTGATAACGTTATCTTAAGGTGACAACATTTCTTTTACCTATTTTACAAAAAAGGCTGGTGACTCTATTTCTATATATGACCTCACATTGATGACGACCGAGTGCCTCGAGAAAGGATGCAATCTCGGGCACACACCGATAGGGAAGGAAAGAGGATCCTACTCGAGAGATCCCCCCGACTCCAAACTTGGGATGGACACACTTACAGTAGTAACCGACCAAACCCAAGAAATCACGTACTTTCGCGATTATCATTAGCCTATCCCATCCCGGAATACCCTCAACCTTGGAAGGGTCAATAAAATGACCTCACCAAAAACCACATGGCGAAGAAACTTAACCTCCTCCATCCAGAACTCGCACTTTTGAAATTTGTCATATAGTCGGTTCTCCCTAAGCACTTCCAATGTTGTGTGAAGGTGCTCCTCACGGTCTACGTTAGAGGCAGAATATACCAATATGTAATCGAAAAATACCAACATAAACTAGTCTAAGTAGGGGGTGATAGATACAGTTCATTAGATCCATTAACATCATTAGGGAATTAGTCAAATCGAAAGGCATCACTAAAAACTCGTATTACCCATATAGAGTCCAATATGATGACTTAGGGATATCCTCCTCCCCGATGAGAACTTGATGGTATTCGAACCGAAGGACAATCTATAACAACTACCTACCATATATAACTGGACTAAAAAATCAACAACATGAGGCATAGGGTATTTATTCTTTACTGTCACACGGGTCAACTACCTATAGTTTGTGCAAAGCCGAGGAGTGTTGGCCTTTTTCTTAGCAAAGAGAACTGGGGCTCCCCACGAGGACGCAGTAGGCTGAATGAACCCCTTCTAGTTAAATCTTCCAACTGAGCCCTTAGCTCATGCAATTCTACTATAGGTATCCTATGAGATGGTATAGAGATCGGTGAGACTCCCTGATGCACCTCAATGGAAAAATCCACCTCCCATTATGGAGGTAACCTAGGAAGATCATCCGAGAACACATCAAAAATCTCTCGTACCACTGGGTAGTCTATAAAAATACTGTCTAGGTCATTTTGAGCAACCATACTTCTTAACCGGCCACAGTTAAATTTATGTTCATGCACGATAGATAAGTTGCAATGATGACCAACGTCCTGCTCACTACTATAATGATGGCGAGACCCGTCTAGAAGGAATACTAAGACATTGTGTTGATGGATTTGATGTAAGCGTTGAAACATGATAGTTAATCCATACTGAGGATCACTTCAAACCTATCCATGTCCATAAGAATCAAATCATGCTCTAGAAAATAGTCTTCAACCATAACTATACTACCACAGGAGGGCCTATAGAGAAATATACCACCGCCAACCAAAAGTCCTACTAAGATATGAATATGGATTTGATATACCTCAAATCCCAAACTAAAAAGCTAAGAGATGAAACTAAATGAATGTGATGCGCTTGAATCAAATATTTCCTTAACCCATGTACTGAACATAAGAATCGTACTTTCCATCACCAATGGTACACCCAAGGTGCATCGAATCGCGACATGGCATATGGCCATCTAAGGTTAAACTTGTTGCTATAGCCATCAGGAACCTGAGCTGGCCCAAGGCTACTTTTCCCCTGACTCGGGCATGAGCCTCTAAACTATGCGTAGTGGGCTGGTTATAATTAGAGGATAATTGTTGTCGATAATACTGCTAGTAGGGGGTGTAAATAGAATTCCGGCTAGGCACATAATTAATAGTCTCCAACTTCCTTTTTGACTGCTCGAAGCTATCTATGGGAAATATCTCTTGAAATTATTGGGGGGGGGGGGGGACACTAGAAAAATAAGTCATATCAGTGGGGGATATTGGACCCTAATCGCTGGTACATTGGTGAGATGAAGAACCTACCCTGATTGAGGCCTTTAGTTTTGTAAATAATCCCCGAGCCTCACTCATGGACTTCTTATGACCACCTCTCTGGGACCACTACGATACCTCTTCTTTTCCCAGATGTCCTATCCATCCTTAGCATATAACTCCAACTGTATAGCCTTGTTCATTACCAACTTGAAATTTGGCAGATCCACACCTAGCAGCATCTGTGAAATGCCTAGGTTGAGGCCCTTAACAAACTACCTCATCTTCTTGGTCTCATCTCTCTGCACCGATTCCATATACTTACACAAAATTTTAAACTTGACCAGGCACTCATTCATGAAATTATTTCGTTGTATTAAATAAAGGAACTTGTACTTCTTAGCATCCTTAAATTTTTAGGGAAAGTACATGTCGAGGAATGCAATCGGAATCTACTCCAGTCTATGGTCTTTGTAGTACTGGAAGAGTAAACACCCCACTAGTGTGGTGCTCGATCCGTGAACCAAAACGTAGCTATCTTGACTTTATGACAAACTTGCGGATAAAAAATCTCCATGACTCGACTGAGTTCATCGAGCAAATCCTCTGCAGCATTGGGGCCAACTTCCCCGTTAAATGTGGTTGGTTGCAACCTCATGAACTCCTTCAGGATGAAGGCCAAGGTGGTACTATCAACCTCCCCACTATGATTGGCCCTTTTTTTTATTACGAGAGGGAGTCAGCTGGCTCACGACTTGCTCCATCCATCTAATCTCGCTATTACCTGACCCACTAGATACGTCACGATGTGGAGGCATTTACACAAGAAATGAGAGTTCAATACACATTGATACGAATTACAAGAGATAGTGGAAGCGATTTACTTAAACATTAATTAAAGCGTTAACTATATAGAAATGTATAAGCAAAGTCATACTACAAAAGTGTAAAAACTACGTCATACTAGAGGATCCTATTACTCTGATATCACTTGTAACACCCTGACCCGGGTTTGGGTAACCGCTAGGTCAACCCACACCGAATCAAGGAGTTAAGGGTGAGGGGGAAAGTCCAATTTTATTACTTAAAAAAAACCCTTCAATTGCACCATTTATTAGAGACTAATTTACCGATTTTAATTGGAGAAAAGGAGAGACCACTTTAAGTGATTAAATTAATTTACAAGGTTTATTTGTGAAAATCCGATTGAATCCACAATACTAATTAAATAAGGAATAAAGCATTATCATCCCTGTCTTATTACATCATATGGCCACATGCCTGAATAAAAGTTTAAATGTCCCAAATTACCAATGTTTTGAAAGATAATATAAATAAAATTACAGAGCCGCTAATAACGTTGACTACCCTCTAGGGCCTTACTCGCATCCTTCCCGACGTCCTTACTCAAAGTACCTAGGGTGGGGGCAGGAAGTTTTTCATAAAAACAAAGGTTGAGCGAATGCTCCGCAGGGTGGGAAATACTAAGCGATATGTTTTCTACAAAAGTACAATACATATACCGTGTATTCTAATAATTCTAAAAACATTTAACAATTTTGCTAGTACTAATGCAACTACAATACAATGCACTAAAACAATGAGCTCATACTCTCATTTCATACCACCCTTTACCGGGTCTAGAGGCTATTAATCATAATTTATTCAGTATTTTATTTTTTATCGCATTTCATTAAGTTGTCTTACTTACACATTTTCAAGTCCAACCAATTGTGACATCCCTCCTATTAAAATAACGGGTGGCTAGCCATTTACTAAAATAAAACAGGATTCTCAAATGTCTCATTCTTAGCATCATTATCGAAAATCTTATTAACTAGAAACCACCTATTATTTAATCATGTCGTGTGTCAATTTTAAACTTTAATTAAAATAAATAAAATCATTTACCATCAATAATGCAAGATAAATAATAAATCCATAATCACATAATCATATATGAATACTCGAATATAATAAAATACATTAACCGAATAAACCCTCGGCCTACAATCAATTACAATAATCCGCTACAACTGAATTAAATAAAACTGAAATAAAAACAGACATTGGGAGACATGCCCGGATAATAACTAGCTGAATCCTAGCTAGAATCTCAAAGATGGAAAACTCTTAAACAGTCCTCGAAACATTCCACAACTGTTGCTACTCTAAAGACCTGAAAGCGATAATCATGTCTGGCATCCCAATAGATGGACACCTACAAGTTTTTAAAAATATCTTGACATGGGTTAGGGCCCAAAACATTTTTGAAAATATTTTGCAAGTAATTAAAATACATAAATAAATATTCGCATGCATTCTTCCATATTTAAATTGATGTCGCACTCACATGAGAGAATATTCACCCCTCAAATATAATGTGCACCTAACGTATGAATTTTATCCCCTAGTTATGCTATTCCACCTAACTAGTCTCCAATATCCTTAAGTCCATACGTTGTCACACCTCGCTAAATTTTCGCGTCGATCGAGACCAAAACTAAGCCGGGCGCGATAAAATAAAATACCATTCTAAGCATGAGACATATAAAATTAATACACAAGATAAATAATAATCAATCCCAAAACATAAACCATCCAATTAAGTGATAATCTCCATGCTAAACTCAAAGTAAATCCAATCTCTAATAATATGAAACTGAATAATCTCCAACTGAATCCATTGAAATAACTGAATAAAACCCATGACAACTTTGGAACCGAATGGCCCAATCAAAACCATAAACTGTGTCTCAAAGTAAATACGAAGGAATGGAAAACTAAACTAAATCAATACGCATAAGGTAGAGAAATGCCAACTGCAGCTCCTAGAAAATGTTCAAATAATTCAATGCAGCTTATCCAAATACTATTTCTTGAGAAGTTAGTCAACGCACGAGGTCAGAGCCCCGAGCATGAATACACACTACTCCCCTCAAATACGATCCTATAATCCAGGCAGTAGCATTATACGCAATAAATATCACAATAGAGTATTTTAATTTAATGAGATAATTGAACGAGGGAAAGATAAATTACTAACCACCCCAAAAGATTCTAATAAAAACATTCCAATATAATTTTAACTATCCCACAAGCCCAAATCGTTGATTTAATTAAATTAACCCAAATTTATTATTGTTCTCACTTTTTATTATGGCGGTCCTCCCGCCTCGGGTGGTAATCAACCAAAGTGTCACGCTTCCCCTTGCCAGAGCGCCAGGCGAATCCGTTTAAACTGTCGATCCACCGCAATTTGACAAGGTTCCACAAAGGACACGATATAAATCTCTAGTCGCCCGTTTAAACTGTCAGTCCCCGCACATTATGTCACTACAAATTTAAATACCCGTTTTTAACTCAGGCATTTATTATAATTTTCTCATTTTCATAATTAACAAATTACCCCACCCTTTTAATCGATGTGAAATCCTCAAAATATCCCTTAGTCCCATACCTAAGGGTCCCCGAGTAAACAAATACGTCCTACCCTATGTATAGGATGAATTTCTAACATAAGTATCGTCCTAGTCTCATGCCTAGGCTAGCGTAAAAATGATAAAGCATAAAACATTAGCCCACCCCCAACATAATAAAGTTATAATAATCTACCCTCACTTGTCCCATACCTAGAAGGCGTAAATCATCAAAAGGCCTACCCACTAGTCCCATACCTAGAAGGCATCCTAAAATAGAGGGGAGCAAAAATACCCAACAACCCGTCGTCGCAATAGTAATTTAATAATACCAACAAACCAACAAACCACAAAAACAATCATAATTCATCAACGTATAAAACTACGCATAATATTCCAATTCAATTAAATCTTAATTTAATTATCACATCGTCATAAACACCCAATTAACCCCATTTAATTATTTTAAATCAAATACACTGATATTTTATCATTCCTACATTATATTTCCAATTTCATTATCTCTACATAATTTACATGAGTTATACGTCCACAAAATTCATTTAATTCAAAACCAAGGTTTTTCTACATGCAAGCTATACTAATAAAACTAAAAAATCAACTCATCAATCCTACGTACCTAAGGGTTTTGAATATTACTCAGATTAAAAGATTTAATAAACAGAGTCCCATAATTAGTGTCCACTTTCTATAATTAAGTTACTAATTGATTTTAATAAAAAACACATGATTAAGTGTCTAGGCGACACTTAAAATGCATAATACTAATGGAAAAAAATAGAGTATTCATGCCTGAGATTGAGTAGAATAAAAACTGGTAGCACGGTTGGATTCCTCTAAAAAAATTAACAAAGAAGTGTTCTTTGACAAACTTGATTAAACCCCAATTAAGCCTTTCAAGACTTGTGACAAAAACTTGATTATGTTGGAGGTTGATAAATATGGTGGAGAGGAAAAACTTTTGGAAGAACTCTCTGGTGAAAAACTTGGGAAAAAGTTATTATGAGAAGTCCCCCTAGGGATTAGAATGGTTAAATACCATTTAGGAATCCTAACCCAACTCAAACTCTAAAACAATAACCCACCGACTCAAAATCTGGGTATAGTCGATTGATCGACCCTACAGATTTGGCGACAGTTCCCCCACAAAATGCCTAGAAGGAAAAAATAATTAAAAGCTCAATTAAAAATCCATTTAAAATCTGATTTCAATTCCTCTTGAAGTTTTATTCTTCTAAAATCGTAACCAACATAGTTTACTAATAAAAAAATGAAATCCTAAATTTTATTTCTCTTGAATATTCGAATTAATTAATTAAATTAATTAATAAAAAAATACGAGGTGTTACATACTTCCCCACTAGAAAATAATTTCGTCCCCGAAATTAGACGAATCATACACATCAAACGAAAATCTCGCAAAAGAAAATAAGGCTCACATACGCCTACTAGTATAATGCAAGAATTAGGTGCCCATACACCCAATCCTACCCGTACGTACCCCACGAACAACAAAATAATATATATATATATATATATATATATATATATATATATATATATTGCCTATATACATACGTATCACTATGAATATAACGGCGTACCACAGTCTTTCAAAAATTCCCACTCGATCCTATTTTCGAAATTCAATAAAATGCTAACGTCCTCAAATTAAATCTCAACACCAAAAATCGATACATATGATACCTAACATCTGCACTAAAATCTCTAAAATAATTATCGTCTCCATAATCCATTATAAGGATCGTCACATCAAGCTTACTAATTATAAACTCAATGCCTACAACGTCCTTAACACAAATCTTCATATCTCCAAGAAACACATCTAACATGTATGCTAGACCCTCTACCTTAAGGAATACGAATCAATAAAGCGAATCAAAGATCGATAACGCGGAAGCTAAACAGACTCACAACCTACGAGACCTAAGACCTTACTCTGATACCATCTGTCACACCCCGCTAAATTCTGACGTCGGCCGCCACCAAAACTAAGCCGTGCGCGAGTAAATAAAATACCGTTCTTAGCATGAGACGGATATGAGACATATAAATTAATCCATAAGATAAATAATAATCAATCAAAAAAGATAAACTATCTAACTAAGCAATAAAAGATCCGTCTCCATGCTAAACTCAAAGTAAATCAAATCTCTAATAATATGAAACTGAATAATCTCCAACTGAATCTAGTGAAATAACTGAATAAAATCCATAACAACTTTGCAATCGAATGGCCCAATCAAAACCATAAACTGTGTCTCAAAGTAAATACGAAAGAATGGAAAACTAAACTAAATCAATACGCATAAGGTGGAGCAACTCCAAATGCACCTCCAAGAAAATCTTCAAATAATTCTATGCAGCTTCTTCAAATACTATTTCTTGAGAAGCTAGTCAACGCACAAGGTCAGAGCCCCGAGCATGAATACACACTACTCCCCTTAAATAGGACCCTTATATCCAGATAGTAACATTATACGTAATAAACATCATAATAGAGTATTTTAATTTAAACGAGATAATTAAATGCATGAAAGATAAATTACTAACCACCCCAAAGATTTTGATAAAAACACACCAATATCATTTTAATTATCCTACAGGCCCAATTCGTTAATTTAATCAAATTAACCCAAATTTATTATTTTTCTCACTTGCCAAAATGCCAGGCAAATTAGTTTAAACTGCCGATCCCCCGCAATTTGACAAGGTTCCACAAACGACACGATATAAATCTCCAGCCGGGGCTGTTTAAACTGTCAACCCCCACACATTATGTCACCACAAATTTTAATATCCATTTTTATTTTAGGCATTTATTCTCATTTTCTCAATTTCATAATTAACAAATTATCCCACACTTTTAATCGATGTGAGTTCCTCAAAATATCCCTTAGTCCCATACCTAAAGGTCCCCAAGTACACAGATACGTCCTACCCAATATATATGATAAATTTCTAACATAAATCTCGACCTAGTCTCATGCCTAGGCTAGCGTAATGATGATAAAGAATCAAAAATCTGCCCACCCCAACATAATAAAGTCGTAATAATCTACCCTCACTAGTCCCACACCTAGAATGTGTAAATCGTCGAAAGGCATGACCACTAGTCCCATATCTAGAAGGCATCCTAAAATATTTCGATAGCAAAAATATTCAACAACCCGTCGTCAAAATGGAAATTTAATAATACCAACAAGTCACACAAACAAGCATAATTAATCAACCTATAAAACTATGCATAATAGTCCATTTAAATTAAATCTTAATTTAATTATCACATCGTCATAAACACCCAATTAATCCCATTTAACTATTTTAAATTAAATACACTGAGATTTCATCATTCATACATCATATTTCTAATTTCATTATCTCTACACAATTTACATGAGTTATACGTCTCTAAAATTCATTTAATTCTAAACCAAGGTTTTTCTACATACAACCTATACCAATAAAACCCCAAATCCACTCATCAATCCTACGTACCCAAGGGTTATGAATAGTACTCAGATTAAAAGATTTAATAAAAATAGTCACATAATTATTGTCCACTTTCTCTAATTAAGTTACTAATTGATTTTAATGAAAAACACATGATTAAGGGTCTAGGCGACACTTAAAACGCATAATACTAAAGGAAAGTAATAGAATATTCAATCCTGAGATTAAGTTGAAGAAAAACGGGTAGCACGATTAGATTCCTCTCGAAAAATTAACAAAGAAGTGTTCGTTGACAAACTTGATTAAACCCCAATTAAGCCTTCCAAAACTTATGACAAAAACTTGATTATGTAGGAGGTTGATTAATATGTTGGAGAGGAAAAACTTTTAGAAGAGCTCTTTGGTGAAAAACTTGTGAAAAAGTAATTATGAGAAGTACCCCCTATTGATTAGAATGGTTAAATACCAATTAGGAATCCTAACCCAAGTCAAACTCTAAAAAAATAACCCATGGACTCAAAATCTGGGCATAGTCGATCGTTCGACTCCGAGGGTCGATCGATCGACCCTATAGATCTGGCGACAGTTCGCCCACAAAATGCCTATAAGGTAAAAATAATTAAAAACTCAATTAAAATTCCATTTTAATTCTTATTTCAACTCCGCTTGAAGTTTTATTCTTCTAAAATCATAATCAACATATTATACTAATAAGAAATATATTAAATCCAAAATTTTATTTTTCTCGAATATTCCAATTAATTAATAAACAAAACAAGGGGTGTTACATAATTCCCCACAAGAAAAGAATTTTGTTCCCAAAATTAGACGAAGCATACACATCAAACATAAATCTCGTAAAAGAAAATAAGGGTCACATATGCCTACGAGTAGAATGAAATAATTGGGCCCCCATACACCCTCCTAGGCACACCTACCCCACGAACAACAAAATAATATATATATTGCCTATATGCATACGCATCACTATAAAAATAACGGCGTACCACACGCTTTCAAAAATTCCCACTCGATCCTTTTCTCGAAAGCCATCAAAATCCTATCGTCCTCAAATTAAATCTCAACACCAAGAATTGATACATACAATATCTAACATCTGCACTAAAATTTCCAAAATAATTATCATCTCCATAATCCATTCTAAGGATCCTCACATCAAGCTTAGTAATTCTAAATTCAATGCCTACAACTTCCTTAACACAAAACTTCATATCTGCAAGCAACACATCTAACACGCATGCTAGACACTCTACCTTAAGGAATACGAATCAATAAAGGGAATCAATAATCGATAGCGCGAAAGCTAAACAAACACATAACCTATGAAACCTAAGACCATGCTTTGATACCATCTGTCACACCCCCTAAATTTTGACGTCAGACAACACCATAACTAGGTCGTGCGCGAGTAAATAAAATACCGTTCTTAGCATAAGACAGATATGAGACATATAAATTAATCCACAAGATAAATATTAATCAATGCCAAAAGATAAAATATCAAACTAAGCGAGAAAAGATCCGTCTCCATGCTAAAGTAAAAGTAAATCCAATCTCTATTAATATGGAACTGAATAATCTCCAACAGAATCTAGTGAAATAACTGAATAAACCCCATAACAACTTTGGAACCGAATGGCCCAATCAAAACTATAAACTACGTCTCAATGTAAATACGAAGGAATGAAAAACTAAACTAAATCAATAGGCATAAGGTAGAGGAACTCCAACTGCACCTCCAAGAAAATCTTCAAATAATTTTATACAGCATCTCCAAATACTATTTCTTGAGAAGTTAGTCAACGCACGAGGTTAGATCCCCGAGCATGAATACACACTACTCCCCTCAAATAGGATCTTTGAATCCAGACAGTAGCATTATATGCAATAAATATCACAATAGAGTATTTTAATTTAAACGAGATAATTAAGCGCGGGAAAGATAAATTACTAACCACCCCAAAGATTCTGATAAAAATATACAAATATCATTTTAATTATCCCACAGGCCCAAATCGTTAGTTTAATTAAATTAACCCAAATTTATTATCGTTCTCACTTTTTATTGTGGCGGTCTTTCCACCTCGGATGGTAATCTAACAGGTGTCACACTTCCCCTTGCCAAAATGCCAAGCGAATCCGTTTAAGCTTTCGATCCCCCGCAATTTGACAAGGTTCCTCAAACGACACGATATAAATCTCCAGCCGATCCCGCTTAAACAGTCAGGCCCCGCACATTATGCCACCACAAATTTTATTAGCCGTTTTTATCTTAGGCATATATTCTCATTTTCTCAATTTCATAATTAACAAATTACCCCACCCATTTAATCGATGTGAGATCCTCAAAATATCCCTTAGTCCCTTACCTAAGGGTCCCCAAGTACACAAATACATCCTACCCTATATATAGGATGAGTTTCTAACATAAATCTATACCTAGTCTCATGCCTAGGCTAGCGTAACGATGATAAAGTATCAAAAATCAGTCCACCCCCAACATAATAAAGTCGTAATAATCTACCCTCACTAGTCCCATACCAAGAAGGCGTAAATCGTCGAAAGGCGTACCCCCTAGTCCCATACCTAGAAGGCATCCTAAAATATATGGAGATCAAATATATTCAACAACCCGTCGTCACAGTGGAAATTTAATAATGCCAACAAGTCACATAAACAAGAATAATTAATCAACGTATAAAAGTATGCATAATAGTCAATTTAAATTAAATCTTAATTTAATTATCACATCGTCATAAACACCCAATTAATCCCATTTAACTATTTTAAATTAAATACACTGAGATTTCATCATTCATACATCATATTTCCAATTTCATCATCTCTACACAATTTACATGAGTTATACGTTCCCAAAATTTATTTAATTCAAAACCAAGGTTTTTCTACATGCAACCCATACCAATAAAATCCAAAATCCACTCATCAATCCTACGTACCCAAGGGTTATGGATATTACTCGGAATAAAAGATTTAATAAAAATAGTCCCATAATTATTGTCCACTTTCTCTATTTAAGTTACTAATTGATTTTAATCAAAAACACGTGATTAAGGGTTTAGGCGACACTTAAAACGCATAATACTAAAGGAAAAGAATAAAGTATTCATGCGTGAGATTAAGCTAAAGAAAAGTTGGTAGCACGGTTGGATTCCTCTCAAAAAATTAACAAAGAAGTGTTCTTTGACAAACTTGATTAAACCCCAATCAAGCCTTCCAAAACTTGTGACAAAAACTTGATTATATAGGAGGTTGATTAATATGTTGGAGAGGAAAAACTTTTAGAAGAGCTCTTTGGTGAAAAACTTGTGAAAAAGTGATTATGAGAAGTCCCCCTATGGATTAGAATGGTTAAATACCAATTAGGAATCCTAACCCAACTCAAACTCTAAAAAAAAATCCCATCGACTCAAAATCAGGGCATAGTAGATCGATCGACTCCCAGGGTCGATCGATCGACCCTACAGATCTGGTGACAGTTCCCCCACAAAATACCTATAAGGCAAAAATAATTAAAAACTCAATTAAAATAACATTTTAATTCCGATTTCAACTCCGCTTGAAGATTTATTCTTCTAAAATCATAATCAACATTTTATAGTAATAAAAAATTTTAAATCCAAAATTTATTTTTCTTGAATACTCCAATTAATTAATTAAATTAATTAGTAAATAAAATATGGGGTGTTACATACTTCCCCACTAGAAAATAATTTCGTCCCCGAAATTAGACGAAGCATACACATCAAACGAAAATCTCTCAAAAGAAAATAAGTCTCACATATGCCTACGAGTAGAATGCAAGAATTAGGCGACCATACACCCAATCCTACGCGTACGTACCCCACGAACAACAAAATAATATATATTGCCTATATACATACGCGTAACTATGAAAATAATGGCGTACCACACTCTCTCACAAATCCCCACTCGATCCTATCTCCGAAAGTCTTCAAAATGCTAACGTCCTTAAATTAAATCTCAACACCAAAAATCGGTACATATGATACCTAAGATCTGCACTAAAATCTCTAAAATAATTATCGTCTCCATAATCCATTCTAAGTATCCTCACATCAAGCTTACTAATTTTAAACTCAATGCCTACAACTTCCTTAACAAAAAGTTTCATATCTCCAAGAAACACATCTAACACGTATGCTAGACCCTATACCTTAAGGAACACGAATCAATAAAGGGAATCAACGATCGATAATGCATAAGCTAAACGGACTCATAACCTACGAGACCTAAGACCTTGCTCTGATACCATCTGTAAAGCCCCGCTAAATTCTGACGTCGGCCTCCACCAAAACTAAGTCGGGCATGAGTAAATAAAATAGCATTCTTAGCATGGGACAGATATGAGACATATAAAATTAATCCACAAGATAAATAATAATCAATCCCAAAAGATAAACAATCCAACTAAGCGATTAAAGATCCATCTCCATGCTAAACTCAAAGTAAATCCAATCTCTAATAATATGAAACTGAATAATTACCAACCGAATCCATTGAAATAACTGAATGAAACCCAAAATAACTTTGGAACCTAATGGCCCAATCAAAACCATAAAATGTGTCTCAAAGTAAATAGGAAGGAATGAAAAACTAAACTAAATCAATACACATAAGGTAGAGCAACTCCAACTGCACCCCCAAGCAAATCTTCAAATAATTCTATGCAGCTTTTCCAAATCCTAAAAGTTGGTCAACGCACGAGGTCAGAGCCCCGGGCATGAATACATACTAATCCCCTCAAATAGGATCCTTGAATCCAGACAAAAGCATTATACGCAATAATATCACAATAAAGTATTTTAATTAAACGAGTGAAAGATAAATTACTAACCACCCCTAACGATTCAGATAAAAACACACCAACATCATTTTAATTATCCCACATCCCCAAAGCGTTAATTTAATTAAATTAGTCCAAATTTATTATTGTTCTCACCTTTTATTATGGCGGTCCTCCTGCCTTGGGTGGTAATCCAGCAAAGTGTCACACTTTCCCTTGTAAAAACGCCATCCGAATTCGTTTAAACTGTCGATCCCCCGCAATTTTACATGTTTTCACACACGACACGACATAAATCGCCAGCCAGCCCATTTAAACTGTCAACCCCCTCGATTATGTCTCCACAAATTTTAATACCCGTTTTATCTTAGGCATTAATTCTCATTTTCTCAATTTCATAATTAATAAATTACCCCACCCTTTTAATCAATGTGAGATCCTCAAAATATCCCTTAGTAACATACCTAAGGGTCCCGAAGTACAAAAATACGTCCTACCCTATGTATATGATGAATTTCTAACATAAATCTTGCCCTAGTCTCATGCGTAGGCTAGCGTAACGACTATAAAGTATCAAAAATCAGCCCACCCCAACATAATAAAGTCGTAATAATCTACCCTCACTAGTCCCATACCTAGAAAGCGTAAATCATCAAAAGGCCTACCCACTAGTCCCATACCTAGAAGGCATCCTAAAATATAGTGAGAGCAAAAATACCGAACAACCAGTCGTCACAATGAAAATTTAATAATACCAACAAGCACACAGACACGCATAATTAATCAACGTATAAAACTACGCATAATAGTCCAATTCAATTAAATCTTAATTTAGTTATCGCATCATCATAAACACCCAATTAATCCCATTTAATTATTTTAAATTAAATACAAAGAGATTTCATCATTCATACATCATATTTCCAATTTCATTATCCCTACCCAATTTACATGAGTTATACGTCCCCAAAATTCATTTAATTCAAAACCACAGTTTTTTTACATGCAACCTATACCAATAAAACCCAAAAATCTACTCATCAATCCTACGTACCCAAGGGTTATGAATATTACTCAGATTAAAAGATTTAATAAAAATAGTCCCATAATTAGTGTCCACTTTCTCCAAATAAGTGACTGATTGGTTTTAATGAAAAACACATGAATAAGGGTTTAGGCGACACTTTAAACGCATAATACTAAAGGAAAAGAATAGAGTGTTCATGCCTGAGATTAAGTTGAAGAAAAACTGGTAGCAAGGTTGGATTCCTCTCGAAAAATTAACAAAGAAGTGTTCTTTGACAAACTTGAAAAATCCCCAATTAAGCCTTCCAGACATTGTGACAAAAACTTGATTATGTAGGAGGTTGATGAATATGGTGGAGGGAAAAAACTTTTGGAAGAGCTCTCTGGTGAAAAACTTGGTAAAAAGTGATTATAATAAGCCCCCCTACGGATTAGAATGGTTAAATACCAATTAGGAATCCTAACCCATCTCAAACTCTAAAAAAATTATTGATCGACTCAAAATCTGGGCATAGTCGATCGATCGACTCCCAGGGTCGATCGATCGACCCTAGAGATCGGAGAACAATTCCCCCACAAATGCCTATAAGGCAAAAATAATTAAAAAATCAATTAAAAATCCATTTTAAATCCGATTTCAATTCCTCTTAAAGTTTTATTCTTCTAAAATCATAGCCAACATATTTTACTAAAAACAATTAAATCCAAAATTTAATTTTTCTCAAATATTCCAATTAATTAATAAGAAAACACGAGGTGTTACATACGCTACCCTTTGTCACATGTATTTTATACTTAATTTTTCCATCTATTTTATAATTATAATTCTCAATTATAATTAATCAATTCATATCAGATAACTTTCACCAATTATAACTGATCGATTGATTTCGAATAACTTTCACTATTAATAAATTAATATTCATGCTTTAATATCTCATGCCAGTATATATTTTTCTACACACATATATGCGTAGTTCAATATCACATCAAGAATACATATATATCTTATATACATATAATCACCATCCCTCAGAGTAATAACTCACGGATGTGAATCTCTAAAATGCTATCATGCACGAGGGCAAACACACAACATCCTAATCATACGTGAATACTGGAATATAATAAAATACATTAACCAGATAAACCCTCGGTCTACATTCCAATACAATTATCCAATATAACTAAATTAAATAAAAATGAAATAAAAACTGACATTGGACGACATGCCCTGATAATAACTAACAAATCATTGCTAAAATCTCAAAGATGGAAAAGTCTAAACAATCCCTGCAACACTCCACAACAACTTCAGTTCTCATGACCTGTAAGTGATAATCATGCTTGGCGTACCTGTGGCTGAACACCTATAAGTTTTTGAAAATATTTTGACACGGGTCAGAGCCTAAAAGATTTTGAAAATATTTTGCATTTAATTAAAATGCATAAATAAATATATGTCTGCATTCATCCGTATTTAAATTGGTGTCTCACTCACATGAGATGATACTCACACCTTAACTATAGTGTGCACCTAATGTATGCATTTTAACCCCTAGTTATGCTATCCCACCTAACTAGTATCCAATATCCTTAAGTCCATAGGCTACCCTATGTCACATGTATTTTATAATTAATTTTCCTATCCATTTTATAATTATAAGTAGTCAATTCATACCAACTTTCAACAATTATAAATCTCAAATATAATTGATCGATTTAATCCAAATAACTTTTATTAGTAACTAAATTAATATTCAAACTGTAATATCTCGTTCCCATATATATTTTATTGCACACATATATATGTAGTACAATATCACATCAAGGATACATATACATCACTTGCTTTATATGTATAAGTGCCATCCCTCAAAGTAATGACTCACTCGATGAGAATCTCTAAAATTCAATCATGCACTAGGGAATACACACATCATCCTGGTCCACTAGGTCAAACTTTCATGCCAAACCTTGATAAAATTTAAACGTATTGGAAGCGATCATAGTGAGTCATAACCATACCCAAATTACCTCACTTCGAACTTAATCCTAAATTTTAAAACTTTGAATTTTTAGAATGAAGTTTTGCATTAATTACCGGAAACTCAATGTCGGGACGAGAAAAGATCACTTCCCCTTACCTTTCATCAAACAAATGCTTGAATGCGTAGCATGCCACCCATGTTATTATTTCCTTAATGGTTATTCTAGATATAACCAAATTAAGGTAGACATACTTGATCAAGAGAAGATGACTTTTACATGTCCATTTGGTACGTTTGCCTACAAACATATACCTTGTGGATTGTGTAAGGTGCCCGCGACCTTTCAAATTTGCATGTTAAGTCTCTTTAGCGACATGGTAGAAAGAGTACTTGAGGTTTTCATGGAAGATTTCAGCATTTTTGACCCCTTTTTAGACCAATGTTTAGCGAATCTTGAAAAGATTTTATCCCGGTGCGTGGAGAAGAACTTAGTCATCAATTGGGGAAAATGACACTTCATGGTTACCGAGGGCATAGTTCTAGGCCACATAGTTTCATCTAAGGGAATAAAAGGTGACCGAGAAAAAATAGATGTCATAATCGAGCTTTCCCCTCCTAAATCATTAAAGGACGTGCGCTCCTTCTTGGGCTATGCAAGTTTTTATAGATGGTTTATCAAGGATTTTAGCGCCATTTCTAGACCTTTGAGTAACCTCCTTATGAAAGATGCCCCTTTTGAGTGGAATGATGCATGATAAGAAGCTTTTAATAAATTAAAAAAAATGCTGATTTTCGCTTCCATCATGCAATCTTCAGATTGGTCTCTTCCATTCGAGCTTATGTGTGTTGCTAGTGATTACGCGATTGGGGGTGTTTTAGAGAAAATAAAAGATAATAAAGCTCATGTCATATATTACGCTATCCGAACATTAACTAGGACAGTAATTAACTACTCCACCATGGACAAAGAGTTGTTAGAGATTGTGTTTGCTTTGGAAAAATTCTGGCCACATCTTGTTGGGTCACCCATCACATGTTTTACCGCCAACACGACCCTGAAATATCTCCTTACTAAGAAGTATGCTAAGACTCACCTCATAATATGGACCCTACTCCTACAGGAGTTCAATATCTCTATAAAAGATAAGAAATGGGTAGAAAATGTTTTTGCTGACCATTTATCACGGCTCTCATCCGATGTACCAAGTGATTCGATACCCCTAGATGAGTATTTTCCTAATGAACAACTATTTTCTACTTCTTCTCTACCTTGGTTTGCAACATCGTTAACTATCTTATCACGGGAGTCATCCCTCCCGGATGGACACTGCAAGAGCTGAAGAAATTCGTCACTTGGTCCCGCATGTTTTTTTATGATGACCCATTCATATTCAAATATTACGTGAACCAACTCATCCAAAAATGTGTACCGGATGAGGAAATTCAAGATCTGATTTGATTTTATCACACAAAATCTTGCGAAGGCCACTTCTCCAAGAATATGATGGACACTAAAATTATACAAAGCGGCCTCTATTGGCCCACAATATTTTGGGATGTGAACACATATTACAAATCTTGCGATAGCTGCCAAGGGTGTGAGCTATAAAACACCGTGACATGATGCCTCTAACCCCTATACTCATCATTGAGTTATTTAATTATCGGGGGATTGACTTGATCGGACCTTTCCCTCCTTACTTTGGCTTCTTATACATCCTCGTCATGGTAGACTACGTCTTCAAATGGGTGGAAATAATAGCTACCCGAACGAATGACAACAAGCTGGTGATTAAGTACCTATAAGAACACATACATTATCACTTCAATGCTCCGAAGGAGATTATAAGTTATAACGACATACATTTTTGCAGTAACCCACTTCAAAAGTTAATGAGAAAGTATGGGGTCATCTATAAGGTTGGGATGACTTATCACCGTCAAACAAGTGGTCAAGCCGAGATAGCAAATCATGAAATCAAAGACATCCTTGAAAAGACTATTGATCCTACCCAAAACGATTGCTCAATTCGATTAAACGATGCCCTATGGGCTTACCATAATGCTTAAAAAAAAACCTTGGGAAGTTCCCATTTCATCTTGTCTATGACAATCCTTTTTATCTTACTATGGAGATAGAGCACATAGTGTATTGGGCCATCAAGAGGTTGAATTACAATCTTGATAAAGCCGATGAAACTCGAAAGCTACAGATAAACGAGTTGGAAGAGTTGCGTAGTGATGCGTATGAGAATGATAAAATTTCTAAAGAGTGGATGAAACTCGCATGTGACAAGATATTCCGACGAAAAGAGTTTCACCCAGGACAAAATGTGCTTCTCTACAACTCTCAACTACACTTGTTTCCTAGTAAGTTGCATTCAAGGTGGACGGGCCCATTTGTTGTTCGAGAAGTGTTCCATCATGGTGCTATGGAGTTAGAATATTCAAAATGGGGAACTACTTTCAAAGTGAATGGAGAACGCCTCAAGCCATACTACGAGACGTACGTTAAAGAAGACGACACGATTTGGTTGTCGAACCCCATCTACGGGGATTGATTAAGTAGTACGAGAAGCTCATCGCACCCCCGATGCATATGGGGTGATTCTTGTGTATATGAGATTTGCATAGCTTAGGTAGAGTCCATAGGTATAGGTCACATAGGTGGAGAGAACACATGTTGAGAGGGAGCCTAGGGTTTTGGAGTAAGTGTAGAGCGATGGAAGGATGATTATGTGTAGATATAGTGGTAAGATCTTCCAAAGATTGAGAGAGATAAGTAATTTCTGACATAAGAGACTCTGTTGAATTTTGGGAACCGGATCGATCTATCCCTGGACACCGAATCGGTTCATTTTTGGGGAAAACTTAAATAATAAAGGGATCGGACTGGTCCGGTCCTGGGCACCCGAACCGGTCCGACTTCTGGTTTTCTTCGACCATTCCCAAGGTGTAGCCCCCTCTCCAAATCCATTTTCTTCCCCCCTATTTTGTTTCCCCTTCACCATTTCCCTCCCAAATTCACCCCCTTCCCTCCAACACTTTTCCCTCCAAAATCAGCCTTTCCTTCCACTATACCCACCTATAAATACACCCTTACCCCTCCTCCTTTCCACCACCACTCCTCCTTACTCTCATTTTATCTCTCTTCCAAAATTCTAGCATCCAACCACTCCCGCTACGTATGGCAAACCCAGCCCACCCTCAAAAGTACATATTCATCACGTTCATCGATGACATCCATGCTTACCGCTCCGATCAAGAACAACGGTGGTGTGAACATTTTTTTGGCCAGACTCGCAAAATGTAATAGGAGTGCCAAGTGTGCTGTAACGAGATGCCTAACTCCATCACCAGCCTTTTCCTTCCACGGGGTTGGTGTCTGTACCTTAACGAGCCCTACAATGCATTTTGGGCTGCCAAAGTGCGCGCCTTCTATGGCACCCTTATCCGCATCGGTGATTTTGTATCTGAGGCGCATGTGGATGGACAACACATCCCTTTCTCCCTGGAGATTTTTGCCTAGAAATTAGTTGAAACGGATGTCCTGAACCCCGCCAACTTCACATACCCCAACGCTTTTGCCTCCATCGACAAAACTGTTAGCATTTCCCGTAAAGCACCCGATGAGGTTTGGGCTAACAAATTTTTTTCGATACGACGGATGAGTGACAAGGTGCGTATCACATTTCATATAATCTACGTAATTCTCCTATAATTATTCAATGATTTCACAATGCGGCCCCGACAAGCGACCCTTGTATATCATCTCTTTGACCCTAACACCGTGACCAACCTGACCCATATTATTTACATAGATATATTTTATGCGGCCTTAGACAAAAAGTGTGTTACCCCTCTTCTATATGCTTGAATCATAACGTCTATTCTCACCGACATACTCATTGTTCCTCCCTAAGGGTCCCTTCTCCTTCCCAATCCTCTTAGGCAATGCACCCGTACCAAGAGTGAGCGCTAATGGGAGGTTATCAGTGCTTGACAAGCATAGGTGGCGGAGGATGATGATGATGATACGAAGATGGATGATTCAGAGGATAATGAGTCCGAGGAGGAAGCCGTTGGGGGAGACGATGTGAGTATGGCTGAGGGAGATGAGTAATAGTATAACGAGGATGACGATTCAGATTTTGAGCCCCCGGGAGCCAACTTTGATATGAGAATCACAACACTGGAAGCCCGATTTGATGGGTTCATCAATCAATACAACACTTACCGGGAGGAGGACCGATGCGCATATCAGCGGGATATGAGCATGCTCCATCGCCTCCAAGCTGAAATGTACCGAATGACCATGGGTACCCCTCCCTCGGCCTATTTCTACGACCCGTACGACCCCAATGCTCCCAAAACTTCACACCCTCCACCTCAGTAGTTTGTTTTTTCTAGGCTGCTCATGTACTATTTCACATTTCCTTTTTTCCACAACTTTGTGTGTTCTTTAAATATGTAATGGAAATTGGATTACCTATCATGTGTGTTTTATGCTTGCTTTTGTATATTGCATTTTTTACTTTGTTCCATTTTTGTTTTTTCTCTCCTTAATATTGATTTTAGTCCTTTTTTCATCGGGACTACTCAAAAATCTAAGTTGGGGGGGGGGGGGGGGGTACGCATTCGCTTTCACATTTCACAAAGTTCAAAATGCCCAGAAAAAATGGGAAAAAAATCAAAAATTTTCAAAAAGCCAAAAATATTTTTCTTCAAAGTAAATAAAAATTAGAATTTAATCTTTTCAAATATATCACCGAAGTTTTGTATAAAGTCTCAAATTTGTAAACTTCAAATTGCACAAAGCCGAAATTGACCAAAGATAGAAATTGAGTGAAAATCGACGACTTAACAAATAAGTGTGGAGATTAATAAAGTTGGTGAGATTTATATCCTTTCACTCCTTTCGAGTTTTTAAAATCAATCAGAGTAATGATTAACTCAAAGTTCAATTCAACGTTAAAATAAGTCTTTGATGATCTCTAATTTATTGTTTGGATCGGTCAGGGAATAATGTATGATGTTGCCTCAAAAAGTGTGCTGAAATATCTCTAAACTAAAATTCATCTCGAGACGTGTATGGTAATATGATTAGTAATTCGGATAATTAAAGTTAGTCCCTCGTTTGTTTACCCAAAAAGATTAGCCATAAAAAGTTGTGAAAAAAATACCCTTTTGCTAGCCATTTTGAGAAGAAGAAAATGTTTTTCCTTACGTTTAGTAACCCGAAAAATCCACAGAGCCTGGAATTGAGAAAAATATAAAATTCTGAAATTAAGTCCAAACTGTGCAATGAAATGGGTCACGAAAGATAGAGTAATGCGCAACAAAAATAGGAAGAAAATGTGAAAAATAGAAAAAAAAAAGAAAAATAAGAGAAAATGAGCAAAAGCTCGAAAAGCACTAATGGACATCATAGAAGATTTTTCAATTTCGAAGTTTCCCTTTTTATCCAATACATTTCAAAAACCAAGAAAAAGTCCTAACCTAGTCCGAATTATGAAATTGACTACCGCGTGGAGAACTAAAACATGAAAAATATAATATAAGAGATTAACCGGCGTGTATAAAAGGCAATGTCCCCGTTTCCTAATGACCGAACCCAATAAAGAGAACCTTTCACCACAAAAATTCCATCATTCAATTTTGTATGCGTGAATTCGTGTTCCAATACATTTACTCCTTATATCACCCATACCGAGCAAAATATCCACATTTCGAGTGATTCTTTGGCATGAGTATCCCGTGAGCATTTGAATCAAAATGAATTTTTGAAAAAGTAACGTAATGATCAATCGGTCAAAATTTACGATTAAATCTCTAGCGTTGCACACACACTCACACACGACAAATTAAGATTTGAGCATATCAATCTATGGTGATTATTTTTCAAAAAGTTTGCATTATGCAATATTTAGGTGTTTTCAATTTTGTTTGAGTCAAAAACGAATTTTGTGGGTATATTCACTACAAACCCTCACGAGACACAACTTGTCCTACTAGGGTGACCTAGGGGTTTAAAGGCTTGTTTCATACGCTAAATGCAATCGCGTGCCCACGAAAGTGGTATTCTATCTCAATTAAATTATTTTCAATAGTTGAACCTCGGTGAAGTTCTTTTACATTGCTCGGGATGCGCAAAGTTCTAAGTTAGGGGGGTTTGATTTGGCATAAATTCTTCCAAATTTATTCCCAAAATTTAGTAGCTTTTAGCACCTCAAATAACGTAATTCGTATAGATTTATATTATTTATATGGTACTAACAATTCCCACGTAGTGCCTCAAGTTTTATGTATTTTTCATGCCTTTTACAGGTATTTAATGCAAGTGAAGAGAAGAGGAATCAAAAGATGAGAAATCAACAAAGGAAGGAAAGTTAGAGGGCAAAATAGTCATTTCACATCTGGAGGAGGGATCAACATGAAAAATGAAGACTTTGCGTCTGAAAGCATGTAAGAAGAAATGACACCCCAAACGAATCCCTGAATCAGAAGTTACGGAGATTCAAAGATGATAGAAAATCAAAAGAAAAGAAGAAAAAAAGAATTTCAAATCTAGACCAGACTGGTCAAGACAAGCAGCGAACCGGTCCAGAAGAAAGCAAGTCTCTGAATAAATTTCACCACCGGATCAAATCGGTTATAGACAAGAATGAACTGATCCAGAAAGAAGAAAGTCTCTGAATGAATTTGCCTACCGGACCGATCTAGGTGCAGAAGAAGCCGAACTGGTCCAATGTCTTGAAGGTTCCTGAATGAAAATGAGTACCGAAACGATCCAATTTAAGAACAAAAATAAATCGGTCCAATTTTTTAAAGATCCCGACACAAGATTGGATACTGGACTTAATCGAAGAAGATCCACAGGGCCGGTTCGGTTGAGATTTTCCCAATTTTTTCGTTTATCATTTAGAGTTTTACTTGGTTCAAATTCTTGTAATTTTCAAAGTGTATTTACTTTTACCTTATTCTCAGACAATAGGAGGTTCGAATATTATGATTTTTAGAGGGCGCTTATAGAGAAGAACCCTAGTTTTGAAGTTTCACAATTAATTCCAGATTCAAAGTTTATTTCCATATTCCTCAATTGCAATTAACATTTAATTTTTTTCTTTTAATTTCTTTACTAGTTAGTTAGCTTAAATCCGTAGTTCTTATTTTTCAATTCTTAATTATAAAAATTTCTTCTCAATTTTCCAAAATAGTGATGAATTCCTGCACTTTTGAAATTGTGTTTTCATTTAATATAATCATGTTCAGCTAAGTTTTTAAGGGTTGGGGTGCATGAACCCAACCCGATGTAATTTACCCATGTAGAAAATAGGTTTTGAATTGAATCTTAAGTGAATCGTGTTGTGTAGTACACACAACCGTCGTAGACCTTTTAACCTCGTTTGCCCTAGGTAACCGGGGTGTTTAAGGATACGATACACATGTTGCTATTCAACACCACTTTATTTTTACCTTTGATTACGTAAGGTGCAGACTTATATCCTCATATATGTTATGCTTAAGATTACAAAAGACTGGGTTCAATTAAATTTCTAATTCAAAATCTAGCATTCTATATGGTAAATGTACTAGGGTTTAGGGGATTGTAACCCGAACTATATTTCCTTATTCATAGTTAATTCATTCAGTAGATTTGATCTTTTGCACTTAGTTTAATGAGAAGTTAAATTTGCATTCACATTTAGTTAGTAGAGCTCCTATTCATCTTAAATCACCTTTTCCATTTATTTTGAGAGTCAATTTCAGGGTTAGTCAGCTATTTCATGTCGTTACAATTCTTCGTACTAGTTCCCTATGGAGACGATCCCTACTTACTGGGTTTATTACTAACGTGCCAGGCTTGCACTTGAGCCTATACCTGCATGCACACTATATACACATTTGTGATCGCGTCAAGTTTTCCAACATATATGTAAATCATTATGGCATGAAAAATCAACATCTCCCTTTAAAACCATCCCTTTATGATTTTATGCCCAAAAATCACGCATCATTATTTTATGTTTCACTACATAAACTATGTTTAATCATTTAAAGACCATTCTATAAAAATGCCTTCTACTTTACCCTATTATCATACGCAACATAAAATATTGCTCTTCTTTGTTCCAAATAATATTTATAACATAATTTTAGGGTTGCTTTTGTAGACTTCATAATTGTCTCATAAACCCATTTGAACACCATTTATCAAGTCTAACATGTCATCTACTAGCATACTACATGTTTCTACACATGTTAAGGAGGGTTTCAAGCCTAGAAATCCCTAAATATGCAACTAAACAGGATATAAATCATGGGTTTACATTTTTCATGCTTACTCTCTACATTTCAAGGTAAAAATATCATTTACTAATAAAAAATCCACTTAGACTTTGTCTTCTTTAAAACTTCATTTTTGGAAGTCTTGAACATACTAGAAAATATCATCATTTCTAATAATAAATCACCTCTAGCATGCATCCTATGTATTTTCCATATCTTAAAACTTGAAAACATAGAGAGAAAAATCGTACCTTAAGGATGAAGAGGAGGACAAAGAAGAAGATTATGTTGGAAGCTCCTAACTCCTAATACTTTAAAAAGATCTTCAAAAATCATTCAAAGCTACCTTGGATTCTCCCACTTGCTAGACTCAACCCACTTCTACCGTTGTTAAAGCTTGTGAAGGAAGAATAAAGCTTGGTAATGGGATGGAAATTATGTATTTTGGTGGTGGGAAGGTGTAATAATGGTGGTAATAAATTTGGGAAGATGGAACACTCTTGAAACTAAAGAGAAAGAGGAGTAGTGGCTAATAACAAAATGGGTGAAAGAAGCAATCCCCATATTTGTCCTTAATAACCTACAAACACTATAAGAAATTATTTAAAACCAATGGAAGCCTTCCAAACACGTTTATTTGATCTGGAGCACGAGAGGTTGACACCTGATAGATCCAATGACTATGGTGTTGACAACACATTAAAAACATGCATAATTTTTTGAGTTCATCTTCATTCGTTTGAACTACTCGTAAGAATGACATCTATTGAGGTACTAATGAGGCCAAAATCTAGGTTTAAATGGGATATGTTCGAACGGAAACACCCTTCGTTCGAATGACAACGAACTTTGTTCAAACATAGGCTTCCAATGACATTCTAGAGAGAGAGAGAGTGAAATCGACTATTATCTCAGTCGTTAAAAGTTCATCGATCTTCGTAAAAAAGTACAACTTAAGTCGTTTAATTCAAGATTAAACTATCTAAATGGCTCCGAACAGTTTATTGAAGAAACACTTTTCTTAAAACAAATTTCTTAATACAAGATGTGTAAAGCAGTATGAATGAGTTATTTATGGTATATGTTTACCAGTATTGAAAATCAAAACTTATAAAAAAATTAAATCAACATAGCCTAAAGAAAGGGATGAGAGGAAGAGGAAGTATACAAGTACAATTTTAAGGTGGTAAAACCCCACCCAATTGGGGAAACATCCACGGAGGTCTCTACACCTCAAAAGAAAAAATTCACTAAAATAAAGTAATAGGTTACAAACTATATAACAACCAAGACACACAATCAGACCTAATTTTATGTTCAGAAATGTACCAACTCCTCTGAATTTTTTGAATTCTCCCAAGGCTCTGATGTTGTTGATGTTCTCTCAGCTTTGTAACTCTGCTTCTTTTAGCTTTACGTTGACTCAAAAGTCCAAGATCTCAATACTAACACTTTTCAGTGAAGTAGTGTGAATGTGTAAGTGGTGATGTGCTCTAAATCACATGCATGCAAATCACAAACACTTAATTACAGACATTATGCTAATAAAATTACAAAGAGATCACAAATATGTAAAGATTCCCAAAACCAGTTTAATCGAAACTATAAGACTTTGGATCTTTCAATATATCCACAGATCAAGAGGAACCTTCCTATAAAAACGAGCCAAGATCCTAAATAATTTCTTAGTTTGAAAATATACAAACTATTTCACAAAATGTGAAATATGAGAAAGTGTAAATCCCCAATAAAAGATCTTAAACTAGATTTAAGTCTGAATGTTCAAAGAAACTGAAATCAAAAACATTTTTTTTGTTTGAGGGTTTGAAAACATAACAGTTGAAAACACCCAACAAAACTATGATTTCTCGAAATAAGAAATCCAAACTAAGAGAAATAAACGTGAAATGTATCACATAACTTCAATATCTATTTTCTATGAAAGAAAATGAGATCAAACTGTTGTGATTAAGTTGGAAAAGAGATTAAGGACAAAAGAGGAATGATCTTCACAACTCTCCAACTAACATACTCTCAGAAATACTTTTCTGGTGAGATTTGGTTGGAGTTTAGTTTAGGGTTTTATTTGTCTCTCTTCTCTCTCTCTCTCTCTATTTCTCTCTCTCTCACACATACACGCACACGCACACACACACACACACACACACACACACACACACACACACATTCTCGCACTCTCTGTATCTATCTCTTCTCTCTTTATTTTCTCTCAGCAATGAGGTGCTCAAAAGATTGTAATCGCAACACATAAGGCATGCATTTATACTAAGTCATGGAAGCCTCTGGAATGTCGAAGCAAATGAATGACACGGTTAAGTCTAAAGAGGTCAAGGTAAATCTGATGGCTACCAATGCACCAAAATTATAATGACTCTGATTCGTTTAAATGTAAACATAAGGATTAGGTAAGAACACATGCAGGCGATAGATTAAAATAATCCAAGGGTTCATAAAAAACACAGGTATGTGAGGGCAAGAAAACACAAATCCATCTGTTGCGAGTCTAACACGTGTAAGGCTGAGATGGCGTATAAAATGCGTGTTTTTGAACTTCCGTAAATACAATTTGCACCCACATAATTATCAAGCGCATTTGGTTTCTACCCGAGAAAGTTTTAAACAGTTTAAAGAATATTCAAATCATCCCACAAACTTTGTAAAATCCAATTTTAAATTTCTAATTTTTTTTAAAAAAAAAAATCTTAGAAATTATTTAAAATATCCCAAAAATTATGAAAAAATATTTTAATGGGATTTAACTCACACACGCCCATCTTGTGAAGAATGCAATCTTATATGAAGCACACAAATGATCCTAGGTGTGGTGTTGATGTATATACCTTTGGACTATTATAGGAAATCAAAATGAAGAGTTTGAAGGCTTGTTTGTTTAAAAGGGTATGACTTAATTTTGTCACTATTTCCAAGCTAGATGAGCACCTATATAATATAGACTCAAGTGAGTCAAAGATATAGGGTGTTTCAGTCTCCCCCTTTGAAAATATGAGATGAAATCTCCTTTGAAACATCTAGGACTCGTAGGGATACAAAATAATATAAAAAACCTAGTCCTATACAAAAATTCTATCTACCCAATATCCTAGATAGAGAAAATTACATAACTCAGCTAGATACAGACCAATACCCTATCAAAATTCTGTTGGAAATGAAGGTAGTGATTCATGAAAATAATATGATCAAGATTTTTAGTTGATAATATAACAAGATTTCCAAGAGGACTCAAATTTCTCCCCCATTTTGTCTCAAATGGACAAAGGGTAAAGAAAACAAGTTTGAATAAATCATTGTTCTGCCATAACCATACCAATAGATTTGCGCAATGATTCAAATCGAAGAAAGTCTAATGGTTTAGTAAATAGGCCAGCTAATTGCAATTCAGTAGGTAGGTAATTAATTTCTAACTCCTTATATTCAACTAACTCGCGTATGAAATGATATCTGATTTTAATATATTTGGTACGAGAGTGTTGAAATGGATTTTTAAAAATATTAATCGCACTTTGATTTTCACAAAAGAGATGTAACTTATCTTCAGTTATACCATAATCTTTCAACATCTGTTTTAGCCAAAGTAATTAATCACAACAACTTCCTGTGGCAATATATTCGGATTCGGTAGTAGACAAGGAACTGCAGTTTTGTTTCTTACTACTCCATCCTATAATATTGGTGCCAATGTAGTAGCACGCTCCTGAATTACTCTTACTATCATCGATACGCCCGACCCAATCAACATCGGTGTAACCTACTATAGTAATAGAAGTGTCTTTAGTGTACCAAAGACCTAAGTTTAGAGTGCCTTCAATGTATTTGATAATTCTTTTAACGCATAATAGCCGACTTTATTTAGGATTATTTTGATATCAGGAACACACGCAAACAAAGTACATGATGTCAGTATGGGAGGTAGTAAGGTAAAGTAAGCTTTCTATCATACTACGATACAAGGTAGAATCAATAGATTTACTATTCTCATCTTTAGAAAGTTTGGCAGAAGTACTCATAGGAGTCTTAGCTTCTTTAGTTGTTTCTAAGCCAAACTTCTTGACAATCTCTAAAGCGAATTTAGATTACAATACAAATAATCCATCTGAATTTTGTTTAACTTTGAGCCCTAAGAAGAATTGTAACTCCCCAATAAGTGACATTCGAAATTCTTTGTGCATAATGTTCGAAAAGGTCTTAACTTCTAAAGGGGAGGTGGATCCAAAAATGACATTGTCAACATAAACATGGGCTATAGTAATATTATTGTCAAAATGTTTGACAAATAAGGTTTGAACATTACCTCCTCTCCTAAAATTGTTGTCTAAAAGAAAGGTGGATAGACGCTCATAACTAGATATAGGAGCTTGTTTTAACCCGTAAAGAGCTTTTTTGAGACGATAGACATAATTTGGATAGTGAGGGTCAATGAACTCTTTGGGTTGTTCCACGTAGGTCTCCTTAGTTGAAATTCCATTAAGTAAGGGTGACTTAACATCAATTTGATATAGTGTAAAGTGCAAATGATAAGCTATTGCAAAAAGTAAGAGAACAGATTCGAGGCGAGTGATAGGAGAAAAAATTTCCTCGAAATCTATTCCTTGAATCTGAGAGTAGCCTTGGGCAACTAATCTAGCTTTATTTCGAATAATCATCCCAAATTCATCTATTTTCTTTTTTAAAATCCAACGTGTGCAGATAACCCTTTTATTTTCAGACCTGTTCACAAGATACCATACATCATTAATGACAAATTGAAGAAGTTCCTCCTACATAGAACTTATTCACAAAGTGTCATTCAAGGCTTGATTTACAGTCTTTGGCTTAATAAGAGACACAAAGCATGCAAAATGAGCAATGTTATGATGTTGAGATCTTGTAAGAACAGGCTTAGTAGGATTACTAACAACACTATCTAAAGGATTATATTTGGAAACCCAGTTGGGTACTTTAGGGGTCTCAGTTGGTAAAGATTCAACTATTTATCGAGAGTCATAATTTAAAATATTTTCGAACTCATCCACAATAATTGGCTCTTTGGTCTTACTTTCTACATTAGTGTCAGTTACAACCACATTAATGAATTCCATCATGGTTTTGGTACGAAGATTGTAGACACGGTAGGCTCTACTATTTGGAGAATATCCTAAGAAAATGGTTTTATCACCTCTGATTTTGAATTTAGACAGATTTTCTCTGTCCTTATAGACATAACAGGTGCTACCAAAGGTTCTAAAGTATTTTTGGTTTGGTTTCTTCCCATAGCAAAGTTCATACGATGTTTTTTGGTACTTTTCCTTAAGTAGACTCAATTGATTATGTGACAAGCAGTACGAATGGATTCTACCCAAAAATATTTAGGGAGTTTTTTCGCATGAATCATCACACATGACATTTCTTGAAGAATGCAATTTTTACATTCAACAATTCCATTCTGTTGAGGTGTCTTAGGAGCACTAAATTCATGTTTGTAACCATTGTAGTCACAATATTCTATGACACCTGAATCTATGAAGTCTCCTCCTCTATCACTACGAATTCTATCTACTTGGGAGTCCTTTTCGTTTTCTATAAGAACTAATATTTTAAAAAACTTACGGATTGTTTATGATTTGTGTTTTTAAAAGGAAACCCAGGTAAATCGAGTCAAGTCATCAACCATAATAAGGATGTAACTGTTGCCACAAAGACTAGCAGTACGAGAAGGACCCATTAGGTCCATATGGATGAGTTCTAGAGGTTTAGAGGATAGAACTTCTTTAACTTTCTTGTGGGGAGCCTTAATAATTTTCCCTTCTTGACATGGACCACATACGATGTTTGAAATTTTTTTGATCTTAGGAAAACCTTTAACTATCTATTGGGTGCACAATTTACTAAGACTATCATAGTTAATGTGACCCAACCTATTATGCCATATCTTATTATCATCGATTAGGTCAATCTTACAAACCTGTGTACTTGGATTGACTGTGTAACAGTCATCTGGAGTATAAAGTCTTGTAATAATGCAATTACCTTTTTCATTTAAAATTTTGCAATTTTTCTTTGAAAAAGTGACTGTATGGTTTGACTCACAAAACTGTGATATATTTAGTAAATTGACTTTAAGAGCTTTCACCAAGAGAACAACTTCAAGAATGGGCAATCCTTCTTCATGGAGAGTTCCTTTACCAATGATCTGGGCTGATACACCATCTCCAGACAAGGCTTTTCCTCCGGAGAAGTTAGTTTTGTTTCAAAGTTTGGAATCATCCCCGGTCATATGTTTGGAACATCCAGAGTCTAAATACCATCCAGTTGTTGTGTGTTCATGTAACACCCCATATTTTTATTATATTAACTAATTATAAGATTAATTATTATTCTTGGATTAATTAAATTAAAAAGGTGAGAAATTAATTTGTTACTTAATTAATACGGATTAAAATAATTATTAACTAGCACGCCAAGGGTTAATACTTATTGATGAAAATTATGGTATATTACTGTGTGAATATGTAATATGTAATAATGAAATTTTATAAATTGTTGAGAGTGGGAAATATGACAGTTTGGTATATTAAGTCGGGACACGCGTGTGAGTCGTGTTGGGACTAATTTAATGGATTAAAGAAGCGAATTATTTTTAAGCAACCGTATGGTCAATTCGAGTGCGCCATTGAATCCATAAGGGTCGAGATAGTCAGAAAACTATATCGCGTATTCTATTTGGACTCCGAAATATTTTTAGGCCTAATCAGCACCCTGTAGGAGTATTTTGTCGTTGGAATTTTTGGGGAAACATTATGGACGAAAATTAAAGAAAATAAATAAGGTAAACATGTGGGAGAAATGGCCTGTCAGTTCCAAACCAACAAGAGAGAAAATAGAGAGACACATAGGAAGGAAGAAGGAGTCCATAGGTGTTCTTGGTTCATAACTCAAGGACTCACATCACAAATCCCACCAAAGCGCAGATAGAAAGACGTGGAACACGTCTATGGAAATTTCATCAACGGATCAGAACATCATAATCAAGGAAAATGTTTATTTCTTTCTTTCTTTAGCAAAAATTATGCTTATGTTGGACTAGGTAATTAACCCATAAATATGAAGATGAATATTGGTGAAAATTTGAGAGAATTGATCATAAATTAGGACTGATTTGAATAAAGTTTAATTCCCTCATGTAGATGGGATTATGTCCATGAAATTATGATAATTGTATGATTAAATCTGGGCTTAATTTGGAGTTTTGCATATAAATTTGAGAATTAGGGTTCTTGATACTTTAATTTTGGGATTTTGATTTTATTAATGATTATTGATGATTAAATGATGATATATTGTTGGAAATCATATATAAATGTTATGTAGCTGATGGGAATTGAATGATTGGTGTCTAGGTTGATTATTTTAGAGGTTTTAGGCTTAAAAATGGTGGAAAACAGAACAGTTAAGGGTGTAGAACATAACAGGTCGAGTGGGGGAGAAGAATGTTGAATCTCGTTCGAACAAGATTGAGCTTCATTCGAATGAAAAAGTTGATGTCGTTCGAACGACATCTGACCTCGTTCGAACGATAGGTCCAAAAATCTGAGAAATTTTCAGTTCAGTCCAAATTCAAGTTACATAGTTATTTTGAGCGAAGAAAAGTATCATTTGATGATTGTTAGTATAGTACATAATTGTTAAGGGAAATTCATAGAGTAATACCTTATATATTTTGGAAAAGTGAGTTAACCGTGGAAATTTCGAGAGGGAGAATAATCGAATTAATAATATTATATGTAGTAATGAGAGAATACTACGTATGGAAAATATATGTATGGGTTCGGTGAATACCTAACAGATTTTAATAGGATGTGAGAATGCCTATTTTATGATTGGATTTGTCTGTATAGCATACCTACGCTGCTTGCTATCAAGAGGAGGTTACACACAATGGACAGTCTTATCCTAGTGACCCACAAGGGGGATATTTGACTTGTTCCCAGAGCATATGAACTTGGATACGTGCTATCTGTTACAAAGGATAGTTTTGACGGTTGAATGGCAGGGTAGGTATGTGCGTGACCCATTTAGATGGTGAGTATGCTCACCTCCAATATTTGTGTTATGAGATTTATGGTTTGTGAGAGATGCTGAACCAATTTTCCTTTTTGCAGTGAGTGATGCACCAGGACATGATAGCAGAGTATGCATTATGCCAAGTGGTCTTAACCAAGGGGAGCATGATTAGTATATATATATATGTATAGGGATGATGTGATTATATGTGTATATATTTATGTGCTTGTGGATACTTTTACTTTGTGAAGCAAGTAGATACAGTAATAATAGTAATTGCTTTGCACCAAGTGCTATTAACCGGGGGGTGTAGATGTAGTATACATATATAGGGATGATGTGACTATATATATGAATAAACTTGGGAAAATTCTTTTGTGTGAAATTAGTAGATATATTAATAATGGGAAACAAAATAACCTTAGTTGGTAAAAGATTAACTGGTCGAATGGTGAATAATGATATTTAGTTATGAGGTTTAAAGAATTTCAATAACGTATTAAATGGGCAATAAAGATATACTACTAGTGATGTTGGTGATTGTATGGTGACTTAGAACTAGTTAGGCTGGGTAGCATAACTAATAGGGGGTAGATGTACGTTAGGCGTGCACAATAGATGAGAGGTGAGAATCTCATATGAGAGTTCGAAACTAACATGCACATAATACTTATTTCATTACAGTTTTAAATGGTTGATAAAACCAATATTTTTACAACTTATACATATATATACATATATCAGGCGCCCAGTCGCAGGGTTGCCTCCAGACTCAGACGCATGGATCATTTGGCGAGCTGCAGCTGTTGTGGAAGCTGTAGGTCATTGAGATTAGATGATTCTATTTTTTCATTCAGTTCTAGTTCAAAAGTTTCAGTTAGGGCATGTGTCTCCCGCTCCCAGTTTAGTTATTCAGAGGTTGTACTTTTCTTAATAGCATTTCTTCTATTCTTGGATTGATTTTTATTACACGTTTGGTTTAGGAATTTGAACTGGAATATTTTATCCAGTCTTATTTAATTCAGTAATTATTTTCTATTCGGTATTTATTTTACTATGGTGGAATACAAATAGTTTTTATGTTAATAATGAAAATTTATTAACGGATTATTTGGGTATAATTCAAATTAAATGTTTCGACACTTAGCTTAATTATTTATTAGGTGATTAATAAAATAAAATTATTTTCGACAGTGATGCTAAGAATGAAACAACTCGTCACTTCAGTTTAATTTAATAAAGGACTGATCACCCGGTATTTAATTAGGTGGGGTGTCACATGTGGTATCAGAGCATCAAGTTATAGTTTCCTTAGGATCTCTATGACTTTTCACGTTTCAGCGCAGCGTTCTTTGATGTAGAGGATTATTATAGGATTGTTGTATTCCCTTATGCAAGCATAGATGTGACTCATTATATGAAATCATGTGTGCTTCGAGCACCAAACATTATAGGACGACCAACGAGGTCTGTAAGAAGGACTGCAGGAGAAGAAACCTAGCAGAAGACATAGATTAATTTGGTAATGGTGGAAGAGACAAAAGTCACCATGAGCATTAGTTAAGAAAGTGATAATGGAATCATCACTCGGGAACAAAAGGTTTCCCCAGACACAGTCGTAGGTAACGATTAAGCAATTTCAGGACCACCTAGTATAGTCGACGAGGAGAAATCAGAAAGACTTTTTTGAAAAGCCATTTGTGATTATGCGGAGAAGGAAGAGATAAAGTGTAACAGGATATTCAAAGTGGAAAATACTAAGGGAATTGTGTCGAGTGGAGTGCACCGACAATCGAAATTAAAATTGGAGTTAAATTTGTAGCTCTTAGGAGCGATATAAAGTGATTAGAGTCAATCACCTTGTATAAAAAAGCATGTTTGAAATTCGAAGAGAAATTTGGGTACGATTTGACCGTGAGGTTTTTCATTCGATGTTATGACAGAGATGCAAGTGAAATTTTGAAACTTAGTATAGTGGGTAGGCTCGAGACCGATCGTGAGAGATAGGTTGAATTGCGTAATGAATTTTGTACCTGGAAAAGGGGGATCGTGTGTAGAATACGATGTTGGATGATAAATCCAGCTAAAATGACTGATGTTGATGTCATCAAGGTCCTACATTTGCAAGTTATTTCAGCACTTCCAGAAGAAGTGACCCAGGAGGGTTAGAGAATTTGGTCGAAAAGTAAAACTAAACTTAATGGTGCTAGTGAAACACCGCATGAGAGTATGCCCAATATGGAATTAATTTAGATAATTTCGATTAATTAACTTCATACAAAGTGATGATGAAGTCAATCAGGTCTGTAAAGGCCAACTATAGTTCCGAAAGGCCCGCATAGCTAAGGGACAATAGAAGAATAATTGGGAGCTAACACTTCCAGTCTAAGGGAAGGACATTCTAAAATGTCTAGTGGGACCAGTGACGGAAAAGGGCTCGTGAAGTTTTCCTATGTGTAGAGACTAGGACTATCAATGTTGAATGTGTCCACATTGAGAAGTATAA
Organism: Sambucus nigra; assembly: GCA_949130495.1. NCBI lineage: Eukaryota > Viridiplantae > Streptophyta > Magnoliopsida > Dipsacales > Adoxaceae > Sambucus > Sambucus nigra. Next base: position 500,232,584 of record OX422207.1, on the reverse strand, counting down.
TCGATAAGATTTGAGGATGGTAAACCATGTCAATTAGGCATAACAACTGGAGGAGTGATATTGTTAGAGGAGGAATTGGGTCAAGAGAATTGAGCTCAAGGAGTTACAACCTGAGAGTGTTGGGTCTAGACAGGACCAGCAGATTCCTTGCTAATAGTAGCATATCGTACTTCGGGTTGGTGGGGCCCGGGATGAAATAGGGTGGCAAGTAAGGCCATAATTAAGGTCTCGAGATTTAGGACAATGTTTCAGTAATGGGTGTGTAAGCCGCCGAACATAATAAATTTTCCCACAGTAAAGAGGGGGCAACTATGTGGTGGAATACTAGATGTATTAAAATTGCAGATACTCATGGTCGTGTTGGAAACTACGTGTTAGGATGCTATGACCAAACGAGCTTGATGAAGTTTTATTTCATCCTTGCGAGAAAAGGATTAAGTCAAGTGAATTGAGTGTATCACAATACATATATGAATTGTTAACACTGAAGTTCACCTACGAGTTGAGTTTAGTGGGTACGTTAGTTTTAACAGTCTGGTTATAAACATATTTATTATGGGTAATGGTGATTTTTGATGTCGCCCGTGAGTGATCCAGGTGGACCTAAAGGCATATTTCATTGCTATAATTTACTATTGCATTGAGTTAGCAAGGTAGAGCTTATTATGGTAGTGTGTAGTGATATTTACCGAATGTTTGAACGATAGTAGATTAAGTGAAAGACTATCATGCTGGATACTTCGGGGAGTAATATTAATTTGGTAAGGCGTCACCCAAAGTAGGGTTGGGCCTATATAACTATATAATAAAGTAGAAAATTTATGTATGTCATAAGATCAAAAGATGATGTCATGAGATGATTTTTTCTTCACTTCCTATTTTACCCTTAGAAATTTTGATTTCCCCCTCTTTTTCTTTCTATAATTTTACTCCTCTTTTGCTTTAATTCAAATAAAGGGGTATCTTAGTAAAACATCTACACTGCACACTCTCACCACAAACCCTCATATGGTCACCTCGCTACCCGCTCTCCCAATATTTTCATTGTAATCAAATTCGTCTGTGCACCTAATGTCTCTCTCTTATTTTCTCTTTTCAATTCTCCAGGAGAACAATGGAGGCTTGCCAACACCATTGTTATGTAACTGGTATATCTCTATTTTTCCCCTTATTATTATTCTTTTATATTTTATTTATTTTTCTTCCTCCGATGGAGGGTTTCGTCATTCTGTAAGAGTGTCAGTGGTGGTGGTGTGTGGGGTTGTTTGGTATTGATGGTTGTTATCCATTTAAAACAAATCTAATTGGTGGTGGTGGGTTTTGGGGCTGTAATAATAATGTGAAATGTTTGGTTGAATTGGATCGATTGGCCATACTGAGAAAAATCGGTGGTTAGGGTATCGGTGTTAGAATCCCAACTTATCCCGTGGATGAAGATCTTGCAGTCAGCTGGATCTGTGTCTGTAAGCTTTTGAAATTTCTGGACGAATTTGGGGTACTTGGAGACGACATCTTTCAGGAGAAGGAATAGTCGTTCCTTAGAGAATGCCTCTAAAAGCTTCTCAACTGGTTCTGCTTCTAATTCTTCTTCCTCTGGCTCTTCATCCTTCCCGTTTGATTCCGGGACAATTCATTTTGTTAGTTAAATTTTCCTCATTTGACTTTCTGTAGTTCTTTAATGTTTGTTTACCCATGAAGCGAAACACATTTGAATATTAGACTTGATTGTTAGGTGCTTAAGTTTCAATGTATGTTACGTTAGTTTTCAAAGATATTTTTCTTTTAGTTTATTATTTTGATCATTTTTTGGTTTAATCAAAGGGTGTAAGTTTATTGTTTTGATCATTCCTAACTACTGTGTTTCTTCCTATATATAGTTTCACAATCTTAATCTCCAAGATGGACTTTGCTTCATTCTTTTAGGGGTAATATCTTTGCAAGATAATGTAAATAAGTTTATGAGCCTCATTTTTAACTGTGTTACTTAGACCAATATTTTTATCTCTTAATTTTGTTTGTTTGTGGTAGATAATGTGAAATATGCTCTATGCCCCTAGGATTACTCTCTGAAATGACGGATATTTTTCTATTTGCTCCTTCATGTAGCATATTGACACTACATTGCTAGAACTTTAATAACTATCACGGATGAAGATGTTGATCTCATGCCTTTTGTACATGGAAATCATTTATAATTATGTTTTGTTTAGTTACAAAATGTTTATTCCAGAGAAATAAGTGACTTTTTTTTTATAGAACATATTCCAATGGAAGTTTTTTTAATGTAACGATTTTGGTTCTTTAAACATAGCTGTAAGAATATTAAGCATCCAATAATTTTTTTACTTTTATTTTAATTGCTTACTTGAATGCATGATTTTGTTTATACAATTTTGAGAACGGACTATTAGTACTGTTGTTGGATTATTTTTTATTTGTTAAACATGGTGGATAATCATATAAATAAAGAAAATTATTCCCATTTCTTAAAAATTATTTACAACTATTTTTGTTATGTAAAATATAGACATTGACATAAATCATAAATAACTAATGCTTTGAAAAGTTATCTTCCCGCCGTCAGGATAGGGAATCCATTACAAATACTGAGTATTGTTTTCACTCACATTGGGGGCAAGTGAGACTAATCATTTTTCGTTTGGACAAATGATAATTTATTTTAATTACAGACTATTAGTTTTTTTGTTGTGGTATTTTTATTTTCTAAATATGGTGGATAGTCCTTTAGAAAGGGGAAACATTGACTAATTTTTTTAATTATTTTTGTTATATAAAACAAATCGACTTAACTTATATATGACTTAATACTTTGGAAAATTTTCTTCATGCCTTCAGGCATCGACGATATGTGAAATTTTAATTGTTTCACGATTACGTACTTTCGAAATTTTTATCGTTTTGCGATTACCTACTTTCAAAATTTTTGTTATTTCGCGATTATGTACTTTGAGAATTTTCAACGTGCCTTCAGGCACGGGCATACCCTAGTATGTAGATTTGTATATATATATATATATATATATATATATATATATATATATATAAGCTTCATGATATCGTAGACTTTAGTAAGTTTGTTGTCCTTTTAAATGTAATTCCAGTGCATAGGTATTTAATTACTGATATGACTCTTTATACATTGTGTTCCTTATCGAGCAGCGAAATATAACTCGTCATATATATATATATATATATATATATATGTGTGTGTGTGTGTAGAGATGAAAACTCGGGATAGTGATAGTGCCATGATTCATTATATTTTTACAAACATAAGTAGACTTTTATGTCAACATACGGAGATTGTGGTAAGGTACATGTTATGGACTAGGGGCCTTACGGATCTCAACGATCGACAATGTTAGGTAGTAGTGTATCGGGAGGATTTTGCTTTGCGAGACATCACACGCATGAAACTAACGAACATCGGGAGTCGGAGAGAAGTTTGGATGATAGTACATGTGATTTGTACCTTATTAATTGTACATATATTACGATAGTCGAGAGTATATAATTCCACTATAATGTGAGAATATGTTTTATTTGTTCAAAAATGTGCAAGGCATAGGGTGTATGGGCGCCCTAGGTAATTGAATCTTAACTTTGTTTTCGTTTAGAACGTCTGAGATAAGGCAAATGAAGATAGATGTGGAGATATCAGGACTTGATTGTATGCTCACGAGAATGGTATTGTATTAGGCAATGGATTGCGATTTCCATGTGAATTCGACAACACTTACCCCGAGGAGTTGAAGTGTATTATGTAAGATTTGTTAGAGGCTTACGTCTCACGAGAAACTGATTCATTACAGGGAAGGACCTGCGACACGCGGTGAGGCAAAGTCACATGAATCACGGTTAGAGGAAAATTTGAGAGAAAATGTGATGTATCATGTTATAAATGACAGTGGTGGAGGGATTCAATGAAGAAAAATATTGCTAAATTCGTTTTGCAATGGGTCACCTATCCGTTGGAAAAGGGTGGACCACCCGAGACCGGTAGGGGTTTCTTTAATTATTACGGATTTCGAAGTAGGAATGGGAGAGTACTCCCAAGGGTTTTATCACGATGGGGGATACGATCCTATATGGGTGATAATGGATCGATTGACTAAAATAGCTCATGTTATGCCAGTAAAGACTAGTCATACTAAAGGACAATATGCACAAATCCTTATAATCGAGATAGTGAGGTTAGGTGGGGTACCACTTGACATAGAGTCCGACTAGGACAAGATCTTCATCTTTTGATTATGGAACGGTGTTCACGAGGGTTTGGATACCGAGTTGTGGTTGAGTAAGATCTATTGTCCCATACAAATGGGAAGAACAAGCAGACTAATATGATGATTGGGAAAATAAATTATATGTGTACCCTTGGATCTTAAGGGAGGACGAGAGTAGTCGCTTCCACAAGTTGAGTTTGTGTACAATAACTCATATAATTTAACTTTTGGGCATGGTTCCAGTCGAGATATGGCATGGTGAACCTTGTTATTCTCATGATCGTTGGTTAAAGGTGGGGGGAAACAAATCATATTGCGAATATTCGAGATGAGTTGATATCTATAATATATAAAGTGTGTAAAGTATATACAACGCCAATAATCTACGCGTGTGCGATCGTTGCGAGATGAGACCATGTGTATCTAAATAACGATTAATCTACTAAAGTGCAAATAGTAGAAGGATAGACAACGAATATATCTAAAATAAAGTTGAAGTAGTAAAACTTGAACAGTAAGACTTGGGCAAGAACCTACGTGACAGGGTAACCTGGAGTTTAGGACAAATATAAGTGGGGTGTTCATTATTATGGGTATTCGATAGCGTACCATATGGGTGGTACGAAGTATTCCACATGGGAGTGCAATACTGCGATGCACAACATATATTCAACACGTTTGTACCTGGTATACATTTTCCAAATTTCGGGACGAAATTCCATTGTAAGGGGGGAAGTATGTAACACCCCGTATTTTTATGATATTAAATAATTATGAGATTAATTATTATTGTTGGATTAATTAAATTAAAAAGGTGAGAAATTAATTTGTTAGTTAATTAATTCGGATTAAAATAATTATTAAATAGCATGCCAAGGGTTAATACTTATTGATGAAAATTATGGTATATTACTGCGTGAATATCTAATATGGAATTATGAAATTTTATAAATTATCGAGAGTGGGAAATACGACAGTTTGGTATATTAAGTCGGGACGCACGTGTGAGACATGTCGGGACTAATTCTATGGATTAAAGAAGTGAATTATTTTTAAGTAACTCGTATGGTCAATTCGAGTGCTTCATTGAATCCGGAAGGGTCGAGATAGTCCGAAACACTCTACTCGGGTATTCTATTTCGACTCCGGAATATTTTTAGACCTAATCGGCACCCCATAGGGGTATTTTTGTCCTTGGAATTTTTGGAGAAACATTATGGACGGAAATTAAAGAAAATAAATAAGGTAAACATGGGGGAGAAAGGGTCTGTCAGTTCCAAACCTACGAGAGAGAAAAGAGAGAGACATAGAGGAAGGAAGAAGGAGTCCATAGGTGTTCTTGGTGTAGAACTTAAGGACTCATATCACAAATCCCACCAAAGCGTAGATCAAAAGACGAGGAACATGTCTATGCCAATTTCATCAACGGATCAAAACATCATAATCGAGGAAAGTGTTTATTGCTTGCTTTCTTTAGAAATAATTGTGCTCATGTTACACTAGGCAATTACCCGATAAATATGAAGATAAATATTGGTAACAATTTAGGAGAATTGATCATAAATTAGGACTGATTTGAATAAAGTTTGATTCCCTCATGTAGATAGCATTATGTCCACGAGATTATGATAATTGTATGATTAAATCTGCGCTTAATTTGGAGTTTTACATATATATTTGAGAATTAGGGTTCTTGATACTTTAATTTGGGTATTTCGATTTTATGAGGGTTAAACTATTTCAATAACGTATTGTATGGGCGATACAGATATACTACTAGTGACGTAGGTGATGGTATGGTGACTTCGAACTAGTTAGACTGGGTAGCATAACTAATTGGGGGTACATGTACGTTAGGCGTGCACAATAGATGAGAGGTGAGAATCTCATGTGAGAGTTCGAAACTAACATGCACATAATACTTGCTTCATTACATTTTTAAATGCTTGCTAAAACAAATATTTTTACAACTCGGGCTCTGACCCGTTTCTTTCTATTCTCCTCTCTTTTGCTACACACACACACACACACACACACACACACACACACACATATTATTTATTAGGTGCCCAACCACATGGTTGCCTCCAGACTTAGACGCATGGATCATTTGGCGAGCTGCAGCTGTTGTGGAAGCTGTAGGTCATTGAGATTAGACACTTCTATTTTTCCATTATGTCCTAGTTTAGACGTTTCAGTTAGGGCATGTCTCCCCCGCTCCCAGTTTAGTTATTTCATAGGTTTTACTTTTGTTAGTAGCATTTCTTCTATTGTTGGATTGAGTAGTATTACACGTTTGGTCTGAGAATTTGAACTGGAATGTTTTATCCACTCTTATTTAATTCAGTAATTATTGTTTGTTCAGTATTTATTTTATTCTGGTGGAATGCAGATAGTTTTTATTTTAATAATGAATTATTTTTAATGGATTATTTGGGTATAATTCAAATTAAATGTTTTGACACTTAGCTTAATTATTTATTAGGCGATAAATAAAGTAAAATTGTTTTCGACAGTGATGCTAAGAATGAACCAACCGGTGACTTCGATTTCATTTAATAAAGGACTGATCACCCGATATTTAATTAGGCGGGGTGTCACAGTTCAGCTTCAAAAGCACTGATCACAATGTTGCATTTTAATTGGGGTAATAGATCATCTTTTCTGACCTAAATAGCTCTTATTTTCAATTTGCGCTTATTAGCTTGTATTTGATCAAACTTGCAAGCTTCGATCTTTTCTTTAAAATATATTTGCGCATATTTATTAGTATTATAATCAGTTTGAGGAATTGATTTGGAAAAGAATCTGGGATTCCTTCTTATTGATGGTCTTTTGTATTTGTCCTTCTCCTTCTATTACGATAGTTTGAATTCTTGTTTGGCTGTCGAGGAAGGACATAGTTGCTTCGGCTTCTTCTAGAATAGTTGAAGTTATGGTAAACATGAGAGTTATAGACATGATTACATAGATGTTTGGGATAGCAGCCATCAAGTGAATGTCCTTAGACATCAAAATAGGAGCACTAAAGATAACACGTAGAACTCATAACCTTAGGAAAATTATGATTCGAAGGCTTATCTAGGCTCTGAGCTCTAATCTTGTTCCTAGGTGGCACATGATGAAATGACGAATCATCTTGTCGAATAGGGGGATAGACATACTTAGCCTTGTGTTCAACATTATGCTTAGAGTTACTTAATTCACCAATTTCTAACTTCAGTTGTTTTTTACCAAACTCACTTTTCAAATTTTGAAAGCCTGGAGAAGTTTCGATAGGTCTTTTGCCACCAATCGCAAACTTTATTGTTTCAGAATTTTTAGTTTGGGTCTTAGATTTGGGAAAAAATCCTATTCCAGTTCTGTCATCAGAATTGGTTTTACTTTCAGCAACACAATCTTCAAAACATTTAGAATTATTTTAAAAGTTTGCAAATTTTTTTAAGACCGTGGATTTCTTTTCTTTTGTTTGTTCCAATTCTAACAACCTCCCTTTGTATATCTTTTGATAAGCACCCAAAACTGTACAATTTATACCCCAAATAGATGTGCTTTTATTGCTAATTCTCGACAATATGGGTCTTATGCGCTTAATTGTTCAATATGCATGCTTAATTGCAGTTGCGGTGTCAAAAGCTATATTTCCAAGCAATTTGCAGTTAAAATAGAGCTAAATTACCAATCCCCTAACCCTACCCTACCCTAACCTAGCCCGAACCTACACCAAAACTTATGTGTGTTTAGTTTGTGTCTTTTCATATTTTTTGAATTTTTAGTTTGAGTAATTTATTTTTAGGATTTATTTTAGATTTATTTAGAATTTTTTAGGTTTTATTTTCTATTCTTCTATTTTATTAGTATAACTTTATTTTATTTTGATTTTTGATTAGCTTTATTTTTATTAGGATTAGATTTTTTTAGGATTTCATTTATTATTTTTGTTTGATTTTACATTTATTTAGGATTTCAGTTTTAGTTTTATTAGGCTTTATTTTTATTTTTATTTTTATTTTTATTTTTATTTTTATTTTTATTTTTATTTTTATTTTTATTTTTATTTTTATTTTTATTTTTATTTTTATTTTTATTTTTATTTTTATTTCTTTCTAGCTTCATTTTTAATTGAGTCTTTAGTTTATTTTATTTAGAATAGGAATTTAATTTTCAGATTTTTAGTTTTATGATTTTTAATTTTTTTTAGTGTTATTTTTAGGGGTCACAAATTAAACACCCTAACATACACTTATCCTAAACCCAACAAATCTATTCTACACCCTAAACGACACCCATCTGCCCCTACACTCACACACACCTTATCACCCCTACCTTCTTCTACCTCCTAACCCTCTCTCTCCTCTCTCATCTCTCCAACCACCATTAACACCTCACACTCTCTCCTCAAACAATAAAACCATCCATCTACAGCCCCTTGCCCGATTTCAACTGCCCGCCGGACCTCTCCACACCAGTCCGCCGGCGGCACCTTCCACCATCTCGGTTGCAACCCCCTTTTCAATCAAACCCGGTCGCGACTCCCTCTCTCTCACCAACTAACCCGGCTACCCCTGCGGCCTCACTCTCCGGCGCGCCCTCAACCTCCATCGCCGATCGCGACCACCTGCGTCCGAACCTAACCCCACCAGGCCGGCAATGTCCAACCCGCCGGGATCCCTACCGGACGTCTTACTCTGGCGACGAACCCGCCCACCTCCGGCGGCATGACCATCCACCCGCGGCCAGAAACCTCCTACCTCAAACCTGGATCCGCTGCAAACCAAACCCGTCCAGAAATGCCACATACCCATCAACCCATTTCAAGCTACCCATATAACCTCAAACCCATTTCCAACTTTGAACCTCCACAAAGCAAGCCACGATCTGCCAAACAAAAACCAAATGCCAAACAAATGCCTACATGTGCATAATTAACCGTTTTTAACCCTTTTACTCAAATACCCCCAACTACCTATTTAACCCAACTTTCCATTATACCCTTGTAACAAATCAGTTTTTTATTCTCTCTACTACCATTTATACTCACACCTCACCATTTCCATGCACACTCAAAACAATTCCCAAAAATACCCCCATGCTCTATGTGCCTACTATAAATGAAGATGAAGATCCCATATGAAAAGAGAGCTTTTAGAGAGGAAATTCTAGAGAGAGAATTGTAGAGAAAAATACCATTTGTAAATAGTTTTATTTTATTCTTTTTATTTTTGTTAGATATTTGTGAGATTAAATATTGTAAGAGAGTTAATTGAGTGAATATTTAATTTCAAATCATTAGGATGCTCAATTGGAGGGATTGTATGCTTCAATTTGGAAGAATAGAGTTCAACTTTCTCAAAGAGATTTGGTTTTCTTGTTCTATTCCCTTTTATTTTATTCTATTAGCCTTTGATTGTTTAATTATCATGTTTAATATCATGTTAGCCTAAATCCCCTTTCAAGGGGTGGGGAAAACCCTTATTTGATGTTATTTTAGTTTAATTAGTTTGATTACTTGAAAAGTCCCTTTGAATGTTAATTTTGATCCCTCACCCTTAAATTTATGCCTCGAGAGAGGGTAAATGATTTTCGAGAGAAAATCAAAATTCTAGTTATAATACCCATTTTAGATTTGAACTAGAGATAGGGGTTTCTTAAGTGGGGTATTATAACTTGAATTTCAACTCTAAATTTATTATTTAAGATTGACATAAATTTTAATTGATCGATCCTAGCGGGTGATTAATTAAAAGGAGTGTGGATCTATCTTGTAGAGTTGTGGGGTGTTAAACTTAATTTTCTAAAAGGTTACTATTAAAATTACATTTGCAACGAGAGTTGATTTACAATTTTGATATTAATTTGGTAGAATTCAAATAATTAAATTAATTAGTTAGAATAGCTAAAATTTGTGGTGTAATCCCATTCCTTGATTGTTCTCACAATTATTTACCTCGCTTTATCTCTTATTTTAGTGTTAGACTTTATTTTCCATTTTAGTCACTTTCTAGTTAGTTATTTTCATCTTAGTTTAGTTTGGTTTAAATCATCACCTTACCCAATTATTTTAATATTTGAAAAAGCTAAAAAAAAGTAGAAAAGAAAAAAAGCACAAAAAGAAAATAAAGAGTGAACTTATAATTGAATTTGTTCCCTTTGCTTTACAACCTTGAAAGTGGATTGATACCCTTATTTACCGCTACACTTGAGATTGTATATTTTGTAGGTATTATAAGGTTTTGAATAACTTGGCTTTCTCCAACGACACACGAAAAGCAACGTTATCATCTTTTCCATAATTTCATTTGAGTCAGACATGTCTTTCAGTTTTTGTTCAAAATGTTTGGTCTCATTCTCATGAGTTAGACATTGAGTAGTGTACTCTTTTAGCATTCATTTTAATTGTCTGACTTAGGTTTTCTATCTTCTGGGTAAGATCCTTGACAATCTTTTCAAGCCTAGTGCTTTTCTCGAGAGTTTTTGGGTATAGTGTGTGAACATCAAGAAGGTCATCGTTTTCGGAGTCACTAAGTGTGCAGTGTTCCCTAGAGGTTCTATTTTAGGACCTACACACCCATTGACATCAATAATAAAGTGTTCCCTTTGACTCACACACATAGCGTTTGAATCATTATCAACATTCCTAAGCAATAAGGCAGATAAACTAGTAGGCATAGTATCAGTTAACATAGGATGATCAGATTCCTCATCATCAATGTAGATTATCTTAGCAAAGAATGACATACAAGGGTAAAAAAAGTTAGATGATTCAGGTTCATCATTTTCAGATTCACTTGAGTCATCCCAGGTCTTACATAGATCAAACCTATTATGTTTGTGAATTTTGTCTAAGTTAATAGCACAATCACTTGCCATGTGTCATAACTTTTCACATCTATAACATTCAACATTTCTAAGGTCTCTCTCATGTCTCTTGTGATTATCAGTCTGGTGTTTGTCTTGTCTTATCTCATGAGGCCTATTGTTAGATTGGTTCGGATAAGTAGGCTTGCCTTGTATTTTTGCTATTTTATTTCGAAAGTTCACAATTTTCATAAGGGAGTTTTGGGGAAAGGTCCTCATAATTCTTAGTGTATAAAAATGGGACACTCCAAATAATTTTATAAATTTAGTCCATGTACTAAAAACACCGTGAAAATGGTGAAAAATAGTGTCGTTGACGCGGATAAAAAAATGAACTCCTACTCTAAAGGGACCGTACAAATAAATGCTATTATACCACAGGGACTAGATTTATAAACTCGAAAAGCATTGTCTTAAAAATTCAAATATAGGAAAGAACATGACATTTACCTTAATTCTCTATTTTCTTAAACTATTTAGACATTAAGGCAATCTGATTATCCAAACTATCTAAATCAGAGTCCTCATCAGAGTCAAAGTCAATGTTAGGTATGCTAAGTTCAGGTGTGGTCAACTTAGATGGAAAAATAAGATTGGAGGAAAACTGTTTCTTTTGGAACTGGGTTAATTGTTTCTTAAATTCTAATTCCATTTCCACAGTTCTCAATTTTCTATTGAGGAGTTCAAGTGTGATATTTTGATCCTCCATCTCCTCAATTGCATATCTCTTATTATCATTTTTTGTGTAAGTGATCTTAGTATTTTAGATTCAATTTCCTTTCTATCATATACAATCCCATTAGCATGAAATTTGGTCACAATGTCTCTCACTCTAATATAAAAGTAATCAAATGACTCAGTCTCAGTCATAAACAACGAATTATACTGCTAGATTAACATTTTTGTTTTAGCAGCTTTAACTCTGGTGTCACCCTGATGTGTAGTCACTAGGGTGTCCCATGCTTCCTTAGAGGTAGAACATAATGATATCCTCTTATATTCGTGTTCATTGATAGACATGAATATGGATTTTTGCCTTTGTTATTGTTAAGGGAAGTCTGTTTATCTTCTTTAGTGAATTCACTTAGTAACTTTATAATTCTCACAGTACTTCCTTCAGCGGTTGGTTTAGTAGGAAAGGTGTAACCATTTTCAATAACTTCCCAGACATCATCTCCCAAAGTCCCTTAGATGAAAGCAACCATACTTACCTTCCAGTAAGGAAAATTAGTTCCATCAAAGAGAGGGGGACTCGACAGGTTACCTAGTCTATCAAATTTCTCTTCCATAATTTGTTTTGAGAAAAAATTTCAGAAACTTAAGATCTAAAGAATTTTGAAAAACCAAAGCTCTGATACCAATTGAAAAAGTACCACTTAAGTCATTTAATTCAAGATTAACCTATCTAAATGGCTCTGAATAGTTTGTTGAAGAAACTCTTCTCTTAAACCAAATTTCTTAACACAAGATGTGTAAAACAATATGAACGAGTTATTTAAGGTATAGGTTTACCAGTTTTGAAAACCAAAACTTATAAAGAAATTAAATCAACACAACCTCAAGAAAGGGATGAGAGGAAGAGGAAGAGGAAGAGGAAGAGGAAGAGGAAGAGGAAGAGGAAGTATACAAGTACAATTTTAACGTGGTAAAATCCCCACCCAATTGGGGAAACATCCATGGAGATCTCGACACCTCAAAAGTAAAAAATCCACTAAAATAGAGTAATAGGTTACAAACTATTTAACAATCAAGACACACAATCAGACCTAATTCTAAATTCAGAAATGTACTAACTCCTATGGATTTTCTGACTTCTCCCAAGTCTCTGATATTGTTGATGTTCTTTCAGCTTTGTAACTCCACTACTTTTAGCTTTACGTTGACTCAAAAGTCCAAGATCTCAATACCAACCCTTTTTAGTGTAGTAGTGTGAATGTGTAAGTGGTGATGTGCTCTAAATCACATGCATGCAACTCACACACACTTAATTACAGACATGATGCTAATAAAATTACAAACACATCACAAATATGTAAAGATTACCAAAATTAGTTTAATCAAAACTATTAGACTTTGGATGTTTCAATATATCCATAGATCAAGAGGGAATCCTGCTATAAACACGAGCCAAGATCCTAAACACTTTCTTATTTTGAAAATATACAAACTATTTCACAAAATGTGAAATATGTGAAAGTGTAAATCCCCACCAAGATCTTACACTAGATCTAAGTTTGAATGTTCAAAGAAACTGAAATAAAAAACGATTTTATTAGTTTTAGGGTTTAAAAACATAACAATTGAAAACACCCAACAAAAGTATAATTTCTCGAAATAAGAAATCAAAACTAAGAGGGATAAACATGAAATGAATCACAAAACCTCAATCTCAGTTTTTTATGAAAGAAAATGAGATCAAATTGTTGTGATTAGGTTGAAAAAGAGATTAAGGTCATAAAAGGAATGGAATTCACAACTCTCGAACTAACACACTTTTAGAAATATTTTTCTGGTGAGATTTGGCCGGAGTTTAGTTTAGGGTTTTATTTTTCTCTCTTCTCTCTCTCTCTCTCTCTCTCTCTCTCTCTTCGTTCTTTATTTTCTCTTAGAAATGAGGTGATAAGAAGATTGTAATCAAGACACATAAGGCACGTATTTATACTAAGACATGGAAGCCTCTGGAAAGTCAAATCAAATAAATGACACGGTTAAGTCTAAAGAGATCAAGGTAAATCTGATGGATACCATTGCACCCAAATTATAATGACTATGCTTGGTTTAAATGTAAACACAAGGATCGGGTAAGAATGCATGCAAGACATAAATTAAAATGATCCCAGGGTTCATAAACAAACACAGGTATATGAGGGCAAGAAAACACAAATCCATCTGTTGTGAGTCTAACACGTGTAAGGCTGAGATGGCATATAAAACGCGTGTTTTTGAACTTCCAGAAATAAAATTTGCACCCACATAATTATCAAGCGCATTTAGTTTCTACCAAAGAAAGTTTTGAACAGTTTAAAGCATTTATAAATCATCCCACAAACTTTGTAAAATCCAATTTTAAATTTCTAAAAATTGTTTGAAAAAATCTTAAAAATTATTTAAAATATCCCAAAAATTATGGAAAAATTATTTTAATGGGATTTAACTCTCTCACACACATAATACGAAGATTACAATCTCATATGCAACACATAAATGATCCTAAGTGTGGTGTTGGATTTTATACCTTTGGACTATTTGAAGAAATCAAAATGAAGAGTCTGAAGGCTTATTGGTTTAAAAGGGTATGACTCAATTTTGTTAGTATTTGGAAACTGGATGATCACCTATATAATATAGACTCAAGTGAGTAAAAAATATAGGGTGCTTCACTTCGTTGGAATGACTTGTTCGAATGACCTGCTCCGTATTCAAACGACTTCTGATTTCTAGTATATAAACTTTATCCCATAAAAATTCTGACTTGACAGGCATGAAGTCGAGGATGATGGTTAAATATCAATATCTGTATAATAAGGAGTAGAATAGTTGGCACTATTCCATAAGTTGATAACTTAATCAGGGGCTAGAATTAAACCAACAATGCAAGAATCCAAGGGTTAAAATTATTTTGTTGCTTTTTCCTCTTTTAACTCTTTATCATTTTGTTTCCCCCTCTTTTTTCTTCTATGAAAATGTTCCCGCTCTTTTACTTTAATTCAAAAAAGGGTAAATACGTAATACACACAAAATAAAATAGTATGACTCGCTCCTTTTCATTTTCCTCTTTCTCTCTCTCTCTCTCTCTCTCTCTCTCTCCGATCAGCGAAGTCACAACCTCACCTCTTTTAATTTTCTCTCTGATGCCCTTGTAACATCAAGATGAGGTAAATATCTAAGCTATGTCTTATTTCTCCTGCATTCATCTTACTTTGTTTTAGTTTAAGGGTTCGTTTTGTTGGTTTAGGGGTATCCCCGCACTCAGTTTCGTTTTTGTTTTGTTCTCTCCTTATTGGAGGCAACATAAATACACCTCATTTTTGTCTTCAAGATTAGTTTCCATTCGGACAAAACATTTGGAGATGATCGAGTTAGTTGGCTCAATCATGTGGCGTATACCCTGATTAAAGTTTCCCTGATCTAAAAATTAGTACCGAGACCTTGATTTTAGATTAGAACTTTGCCTTGATCTCTCCAAATGATGTTTACATCTTCACAAGTGATGATGCATTACTAATGACGTCCAAAATGAAAATCGCGTCACTAATGATGGGAGAAATCATTTGGAGAGAACTCGGACAAATCATTTACATTCCGACAAATCATTTGGAGATAATTGTGATTAATGCTGCCTTGATGCTGGACATTTAAGTGATGATGAGAAACACCTGATCAAAATTATCCTACCTCTTTCTTCCCCAACTAACTGTAATGAGAAACCCCTAATTTAAAAATCATTAATGATGCAATTTTTAGAGAAAACTTTGATATGGCTTTTAGGTACAGCCCTAGGCAGGGCCTGTTTTGATGTCAATGGGTAATTAGTACTTTCGTACATCCCATAATCTATGTTGTTTGTTGTTTGTTATACTATTGTATAAATTTCAACATCTTACTTTGTTTTGGCTGAACAAGTTGGAATGAATTTATAATTTTGGATTTTTTTGTTAGCTTGTCAGGTGCTTGATAAAATTTTCAAGTGAGTTTTTATTCTATTAGTTGTCAAATAAGACATTGCACATATATTTTACTGATCCAATATTTTTTTTTGGGTTTTGCATCATGCTATGTTTATTATAGAAAATGTGCTAGACTACTGAGATAAAAGAAGAGATGTAGAATTACATCATTCTCTCTCATGCGAACATGACTACCATTAGAAGACACATGATTCCATCAACATAGCGATGTGAAACATCGTTTTCATAACTGAAGACTCTCACTACCATTAGCAGTAATGTGTTCATATCTAATTAATTACTTTTATTTTTCATATCTACCCATATTCACGTGTACAATTTTTTTCTGCATTTTTCTCTTTTGGGGAATTTATTTTGATATTTATATTATCTAGGTGTTGTGGCTTCAATTATGTGGTGAACTTATAATTTTATATTATATAGTTATTTTATTTTACCGAAAAATGGAGGGTTCTTGGACAATCTGACACGATGGTTTGTGTGGTGTTGTCTAAGATGGGCTCTCTCAAAACTTAGTTAAGTTAAATATTATGAGAAATTTATATTTTCATAATTATAACTTGCGTGGTAGATGTTTGAAAAGGTGCGTAACTTAAATTATATTTTTCTTTTGTGATTTTTACATTAGTATTTTGTTCTTTAGGTAAAATATCAGTGTAATAGTTTTCTTTTTAGTTTCTTTTGAATCACTAGTGTTATCAGGACTACTTGCCTCTAATTTTTGTAGCAGACTGTTATTTAGGACTTTTTGTGTCAATGAAATAATATTAAATTACTCTGTTCCTTATTCATTGTTTCGAACAAATGGGGGAACAATGGTGCTTCTGAAGCCAAGTTAGAATTTACGTTTTAAATCAACTTCGAAAGGATTTATAAAGTTGGAATGTTCCTCATTTTGGCAATATTTGTGAGAAAGTTAGAATTTTCAGTGATGTTGTATGAGTTAATATAGTTAGTTATATTTTAATGTGTATAAATTAGAATTTATGTTTTAGTAGCCAGTCTCATGTATGTTTTTATTTTCTATTGGTCCTATTATATGTCAGTTCTAATTAATGAGGAGAAACTGTCACCTCCAAAGACAAAATGCCCCAAATAAAAATTAAAGACTTGAGAACCAAAAACCATCATGTTCATAAACGATTGTACTCGGTCGTAAATTATGGAAAACAAGAATTATATAATCGTTTGTAAATGATATCGACCTATGTGAATCCCTACATTAGGATAACATCATTTGGGACACTATTATATGAACGTTTTATATGGTAGTGAAGGAAATTCAACAGGGGTGTATTACCATGACATAAATAGAAAACTATTTTTTGCACATCCCTCATTCGCATATGATCTTTTGAGATTTGAGAAGATAGGGATAATGGGTTAAAATATCTTATGAGTAGGGTCAAAATAGGATTTTAATCATTGACAGTTTAGAAATAACTGATCACATACAGAAAGAATTTTGATACAAAACAAAAAGTAAGTGGCATGGGAGGCTACTAAATTTCATTATAGGATATAGGCCAAAATATCTACAAAATTATATACATGTATGCTAATATTGAGGGATGTATGCTATTGTTGAGGGGTGTATTTTGAGGTTAACTATGAGAATATATGTGAAGGAATGTATTCGTGTGTGATGTATGAGTGACGAGCATAATTAACTACTATTTAAGTTAAATTGCAACATAAAGTAATTAAACATGTTATAAAGTAAACATGTATTGGTGTTTGCCTCTTAATTTTGAGAATACTCAATAATTATTTATGCCTTTTGATTTTGATTAACTGATTTAAATTTTATGTTTCTGTTTGAAAGTTTGAGGAACTTAACAGCTCCTTTAATGAGGCTTGAAGAAGCTTTTCATGAGGCTTGGTTTTAGGTCAACTGAGAAAACAAATATAGTCAAAGGTAGATATGGGAATGTTTAAATATGATGATGGGGATGATGGGTAATGACCAAAAAGCAAAAGGATAATTCTTTAACTCTGGGATCGAGGCCATCAATGGGAACTATCTACCTCTCAAACTGTATATGCAAACTACTAACCACGCTAATTTGGGAACTATCTCTCTCTCAAACTGGATAGAAACAGAGGTATCGTTTTTATTCATTAATGTTGTATATTCGATTTGTGTATATGTGAGTATCTCACTATATTTATTTTTCCGCTTACATCTACTCTATTCAACCCACATCATAAAACTACCCATAGTCATCTATCCACACACCCCACCCCGCCCATTTAAAACTAAGATTGGGTTTTGCACTATCTTTCTAAGCGTAGGTAGATTTGGAGATTTGCATCACTGTTATTTTATTGTGAAGAATTTTGGATTATTTTATTTTTTTAGATGTGGGTTTTCTTGGTTGATGACACTGGAGGCAAATCATTAAGCTTTCATCAGTTAAAGCCACGGAAAAACTTTGTTGTTGGTTTAAACTTTGTTGACTATGGTTGAATCTATCGTTTGAAGATTTGTGTTTAGCTATTGATTTGAATATTTATTTCTCCCAATGAATTACGAAGTAGTGGCCCGTATTTTTAGTAATTGATTTGCTCAATTTTAATGACTTCTTATTCAGGTATATTGAACTAGAACTTGACCATTTCCTTATCATAAATTAGATACAGGATTGGACACCATTTTGGATGGAGGTATAGATGGAAGCTATTGTTTGTCACTTCTGAAGTACGATTATATAAACATGCATCATATTAGAACGTAAAATTTAACATATGTAAATATCCAGGTATGGATTTCAGTATCAGTCCTGATATAATGTTGAACTTAGAACTTGCAAGAAAGGTGATTGAAAAGAAAAAAGTTCTGATACCTGATATGCTGTACCTGATACCTGATATGCCGATACCCGATCAACAACATACCTGGTACTGATACTAAAATGGAACTCATATATGTTGTTTTCCCCTCCATATCCAAGTTTTACCTCATATACGAGATCCATTTTTTAGGCTTTAGTGTTGAGTCTTTTTTTCTCTTTTATTACTAGATTACTCAATTCGTGGGAATTCAGATAAGCTTTATATTCTGATTTGAAACTAAGTAATTCTATTTTAAGATCATTAATGATCTATTTTAAAATCACGAGAACATAGTTAGCCATCTTATTTAGATCCGTTAAGCAATACTATGATAGTATTGTAAAGATGTTTGCGTATATACGTATTATAATTTGAAGATGTTGCAATGTTTTAATCATTTTATTACGAGGAGCTTATGCAAAATGGTATTTTTACACTGGATTTGAATAAGTTGTTCTTGATCAACAAATTTCAATATATTTTTCTTTAAATTGCTAGATTATTCAATGCGTGGAAAATTCAGTATACTCTAAAATATGTTCTGAGTTTGAAATTAAGTCGTTGGATTTTAAGATCATTAGTGATATAATTTAAAATGACAAGTACACTGTTCTTATTTAGCACCCTTAAGGCAATACTAAGATATAATTGTGAAGATGTTCACATATATTCACATGTTTTAACACCTATACTAGCTGTTTGAACATTAATCTTTTAAGATTGTGCATATTACATAACTTTTAGGTTCTATTAATACTTTTCTTTGGGTTAACCATTACACCCTTAGGAGCTATATGGAGGTTTTGTAGCTGTTACATTTGGTTAGGTGCAATTTTAATCCCAGGTAACTGTTGCCTTTATTCTTATCAGACCTAGCCTTAGGTATTGATGTTGACCGATGATAATTACCCTTTGTATGTCTCCATTTCATGTTTTCATTATTTTTATCTCTAAAACTTTTGAAATTTTGTGTGTGTAGTACTATCCATATGGAAAAAGTTGTAAACTTCCTTACTATTATCTCCTTGCGTGGTCAAAGGAAAGAATAAAAAAATGAAGGGGGATTCATGTTTTGCACCAACATGTTTGGCACTCTCATTCCCGCATTAGAAACAATATTGACAATACCTCCGTTCACTGCTACCCATGATGGTGAAGTTTCAGGTGTTGAAAGAATTTTCTCGGTCTCAGTAGGTTCATTTGGTGAAGGATGGTGATAATACTGCAACGCGTGTTTTGCTGCATAAACTTAGTATTGTGCCTTGATATATCGGCTAAAACATATTTGTTTAGAGACGATCAGTTTATTCATCCCATCATTCAAAAAGTTGCGGCAACAACATAACATGCCCTTAGTACATCTTCTCCGTCCTTTTTGGGGTACATTAAATCTGATTTGGCAAAAAATTATACTTTTTTCTCAGTGTGATGTTCTTTATTTCTTATCGTGGCCCTAAATTTATGCTTTTTTCTTTTCATGTTGATGATTGTTCTAATATTTATAGTAAAATCAAAGTCAAGAACTAATTTTTGTGTTTCAAAATTTGTACAGAATGGGAAATAAACTGAGGAAGAAGTTAAGACAAAATGAGGAAGAATACATGGCATCAAAGATTTCAGATATGGAGAATGTTTTTTTGGAAGCTGTTGATTCTAAGTCAGATGTTCCCAACGGCTCCTTGCCACCACAGTTTGATGATGGTTTTGATGCAAGCCACTGAATTTGATTCTCCTCTATAGTTTATGGGTGAAACAAACCTGCTTTTAACGTTTCATGCTTCTGTTTAGTATATATTTAACTATATATTCATTTGATTTTTTTTCATAATGGTATAAATTGTGATAGTATTTCCTTGTTGGATTATTTTTTTAACAGGGTGAATAGTCCTATAAACAAAAGGAACTTTGCCCAAATTTTTTAAAAATATTGAGAAACCGAATAGGTCCGGTGTGTGATAATTGATTAAAAATAATTCGCAACATTCCAATCAACCCTTTTAGCACAAACAAACCCTAAACATGCAGCAGTTATGTGATTGAATAAGATGATAATCTAAGCAAGAACATTCAAACACATGAAATTAAGGAAAAATCCCCCACGGGGGCAAAACCATTTGTATATCACTATAATTTGTAAGAGAAACGACTTACAATCGGATTACACTGAAATACAAGTTGACTAAGAATTACCCTCGGGTATCGGATTCTGTAGTCGCGGCTGGAGATATCCCTTTCCAGTAGGGCAACTTTGAAGAAGAGAAACGGCTTCTCCATAAGTTTGTCGGCTGGAATTTTCCCTTTCCAGGAGGGCTGCAATGAAGAAGAGAACGACTTCTCCACAAGGTTTGAACAAAACTCGGTGTGTGATAATTGATTAAAAATAATTCGCAAGATTCCAATCAACCCTTTTAGCACAAACAAACCCTAAACATGCAGCAGTTATGTGATTGAATAAGATGATAATCTAAGCAAGAACATTCAAACACATGCAATTAAGGAAAAATCCCCCACGGGGGCAAAACCATTTGTATATCACTATAATTTGTAAGAGAAACGGCTTACAATCGGATTACACTGAAATACAAGTTGACTAAGAATTACCCTCGGGTATTGGATTCTGTAGTCGCGGCTGGAGATATCCCTTTCCAGTAGGGCAACTTTGAAGAAGAGAAACGACTTCTCGACAAGTTTGTCGGCTGAAATTTTCCCTTTCTAGGAGGGCTGCAATGAAGAAGAGAACGGCTTCTCCACAAGGTTTGAACAAAACTCAAGGTTGTGTTCTTGGGTTACAAACTGATTCACAAAGGATTGGAAAAGTTGTGTGAATCAAACATGAGTTGGGGAACTCAAAAAGGTGAAGACTTGTAGAATAAGGACTCTAAATTTCATCTTGAAAAGTCTTGGAAAACATCTCTCCCGAAGTTGGTATAAATAGGGGAACAAAGGAGGTGTTTAAAAAATCTGGGACTGCTCGTAATTATCCCAGGCGGACCGATCCGAGTCCTAGGCGGATCGGTCCGACCTTGGACCGGTTCTTTTAAAATTCTGCTCCATCGATTCGCATTCGGTCCGGGGAATACTGGCCTCATTTTGCAGGACGGACCGGTCCGTGCCTGGGCGGATCGGTCTGCTGGCAGATCGGTTCCTTTTTATATGGGGCGGACCGGTCCGGCTTCTGTAAATCCTGATTCCTTCTTGGAATTTGCTCCATCTTAAAAGGGCCATAACTTCTTCACCGTAGCTTGGATTGAGGTGCCGTTTCTTCCAGTATCTTTGCTGCGGCAAGCTTTTCAACTTTCCAGTTTACCTATTCTCCAGTAGGTGGATGTACAATTACCCAATTGACCTTGAACATCCATATCATGCCATATTTCACTGTTTTGAATTCTCTTCCGTACCACTTGCATTTAGTCCCTAAAATCATGGAACTTGAAGTCGTTGGGGCCGATGTAGGACACATGATGGAGGTGCAGGATGCTTGATTCCCGGAATTCGGATTGGGGCCGTCACATGTGATCGAGCAGAGACGTGCCAAATGTAACGGCGTACGACATACAAAACATTACGATAACGGACATGATAAAAATGTCCTTACAAATCTCCCCCTATGTCTATGCCGGTACATACATAATAACCAACATCCGAATTATCAAATAACAAAATTGCCTATACAAATCTACCCTTCCATGAACCCAAAACTGGAAAGATACAAATGAATAAGTCTTCATCGTTTGTTCTTCAAATCTTCAGGAATCTGAAATCTTTTATCATCAGGGTGTGCAATTCAGAGATCATCAATGTAGTACCTACACACATGAGATAAAGAAAAATACCAAGTGACGTATCGAGTTTAAAATGAGATAAACATAGATACCAATATATGATAAGCACAAGTCAAATCTCAAAACTCCCCCCAAATTCAAACTCCCCCAAAATAAGATAATTCTTTCTCCCCCTTTTTATGATGTCCCCAAATAGACAAATAAGAAGAATGAATCAAACAAGCAAAATCGGGGTGTCACGGTATTCAAAACGTGCTCATGCAAGGATCAATCAAATGGAAAGCGTGCTCATGCAAGGAGATGCAAAAAAAATCTTCGCAAACTATTTTTGATTTTTCAAATTTTTCATACAAAGATAAAAAATAGATACCATTTGAAAAAAAAATGCTACAAAAATCACACCATGGATTTAGACTCAAACAACCAAGTCATGGAAACGGAATGAATGGGTGTGAACACATTCGATAGGTAAATCAACTCAATCAATCATATGTGCACGATGCATATGTGTACCCCTAACAAATGAGCATCAAAAGTATCCTTAGGTGTAAAAATTTGTTGAATTTAAATGACATCGTCTTATACAAATCAACAAATCAAAGTGATTTCCACACGCATAACGTCCAAAACTATAAAGCGCATTTTCAATCAATTCAAGGACGTGCAAACCCGTTTTAAATTCTCCAACCAAAATCCCTCATATATATATTCTTTTAGAGGTAATCTAAATTCTCAAACTTTGGAGAATTGGTGCAAAAACCTAAATGGCCCATATTTGGCATGAATATTTTTTTTTTATTGCCTTTCAATTTTTTCGGGCTCTTTTAAACCTCTTTGGACCCCGGATAATAAAATTCCTCCATTTTTTTAGGTCCTTTGGAATGGTGGCTTTTGCGCAAAGAAGAGATAATTACCTTTCGCAGCCCCTCCCCTTTCTTAAACAAAGCACACAATCTCACAAAACGGTTTTTATATGCACAATTTCCTTATAAAAAATTATCGCGCTTGGTTCGTTTTAAGGACAGGATTGAAGTGAGAACACCCAACCAACATGTGATAAGACAAGCAAAATAATCAAACAAATCCGTGCAAGTGTGCATTAAAGGAAACATGAGTCAAACATGTAGGAAGTAACATTTAATTACATCTTAATGACTCCAAACATTATAAAGCACATGGATGAATTGACCTATTGTCTCAAAACACTATCAAATAGTCACATGAAAAAAAATGGAATGATGTTGTGACTTGGTCATCCAAAGTGTTCATCCATAGACGGTGCAACCAAAAAAATCTTTTTGGATTTTTCAAAATTTTATCAAAATAAAATCTTTTTGTATTTTTCAAAAATTTTATGAAAAACAAAAATTTATACAAAAAGTACAAGTCATCACACTAGCAAAAAAAATATATCATGAAACCATAACTAGTGTATGACAAACATGCAAACACAATCAACCAAAGGATTTCACATGGGGTGAATCACGTGCAAGCAAACGGGAATCGTGGACACATAAACCATAAGCCTTTAAATCCGATTTCCTAACCCAAATAGATGTGTAACGGAGTGTGGGGGTTTTGGGAATCGAATTTATTCTTTCATTAACCTTCCTAGGTTCATTTAAAAGCTTGTAACAAAATCGCCTAAGATGACCTTGCCTACCGCAATGTGTGCAAGTGTAAACCTGGCGGTGTATGTTACCTAAAGGTGGCCCTCTCCTCAAATTCCTAGGTGATGCTCTCATCAATTTCCTAGGTGGCACTCTCTGAATTTGCCTAGGTGGATCTCTCCTAATGATCCTAGGAGGCACTCTCACGATGTTCCTAGGGGGATCTTTCCTAACAACCTTAGGTGCCTCTTTCTTAACAATCCTAGGAGGCTCTCTCACACGTGTGGGAATGGGTTCAACATATTTTTCAAGACCAATCCCACCCCTATCCGTTTTGATCTCGACTGTGCCTAAAATCTTATCAAGTTTTTCAGACCTAGACTCCAAATCAAATTTCACCTTACTTGAATCTTTCAATTTCGCCTCAAGATCACCTATCCTAGATTCAAGTACTCATCTAGAATCCTCATACTCTAAAAGCTCCTTTTTCATAGTCTCCATAAACCCTCTAAGACTATCTCTCTCACCCTCGACGTACTCAATCTTCTCTTTCAAAATTTTCGCATGTGCCTTAAGTTCTTTGACTAGAAAATCATTATTTTTTATGGCACATTATTTCAATTGAGCTTCAAGTTTCAAGTTTGCCTTTTTTGTCTTTAAACATTCAAAATACAAATTATTGTAGGTAACTTGCAACTCACTCAATTCTTCTTCTTCCTCCTCACTCTTTTCACCCTCACTCTCATCACTAATCACACGGATGGGAAACTCTTGCCTAGAAGCATAAAAGACTTCTTCTTCCGAATCACTATCACTAAGGGTAGAAACATGAGAAATCGGTTTACTCAATTTCTTCTTTAAATTTGTGGTACACTCATGTAACGTGTGACCAACACCCTCACAACAAGGACACCTCTCAGATTCGTTTTGAACAGAAGATTTAAAACAAGAGTTTGTGTGAATTTTCCAATTAAATTTTTCAAAAATTTGACATTGAAGATCATCAAAACCATCAAAATCCATTGAAAAATTGCGAATATTCACAAAACTGATTTTAAAAAAAAAAAATCAATATCACACGATTTTGCGGAAAATAGGAATACGCAATAAATTAGCGTAACCCGCTCTGATACCAATTTGAGAAATCGAATAGGTCCGGTGTGTGATAATTGATTAAAAATAATTCGCAAGATTCCAATCAACCCTTTTAGCACAAACAAACCCTAAACGTGCAGCAGTTATGTGATTGAATAAGATGATAATCTAAGCAAGAACATTCAAACACATGCAATTAAGGAAAAATCCCCCACGGGGGCAAAACCATTTGTATATCACTATAATTTGTAAGAGAAACGGCTTACAATCGGATTACACTGAAATACAAGTTGACTAAGAATTACCCTCGGGTATCGGATTCTGTAGTCGCGGCTGGAGATATCCCTTTCCAGTAGGGAAACTTTGAAGAAGAGAAACGGCTTCTCCACAAGTTTGTCGGCTGGAATTTTCCCTTTCCAGGAGGGCTGCAATGAAGAAGAGAACGGATTCTCCACAAGGTTTGAACAAAACTCAAGGTTGTGTTCTTGGGTTACAAACTGATTCACAAAGGATTGGAAAAGTTGTGTGAATCAAACATGAGTTGGGGAACTCAAAAAGGTGAAGACTTGTAGAATAAGGACTCTAAATTTCGTCTTGAAAAGTCTTGGAAAACATCTCTCCCGAAGTTGGTATAAATAGGGGAACAAAGGTGGTGTTTAAAAAATCTGGGACTGCTCGTAATTATCCCAGGCGGACCGGTCCGGGTCCTAGGTGGATCGGTCCGACCTCGGACCGGTTCTTTTAAAATTCTTCTCCATTGGTTCGCATTCGGTCCGGGGAATACTGGCCTCATTTTGCAGGGCGGACCGATCCGTGCCTGGTCGGTTCGGTTCCTTTTTATTTGGGGCGGACCGGTCCGGCTTCTGTAAATCCTGATTCCTTCTTGGAATTTGCTCCATCTTCAAAGGGCCATAACTTCTTCACCGTAGCTTGGATTGAGGTGCCGTTTCTTCCAGTATCTTTGTTGCGGCAATCTCTTCAACTTTATAGTTGACCTATTCTCCAGTCGGTGGTGTACAATTACCCAATTGCCCTTGAACATCCATATCGTGCCATATTTCACTATTTTGACTTCTCTTCCGTACCACTTGCATTTAGTCCCTAAAATCATGGAACTTGAAGTCGTTGGGGCCGATATAGGACACATGATGGAGGTGCAGGATGCTTGATTCCTGGAATTCGGATTGGGGCCGTCACATGTGATCGAGCAGAGACGTGACAAATGTAACGGCGTACGACATACAAAACATTACGATAACGAACATGATAAAAATGTCCTTACAAATATTTACCCTTTTGTGTTGTAAACAAAATTTTTGTATTGTTGTGAAGTTTCATAATGGTATAACTATGATCGTTATGATGTTTATCTGAGGTCCAAGAAGGACTGTTAGTGTTGTAGATTTTTTTAATTTCTTAACAAGGTGGATAAACAAGGGAAAATTTGTCCAAATTTTATAAATTGTTTTCACATTGGTGTTGTAATACAAATGGACTTGAATTATTTACATATTTCAATTTTTGGAAAAAAATTTTCGTGCCTCTTTTAGTTCATTCATAAATACAAATTTACATGGAAAGAGATAAAATCTAGGGCACAGTTATTAAAATACCATTCATTAAATGAGTTGAAATGAACTTTAACATATCATCACAATTATTATTCAATTTGAATAAAATTCACCCTTTGATACAATATGATTTTATTGGGTTGTAATGCACGCTGGGTGAAGGTTAGGAAATGAATGGGATATTTATGTATTCAAAGTGTTAGAGGATGACCCTTGGGATAAATGGAATGTGGGAATTTTAGAAATCTAATATAAAATCCATACAAATAAATGAATATAACATTGGATTATGACTTTCATTAATTTATCAAATAACTTAAGGATTCTTACTTTTTCAAATCCGTTTCTTTTTCTTCTTTTCTTTCCTTTTCCTTTTTCTTTTGTTTATCATTTCCTTTATTCTCCTGAGAATGAAAGCCAAATCATATAATTAATTGAAACCACAAAATAAAAAAACATCATTACTCCCCAAGTATCGTTCCAAACAAAAGTATGGCAGGTGTATATATGGTACTAAAATGGAATGTGGAGTTAGTTATGGGACTCTGGGTTATGAAACGAATTGCTATACAAAGGATCAAGGGGATTTGACTAGGGAAAAATATATAAGATGAGGTCAATGTCAATATGGGTGTAATAACAAGGAAGACCTATGATATTTTCCTAAGGTTTACGTGGTTCTCAAATTAAAATGATGTTGAAAATATGCTTAATTAAGACATTTTAAAATGAACTCAATTAATACAAGATCAAAGAATGAATAACTATATTAACAACAACTTTAACTTTTTCAAGAAGGAAAGAGTAACATATACACACTAAAAAATGAAGAAAAGTTCATCGCTCACTTGATATAAAGTATGCAAAATGCAACAAAAGTTTAGTGAGTCATAAAAGACTTGAACAAAATAATTTTCAAGAAAAGTACATGTGCAAAGATCAATTCATGAAGTTTTCCAAATATCATTCATTTGAAGACTAAAGTCTAATAACTTTTCAAATTGATAACATAAACGTTGAATTATATATTTGATCAAATAATTATTTAAATAATCATCGGAAACAAAAGCAAACATCCCAATAAAGTACAAAAAAGAAATAAAATATTTTTGAAAATTTTCAATTTTTTACAACAAAACAATGCTTGGAAAGAACATGTATTGAAATCAAAGAAACTATCAAACAATGCGAAGCATGTCCCATATGCCTTACTTAAACATTAAATTGTCCTCGATGTTAATCAAGAACACAAGTTAAAGAGTGGAAGAGGAAGAAACCACCTAAAATTGATTTATCCCAAGATAGATAATGTCTATAACTAATTATAGTAAAAAAAACATTATAAAACAAACAATAACTATGTAATACCCCGTGACTTTGGGACTGAGAAATTAAATTTTTGAGAGAAATAAAATTTATTTAAATTGGGGAATTTTAAAATTTGGAAAGTGAGGTCCAAAAATTGAGGACATTATAAAGTATTCCGGATGATGATTCTGAGTGCGCCATTGGTTCCGGATGGGTCGAGATAGTCGAAATGACTGTCCTTGGGTTTTATTTGTGTTCCAAAATATTTTTAAGTCAGTTTGACTCGAATTGGAGTAAACGAGTCATTTAAAGTGTGTATTACCATTTAAAACTAGGACTTATGTTTTAAAAGCTTAAGAGGCTTACGAAATCAGCCTATCTCATTTGTGAGAAAGAGAGAGAGATAGAAAGGCCCTAGAGAAAGAGAAAGAAAGAGAGAAAGAAGAAGAAAGGAAGAAAGAGAGAGAGAGGAAAAATCTTGGAGATTTTTTGCCCGTATGCGATTTCGGGGACGATTCAACCTCTACAATTTTGAGGCAAGTGTTTAATCTTACTAAATAATTCATTTGTGTATTTTATTTCATAATTTATGGAAAAAAGAATTGGATCCTTGAGTTATATGTCAAAAACCTAGATTTTTCGGACTAAAATTGAATTTGATGTTTACACATGGGATTGATTATATATAAATTGGTGGGATGAGATGTAGGATGAGTCTTGATGTTAGGAACATGTATGGGTTGTAAATTTGTGGTTAGAAAAAGAAATAATTAGTTTTTGGAGAGTTTGGTTTTGCTCAAAAATGGAAAAAGGGCCAAGACATCTGGTATGGTCGATCGACTGCGCCTGAAGGGAAAAGCTTACTGCATTCTTTGTAGAACAAAATTTAGAACCGCGGTCGACCGGGGGTCTGGGACCAATCGATCGGTCCTCTATTTTTATCCCAAGAATGGGATTTTCTTTTACCCCTTTCCTTTTGGGTTTTATTCTTAGGGGCCTTCTTAATGGACTTATTATGGAGGGTTATGATATTATATTAAGGGATTTGTGCCTTAGGATGAATCGGGGTTTTCGTACTTATGTTAGAAATGAATTATTAGAGTATGACGCCTCTTTTAGTAGGGAAAATATTGTGGGACTTAAAGATAGTTGGATGACATTAACGAAATTGTGGTGGGCTATCATGAAATAGCTATAAGTTGTAGAGATAGCCTCTTTTTGCTTATGTGAAATTAATAATAGATATTCCGAGGCATGATGGGGTGATAAGAAATGAATTGGGATTGAGCTTGTAGATTACCGACTGATAGGTTATGTTTATACTTATAGCCGGAATGATTATCGTATACTGGTGTTCGTCTAGTTATAGATGGTATGGTTATGATGATGGATATGTACGTTCGATGTTAAGTGTTCATAAGAGGAATTGAACCGTAGGCAAAATTGAGAATGATTGAACTGTACTACCAACTAGCATAGGTTGTGATGTGATGTTCGTCGGGATAGGTACTGAATATCTATGTGTGATTAATAATGGGGATTCCAATAATTGATGGGATCATGGAATGAATTTAGGATTGAGCTTGAGGTTTGTAGACTATTAGTTATGTGCAAACTTATAGTTGGGATTATTATTAGATATATCGAAGAGTATTTACATATGAATGGGATGTGTAGTGATTGTTACCTACATTAGACTTTGGGTTGATAACCTTAATGTTGGATATATTGGAAGAGGATTAATATGCTTCAAGGTAATACGCTTGGAACGACGGCTAGTATATTGAGGATTATGTACACTTATAGCCGAGCTTATAAATTTCATACATACGGACGAGAGATGGTATGTATGTATATATATATATATATATATATATATATATATATATATATATATATATATATGTATAGATATGTATATATGTGTGTACTTATGGCGTGAATATCTATACCGTGTGTGATGGTTTGATTATATGATGGGATCATATGGATGTATATATATAGTGTGAATGATATATATATTTAATGTGTGAAGCATACCCGGCACATGCTATCATGGGAAGTTACACGATGAGGGTGAGCCCCTGGATTGAGGAGCAGGGTGTGGATATTACCCAGGTCATAGTCGTCCATTATTATTTGTGTGATTTTATATTTTGGGGGGTGAGAAGTCTTGGATATGAGTCGTTCTCACTTGCCGGTTAGGAACTATGCCCACTTCCCATACGTTATGATTGATTTTGTCTCCATGACGGTGTGATAATGGTCCGATAGGTGGTGACCCCGGGAGAAAGTGTGTAATTCGTTGAAGATGATAGCATGATGCAGTATTTTGGTATCCTATAACCGTTTATGTTATGTGTATTGAAAAGTGTACATTATGTGTGTTATGTATACGTGGTTATAGGAATGAATGACTGCTTATATATATTTAGAGTAAATATAAATTTATATATCCTATAGGTGAAGATGATATCGAGTTTCTATAACGTACATCTTGGGTAATTTGGTGTACTAGTTTATTAGAGTCGAAAGATCGTACTTAGAGACAATTGCGGTTATATCGACCTCAAAGAGATTAGATAGAGATTCTATTAATGATCTTAGATATAATACTCATTATTTAAGTAGTTGCAGTGGTATGATATATGTAGATGACCTGATGGATCCCTATGATCGACATTGTCAAGGAGTAGTGTATTGGGGGGGTTCCTTGTTTGGATTTCTCTTTGCAAGACTCCTCACGCACGAAACGTAGTGCAATGTTGAGAGTAGAGAGAAGTTTTGTCCTGTGTACTTTTATATATGTTATTTAGAGAATAAACTCTTATATTGAAGCTTAATGTTAATGTGGGACGTATCAAGACTTATAAATGGGTTTAAGTTAATAAATTGGAACCACTAGAGACTAGTAAGGATTATATGTGTGGGTATATATTTAGGTGTGATTAGAATGGAAAGGATTTTTGGGTCACATTACGATGGAAGGTCATGCAGGTATGGGAAGTGCCTATTGTAAGTTAGGTTGTCCTTTTATGGGTGGGGTAACTTAATTAAGGTTCCAGGACACGCCGAGGTGCGCGCTGTAGATGAGAGGTGAGTTTGGGGGTTCCACGAGAGTGCGACTCCACTTTAATTATGAAAGAGTGCATTTATATTTATTGTGCACGAGTATCACACTTGCTAAACATTTTTACACCTCGGGCTCTGACCCGTTTATATTTCTCTTCGCTATATATATATACTGTTTACCACATGTGTCCTACCGCATGGATACCAGATGCTTTTCTATCCAGAGTCTTAGGAGCCGTAGTAGTTGCGGACTGTGGCAGGATTTATATTGTAGTCGCTTCCTACTTCTTTGTAAATCTAGATATGATTCATTTGTATATCGGGTTTATACCCAAGGGTTATATGTAGCTGTTTATATTTCTTCCTTATGGTTGTTGTAGTGTATGTGACCCGATAGCTTGTTCGGGTATATTTCCTTTTTGTGTACTCATTTTATTTTAATTCTAACACTTTCTTTTATCATGGTACTTGTGTGCATTCTACCCTTTTTAGTAGTTCTATATTGTTGGGTTGATATCCATTGCATGTTTTTTTTTAAAAAAAATTTGTCATCCGCTTTTATAGTTCGGGTAGTTAGCCTTATCTATTTTAGGATTGTGTGTTGATGCTGAGAATGATTCATCTGATAATCCTAATTAAATGTAGTATAGGGCTGGCCACCCATTATTATTTTAAGCGGGGTGTCAGAGATGGTATCAGAGCAATAGGTTCTAGTGTCTTTAGGATCTGTGCGGGTTTTCTGCGTTCTTCCGTAAGTGTTCTTGATGTAGAGCCCTACTATTAGAATTGTTGTGTTCACTACGTTTACCTTCTTCTGCGAGGTGTACTCACTTGAACGACGTTTTGAGGTAGTTGCTCTCGTCTCAGACGTCGCCGATAATAAGTCGTTCAGGAAGGGGCAAGATGAGACATGTAATACACACAATAGATTTTGGGTACGCTTTGGCTGGAGGTGTTTTCTTTCCGCGTCTCAGGTGGAGATACGGAGGAGATTTCTAGCGGTGATTTAAGGTGATTTGATGGTGGTCGAGGAAGAAGAAGAATTGACTCGAATGGAGAATTCGATGATCGATAAGTTAAGTGATGAGGATAAGAAAATTGTGAAGTCCTTCGGAGGTTTAGATTGAGGAATTAGTTAATATTTGTTAGGAAACCTGGTGTTATGGACTTTTACCGATGAAAGGTATGTGGCGTTGTCCCATTTTTAGGAGTATCGTCTTCCTTTGAGAAAGGAGTAAGAAACTTGGGGACTCTGGTTCATTGAGTAGTATTGAAGAAGTTGATACCAGCGGATCAAGATCATCGCCACATTAGGGTATTATGCTGGATTGTTAGGGGTCACAATAGCACCATGTCCTTCAGGACGGTTAGGAAGGATTTTCCAGAAGATGTTTTTCTTATGCGGAAATAGTCTTTAGGAAGAAAGATTGTCCTAGGAGAAGTAGATGACTTTGAACAGGGATTCGTGGATGAAGTAAAATAATTGTATTATGGAATTATAAGGTAGAGTACCTTTCTTTGGGTTTAGGTCATGCTTTATGTGGTATTAGGAGCGTCGCATGTACGGTATGATGAGGAATTAGCCACCCTAACCATAATGTGTGTAGGATTTTTCCCCGAGGGAAGGAGAGAGTAAGTGTGGCTTTTGTATGGCATCTTTTAGGATAATAGATTATTTCACAATGAGCTAGTAGAGAGCTGTGCTATTGATTTCTGGAGGTGCAAATTGTTAAGTTTTATTGAATGGTGGTTATAGGGTTATTGTTTTATAGATAGGATAGGAAAGGTAATTGTGGTATTCCAATGACGAAAAGACTTACATTGAGGCAATGCTTTAATGTAATGTCAAGGATTGGTATAACTGAGAGGTTTAGAGTTTTACAGATCATTGTTGACCTAGTTTTGAGAACTAGGTATTGGTTAGAGTATTGTATTTGTTGAGGCCTTGTGTCTTAAACATAAGATGTGTGTATGGCGTGTCGAAAGACATGGAATTATTTTATATTATATTGTTATTTAGGCCTTTGGGAAATATATATAATTTGAAAATCTTTTATAAAACCTTAATCCTGGTTCAACTCATCTCAATCCCCGACATAGCTACACAGTAGTGTATTGGGAGGGTTCCTTGTTTGGATTTCGCTTGCGAGACCTCC
The DNA here is from genome assembly GCA_949130495.1 of Sambucus nigra. NCBI lineage: Eukaryota > Viridiplantae > Streptophyta > Magnoliopsida > Dipsacales > Adoxaceae > Sambucus > Sambucus nigra. Next base: position 500,199,362 of record OX422207.1, on the reverse strand, counting down.
CCCGTATGAAGGTAGAGAATGTCAAGAGTTGAGAAGAGTTCAACCATTGGAAATTTTAAACTTTTATATATACTTAATATGTTGTTATAGAAATTTTTTGAGAGTTATATCACAATTTTGAGGCTACTGAAGTCGGGTTATGGTTTTACGAGTTGAGCTCGAGTACAGGGTGTATGGGCGCCCTGAGTAGCTAGTTTGATTTATAATGTTTATGTGATTCAATGTGAGAAGTGGGAGAGATAGGTATAGAGATGTTGAGTGTAGATGTAAGGACTAGATGAGAATCGAAGTCCTATGCATAACTTAAAATTTCGCGGACGAAATTCTTGTAAGGGGGGAAGTATGTAATACCCCGTGACTTTGGGACTGAGAAATTAAATTTTTGAGATAAATAAAATTTATTTAAATTGGGGAATTATAAAATTTGGAAAGTGAGGTCCAAAAATTGAGGACGTTATAAAGTATTTCAGATGATGATTATGAGTGCACCATTAGTTTCGGATGGGTCGAGATAGTCGAAATAACTGTCCTTGGGTTTTATTTTAGTTCCGAAATATTTTTAAGTCACTTTGACTCGAATTGGAGTAAACGAGTCATTTAAAGTGTGTATTACCATTTAAAACTGGGACTTATGTTTTAAAGGCTTAAGAGGCTCACGAAATCAGCCTATCTCATTTGTGAGAAAGAGAGAGAGAGAGAGTGAGGGAGAGAGAGAGAGGCTCTAAAGAAAGAGGAAGAAATAGAGAAATAAGAAGAAAGGAAGAAAGAGAGAGGAAAAATCTTATGGATTTTCGGCCCGTACGCGATTTTGGGGACAATTCAACCTCTACATTTCTGAGGCAAGTGTTTAATCTTGCTAAATAATTCATTTGTGTATTTTATTTCCTAATTTGTGGACAAAAAAATTGGATCCTTGGGTTATATGTCAAAAACCTAGATTTTTGGGACTAAAATTTAATTTGATGTTTACACATGGGATTGATGATATATAAATTGATGGGATGAGATGTAGGATGAGTCTTAATGTTAGGAACATGTATGGGTTGGAAATTTGTGGTTAGAAAATGAAACAATTGGTTTTTGGAAAGTTTGGTTTTGCTCAAAAATGGAAAAAAGGCCAAGACATCTGGTATGGCCGATCGACCGCGCCTAGGGGACCGGTCGACCGCGCCTTAAGGAAAAAGCCTACTGCATTCTTCTTAGCAAAAAATTTAGAACCGCGGTCAACCGGGGGTTTGGGACCGGTCGACCGGTCCTCTATTTTTATTCCAAGAATGGGATTTTCTTTTACCCCTTTCCTTTTGGGTTTTATTCTTAGGGGCCTTCTTAATGGACTTATTATGGAGGGTTGTGATATTATATTAAGGAATTTGTGCCTTAGGATGAATCGAGGTTTTCGAACTTATGTTAGAAATGAATTATGAGAGTATGACGCCTCTTATAGTGAGGAAACAATTGTGGGAGTTAAAGATAGTTGGATGACATTAAAAAAATTGTTGTGGGCTATCATGAAATAGCTATAAGTTTTATAGATAGCCTCTTTTTGCTTATGTGAAATTAATAATAGATATTCCGAGGAATGATGGGGTGATAAGAAATGAATTGGGATTGATCTTGTAGATTACCAACTGATAGGTTGTGTTTATACTTATAGCCGGAATGATTATCGTATACTGGTGTGCGTCTGGTTATAGATGGTATGGTTATGATGATGGATATGTTTGTTCGATGTTAAGGGTTCATAAGAGCAATTGAACCATAGGAACAATTGAGAACGATTGGACTGTACTATCAACTAGCATATGTTGTGATGTGATGTTCGTCGGGATAGTTTAAGTTGAACTAGCATAGGTTGCACTATGTTTTAAATAACTTTCCACCTTCAATAATTCCTTAGATGTCTTTATGCCTTAGATATTATAGTATATGATCCAACCAAATTAATCCATGTGTGTGGGAACATATGGATATGAAATTTTGGTGAAATATAAGATAAGTAACTTTCTCTCTCCTCACCCATTCAAAAATCAGGAATAGTATATTTTCCTCCCTCTCTATCCGTTGATAATGTCTAATTCAACTTAAACTACTTCCCTAAACCCATGTTTATAGGTATAAGAAGTGTTCTTGGACCAAAACGGGTTTCTAGATAGTTTGGGCTTTCTATTGTAAATGGAGTATATAAGGGACCTTGTAGACACCTCATTCTGTTACCCCCTAACTCTCCTTAGGTCCCTAGTACCTCCACTCATCATCGCAAGCCCAGGTCATGTCCCGAGCACTAACCTGGAAGCCATCGGGCACTCCCCGGCTTGGTTTGACCCAAAATTCAAACTCTTCTTCTCGACCGAGACTCAATGAATCTTCTAAGAGCACTGAATACCCTTTCCAACGGTCCATCCCGTTCGTGATTTCTGACTTACCATGCGGAAGAACGATCCGTTTGCGTCCGAAACCCGACCCAGAGGCCACCGGGCGCTCCCGGTCTCTGTTTGACCAATGTCAACTCCTCAGCTTGACTGAGGCTGAATGAATCTTCTAAGGTTACTGAATACCCTTTCCAACGGTCCACCCCATGCGCAATTTCCACTTTCCATGTGGACGAACGATCCGTTTGACTCCGAGAGGTCACCGAATGTTTCTCGGGCCTAGTTGACCAAAGTCAACTCCCCGAACCGGGTCAAACACTTTGGAATGTCGAAGTACGTCTCCTAACCTTTCGAACGGTCCGTCCCCTGTGCGGTTTGAACATACCATGCGGACGAACGATTCATTTGCGTCTGAACGATTCCCCGTCCAGCGGATCGATAAATGCTTCCGAGCCACATTTGACCCAAAGTCAATGCCCAAACTCGGGAGCGGTCCAAAGGACTTTCGAAGGTATCTAAAATACCTTTCTAACGGTATTCCCCGTGCATGATTCTGACCAACCGTTTGCCCTCGGCGGCCAATTTTCCGTAAAATCCTGACGCGCACTACCAAATGGCAGGTCCCAGACCCTGCCTATCGGCACCTGCCGATAGGTAGTTCCATGGCAATGCCGATCGGCAGACCCCTGGGACTATAAAAAGGAGGCCTTAGCCTCATTTGCAGAGGGGCCCATATCTGATAAAAATCTCCCTGAACGAATCCCAAAAACCTCTCTCGAAGGCAGCGTGATTTCAACTCCCAAATCCCTTTTTTACTTCCACTTTTCATCATCATTTTCATCAAACTTGGTGAATTAACCACTATCCATCATCATCCAAGCTCAAGGGATGCTAATCAACACTCAATATCAAGCTCAAGATCTTCAATAAGGTCCAACTTTCTCACCTTTCTCTTCAAATTCTCTTGAGTTCTCAATAACTTTCTTTATTACTTAGACTTTTTATTATCTCATCTCACACATCCTAATATACTTTTTATTTAGTATTATTGCACATCACTTATTTTCATATAAATAAAAACACAAAAAACAAGAAAAGAGGGTTTGCTCATAAATTCCAAATAGGGATTCTCACACTTTTTCCACACTTTTCTCACAACTAAAACACTTTTTCTACATGCACACACACACTTACAAATAAGAGATTCCCCATTTGGATTTATGGGATAAACCCCACCCCTCATTTCGTATGTGAACTACGTGGACTTTGATGCCTTTATAGGCTACGTAGGCGTCTCGGGGTAAAACTCGAGACTCGAGTCCTTTTCTCACCTTTTCTCTTATTTTCTATTTTCTCTAAATCCATTTTTCTTATATTATATATATACTTGCTCTTAGTGACATATTGCTCCATATGCGTTATCATTCCCTCATAACGATCAACGTAGGGGTAGTCATGTAAATCTTATTTTTCTAATATTATTCTTATAATTTCCAACGGATGACTCGCTTTATCTTTTCCATGATTCAAATTGAGAATTCCCACCTCCATTCTATATATATACACATGCACACATCTCACAGGAGGAAATATAAAGGAAAATAACAAATATCCATGAGAGACCGAAAGGGCGGAATGGGTGCCTAACACCTTCCCATTTCGTAACTAAGCCTCTGAACCCTTCTCAAATCATCTTGATTTCGCACGCACCAGTATGTATTTGGATGCCATCCTTCGGGGTGGCTTCCCCTTTTTCTTTTGTCTGTTTTGAGTAAAATAGACTGGCGACTCTGAATCTCTCTACATTTTTCACACCACAAACGACGTCGGCCGAAGCTCTCCCGAGAGGGACGCGCGGGACCCGAAGGATCCTTTCCTCCACGCGCCCGGCCGCGCACGGACGAGGATCGGGGATGGCCATAGTGGCGACTCTATTGGGGATTCTATTTATTTTCAGGGCTTGACTATATTTACATGAATGCTATATTTTCTTATGTTTCCCCCCATATCTGCATGTTCCCCTTCCTCACATGTGTATCCCATGCTTATGCTTATATTCACACACTTGTAGAAAATTCTCCATGTACACTATCACACCACGTGCACCAAGGATCACATTTATATCCCCATGTTGCACGCATCACCTATCCATACTTGGCGTACCTTTTGGGGTACTTGTACTCTGCTCCCTGTTTGGCATAATCAAGAAAGGCATGCTCATCATAAGATACTAATAAGAGAATCATGAATGATGCACACGACATCACCAAAGAGCATTGCTATTGACCAAATTTTACCCAGTAACTGGAGGGTCACTTCGTGATGGGCGCTGGTCCGGCAGGTCGCAGTTAGCCTAAGCGATATGACTCTCACCTTACATTGGCCAAGTACCTTCGACGTATATCAAACGGTTCCCACGTATCGTACCGCTTGACTGAAGTCATGACGGGAGGTATGTCGCAGGGAATTCATTTACGTACGCCGAGTATATCGAATTCTCTCTCACACGTACCATCCCCACGAGGTATATGGTAAGGCAATTCACGTACACTCAGGTATATCAAATGGCTTGTCCACACGTACCGATTTCCCGCAAGAGAAAGACGTATATCGTGGAAGTCACGCCAAAGGGGGGAACCCATGTCGATTTACCCAACCAACTGCATACCCGCATGTAGGTGTCAAACCTAGGACACGCACTTTAGATTGCCGGTTTCAACCCGAAACTCTGCCAAAATTTCGGGTCGATCTGCCGCCCAATTTTTGCACATTTTTAAAATGGGACCCTGTCCGCGAGCCTGGTTATAAGTCCAAACGTAGCTTTGCATGAATTAAGACCCCCACTTTTCCAGGCTCGGGTCCTGTCCGACATTGCATTTAGGAGAATTAAATACAAGTGAAAACATAATAATCATAATAATCATGCTGAGTTCTGTCTCCAAAAACATTTCTCCCTTTTTATCAAAAATCCAAAAACATTTCTCCCTTTTTATCAAAAATGTAAAAACATTTCTTCCTTTTTTTCAAAAATCCAAAAATAGTTTCTTCCCTTTTTCTCAAAAAATAAATCTCCCCCCTACGCCTTCTCAGGTCAATCGAACGCCCTTGGCCTAGCTCCTTATTGGCTTCAGTCAGTCAAATCACCCCAGAGTTTCATCCACTCCTCTACTACTTCTTTCGAGTCCGGAATCCATCCATCTTCCATGGAGAATGCAGATCAAGCACCAGTCATATAGCCAGATATGTCGACGGTCCTAGCTCAGTTCGTGGCCAAGATTGACAGCCTCTAAGCTGAGGTCCGAGAAATGAAACGAAACCAAGTTCCTATTCCTCTAGAGCCCGAGGCCCTGTTTCCTCATGCTATGGGTCCACCCGAGCCTATCTGGGTCCCGAAAGAATATCATCACGCTCCACATGCCTCTCCGGCTAATGGACCACCGCCTGCCTAACTTCTAATGCCAAACATTGCCCATCCTATGGCTAACTTGCCTTTGGTCGCTGATTTAAAGGAGGAGGAGTTGAACAAAGTCAAGGAGGATCTCAAAATGCTCACCAAGAAGTTTGACTAAGTCCGGATCTCTAGAAATTACATGGACTACACCCACATGTCTCCTTATCCTAAAGCGAGGTTACCCGAGAAAATCAAAATGCCAAATATTGAGAAATTCTAAGGGAGTGGTCCCCCAATTGTTCATCTTCACAGTTATCATCGTTCCATGACTCTACTAGGGGCTTCTGAAGAGGTAATGGCCCAACTGTTTCAGCAAACTTTGAAGGATAGTGCCCTTCGATGGTTGTTATCTCTTGAGGAATCCATAATCCGTAGCTGGGAGGATGTAGCCCAAGAATTCATGTCACAGTAAAAATGCAACGAAGAGCTCGAGGTCACCCGCCGTGATTTAGAGTTGATCAAATAAAACTCTTGAGAATCAGTTAGTAACTTCATAGCCCGATGGAGGGAAAAAGCATCTACCATGACCAATCGGCCATCAGAGGAAGAACATGTCAACATAGTGAAGAAGAATTTCTTGCCCAATGTCCGAGCAACCATGGGAGGACAGTACTACCCCCACTTTCGAGCTCTCAGAGAAGCATGAGTAGAAATCGAGGAAGGTCTTGCCAAAACAGAAGTTGAACCGAAGAAGGTTTCCGAACAGTTCACCCCCAGAAAATATTATAAGCCTGTCAATGCTACAGTCTCAACCATCAACAACATCTCTCAACCAACGACATCATGGGCATCAGAAAGCCTCCATGCTCCCGTCCGAAGGGAATACACTGAGCTTCATTCTCCCCTCTCCAAAGTTTACCAATCCTTGTTAAGCCAAAACCTTATAAATCCCCTGGATCCACGTCCATTACCCAATCCACTTCCAAGAAACTTCAAGACTGATGCTCATTGCGCCTTTCACCAAATAGCTGGCCATACCACCGAATAATGCTTCCACCTCCGAAACGTAATCCAAAATCTCATCGATCGGGGTACCATCACCCCACCAGCCAATCCTAAGCCAAACACTAATCACAATCCACTCCAAAATCACACCAATGCCATCTTCTTGGAAGAAAACCCGGATTTCGATCCATCAACCCAAATCACACCCCTATACCCTCCTAAACCTCTTCAAATTTGCCCATATTTCCTCCTACACTCTACTATCCCTGCTGATCAGGCACTGTCACTCCTAACTAGAGCATGCATCGCTGTCCGTACCCATTCTGAAGATGGAAGTATGGAATTGTCAGAGTTCTTAAACCAACTCCTAGAGTTCGGGATGAAATTTCCCTCAAGGATGAATATCGACTGCCAGAGGTTCAGTGCGTTATTTTTGAAAGCATGAAAATGAGCCTGAGAATCAGATAGTTGGGTGGTATCTACCGATGAAGTCAGCTTAGATGGTGTTGTCCAGACTATGGCAGAATTATTCAGGCAAACTAATAGCATTTGCAGTATCACCGAATTATTTGGTGCTTTGAAGCTACAAGGGCACCTGGTCCCTTCACCCTTACACATCCCCACAGAATGGGAAGACCTATATGAGGAAGCCATTGAAGTCTTGGAATGCATTGACTTCATAGGGGAAAACATAATTGTTTCCACCAGATGGGGGGAAGAATTCGAAGACTTGAATGAAGAGCAAGCTTCAGGAAGAACTGGCCCAATAACTGACTTATGAGGGATGATATCATTTGAAGAACTCCTCAGAGAAATAAATAGGGTGGCAGAGCAGCCTGAGATCGATGAAGAAACGGGATTCATGTTTTTCTCTTCTTCGATAAATCACATGACCAGATCAGGGAGACATTACCATGTTCCAAGCTCACTACCGGTAAATAACAAGGGGAAGGGCGTTGAAAAACTTCCTATGCCAGAAATGACCATCGAGGAGAGTAAGATCCTTGATCAACTGAAGAAAACTCAAGCTAACATCACTCTATGGGGGCTTTTTATGTCTTCCCAGCTGCACAGAAATGCTTTAATCAAATTACTCACTGGACCTATAGTTCCTCCCTCTACCACACTAGAAGAAGTGGTAAACCTGGTCGGATCCTTGACCTCTACTCGAATACTGTCCTTTTCTGAAGAAGAAATCCCCAAAATTGGGCCAAATCACAATCATGCGTTCAATATCTCCATCGAAGTTATGGGGAAGGTTGTACCACTTTCTTTCGTTGATAATGGATCCGCTTTGAATGTTTGCCCACTGAGAACCTTCAAATGTTTAGGTCTGAAAGAAAGTGACCTCGCTCCAACCTCCGCTGTTGTGCGTGCCTACGATAATACCCGTCGGGAGGTGATGTGATCCATAAAACTTGCAATAGGGGTTGGACCTATAAACCCTGTCGTCGAATTCCAAGTCACGGATATCCCGACCTGTTTTAACCTGTTGCTTGGACAACCCTCGCTCCACAGTATAAAGGGTGTGTCTTACTCACTCCATCAGAAATTGAAGTTCTTTGCAGACGGGTGAGTCATGACCATTTTGGGTGATGACGAAAATGTCGAGGGTTAAAACACTAGCAGTCCAATTCTTAAGATACAACATGGATCAAATGATATGCTCCTATCAGGTTTCCAAGTTGAGCCATCCCTACTCCCGGCAGGGGACGATTTCAAAGAAAGGGTTTGTCCAGAATATGACCCTCATGGCAATGTCAATGGGATTCAGATGTTCAGAAACATGCACTTTATGCCCGGACTGGGGCTAGGACAAAGGCAGCAGGGGATAATTGAGCCCATCGAACTGAAAAAATCTTCCCCTCCTTGTGGCTTAGGGTATCATCCATCAGAACAAGATCTCAGAATGATCCTCCAGACTCTACCAAAGAGAAGATTAGACTGCATCCAGATTCTCCCAGGTGACTCCCTGAATGGATGACTCATCAAAGTGGGCGAGGATTTCCCCTTTTGTGGTTTTCCAGAACCATGGTACGACCGCACAGACAAGAAAATAAAGCCTGGAATGGAGATCTTTTTCCAAGATAGTTACCCATGGGCCAAAAATTTCCCACCCCGCGTACAACCTCTCATCAAAGATACCGAAAAAACTGAGGAAAGTGATTTCGAATATTCCTTCAACTTACAGACACTAGGGCTGGCACTCTGCATGGTTCATTCAGGCACTACATCACTGGACCCCTCTCATCGGATCAGGACCGCGGATGCACCTATCCTCAACTGGCATGCTGCGCCAGCTCTACCTCTTGAAATCTCCCCTAACCCCAATGTTTACCCTGCTTTATCTACTGTTGTCTATCCTTGATCAAATATAATCGAGACCTCTTTTGATGAGGTTCTCAATGCTATTTTCCCTATCAATGAAATAAACGAAGATTTTGAGTATCTTGCTGTGCCTTACATTAATTGTTTAGATTCTAATCAAACTTTTGATGATGATGATTTTTCAAATTAACAATTCTTAACTGATCTAAATAAGGTTAATAATAAACAACATAACCACGTTCAAGTTAATGAAAAAGAGACTATTGTGATTAATCTCGGTTCTAGTAGCCAACTGCGCGAGATTAGGATAGGGGCCACCCTTGATGAGCATAAGCGTGCAAAACTCGAAGAATTACTAAAGGAGTTCATGGATGTCTTCGCATGGTCCTACGATGATATGCCCGGTATTGATATTGAAATAGCTCAGCACGAGATCCCCATTCTCCTAGATTACAAGCCGGTTAAACAAAAGTTGAGAAAGCTCCACACCGAATGGTCGCTCAAGGTAAAAAAGGAGGTGGTCAAATAGTTGAACGTAGGTTTCATTCGAGGGATCTAATATCCCACGTGGCTAGCCAACATTGTACCTGTACCAAAATCAAGAGGGAAGGTTCGAATTTGCGTGGATTACCGAGATTTAAACAAAGCTTCTCCGAAGGATGATTATCCGTTACCCAACATCGATATGATCGTGGACAACACAACCAGTCATGCTCTCAAGTCATTTATCGACGGGTTTGTCGGATATAACCAAATCAAGATGCATCCTAACCACCAAGAAAAAACCGCATTCATCACCCCATGGGGAACCTTTTGCTACACTGTTATGCCATTCGGTCTCAAGAATGCTGGGGCTACCTACCAAAGGGCTGCCACGACCATCCTGCATGACCTGATTCACAAGGAGGTCGAGGTTTACGTCAATGATATGATTATCAAGTCCAAAACTAGAGAAGGTCATATTCCCGCTCTCCGGAAGTTCTTCGAACGACTGCGGTAGTATCAGATGAGACTCAATCCACAGAAATGTGTCTTCGGAGTTACAAAGGGAAAACTCTTAGGATTCATGATTAGTGAGAAGGGGATAGAAGCAGATCACGCCAAGCTGAAGGCCATACTTGAGATGCCACCTCCCCGAACAGAGAAGGAAGTCCGAGGTTTCCTTGGGAAATTACAATATATTAGCCGGTTCATCAGCCAGCTAACCTCCGTCTGTGAACCAATCTTTGAGCTCCTCCAAAAGGATTCAACCAAGGTTTGGAACGAGGCCTACCAAGAAGCTTTTGACCGAATCAAACAATATATGACCCAACCTCCAGTTCTCATGCCACCACAGCCTGGTCTCCCTTTGCTCCTATACCTAACCATAACCGACACTACAGTCAGGGCTTTTCTAGCCCAATACCTTGAAGACTCCCGTAAAGAAAGATCCATCTATTATGCCAGTCGCAAATTGGCTGGGTACGAGGTCAACTACACTGCTTTGGAAAAAGCATGTGTCGCGCTTGTTTGGGTCACCCAAAAGTTGCGACACTACATGCTCTCCTTCCCCATCAAACTTGTATCCCGAATGGATCCCATCAAATACCTGCTTGAGAAACCCGCCTTATCTAGCCGAATGGCCCTATGGTTGATGCTACTAACCGAGTTCGATATCATGTACGTCATACATAAACCTATTAAAGGAAGATCCATTTCTGACTACCTCGCGGATTACCCCGTAGAAGAAGCTAATGTATGGATATCCGAATTCCCAGATGAGAATATCCTTTGCACTGCCCAAGGCAACCTACAATGGCAAATGTTCTTTGACGGCGCTGCCAAAAAAAGGGATATGGTATTGGGATACTCCTGGTCACCCCGGATGACTCTCATACTCCCTTCGCCATCAAGTTGAATTTCCCCTGCACTAATAACATGACAGAATACGAGGCATGCACAGTGGGCCTCAAGGTCGCTCTCAAGAAAGGTATTCAATACCTTGATGTATATGGGGATTCTGCCCTCATCATCGGTCAAGTTCTCAAAAAGTGGAAAGTCAAGGACGAAAAGCTCCAACCCTTTCACGCCCAATTAGAAGAGTTAGCCTCCCAATTCCGAGACATCACCTTCCATTACCTTCCCCGAGCAAAGAATAACCTAGCTGATGCTCTCGTTACCTTGGCCTCCATGGTCGACAAGCCCGAGGGAACAACAATGACCCCCTTCCTAGTTCAAAAGCAAGACAAACCAACCCATTGCTACCACATTGAGCTCGTCACCACAGAAGATCCTGAGCTAGTTAACTACTGGTACTATGATATTTGGTGCCTCCTCAGGTACAATAGGTATCCAGAGGGTTCTAACAAGAACGACTGAGCTACCCTCCAAAGGCTGGCCGCCCAGTACATCATCTGTCATAAAGCACTACTTAAGAGGAATTTCGATGGAACTCATTTGCACTGTATCGCAGGGGATGACATTGAAAAGATAATGAAAAAAATTCATAACGGGGAATGCGGGCCCCACATGAACGATCACATGCTTGCCAACAATATCATCCGACAGGGCTACTACTTGACCACCATGGCCCAGGATTGCACCGCCTATGTTCGGAGGTGCCCTAAATGCCAACAGTTCTCCAATCTCCAACATCTCCCTCAGCGAAAATTATATAACATGACTTCTCATTGGCCGTTCTCCACCTGGGGTATCGACATCATAGGTAAGGTTACGCCAAAGGCGTCAAATGGGCATGAGTTCATCCTAGTTGCCATTGATTACTTAACCAAATGGGTCGAAGCTGAATCATACGCAGTATTAAATGCCAAGAAGGTGGCCAAATTCATCAAGAAGAATATCATCTGCCGATATGGGGTCCCGCACGAGCTAGTGTCAAATAATGGTTTGCACTTCGAGGTAGAAATCACAGAAATAGTCAACGAGTACGGGATTCAGAGACACAAATCTTCTCCCTACCGATCTCAGACCAATGGTGCAGTTGAAGCCGCCAACAAAAACCTCAAAGCCATCATCATCAAGATGATCAGAAGTTGTAGGGATTGGCACGAACGAATCCCGTACGCCCTCTGGGGAAATCGAACTTCAATTCAAACCTCTACTAGGGCTACCCCTTACTCCCTGGTCTACGGCATGGAAGCAGTCCTACCTGTGGAGCTAGAAATACCTTCGCTACGCGTCATGCTCGAAAGCAAAGTTAGTGAAAAAGACTGGTGCCAAAGCTGTCTTGATGAGCTAGCCCTCCTAGATGAAAGAAGATTAAAATACCTTTATCACATACAGGGATACCATCGCCGAATAGCGTGATCATTCAACAAGAGAGTCAAGGACCGCAATGTCCGGGAGGGGGAGTTAGCCCTCAAAGAGATAATAGAACCCATCTGGGACCCTAGAGGGAAATTCAAGCCTAAGTGGAGCGGCCCTTACATTGTAAAGATAATATTATTCGGCGGTGCCGCCATGCTCACTGACTTAGATGGGGGAAGAAATGGCTCGTCCAGTCAATCTGGACCGTCTCAAGAAATTTTACCCCTAGTCCGAAATCTCGGCGCGCTACGACTCTTCTCATCCCCCCTTCTATTAAAAAAAACTCTTCATCTCCCTCTACCCAGAACTACGTGGGCCTGATCCTCTATAAAAACTATTTTAAAAGTTTTCAAAAACCCTAGAGGTACATAGGCAGCTCATACTCCTCACATGAGTGCGGCCCTTTCTTTTTCACAAAATACTATTCTTTTCTTACCTCCGAGAATGGCGGTTCATTCTAAAATTATTTGAACAAAAGGATTATGTATGCCTTAGCGATCAGTACAGATAATTCAAAATACAAAACTCATTGAAAGGCACAGCTGGATGATCAGAAACTTATTTATTTCATTAATAAGAAATTACAGTACGGATTACGTAGAGAAAAAGGAACGTATAACTCCCTTCCCTGCCGCCATAAAAAGCCAAATAAAATCCCCAGATACATTCCCTATTACATAAATAAACTCCCCAGGAGTCCTACCCACAGCTACCCGAAGAGCCTGCACCCTCATCATCCATGCCCTGAGGACCCCAAGTCTCCCCTGCCTGAATAGAGTGTCACAAACATTCCTTGGATCGATGAGCCTTGACCATCTTTGAAATGACCACAACACCCCCTTCCATGGAGTCAGATAAAACAAACCATCTTTGACCAGTCTCTACTGCCAACATCTTGCTGACTACTTTCCTCCACAACCACCTCATATAATCTTTGGGGACATGGCAAACCTTCTCGATAGACTGAGAAGGATGGGTTAACGAACGTCGATTTTCCCACAGAGACCCAAGCAACAAACGCAGGTGCTCAGTCAAATCTTCTACTGGAAAGAAATTTGAGTTTCGAGGGGGCATGACCCGCACCCAGCCAAATTGCCGCAGATGCCGCCAAGGGAAATAAAAAGAGGTCTGTCTGAGACCAACCATCCGCACATATGAATACTCTCCTAGCTCCAGAAGAGGCTGCAACTGTCCCCACCAAGGCACTGACCAATACAGCCCACGATCTCAACAAACCAATTCTCACAATTCTCAACATGCAGGCCAACGCGGATGAAGTAGCGCGAAAAGAAGTTAGGAATGACCGACAAAGGATATTCTGGAGGAGTCGACAAGCAGAATCTTTCAGACAACCACATGAACAGCATCACAGGCCTACCCCTTAAAAAGTCAGAACGACCTTCTCTCCAGGCATTTAGACCATTCAGGGTTTCTGCCAATATCACCGCCATAGGATTACGATGGTATAACATCCATGAGGTAATGTCTGCAAGTTGAGGGTCCACTTGCACCTCCCCAGTCACAAACAGCAACTTTGAAACCAGGCCTAGAACCATGGCTCCATCATAGCCAGCATCACCTACTTCCCGCAAATGCATGGACTGCAGCACCTCCGGGAGGGAGATCATTCCTCCAGCAACCAATGACCTGGCCGCCGAAGGCGAGATATGAAGAAGCCCGACCAACAAATCCCTAGGAGAGTAGGAAAATTCGGGTAAAGACGCGGAAACACTGGGATTCACACCTAGTATGGCAAAAAATTCCTCGTAGGTAGGAAAAACTTCTTCCAACCCAAAGCGGAATACATGGTCTTCGGGGTACCAGAATTGCACCGCCGCTCTCAGCATATTCCACTCAAAAGGCCGATTACGCCACAAGGAGACTCGACGCATGCTAAAAGCATCGTAGTAAACATTATAAGAGCACATAGCTTCCAAGGATTCGAGGTAATTGGCAAACTCAATGCTACCAGGGAGGGCCATCTTGCAGGGCTAAAAGATAGTAGGCAAGTGGATAATAATGCAAAGGTGTGATGAAACCACTCCACCCTTCTCCCTTTTTATACTTAAAAATCCTCACAAGGGACATAATCCCTGCAGAAATCGGAAGGAATCCTACCATACAAGGTACTAAAGGCTGAAGAGGGTACCAATCAAGGTCTTTAATTGATGGGACTGGACTGAACTGCCGATAGACAGGTCAGGGTGCTTGCCGATCGGCACTCCCCCCTCCCCCATTTTGGGAAATTTCCCTTTTTCCTCTTTTGTCAAATCAGAAAACTCAAATAAAAATTGATATTCTCAACAGAATTTCAAAATCCCTTTTCCTCCTTATATAATTTCCCTTTTTTAAAATTAAAAACTTTCCTTCAGAAATTTCCAAAAATATTCCTTTTTTACAGTCTCAGCAGCAAATTAAAAAGCGCTTGCATTCATTCATCATTAAAATAAAAGGTAGTAAAAAAACTACACTGCATTACATATATCTGTTTTTTGTGTTACATCATTTTGTAGGAAATAGAAAGAAAAGCCAAAAAAAATGGGACTCAGCCCGAACCCACATTCTCTCTCTCTCTCTCAAAAGCTTCCACCCCTACGATGCGCACATGGACAACATCTCGAATGTGGGCAGTCGCCGATGATATCCAGTCTCTAATGTCTCTCAGCCAAGTGGTCGAACCCGGATTTGATGCAAGGAAAATGTAGAATCAGTATCAAGCAAAAGAAATCAAAAAGAGGAAAAAGATCGAAAGATTTACCGCAGGACGAAGGACCTCCTCTGTTAAACCCAGCTCCTCCGGATCCATCGCAAGAGGACGGTGCAGCATCGGCACTATCCCTCCATCGGCCCACCGAATGTTGTACGAAGGAGTGTGCAACGGCACGAAAGGAACCTCCGAGGTCGCCGCCGATGCAGGTGCCGACGGACCACCACCACTGTGGGAAGACCCCACCGCCCGAATCGAACCCGCAGGAGGGAAAGGCAAGGTGTCATGTATGCAGGGCGCCATGAACTAGCTCATCACAAAGTCCATATAGTCATACGGCACAGCCGTATCAGTGTACACTGCATAGGACTCACCTATGATCACCGCGATCCTCTCATCCTCCAACAGCTGTCGCTCCCGCCTCATAGACGTGGGAGGCTGCGCATGTGGCACCACCACCTCCTCCCCAGCAATCTGGCGAACCACCCTCTCCCCGAAATACCAGGAATGGATGAACTCATGCGCCAATAAACGCCTCATCTCCGCGTTCACCCATGTCATCCCCGTATCCTGAATGGCTGTCCGCCAAGGATAAAAGGTCACCTGAAAATCCCCAAGGAGACATGAGTCAACACAAGATCAGAAGGTGCAAAAACCAAGACTGACCTTACCCGACCACTAGTTAGGTCATTCAAGACCTAACGCACCGCCTCCAGGGAGAGAGATCCTTTTGACTGTCGGTTGGCCTTACGCCATCGATACAGTCAGTAGAAGTCCCCAACAGTGTCATCCTTCAGAGCAATCAGCGGGGTGTTACACCCGATTACCTCATAAAACCACGTATGAATTCACAAGCAAAAAGAGACGCATAAGGAAAATGCGAATGCATGAGATAAAAATGCACAAAGTGGCGAATTTCACCCCTCAGTCTATGCCAGTCGGCACCCCCCTTAAAATTCCGTACAAAAATTCCTGGAAAATGCCCGAAAACCCTGAAAAATCCTCAGAAAATTCTTAAAAATCCCAGGAGGGATTCGAAACGTTTTCATCAAGAAAATTTCGCACTCCTTCAGGAGAAACCTCTTTTTTCCAACAGAACCCTCAAAATCCAAGAGAATGACCTCTCGAGCAATGCGCCTGGATCACTTAATCACCTCCTCAGCAGAGTTTACAACCTCAAACCGGTTACCTCCAGAACAATCAACTCCTCCGCTCAAATCAAAGACACAATGCCTCCCCAGCCATCGGCTACCCAGTGCGAAACAATATCACATGGTATTCTCCCCAGCGGAATTCAGAAGAATCACTTACCCCAAGCAATCTCTCCCAAAGGACGATTCTAATCTTCCCCAGCTCATCCATCGTTCCCCAGCGGAATCTCAGATCCAAATTCTTATCCCCAGCGGAACCTCAAACCTGATTCTTACCCCCAGTGGAACTCTTTTCTTTTCCCAAGGAAATGCAACCACTCTTGGGTCATAATTGACCCCGATCTTGGATCGTCACCTGAGTTAGGCTAGAATTGACCTCGGTCCTCGGTCGTCACGACTCTTGGGTCAGAATTGACCCGATCTTGGATCGTCACCTGATTTAGGTCAGAATTGACCTCGGTCCTTGGTCGTCACCACTCTTTGGTCAGAATTAACCCTCGATCTTGGATCGTCACCTGAGTTAGGTCAGAATTGACCTCGTTCCTCAGTCGTCACCACTCTTGGGTCAGAATTGACCCCGATCTTAGATCGTCACCTGAGTTAGGTCAGAATTGACCTCAGTCCTCGTTCGTCACCACTCTTGGGTCAGAATTGACCCCGGTCTTGGATCGTCACCTGAGTTAGGTCAGAATTGACATCGGTCCTCGGTCGTCACCACTTTTGGGTCAGAATTGACCCCGGTCTTGGATCATCATCTGAGTTAGGTCAGAATTGACCTCGGTCCTCGGTCGTCACCACTCTTGGGTCAGAATTGACCTCAATCTTGGATCGTCACATGAGTTAGGTTAGAATTAACCTCGATCCTCGGTCGTCACCACTCTTGGGTCAGAATTGACCCCGGTCTTTGATCGTCACCTGAATTAGGTCAGAATTGACCTCGGTCCTCGATAATCACCACTCTTGGGTCAGAATTAACCCCGGTCTTGGATCATCACCTGAATTAGGTCAGAATTGACCTCGATCCTCGGTCGTCACCACTCTTAGGTCAGAACTGACCTCGACCCTTTGAATTGGTCACCCTTGCTTCCTTAGGTCTTCAGAATCAACCTCGACCCTCTGATTTGGTCATCCCAGCACACACCTTAAGGTCCTCAGAATCGACCTCGACCCTCTGAATCGGTCATCCTCACTTCCTTAGGTCTTCAGAATCGGCTTCAATCCACTAAATCGATCATACTC
The DNA here is from genome assembly GCA_949130495.1 of Sambucus nigra. NCBI lineage: Eukaryota > Viridiplantae > Streptophyta > Magnoliopsida > Dipsacales > Adoxaceae > Sambucus > Sambucus nigra. Next base: position 500,181,866 of record OX422207.1, on the reverse strand, counting down.
TCTCAGAAGCATCATGCGGTGTCTAATCGACGGCTATCATTTATTCCAATCTCACCCAGGGAGGGGCTCTATAGACACCTCATTCTGTTACCCCCTAACTCTCCATAGGTCCCTAGTACCTCCACTCATCATCCCAAACCTAGGTCATGTCCCGAGCACTGACCTGGAAGCCATCGGGCACTCCCCGGCTCGATTTGACCCAAAAGTCAAACTCTTCATCTTGATCGAGACTCAATGAATCTTCTAAGGGAACTGAATACCCTTTCCAACGGTCCATCCCATGCGCGATTCTGACTTACCATGCGGACGAACGATCCGTTTGCGTCCGAAACCCGACCATCGGGCACTCCCCGGCTCGACCGAGGCTGAATGAATCTTCTAAGGGCACTGAATACCTTTTCCAACAGTCCATCCCGTGTGCAATTTCAACTTTCCATGCGGACGAACGGTCCATTTGACTCTGAGAGGTCACCGAATGCTTCTCAGGCCTGGTTGACCAAAGTCAACTCCCCGAATCGGGTCAAACTCTTTGGAAGGTCGAAGTACATCTCCTAACCTTTCTAACGGTCCATCCCATGCATGGTTCAGACTTACCATGCGGACGAACGATCCATTTGCGTCTGAACGATTCCCCGTCCAGCGGACCGACAAACGCTTCTGAGCCACATTTGACCCAAAGTCAATGCCCGAACTCGGGTGAGGTCCAAAGGAATTTCGAAGGTCTCTAAAATACCTTTCCAACGGTATACCCAGTGCACGATTTTGACCAATAGTTTGCCCTCGGCGGCCAATTTTCCGAAAAATCTTGAAGCGCACTGCCAAATGGCAGGTCCCAGACCCTGCCTATCGGCACCTGCCGATAGGTAGTGCCATGGCAATGCCGATCGGCAGACCCCTAGACCTATAAAAAGGAGGCCTTGGCCTCATTTTCAGAGGGGCCCAGATCTAATAAAAATCTCCCTGAATGAATCCCAGAAACCGCTCTCGAAGGCAGCGTGATTTCAGCTCCCAAATCCCTTTTTTACTTCCACTTTTCATCATCCTTTTCATCAAACTTGGTGAATTAACCACTCTCCATCATCATCCAAGCTCAAGGGCTGCTATTCAACACTCAAGATCAAGCTCAAGATCTTCAAGAAGGTCCAACTTTCTCACCTTTCTCTTCAAATTCTCATGAGTTCTCAATAAGTAGATTTATTACTTAGCACTTTTTATTATCTCATCTCACACATCCTAATATACTTTTTATTTAGTATTATTGCACATCTCTTATTTTCATATAAATAAAAACCCAAAAAACAAGAAAAAGAGGGTTTGCTCATAAATTCCATACAGGGATTCTCACACTTTTTCCACACTTTTCTCACAACTAAAACACTTTTTCTACATACACACACTCACTTACAAATAAGAGATTCCCATTTGGATTTATGGGATAAACCCCACCCATCATTTCGTATGCGAACTACATGGACTTTGATGCCTTTATAGGCTACGTAGGCGTCTCAGGGTAAAATTCGAGACTCGAGTCCTTTTCTCACCTTTTATCTTATTTTCTATTTTCTCTAATCGGGTCAAACTCTTTGGAAGGTCGAAGTACATCTCCTAACCTTTCTAACGGTCCATCCCATGCATGGTTCAGACTTACCATGCGGACGAACGATCCATTTGCGTCTGAATGATTCCCCGTCCAGCGGACCGACAAACGCTTCTAAGCCACATTTGACCCAAAGTCAATGCCCGAACTCGGGTGAGGTCCAAAGGAATTTCGAAGGTCTCTAAAATACCTTTCCAACGGTATACCCAGTGCACGATTTTGACCAATAGTTTGCCCTCGGCGGCAAATTTTCCGAAAAATCTTGAAGCGCACTGCCAAATGGCAGGTCCCAGACCCTGCCTATCGGCACCTGCCGATAGGTAGTGCCATGGCAATGCCGATCGGCAGACCCCTAGACCTATAAAAAGGAGGCCTTGGCCTCATTTGCAGAGGGGCCCAAATCTAATAAAAATCTCCCTGAATGAATCCCAGAAACCGCTCTCGAAGGCAGCGTGATTTCAGCTCCCAAATCCCTTTTTTACTTCCACTTTTCATCATCCTTTTCATCAAACTTGGTGAATTAACCACTCTCCATCATCATCCAAGCTCAAGGGCTGCTATTCAACACTCAAGATCAAGCTCAAGATCTTCAAGAAGGTCCAACTTTCTCACCTTTCTCTTCAAATTCTCATGAGTTCTCAATAAGTAGATTTATTACTTAGCACTTTTTATTATCTCATCTCACACATCCTAATGTACTTTTTATTTAGTATTATTGCACATCTCTTATTTTCATATAAATGAAAACCCAAAAAACAAGAAAAAGAGGGTTTGCTCATAAATTCCAAACAGGGATTCTCACACTTTTTCCACACTTTTCTCACAACTAAAACACTTTTTCTACATACACACACTCGCTTACAAATAAGAGATTCCCATTAGGATTTATGGGATAAACCCCACCCGTCATTTCGTATGCGAACTACATGGACTTTGATGCCTTTATAGGCTACGTAGGCGTCTCAGGGTAAAATTCGAGACTCGAGTCCTTTTCTCACCTTTTATCTTATTTTCTATTTTCTCTAAATCCATTTTTCTTAAATTATATATATACTTGTTCTTAGTGACATATTGCTCCATATGCGTTTTCGTTCCCTCATAACGATCAACGTAGGGGTAATCATGTAAATCTTATTTTTCTAATATTATTCTTATAATTTCCTACGGATGACTCACTTTATCTTTTCCATGATACAAGTCGAGAATTCCCACCTCCATTCTATATATATACACATGCACACATCTCACGGGGGGAAATATAAAGGAAAATAACAAATATCCATGAGAGACCGAAAGGGCGGAATGGGTGCCTAACACCTTCCCATTTCGTAACTAAGCCTCCAAACCCTTCTCGAATCATCTTGGTTTCGCACGCACCAGTATGTCTTTGGATGCCATCCTTCGGGGTGGCTTCCCCTTTTTCCTTTGTCTGTTTTGAGTAAAATAGACTGGCGATTCTGAATCTCTCTACATATTTCACACCACATACGACGCCGACCGAAGTGCTCCCGAGAGGGACGCGTGGGACCCGAAGGATCCTTTCCTCCACGCGCCCGGCCGCGCACGGATGAGGATCGGGGATGGACACAGACCTAAAGGCTAATAAATAAATTTTCTTTCTGGAAAAAATATGAAATTAAAAATTCACGCCCCACAATATAATTTATTCAATATTTAATTGTACTTATTTTTAATAATTTATTATAATTTCACTCAATTTAATTATCTCAGAATTAATCAAATGAAGAGGCTTTTTTTTATATTGTTGGATAGCACATAATATGATTCTCCACGTAAAGAATACATTATTTATTGGTGAAATTCAATTAACTACTAATCTATTCTTACTAACATCTTATTTATTCCTTGATCTCAAACCTCACTCATTTAGTGCTCCACCGTTTTATACAATTGATTGACCAAGTTTATTGGTACAATAAATAGTTTTCAATTTATCAACGTGGTATCAAAATTCAGAATATATCCAGGATGTCCAACTTATGATCTTAAACAAATCTACAAAATGATTGTCCAACTTACGGAGATTTAAATCCGTTTAATTTCCAACTCACCCCTATTAATGAAAGAAATAATTATATGAATACTCCAATTCTCAATCCTCGGGAATAAGAATCTATGAAATCTTTGTAAATTTTGTGCAATGGTGCAAGTATAATTTAGTCAACACCTAGACTTGAAGCCCTAGTCATAATCAATACATTCTCAATTTACCAGTACAATTTTCTTTGAACTATCAAACAAGTTCTTAAACTGATAGTTAGGTTCCGAAAGTCAAGACACACTACTAAGAATGTACATTCAACATTACGGATAGGATATAAACTCTGTCTAGGATATAAAACACTTTAATTGTACTAGAACCAAAATTCTAATCTTTCGTGATTAGGTCGAAACTAAGTCATTAGAATTCCTACTAAGTATAATTGATCGACATACATACAACATATTTAAAATAAGTATGAGGCATTCATACAATCATGATTCAGGTTTCAAAATGAGCTTAGAGAATCCTATATTAAAATTAAATGTTAATTACATGGTTTTAAGAATAAAAACCCAACAACCTCCCATTCAATATTAAACTTATGTGCTCATCCATATAACATCCATTCCCTCTACCTTACTATCAAAATCCTTAGCTAGTAAGATATTAATAAAAGTATCTTTTAGGTTGTCCTAAGATGCAATCTTAGTTAAGATCACACTAATTTTACACAAGATCTTTCATATCAAGTGATACTTGCACTCAAAGTACTTATCCCTATAGACACCTCACTCTGTTACCCCCTAACACTCCTTAGGTCTCTAGTACCTCCACTCATAATCGCAAACCCAGGTCACGTCCCGAGTACTGACGTGGAAGCCATCGGGCACCCCCCAACTCAGTTTGATCCAAAAGTCAAACTCCTCGTCTCGAATGAGACTCAATGAATCTTTGAAGGGAACTGAATACCCTTTCCAATGGTCTACCTCGTGCATGATTCCGACTTACCATGCGGACGAACGATCCGTTTACGTCCGAAACCTGACCTGGAGGCCACCAGGCTCTCCCGGGCTCTGTTGACCCAAGTTAACCCTTCATCTTGAGCGAGGCTAAATTAATCTTTGAAGGGAACTGAATACCCTTTCCAACGGTCCATCTGGTGCGCAATTCTGACTTTCCATGCGGACGAACGATCTGTTCGACTTCTGGAAGCCACCGAGCGCTTCCCAGGCCCGGTTGACCAAAGTCAACTCTCCAGACCGGGTAAAACTCTTTCGAATGTCAAAGTACATCTCCTAACCTTTCCAATAATATGCCCCGTGCACGATTCAGACTTACCATGCGGACGAACGATTCGTTTGCGTCTGCATGATTCCCCATCCAATGGATCGACAAACGCTTTCGAGCCACATTTGATGAAAAATAAACACCCGAACTTGGGAGCGGTCCAAATGACTTTCGAAGGTCTCTTAAATACCTTTCCAACGGTATGCCCCGTACACGATTCTAACTAAGGGTTTGCCCTCGGCGGCCAATTTTCCGAAAAAGCCTGAGGCACACTGCCAAATGGCAGGTCCCAGACCCTGCCTATCGGTACCTGCCGATAGGTAGTGCCATGACAATGCCGGTTGGTAGAACCCCGGGCCTATAAAAGGAGGCCTTGGCCTCATTTGCAAGGGGAGCCCAGATCTGATAGAAATCTCTCTGAACGGATCCCAGAAACCTCTCTCGAAGGCAGCGTGATTTCAACTTCCAAATCCCCCTTTTACCTCCACTTTTCATCATCCTTTTTATCAAACTTGGTGAATTAACCACTCTCCATCATCATCCAAGCTCAAGGTATTCTCTCCAACATTCAAGATCAAGCTCAAGATCTTCAAGAAGGTCCAACTTTCTCAAACTCTCTCTTAAATTCTCTTGAATTCCCAATAACTTGTTTTCACTTAGCACTTTTATTATCTCATCTCACACATCCTAATATACTTTTTTATTTTAGTATTATTGCACATCTCTTATTTTCATATAAATAAAAACCCAAAAAACAAGAAAAAGAGGGTTTGCTCGTAAATTCCAAATAAGGGATTCTCACACTTTTTCACGCTTTTCTCACAACTAAAACACTTTTTTTACACACACACACACCCTTACAAATAAGAGATCCCACATTTGGATTTATGGGATAAACCCCACCCCTTTGCTTTGTAGGCGAACTATGTGTACTTTGATGCCTTTATAGGCGTCTTGGGGTAAAACCCGAGACTCGAGTCCTTTCTCTCACTTTTTCTCTCATTTTCTATTTTCTCTAAATCCATTTTTCTTATATTATTAGTATTAGTGACGTATTACTCCATGTGCGTTATCGTTTCCTTATAACGATCAACGTAGGGGTAGCCGCGTAAATCTTATTTTTCTAATATTACTTTTATATCTTCCTACGGATGACTCGCTTTATCTTTTCCATGATACAAGTGGAGGATTCCTACCTCCAGTCTATACATATACACATGCACACATCTCACGGGGGGAAACATAAAGGAAAATAGCAAATATTCATGAGAGACCGAAAGGGCGAAATGGGTGCCTAACACCTTCCCATTTCGTAACTAAGCCTCCGAACCCTTCTCGAATCATTTGGTTTTGTATGCACCAGTATGTCTTTGGAAGCCATCCTTTGGGGTGGCTTCCCCTTTTTCTTTTGTCTGTTTTGAGTAAAATAGACTGGCTACTCTGAATCTCTCCACATTTGTTTACCTCAAAAATCGACGCCGGCCGAAGCGCTCTCCCGAGAGGGGACGCGCGGTACCCGAAGGATCCTTCCTCCATCCGTGGAGGGGATCAGGGATGGCCACTACCCCACTTATGATAAATGAATTATTTTAAGTTAGGAACATCTCCTCTATTGTCACAATGAGTTTAATGGTCGACTAAACTAAAGGAAACACATCCAAATCACTAAGGAAGATATTGTTGTAGGCAACCTCATTTATCATATGATGTGTATAAGATGTTATATCTTCTCTATCATTGAAAAAGTCAGAAGATTCAATTCTAATCAACGTGATGAGCATTTGATTACATTAAATCAGACTCTTTAGTACCTGAAAAGGACTAGATATTTTTGACAATTTACATAGCATAAAGTCTTGTGCCTTGAGGTTACATATACCTAATTTTTTAGTCATATAAAGATTTTGAAAAATTGACCTCAAGATATGTGTTTTCTATGACACCTCGAGAAATTCGGGTCGTCACTTTGCTTAAAAATAAACTAAACATATCCCAAATCCATGCGTAAAAATGGTGTGCTCTTAATATTCTTCATAAACCAATTTCTCCCAAATCCACGCTTACCTACCACTAAAAAAGATGTGAGAGTACAAAATATGACAAAAATAGATTATTAATATGATAATAGTAAACAAAATGCAACAATGCAAAATTGTATATGAGTCTAGTGCTACACCAAACATTGTACCAACTTATTTCTCAATAACACATCAATAGGTCATCGGGTCTCACCTCACCTCACCAAGGCATTTCAAAGACTCATTTAGGCTATTGGACTTTTGAAGTTTTGCTAGCTGACCATTATTAGTGCCATATTAAAATTTCATGAAACCATGCCCAAATAAACAAATACACAATATCGTAATTGAATAATAATAGGATTCCAATAAATACGATAATATTTTCAAGAGGGATATAACTAAATTAGGAAGAAGAAAGTACTCTCAAGAGATTTAGAGGAGCATATCGTGTAATATATGTACCTTAAAAATCACTTGAAAACTTGTAACATTCTTCCTCAAAATTCTAATTACATATTTGAGATCCTTTCGCAAAAATGACAAAGAGTTATTCTTGGTTGATCTTGAACCTTCTTCTTCAAAAACAAACTTGAAAATGATCTTTAATGCTGGTTAGGGTTTATATAATGTGACACCCTGCCTAATAAAATACCGGACGATCACTCCTATACCAAATTAAAACAGGATTCGCATATGGATCATTCTTAGCATCACTGCCGAAAACATAATTAATTACTAATAACCTATTAGGCTGACATCAAAATTTTATTTAACTAACTTTTTAAACGAACTATTCAATTAAAACATTCACACAGTTTATATAAATGAAACTGAAAAGAGATAAAATAACCGAACACTCAGTTCAAATATAATACAACCAAATCGAATGCCGCACTAAGAGGCGGTGAAAGCATAAATCAGTACAATTGGGCTTTCATCCCGAAAGTAACTGCAATGCTTCCTATCTAGATTGCAAGAATAGAAGCGTCTAAATCAAACCTGCATACATCCACATCTACCAGGCATCAGACTCGAAAGGATCATCATCCAGGTGTCCTTGTATCTGGACACACACACACACACACAGATATATATATATATATATATATATATATATATATATATATATATATATATATATATATATATATATATACATAGAAAAAGAGAGGAAAAGTATAGAAACAGGTTAGAGCCCGAGTTGTGAAAATATTTAGCAAGTGCATAAATGCTTTATTTTTAAAAATATGTTTTTATCTCATATTTAAAGTGGTATCGCACTCCCATGAGATACCCCTCACCTCTCTTCTAATAGTGCACACCTAGCGCATCCCTCTAAACATCCTAGTCAAGCTATGCTGCCTAACTAATTCGTCACTCCCAAACTCTAGAAATCCTAAGCAACCCAAGTACTAAGGGCTAAACTTCTCCCCAGTCTCAACGCTATGCCATATTCATGCATGGGGTGTCTTGCAAAGCAAAATCCAAACAAGGAAACCTCTCGATACACTACTACTTGGCAAGGTCGATCGTCGAGATCCATTAGACCCTCAGTAGTCAACTTATATATACTCATATAAATACACATACACAACATACTCATCTTTATTTTTCGTGCTCACTTTTATATACATATCACAGTTTAAGTTCGGTAGAATCTCCCGGAGTGAGAATTCATTTCATATTCAATTTATCTCTTTACTCTAGTAGAGATATGTTATCTTGTTCCCATACACAAGCAGTGTACCATACAGACACAAGTACAGTAATCATCCCAACGAGCTATAACTCAAGGATGAGGTCTCTCAATGCTATCATCTTCTAGGGCATCACTCACATACCATCATGGGGACCAGCGGTCAGACTCAATATCACCGACATTGCGGTCAGAGTTCCTCCCTGTAAGTGAGATGAAACATACCCAGCACGTCCCATCCCTAATAAGAGTCACGTAATATAAAAATGGACGCTATGACCTGGGGACTATACGCACCCTGCTCCTTAAGGCAGGGGCCTCACCCACATCGTGCAACTTCCCATGATTGCATTAGAGGGGGTATGCTTCACATATATATACCATCCACACACACACACACACACACACACACACATATATATATATATATATATATATATATATATATATATATATATATATATATATATATATATATATATATATATATATATATTCCACATTATTCCTCAAACAAATATAAAGGGCCATAATTGCTAATCACACATAACGATGACCAATAATCCCAAAGATTCTCATAAATAATTATATTTTAGTATTCTCACACTCTCGATACTAGACTCAAAAGTATTTCCTCACTTAATAAATAACTTGTACCTTATTCACACTTAAGGATTTATATAATTTCTCCCACAATACCAATTCACATTAAGTAAATAGACATCTTCCCAAATTTATCCTAATAGTCTCGTAGGATGTACTCAACCACAATCGTTATAATTATTTTTTCTACGCGCATAATTATATAGGCCTAAATGCCCACCAAAATTATCCCAAAAATATTTGTCACCAAACACCCTTAATTTAGATAGGTCGTGGATTCCATTTCCACAAACTCAAGGACTACGTTTTGTCCAATTAATAATTTAGAGGTACCCACTCTATTTTTGGGAACCCCAATTCTCTAATTCCTCAATTTAATTTATTTTCCTCAAAAATATAATTTTAGTGTCACACACTTAAAACACTCTCTTAACCCATATAAATTTCCCCAATCGGATAAACATATCTCCCTCGAATAATTAGGAATACATTTCCCTAGGTGAATATTTATTTCCTTTAATAAAAAAGCTAAAAACAATAAATGTGGGAATTTATCCCATTTAAATTAACTAAGTCAAAATTGCCAAAATCCCTGCTCGATCGATCGATCGACCCTTGGCTGTCGATCGATCGATCAAGCCTGGCAGCTTCTTTTCCGTCCCCTGTTTCACCATTAACTAACCTCCAAATTTTATTTCGTTTTTTCCCAACAACATATATCCACACCCAACTATATATACACCAAGGAAATCAGTTCTAAACATCCTAAAACCAAGAATCAACCATTAATTTCTATAATTTTCTAAGTTTCTCCAATTTGACATTTTTTGGTTTTTAAACCGTTAAACTTCTGAAAATCCCGTTTAACCCACAAAAATCCAACCCAAAATCTTTGGGGTTTGTTATTACCAATTATGATATGAGATTTATGCTCAAAATTAAATAAAGCAAGTAAACACTTGCCTGGAGGATAAAATCCGACGACCCCGAGTCGAATCCAGTGGAGTTTGGCTCGAAAATCCTTTTTCTCTCTTCTTTCTGTAACAACCCGTACCTTTGGGGATAATTAAATTCCATAATTGGGTATAAATTGGAATTTGGAGGAATTTCTAAGAATAGTAATTTTTGGGATTTTTGAGGATTAGATGATTGTCAATGGGTGATGTTTTACTTTTGGGATTAAGTCAATATGTCGGAGCATTTTAATAATATGTCACCGTTGGGTAAAGAGACAAAAGATGATATTTTAATGGGAATACCGCTTTTATTTATTTTGGGTTGAAATAGTGATTTGTGGTAAAGTACCTCGGATGGAAATTTTAACTACGCCGTGAGTCTCGGAATGGCCGAGATAGTAGAAAAAGAGTGTCTAATGGTCGAAATTGAGTTTCAGGGAATTTTAGAGTTAAACGGGCTCGTAATTGAGTAAACGAGTCATTTTTGGGTTTTAAGGGGTGTAAAACCTTTTCTCCCTATATAAGGAGGGTGAGAGTGAGAAAAGAGAAAGAACAGAGAGAAGAGAGACAGGAAGGAAGAAAAAGGAGAGAAAAGGGATATTTTGGGCCAAACTCCACCGGACTCGACTCGGGATCGTCGAATTTTATCCACGAGGGAAGTGTTTACTTGCTTTATTTATTTTGAGCATAAATTCTCATATCGTAGTTTGGTAAAAACAAACCCTAAAGATTTTGGGTTGGGTTTTCGTGGATAAAACGGGCTTTCAGGAGTTAAAACGAATAAACCCCAATAATATTTCAATTCGAGGAACTTAGGATTTAATCGAAATTAATTGTTGGTTTTGAGTTCTAGGGTGTTTAGAACCCATTTTATATATGTGTATGTAGTTGGTTGAGGTTGTAGGATGTTAGAAGCAGAGATGAAAGCTTGGGAGAAGCTTTCATGGTCGAAACAGCTTCTCGGAGAAGAAGTTGTCCGCCGTGATCGATCGATCGAGCGTGGGGGATCGATCGATCGAACCATCGATCGATCGAGGGCCATGGGTCGATCGATCGACCCTTCCGAAATTTTGACAATTTTTCCTAGTGTTAATTGGATAGGATAAATTCCAATTCTAAATTTCTTCGAGGTTATTTATGTAAGGAAATAAGTAATTCTTTAAGAGTAAATAATCATCAAGTGAGGAAAGTTATGGAAATAATTGAGGGTTTTAAGTGTGTAACCCTAAAATGTTATTTTCAAGGAAAATAGAATAGTTGACAAATTAGGAGGTTGGGGTTCCTAAAATAGGGTGGGGACCTCTAAATGATTGTTTGGATGAGATGTATTCCTTGGGTTTGTGGGAAGGAAATTGATAATACGCAAATATTACGTATTTCATCCGTCGAACCTATGCATTCTAGCCTCGTCGGGTGACTTAATCTCTATATCTAATCCCGTTAACCAGAAAACCTCGGTTTATATTGTTAACATGCTATATGAGATATAATTGGGCTTTTGTAGGTATTTAGGTACCAAGTATGGGATTCGGACGCATTCCGCGCAATTTCTGTACGCAATCGCACGTTCAAGGGCATTTTAGTCATTTTATAGATTGGGCACCTGGACCAACATCTTCATGGAAGTTGTATCCCTCCTCGCAAGCTTCGCGTGTCCGTAAACGGTGCGCGATTCCGATTCAGAACGAAGAAGTTACGACGATTTTAGCGGAGAAGAAATGCAAGCCAAAACAGAAGAAAATGCAGTCTGCCCCTACTTGATCGATCGATCGACCAAATGGTAGATCGATCGACCCTTCCCATTTTTTCCCCGTCTTATATGATCGATCGATCGACCCCCTATTTTTCAGCAGATATTTTGCATTTCTTTTCTCTTTTCTTTTCTAATTTAATTCCCACTTGGTATATAAGCCAATGTTGATGTAATAAACAGGGGTGAACGTTTTTAGATAGTTTTTGAAGTTAGAATAGGTTAGGTTTTGGGTTTTTGGATGGTTCTTCTTCATTTATACTTGGTTTGATACCCCATTTGTTGTGTAAGTTGACTATTCATTCATCCTCTCCATTAATATAGTTGTATTTCCTTTATTTCCATTGTTGTAGTATAATTTACATGCTTTCTAGATTAGATTTACATGCTTTGATTTACTTTCTTTGTAGTATAGTTTTAACGCGTTTATTTACCGCTTTCCATTTACCGCGTTTTTAACATGCTTTATAGCTAATTTAAATTAGGTTGTGTTTGAATGAAAATCACTCGAGTTTACGCGTTGCTTTGCTTTGGTGATGGAGTTTACGGGTCTATTTCGGGTGCGTTGTCCTAGTTATTACGCCTAGGAGATTTGACGGGGCATATCATGTATGTCCCATGCTTACGACCTTTTGCGAGTAATTTTCGGGATATTTGTTGACGCCAAAATCTTATTAGGCTGTTATGATGATTTTGGGCGTTATAACCCTTGATTTAATTAACTGTCGAAACGAGATGCGTTCTTAATAACTCGTCGACCCATGTAACCATTTTATACTAATTAACTCGGGTGAGGGATATTCGACACAACCTATAGTTTTACCGTTTTGTTAATCTAGTTTAAATACACTCGCCTAGATTAATCTTTTCCTTTTATGCATCTTTTCCTTTTTAGATTCTAATCATCTTTTACACTTTTATTTCAGAATATTAAATCTTATAAATTCTAGCAACTCGTCCCTGTGGATTTTCGATACCCGACTTACCGTTGTGCTTTCCTCGCATGTGTAGTCGTAATTTAGGTTTGTTTGTATTGAGTTGGAGAAACGAAAACAACGACTGTGCACTTTACACGCGCACACTTTTCGCACTCCATCAAAATGACGTCGTTGCCGGGGATGAGTTTGTTTTAGACTTTATTTGATTTAGTATTTCATAGTATTTTCTTTCTATTTATATTATTTGCTAATATTTTGCAGGACTTCCACATTTGAGCACTTAGAAACGCTTGAATTCTTTCCGCGCGCACTTTGGGAAATCCGCCATTCGAGCCATTTTTGGGGTAAGCATGTCTTATTCCAATTCTTTCGGCAATCCTTGTTATAATTCTCAAAATTCTCGCAAGCCTATGACTTTCTGTGAATACTTAGCATCCCAAAGTATAACAAATTCAAACATGACTTTGGGCGAGTATAACGAAAGTCAAAACTTAGGTTATTGGAATTTTGATGATGATGATAATGATTTTGGGCCTTTACCTCCTTATAATAGGAATTTTGAAACGAATTCGAATAGTTTTCAAAATTCCTATAATAATGAGTTTTCGTTTAAGTCCGATGGTAATTTTCAAAGTTCCCATTTTCATGGATTCGCACCTCGACCTATGACATTCGGTGAGGGCTTGCGTATGTATGAGAATGAGAAACTTGAAACTCATTATCGGGAATTAAATCGTTCGTGGGAACATGAGTTGGATTTATATTTTGAGTCCGACGACGATTTTGCTTCCGAGACTTTCGAGGTCGAAGAATGTTTTGAACCAAATGAGGTACTTGTGCCTACTTTGGAACAAACCATTCTAGACTTTACCCATTGCGTAATAGATATTGAAAGTGAGGATGAAAATGAAGTAATATCTATTTGCAATGAAATGATTTATTCTTTGGCCCCCAAAGAAGAACATTTCATTGAAAATGATATTATTTCATTCGAAAATCAAACTTCATGCGATGATGATTCATCCCGTGAGTTTGAATTTCTTTCCTCCCCATTTTCATTCTCCGTTACCACACCGTCACAAGTACCCGATGATTCGCTTTCAAACTTTAATGTTTTAAATCCTATCACCGATGAGGAGTACTTGCTCGAGTCGCCCTTCACGATCGCATCTTTGCCTTTGTGTGCGCCGCCTCCCATTCCAACTTCAAAATCCTTGGGAGGATATTCGGCTTTTCTCGGTCCCCACTTGTTTTTGTCACCCGTTCAATCCAAACCCCCCATCGTCCCACCAAAACTTTAAATTGGCGATGGTTCATTTCTTCCGCTTTACACATGCCTTCCGTTGTTAAAATGGAATTCATATTTTTTGGAAGGCATGCTTGTATGTGAGGGTACATCGGTTATCCTCCAAAGTCAAATTATTTTTATGGTGGACCCTCAACTATTTAGATTTCTAGTGTATAGTTAGCGTGGAGTCAAAATAGTAGGTTGTATATAGTTAGCTTTTTATTATTTCTTTCTTTTTATCTTTCTTCTTTTTAATTTAGTTTAGTGTAATAAGTTAACTTTTTGTTATTTGTTTTTGCTATGCTCGGTACTAACTTGTTTTGTAGATTCTTTGGACTTGTTCTTATGGGGATCTCTCCAATTTGGGTAATATCGCTATTTTCCTCTCTTTGACTTGGTTCTTAATTTACATTGAGGACAATGTCAAGTTTTAAGTTAGGGGGTGTGGGATATTCTATCCATTTCATTATTTAGTCCATGTTTTTGCTCACATGTTAGTTACTTAGTATGCTTTTCACTTTGTTTCCGACGATAAAATTTCAATAATTGCCCGATCCAATTGACAACCCAATGATGCATGTTCTTGATTTTAGAAGTTATTAGAATTTAGTCTCACTTATTGATATTATGAATAACTTCATGAATTAAACTTTAATCCCATGAGCACATGCACTTTTATGGTTCTATTGAGTTGGTTTAAGATTTTTATAACTCGGTAATCTTTTGTTGCATTGTATATACTTACACCGAGTAAGCTTTGTACCTTTCGTCATTTGTGAGTGTTATACACTATTCTTTTCTCATTGAAAACGTTGAATTCGTTGGTAATCTCACTATCCTTTCATTTGACAGTTCATTAATTGAGTTCATACTTGAAATGTGTTACTTGATCATGATTTTCATATATTGTTTTGATTCGATAATTGAGTAAACTTTGGGAAATGATCATAGCCCATCTTTGTTATATCACCCATATTAGCCTTGACCTCACCCTTATATGTTTACCCTCGTTAACCCCTTTGAGCCTAACTATAGCCTTTCATTTCATACCCCATTCCCATAACCAACTCTACATTTGAGTTTTATACTATACATACACTTTCCATACCTTTTTTTGGATTGTCACTTGGGATTGAATGATTTTGTTGTGATGTCGGTTGCAATTTAGGCATATGAGAGTTTGATAAGTAAAGAAAAGAAAGTAGTGAAAAAAGGAGAAAGCAAGAAAACAAAAGAAAACAAAAGAAAACATAAGAAGAAGAAGAAAAGAAAAGAAAGAGAAAGTTGTAAATGTTGTATAGTGTTTAATAATCTTTGATTACTCTCCCCGATGATATATCTAATGACTTTTTGGAACTTGTTTTCCAATTTTGATATTGCCCGCATTTTTCCATTATCCCGAGTTTTCATCCCGAACACTTTGAACTCGTACATACATTCCTTTCATTTCATACCCTAGCCATACATACATTACAACCCTAGTAAAGTCCTATGTGATCTTTGGTTGATGTAATTTAAAAGTCATAATAGTTGTGATAATCTGTGAAAATGCATTTCGCCTCTTTTAGTGTGCGGTATCCTTTCATTGAGATTACAGTTTTTCGGTTTATATATAGCGTTCTTCTTTCGTGACTTGTGTGCGGCCTAGTTTCCATTTACATTTACTCTTTAGCCCGCATGTCCCGTGTGTTACCTCCCTGTTTCGAGTGAATTCACTTGATGAGTGTAATTCCCATGAGGATTGAATATATGCTTGCTTTAATTTAGTATCCGGTTTATTTAAGTTTTTGCCAAATCACACTTTGCATATGCTCACTCCCCTCCCACATGTTAAAGTTTCAATTCATTGAGGTGCATTCGATAATGTTAATAACTACGGACTTTTCACGCGAATTCGTTTGCTATGCTAATAACATGTTGAAATCCATTTCGCCATTTTTGGGCTTGTCGCATGTTGGGTTGGGCATATTTTGAGGAAACCATGTGATGTTTGTGGGTACCATCTCTGAAAACCCTCACGAGACGACACTCGTCCACTAGGGTGACCTAGGGGTTTAACGGCTTATTGCATAAGCTAAATGCAATCGAATCGCCCGCGAAAGTGGCCTTGTGCTTTTATACCATAATTTTGTACTTTCTCCTGCTTTTGTTTTACTTATTCTTCTTGTTGCATCCTATTTCATTGCTAGGGACTAGCAATGTGTATGTTAGGGGGTGATAATACGCAAATATTGCGTATTTCATCCGTCGAACCTACGCATTCTAGCCTCCTCGGGTGCCTTAATCTCTATATTTAAGCCCGTTAACCATACAACCTCGGTTTATATTGTTAACATGCTATATGAGGTATAATTGGGCTTTTGTAGTTATTTAGGTACCAAGTATGGGATTCGGATGCATTCCGCGCAATTTCCGTACGCAATCGCACATTCAAGGGCATTTTAGTCATTTTATAGATTGGTCACCTGGCCCAACATCTTCATGGAAGTTTTATCCCTCCTCGCAAGCTTCGCGTGGTCGCAAACGGTGCGCGATTCCGATTCAGAACGAAGAAGTTACAGCGATTTTAGCGGAGAAGAAATGCAAGCCAATGCGCGATTCCGATTCAGAACGAAGAAGTTACAGCGATTTTAGCGGAGAAGAAATGCAAGCCAAAACAGGAGAAAATGCAGTCTGCCCCTGCTTGATCGATCGATCGACCAAAGGGTAGATCGATCGACCCTTCCCATTTTTTCCCCATCTTATATGATCGATCGATCGACCAAATGGTAGATCGATCGACCCCCTATTTTTCAGCAGATATTTTGCATTTCTTTTCTCTTTTCTTTTCTAATTTAATTCCCACTTGGTATATAAGCCAATGTTGATGTAATAAACAGGGGTGAAAGTTTTTAGATAGTTTTAGAAGTTATAATAGGTTAGGGTTTGGGTTTTTGGATGGTTCTTCTTCATTTATACTTGGTTTGATACCCCATTTGTTGTGTAAGTTGACTATTCATTCATCCTCTCCATTAATATAGTTGTATATCCTTTGTTTCCATTGTTGTAGTATAATTTACATGCTTTCTAGATTAGATTTACATGCTTTGTAGTATAGTTTTAACGCGTTTATTTACCGCTTTCCATTTACCGCGTTTTTAACATGCTTTCTAGCTAATTTAAATTAGGTTGTGTTTGAATGGAACTCACTCGAGTTGACGCGTTCCTTTGCTTTGCTGATGGAGTTTACGGGTCTATTTCTGGTGCGTTGTCCTAGTTATTAAGCTTAGGAGATTTGACGGGGCATATCATGTATGTCCCGTGCTTACGACCTTTTGCGTGTAATTTTCGGGATATTTGTTGACGCCAAAATCTTATTAGGCTTTTATGATGATTTTGGGCGTTACAAGCCTTGATTTAATTAACTGTCGAAACGAGATGCGTTCTTAATAACTCGTCGACCCATGTAACCATTTTATACTAATTAACTCGGGTGAGGGATATTCGACACAACCTATAGTTTTACCGTTTTGTTAATCTATTTTAAATACACTCGCCTAGATTAATATTTTCCTTTTATGCATCTTTTCCTTTTTAGTTTCTAATCATCTTTTACAACTTTATTTCAGAATATTAAATCTTATAAATTCTAGAACCTCGTCCCTGTGGATTTTCGATACCCGACTTACCGCTGTGCTTGCCTCGCAATGTAGTCGTAATTTAGGTTTGTTTGTATTGTGTTGGCGAAACGAAAACAACGACTGTGCACTTTACACGCGCACACTTTTCGCACTCCATCAGAAATCCACAACCTATTTAAATTTTAGGGTATTGTGGGCTTATGTTAGGGACTCAAATATCCTAGACTAGCATGGGTGTATTCTAGGGTTGTTTTATAGAGGTTAAAGTTCCATATGATATAGGAAGTAAACCTAGAATTAATAGAAGGTAGAATGGTGATGTTTTGGATTATTGGGAGACTAGTTGGAGGATAATGACACTTCGGGTCTTAGGCAATTAATAAAATATGTCCTTAAGAATAAGAATTGCATATTCTAAAACTTGGTACTTAATGAATGAGTGTAAATGGTTTTATGAATGTAAAAATTAATGTTTTCAAAATGGAAAAGAAATGATTTTCATAAATGATAATTTATGTATACACACCTCTCGAAATCGATATCATAAGGGAAGTTGCGCGCGTGAGGTGAAGCCCCCTGGATAATGAATGCAGGGTGGATATAGTCCTAGGACATATGAGCGATTATTGTATATTTTCTGCACTGGTGAGGTAATTCTGGGTGTGGTTATGACTCTCCCGTAGGCATATGGCCGCTTCCCGACGTTTCGTTAGGATCCCAGGTTGTCTTGGTGATAGGCCCTCGAAGATGATAGCCATTTAGGGGCGCGCACAGTGGGGAAACCCGGACGAGCGGTCTTGGATATGTTATATGATATGTAATATAACTATTCTCAATATTGTGGGACATTATTGAGGGTAAAACATTTTATGATAATAAAATTGCTTTAAATATATTTCCTGGATGGAAGAAGGGAAATGGGATGTTATGAAACGGAAAAGAATTTTTATGATAATAAAACTTGCTTTTAAATACATTTCCTGGATAGAAGAAAGGAAATGGAAAGTTTTGAGATAAAAAGAAAATGAAAAATGAAATTGGTAAACATTTTGTAAATGAATTCTCATTCCTAGAGATGTATCCGGAAGTGTAACATGATAAGTATATAAAAGATGAATATAAAGTAAACCTCAGTCTGGGAGATATTATCCGGATGTATGTTGAGTTATGTATATTAGAGTTAGTATGTTATATATATCTTTACATAGTATGTATATACGTTATGTACTGAGGGTGTAATGGATCTCGACGATCAGCCTTGCCATGTAGTAGTGTATCGGGGGGTTCCTTATTTGGATTTCGCTCTTCGAGACACCCCACGCACGAACATGGCATATTGTTGAGATTGGGGAGAAGTCTAGCCCTTAGTACTTGGGATAACAAGGGTTATTGGCAGATTGGGTAATAGACTCGTTAGGTAGGGTAACTTGACTAGGGTATGTTGTTAGGATGCGATAGGAGTGCATTATTAGAATAGAGGTGAGGGGTATCTTATGGGAGTGTGATACCAAATTTAAATATGAGATAAAACATATTTTTTAAAATAAAGCATTTATGGACTTGCTAAATATTTTCATAACTCGGGCTCTGACCCGTTTATGTACTTTTCCCTCTCTTGTTATATATATATATATATATATATATATATATATATATAATATAGGTGTCCAGACATAGGGTTGCCTGGATAACACTTCTTTCGAGTCAAATATCCGCTGCAGCAGTTGTGGATGCATGCATGTTCTCGATAGACGCTTCTATTCTTCTACTCTCGATAGAAGGTACTGTACAAATACTCGGGCCACAGACCCAATTGTATTTATTTATTATTTTCTGCCTTTTAGTGCGACATTCGATATGGTTGTATCATATTTGAACCGAGTGTTCGGTTATTTTATTTCATTTCAGTTTCATTTATATAAACTGTGTGGATGCTTTTAATCATTTAGTTGTTTAAAAAGAGTAGTTAAGTAAAATTTTGATGCCAGCCTAATAGGTCATTAGTAATTAAATTGGTTTTCGACAGTGATGCTAAGAATGATCCATATGCGACTTCGGTTTTAATTTAGTACAGGAGTGATTGCCCGGTATTTTATTAGGCGGGGTATCACAGATGGTTTCAGAGTATCGGGTTCTAGTGTCCTTAGGAATCTGTGCGGACGTACTACGCTTTCAGCGTTGCTCTCGATTTGATATAGATCCTCAGGATTAGGACTGTTAATTTCTCTTGTGATATTTCATTCTCCTGCTATAGTATGAGATTATGGGAATCTTTTGCGCGCTCGTTATAGGTTCGTGTGCCGATCGAGGAAGGGCGACCAAGGAGGGCCGTGATGAGGACAACAGGAGGTAGGGCTTAGCTGGGGAGACTAGTAGAAGTTGGGGGATTAGAACAGCCATAGAGGTCACTCCCCTTATGGCAATGGTTAAGGAGTGTTGCAACGGCTACTAAAGTATAGTAGTTAGGGGCATCCAAGTACTGCTATAGTGGAAAAAATGGTACTCAAGTTGAATTACCATGTGAATCTAAGGGTTCAAAAGGGGTCTTTGATAAGGACCATAAGTTGAAGTTGGGTTGTGCAAAGTGAGTGTAGCACTACCTAGTGGAAGTAGAAGGCTCGGGAGTTTGGTCTTAAAGTGGGGTATGGAAATACCTAGATGTGAAAATTTGAGGAAGATTTTCGCTCGTAGGAGCATGATGTTTTTCTTATAGAGGAATTTTACATACGGTTTTAACCGCGAGTTACTTTGGTTGAGTAGGAAGGAATGCAGTTTTAGATTATTCACATAAGTATCGACCAGAGACCGACAATGGATAAAGGGTGATATGGATAAGTGAACCTTGTACCGAGGCAAGGTAGGTACAATGAATAATGAGTCCTTTCGAGGAATGATAGGCTCATTATAAAAGTGTTGCTAACACTTACGGAGAATGTGGGTGTGTTCATGTGCCCCATGGGTGGACATCCACATCGGGAGAATTGTTGAAATAGGGTTGTTGAAACCGGTAGTGGAGTTTCCTTTTAATGAAGAAGTTAAGAGGACTAGTAAGATGATTGTAAGGAGCAAGGCTATAGAGTCATATGGTGCTGATAACTTTATCATGGTCAGGAAGGCCAGTGATGAAAATAGTGATGTGGAGTGCGGAGCCGCACGGGTGTCCTTTCCCGGTAGGAATAAAGGACAAGATTAGGGTGCCCAGATGGGGCATTAATTAAGGTAATTTTTGGTTCAGTCAGGGAAACTGTACCATGTCTAGGAACGATTTGGTGTAGTTAAAGGCAAAGTTGTTGTTATGAGTTTCACCTCAGAATGAAGAGGTATAAGTGGCGTGGCTAGATGAAGTTGTGGTGTTCATTAACCCTAGACTCGTGTGTGTAATTTGAGTGTTGTGGAGGTCTCGATAACATTATATCATATAGGCTATGTATTTTCCGCGACAGCGGAGTTTTATTTTCCTTCATTCACTATAGAGGCGAGTGTTGATATTTTAAATACATATATATGGCTTGTGATGCTCATTTTATATGTGTTATACGAGTATGGTAATATGGTGAGTATAAAAGGTTATGGTATATTCAGAGCGATAGTAGGCTAATACTGGCAAGACTATCGTGTCTGCAGTTCCAGAGTGGAACGGGTTGTTGTTGAGATATCTCCCCTGGATACAGGTAGAGTTCGCCTTTATTATGTGCATAGATGGAACTTCGATGAGCAGAGGTTTCATTATCATGATTGGAGTATGTGGCGACCTTATATATGTGATTTGAGGTGTGCCGGGTAAATTGCTGTGATGCGAGTTTCAGCTCATTATTGATTGCGCAAGGACTGAGAGTTAGTACGAGCGCTTAGTGGTATGGCTCCTAGATAGACATGGGAGTTCATACCACATTTGCTTGAGAGAGGGGATAGGATTATCCCGATTTCATATTCGAAAATAACGGACCTCCACGACCGATGAAGTTCAGTAGTAGTGTGTTGGAGTAGTTCCTTATTTGGATTTCGCTTTGCCAGATGCTCCACGCGTGAACTTTAACGACGTCGGGAGTGGAGAGATGTTATAGGATGCAAGGATGTTGTTTTTGTTGATAAGTCATATAGTGTGGATGAAACACTATTATGAGCCATGTGATGATGGTATGTTGATGGAAATATTATTCTAGGGAAAAGCACTAAAGTGGTCCTCTCGAAACAAGTGGGTGGGTGGAGTAGGACATAGAGAAATTGATCTGAGGCTTATGACCAGGCCTTAATGAAAAGGCAAACTTTGGAGAAGTAATGTTATGGGTAAGATAATCGTAACATCTCGATAGAGAATTGGCGGACGATTGATAGGATAGAGTAGTAGAAGTACGTTAGTAGATATGCGAGGTAGGATTTAGGACGTCCCATTGGGGTGACATAGGCCGTTATATCTCAATGACCGGTCACGCGA
This sequence comes from Sambucus nigra, assembly GCA_949130495.1. NCBI lineage: Eukaryota > Viridiplantae > Streptophyta > Magnoliopsida > Dipsacales > Adoxaceae > Sambucus > Sambucus nigra. The sequence goes on along the minus strand of OX422207.1, from coordinate 500,159,670 downwards.
GGGAGTAGTGTAATGGGAGGGTTCCTTGTCTGGATTTCGCTTTGCGAGATCTCCCACGCATGAAACCAAGCAAATATCAGGAGTTGAGAAATTCCTTGGGCACTAAGGATATTTAAGGTAGTACTCTTTTGCGTAGGTAGGAACGCCTCGATCTTAGGACTTTTGGGCAGTGAAGCCAGTGGATTTAGTGGCGCTGATGTAAGGAGATTTGAATTTCGCGGGTTGGGAGGACCCATGTGTGAGTATTACACCGTGGAAAGGAGGCCTTTATTTAGAGAGAGTGTTACGTGTTGAACGTTCACAATGAATGTGCCGATGTGCAGGGTGAAAGAAGGTGTATGGGCACCTTAGTGAGTTGATTTATATACTGCCTGAAATAGAAGCGGCTTAGTGTATAAGTCGGAGTTTATGCCATAAGGCAGTCGCGAATGGATTTGGAGTGTGTTGGATGGGATGTCATGAGAGGTACGCGATATTCCAATTATATAAAGGGAAATAAGAGGTAATGTGCCCAAGATAAGCGACGAGACTATTGGAAGTAGTAAAATCTTAGTAGAGTTTACTTTTCAAAGGAAACTAGTTGTCACGTTGTGGATGAGCGGACGCTTCTTAGCAAGGGTGTCAGCTTTGCGAGATGTTAAAGCGATAGTTATAGACTCATTTCTCTTATTGGAGGCAAGAGAATCCATCGGAGTAACGCGTCGTTGTTGTGCGTAGTGGGTAGAAATTTAGAGGAGCTTGTGGTGAAGCTAGTACATTTGAGTACACCTTGAGGTAGGTGCAATATGGTAAGGCACAATCGTGTTAGCACCTTTTTGATTTTGGAGTTACTAAGACGTAGTGTAATTTGTGATCGTAGGTTGGTGGTGTAGGTTATGTCCGAATTTTGAGGACAAAATTCCGTTGTAAGCGGGGAGTATGTAACAACCCGTACCTTTGGGGATAATTAAATTCCATAATTGGGTATAAATTGGAATTTGGAGGAATTTCTCAAAATAGTACTTTTTGGGATTTTCGAGGATTAGATGATTGTCGATGGGTGATGTGCTTGCTTTTGGGATTAAGTCAATATGTTGGAGCATTTTAATAATATGTCACCGTTGGGTAAAGAGACAGAAGATGATATTTTAATGAGAATACCGCATTTATTTGTTTTGGTTTGAAATAGTGATTTGCGGTCAAGTACCTCGGATGGAAATTTTGACTACGCCGTGAGTCTCGAAATTGCCGAGATAGTCGGAAAAGAGTGTCCGATGGTCGAAATTGAGTTTCGGGGAATTTTAGAGTTAAACGGGTTTGTAATTGAGTAAACGAGTCATTTTTGGGTTTTAAGGGTGTAAACCCTTTTCTCCCTATATAAGGAGGATGAGAGGGAGAAAAGAGAAAGAAAATAGAGAAGAGGGAGAGGAATGAAGAAAAAGGAGAGAAAAGGGAGATTTCGGGCCAGACTCCGCCGGACTCGACTCGGGATCATTGAATTTTATCCATGAGGCAAGTGTTTACTTGCTTTATTTATTTTGAGCATAAAATCTCATATCGTAGTTTGGTAAAAACAAACCCTAAAGATTTTTGGTTGGGTTTTCGTGTATAAAACGGGTTTTCGGGAGTTAAAACGAATAAACCCCAATAATATTTCAATTCGAGGAACTTAGGATTTAATCGAAATTAATTGTTGGTTTGGGGTTCTAGGATGTTTAGAACCCATTTTATATACGTGTATGTAGTTGGTTGAGGTTGTAGGACGTTAGAAGCGGAGATATAATCTTGGGAGAAGCTTTCATGTCCGAAACAGTTTCTCGGAGAAAAAGCTATCCGCCGTGATCGATCGATCGAGCATGGGGGATCGAGCGATCGAACCATCGATCGATCGAGGGCCATGGGTCGATCGATCGACCCTTCAGGAATTTTGATAATTTTTCCTAGTGTTAATTGGATAGGATAAATTCCAATTCAAAATTTATTTGAGCTTATTTATGTGAGGAAATAAGTATTCCTTTAAGAGTAAATAATCATCAAGTGAGGAAAGTTATGGAAATTAAGTGAGGGTTTTAAGTGTGTAACTCTAAAATGTTATTTTCGAGGAAAATAGAATAGTTGATAAATTAGGAGGTTGGGGTTCTTAAAATAGGGTGAGGACCTCTAAATAATTATTTGGACGAGATGTATTCCTTGGGTTTGTGGGAAGGAAATCCACAACCTATTTAAATTTTACGGTATTGTGGGCTTATGTTAGGGAGTCAAATATCCTAGACTAGCATGGGTGTATTCTAAGGATGTTTTATAGAGGTTAAAGTTCCATATGACATAGGAAGTTAACCTAGAATTAATAGAAGGTAGAATGGTGATGTTTTGGATTATTGGGAGACTAGTTGGAGGATAATGACACTTCGGGTCTTAGGCAATTAATAAAATATGACCTTAAGAATAAGAATTGCATATTCTAAAACTTGGTACTTAATGAATGAGTATAAATGGTTTTATGAATGTAAAAATGAATGTTTTCAAAATGGAAAAGAAATGATTTTCATAAATGATAATTTATGTATACACACCTCTCTAAATAGCTATCATAAGGTAAGTTGCGCGCGGGAGGTGAAGCCCCCTGGCTAATAAATGCAGGGTGGATATAGTCCTAGGTCATATGAGCGATTATTGTATGTTTTCTGCACTGGTGAGGTAATTCTGGGTGTGGTTATGACTCTCCCACAGGCATATGGCCTCTTCCCGACGTTTCGTTAGGATCCCAGGTTGTCTTAGTGATAGGCTCTGGAAGATGATAGCCATTTAGGGGCGCGCACAGTGGGGAAATCCGAACGTGCGGTCTTAGATACGTTATATGATATGTAATATAACTATTCTCAATAATGTGGGACATTATTGAGGTTAAAGCATTTTATGATAATAAAATTGCTTTAAATACATTTCCTGGATGGAAGAAGGGAAATGGGATGTTATGAAACGAAAAAGCATTTTTATGATAGTAAAACTTTCTTTTAAATACATTTCCTTGATAGAAGAAAGGAAATGGAAATTTTTGAGATAAAAAGAAAATGAAATTGGTAAACATTTTGTAAATGAATTCTCATTCCGGGAGATGTATCCGAAAGTGTAACATGATAAGTATATAAAACATAAATATAAAGTAAACCTCAGTCCGAGAGATATTATCCGGATGTATGTTGAGTTATGTATATTAGAGTAATTATGTTATATATATCTTTTCATAGTATGTATATACGTTGTGTACTGAGAGTCTAATTGATCTCGACGATCAACCTTGCCACGTAGTATTGTATCGGGGGGTTCCTTGTTTGGATTTCGCTCTGCGAGACACCCCACGCACGAACATGGCATAGTGTTGATATTGGGGATAAGTCTAGCCCTTAGTACTTGGGATAACTAGGGTTATTAGCAGATTGGGTAACAAACTCGTTAGGCAGGGTAGCTTGACTGGGGTATTTTGTTAGGATGCGATAGGAGTGCATTATTAGAATAGAGGTGAGGGGTATCTCGTGGGAGTGCGATACCAAATTTAAATATGAGATAAAAACATATTTTTTAAAATAAAGCATTTATGCACTTGCTAAATATTTTCACAACTCAGGCTCTGACCCGTTTATTTACTTTTCCCTCTCTTGTTATGTATATATATATTATAGAGGTGTCTAGACACAGGGACGCCTGGATGACACTTCTTTCGAGTCAGACATCCGCTGCAGCAGCTGTGGATGCATGTAGGTTCTTGATAGACGCTTCTATTCTTATACCCTAGATAGGATGTACTGTACAAATACTTGGGCCACTGGCCCAATTGCATTTATATATTCTTTCCTGCCTTTTAGTGCGGCATTCGATATGGTTGTATCATATTTAAACCGAGTGTTTGGTTATTTTATTTCATTTCAGTTTCATTTATATAAATTGTGTGGATGCTTTTAATCGTTTATTTGTTTAAAAAGAGTAGTTAAGTAAAATTTTGACGCCAGCCTAATAGGTCATTAGTAATTAAATTTGTTTTCGATAGTGATGCTAAGAATGATCCATATGTGACTCCAGTTTTAATTTATTAAATGAGTGATCACCCGGTATTTTATTAGGCAGGGTTTCACACTTTCTCCCTTATTCATTTCTTCTCTTCTTCTTTCTCTCTTTTTCTTTATTTTCTCCCAATCTCTCGTGTCTTATAGAGAAAGAAAATAGGGTTTATCCCTTTAAACCCAAAACTAACTCGTTTACTCAATTGCGAGTCCCTATTAATCCAAAAATTCCCGAAACTCAATTACGACCCCCGGATACTCTATTCTGACTATCTCGCCCATTCCGAGATCAACCACACACTCAAAATCTCCATCCTAGGAAATTGATCGCAACTCCCTAATTCAACCCAATACATCTCAATGCGGGTTTTCCCATTAAAATATTATCCTCTGTCGCTTTATCCAGCTGCGACATATAATTAAAATACTCCGACTTGTTTACTTAATCCCAAAAGTAAATATAACACCCATCGAAAATCAACTAATCCTTGAAAACTCCAAAAATTTACTATTCACGATAATTTCTTAAATTCCCAAATTACACTAAATTATTGGATTTAATTTCCCATAAAAGTGCGGGGTATGACATATAAAAAAGGAAGGTATTTTGAGAGAGAAAGTCTCTTGAAAAAAGGTTAATACGAGTTTAAAAATGTCATCTCATGACCTCTCTTTAAATAGGTAAAAATATAAGAGTCCTTATCCCATTAGAATTCTTAAAAATCACAAATTTACGTAAATCTAATACTCTAACAAATTAAACACCTTTTACTAAAATGAATATTACTCCATCCATTGTATTCCAAATGACTTGATTCAAATCTCATGAGAAATCTAAGATCCGTACCTTTCTTTACTTCTTGTATCATAGTTTAATTCAAAGTAAAAATAAAATGGCATTCGTTTGAAGCGACATCAAATTTAATATTTTGACAGATTATAGACCTTTTACTAAAACGACAATTACTCCTTCCACAGAAGTCCAAATAACCTAATCCAAACTTATTGGAAATATAAGATCAATAAATTTCTTTAAATCTATGGATCCTAGTCAAATAAAAAGTACAAATAAAATGGAATGCATTTAAAGTGATATAAAAATTTCTAATAGATTGCCATCATAACTTAGTAATATTCATCTCATAAAATCAATATCTTATTTTCATCAAAATGGTTTAAATTGAATTACAAAAAATAGTTTATAACCCCATAAATAAATAAAATTATCTTATTAATAATTAAGTCCAAATTGACATGTTTACACGATTCTACATTTTGATATGTCCAAAAATATTCGAATTTCACCTTTTAAAAAAATTACCAATTTCAAGTTATAACCATTAACTATATTCATAAATTACGATTTATTAACATTAAATATATTGTTAAAAAGCTTGAGGTAATACATTGTCACATCTCGATTTTTCAAGTGTGAGGTAGATCATGAAAAATACTAACCATAATGAAGACCATCATTCTTTCAAAAGGCGAAGATGTATTAATAAATCACAGTGCTACACCAATAGTTTTAATTGTACAATGCTATATATAGATCCCAGTTCATGAAGAAAAACCTTTCTCATATAATTATTTTCAAACCAACATTATTCCCCAAGCTTCATATATTTTAGCATGAACTACTCATCACTACTTATAGGTAATTGTTTAAAATAGCTAGAAGCAAAATATTAAGAAAAACTTTGCCAAGTTAATAATTATATTTATATAACAACGTATATGTGTGAATCTATTTAAATAGCACAACTATGACTAAAATGCTGATAATGTTACAAAGTGTAAAGTGATTTGAAGAAAAAATGAAATATCAACAGTACTAAACATGGGTATACTAAAGTCTGTGATATTTAAAAGAATAGTATAGTGATCATAAGGGTTATGTCTATAATAAGATGACCCACAAATTATCGATTATACGGGATGCAAATGCATAGAAAAACCTTTACAATATTGACCAAAATTTTTGGATAGGAAATCCCAAATAATTGGAGAAAAATAAATGTATGGACACACTAAAGAGAGTGCCAATCACACGTATGTATAAAATAAAAAATATGCACTCACCATCTGATTCTTACAAGACAATTAGAGCTTCGGTGCTATACTGGAGTCTCATCCCTGATTTGCAATATAAGATACTAGGGTCTCTCTGATAATGGTTATAAATTACAGGGGTGTAATGTATTCAGAGTAAAATACTGAAATCGGGGTTTAATAAGATGCAAGGGTGTACTGCAATCAGGGTTATATAATTGAAATCAATGTTTCAATAGGATGCATGGGGTACAGTTATTCGGGCATGCAGGGGATCTTATAATCCGGGTAAAATAACTGAAATCAGTGGGTTTACTAAAATCATAGGCTCTCAAGGTTTGGCTGGCTAAAGTTTAATTGGATAAATATTTGATCAATATTCAAGGTCATGTGGACTACATAAAAGAGTTCACAAATGAGACCAATAGATCAAAGGCTATAACATAGTGAAATAAATAATGCAGTATTTTCAAGGGTATAAGCTCGAATGTAATAGTGAAATAGAATCACCTACTAGAATTTTAGTGATTTTTTACTTGTATAGTATAAGTTGTATTTGATGTATCTTGTTGTAATTTTAATGCAGAGTTATTATGGATAATGAAGCACATAATTTTGTTGTTTATCTATAGGTACATTATTTGTTGTTAAAAAGTGACAAGCGCATTACATTATACATATATTGCCTCAAAGTTGAGTTAAATTAACTTAGATAATGTGGGTAGTGAATTAATATTTATACACATTTTCTTATAGCATCTGACTTTCAATTTTTGTAAATTGATACAATTCATCGAAATAGATTTTGAGAGGAAATGTAATAAAATAATTATTTTTAAATTTGGTAATCGAGTAATTTGGCTGATTGTAAAACACGGTAAGTAATGTAGGAAATATTTATGGTATAGGATTTACAGGATAAAAATGATAATTTGTACTACTGCTTCGGGCATGTAATTGACACAATTGACTAATTTTAGCGTCGACAAAAGCAGTGTCATTTATAAAATATTTATACATGAAAATGTTCTTTTCGACACTTCGAATCCAACAATACGTTTTGCGTAATTTTCTGGGCAACAGTTTGAAAGATATGAATTTTTTAAGATGACAAAATTGTCCCTTTTTGTGTGTATTTTTAAATTCACCTTCGGGCTTTAAAATTAATCGTCTTTCCTCTAGTGACTTATACGTGACGTAAAAGTTTGGTACGGCCAATATTTTGTCCTTTACATAATAAAACTCATTTTTTCTTTACTTTCGTCACACACGTGCGTACATACCCACTTATTAACTTGTCTTTCCTTTCTAAACTAATCAAACATATGTGTGTGTATGTGTGTGTACACACACACACACACACACACTAAAATACACACAACGACACATGCACACACATGCATACACCTATATATATTCAAACACACACAAACAAACACTTGCATACATGCACACACAATTTTACCTCCACATAGTACACACACACACACACACACACACACACACATATATATATGTATACAATCCTTTAATTATTCGAACTCACAGCTTTAATGGCTTCCCCGAATCCAAAACAAAAACCCACCTACCTCTGTGTATATTTATATCTTCATAACTATATATATATATATATATATATATATATATATATATATACGGGTATAAAAACAAACAAGGAAGGAGACATACCCGTTCATAGCTTTCTTTCTAAGAGAAAGTTTGGTGGGTTTTAGTTTAGTTTTGTGTTTTTCAACCATATGCGTGGGTTTTCCTTAGTTATGAGGGAAGTGTTTTTTGTGTGGGTTATTTCTTTCTCATCTTTCTGGTTTCGTGGGAGTAGGATAAATGGAATGGGAGTAAATGTTTGACATGTTTTTCCCTTAGTTTGTTCTTTATACCCACATAGGGGAAAGGTCGGCTAAACATAAATAATATAATATTAAAATATCTCTAAATATCTAGATATTTATTTTAAAATTTGTTATTTTAACTTTTGACTCCGAAATTTCATAAATTTTAAAATTTAGACTTGGCCCTAAAAATTTTGATTAACTAACAACTTGAAATTTTATTTTTCCTTTAAAAGTATTGTTGGGTTTGGGTTTTGACTTAAAATGAATAAAGTATTAAATAAAGTAAAGGGTTCCTATATGCAGAATGATTTAAGGAAAAAGATTTACTTGGGGATTAAAGGTGTAATAGGGTCGGACATAAATTTTCATATGTATGTATTTTCGGCTTGGTGTTTAAAATAAAAATAAAATAAAAAACGGTGTTTCGATATTTGAGGCTAAAAATTTGTCATTTATTGTCGACTTGGTTGTAAAATGACATTTGGAGTCAGAAGTAATTCCTTTAAATAAAATAACAATGCGAGTTGTTACAATCTACACACCTAGAAAAAACATTCGCCCTCGAAATTCCTATATCCTGAAGTTTAAAATTTTTACAGTTCTTACACAGTCTGGGGTATGTAGTACATCCGAAATGATAGGTTTGTAGGTTTATCACGTAATATGATAGCTTTACCAAAGTTTACCTCTCGTGATTAGTTATTCAATACAACCGGATAAAGGATAATAATGTATTCAAGATTGGAACAAAAGTGGTTCTAGATAATCAATCGGCATTTTTACAAGCTCTTCATGTATCGGGTATCGTAACAAATGATTTTGTAATGGGGGTTCATATATAGTTCGGTTGTTTGAAATTCGTTTCATACAAAATATACTTCATGCTATAATAGAGATACCGGTAAGAGGGTATTATAGGTTGAACATTGATCTCATAATAAAGGTATATTACGTCTCGTTGTGTAGTGGGCAATTGTAATGCATAAGTTCCTTTGTTAATGTAGGTCAAAAATTTATATTCAAATCGCTAAAGGTTGGTCTCCTAAATTCAATTACCATTAGCGGATGGTATCCGAATCGTAAGTCATGTTTTCGAAAATACCAAAATTCTCGCAGTGGATCAAAATAAAATTCATTCTTTATATAAAACTAGCAACTTTACTATAACAATTCCAGTCCCTATTATTGTGTTACAATACCTTACACCTATTTATTCCGTTGTAATTTCTATTAATAGCATATAATTTAAAGAACTACTATAATGTCTTATCGTGGTTGCATAGTCGTGTGTGGGTTAATTAGGAATAATACCCCAATTGTTTATTATAATTGACAATTTAGTTATTCGGTTTATAGTTTCACATACAAAGGGGAAAGGTAATTGGAATCTTTATGTGGGGTTTACTTAACTTCCTAAATACAAAAGTAATGTATTTATAGGATTTAACTTTTAGTGAACCTGTATTTCTAGGAAAACGGGTAATGTCTAATAGTCTTTTGGTATTTTCAAGTATGCCTATTTCGTTTATTGGCTCTCAGGTTTGCATGGGTTTATTAAAGGTTAATATAGGTATGATGTCCAATATTTTAGGATTAATCTCAGGGAATCTATCGTAGTCATACAAGACAAAAGGATTATTTAAGGTAGATCGTGTTTATTCTGGACATACCCTATACATCTAGATAATATTTGGATTTGATAAATGGATGGAGTTTATGTAGTCTATGGTGTACTAAAGAGAGTGAAAAGGGTTTTCTTAGATGTAATAACTAACATATATATCATTTAATCTGAAGATAGTACTGACAAAACTTAACTGAGTTAAATGCTGATGTGTATGAAGTCTTAGTCACTAATGTTTGGAATCTTACTAGAAATGACTTAAATAATCAAGGTAGTATAATGTTAAGTTAAAAATATTCAGGTTAAACTCATTCTCTTGGGGAAGTTTGTATAATCTAAAAGTGCATGTTCTTATCCCAAAATTCAAGGTAATCTGAGCTACTGGGTTATTAATGTTAACCGTCTTAATATCTCCTTATACTAGACTTTTAGAATAATCAACAATGAAGAATATTATAAATTTGGTGGGTTGGTCTAATAACATTCATACATAATTATATCCTTGGAACTTACGAGATAGTCTAATAACAAAATCTGTTGTGACGTGATCTTATTTCCATTTCGGGATTGGAAAAGGTTAAATTTCACTCGGACACTGGTGTCCTATTTATAATTGGGGACAAGTAATACATCTTCTCAAAAAACTTATTATTATCCTTCACATATTGGTCTATCAAGTCTATTTGTTTAGTACATGATACATTTTAGAGCTTCTGGGGTGCATCATGAATTTAACAATGAGCTTCTTTTGATATCTCTTATCATAATGACGGTATATCACATACATGCAATCTATTTCTAAATCATGAACTTGTTTCCCTATCTTATGATAACTCTTGGGTCTTACTTTTGGCTTGTTTTTTCATAAAAAATGGATCTTGGAGTTGTTGTTCTAAAATTTTCTTTCTCAAGTTTAGGTAAACAATGGTATGGGAAAATTTTAAAAAATTGTGTGGTTCGCTAAAGATCATATTACTCCAGCGACATCTTAGGAAATCAGGTAGTTAGGTTTTACAATAGGGTTACGACTTAAGGCGTCGGCTATAGCGTTTACCTTTCTGGATGGTAGTCTAACTTGAATCTGTATTCGTCCAAAATTACATTCAACGTCTCTGTCTCAAATTCAATAACTTATTGATAAAGACATATTTCAAACTTGTGTGTCCCAAAGTTACATGGAATTCCTCACTATACAATAGAAGATTATGGTTCCCTATATTTATGCAGGATATAACACAAATATGAAAAATATGAATTACTCTTAGATGGAAACTAACTAGATATCTGAGGAACTGGTAATAAGGTGGATGTAAATAATTGGGATGGGGTTTGAACTGATGGTTACTGTAATTTGGATAGTTAAGTACATAATTAATGAAGAACTTGTAATAATGTCAAAGTCTGATGATGTAAGGGTTTAGTATTGATAGTTATGCCTAATTATTCGATGCTTTAGAACTCTAAAGGGTCATAGGGGTACTATATTTTAAGAATTATTCCGGCATACCTTGTAGGTATACTTATAACGGAGTTATGAAATTAATTGACTATCTATTCATATTTTTATCGAAGGATCTTACATGCATTGAATGTTATTGAACTACATAGAAAAAGGAGCAGGCTAATGTAACATTCATTATAACATAACATGTTCCAGGTTTTCGAAAGTAATTTATCGAAAATGGACATGGGGTTATTTATAATCAAAGAATGATATTCGATTAAATACCTATAATTTGGATTAATGTTAACTAGTAACTAGTAATTTGGATTAATGTCAACTCATAGTAGCATAATAAGGAAAGGAACAAGTATAATGGGGCTAAGGGATTCAGATAATGCAAGATATGATATAAAGTTATAGTTGATTAAAGTAAACAACTACTATTTCATAAAAGAAAATTAGCACTCCTGGTAATTTATGCAAGAATCATTAAAATGGGTCTCTTGTATTCACGTGGGTTATTCTTATCCTTTCCCTAATATAGAGAAACAAGGCAATCTATTAGTTTTATCATTCACCTGTCTGGGTGAAAATCCATACTATTTAATAACGAGATTATTTAGGTTTTAGGTTAGTGTGTCTTTGGAAAAAATGGTTTATACGAGAAATGCGTATGTGGTATCAAGGTAGAGTAAAGGGAGTAAGCAAGGTTTCATCTGATCCCAACTATTCTAGTTGTTTATGGGTAAGAATCATGTGTCACTACAAAATTATAATGATTCTGGTGATATTGAATTTTTTAATCACATCCTAATAATGGTGAACTGGGAAAATAATTAACAATTGTCATAAGGAAAATGGTATTGGTTAAATAATCAGAATTCGTAACCAGGCTTGTGTAGGATTTTAGGAAATTCTAATTATGGTATAGGGTTAAGTAAGTAACACCATTATGTTCTAAAAAGTAGGACGGTTATTCATAATATTTCTAATCCATTCAACTACTTCTAGAGAAATTCCCAATGTTCACTAAGGAACTCTTTTAATAGTTTCTTAATTAATACTAGACAGGTACCATTCTAACATAACTAATTTCTTATCTTAATCTAATGGGAATAGTATACAGTATAACAAGAGTACAATGCAGAAGACGATAATAAAAGGTTAATACAGAAGGTTGATAACTTTCAAAGATCAAATTTTTTGAATTCCAAATAAAGTAATTTATTTTCAAAGAGCATATCAATTGAATAGTTTAGATAAAATAATAGTTCTATACATACCTACTTATGGAGTATAGTGAATACAATCCATTCTTAAGACAAATTTCTTAGTATGACTCTATTGCTCAATCACCTCTTTGATAATCACAAATTCTTAGTGATTTTTTTGGACACGAAAAATTGGAATATCAGAACTAATCACATATCACCAAATTGTAGTTCAACGATTAATCCCATAAACCCTATATAAATATCTTCACCTTAGTAATTACCACTTATACACTAAAAAAACCTTTCCTTATGCAAAATACTATTATCTCATATGTAAATTTGAGATCGATTTTTCTTACTGAAGTTTAAAGATATTATCCTCACGCTCCTTATGATCTGAACCATTCTCAAAATAATGCTCGACCCATGTCCTGCATAGGCTACTTAACCTGGTTGATCTCTAATACCACATTTTCACATCCCGATTTCCCAAGTGTGAGGTTTATGCTAAAAAATAAAAACCATCATTCTCTTAAAGGAGGAAACTATACTTGATGAATCATAGTATTACAACCCATACTTTTAATTTTATAATGCTATATACATACCTTAGTTCCTAAATAACAACCATTCCCATATAATTGTTCTCTAACCAACACTATTCCCCAAGCTTCATATAATTCTATCCTAAACTCTTTATCACTCCTTATAGGTACCTATTTTAAAAAATTAGAAGTAAAAAAATAAACAAAACTTTGCCAAGTAGATAATTTTATTTCTATAACAACATATATATGTGAATATTTTTAAATAGTATAACTGGGACTGAAATGCTGGTAATGTAACCCAATGTATATTAATCTGAAGTACAAATTAAATATTAACAGTACTAAGCAGGGGTGTACTTGAAAAGAAAAGTGTGGTTATCATAATGGTTCAGACTATAATAAGATAACCCATAAATTTTGGGTAATACGGGATGCAAATGCATAGCAATACCGCCACTATATCATCCAAAACCTTTCGATAAGAAATCCCAAAAAATTGGGGAAAAATAAATGTCTAGGAACACCGACCATAGTGTCACTCATATGTATGTAGAAAATAAAAACTAGGCACTCAACATCTGAGTCTACAGTCCAATTAGATCTTTCGTGATATACCGGAGTTTAATCCTTTAATCGTAAGCTATGCTGCTAGGGGTTTCACTAATAATGGTTATAAATTGCAGGGGTGTACTGCAGTTAGGGTAAAATACAAAAATTAGGACTTAAAAAGATGCAAGGGTGTATTGCAATAAAGGTAAAATAACTGAAATTAGGGTTTTAATAGGATGTAGGGGTGTACTGCAATTCGGGTAAAATAATTGAAACTAATGGGTTTATTGAAATTGTAGGTCGTCGGGGTTTGGCTGGCTAGACTTTAACACGATAAATATTGAATCAATATTCATGGTCATGTGAACTACATAAAATATTTCCTAAATGCTAAAAAGAGATCAAGGACTATCACATAGTGTTATAAACAATGACTACACCAAATCTGCACTATTGTCATGGTCATTGACCTTGACAAATTGGACTTGTCAAGGTCAATGACCGTGACAATTCAGGGCGAGACAATTTTTTTTATCATGGATGTGTCACGATCATTGATCTTGACAACTCCGTTAGAATTGTCACGGTCGTGTCAAGGTCAATGACCGTGACAAGTTTAGTCACGATTAAAAATCGTGACCAAACCGTGGCAATATTTAAAAAAATTGTCACGGTCAATGACCGTGACAAGATCGTGATAAGATTTGTAAAGGACTTGTCACGGTCAATGACCGTGACAATTCTGGGCAGAATTGAAAAAAATTCTGCTGGGCAGTATGGCCACTGCCACTGCCCAGCAGCATATTTGTACCTGTTATAACAACGTTGGTTGTACCTATTCAAACATCATATATCCAAATATACCCAAGATAGTGCAAATATATATTCATGACGATATAATCCAAATATTCAAAATAGAAACAATATACATGACAATATAATCCAAATATAATTAAAATGTACAATCTTAAAAATAATGTTACTACATGTCTTGGGTAAATGCGAGGAGGTGAGTTGGCCACATGATATACGAATTGACACACCCACTAATATACATCATGCCGCATTGTTCGCGCAACCATAATAGGGAGTTCTCCTTCCCGGGTATCACATGCGTGACGAGCACTTTGGACTCGATCCCTTGAAGCGCACGTCCATGAACTATTCCACCTTCGACGATATTCGGGTCCCTCAACCCCCGCCCTATCCGCTGGCAATCAAATATATCCAATATGAACATGCTCGGCCAACCAAGTGTCGCCAATGGTCTGGGAAAGGGAGCCAAATAAGGAAGTGGATCATTGAAATACGCACGTGACGGTGAAGAAGCAGCGAGGTCCACATCCTCGTCCTCCTGCGCCTCGTTCTCCCGCACCACCACCTCCTCCTCCACCGCCTTATCCTTCCCTTTCCCTCTCCCCTTCCCCTTTCGATCTCTGCCCAATGTTCGCTTCATGAATGCGTACATATCTTCGATCGCCGCCTCTAAACGGGACAACTTTGGATCGTGTGAATCCACCGTTCGAGCCAACCCGGTGTCGTTCGTCTCCAATCCGATGATCCTAGATTTGGCCACCCGCGAGTTCTCCCCCCTTGTCCTCCCCTTGCGATCAGAGCCAAGCACTTGGCTGAGTGCGTCTGTGGACAAAGACGCCTTGTCGGCATCAGACTGCGACTCATGCACTTCCTTAAGCTTTGCCTGAAACGACAAAAAGCACATGATTAGTAAAATAAGTAAACTAAAAAATTATAACGTAATTAACAAAAAATAAACTGTCGGATTACTTACAATCGTCACCGCGATGCTCGGGGACACCTCCTTGTCCCTCCCCTTCTTCGTCCGAAGAGCCACATAAGTATCGAGTCTATATGGATTACCCCTTGGCCCACTCCCTACCCCGTAAAATAAAATAAAGTAAAATTAGTATCAGCCCCGCAAAGTAAAATAATGAAGAATAATATATTTTTGTAGTTATAGAAAAATTAAATATTACCTTCATCCTATGCTCCACCTCGGAGTAAGAGGTCCGGCCGGAGTAGTGCACGTCCATCTTTTTTGCCCGGTTTTCCCTCCCCGATTGGCGAGATGCCAATTGTCGATCTTCGATCTCATTGTCAATGAACTTTTGCCATTGTGCCAATGAGATCGGCTCCTTGGGCGGGACTGATCCACGCCATTGTATAATGGACTCTCGTGTTTTCCCAAAGTACCGTGTCCGCATCTTTTTCTTCCACGTCTTGTGTTGCTCCCTCAACTGCTCCAAGACGGAATCGCGTAGCTTTGGATCCAAGTTGAATTGTTCCTGTCCAACAAATTCAATGTTAGTTGCGAATAAATATAAATATAAATATAAAATGAAATCGAAATTGAAATCGAAATTGAAATTGAAATTGAAATTGAAATTGAAATTGAAATTGAAATTGAAATTGAAATTGAAATTGAAATATAAATATAATACCTATAGTGACGCCCAAACACCTAACTTGAGCTCATATGGAACCTCCTTCCAACTCATAAACCCCGGGCCGCTGACCGTCTTTAGAAGCTCGAGGGATCTCGCTAATAGCTCCGATTTGTTCTCGACGGTAATCCCAAATTTTCCATATTTGGGGAGCCTAGGGGCGGAGGATCCCTCGTCGCCTCCGCTACCACCGAGCCCAGACGACATCATCAGAAACGGCATCATCATCTTCGCCTTAATATCTGAAGGAGACATTTGCTGTAAAAAAATGTTATTAGTACAGATAAAAAAATGTTAATAGTACACATACACACACCCCTACCCCACCCCCACCACACGCACGCACACGTCATGCCACTTTTAAAACTAACCAACCCAACATTTCATCAATTAAACTAACAATTAAAGTATACAATTATTAATTTACTAATTTACAATGAGGGACAATCCTACTTTCATATGAAATTGGCACTAATTATTAATTTACTTTCATATAAAACTATACAATTAAAATTACAATTAAAGTTATACAATTTCTTAATTAAAGCTATACAATTGTTAAAATTTCCCCCCCCCCCACACCCCCCAACCCCCACCCCCACCCCCACCACACCCCTTTCCCCCCTCCCCCTGCCACGCACACACCTACGAACACACACACCCCCACACCCCACCCCCACCCTCACCACCCCACCCCCCTCCCCCCACCACGACCGTGACAACTACATTTGTCATGGCCTTGTCTTTAATCCTTTATCTTTATATTTATTGTTTGAGATTCTTTTATATTTCAAAAGTCTCTTATCGTCATTATATTTTATCACAATATGCATATCTTATAAGAGAGTCGGGTTTGGCATGAATAATTTGTAATGAAGTCCAGAACGAATCTTACTAAATCAATTGGGGTATTTTCATATTTTTATTACTTTATTAATTTATTGTTTATCAATAAAATTATGACATGAGATAATTATAATTGGAGCATAAATTTCATTATCATAAAGGGATAAATCCAACCAAGTATAGAAATTCTACAAATTAAAGTGAGAATTAAATTTAAGACTTTCTAACAACATGCATGTGTATGGATTTTACATAGTTGGGCACGAAAGTAACTAATGATATTCCTAAAAACATACAATTGGCAACATTTTGTGAATTTACTAAACTTTATATAATATTATCAAATTCTGTTAAAAAAATTATCTAGGGTTTTACCTAATTGAATTATCATATTTTTATTTAGAAAATTCCACCCCACCCCACCCCCACCACCCCACCCCCTCCCCCCACCACACCCCACCCCCACTAGCCCCTTCCCCCCTCCCCCACCACACACCAGCACACACATATATACACACACATACACACATACCCCACCCCCTCCCCCCACCCCCACCACACCTGCACCACCCCACCCCCATTACCCCCTCCCCCCCCCCCTACCACACACCAACACACACATATATACACACACATATGCACATACATATACACACATATATATACACATATACACATACACATACATATAGAATTGAAAGAGAAAAAGAGGAAAAAAAATATACCTTAGAGAGAGAGAGAGAGCAGAAATCGCCTAGAGAGAGAGAGAGAGGGGGAAAACCAAAAAAGGTGGGAAAAAAAAGAAGCTTAGGGCTTTTTTTTACTACGAAAGTTGTCACGGTCGTGTCAAGGTCATTGACCGTGACACAAATCTCGCGTTTTGTGTCACGGTCATTGACCTTGACACGACCGTGACAAAGAATTATCACGATCAATGACCGTGACAAGGTCGTGAAATATTTACTTGTCACGGTCTTGTCAGGGTTAATGACCGTGACAATTCTTTGTCACACTCGTGTCAAGGTCAATGATCGTGACACAAAACGCGAGATTTGTGTCACGGTCAATGACCTTGACAAGGGTGTCTGGCTGAAAGGTGATAATTTTATCATTTTGGTGTAGTGAATGCAGTAATTTCAAAGTCATAAGCTCGAATGTAATAGTGAAATAAAATCATCTACCATAATTTTGGTGATTTTTGACTGGCCGGTACAAGTTGTATTTTATTACTTTGGATGAAATTTTAATGTAGGATTATTATGGATAATCAAATAGACAATGTTACCGGCTTATCTATAGGTACACTATTTCTTGTTTTATATCATAACAATGGCTTCATGATATACATGGTCCCTCGAAGTTGAGTTAAATTAACTTACATAATGCGGGTAGTGAATTAATATTTATACCCATTTTCTTTAGGATCCAACTCCTGATTTTTGAAAAATTATACAATACATCGAAATAGCTTTCGGGAGAAAATATACTGAAATAATGGTTTCTACAATTGGTAATAGAGTAATTTGGATGGTTGTAAAACACGATAAGTAATGTAGGAAAAATGCACGGTACAGGCTTTACATATTAAAACAATAATTTTAACTACTGTGTCAGGATCATAATTGACGCAATGACCTACTTTTAGTATCAATAAAAATAGTGTCATTTATAAAATGTTTATACATGAATATACTCTTTACGACACTATTGATTCAATAATACATATCGCGTGATTTTCTTAGCATGAGTTTGAAAGATATGAATTTTTGAAGATGACAAAACTGGACCTTTTTCATATATTTTTATATTCATCTTCGAGGTTTAAAATTAACCGTATTTCCTCCGGCCACTTATGCATGACATAAAAGTTTGTTACAATCAATATTTTGGCCTTTATGTAACAAAACTCATTTTCCCCTACTTTCGTAACAAACACGCCACGTATTAACTTGTGTTTCCTTTTTAAAAGAATCCATATATATATATATATATATACATAACTTAAAGCACCTACACTCATAGTAAAACACACACACACACACAAATATATAAACCTATATGTATACACACACACACACACACACACACACACACACACATATATATATATATATATATATATATTCATACGGGTATTAAAAAATAAGGAAAGAGACATACCTGTTGGCAACTTTCTTTCCAAGAAAAATTCTGGGGGGTCTTAGTTTGGTTTGTGTTTTTCAACCCTGTTCGTGGGTTTTCCTTAGGTGGGAGAAAGGGCATTTTTTTGTTTGGTTTGTTTCTTTCTCATCTTTCTTGTTTTGTGGGAGTAGGAGAAATGGAATGGCGGTAAATGTTGATGTGTTTTTTTCTTAGTTTGTTCTTTATATCCACACAGGGGAAAGGTCGACTAAGCATAAATAATATAATCTTAAAATATCTATATAATATCTTGATATTTATTTTAAATTTGGTTATTTCGACTTTGACCCTGAAATTTTGTAAAGTTTAAAATTGGCCTTGAAAATTTTGCTTAATTAACCACTCAAAATTTTATTTTGGGTTTAAAAATAATGGCGGGTTCCGGTTTTGTCTTAAAATGAATAAAGTATTAAAAAAACTATGGGGTATCTATACTCGTAACCATTTTAGGAAAAAGTCATACTCGAGGCTTAAAGGTGTAATGGGGTCGAACATAAAATTTTGTATGAATATATTTTCATCTTGTGTTTAGTATAAAAATAAATAAAAAGTGTAATTTTAGTATCTGAGGGTCCAAATTTGTCATTTATTGTCGACTTGGTTGTAAAATGACATTTCGACTCGTAAGTAATTCGTTTAAATAAAACGACAATGCTGCTTATTACATACATTCTAGCACACTAACACATGAATTTTATCCTCGAAATTTGACGAAGTGTAAACTTGATATGTAAACTCACACAAATAAAATAAGGCTCATATATCATAACCTGCAAAATACCATGATTGGAAGCCCATTCACCCAATCCCACATATAACTACCCGACGAACAAAAGTACAATATCTCTCTCTCTCTCTCTCTCTCTCTCTCTCTCTCTCTCTATATATATATATATATATATATATATATATATATATATAGGGATAACTCTGAAAATAATGGCGTATTGCGCTCTCCCATGAATCACCACTCGATTCTATCTCCAAAAGCCATCACAATGTTAAGTCCTCAAATTGAATCACATCACCACATAGATACTAGAGATGCCTAAAATTTTTACTAACGATCTTCAAAATAAATCCCGTCTCCAAAATGAAATCTAAGAATCCTCACGTCAAGATTACTATTTCTAACATCAAAGCCTACAATGGCCTTAACACAAAACTATCTATCTCTGAGGAACACAACTTACATGTATGCTAGACCTAATAACTTAGAGAGTACGAATCAACAAAGGGAATCAAAGATCAATAACATAAAAGCTATATGAACTCACAACCTTTGAGACCTAAGACCATGCTCTGATACCATCTGTAACACTCCAAGAAATTGAGTCATCACTTTGCTTAAAAATAAATAGAAAATCTTAATAATCCATAAAGAGGATCTATATTCCACGAAAAAAACATAATGAGCCACCATAATATGTAATGCCCAACTAATAATCCAAATGTACACTCCAATTTAAAAATCTCGTAATAAAAATTTATATATAATTTACACAGCAAAATAAATACATCCCTTTTTAGTAATGAATAATAGTAAGATTATTAATATTAATCATATTAACTGGTGTACACAAATAACATTATGAAAAATGGTGTGATTTTTATATTGTTCATAAACCAATATCATCCAAATCCATGCTTACATGCCACTAAAAAAAGATGGGGAAGTACACTATATGGCAAGAATATATGCTCAAAAGGATAACAGTAAATAAAATGTAACAATACAAAATCGTATACGAGTCCAATGTGACACCCAAAAATTTTACCAATTTATTTCTCAATAACGCATAAATAGGTCGTTGGACCTCACCTTAACATCTCAAAGCCTCATTCTGGCTGTTGGACTTTAGGACTTTTAGCGTGTGACCATTCTCAATGTCATATTAAAATTTCATGGCACCATTACCAAATAAACAAATACACAATATCTGAATCGAATAAAACATGTGATTCCAATAAATACCACAATATGTTCAAGAGGAATACAAATAAATGAGGAACGAGAAAATACTCTTGAGAGATGTATAGGAGCATATTATATAAACCTCGTACCTTAAAATAATCACTTGAAAACTTATAACATTTTTCTTAAAATTCTGAGTACACGGGTATAATCGTCTCATGAAAATAACTAAGATTCATTCTTGGTTGATCTTGAGAAAACTAGGGCCTTCGTCAAGAAAAATAAACTTGAAAATCTTCTTTAATAGAGGTTAGGGTTTTTATGAAAGAGGGGAGGTATTTTAGGAGATAAATTCTGTTGGGAATATGTTAATGTGAGTTTGAAAATGTACTCCTAGGATCTCCCTTTAAATACATAAAAATATAACATTCCTTGTCCCATTAGAATTCTTACAAATCACAAATTCACACAAATATAATACTCTGATAGGTTAAACTCATTTTACTAAAAGGACTATTACTCCCTCCATAGAAGTTCAAGTGACCAGATTTAAAGTTCATTGGAAATATAAGATCCATACATTTCTTTACATCTATTATTCATAGTCTAATTCAAAGTACAAATAACATGCAATTCGTTTGAAGTGACGTGAAATTCACACAAATATGATATTCTAACATATTAAATAACTTTTACTAAAATAGTTATTCCTCCCTCCACATATGTCCAAATGACCTGATTCAACAATCCTTGGAAATCTAAGATATATACCTTTCTTCAAATATATGGATCATAGTCTAATACAAATTATAGATAAAATGTAATGCGTTTGAAATGACATTAAAATTTTGGAAGATTGTTGTAATAACTTAGGGATATTCAATTCTTAAAATCATTATTTTATTTTCATCAAAATGGTTTAAATTGAATTATAAAAATTATTGTATAGCCCCATTAATAAATAAAATTATCTTATTAACAATTAATTCTAAATTGAAATTTTTACATGATTTCACATTTTTATAAGTCTGAAAATATCTGAATTTCACATTTTAGCAAAATTACCAATTTTAAGTTATAACCATTAACTATAATTTACGATTTATTAACCTTAAATTAATCCTTCAAAAACTTGGGGTATTATAGTTTCTCTGGGAGGTGGATATGTAAGTCAGAGGAGTATAAGAAAATAATGTATTACTGATTCAACTATGGAGGCATAATAAGTTTCCTCTTCAGACGTAATAAAGAAGGTTATTTGGCTCCAAAACCTATTAAGTGATCCAACTGTGGTTCCTCTAGTTTAGTTAGTCTCTAAATTTTATTGGGATAATAAATGATATCTTTTTAAATCAAAATAACTCATGACACATAGTGTGGATAGAAACATTGAGTGCACATATCACAAGATATAAGATATCATGAAAAGGTGTCATGATAACATTGCATCCCAAGAAAACCTGACAGATACTTTCATGAAGAGATTACTAGCTAACGCTTTTATGAGTGATGCATAGGATATGGGTGTTAGATTCATAGGAACATAAGTTTAATATTGAGTGAGAGATTATTGTAGTTTTATTCATAAACTTATATAATGGACATTTACTTATAATGAAGGATTGTCTATTATAATTTTGAGATATGAATAATTTTTGCGAGGATACATTATATATGTTTTAACTATGTTGTATACACATGTAACTTGTACTTAGTAGGAACTATGATGACTTGGGTTTGGACTGGTCATCGAAAATCAAAATTCTAGTTATAATACAATTGAAGAGTTCACAGCCTAGTTAGGAGTTGATGTCCTATTGGTAAAGGTTCATGTAGAATATTAGAAGTTTATCTTGACTATGAAAACTGAATTAATGGTTCAAGAAATTATCTCATAGTTTAAAGTTGATTGTGGCAATACATCAGTCATATATTGAAGAGGAAAACGAGTGGGATTAAAGTCCACGAGTTAAATTGATTCTAATTTAACAATCTCACAAGTTTAAAAAGGGTTCATAAATTCTCAATCCTAAGAATTATGAATATTTGAATATTCATATAATTATTGGTTTGAATTCAATGGGTGAGATTCAATTTATTGGTCCAATAATATCTCTAAGTTGGGAAATCATTTTGTCATCCTATCACAATTTGTAGGAATCCGCGTTGGGGAGATATTCTAGATTGTGATGCCCCTTGGTAAACTTATATGTTATTATTTAAGAAGTAAAGGTTTCTAGTGGATTTATATTTGGTATAGTATCAATTAGATTAAGTTTGAGATCAATGAAGAAACAAGATGCCGGTGAAATTCGAAAGAGGGTATTGAATGCTTAAGGCATGGAATGATATTATATGTTATCTAACTTTACAAACATAACTTCGCTATTTGACTAATTATGATATAATTAAATTGGAGTATATGTTTCATATTAAAGTTGAATTAATTAACATTAAATAGAATAGAAAACAAATTATGCGACGTAATTGGTATTTTCATATTCTTGTTTGGATGTCAATTTAATTATTAGCGTTGGATCTCTAGTATGGTTCATTTACCAAGTAAAAAGCCCAAAACTCTCTAAAAACCCTACTTGCCGCAATCCCACTTCATATACCTATGTATATGGGTCTACGGGTGGGGTATAAGATGTATTACCACACCTAAGGGTTAAAGGTAGAGAAAAATATAAAATCACTCTTCATATTTTTAAGAGAGGTGAGGAGAGATCAAATTTATTTCTCTTATTTTCAGAAACTTTTCATCTTTGGAAGTAAGATATTAGGTCTTTTTGACATTCAAATAAAGGATTTTGAGGTGGAAGAACAACAAAATCATATTCTTCATCAAATTTGTCTCCTATTATAGATCACCTATAAGATCCGAAAAGGCGTGGTGATCCAAACTATATTATAAACCCAATATCTAGTTCTTTTGTTATTATTTTTGAAGCAAAATTTAATAAAATTTCTTTGAGTTAAAAGTTTTTTATTATCACTAACCATTAGGTTTTGGCATATGATTTATGTTCATAGAGTTCTTATGAGCAAGACATGGGTAATTGGAGTGATGCTGAATTTTCATCTTACAATTACAACTTAATTGATTTAATAATTTTGCTAGCATTAGTTAGTACATCAGAATGTACTTAGGCCGATAGGCCCAACATATTTTGTATCCAATCTATTATGATCTTGATCATAAAAATGTACATGGTTTGCTCTATTTAGTTTATATTAAATACATGAACAACCACACTCATATGTGAGATAATACTCACACCTTGTTCACGATTAGGCAAGTATTATCCACAAATTTTTCTTTAAAATACCACAAACAAGTATTATACATACATCAATCATAATCAAAACTCGATTGCTTGATAAAATCCAATAACCAGAGATCTTGATGTTATCTTAAATCCTTAAATGGATCTCACAAACTTACATCACTTTGCTTTCTCAAATTCTTTCTATTCACTTGTAAAGAAAATAGATCGAGAATTTAGTCTTAAAGTTAAAATAATCTTGATAGAATTTAGGATGGCTATCTCAATAAGTTTTGCTAATAGTTAAAATCTTTCTTTCTGAGTAAACCCTTTCACAAGCCTTGCTTTAAAAGTTTACACATTTCCATCCATATTTATTTTAACTTCTTGTAGGTCCACTTGCACACTCCATTAGCACGTCTATAAAGTCCCCAAAACATAATTCTAATACAACAGATCCATTTTGGTATCCATAATCGTGAGTTAAAGAAAAAGTCATTCTATTGGAATAAGTCATTGTAGTTCCATGGATCCGATTGGTTTTTTCTTGGGAGCTTATCTAAATGATCGCCCATAACACTAACCATTCAGGATGACTCCTCATTCTCCCACTATGGCATGGGCCCACTTGATATCTGGTATAAAAACATGTGTACCTTAATCATAGGTAATTCTCCTACAATGATAAGGTAGTGTATTATCGATATTAGGGTCGTATTTAATCATGTACAGGTGGTATAAAAACATTGTTAATATGTTGTTCTATTATATCTTGTAAGTACAACTTATACTTGGGCACATTGTTTATTACATAATCATCAACCTGACATTGATGTGATGAATGACCTTCCTATTCTTAGGAATATGATATAAACTACTATTGTTACTTTTGGTAGAACCAGCAAAGAGAGATACCGATGTCCTTAAGTCCAACTTTCTTGCCTCATTCCATAACATGAGTGTCGGGCACCCAAGATCTGAACATAACTTAGAATAATCTTTTAAACATTCTAATGTTCAATGGTAATTGAAGAGATTGGTTAGTAATGAAATAAATTGGAATGTATATGACCATATCTTACATAAAATCCCAATAATAGTGTTTCAGTCCTGAATAACTACCTATGGAACCTATCATTTCCAAATGAAAATTATTCATTACCATCCTCTAAACCATTCCAAAGTGAAATAACGGGTGTAGATTTCTTTGATAAAATCCCACACCTTTGATAAATGGTCCCTTCAATATCACAAGACTTAAATGTGACACCTATCTTATTAAAATAAGAGGTGGACAGCCCGCTACGCCAATAAAATAGGAAACTTAAATGGTCCATTCTTCGCATCACTGTCGCAAAAAAGATAATATGAAATGACCACCTAACATTTTAAAAATGGATGTCAAAATATTTTCCAATTAAAATATTATAAACTATTTCAGCCATCTACTTCCATAACAAAAGGGTTAATATACAACTAACAGTTTGATAGCATTTACAAAACATAACCGAATAGGGTGTTGGTTAATAGACTGATACAAAAACATCACATCAAATATAACAGTATCTATAAGATATAAACTTGGGAAACATGCCTGAATATAACTGACGAATCATAACTAGAATATCAAAAAGAGTTTGACGCATTTAATACAAAAATCATACAACATCCGCAATGTGCTATAGCTCCTTAACACTAGAAGGGAAGGTCAGAATGGGCTCCCTTACGTCGAAACACCTGAACATAAATAATAACCACACCAAGAGACAAAATATAAACGGTTCAGGTCCCGATTTGATATGATTTATAAGTGAATAAAATGCATAACAGTTATGAATCCCAGTGTAATACCCCGTATTTTTGGCGATATTTATTTTTGGGATTAATTAATTAAATGAGAATTAATTGGGAATTAATCCGGATAAAATACTAGCGAGATGTGAGTTGGTATTTGACTATATTGAGTATATATGATGATATATGAATATTGAATTATGAAATTTGTCGTGAGATTGATATACGACAATTTGGACATTTTATTGGGATGCGTGAGAAAGTCGCGTCAGGATATAATTATTTTAATTATAAAAATGAAATTAAATTCTATTAACCGTATGGTTGTTTTGAGTGCGCCAATGTGTCTGGAAGGGTCGAGATAGTCAGAAAACACTAGTCGGGGGTTTAGTTTGGGTCCCGGGCTATTTTTAGGCCATACCGGCAACATATAGGGGTAGTTTGGTAATTTTGCATTTTTGAGAATTAAAAGTGACGAAAATTAGTAAATTATATCTGATGTGGATTTGACCCACTAAACCACTAACCAACTCATTTTTAACTTAATAGGCTATGTAGGTTATTAGAATTAGGTTTCTAATTTTTCCGAAAACAAACCCTAGCCACCATAGCCATTGGAGAAGAAAGCTTAGAGAGGGAGAGAAAGAGGAGAATTTTGTAGAGAGAGAGAGAGAGAACCTCATCAAATCGTCATCAAAATCAGAGATTAAATCAAGGCAAGTGATTTAATTCTGTTTAATTCAGAGAATGTTTCTTCCATGTTAGATAATTCTAAGATTTACATTTGTTCTTGAAAGTTAATGAAAAACCCATGAGTTTGGAATTAGAATACTATATTTTGAGGAAAGGATTGCATGTAGAATCGTATTTAGAGGACTAATCTGATGTTCATATATCTTGCAAGAAACAAAAACGGATTTAATTGGATAAATTAAAGACTTAAAATTTTAGGGTTTATGTTCTAGAAAAAAATTGGGGAAAAGTGTAGAGACTTGTGATTTAATGATGATTAGGACGAATTAATCCTTTAAAACACGTTAGTATGTGATTATAATATGTTTAGGATTGATTAGAGACCTTAAAACATTGTTGGGATGAATTTTAGAGGAGAATTGAGGAGTAGAAATTGGTGAAAAACGAAAGTAGAAATTCTGGGCACGAAACTGGTCGTTCGTTAGAAGGCCTTCCCAGGTCGTTCGAACGAGCTCGTTCGAATGAGCTCGTTCGAACGAGCTTCTAACGAGTTGACTAGTTGCTTCTAACGAGGGGAAATTTCGTTCGATACCTTCGTTCGAACGAGATGTCGTTAGAAGGTACAGTTCGTTCGAACGAACTGAATCTCGTTCGAACAGCCTCGTTCGAACGAGACTTCTAACGAGCTGGCAGTTTAGGCCTTTTTGGCCTGTTTTGATTTTGGGAGTCCCATAAACTTGTTCGAGGATAGAGATAACATTCCTTTGATGATGTACTGGTATACTTGGGACATTTTGGATATAATGAGGAGTAAATTATATAATTGTGGAACGAATCAAATAGACACTTTGAGTCGAGACGTGAGTGCCTACTACGACGTGAGAATAAATTATAGCGTGTATAATTATGAACCGGGAGTATATAAATTGTATAAATTATAAGATGGTACGAGGATGCGATAATTACTACAATTAAACTACGGTGATTACTAAGATGCGTGTTTACTTAGTATTGATATATGATTTGTGTGTATGACATACCTACCATACTTGCTATCACGGGAGGTTTGCGTTCGCTTAGGACCCTCTAATCCTTGTGTGCCTACGGGGGGATTGAGACTGGTACCTCAAGAACATAGGTCAGAGAAGGACTTATTGGGATGTTAATAAGTCTGCTGATCGTGGGAGCGTAGGTATGTGCGTGACCCATGTGATGTGACTGTGTTCGCCTCCACTGTTTGTGATTTGTGTTATCTGAACTATTTCTGAGAGATTCGGAATACGTGATTCCTTATGTACATGATGTAATGGGATGGATAGCAGAGTATGTGTACACCACAGCTTAGTCTCAGGGTACTTATATTGTATATTTATGTTGTGGAAAATATACACTTAATAAAATGGGAACTTTCATATGGTATCGTGTGTACAACTATGGAATAACATAAAAGGGATAATCTATAATGAGTTGTATTACTTTTATATGAGAACCTGAATTTACGTTAAGCCCCCTATTTAATTGCGATCGTTATAATGTTAATGGGAACCGAGTAATGAGGGTAGAACCTATGACAGTCTAGCTAGATACGATGTCACTTAGCTAGGGGTTTGTGTCATTTTAGATGGGTACTTACGTTAGGAGTGCACAGTTAGATGAGAGGTGAGAATTTCATGTGAGTGCACGTCCTAACATGTACTCTGCATTTAATGTTTTAAATGTTTTTAAAGCACTTGCAGGTTTTTAAAATATCTCCACAATCGGGCTCTGACCCGTTTGCTTTCAAATCTATTTTCTAGTAAAACCATTTTTAGGTGCCCAGCCACAAGGACACCACGCATAGGATTCTCATTCCGATGACGAGCTGTAGCTGTTTGTGGAAGTTACAGGGATTTGCTTTTAGACGCTTCTATCATTTGGATTCCATGTTCAGTATTCCTCAATTGTAGGGCATGTTGCCCAAATTCTATTAGAGACATTTCCATTTTAGTTTTTCAGACTTTGGCATGTATTAATTCAGTATTCAGTATTTCGTTACTTATTTCAGTTGTGGGATTTGTTGTGAGGAGTTTTTCCTCCGGATTTATTTATATCATGTGATTGTTATTCTATTATTTCGTTATGGTGAATAGTGATATTATTCTTGCTTTAAATCTTTTACTGCATGTTAATCAGACTTTAATTAAAATTTGACAACTTACTTTTTAAATACTAGGTGGGTAGTAATAATAAAATGCTTTCGACAGTGATGCTATTAACTGATCCAACTTGGCATTTTGATTTAATTTAATAAAGGAGTAGCTACCCGGTATTTAATTAGTCGGGGTGTCACAGGTGGTATCAGAGCATCAGTTTCTAGTGTCCTCTTGGATCTGTACGGCTATTATGTTTTCGCTTAGTTTTCTTTCATATAGAGACCTATATTTTAGGACTGTTGTACTCTTTTTGTGTATGCTTCGTTCTTCAGCTATTTTAAGTTTATAAACTATGAACTTATAAACTTTATTCTTATTTCAGATGCCTCCACGACGTGCACGACGAGTTCCCAAGGATGCAACGCCAGAACCCTAGCCCGCTCCAGTTCAGGGCATGATGAACGCCGCTGAGGTTGCAGCCATTGTAGCCCAAGCGGTAAATGCCGCAATTGCCGTAGTTCAGCAGGCACCACCTCAGGTGCCGGTTGCCATGCCAGTACAGGCAAATGCATTCCCGTCTGCTTGGGAACGTGTACGTGACGCTTTTCAGAAAGCGCATCCGCCAGAGTTTGCAGGTAGCTCAGATGTGGTAGTCTCGAGCCAGTGGAGGAAGGATATGCAGAGGCACTTGAGGATGTATGAGTGCACGGATGTTCAGAAGCATGTGCTAGCTACTTTCAAGCTAGTCGGATCTGCACTGCAGTGGTAGGAGTCTATTACCACCGTAGAGGAGAGGGATACTCTCACTATTCAGGACTTTTGGGTGCGGTTCGACCGCAAGTACTTTCCGTCAGCTGTTCAGACGGAAATGAGGAGGAAACTGATGAATCTGAAGCAAGAGGGTAAGACCGTGGCCGAGTATGAGGCCGAGTTCACGAATCTGTTGAACATCGTTCCGGATGAGATACCGACAGAAAAGAAGAAGATTGAGAAATTCACCGACGGGTTGACATGGAGGATCCGTCAGCATCTGTTAGGGAACCTTTCGTTGGCCACTTATTCTGATGTGGTTAACGCTGCTTTGTTACACTGCTAGGATCACCGGTTTCATATGGCTGAGGGCAAGAGATCGGGAGAGTCTATCCATCAGGGCAGGACTGGAGGACATGGTGCCGGTGGGGCACAATCTGTTCAGGGGCAGAGACAGGGTGAGCAGGGTTCCCAACAGGGGGATCAGAAGAGGTTCAGATCAGGGAATTACTGGCACGGGCAGGGAGGTTTCCGTCAGGGCCATCAGGGTCCAAACGGCCAACAGGGGCAGAATGGGCAGCAGTTTCAGCAGGGCCAAGGGAGGAAAGGTAACGGCCACCAGGGCCAGGGACAGCAGGGGCAGAGAGGAGGGAACTTCCCAGGGAAGTGTTATGTTTGTGGCAAGACTGGCCATAAACGACAAGATTGTCTTGATAGGGGTAGGGCCCCACAGCAGCAGCAGCAGGGTGCTCGCCAGGAGCCGCAGAGGCCTATGTTTCCCGCCGCTCTCCCCGCACCGCCACAGATGGCAGCATTGCCACCCATTCCAGTAGTCCCAGCTCAGCAGGGGCAGCTACAGTATGGACGTGTCTATAACGTCCACCAGGCAGCAGTTCCACAGGCACCGCCTGTGATTGAGGGTACGTTTCCTATCCATGGCACTATGGGTCGGGTATTTTTTGATACGGGGGCTACACATTATTTTATAGCTACACATTTCGCGAAGGCTTTAGGGTTGTTAGCCACAGCGGAGAGCACAGTGACGTGTGTCGACTCACCATTGGGGAATGGGTCACTTATATTCTTTATATGCCGGGGAGTGGGGGTAGAGATTGGTGGTTTGGTATTACCTGCAGACATGTTGGTATTAGATATGCATGTGCACGATATGATTATCGGTATGGATTGGCTCGTAGCTTATAGGGCCATGATTGATTGCTTCAGCGGGAGCATTATTTTTTCCATTCCGGGGCAAGAGATGTTTGTAGTGGCGATGCCTCGCCCAGAGGGAGGTTCGACCGCTCATCTGTATTACATAGAGGATGATACCTCTAAGGAGGTTGTGATTCCTTTAGATTCGATCCCAGTTGTCAGAGAGTATTCAGATGTGTTTCAGATGATACTAGGCCTACCCCCCAGTCGAGAGATAGACTTTGTTATAGACCTATTGCCAGATACAAGACCTATAGCACGCGCACCGTACCGAATGGCTCCGGCAGAGATGCGAGAGCTACGAGATCAGATAGAGAAGCTGTTTGGTCAGGGCTTTATTCGCAGGAGTACCTCACCTTGGGGCGCTTCAGTTTTGTTTGTGAAGAAGAGGGACGGTTCACTAAGATTGTGTGTGGACTACCGGGAGTTGAACAAGGTCACGATACGGAATAAGTATACGTTGCCTCGAATCGATGACCTATTTGACCAGTTGAGAGGAGCTTATTTCTTCTCGTAGATTGATTTGAGATCGGGCTACCATCAGTTGCATATCAGGGAGGAGGATGTCTCGAAGACTGCGTTCTTAACGAGATATGGTTCTTACGAGTTTCGAGTTATGCCTTTTGGTTTGACCAACGCTCCAGCAGTGTTTATGGACTTGATGAATAGGGTGTTCAGAGAGTTCCTTGATCAGTTTGTCATTATCTTCATTGATGATATTCTGGTTTACTCCCAGACAGAGGAGGAACACGCCGAACATTTGAGGCAGGTTTTGCAGACGCTGCGTCAGAACGAACTGCATGCAAAGTTTGAGAAGTGCGGGTTTTGGTTAAAGGAGGTCCAATTTTTGGGACACATTATTTTCGACCGGGGGATATCTGTTGATCCGGGGAAGGTATCCGCGGTGAGGGAGTGGGGACAGCCCACGGCACCGACTGAGATTCGTAGTTTCTTGGGCCTAACAGGATACTACAGGAGATTCATTCGGGGATTTTCGAAGATAGCGGGTCCTTTGACACATCTGACTAGTAAAGGTGTGTCGTTCATTTGGAGTGATGCCTGTCAGTTGGAATTTGATGAGTTAAAGGACAAATTGACCTCAGCATCTGTGTTAGCATTGTCGAGACCGGGAGTTGAGTATTTGGTTTACATCGATGCGTCTTTGCAAGGACTTGGAGGTGTATTGCAGCAGGAGAGACAGGCCATAGCTTATGCTTCTCGTAAGCTTAAGCCTCATGAGAAGAATTACCCCACGCATGATTTGGAGTTGGCGGCAGTGGTATTTGCCCTACGGATTTGGAGGAACTATCTTTTGGGGGAGAAGTTCCAATTGTTCACAGACCACAAGTCCCTACAGTACCTGTTCACGCAGAAGGAGTTGAACATGCGGCAAAGGAGGTGGCTTGAGTTTATGAAGGACTACCAGTTCGATATCCAGTATCACCCGGGTAAGGCTAACGTGGTAGCAGACGCGTTGAGCCGTAGGCCAGCAAATGAAGTGGCAGGGGTGTGGAAGGCAAAGTGGAAGGAGTTGGGACACCAGGATGCAGTGGCCCGATCTTTCATGTCTGTGATGACCGTTACACCGTAGATTGTCACGAAGGTAGTACGGGCATAGGCTAATGACTCGTTCTGTCAGGAGAAGATAGTTCGATTACTAGCAGAGGGAGCCGAGTCCTATACCGTTAGCTCAGACGGGGGATTACGCTTCAATGGGAGATTGGTTGTTCCAGAAGAGGAGGAATTGCGACACGAGGTGATGGCAGAGTCGCACGGCTCACGGTTCGCGGTACATCCCGGAGGGGACAAAATGTACCAAGACATGAGACGCCAGTATTGGTGGAGCGGTATGAAGAGAGATATCGGTGTGTTTGTTTCGAAATGAACCACTTGTCAGCTAGTAAAAGTGGATCATCAGAGACCGACAGGACTTCTACAGCCGTTGGAGGTTCCGAGGTGGATGTGGGAGAGCATATCCATGGACTTTATCACGGGGTTGCCTACGTCGCAGAGGGGTCACGACTCCATTTGGATAATTGTGGACAGGTTGTCCAAAGTCGCTCACTTTTTACCCGTAAGGACTGACTACACTACGGGACAGTATGCCCAGCTCTTCATTTCAGAGATTGTGAGACTTCACGGTGTGCCCCTAAATATCGTGTCTGACATAGACAAGATATTCGTTTCGCGGTTTTGGGAGAGTTTCTAGGAGGCCATGGGCACGGAATTGCGGTTGAGTACGGCTTATCATCCTCAGACCGATGGACAGACCGAGCGCACAAATCAGATGTTGGAGGACATGCTACGCATGTGCATTATTGACTTTGGAGGTGGATGGGAGCAATACCTTCCACTGGTAGAGTTTTCTTATAATAACTCCTACCAGTTCACTATTGGCATGGCTCCATTTGAAGCGTTGTACGGTAGGCCTTGTCATTCCCCATCATGTTGGTTGGAGCTGGGGGATAACAAACTACTTGGGCCGGAAGTGATTCAGGATACTTCGGCAAGGATTGATTTGATTCGGAGTCGCATTCAGGTAGCTCAAGACCGGCAGAAGAGTTATGCTGATGCGAAGAGATCTTTCAGGGAGTTCCAAGTGGGGGACCAGGTTTTGCTCAGAGTATCTCCTATGAAGGGGATTATGCGTTTCGGGAAGAAGGGGAAGTTGGCACCGAGGTATGTGGGGCCGTTTCCTATTATTGAGCGGATTGGACCAGTTGCGTATAGACTCGGGTTACCGGAGCATTTACACCGGATTCACGATGTGTTTCATATTTCCTCGCTAAGGAAATATCTCAGAGATGATTTGGCTTATTCTCACATCGCTTTGGAGGAGATTGATCTACAACCTGATAGCTCCTACGAGGAGGGGCCGATTGCTATTTTGGACCGAAGTGAGAGGAAGCTGCGGTCAAAGATAGTTCCGTTAGTGCGTGTTTAGTGGCGACATCACAATGTCGAGGAGTCCACATGGGAACGCGAGGATGAGATGCGCGAACGTTATCCAGAGTTGTTTTTATCAGGTACTTTCTAGTTCCGAATTTCGGGACGAAATTCTGTTATTAGGGGGGAAGTATGTAATACCCCGTATTTTTGGCGATATTTATTTTTGGGATTAATTAATTAAATGAGAATTAATTGGGAATTAATCCGGATAAAATACTAGCGAGATGTGAGTTGGTATTTGACTATATTGAGTATATATGATGATATATGAATATTGAATTATGAAATTTATCGTGAGATTGATATACGGCAATTTGGACATTTTATTGGGACGCGTGAGACAGTCGCGTCAGGATATAATTATTTTAATTATAAAAGTGAAATTAAATTATATTAACCTTATGGTCGTTTTGAGTGCGCCAACGCGTCCAGAAGGGTTGAGATAGTCAGAAAACAC
Source organism: Sambucus nigra (assembly GCA_949130495.1). Classification (NCBI taxonomy): domain Eukaryota; kingdom Viridiplantae; phylum Streptophyta; class Magnoliopsida; order Dipsacales; family Adoxaceae; genus Sambucus; species Sambucus nigra. The sequence continues at coordinate 500,125,689 of OX422207.1, read as the reverse complement.
TAGCCGGGGGTTTAGTTTGGGTCCCGGGGTATTTTTAGGCCATACCGGCAACATATAGGGGTAGTTTGGTAATTTTGCATTTTTGAGAATTAAAAGTGACGAAAAGTAGTAAATTATATCTGATGTGGATTTGACCCATTAGACCACTAACCAACTCATTTTTAACCTAATAGGCTACGTAGGTTATTAGAATTAGGTTTCTAATTTTTTCCAAAACAAACCCTAGCCACCATAGCCATTGGAGAAGAAAGCTTAGAGAGGGAGAGAAAGAGGAGAATTTTGTAGAGAGAGAGAGAGAGAACCTCATCAAATCGTCATCAAAATTAGAGATTAAATTAAGGCAAGTGATTTAATTCCGTTTAATTCAGAGAATGTTTCTTCCATGTTAGATAATTCTAAGATTTACATTTGTTCTTGAAAGTTAATGAAAAACCCATGAGTTTGGAATTAGAATACTATATTTTGAGGAAAGGATTGCATGTAGAATCATATTTAGAGGACTAATCTAATGTTGATATATCTTGCAAGAAACAAAAATGGATTTAATTGGATAAATTAAAGACTTAAAATTTTATGGTTTATGTTCTTGAAAAAAATTGGGGAAAAGTGTAGAGACTTGTGATTTAATGATGATTAGGACGAATTAATTCTTTAAAACACGTTAGTATGTGATTATAATATGTTTAGGATTGATTAGAGACCTTAAAACATTGTTGGGACGAATTTTAGAGGAGAATTGAGTAGTAGAAATTGGTGAAAAACGAAAGTAGAAATTCTGGGCACGAAACTGGTCGTTCGTTAGAAGGCCTTCCCAGGTCGTTCGAACGAGCTCGTTCGACCGAGCTTCTAACGAGTTGACCAGTTGCTTCTAACGAGGGGAAATTTCGTTCGATACCTTCGTTCGAACGAGATGTCGTTAGAAGGTACAGTTCGTTCGAACGAACTGAATCTCGTTCGAACGAGACTTCTAACGAGCTGGAAGTTTAGGCCTTTTTGGCCTGTTTTGATTTTGGAAGTCCCGTAAACTTGTTTGAGGATAGAGATAACATTCCTTTGATGATGCACTGGTATACTTGGGACATTTGGGATATAATGAGGAGTAAATTATATAATTGTGGAACGAATCAAATAGACACTTTGAGTCGAGATGTGAGTGCCTACTACGACGTGAGAATAAATTATGGCGTGTATAATTATGAACCGGGAGTATATAAATTGTATAAATTATAAGATGGTACGAGGATGCGATAAGTACTACAATTAAACTACGGTGATTACTAAGATGCGTGTTTACTTAGTATTGATATATGATTTGTGTGTATGACATACCTACCATACTTGCTATCACGGGAGGTTTGCGTTCGCTTAGGACCCTCTAATCCTTGTGTGCCTATGGGGGGATTTAGACTGGTACCTCGAGAACATAGGTCAGAGAAGTACTTATTGGGATGTTAATAAGTCTACTGATCGTGGGAGCGTAGGTATGTGCGTGACCCATGTGATGTGACTGTGTTCGCCTCCACTGTTTGTGATTTGTGTTATCTGAACTATTCCTGAGAGATTCGGAATACGTGATTCCTTATGTCCATGATGTAATGGGATGGATAGCAGGGTATGTGTACACCGCAGCTTAGTCTCGGGGTACATATATTGTATATTTATGTTGTGGAAAATATACACTTAATAAAATTGGAACTTTCATATGGTATCGTGTGTACAACTATGGAATAACATAAAAGGGATAATCTATAATGAGTTGTATTACTTTTATATGAGAACCTGAATTTACGTTAAGCCCCCTATTTAATTGTGATCATTATAATGTTAATGGGAACCGAGTAATGAGGGTAGAACCTATGACAGTCTAGCTAGATACGATGTCACTTAGCTAGGGGTTTGTGTCATTTTAGATGGGTACTTACGTTAGGAGTGCACAGTTAGATGAGAGTGAGAATTTCATGTGAGTGCACGTCTTAACATGTACTCTGCATTTAATGTTTTAAATGTTTTTAAAGCACTTGCAGGTTTTTAAAATATCTCCACAATCGGGCTCTGACCCGTTTGCTTTCAAATCTATTTTCTTGTAAAACCATTTTTAGGTGCCCAGCCACAAGGACACCACGCATAGGATTCTCATTCCGATGACGAGCTGTAGCTGTTTGTGGAAGTTACAAGGATTTGCTTTTAGACGCTTCTATCATTTGTATTCCATGTTCAGTATTCCTCAGTTGTAGGGCATGTTGCCCAAATTCTATTAGAGACATTTCCATTTTGGTTTTTCAGACTTTGGCATGTATTAATTCAGTATTCAGTATTTCGTTACTTATTTCAGTTGTGGGATTTGTTGTGAGGTGTTTTTGCTCAGGATTTATTTATATCATGTGATTGTTATTCTATTATTTCGTTATGGTGAATGGTGATATTATTCTTGCTATAAATCTTTTACTGCATGTTAATCAGACTTTAATTAAAATTTGACAACTTACTTTTTAAATACTAGGTGGGTAGTAATAATAAAATGCTTTCGACAGTGATGCTATTAACTGAGCCAACTTGGCATTTTGATTTAATTTAATAAAGGAGTAGCTACCCGGTATTTAATTAGTCGGGGTGTCACAGCCAGATTCCATAAACAGGTTAGATTCGCTCTTCACGTAAAGAATCCTGCTCACCTCTCTTTTATTGTGCACATCCTAACGCATACAATTAATTATTAAGTTAAGCTACCCGACTACTTAATAGGAATAACCTAACTCTATCCAATATGCATGGTTTACCAATTTATCATTTAACCTCACAAGTCAATTAATCAAAGTTGATTCATAATTCCATTTAATCATTTGCGTTAAAACACAGTTTGAATGAGAACAATTATATTCATACAATAACATTTCTAAGACCATCCTTCTGGGAATTACCCCACTGGAAGTGTTCCCTAATTGATAACATCTTCCAGGGTCTAGTTTCATGACCACCTAGGTACCCTAAATAACAATACATGGGAAACGGCCATATACCTTCGACAGTCAGGCGTAACCATACTCGGAATTACTTCACTTCGATTAAAGAATCACACAATGTAACAAATGGTGCTATGGACTGAGGACTATACTCTCCCTGCATTTATTAGCAAGGCGATTCACCTCTTTCGCGTAACTTCCCTTATGATAGCATTTAGAGAGGTATCTGCATATATACAAAAATCATAAAATGTATGTATAATGAATTAAAACGACAGTTCTTCTGCCCGAATGCATAGTTGTACAATAGATTAAGGCTACAATGTGTAAACACTTCCATACTAGCCCTCGAAAGCTAAAACATCAAGGTCGTACTATACACTAGTCCTACTATCATTTTCTTAACCAATTGTGGTATTATAATGTCGTTTCTAATCCCCAAAATAGGCCTAAATGGCCCTTATCACCCTAGGGTATTAATCTACTCATACAAGGTCACATTTATCTATAATACATCCTATAATAAGGTTCCAAATCTTTAGACACAGGAGAAAAGGAGTTAAAAAAAGTTAGAAAACTTTAGTAAAACAACACTATTTTTGAATCGATTCTCCCTTGGAAGAGAATTGATTAACCTTAGCCGAATCGATTCGGTCGAGAGAACCAAACTTTTTGCTAATTGAATGAATCGATTCGGTCTACCCGAATTGATTCTCTAACTTAGACCTATAGCCTACCATTTTACGGAATCAATTCGCCAGGTGAGAATCGATTTTCCTGGGTCGGACAACCTAGTTTTGTCTATAGGTTTATATGAACCCTAAAACCCAATGCAGAGGGGGCTTGAAGGTAATCCTGAGATTATAGATAATCCCCCCATTAACAACAGTGTTTGGGATTAAGTAAGCTCAGCGGGGTAACTCAGCAAGGCAGCTCAAGCATGGAAGTTCTGCGGGGTAGCTCAAGCGAGGCAACGTAGTGTGGCAGCTCATACTTTAGCTTATTTTGTTAGTCACATTGTATCTTTTTTTATATTAACTGTGGGATATAACGATTATAATGATGTAATGAGTGTAATTATTTTTAGTGTTAGGTCTAACGGTACTCATGAGAGACCATGCTTGGCAAGGTCTGGGAAAGCTTTCATGCTCTATCGAACGACCTCGCCGTGGAACTTTAGAGGGACTTATTTTGGAGGGTTGAGAAGTGAGGCCCCATTGGGGCTTGTCCTAACCATCTTAGCTACACCTGGTAAAATTAAAAAAGACCCTGACCGTGGAACCCCGAGCAAAGCAGCCTTGAGTTCCATTAGGTGTGGTGTTATGGACCAAACAACCCTTTACTTAATGTCACATATACTGTAGGTGATGTCACTAGCCAGCTAGATAATGTTAAATCCGCACTTGAGTAAACCATCATGGTATTTGGGGCTGTCAGACAGTTGGTGAGCCACCTCTGTGACGATAGCCACCTGACACACAGTGGTTAGGGAAAAGGCATGTCTTGGAATTTAATGTTTATGCCATGGAGCCAACTAGGGAATAAGGCATTTGGTGTCTATCACATAAAGTATGGGGGATGTATTTCACAGTTATTAATGACTCTGTTACCTGGGGAGTGGTGTGGGGGATATTTAACGACCCCAACCACCTTTGGGGAGAGGATGTTTTTTTTGAGAATTCAGAATTCATTACTACAGAGAATATACATCATAGAGAGATTTATTACAAACCAGAGAATTTACTCACCCACCATTGTCATTTATTACGAAGCTTTAATACTTGACAGAGATCATTGAGGGTGGCTGAGGTGTTTGGCTGCCTGCCAAGGTGTATCTAGGGTGATCATTTTCTCTCTCCCTCTAAGAGAGATGCTTTTAAGTTCATTATTATCTCCTGAGTTACACACAAGAGACTTGTGAGTTCAAACTGAGTTTATCTTCATTAAGTTGTGTTTGCGTGTCATGCAGTTAGTCAATTGTGTTGCTGGTTAACTTATCATTACTATACTCAAAAGGGGTTACGCCTCCATCTAATCTAAACTACCCTCTTAGACCCCAAAACCCGAAAGAGCACATTAAACGCTTTGTGAAACATTTGGGGGCGCACTGCAATAATAAGAAACTCAGGTTGAGGGAATTTTCTAAATCCTTAACTGATAAGGCATATACATGGTATTCTCACCTAGCTCCTAAGAGTGTTTCCACATGGGAGGAGATGCATGTTTTGTTCGTCCAGAAACTCTTTCTGGAGGAAGATGAATTCACCTTGACCCAACTGGGGAGAGAAGCAACGACCAGGGGAAGATGTAGTGGCATACGTTCGAAGGTTCAGGGAAAGGTCCCTCAATATGAGGGAGGAGGACAGAGAATCCAAACTGTTGCACATCTGTGTGGAATGACTACTTTCTGAGTACATCTTCCATCTTCTTAACGAGACACGCGAGGGGGCTTTTGCGTCATTCCTAAAAGAAACAAGGAATATCTCGTTAGTTGTACGAACAAACCCAGTGGTGGTACCCATGATGTTCAGGAAGCCGATACAACCCTTGGGAGGGAGGTCTCAGCCCCCACAAGGGGGATATATCGAAGGAACACATGGGGGCAAAGTAGCGATAAGGGATAACAAGAGGAAGTTTGGGAGAGACAGGTAAGGCCCACCACCGTTGCCTTGTACATTAGAAGAGGATGTCTGCTATTACAATGCCATGGTTCGAGGAGGAGCGATGTACAAACCAAAGGGTATCCCCATTGGGGAACTAGATGCCGTAACTAGGGCGGATCCCAAATATTTCTAGATTCATCAAAAAATCCAACATCCAACAGAGAGCTATTTCACTCTAAGAAGAATCATTGGCAAATATGTGAAGGTAGGAACGTTGCAAATCCCTCCATAAAATGTTAACAACAACCCTATCCCAACACATGGGGCCAATCTGGTGGTGGCCTACGATGAGGAGGTAGAGAGAGAAGTAAGGGAGATAACGACGGAGCAGGAGGATTTTGAAGAGTATTTAGAAGATTGTACTAGGGGAATGGATAACATAGTGTTAGCTTACGATGGAGTAAGTGCTAAAGATGTGGAGGACATATATAGAGTTGAAGGTGAGGAAGTAGACCAAGATATAGAATACTGTCTAGTTTCAAAATCCCTAAAGTTTGTCTGGTTCTTCGACCAGGTAGGGATACCAAAGGAGAGTAGATTAGAAATAATACAGGGAATCCTTGATATTGTGAGGAAGAACGCAGTCCCTTCGCTGAGATGGAAGAGACCCATGACCAGGTTGGTAAAGAGGTTTCTATCAGAGATAACTTTCAGCGATACAGATAGCGCCGTAAGGTTCCCTTATAATAAACCATTGTATGTGACTTCCAACATCAACGGGGTTAGCTTTCCAAGGTCTCTTATGGATGGGGGAGCCTCCATAAATATCATGACAATCAACTCTTTCCATGCAACTAATATTTCGAAGGAAAGGTTAGTCACCATGCCGTCGGTGATTTCAGGTTATGATAACTAGTCTTTTAAGTTCATTAGTTATGTGAACGCTAGGATTGTGATAGGAAATAAGTTCCCACATCAAATTCCATGTGATAGAGAGTGAAAATTACTACCATCTGTTGATATGAAGGGTGTGGATGAAAAACCAAGGGCTACTTCCTTCGATGTATCACCAATGGGCTAAGGAGAATATCAAGGGAATAGAGGTGACGATTAGAGCTATGAAGAGGCCCTTTGCAGTCGAAGAATCTCACCTGGTAGATGCATTATTTTACACAAAATTGGACGAGGACGTCAGATTCCTAATTAGAAAAATAGAGGGAGCGTGGCTTCTCGCGATCAGAGAAAGGATGGGTCCTTTGAATGAGAAGAATAACGAAGTTACAAGCAGTAAAGGAGTGATAGCGGAAGAAGCCCACTAGGTGGTCCTTCATTATCAAAACATCTTAAAATAGCTCAAAGACAGAATGAGGCCCATAATGGATCCAACGGAGCATGAGGTCCACAACAAAGTGTGCTGAGTCAATTTTCAGGAGGAAGAGTTGTTGAGGCTTTTAGAGAGAAGAAGAGAAAGGCAGTTGAAACTGCCAGCAGACAATGCAAAAAGGTTATTACCGAAGAAGGAAAGGTGGTTTATCGGTTATAATGGATTGAACGGGTGACCGAAGAAATTGATAATAAGGATAAATCGATATATGAGTGTTTTCTAGCGGATCAACAGGGGCAATGTATGGTGATAGAAAACTCCAACATACAGGAGTTCGTGGAAGATGTCACCGAAGAACCAGACTACATGGAAGATCAACTGAAGTCGCATGCAAAAGAGTTGGAATAGTTAAACCTAGTGAAATAAGGAGAGGATCCAAGGCCCATCTTAATATCGAAGGATCTCAGTAAGAAGAAACGAGAGGCCTTGGTTGAGTTAATTCGAGAGTTTATAGACTTTTTTGCATGGAAGTACACAGAGATGGACGGGCTAGATGCCGAAGTGAGCTACCAAAAGTTGAACGTGATGCCTTCAGCCATTCTGGTGAAGTAAGAAACAAGTACATACAAGCCTAAGCTGGACTCATCAAACTGATACAGCACCCACTCTGGTTGTCTACCATTTTCCCGGGAAGAAATAAAGGCAAACATAAAATAAGGATCTATGTGGATTTCAGAGACTTGAATAGGGATTGTCCTAAGGATGAGTTCCCTCTACCCTCCATCGATAGATTGATAGATGCAACGGCTGGTCGTGAGATGTATAACATCACAGATGGGTATGTAGGGTACAACCAGATCAAGATAGACCCCGTAGATGTGAGAAAATGACATTTAGAACCCCATTGGGCAACTTCATGTACAAAGTAATGCCGTTTGGACTTAAGAACGCTGGGGCTACTTACCAAAGAACAATTATGGCAATTTTTTATGACTTTTTTCACAAGTTTGTGGAATTCTATATGGATGATTTGGTCATCAAATCAAGGAAGGAGAAAACCCATCTGAGCAATTTGAGAAAGGTGTTTTCCCGATGTAGGAAGTATAAGCTAAAAATGAACCCACTGAAGTGCGTCTTTGGAGTAACAAGTTAAAAATTTCTAGGTTTTTTGGTTGATCGATAGGAGGTGAAAATAGACCTGGACAAACAACGAGCGATCTTGGAGATGCCAAGTCTAAGAACGGCAAAAGAGATGAAGAGTTTCCTAGAGAAGGTTTCCTACCTTAGGAGATTTGTGCCTAGATTGGCTGAAATAACACACCCATTGATGCAGCTTTTATGAAAGAACACAAAATTCAAGTGGGAGGAGTTTCACCAGGAGTCTCTCACTAGGATAAAGAAGCTGCTTGTTTCACTACATACTATGGTTTCCCCAAAGGCAGGAATACCATTACAGTTAGACCTCACATCCACCACGAGGTCCGTTGGAGCTCTGTTGGCGCAAGATATTGACGGGCAATAATGGTCAGTTTACTATCTCTATAGAATCATACTTGGGCCAGAGGTCAGGTATAGTAGCTTAGAAAGGCACTGTTTAGCCTTAGTCTTTGTAGCGTAAAAACTTAGAAATTATATGCTATATTTTACAATTCATATTTAACAAGATGTGATCCTATTAAGTTTTTAATGGCAAGAGCTATATTTATTGGTAGGGCATCTAGGTGGTTCCTTATCCTCTCAGAATATGACTTGAAGTGTGTGGTTCCTCACGCAGTCAAAGCCAGGCGTACGCAGATCTTTTAGCAATCTTCCCCTCCGGGACGGTGAGCCACCTAAATAAAGTATTCCAGGAGACGACTTGCAGGACAACCACTTAGATGCGAGCGATGAATAGTGGATGATGCAGTTCGATGGATCTTTGATAGAAAAGAAAGGAGGAGAAGGGATTATCCTCTCAAGAGGAATGGAGGAAATTTGTCTTTCTTACAAGTTAGATTTACCTTGTTCCAATAATGAAGCAGAGTATGAAGCGTTGGCACTGGGATTACTGGAGGCGACCCTTCGAAGGGGAATTCATTCACTTTGCATAAAAGGAAATTCGAACTTGGTGATTCAATAAGTGAATGGAGAATATGCATTAAAACACCTGAACCTGGCCCCATATATAACAATAATTTAAAGGCTTCTCAGCCAGTTCCATCGGACCAAGATCAAGAGATATCCCCAAATGATGAATCGCCATCCAGACACCTATGCCACCATTTCTCAGAAGATGGTCGTAAGAGATGATACAACTGCAGTTGTGATCCAACGAAGAACAGATCCCTCAACGGTACAAATAATTCTATCGATGGAGGAGGATGTTGACTGGAGGGGAGAAATTAGAAAAACAACTGGAGTCTGGGGAAGGAGCGATGGAGATGAGGTAATTATCCCAATACTTTACAAATTAAGGAAACCTTTATTTCAGAAACGGAGGAGGATGGTTTTCAAGATGCATCGGCCTAAAAAAAGCAAAGCAAAGGTTGAATAAAACACATGAAGATCACTGCGAAACAACTGAGATACCTCTTTATAGGAGAATTCAAAGGGAGGGATATTTCTGGCCTAGAATGAAACCGGATGCAATAGGGCTACAACGGAAGTGCGATAAGTGCCAACTATTCTTCGAGGCAGAAAAATGTCATTTCGTTGAAGCTCAATCAGACCAAAGGCATCCCTATATTGACTTCTTTAAAGATGGAGTTGTCCCAATAGAGAAAATTGATGCAATGGGACTTAAGCGAACGTCCTCAAGGTTCTATGTTCACGAGGGGAAGCTTTATCAGAGGGGCCAAGTTGTAGAAACAATTAATGATGTTGGGGTATTATTGGCCAATGATGGAGAAGGACTCTACTAAGTTCGTTCGAAAAGGTAAGGCTTTCCAACTTCATGGAAATATGATCCAAGCCCCATAGGTGGATTTTCACTCCCTGGCGACGGCTTATCCTTTTTACACTTGGGTGTTTGACCTAGTAGGGGAAATACACCCGTCTTCGAGGGGGAAGGTCTGGGTATTAGTAACAATGAAGTGCTTTATAAAATGGGCTAAAATGATATCACTAAGAAGGGAAACAACAAGGGTGGTGAGCAACTTCATCATAGAATAGATCATTTGCCATTTTGGGATTCCAAAGGTTATTCTCTAACATTATAGAACCCCCATTCGTCGATTTAGAGGTAATAATGCTCACAGATAAGTACGCCATTATTCATCATACTTTAATAATGGCATACCCAAAGGGAAACGGTCAAGCCGAAGCAACTAACCAAACCCTGTTTAATATTTTGGCCAAAATGATGGAGGATTTCCCAGGATCATGGGATGATAAGATACCAGCTGTATTGTGGGCCTATCGAACAACCAAGAGGAAGCCCACAGGGTATACTCCATTCTCCTTTATTTATGGGGCTGAGGAGATTCTCCCAGTAGAGTTGGAAGTTCCCTCTGCTCGATATGCCTTGCGAAGTAGCATCCTCCCTCAGAACATACATGTGCAGTTGGAAGAATTGGATGAACACAGAGATAATGGGATGCATCATTTTTAAATGTATACGAAGCAGCTCTCCACGACATATAATAACTTGGCGAGACCAAGGAAGTTCATGGATGGGGACCTCATTTTGAAGGCAACAGTGAAACTCATCAGGGGACTTCCTCTACCTAAGTTTGCGACGAATTAGGAGGGACCTTTTATTGTAAAAGAATCTCATGATTCAAGTTATTGCTTAATTTCTAAGATGGAAGAAGACAAGCCATTCAAGATTAACAATAAATGCTTAAAAGTCTATTATGTGTGAGAAATTAAGTTTAGACCATGATTGTATCTAGTTGTTGTTATGAATATACAAGTCATTTTTTTATTGCAACTCGAGTGGATATTAAAGAATTGTAGAAATTCATAATTTACGCAAACAGTGACAGCACAAAGAAATGGCATGGAAAACATACATCCTTTCCATTCATCACAAACTTTGGGGCATTACAAAATTAAGAGCTACTGCCCAATAATTACATAAGAAGACAAAGGAAAAAGTTTATTGGCCTAAAAGGAACCACAAGTCGGCAGCAGAGAAAAAATCTCCAAGCAGGACCCAAGAATCTGCAAGGTAAGACTGTTGGGCGCTAATAGAAACCTCCAATCTCGTTTGCGCTTGTGTACGCTCGATAAGGAGTTTATCTCATTTCAGCTACACTATATGCAGAGCTTCTTCAATGTCCTCTACCTCCTTATTGGCAACTTCAAGTAGAGGTGCTAGCTCAGCCAACTTTGCTTCCTCAACTGGTTGATCCTCCTGATGTTTCTGTAGTAGTTCCCTGTCACTATCTAGTCATTGTCTCTTTAAAGTCTTCAAGTGCGCAATCATCTAGTCAAAACGGAAGCCATATCGACCCAACTCCATCAGATAGCCCAAGAATTGGTTAAGGATATGTCTGGTCACGTTCGCGGTAGGAGTATTAACGATATCAGCAACAACGATCGCCATGCCCTGAAGCCTATGGCTCATTATGGGGATGTTGGAATGCACACAATCCACAGTGAAAGTCTCCGGATGATGTCTTTCAAGCTGATCAATTACCAAACGATGGCTGACAGGCATTTGAGGAGAATGCTGAAGGACCATAAGGTAAAAGTCATGAGGAAATAAGTTATGCAGAGGAAGCTCACAACTAGATTCACACTCAATAGGAGCACCGGTCATGGAACCTTGGTCTTCATGATAAGAATCTTCAAAAAATAACGGGTTCTCGATGGGGTGAGGTGATGGGCGAAAGAACTGGTGGATATTTCTCTCCCGTCGGAAAAGATTCACGTTCAACCTGAGAACAGGTAGAAGAAACAATGAGTTAAGTGAAAAATCTTAGCAAGTGTTTTAATTGTTAAGTCACCGTTATAGGTGGAGTTTGTGAAAAATCTTAACAAGTGTTTTCATTGTTAAGTCACCGTGATAGGTGGAATTTGAGAAAAATATTAGCAAGGTGTTTTCAGTGTTAAGTCACCGTTATAGGTGGATTTTGTGAAAAATCTTAGCAAGTGTTTTCATTATTAAGTCACCGTTATAGGTGGAGTTTGCAAAAAATCTTAGCAAGTGTTTTCATTGTTAAGTCACCGTTATGAGTGGAGTTTGCGAAAAATCTTGACAAGTGTTTTCATTGTTAATTCACCGTTATAGGTGGAGTTTGCTAAAAATCTTAGCAAGTGTTTTCATTGTTAAGTCACCGTTATAGGTGGAGTTTACAAAAAATCTTAGCAAGAATTTTCATTGTTAACTCACTGTTATAGGTGGAGTTTGTGAAAAATTTGAGAAATGAGACTATTCTATATTGTACATTGTTAAGAATAAAAGACAAACAATGAGAAATGAAAAGAAACTAGCAAAGTACCTCAACAGTGGCTAGAGCAAGAACAGGAGTCACCAAGGAGTCCATAACGGCGGGAACTATTGGGGGCAGGCTTAATTCCTCAAAAGACCCAATGACACCCTCAACAAAGAAGCCTCAACATTCGATAAAGCTCCTTCGCTAGTAAAAGGTACCAAGGCCAACATAGGAGTCTCACTTGAAGAGGACATTCGACCTCCAAGTGATGCCCCAATGTTTGTGGATGCAGAAGAACCACCATGCTGGGCAGAAACATCAACCTTGGCCTTTGGAATATGCAGACCACCAAGAGAAGAGGGTGGGGAAAGATATGGAGAAAACTACAAAAATGAAGCTAAGTGTTAGAAAAGGGTAATAAGTACAGAAGAGGTGAGAAATATCTATAAGTGTTACTTACCTCAGTTATGGTACCAAATATGGGAACTGCAGTTAGGGGTCTCGTCAACATAGCGAGAAGAAGAATATTAGTTAACAAAGACGCAATTTTGACCTAAGGCATCCCAAAATATTAAAGTTCAGCACGTTAAACAGAAAAAGGGTGGAAGAGAGAAAATGTGTTAGACCTAATAAGTGATTGATAATGTGTTACCTCGGGGGAACTTTTTGCAGCTGGAATGATGGGGAGAAGAACCTCGGGATGAGGTGATAATTCAAAAGAGGCTGGGGGAGTTGCCTCTGGTTGAGAAGAGATTCCCACACACTCAATGGAATCACCCCCCGCAGCAGCATCCTTCACACATTATGATGCCGAAGGGTGGGAGTATGTAATCCCGGTCATAGGGTAACGGGGAGGTGTTACATCAGTCTGAGAGGAACCAAAACTCCCCCCCATGAAAGGGCTCATAAGGGGGCTGGGTCTTTCTTCTTCAACCTCCTGCACCAAAGTTGTTAAGAGTTAAACAGATGCAACTTGCCTTAGAAAAATGGGAGTAAGAACAATAATACATGCATACCTCGGATCCAAAGGGAGAATGGGAGGATATAACCACTGGTGAATGAGGAGAGGAGGCAGCAACAGAGGGAGCTGGGGGGCGATGTACCTATGGAACTCATTTCCTTTTGGACTTCGTACCCATAGTCTTCTTCCTTACACCCGCAACACTAGTACTTTGAGGAACCTTTGAACCCTTATTTCTCTTTAACCCTGGTTCCATCAGATGAACCAAGATAGTGGGGAAGGCAGTAGAAGGAGGAACGATGGGAGCGTATTATTGAAACTCGGAATTTATTTGTTCCACCATAGCCTGAACTTTCCTTCCCAACTCCTCACTCATTTATGTAGACATAGGAAGAGGAACGGAGGTGATGGGGAATGCCTCCAAAGGAGTTTGATACTTAAAGTTTGAGGAAGTCCCACTTTTGGACTTCCTAGTTTTTTTGGCTGGTGGCTAGGAGGGCCCTTCGCCAGAAGCTGTTTCGGTTGTAGGGGCAGGCTGTTTGGGGGTTGTAACGGTGTTGGATTTGGGCGTGGCAGTATGGATCACTGGGCAATAAGGGGGTAGCTCGAGGGGAGGATCCTTAACAGTTTTACTCAGAGGGAACTCAACCCCAAGAATAGAGTTGCCTTTGAGGCCCAATTCTAAGGAAGAGAAAGAAAGAACTGGGGGATACTGGGGGGACTTTGAATGAACTCACGAATCATGGCCAGTTTCATCAAACAAAATTTGGTGGAATAAGAAGTAGATACGTCCCCTTTCCTAGTAACGCTGGGGACGGTGACTCGACCATCCATAGTAGATGTCACGCCAAGTACCGCAGCCAAAAGGTATAAGGTGAAAGCCTCAACAAAAGTAGCCCTCCTAATTGTTAACTGAAATATAGGTCGAGGAGCCCCCTGATCAAAACCAAACTGCCTGCTATACTTATCGGGGTTATAAGGTTCAGAAGTATATCCCCATTCAGTGAAGGAAGGAAGAAACCCATGAGTGAAAAAAAGTACCACGACCTATGAAGGATCTTCTACAACTAGAGCAAAAGTGACCATTGTAGATATAAAAGGAAAAAAATTCCAAGTATGGGCAAAGGTAGATTATCCGTACGACCTCATAACAAAGGAATCAAAATGGTAAAAAACTCCCGTTATTTCCTTTCGACTCTATTTTTTATGAAAGCATAAGAGGCGTGGGGTTTAATGCTTTGGCTCACAGGATAAGAGACAGACTTGGTAGCAATGGCAGGAAAACTGGTATAAAGGAAACCCGTTAAAATAATGGTATTGGCAAAATTGGCCAAGTTGTAACGACCAAGAGACTGTTCCAGGTCAAGATGGGTTCGATCCAGCCAAGTATAGAGGGGCCCTAATGCAATGGAGGCCAGAGGAAGGTTAAAGCCCCTGGACAAACGGATAGAAATGTTTATAAGGTCCCTCCTGGGCTGGTCATTGGATTTCCCAGTTAAGAATAAATGGAAAAGAAGCATAAGAATATAGGTTGGTTGTTCCAAAGATGTTCCTTCACCTTAGCCCGTAACAATATTGACTTCCTTCACAGTAGGAGCTTAAAAAAATTAGCTAATAAGGGGAGTTAAAATAGCCTTATTGGAAGATCCAGTGCAACAGTGGCAAATTCGATCTAGCTCAGCTTGGTCAGCTGTCTCTTCGACATCTGAGGCCTCATCATGATAAGTAAAATCACCCATGGGATAGAACCCAAGTAGCTCACAAACATCCTCCAACGAAATAATGAACTCCCCCAGGCAACGAAGAATGTGTGAGTTGTAACGTTCCATATGGAAACCAATACTTGGAGTACAGCGTTGTGCTTGGAAAGAGTGAACTCCCCAAACCATCTGGCTTGGTAAAGACCAACCTTGGCAAGAGCTATAGCGTGAGAGCTCTGCGTATGTTCATGAAAGGCAGTGAAATGAGCTGGCGATCCCCTAGGTGCTTCGAAATCGATCTGGGAGTAAGGGAAGTTACCACGATCCAACGGAAAGCGTAGAGTCCCCTCTAGAGGAAGAAATCCCCACTTTGATGAATCTTCGTCTTCATCACCCAACATCAAAGGGTTGTACTTGGCTGAAAAATAGTAGGTCTTGCATGCATCAGAAAACTCATCATCCTTGCCAAAGATGGGAGACCAATGATAAAAACTTAGCTACTCTTGACGAGCAACATCCAGGGCAGTGGCACTAGTGATGGAAGCAGGGGTGGCAAGTGGAGTATTGGTGGCAGACGTAGTAGGATTTCTTGAGAATGCCATTAAAGATAATAATGGAGTGGATAGAAATTGAGGATGATTGAAGAGGAAATGAATGAGGAGAAAAGCTTGGCAATAATGGAGTTTTGGCATAGTTTCTCTCTCTAGAGTAGACAAAATTTTGAAGAAGATGAAGAAAAGAGGAGTGTTTTGAAACAAAGACATTTGAATTATTTTAACCCCTCTTTTAAGTTTCCCACCACCACACATGCAAATCCGCCTATAATCATTTCAAACAGACATGTGGCTCTTCGAGAAGTGTCCCAACAATTGAAAAGATAGCACCACATCATTAATGAAGTGACACATGGGGAATAGAAAGGGTTTCTTTCCTAGGCAAGTTTGAGTTTTGGTGCTAGAATTTTTATCAGACATATCTAATAACTCCCAACGAAGAAGCTGTCCCAATGGTTCAAAAAAGCTACTATTTTCCCTCACCACAAGTCCAAACGTTGTTTAATTATGACTCATCTACATCAGGGAGAATTTATTCTTTTCAAACATGGAGAAACATTACAAGGTAGAATTTCAAAAGTCTTAATGTTAGGGGAAAAACTCACTTCCTACAACTATACACCACAACAGCACAAATGGGAGAATTTCACTTCTCGAAAGTCAAAACGAGTATTTGAGAAAGTTAGTAGGTCTATCGAGAGAACTTCAAATAGTCAAGATAGAACAGTTAAAACTCAGTATCAGGAAAAAGTTGCGATGTCCCTTTTCCAAAGCGCTAGTACGTCAGAGCGCTTCGACTCAGGTACATCGGGGAGAATTTTACTTTTTCCTGGAGGTGTTAACCGCAGTTGGTTGCAATGAAGTAAAAGATGCCAAATTTTTTTCACACAGAGAAGGTTCATCGGATTGAGAAGTTTTTATGTAGACATTTCTTATTTCCACAACAAATATCTTCACAAAGGGGCAAATGTAAAGGGGGATTGAAGGTAATTTTGAGATTATAGATAATCCCCCCATTAACAAGAGTGTTTAGGATTAAGGCAGGTCAGCGGGGCAACCCAGCGAGGCAGCTCAAGCATGACAGCTCAAGTGTGGCTGATCAGCGTGGTAGCTTAAGCGAGGCAGCTTAGCGTGGTAGGTCATAAAAATCTTGATGCGACTAAGAATGTGTCTCAGAAGTGCGTACTCTCTAGGCTCAAGTGCAAGCCTATCACGTTAGTAATAAACCCGATAAGTCGGGATCGTATCCATAGGGAAATAGGACAATGGAATTGTAACGATGTTGGACAGATGAATGAATCCTAACTCTGACTCTGCAGAAAAAGGAAAAGATGATTGGTTTTGGAGATTGACTATAACTAAATGCAATTTTGAAAATAAGTGACTACTGAACTAAAGTATGAATGAAATTCAACTATTCTAAATTATCTAAATTACTGATTGTGATTGAACTGAGATTTGAATTATATGATGAAAGAAACAGGACGGGAATACAATCTCTCAACCCTAGTGTATTGCTGGTATAAAACTAATCATAAATTTAAGTGATCAATTAGACCCAGAATTTAATACTCCCCGGCATTACGTATATGAGGTTCAAGCCCGCACCATACTTAATCAGAGGACGAGTAAATCGGTATTCTGATAGTTACACTCGAGTTGCATTTGAAGCATCCCGCTTACCCTGAAGCAAACGAGATTCAAAGATCTAAAATTATTATGATGCCACGTAATACGATCGTAATATAATCATTAAATTTAGAGGATTAATTTTATGCACATGCAACTACCACATCAGGTTGAGTTCATGTATCCCGACCTTAGAAGATCTAGCCTAACATGCTGAAATTAATGAAAGTGATTGCTGAATTGTAGGAAATCATGATTAAACTAAGGGAGAATTATAGAATGATGTAGAAAACAGATTAGATAGAAGAAACTAATCACTAATCTTACCAAAGAACTTAAAGAATTAACTAAAATTACTTGTAATCAAAGAAATCTGAATAAACTTCAATCTTGGAATGAAAATTGCAATCTATATTCAATCTAGGGTTTTACTAAAAAGAATGGAAAATTAGATAAATTCTCCGTTGTTTAGAATGATAATAAATCGGGTTTAAATACCCTACAAGACTCCAAGAGTTTTAGATGAACTAGGACTCTCCATTAGAAGAAGAGTAAAAAATCAAAATTTGACAGTCGGACCGGTCCGATCCTCCTTCGGTTCTGTCTGGCTGGAATCCAAATTGGTTCATTTATTTCTTCTCTAGATCGATCCGATACAGATCGATTTGTTTATTTTCCTTCAGCTTCGATCCGTCTTCGGTCCGGGGTTCTCTGCAAATTGGCATTTCGGATCGGTTCGATCCGAATCGGTCCAAATTTCCTTTGACTTTTTCTTCTACCTTTGACTGCTCATAACTTTCACACCAGGATTCCTTTTGAGGTGCCGTTTCTTCCTATGTGCTCGTGACCTTGATTTCTTCTACTTTTCTTTAGATGCCTCATCTGAATTCCAGGTAAAAATTATAATTTTTACCTTTTGACTTTCCTTCTTTTCTTTCTCGATTCTTCTTGTTTTTTCTTTCTTTATTGACATCAAATACCTGTAAAATCAGTACGAAATACCAGAAACTCGGGGTACTCTTTATAATAAGTCACTAGTAAGATTATGAGATAAAATCAAATCGATTACGTTGTTCAAGATGCTAAAAGTAACTAAATTAGAGGGATAAATTTGGAAGAATTTATGCCTAATCAAATCCCCCTAACTTAGAACTTTGCGCGTCCCGAGCAATGTAAAAGAATCCTAGTAAGGCTCAACTCTTGTAAATCATTTTATTGGGATATAATACCTTTTCTCGGGCAAGCGATTGAATTTAGCGTATGCAACAAGCCTGTAAACCCCTAAGTTACCCTAGTAGGATGAGTTGTGTCTCGTGAGGGTTTGCAGATAATATACCCACAAAATTCAACTCAAAGAAATTTCAAAATACGCAAAAATTATATAATTCAAACTTTCCCAGAAAATACTCATCATCAAGTCCTATTCAAGAGTCTCAAATCATAGTGCGTGTGTGCGCCGAAAACTTTAACCGCGGATTTCCACTGATTGACCATTGCGTTACTTATTCGAAAATTCGTTTTGATTTCAAATTCTCATGGCATGCTCTCACAAATGAATCACTCGGAATGTGGTTATTCGCTCGGTATGCTTGATAAAAAGAGTAAATATAATGGACGCAAAGTCACGCACACAAGTAGAAAGACATAAATTTTATAGTGACAGGATCTCATCAATGGAATACGGTTTTAAAAACGGGAACATTTCCTTTTATTCACGCATTCAATCTCTTTTATTATCTTTTGGTGTCTTATCTCTCCACGCGGGAACCAATTTCGCAATTTGGACTCGGTTAGGACTTTTTTGGGTTTTAAGGTATATTGGGTAAAATGAAAATGGTAGGGGAGGTTGGAATTGGAAAAGTCATTTTTGATGTCCATTTGTGCTTTTCCGAGCTTTTGCTCATTTTCTCTTCTTTCTTTTTTTCTTTCTATTTTTGTTGATCATTTCTATTCTTTTTCTTACCCCATTTTGTTGCACTTTTCGGACTTAAATTCTGAATTTTTCCTTTTCACAATTCCGGTCTTTTTGGGTTTTTCGGGTTACCAATTGAAAAGGATAAATTTTTATTCGGCTCAAATTGGGTTACAAAAGGGATGATTTTTCACAACTTATTATGGCTAATATTTTTGGGTAACAAACGATGGCCTACTTCATTGTCCAAAATATTAATTGCGTTGCAATATGCATTTCAAAATGAATTTAATTTAGAGATTTTTTCGGCACGTTTTTCAAAGGAATGTCACACACATTTTTCATAACCGATCAAAATGAAAGGATTGAGATCCTCGACGACTTTTCAGACACTGAAAAGAACTTTGAGTTAACAACTAACTCGGATTGATTTATAAATTTCACAAAGATGAAAGGCTCGAATCTCACCGGGATTGTTAATCTCCACATTTATTCGTTAAGTCGTCAATTTTTGCAAAATTTCAATCTTTGGTCTATTTCTGCTTTGTGTATTTGAATTTTACAACTTGAGACTTTAACCGACTTTTAATTATATTTTTGAAAAAATTGAATTCCAATTTTTATTTATTTTGAACAAAAATATTTTTGAGTTCTTCAAAATTTTATGATTTTTTTTTGGAAAATTTTGGGCATTTTTGAAAATTTGTGAAGTTTTAGAAATACGCACTTGTCACCCCCCTAACTTAGACTTTTGCATTGTCCTCTAGCAAAAAGGACTAAAATCTAAACAAGGCAAAATAAGAAGTGCGATAAATAAAACAAACCAATGGAGAAAATGCAGATTTTAATAAAACAGGATTGTGGTACAATAACAATAAAGAGCAAACAACCATGTGATTACGTCAAATAACTAAAAACAGCCACAAACCCACAAAGCTTCATTATGGCGGTGGGTGGGAAGAGTTGGACGTGTCAGGGCCATAAGGGTCATAAAAGTAGGATAGTAATGGCTCGTTGGGATCCCATTGGCGCCCGTACATGTTCCCTTGGAAACAAAACATCATGCTTGTATCGCGGCGGTAGTAGGTTATATAGTTGCTAATCTCGTCTCAATGGCCGACATACGATTACTGAGGTCGCTACCCGCCCATGCGAAATCAGAGTCGTCTTCTTCTTCGGCCGACTCTTCATCTACCCTAACCTCTCCCATCTCCACATCGGCAGCTGCTTCTTTTTCTTCCTCTTCCTCACTCGAGACATCTTCGGCCTCGTCATCACCTCCACGCCTTGCCCGAAGGATGGCCAGCTGTCTGGAGCTCTGTGCGGGTTCCCTATCCAAAGGGATAGGGGAGGCGAGTACGGTCTAGAGGAACCTTAATGCCAGCATCTTTGAGAATGGAGGTAATCAGGCATGCATAAGGAAGTGGGGCTGCACCTTTCTCATCCATGGCTGCAACGAGAATGTCAGCGTATAAGGTGCGAGATAGGTTAATGGAAGTGTTGGGATCGAAGAGGTGGTATGTCAATGTGGCTTGATGGGGACGTATTGCGGAATCGTTGGAGGTTTGCAAAATGTTAGCACACAAAATTTGGAAAGTGAGGCATGCTTTCTCATTGAGTCGGCCCATAGGGACAATCTCCTCCCTCCATGCAACGCCGGGGGCAATGATCGAATCATCTATCGAACAACCCATTTTCAAATTATCGGAATATTTGAATTTGAGCCTTGATGGAGTTCGTTCGATGTGGAGGAAAGAATTTCTTGAGAAATTTAGATTGTAATTCGTTCCATGATGAAATCGAATTTGGAGGTAAAGACCATAGCCAGGACTTAGCCTTATCCTTTAGCGAGAATGGGAAGAGTTCAAGGCAGAGCACATCTTTTGTGCAAGTTTGATCGCTAAGAGTCTCGCACGCCTTCTCAAATTCCATGATGTGGGCATATGGCTTTTCTGAATCCATTCCATGGTATGTGGGAAGTATGTGGATCATCCCATTCCTAAAGAGAAATTTCCCTGCATTATACGGGAGTAAAATGCATCCCGGAGTGATAGTTGCCTCTCCCTCATCGGCGGCTGCACTACCGTGTTGTGACATTTTTCTCTCACTCAAAGGCTTTGTATCCTCACTTGGTATACTCGGAGCGTTCCCTGAAGTGTGTCTTAAGAGGGAAAACGGCGTGTTATTTGAGAGTGAATGTGACGGTGTGGAAGGTGAATCCCCGAATTGTGGAGCGTTAGGAGTGTGAGGGCTATCAGGGTCATACTCAACAATCAAGTTTTCGTGAATGTGGGTTGGAGTATTATGGGGCGTTGGAGTGAGTTCAGAATTTTGCATTAACAGCTTATGAGAGATGATGCTGAATCTTTTTTTATGATTTTTCATATTTTATATGTTTTTGGATTTTTAGAAATTTTTGGTCAAAATTTTAGATTGACTCGATCTAATCCTAAGTCTACCTAATTCCCCAGCAACGGTGCCAAAAACATAACGCGACTAAGAATGTGTCTCAAAAGTGTGTACTCTCTAGGCTCAAGTGCAAGCCTATCGCATTAATAATAAACCCGGTAAGTCGGGATCGTATCCATAGGAAAATAGGACAATGGAATTATAACAACGTTGGACAGATGAATGAATCCTAACTCTAACTCTAGAGAAAAAGGAAAAGATGGTTGGTTTTGGAGATTGACTACAACTAAATGCAATTTTGAAAATAAGTGACTAATGAACTAAAGTATGAATGAAACGCAGCTATTCTAAATTATCTAAATTACTGATAGTGATTGAACTGAGATTTGAACTATATGATGAAAGAAACATGAAGAGAATACAATACCTCAACCCTAGTGTATTGCTGGTATAAAACTAATCGTAAATTTAAGTGATCAATTAGACCCAAAATTTAGTACTCCCAAGCATTACGTATATGAGGTTCAATCCCGCACCATACTTAATCAGAGGACGAGTAAATCGGTATTACGATAGTTACACTCAAATTTCATTCTGAAGCATCCCGGTTACCCTGAAGCAAACGAGACCCAAATATCTATAATTTTTGTGATGCTACGCAATACGGTCGTAATATAATCATTAAATTTAGACGATTAATGTACATGCAACAACCACATCAGTTTGAGTTCATGTATCCCGACCTTAGAAGATCTAGCCTAACATGCTGAAATTAATGAAAACAATTGTTGAATTGCAGGAAATCATGATTAAACTAAAGGAGAATTGTAGAATGATGTAGAAAGAAGATTAAACAGAAGAAACTAATCACTAATCTTACCAAAGCACTCAAAGAATTAACTAAAATTACTTGTAATCACAGAAATCTGAATAAACTTCAATCTTGGAATGAAAATTGGAATCTATCTTCAAACTAGGGTTTTACTGAAAAGAATGGAAAATTAGATAAATTCTTCATTGTTTATAATGATAATAAATTGGGTTTAAAAACCCTACAAGACTCCAAGAGTTTTAGCTAAACTAGGACTCTCCATTAGAAGAAGAGTAAAAAATTAATATTCGACAGTCCGACCGGTCTGGTCCTCCTTCGGTTCGGTCTGGCTGGAATTCGAATCGATTCTTTTATTTCTTGGCCGGATTGATTCGGTACGGATTGGTTCATTTATTTTCCTTTAGCTTCGATCCGTCTTCGGTCCAGGTTTCTATGGAAATTGGAATTTCGGATCGGTTCGATCCGGATTGGTCCGAATTTCCTTAGACTTTTTCTTCTACCTTCGACTGCTCATAACTTTCACACCGGGATTCCGATTGAGGTGCCGTTTCTTCCTATGTGCTCATGAACTTGATATCTTAAACTTTTCTTTAGATGCTTCATTCAAATTCTGAGTAAAATTACAATTTTTACCTTTTTTCTTTCCTTATTTTCTTTCTCGATTCTTCCGATTTCTTTCTTTCTTTATTGACATCAAATACCTGTAAAATCAGTACAAAATACTAGAAACTCGGGTTACTCTTTATAATAAGTCAGTAGCAAGATTATGAGATAAAATCAAATCAATTACGTTGTTTGAGGTGCTAAAAGTAACTAAATTAGAGTGCTAAATTTAGAAGAATTTATGCCTAATCATAGGTCATACTTTAGCTTGTTGTGTTAGTCACATTGTATCTTTGTTTATATTGACTATGGGCTATAACGATTGCAATGATGTAACAAGTATAATGATTTTTAGTGGGAGGTCGAACGGTACTCACGAGAGGCCATACTTGGCAGGGCCTGGGAGAGATTTCATGCTCTATCGAACGACCCCGTTGTAGGAACTTTAGAGGGACCTTATTTGGAGGATTAAGAAGTGAGGAACCATTGGGGATTGTCCTGAACATCGTAGCTACACCTGTTAAAACACCAAAAGACCCTGACCATGGAATCTCGGGCAGAGCAGCCTTAAGTTCCATCGGGCGTTGAGTTATGGACCAAACTACCCTTTACATAATGTCACATCTACTGTAGGTGATGTCACTAGCCAGCTAAACAATGTCAGATACGCACTTGAGTAAACCAATGTGGTATTTAGAGCTATCAGACAGTTGGTGAGCCACCTCTATGACGTCAGCCACCTGACACACAGTGGTTAGGCAAAAGGCATGTCTTAGCATTTAATGTTTATGACGTGGAGCTAACTAGGGAATCAGGCATTTAACGTTTGTGACATAAAGTATGAGGGATGTATTTCAAAATTATTAATGACTGAGTTACCTCGAGAGTGGTGTAGGGGCTATTTAAGGACCTCAACCACCTTTGGGGAGAGGATGTTATTTTTTGAGAATTCAGAAGTAATTACTAGAGAGAATATACATTAGAGATAGATTTATTACAAACCAGAAAGATTACTCACCCACCATTGTCATTTATTACGAAGCTTTAATACTTGGCAAATATCATTGAGGGTGGTTGGGGTGTTTGGCTTCCTGCCAAGGTGTATCTAGGGTGATCATTTTCTCTCTCCCTCTAAGCGAGTTGCTTATAAGTTCATTATTATCTCCTAAGTTACACATAAGAGACTTGTGAGTTCAAACTGAGTTCCTCTTCATTAAGTTATGTTTCCGTCTCCTGCAGTTAGTCAATAGTGTTGCTGGTTAACTTATCATTACTATACTCAAAAGGGGATACGCCCCCATCTAATCTAAACTACCCTCTTACACCCCCAAAACCCTTTTCTTCCATCTAAAACCAACATCAGCAACCAACATCATCTACAAATCATTTCTACATAATAACCCAATATTATGAACCCCTCAAATCATGTTTACATAATATACATAAGGGTTTAAACATCAGAATCACTAAAATCCCCAAATAATTTAAACTCAAGAACACTAACCATTTGTACAATTTATTCACACACAATCATACATCTATGCAAGTTAAAAAACATTCCTCAATATTGAAGTATCGCATTTCTCCTCGTTGAAACGATTCCAAGCTCAAATCACCAATTCCTCCCTTTTTCTCTACTTTATCTCAAGCTCTTCTCCTCTCTTTCTCTTTCTAGGTTAAACACAAATGAACTTTAATTGCTCTTGCAAGACTAAATACCCAAAATAGCTCAAATACACTTAAGTCCAACATTAAATGCTACTACATATTTAAAAGACTCGTAACATCATATTTAAGTCGTAACTTGCCAAAAGTGCCCCGGAACTCAAAAACACACCGACACTTTTTTTTACTATCTCAACTGTTCCTGGACTAACCGTTCCCTCTAAACTAGCATCCGAGATATCGTTTATAATTTTCTATCCCAAAGTCATATTACTTTTCTTAAATAGTCCGATTGGGATATAAGACATAACCATCGCTTTAAAGCGCAATGATGCTACAAAACATAATATTACACTATTTACATTCATGTAACCGTAAATATGCAATACTCATAAATATTAAATCTTAAATCATAAAACTAATATTTAATTTGATTTTCAATTATTTTAAAGGACTAAACCACATGGCAACTTATCTAAAAATAATTACTCAAAAGTAAGAGGTATTATATTAAACACATATATAATCCGATCGTGGAATTTGAATTTATGACTTTACTCATGCTCCACCTTAGCATTGCACACTTTGAACTAATCAAAGGTTTTAAGCTTGTTGTGCATGGCATAAACACATCCATACCTTCCAGTGATGATCAATAAAATCGAAGAAGCACTCAAAGACACCTCTTGTTCGGATAGTCACCGAATCAAACTCACCGAACTGATCCATTTCCAACACTTCTTTGGCATTTTAGCTTTGTGATGAGAAGGGGACCTTGGTCATTTTACCTTCTAAATGGGATTCAGGACTACGAATGCCTCCACTTTCAATGAACTCAATTGCCCATTTTAAACCAGTCTTCAAATTCTATTCAAAATAAAATAATCTCAGTATGACGACCAACATAGTGTTTGGTTCTATAAAGAAACTTTCCCTTTAATGAATGTGCATCAAATTATTCAATTTTGAATTTAGAAATATTTGTGAGACAAATCTTATAATGTACAATTATTTTCCAATGTACCAGAACAAAAAAAAACATATCCCAATTTTGATAAAAAAAATTAAAAAATAAATAGAATATATGTTCATAACCAATTTAGAAAAACGAAACTAAGTTTTCTAAAACCCACGTACTAAGTCATTTACCTACATTAACTTTATGTCTAAACCAAAATTAAAAAGAATATTACACCAATAATACTTCTACCTTATTATAATTTCTCATAACATGGAACATGTCTCTTTAAAGTAATTTCCCAGTTACATGGAACCTTTGCAATGAAGGGCAATCGTGATTTTTGGACCTCGAGTCTATACACTAGGTTACTATAGATCTCACCATATATCATTCATTTAATTTTAAGAGAAACACGATTACCATCTAAGTTTCCTTACAACGCAAGGAAAAACTAGACATCGTCGCTATAAAAGTACTAACAACTTGTAGTGAGAGTACTAGCATTTCAACTATCTCATTACTACCTAGGAATATGAACGTTATTAACCCAAACTATTGTACTGAATACTTATCCTTATCCTCTTACTTTCCTTTAAAAAAATAATTAAAGATTTTCTCAAATAACTAACACTAACCTTTGACTACTGATGATCCTCACTTCCAGATTACTAAATGGTATTGGGTTTCCCCACCAGGTCTAATCAAAAGAATTATTTGTTCAACCAATGACAAAATAATTATAAAAACATTATTACAATTTAAGCGTCCTCAACAATTCATAGGTGTCTAAAAATTCTCATCGATCAAAATATTGAACATCCTCTTGGGGTGGGGGACTAAACACGTGTAATACATAATTTAAAACAATTACCATAGATTTAAAACACCATGAATCCATCATTAAAACCATCCCTAGGGGGGCAACCTAACAAACACAGAGTGTTAATCACATCATTAGTTTAATATATTTATGGGAATTATTGGTTAAAACTATTTATTATCCCATTAAGTTATGAAAATGTCCAATAATCATTTTCAGTCCTTGTAACTTATTTCAGTTAAAACTTTAAGGCAAATATCAGCGAGAAAGTCTTGAATTCATTTTTGAAATCTTAGAATCATCAAAATGAAAAAAATAATTTCTAACTAAACGAAATAATTATTTAATTCAATTTTAAAAGTTGCATCCCTCAATCCCTCTCACACTTATTAGTTTTAAAAAACATAAGGGTTTTGAAAAATAATTGATTCAATTCTAAAAGATTGAATTTAAATCCTTGGTAATTTATAATTTACTTGTACCAATTAAATTACCTGATCTCACTATTTTGATTTTTTTATAAATAAATTAAATTTGTAATTAAGATAAAACCCAAAGATTAAAATTTAACTTATACCCTTAAATTAATTACCCCCAATTCAATTCAATTTAAATAAGAATAAATAAGAATGAATTTTCCAAAAAAATAGTGATCTAGGTCAGTCTAAAAATTAAAATCCATGTTGTCCACAAAATGGGATTCCCTAATTGATCTAATTGACATGCCAAATTTTTCAACATAATAATAAAACATTGACATACATGCAAATAATTAAACAATTGAAAACAAAAATATACGGACAAAATTGTTCATTTCCATCATCGCTAAACTTCTTATTGAAATAGAACTCTTTAAACCATATAATCCTTAATGTAGAAGACTTCCCTTTGACTTAGAGTCCAACTTAAAGTAAACTTCATCAAATATAAAAGTTATTGAAAATATATCCTTTTTGAAAATGACCCAACTTGGTATGGAAAGGAACATGGGGAAGAATCACGAGGATAAGCCATAAAAAAATACCATCAAACAACCATTCAAGGTAAATTGGGACCAATCCGATCTATCCGGCCAAGAAATCAGATCTTTCATATTTCTATATCGATCCGACCTTGATTTCAGATTGGTTAGAATTACCTATGTTGACGCCTTCTTCTCCAGTTTGTAAATTCTTAAAAACACTCCCATAACTCTTCAAAATCATCAGAAAACCATGAAACTTTTCCTAACACTCAAACCCATGTAAATATAGGATTTTGACATTAAATACACATTATATGACCTTATAGTCGCCTATCAATTCATCAATAACAAAATGATATTAAAAATCGCATTCTTATAACCATATTGAATCTAAGAGAAAAAATAACTACAAATAAACCACTATAGGACAAAATGACACAAAATAAACTAATAGACCACGATGGAATGGATAAAAAAATAGTATCTCGGTGAAACCTTTTTAGTACGGTATCATTCACAAGATTTTACAGTCAAACAACATGAAAAAACTAGGGGTTTTGGGGGACAACATACCTTTCGAAAACATGATTAATCTCAATCATGGATGATATGTCATTTCCAAAACATGTGGGTTAGTCTGAATTTTATAAGGACAAACATACCTTTCCAAAACATGTGGGTTAGTTTGAATTTTATACCAATTGTTGAGGGTAATAACTTGGGATTGAATTTTAAAATGGGAAGAAAAATTCATATCTAAAGATCTTCAATTAATCATGCATTGAAAAGAAATCAAGACCTAAGTTTAAACATTAAACCTAGGGTTGAAGAATACAATACCTTTGCGGATCCGGTTCCAATCTTGTGGGGATAAACATATTTGTTATTGATGAAGTGTTCGCTTCTTTTAGATCTCCAAAAGGTTACTTTATGATACCCAAAAGATACCAACATTTAAATTTGTAATAAGATCAAACGAGTAAATCTACATAAATGAAGATGAGGAACAACATAACAAATATAGAAGGATGTGAGGAGAAGAGGATGAACACTAATATCTAAGTGGTTCGTCCATTTGCCTACTCCACTGTGCAGGTGATGAGTATTTTATACTAAATAAAATGAGCTTTAATGGATCTAGTTACATGTAACACCCTCTAATTTGATTTTTATATTGGGATTTATTAGGATTATTTAAATTAAAATGAGAAATTAATCTGGAATAAAATAAATATTAATTAGCGAGACAGGGTTTAAAATTTGTTTGTACTTAATATTACTTTGTGAATAAATAATAAATTGATAAGAATATATTATGACTGTCGTGAGTGAGAAATACGATTGTTACGGTAAATTTAGTCGGGATGTGCATGTCGGAATATATTTATGAAGGATGTGGGTGTCAGACTTAATTTCATGAAATAAAAGGTAATTTAATTTTGAATAATTCAAACGGTCATTTCGAGTGCACCATTGTCTCCGAAAGGGTCGAGATATTTAAAAAAGTGTACTCGGGAGTTTAATTTGGGTCCCATGGCATTTTTACGCCAAACTGGCACTCTAGAGGGGTATTTTAGTCTTTGGAATTTTTGGAGAAAAGAGACATATGAAAATTGGATAGCTATATCATCTGGTAAGGTGAAGGAGTTAGGTGTCGAAGTTAAAAAATCACAAAAAGCCATATGAGGAGGAAGGAAAGGAGTTCCTAGGGCATTCCCACACCATCTTGCACCACCACCACCACTGGAGCGTAGATCAGGAGGAAAGGAAACCAACCACACCACAATTCTGTGGAAAATCTGACCTTAAAATTGAGGCATGTATTTATCTTTCTAAATTACGAGCATATATACCATCCACGTTAGTGTAGTATGAATAAATTCATGAATACGTAAAGATTGGTGTTAATTGGGAAGATTTAATTCTGCTCTAGGGTAGGAACCATGATAGGTTAAATATGTTTATGCATGTAGAACGAATTTGATGAATTAGTGTTATGAACATGTGAATAAATCGTTGTTCTTGTTGATGTTATTGAAAAATTATGGTAATCTAGTAGGGTTTTTAGGATTTGTTGTTGATATAATTCAATATAAAGGTGTTCCTTGATGATTTAATGATTCTATTACATTAAAAATCATTTATACCTGTTACGATTATGTTGGGTTGTAGGTCCCCCAAAATATAACTTTTGCTTTTGAAGAATTAAGTTAAGGATGAATACAAAACAAAATTCTCTTTTTGAAAAAAAACTCTTTTTCAATTTTATCAAACCAAGTTGTGAAACAAATTAACTTTACCATATTTTATCTTAATCAATCCTAAACAAGCATCTAGTGATTAAAGAAAGTAAAGTTAAGTAAAGATACTCACAATGCCAAATGTACGAGGAAAGAAACATAACGGGAAAAAACCTCGGATGGCCCAAGCCAGACAATCACTATGGACAATGGTTTTACAAAGACAAATTAGCCTTACTCAACGACTTGATCCCCATGGGTCTTGATGCTCTTTCTGATCTTCTACCATTCTTTAATAGTTCCCACATAGAAATAACATCTTCCACGATGCTCTTCCACAACAATCAACTCCACGAATGTCTCGGTATCCACCAATATGGTTTGATACGTCAACGATGTTGAACATGATGTCCGTCGCTTTTCCACCGCAAAACCAGAAATCAAAATTGTTCAATGGTGAACAAACTCAACTTGGTGCAGCAAGGATCACATAAACATTTGATAATAAAAGCTCGGATCTTTGTAAACTCTAAGTATGTGTTTAAGTCCTTAAAACCTTAGAAAACATGTGCAACCCGGTTTCTGGATCGTAAAACTATTTTTCCAGAATACACACACTTCAAGGAAACATGACACCTCTATTTATAATAAAATTCAGTTGATGTCATAATATCGTTCAAACAAGATTCCACGTCGTTCGAACGACATTAGATCTTGTTCGAACGACATCAAATGTCATCTGAATGACGTCATCAGATAGAGTCCTTAATTTAAATAAAGTTTTAATTAAAACCATCTCTTATCCAATTCTCATTCATCCTTATCTGACATAAACGAAGGGTAAATAATTAAACATCTTTTAATAATCATTTTCTTTAAATAAAATAATATCCTTATTTTATAAAATGAATTCTGAGTTTTATTAATGTTATGGATTCATACCTGTGTGATCTCGGAATGCAATAAAACCTTGAAGATGAGAAATGGCCCCAATTAATCTTCGGTATGATTAATTCCATGTAGCTTTGACATAACATCTTCAATTAATCTTCGATATGTCATAGACTCGTGGGATCAGATATTACAAGACTATCTATGACTTAAACATGTTTTGTTTCGAGAATAAGTCAAAACTACATTAAGACTCAATTAGAAATTTGGTCCTTACAAATCTCCCCTTTTTACTATTCCGGGACAAAAACAACAGTGGAATGCCTAAACTAGGCCATCAAGCTGTATAACACCTAAAACCCATCCCATAAAACCCAAAATGAAAAATACATCATCAGTATAGGATAAGCTTTTTCAACAATGGACCGACAGTCATGAAACTGTCTCAAATGCCTGAATGTGATGTAAACTTGAAATTCCAAATATCTTTAAGCATACCTACACACATGAAATAGACAAATGCCCAGTGAAGTATGGAGGAACAAATGATATAAATTAATATGAATACCAATATGTAAACATGACATAAAACTCCTCCTACATCACAGACATATCTCCCCCTTTTTGTCTCGAATAGACAATCCAGTGAAAAGATAAACAAATTTAGCATGTGTTATAACAATTTGATTAACTCATATTGTTCTAGATAAACATGAAACTAACAGAGAAATAAGATCAAGTATTGACAAATTAGTAGCCAGCAAACAATGAATCACAAAAAGAATATATCAATCTAAGAAGGTGTGATTAAACGAATCAATGCATCAAAATATGTAAACTACCAAAGGATACTGCATATACAAAGACGCAGTACCAAAATATGAATCAATATGCAATAGGGTACTGAAACAAAGTAACAACCTGAAAAAGTCAAAATCAGGTCAACTAGGGTTGTCGTTCGAATGAGCCAGGGATGTTGCTCGAACGAAATGCGACATGACTCAAACGAACCAGTATGTCGTTAGAACGACATTAACAAATTTTTCACAGTCTCCCCATAAAAATTAAACCGTGTTGCCCAGTGAAAAAATTGAAAAACATAAAAACGAACAAGTATGAGTGACATGATAACATAGTATCGATGTGCCTAAACATGAACACGTAATGTATTTGCGTGGACTAAAACAAAGGAATCATTACTTCAACACATCGAAATGATCAAGAAGCTCTAATAAATAGCAATCTATCATCAAACTCTATTGTAGCCATACGTGACATTTAAAGTGTGATCTTAATGAACTAAACAAACATCATGCACATGAATCCAGAATTTTGACGATTTTACAAATAATAGCGCCATGACACGAATTTTCAACTATGGGATTCTTTGTGCAAACCCGTTTAAATTTTTAATCCATCCAAACTCCCCCAATAATATCATATTTTCTTTTGAATGAACTAAAATAATTTGGCCCATTTTTGCCGTATGATTCTTTTTATTGCCTATGAAATTTTTGGGCTCTTTTAAATGGTGGCTTTCACGACGAGTTAATTTTACATTCTCGCAGCCCTTTCCCGTATACTCATCATATTTCCAATTAATCCTTACGGTAAACGGTTATTAAATGCACACCTCCTCCTAAATTATACTTACGCATTGATGATAAAATTGAGATAAGAACGTCTCACCTAACTCAAATATGCAGGAGTAGTCAAACATCCATTTAAACTCGTGCATGTGTGCAGAGATGGAATATCAAATTTGAAACAACCCCATAATACAATGGTTAAGATCAATCTAAGCATCGGTAATAATGACCAAATGTCCTAGCAACATGGATAATGGAAGGAAGGGGGTCCAAGCACACCAATATGCCACATCAAACATGTTAACTCATGACACAAAAACAAAACAAAAAATCTTTTTGGACTTTTCGAAATATTTTGACTCAAATAAAAGCAAAATATTTTTGTGTTTTTCAAAAAGGAATTCAAAACCAAAATATTTTTGTATTTTTTCAAATAAGATGCAATAAATGAAAAATATAATACAATAATGTAAACATGGTAACACACTCAACCTTTAGATTTAGCATGGGAAGAATCAAGTGCAACCAAATGAGAACTATGAAGTTTTATTCCTAAATCTACCAAATACGACTTCCTAACCCAAGTAGGTGTGTAACGACGCATTGGGGTGGGGGGAATCGGGGGAAATCTATTCCTAAACTTTTGAGGAGTATTCTTATGGTCATAGAAAAACTTTCTAAGGTGACCTCTCCTACCACAAAACGTGCAAGTGTAGCGATGGTATGGAAAGTGACCTATATGTGGACCTTGTCTAACGTTCCTATGTGGCCCTCTCACACGTGCGGGGGGAATAGGAACAACATGACCATCAAAGCCAATACCTCCCCTATCTTTCTTGATTTGGATGGTGCTTAGCATCCTATCCAACTTCTCACTTCTAGCCTCAAAGTCAAACTTAACTCTAGACGAGTCTCTCAAACACTCCTCCAACTCCTTAATCTTAGACTCAAGTAGACGCCTCGACTCCTCAAAATCTAGAACCTACTTTTCTAAAGCCTCCATCAATCCTCTAAAGGCGTATCTATCTTTCTCGACATACTCTAGCTTCTCCCTAAGCTTCTTCTCCCGTTCCCTAATATCCTCAATCAACACATCATTATTTTCTATGGAACACTCTTTCAACTTATCTTGCAATTTCTAGTTAGCCTTTTTCACCTTCATCGTCTCCTCAAACAGATCTCAAAATGCAACTTGGAACTCTCCTACATCGATCTCCTCATCCTCGTTCTCATCGCCCTCACCCTCTCGGTAAGCACTCTTAACATCCTCAGAAGTGTCATGCACATGATTATCTTCGTGGGAAGATATATCATCGTTGCACACATGACATGCCATAAACATAACAAGGTTATGCTTAATTGGGGAATCCTCTCCCTCTTTCAGTTCACTATCACTTAAGGTGGCGTTGTATGCTATCGATTTCTTTCCCTCTTTCTTAAATCTAGTGGGACACTCCTTAACTTTGTGACCATACCCCTCACACCCGAAACACCTATCAGTATCATCTCTATTAGGTTGTTCACTTTTATCCCCAAGGGTGGATTCTCCCTTGTTCTTGAATTTTTCAAACTTTTTAGCATCTTTTGATTGCTTATGAATTTGAAGAAATTTTTTGAACTTTCTTGCCAACAAGACGACATCCTCAAAGTCAAAATCGGATTCGTCATTCGAAACTTTACTCTCCTCCTTCAGGGAATTCAAAGCAATGACCTTTTCTTTATTAGGCACTTTCTTGGAGGTAAACACATCAATTTCATAGGTTTGTAAGTCACCTACGATCTCTTCAAGTTTAGACGAGTCAAGAAAACCAAAGCAATTCATAATGGTCACCTTAGCATCAAACCTACTCGGTAACGATCGCAAAATTTTCTTAATCATTCGGTTATTGGGAATCTTCTCACCTAGGTTAAATTCCGAATTAACAATATTGGACAACCTAGTGTAAAACTCATCAAATGTCTCACTTGCTAACATCTTAGTCGTCTCGAATTGTGTAGTGATATTTTGCAACTTAGATGCCCTTACCGTGCTCATGCCCTCGTGAGTGAGTTATAGTGTATCCCAAGCATCTTTTTAAGTTTCACAAGTCATGATACGATTATACTCTTCAGGTGTGACATGTGAGGAAATAACGTGCAGACCTTTAGAGTTATATTGTGCAAGCCTATGTTCAGTCTTAGTCCATGACTCAACGGGTTTCAAACTAGTGACCTCACCTTCTCTTGTGACAGGTGGTGTCCAACCTTTTTCAACAGCTAACCATACATGATCATCAATGGATTTTAAAGAATTTTTCATTCGCATTATCCAATAAGCATTGTTAGTACCATAAAAAATAGGAGTGCGAAAACTATCATAATTTGAAAAATTAATCCTTTACAAGAAACAGGGATCAAACATAAAAAAAAATGTTTCTGGCTCTGATACCAATTTTTATGTCCACAAAATATAAGTTTTTCTTTTGTGGAATTAAGTTAAGGATGAATACAAACCAACTTTATATTTTTGAAAAAAATTCTCTTTCAATTTTATCAAACCACGTTGTGAAACAAATTAACTTAACCACATTTTATCTTAATTAATCCTAAACATGCATCTAGTGATTAGAGAAAGTAAAGTTAGTAAAGATACTCACAACGCTGGATGTACGAGGAAAAACCCAAAACGGGAAAAAACCTCGGGTTTCCCAAGCCATACAATCACTATGAACAATGGTTTTACAAAGACATATTAGCCTTACTCAAGGACTCGATCCCCATGGGTATTAATGCTCCTTTTGATCTTCTACCATTCTTCAATATTGACCACGTAGAAATTCTGTCTTCCACAATGCTCGTCCACAACAGTCGACTCCACGAATGTCCCAGTATCCACAAATACGGGTTGATACATCTACGATGTTGAACACAATGTCCGTCGCTTCTCCACCACAAAACCAACAATCACAAGTGTTCAATGATGAAAAAACTTAACTTGGTGCAGCAATCACATGTGTTTAAGTCTTTAAAACCTTCGAAAACATGTGCAAACACGTTTATGGATCGTAAAACTATTTTAACAGAATGCACACACTTCGAGGAAACATGACACCTTTATTTATAATAAAATTGAGTCGATGTCAGAATATCGTTCGAGCGAGATGCCATGTTGTTCGAACAACATTGCATCTCGTTCAAACGACATCAAATGTTGTCTGAACGACGTCATCAAATAATGTCCTTAATTTAAACATAGTTTTGATTAAAACCAACTCTTATCCAATTCTCATCCGTCCTTATCTGACATAAACGAAGTGTAAACAATTAAACCTCTTTTAATAAACGTTTTCTTTAAATAAAATAACATACTTATTTTGTAAAATGAATTCCGAGTTCTATTAACATTACGCATTCATACCTGTGTTATCTCAAAATGCAATAAAACCTTGAAGATGAGAAATTGCACGAATTAATCTCCGGCATGATAAATTCCATGTAGCTTTGCCCAACGTCTTCAATTAATCTTCGATACGTCATAGACTCATGGGATCAGACAATAAAAGACTATCTATGACTCAAACATGTTTTTTTCGGATAATAATTCAAAACCATATTTAAATCAATTGGAAATTTGGTCCTTACTTGGGTACATTTGGTTTGGAGTTTGGGATTGTGTAATGGTGGTTTAAAGGATTAAAAATGGTGAAATCATGTAACAGTTAAAGGAAGAAGATGATATTTGTTACCGCAAATCGATTCGCCTCCTTGGACGAATCGATTCTGAAAGAGAATCGATTGAGAACAAGGCCGGATCGATTCAGTTTCCCAAAACTAGACAATATTTCCCCCTTTTGCTTCAAACTCGTGCAAAATGATCGGATTGAATTTTGAAGTAATTTTCAAATGTAAAGGGAGATATTTTAATTACCTGTTGGACAATGTTAGGAATGAGACTTAGTCACATGAGGGGATTTAGGTTTGAGGTTAAATAGGTTTAAATGGAGAAATAAAACCTCATTTGGATAATGTTATCGTGTCACTGAAAAACAAAGGGAACATATGACCTAGACTAGTAGGGTACGTATGAGGTATCTACTGAATTGACTTAAGGGACAAATGGTAACCTTTTAAGTATTAGGAAACACTTGGGATTACACGATGAGAAGTATTATGGTAAAGTAATGATAAGTAGGAAATTTAAGAGTTGTTATACTACGTACGGGATATA
Source organism: Sambucus nigra (assembly GCA_949130495.1). Classification (NCBI taxonomy): domain Eukaryota; kingdom Viridiplantae; phylum Streptophyta; class Magnoliopsida; order Dipsacales; family Adoxaceae; genus Sambucus; species Sambucus nigra. The sequence goes on along the minus strand of OX422207.1, from coordinate 500,089,505 downwards.
TATTATAGGCTATGTGTACAATTATTATGAATCTAGGTGTATATATAAGTGGTGTGAATTCCTATTGTTTGATTTATTATGTGTGAACATAACTAGGCTACTTGTTATCCCGGGATGTCCATCGTCCTGGACAGTCTTATCCTGATGAGCCCACTGGTGAGATTTTGACTTGTACCTCAGAATATAGAACTTATAAATTGAGCACCACTTGTGTGACTAAGGGTGTGACCGGTCATTTGGGTCCGTTAGGTGTGTTCATCGCCCAAAGGCTTAAAACTATATTCACCTCCAAATTTGTGTGAATTGTGAATGTATGGTTCGAAAGTGAATCCGAACTAGATGTCCTTTCTTTAGTACGTGATGTACCAGGACTTGATAGCAGAGTATGCCCGCATCGAACGTCTCCACCTAGGGATGTCCTATTTGAATATATTACAATTCAGGTGTTTATATATATATATATATGTTATTCTACTAAGCGTGTACTACTAGATAAGATAGATAGTGATATATAAAATCATTTGAGTACGTGTTAACTTAACAATTAATTGACGGCTCTTAATAAATAAAAGGGGCTCGGATATTTAGTGATGTATTGTATGGCCAATAGTGGTGGGCAAATGAAATATTAGATATGGCGAGTATTAATTAAGATTAGTTATGCGGGGTAGCATAACTAAGTGGGTTTAGAAGAATACATTAGGAGTGCACATTAGTTGAGAGGTGAGGAACTCAAGTGAGAGCACGTGAAATTAACATGTATATAATATATGCTCTTGATGCATTTTAAATACTTGATAAAATGTTTTCATACTATTTTACTTTGGCTCTGATCCATTTCAAATTCATTTTTGTAAAAACATTTTAGGTGCCCAGCCACAGGGACCCCGGTCTTAGGAGTTTCTCCATTTGACGTGTTGCAGTTGCTGTGGAAGTTGCAGGACCTTGGTACTAGACGCCTCCACATTTAAAAATTCCTATTTATCATTTCTTGACCGCAGTCGGCCATGTTGCCAATTTCTAGCTAATGGTTGTTTCAGAGACTTTGTGCTGACATTTTATTTCTAGTATTCGATTTCATTTTATATTATGGATGTTTGTATTTGGATTTCACTTTGGAGTGTTTATTCCAGTCATTATTATTTATGCAAATGTTCTAGCATTTATTATGTTGTTATCTGGCATGGTTAATGTGAAATATTTAGATTAAACTACTTGATTGTTATTAACAAGAATTAAAATTTTGACACTAGGCCATTAAGATATTTGTATATTAATTAGATTTCGACAGTGATGCTAAGTATGAAACCATGAATGATTCCCATTTAATTTAATAATGAACTGATCACCCACAATTAGAATAGGCGGGGTGTCACAGATGGTATCAAATCATAAGTTTCTAGTGTCCTTAGGATCTGTACAAACTTATTACATTTTCAGCGTAGCGTTCTTTGATATAGAGCCTTATTGTAAGGATTTTGTATTCATGATTACGCATTTACGTCTTTAGCTATTTTAAGATATAATTAACTATGGACTTACAGAAAATTCCTTTTCGTTTCATATTCCTCATCAACGTGTGCCATGATCCACCCCAAGAAACACAGCCCGAGCCCCAGCCAGCTTCGACCCTAGGGACTATAAATGCTAGTGAGGTTGAATCCATTGTGGCACATGCGGTCAATTTGGCCTTCACTACCTTTTATTAGCAGGAACCAAAAGTGCCACCCTAGCCTCAAGTTGTGGCTCCAGATCTTGTACACTCATTTCCTTCTGCCTAGGAGAAAGTAAGAGATGCCTTTTAAAAGGCTCGTTCTCTCGAGTTTTTGGGGATCTCCGATGTAGTTGCGATGTGCCAACAGAAAAAGGATATCCAGAGGCATTTCAGGATGTATGAGTGCACTGACTTACATAGATAGATACTATATAACTTTAACCTAGTGGGGGAAACCTTACAGTGGTGGGAGTCCATTACCACCGCACATGAGAGAGACACCTTAACGATTCAGGAGTTCTGGGAATGATTGGATCGTAAACACTTCCCATCCTCCATTTAGACTGACATGAGGAGTAAATTCTTAAATATGTCACAGGAGGGGAGGACTGTAGCAGAGTATGATGAGGAATTTATTAGGCTAGCAAACTTTTTGTTCCCTAGAAGGTGAGCATGGAAGAGAAGAGGACATAGTTATTTGTGGATGGTCTTACCTGGAGGATCCAAGAGTATTTGTTGGGTAACCCATCTTTGAAGACATATATGGATGTGTTAAATGTCTCTCTATTGCACTATCAAGACCACTTATTCCATGTTAAGGGAAGCAAGTGCTCGGGAGAGTCAACAAATAGGGCAGGACAGGGGGTAGTAGTGCTAATGGGGCACAATCATCTCAAAGTTTGACGAGGCAGAGTGCACAGGGTTCCCATCAGGGGGATACTGCTAAGAGATTTTGTTCGAGAGATTACAGACATGAACAAGGTGTATTTAGGCAGGGCCAGTAGTTCCATCCGGTCCAATAACATTTTTAGTGGGGCCAAGGGAGAGGTGGTAGTGGCCAACAGGGTTGAGGTCAGCAGTGACAGAGGGGGGAAATTTCACAAGCAGGCATTCCATATGTGGCAAGAATGGCCACAGGTGTTAAGATTTCCCTGATAAAGGTAGAGTTCAGCAGTAGCAGGGCACTCGCCAGGATCCCCAGAGGCCTATTTTCCCCACCACCCTCCCAGCATCAGCACTCGTGCCACCTTTGACTACATCACCAATCATTCCTCTAGCCCCACCTTAGCAGGGGCAGTTACAGTACAAACGTCTACATAACGTCCACTAGGACGCAGTTCCACATGCACCACCTACAGTATAGGGTATGTTTCTTATTCTTGGGACTTCAAGGTACATTTTATTTGACGCTAGTTCTTCACACTCGTTTATAGCCACTAGATTTGCACAAGCCACATAATTGTTAGACAAGGTCGATAGTACAGTCATGTGTGTAGACTCGCCACTGGGTAGCGGGACACTTATATTCTATATTTATCGAGTTGTAAGTATAGATATTGGGAGACTAGTTTTACTCATTTATATGCTTGTGTTAGATATGTCGGAGTATAATTCCATTATTGGCTTGGATTGGCTAGCAGCATATAGGGCCATGATTTACGTTATAGTAGGAGCATAGCGTTTATGATTCCTGGACAGGACCTGTTCTTAATGGCAAGGCCTTGCCCGGAAGGAGGATCGTCAACTCATTTGTATTATATAGAGGAGGAGACCTCTCAGGGAGTAACTATCTCCCTAGATTCAATTCCATTTGCATGTGAGTTTGTAGACGTATTTGAGGAGATACTATGATTGCCACCTAGTAGAGAGACAAAGTTTTTTATTGATTTAGCATCGGTCACTCGGCCGATAGCTCGGATGCCTTATTGTACAGCTCCTATGGATAAGAGGGGGCTACGAGATCAGATTGAACAGTTGTTGGGGAAATGATTTATCCATCAGAGTACTTCATCTTGGGGTGGTTCAGTAGTGTTTGTGAAGAATATGTACGGATCTTTATGACTATATGTGGACTATCAGGAGTTGAATAAAGTCACGATACAGAATAAGCATCCATTTTTCAGAATCGATGACTTATTTTACTAGTTAATAGGAGTCACCTACTTCTCTAAGATAGACTTAAGGTAGGGATATCACCAATTGCACATCCGGGAGCAGGATGTTTTCAAGACTACCTTTTTAACGACATGTGGGTCTTATGAGTTTCGAGTTATGCCATTTGTTCTAACCAATGCGTCAGCTGTGTTTATGGACCTGTTTAATAGGGCGTTTAGAGATTTTTTGGATCAATTTGCCATTATCGTTATTAATGACATCCCTATTTGTTCTCAGACTCAGGAGGAGTATGTTGAGCATCTGCGCTATGTTTTTCACACATTGCACGAACACTAGTTGTACACTAAGTTGGAGAAATGCGAGTTTTCGCTATGTGAGGTTCAATTTTTTGGGTCATATCGTATCTTTTAATAGGATATTGGTGGATCTTGCTAAAGTGTCAGAGGTGAGGGAATGGGGACAACCCACAACACTGACACAATTTTTTGCGAGAAGCCGGATACTACAGACGATTTATTCAGGGATTTTTAAAGATTGAGGGTCCATTGACTTACTTGACTCGCAAAGGCATACAGTTTATCTAGGATGATGCTTGTCAGTTGTATTTCGATGAGCTGAAGGACATGTTGAATTCAACACCCATACTCACACTTCCTAGGGCAGGGGTGGAGTATGTTGTTATTATTAATGTGTCTCTAGAGGGACTTGGGTGTGTGCTATAGCAAGAGGATCAGGCTATAGATTATGCTTCCCACAAGCCTAAGCCTCATGAGAGGAATTACCCCACCAATTCCTTGGAGTTACTGACAGTCGTGTTTGCTTTGCGTATTTGGAGACATTATCTACTGGCGGAGAGGTTTCACCTTTTCACAGATCATAAGTCATTACAGTACTTGTTCACTCAAAGATAGTTGAATATGCGTCATCGTAGGTGGCTTCAATTTATGAAAGATTATCAGTTTGAATCCAGTATAACTCGAGAAAGGGTAGCGTGGTGGCAAACATGTTGAGCCGCAAGCCAGTGGGGGATGTAGTTGAAGTTTGGAAGGAAAAATGGAAGGAGTTGGGATAGCAGGAATCCGTTGCCAAATCATTTATGCTGATTATGATTGTCACCCCCTAGATTGTCATGAGGGTGGTATAGGGCCAGGCAGTGGATTCATTTGTGAGGATTGGATCATACAACTTTTATCTGGGGGAGGAGCCGAGTCATACTCCGTGAGTTTATAGTGAGGCTTATACGCTTCAACAAGAGATTAATTGTCCCGAGCGGGAGGAGTTGTGACACGCGGTGATGGAATATTTTCATGGTTTATGGTACATCCTAGAGGGGATAATATGTTCCAAGATATGATATGGGAACATTGGTGAAGTGGTATGAAAAGAGACACTTCATAGGTTATCTCGAGGCGTACCACTTGTCAGCTGGTGAAGGTGGACCATAAGAAATCGGGAGGGGTTCTATAGATCTTAGAGATCCCGATATGGAAATATGAGACAATTTCCATGGATTTTATCATCGGGTTACCTACATCACGGAGGGGTCATGATTCCATTTGGGTGATAGTGGATCAGTTAAGTAAGATAACTCACACTCTATCAGTCTGGAAGAATTACACTATGGGACAATATGCCCAAATTTTTATTGTTGAGATAGTATGACTGGAAGGGGTGCCACTTGATATTGTGTTCGATAGGGATAAGATTTTTTGTGTCTAGATTTATGAGTGTTTTTAGGAGGCCATGGGTACCGAGTTATTATTGAGTATGACCTATCATGCGCAAACAGATGGGCAGACAGAGAGGATGAATAAAATATTGGAAGATATGCTACGGATGTGTATCCTTCATTTTAGAGTGGGTTTGGAGAAGTATCTTCCACTGGTGGAGTTTGCGTATAATAACTCCTATCAGTTTACGATTGGCATGGCACCATTCGAGGAGTTGTACTATAGACCTTATCATTTTCCCACTTGTTGGTTAGAGGTGTTTGATAATAAGATATTCAGTCTAGAGTTGATTCAGGATATGTCGGCCAAAATTGAGTTGATTCAGAGTCATATACGGATAGCCCAGGATAGACAGAAGAACTATGCTGATGCCAAGCATTTCTTCTTGGAGTTTAGTGTAAGGGACTAGGTCTTACTTCGTGTATCTCCTATGAAGGGGATAATGAGGTTCGGGAAGAAAGGGAAGATGACACCAAGGTATATGGGGACATTCCCTATCATTGAGCAGATTGGGCCAGTTTCATAAAGACTCGAGTTATCGGAGAACTTGCATCAGATTCAAGATCTATTTCACATTTCTTCATTGAGGCGATATATCCAATACGAGTTAGCTCACACTCACATTTCATTTGATGAGATTGACTTGCATCCCGATATTTCACATGAGGAGAGGCAAGTTGATATCCTAGATCATAGTGAGAAGAGATTGAGGTCGAAGGTAGCTCCACTTGTACGTGTTCACTGGGGGCATCATAATGCCGACGAGTCTACTTGGTAGTGCGAGGATGAGATGTGCGATAAATATTCAAAGTTATTTCTACAAGGTATCCTTTTTCTCCGAATTTCAGGATGAAATTCCGTTAATAGAGGGAAGTATATAACACCCCATAATTTTAATGATTTTTATATTGGGATTTATTGGGATTAATTAAATTAAAATGAGAAATTAATTCGGATTAAAATAAATATTAATCAGCAAGGCAAGGGTTAATATTTATTTTTATTGAATATTACTTTGTGAATAAGTAATAAATTCATAGGAATATATCATGACTGTCGCGAGTGAGGAATACAATTGTTACGGTAAATTTAGTCGGGACGCGCATGTCAGTCTTGTCGGGAGTTAATTTCATGAAATAAAAGGTAATTTTATTTTTGATAATTCAAGTGGTTATTTCGATAGGGCCTGTGTGTCCAAAAGGGTTAAGATAGTAAGAAAAGTGTACTCGGGGTGTTTAATTTGGATCCCGAGGCATTTTTAAGCCAAACAAACAAACTAACACCCCAGAGGGGTATATTAGTCTTTTAAATTTTTGGGGAAAACAGGCGTACGAGAGTTATAGATTTATATCATCTAGCAAGGTAAGGTAATTAGGGATAGAAGTTAGAAAATCACAGAGAGGCCACATGAGCAGGAATGACATGATTTCTAGGGAATTCCCACACCATCTTGCACCACCACCACCACTCGAGCGTAGACCACGAGGAAAAGAAACCAACCACATAATAATTTTGTGGAAAATAATACCTTCAAATTTAGGTAAGTACTTATCATGCTAATTTATGAGCATATATACCATCCATGTTAGTGTAGGATGAGCAAATTCATGAATACATAAAGATTGGTGTTATTTGGAAAGATACAATTCATGTTCTTGGGTAGGAATCGTGATAGGTTAAATCTCTTTATGGATGTAGAACGAATTTGATGAATTATTGTTATGAACATGTGATGAAATCTATGTTCTTGTTGATGATCTTGAAAAATTATGACAATCTAGGGTTTTTAGGATTTATTGTTGAATTAATTCTATATAAATGTTTTCCTTGGCGATTTAATGATTCTATTACATTAAAAATTGTTTACACCTAGTACTATGATGTTGGGTACATTTGGCTGGGAGTTTGTGATTGTGTAATGTTAGTTTATAGGATTGAAATTTTGAAATCCCATAACATTTAAAGGAAGAATACGATATCTATTACAACGAATCGATTTGGAATAAGGCCGAATCGATTCAGTCTCCAAGAATTATACAATTTTCCCCCTTTTTTCTTAGAACTAGTGGAAAATGATCATGTTAACTAAATCCGTTTAATACAAGATTAAACTATTTAAGTAACTCCGAACTATTTTTTGAAGAAACTCTTTTCTTTAAATTAAATCAGGTTAAACACAAGATGTGTTTAATAAAACATGCACGAGATCAATTCAAGATTTATTAACAAGTTTTGAAAAACAAAACTAAAATAATTTAAATCCACACACCAGCAAGAATGATATGAGGAGATGTAGAATGATTAATAACAAGAGATTTTTAACGTGCTAAAACCTCACCCAATTGAGGAAACATTCATGACTCCCTCCACGGAGTAAAAAGAAAAATCTGCTAAAACAAAATATAACAAGTTACAAACTATATAACACACATGCATACAAAATTGTCCTATACAAGTTTAGGAATGTACCCACTTGTGCCCTTCTAACTTTTCTGCAGGTCTAATTGCTGATGTGGCTCTCCCAGTTTGCTAACGTGCACTTTGTTCCAGTCTTTACGTCGACTCTTGTTTCAAGATCTTATTACCAAAACTTTCAGTGTTGTAGTGTGTAAGTGTTTGTGATGGTGCTCTAACACATGCATGCATACACACACGCTTATTTATACAAATAATCCTAGCAAATTACAAACCAAATCTATAAGTTGTGATTTTCAGTTTCTCTCTTCATAGGAAACTTAACCTTATCTGACCTTTAAATTGAACACAGAATCCACGTCTATCTTTCTCGGACGACGTTTCAAGATCTTAATCAATTTCAGGGTTTTGAAAATATTTTTGAAATTGAAAACCGCCAAGTGTGATTCCAACTAGGTCAAAGGTCTTGTTTCAAAATAACTAGAAACAGAAAAAGATTTTGTTGATTTTGAAGATGAAAACATTTATAGAAAATAATCAACAAAAGATTTCTCAAGATGAGAAACTAAGAATGCAGATCTAAGTGTAATATAACATAAAATGACCAGATCTATGATTTCAATAAAACAGAAATACATATCTAACCTAATGTTTAAGATGGACATAAGATCTTAAAACGAAGAGGTTACAGCATGAAACAACTTTCAAACCAACATACAAAAAACTCTCAAACACTCAAGGATGGTGTTTGGTGTAAACCAGTTTTTTGTAAAAGAGTTAGGATTTGGTAAGGTGTTTCAAACGATTTAGGGTTAGGGTTTCTAAATATGTGGTTTCTCTCTCATTTCTCTCTCTTCTCTCTTCTCACTTGGATTAGACGAAGGGGAAAAAAATCTTCTCAAAGGCTGAGGGTTAGCCTCTTTATATACTGGGCTGAGAAGGATTGAGAAGGCTGAGGCTAATCAAGGACTGGGATTTAGTCTTCCCATATTTAATTCCATCCAACGGTTTAAGATAAACGGTTGGTTAAGAGGCTTGTGATTGGAGGATAAGGGTTTCACATAGATTGGAAAAGGACGCATGCAGAGCATTGATAAGTTCAATCCAAGGGCTAATAAAAGACACCGGTTTTTTTTCTTAAAAGAAACACACAATCAACCAATAGGAGTACGACAGGTGTAGGGAAAATATTGAACCACAAATGCGCGTCTAAAAGAAATTACAAACACACCCTAATGTATTCAACGCTTTTGGTTTCTACCCAAGTGAACTTTTAGGCATAAAACCATAAAACCAGAATTTATAGAATAACCCCAAAACATTTTAATTCCAATTTCAATTATGAAAAAATTGTTTAAAAAATCATTAAAAATTCCCAAAAAATTATTAAAAATTGTTTTAAGGGAAATTAACACACACATAATCAATTTATTCAATATATGAACAATGTATGCAGTCCTAATGTGTGTGAGTGTTTGTGAATATACCTTGATCAATAAAACAAGATGAATGAATTGTAGAGAATTGTTTGAGGCTCTTTGGTATCTAGGGGAGGGACTGAATTTTGTCACTATTTCCAAACTAGATGAGCACTTATACAATGTAGACTCAAGTGAGTCAAGAGTATAAGGTGCTTCAATCTCCCCCTTTGGAAATATGAGACAAAATCTCCTTTGAGTCATCTTGGACTCGTAGGGAAACAAAAAGAAAAGGAAAAACATATTCCTATATAAAAATTCTATCTACCAATTTCCTAGAAAAGAAAATTACATAACTCAACTAATTACAATTCAATACCCTATTACATCTGTTGAGAATAACTGTACGGAATCCTGTAAATAATCACTAAGATCAAGCTTTTTAAAATATGTACAAAAAAAATGAACTCATAAGACTCAAATTTCTCCCCCATTTTGTCTCAAATTGACAAAGGGCAAATCTATGCAAGCCAAAGAGTTTATTCAGTACAAACTATTCCTATCGATTTACGCAAAGAAATAAATCTATTGTAATCCAAAGGTTTGGTAAAAATATCTGCGAGTTGCAAATAAGTAGGAAGATAATTGATTTCTAATTCCTTAGTCTCAACTAATTCACGTATAAAGTGATGCCTTATTTTTATGTGTTTTGTTCACGAGTGTTGAACATGATTTTTAGAGATATTGATCGCACTTTCATTATCACAATAGAGATGTAATTGTTCCTCTTTAATACCATAATCACTTAGTATTTGCTTAAGACAAAGTAATTGAGCACAAAAACTTCCAGCGGCTATGTATTCCAATTCAGCAGTCGATAAAGAAGTGCAGTTTTGTTTCTTACTACTCCAACCTACCAAATTATTACCTATATAGTAACATGCTCCTGATGTGCTCTTACTATAATCAGTACACCCTGCCTAATCGGCATCAGTGTATCCTATTATTGTGGTAGGAGTATAATTGGTGTACCAAAGTCCTAGATTTAGAGTGCCTGTAATGTATTTTATAATTCTTTTAATACAAGCTAAATAGCTCTCTTTAGGATTATTTTGATAACGGGCACACACGAAAACATCGTACATAATATCAGGACGCGAGGCGGTAAGGTATAACAAGGTTCCTATCATACTACGATATAACGTTGGATCTACAGATTTCCCAATTTCATCCTTAGATAGTTTAACCGTAGTACTCATGGGAGTTTTAGCATCTTTTGCACTCTCAAGGCCGAATTTTTTAACAATCTCAAAAGCCTATTTTGATTGCGAAACAAATAATCCTTCTGAATTCTTTTTGACTTGAAGACCCAAGAAAAATTACAACTCCCCCATAAGAGACATTTGAAATTCATTATGAATAATTTCAGGATAGGATTTAACTTTTGAAGGGGAAGTTGATCCAAAAATGATATGGTCAATATAAACTTGAGCTATAGTAATATGTTTGTCAAAATGTTTGACAAAAAGGGTTTGATCATTTCCACCTCTCTTAAAACCTTTGTCTAAGAAAAAAATTGAAAGGCACTCATACCAGGCTCTTGGCGCTTGTTTTAGGCCATACAAAGACTTTTTAAGACGAAAGACATGATTTGGATATTTAGGGTCAATGAACCCTTTTAGTTGTTCTACATAGGTCTCCTCAGTTAATATTCCATTAAGGAAGGCAGATTTGACATCCATTTGGTAGAGTGTAAAATGTAAGTAGCAAGCTATGGCAAAGAGAAGACGAATTGATTCTAATCAAGTAATAGGAGCAAACGTCTCGTTAAAATCTATTCCTTCAATTTGAGAGTATCCCTGAGCAACTAATATGGCTTTTTTCCTAATGATTATTCCACTTTCATTAGATTTATTTTTAAATATCCAGCGTGTGCCAATAACCTTTTTGTGATTAGGCCTAGGTACAAGATACCAAACATCATGAATGACAAATTGAAGAAGTTCTTCCTGCATTGCAAAAATCCAATGAGGATCATTCAATGCATCATTTACATTCTTTGGTTCAACAAGGGAAACAAAACATGCATAATGAGCATAGTTTCTTAATTAAGATCTTGTACGTATAGGGTTACCAACAACATTATCAATGGGATGGTCTTTAGAAACCCAATTAGGTACTTCAAGTGTCGCAATTGGTAAAGAATCATCTATTTCTGGAGAGTCATTTTCTAAAGCATTTTCAGACTCTTGCACAATAGGTGGTTCTCTAGTCTTACTCTCTACAATAGTGTCACTTATAATAACGTTTATGGATTCCATTAAGGTCTTAGTGCGAAGATTATAGACACGATATGCTCTACTTTTAGGAGAATATCCTAGAAAAATAGCTTTAACTCCATGAGTCTCAAATTTGGATAAGTGTTCTCTGTCTTTACAGACATAACAAATACTACCAAAGGTTCTAAGGTACTTAAGATTGGATTTCTTTCCATACCATAGTTCGTAAGGATTTTGTTTAGAGTTCTTTCTAAGATAGACCCTATTGATAATGTGACACGCAGTACGAATAGATTCTACCCAAAAATACTTAGGTAAAGTTTTAGCATGAATTATAACACGTGCCATATGTTGAAGTGTACGATTCTTTCTCTCAGCAATACCATTTTGTTGAGGAGACTTAGGAGCACTAAATTCATGTTTTTAACCATTTTAATCACAATACTCTATAACACCTATATCTATGAATTCTCCACCTCTATGACTATGAATTCTATTTACTTGAGTGTCTTTCTCATTTTCAATTCAAAGTAAAATATTCAAAAAGGTTTGGAAAGTGTTAGACTTTTGTTTTAAGAAAGCTACCCAAGTAAATCTGGTGAAGACATCAACCATAACAAGAATGTAACTGTGTCCACATAAACTAACAGTTTGAGAAGGACCCATTAAGTCCATATGGATGACCTCCAAGGGTTTAGAGGTAAGGATGTCTTTTTCATATGAGGGGACTTAGCAATTTTTCCTTCTTGACATAATCCACAAATGATATTAGAAATAGATTTGATCTTAGCAATACCTCTAACTATTTCTTGTGAAGACAATCTACAAAGATTTTTGTAATTTATGTGACCCATTCGATTATGCCATATCTCATTATCATCCATTCTGGCAATGTTACAGACCTCAGTACTGTTCTGGAGAGTATAACAATTTTCCGGTGTCTCGAGTCCTGTAATTATGCACTCCCCTTTTTTCATTTAAAATTTTGCAATTATTCTTTGAAAAGGTGACAGTATGATTTGAGTTACAAAATTGCGAGATACTAAGTAGGTTGGCCTTAAGACCTTTTACTAGAAGAAAATTTTCAAGTAAAGGTAATCCTTCTTCTTGGAGTGTTCCTTTACCAATAATTTGAGATGATACACCATTACCAAAAATAACTTTTCCTCCAGCAAAGCTGTTTTTGTTTAAAAGATTGGTATCATCCCCAGTCATGTGCTTTGAACATCCAAAGTCTAAATACCAAATAGAGGGAGTGTGTTAAAATTTTAAAGCAGTAATCACAATGTTACACTTCATTTGGGGTAATAGTTTATCTTTTCTAACCCAAATAGCTCATGTTTTCGTTTTGCGCTTATTTTCTCTCATTTGATAAAATTTGCGAGCATTAGATTTTTGTTGAAAAATGTTTTGCGCATGAGGTTGAATTCTATGATCAACATGAGAATTTTTCTTAGGAAAGTGTCTAGGAATCCTTCTTGGAAATGATCTCTTAGGTTTGGTCTTTCTCTTTCTATAGTTAGAGTTTTTGTCTGGTTGTCTAGGGAGATCATAATTGTTACGGCTTATCCTAGAATAGTTAAAGTTTTGGTACACATGAGTATCATAGACAGGGTTGTCTAGAGTAGCATCCTTCAAAGGAATGACCGTATAAGTCATAGTAATAACAATATAGATTGCTCGAAGATGGTATCTCCTTAGGAAAATCTCTAAATATAGGATTCATGGAATTTTGGGGTTGAACCTTATTCCTAGTAAGTACAGTTTGAAAGACATAATCACTCTTCCTAATTGGGGGGGGGGGGGGGGCAGATATATTTAGTCCTGTGTGGACTTTCACGCTTAGATCAAATTGATTCCCCAATATCAAACTTTGATTATTTTTCATCAAACTTATTTTTCAGAGAATGAAAATCTGGACAAGTTTCTATTGGTCTTTTGCCCCCTGACACAAACTTGATTGGTTCAAGTTTTTTAGTTTGTCTTCAAATTTGGGCAAAACCCTATTCCAGTTCGATCATCAGAATTGGTTTTTGAATCAGCAACAAAACCATCAAAATAGTTTGAATTACTTTCAAATTTTGCAATTTTTTAAAAAACTATTGTTGTTTTCTCTTTGGATTGTTCCAATTCTAATAATGTCCCTTTATATTTTTTCTCCAAAGTTTCATCTTCTTCAATTAAATTCTTCACTTTTTGATAAAAATTTTTGACTTCATTTTCATGAGTTAGACATTGGGTAGTATACTCTTCAGCGTTAAGTTTAACCATCAGACTTAAGTCTTCTAATTTCTTAGTGAGATCTTTCACTATCTTCTCTAGTCTAGTGCTTTTATTTAGGGTTTTAGCATAAAGTGTGTGAATGTCAGGAAAGTCTTCAGTGTTTGAGTCACTAAGTGTAGTGTGTGAAGTGACCCCTAAGGATTCAATTCTTCAACTCACGCACCCATTGACATCGTCATTATCGCATTCCCTTTGACTCGTACACCCTGTGGTAGAACTAACAATATTCTCAAAAATTAAAGCATCTAAACCAGTAGCAACATAGTTCATAACATCAGAAATAGATTTACTAACATCATTCTCATACACAGGCAAAGGCATATCATCATTATAGATTATCTTGTCAAAGAAAAACATGGAAGGATAAAAAACATCAGAAGATTCAGGTTCCTCATTTTCAGAATCACTTGAATCAACCCATGTTTTGCAAATGTTGGCTCTAGTATGTTCAATTGCAGTGTTCAGTTTCACTCTATAGTCTTGTGCTATTTGTACTAGTTTTCCACATCTAAAACATTCAATGTTATTGAAGTCTTTATTAGGTCTCATGTCCATGTGATGTTTGTCTTGACCTTTCTCATGAGGTTTGTAATTACACTGAGTGGATAATTTGGCTTTCTTTATCTGTTTGCCAATTTATTTCTAAATTTGATAATTTTCTTAAATTGTTTTGACATCAATGAAATTTGATTATCCAAACTATCTATATCACATTGCTCATCAGAATCATCAGTAGGAATAGTAAACACATGTTATATCAGCTTAATGGAGAAACCCAAGTTGGAACTAGTCTATTCCCTATGGGACTGGGTAATTTGTTTCTTAAATTCTAATTCCATTTCCATAGTTCGTAGTTTACTACTGAGTAATTCATGAGTGAGATTTTGATCACACATTTCCTCAATAGCATATCTTTTGTTGTCGAATTTCTGTGGCAATGATCTTAGAATTTTAGATACAATTTCATGTCTGTCATATGTTATTCCATTAGCATGGAGTTTGGTCACAATGTTAGTCAATTTCATGTAAAAGTCATCAAAGGATTCAGAATCTGACATAATTAGGGAGTTATATTGTTGGACAAGCATTTGAGTTTTAGTTGCCTTGACTCTAGTGTCACCTTCTTATGAAGTGATCAGTGTATCCCAAGCTTCCATAGAAGTGTCACAAGATGAGATCCTTTTGAACTCATGTTCACGTAATACCCCGTATTTTTATGCTATATTAATTTGGGGATTTATTAAATTTAATGTGAGTTAATTATTTAATAAAAATCCGGAAATTAATTATGTTATAATTATTAACGTGACGAGAGTTAGTAATTATGAAAAATTTGTTGAATATTACTAATGAGCAAAGTAATATGTAATATTGATTATATTGAATGTCAAGAGTGAATAAAATGACAATTTTGGAAATTTGGGTCGGGACGCGCCCGTGTCGCGTCGGGACTAAACTTTGATAAATAAAAGTGAATATTTTATAAGTCATTTGTATGGTCATTTTGAGTGCGCCAACGCGTCCGGAAGGGCCGAGATAGTCAGAAAAGTGTACCCGGGGGTTTAGTTTGGGTATCGGGGCATTTTTAGGCCTAAGTGGTACCCCGGGAGGGCATTTTGGACATTTCACATTTATGGGTAATTAAACCCACGAAAATCAAAAACCTATATCATCCATTTAGGTTAGTCAGCTAAGGTTAGAAAACTCAAACACAAGTGACGGCCATAGGAGAGGGAAGAAGAAAGCTTCCAAGGCAATCCAAGGCCCCAAAAGTCATCCGTTTTCACCACCACCACCACCAACGCGTAGATAGCGCAACGGACTACGCAACCACACCAAAATCATCTGCAAATCAGAACACCAAAAATCCCAGGCAAGTGTTTACCTTTCTTATTTCGTTGATGCATCTTTCGTATTAGTTTAGGAGTAATTAGGATGAGTTTTTGTGGAAGAAAACCCGAGTTATGATAGGAAAATACATGCAGTATTGGTCTAATTGATAATTCTGGAAACCCTTGCCATGTAGAGGAATTTAACCACGAAATTATGATGATTATAAGAAGGAATTTCTGGATAAAATTTGTTAGAAACCTGTTTAAGAAATTTCTAGGGTTCTTGATAATTGTATAGATCTTGGGCTGTTAATCCATGATTAAATGACAGAAATCCCCATGTTTTACGTTTAAAATACCTATTATGATGATATAGGGTTAGTAGTATCAATTCTGGGATGATTGGGATTAGAAAATATGGAATTTGTTGATGTTAGTAGAGGAAACTCGTAACTGCAATTCTTCAATTTTCACAGACCTGTTTGATCGATCGATCGAGCCCAGAGCTTCGATCGATCGAAGGTTCGATCGATCGAGCCCCAGACCTTGATCGATCGACCCCTCCTAACAGACTCCTATTTCCCTTTTTAAATGAGTTAAATTCAATTTATCGTGAAATAATTCTTGGACATCTTTAATAAAATGTTTTGGGAGATAGGGAAGACCAGTAGGACATGTGAATAGATTTTGGGACCCTTGATGTCGGGCAAAGATTGTATTTTGGGATAATTACATAAGGGTCGGTAAATTTATGATTTAAAGAGAGAGACACGTAAGAGAGTTACTTTGGGACAAATGTGTATATCTACTGAATTTTATACTTGGGAGGATAGAATCCAGGAGCGTTATGTAGTAAGTGGAAAAGTTCCTCAAATTAAGTAAGATGTGAATGGTTATACGTGATAACTAAATAATGAGAAATAAATACGAATGTCGTAATTATGGGAATTGAGAATATACCCATTATTGATATGGTAATATTAGTATAGTTATATGATTGTGTATGCATATTCTATCTATGTGTGAAAATCATGCCCACGCTACTTGCTATCCCTGAGGTTGCCGCGCTGGGACGATCTTATCCTGTGTTGCCTTATGGGGGATATTGACTCGTACCCTAGAATATAGATATCCTTGGTACAGGCTATCGACGTGATAGTTCAGATGGTCCTAAGAGACGCAGGCATGTGCCATCCTCTTAGAGACTTGGAATCTATTCTTTGCCTCAATATTGTTTATGTATGTATGTTAATACAATTCGAGAGTGATTCCGAATGTATTCCCCTTAATATGAGTGATATGGGGCTTTGGATAGTAGAGTATGCCCGCACCATAGTTTTATTTGGGGTGCTGTTATGATATATATATATATATATATATATATATATATATATATATTCTATGAGTAGTTAATATATATATATATATATATGAATTTATGAAATCTGGAACTGCCTACTGTGATTTGATATGTAGGACATGGTTGATGACTCAAATTGTAAATACTTGTTTTGAGAAAGTATAATATGAAATTGGAAAGCTTTATTGATTAATAAAGTCAAAATGAGAACTTTGGTTACTAATTGAATTATTCTTTTCAAACAATTGAATCGTGAAATTTTGAATCTTACGATTAATATAAGATAAGTTAAATCATTGGGAAGATTAGTGCGATAAATGATAAGACAACCCATTGGGAAGATTAGTACGATAAGTGTGCACATTAGAAGAGAGGTGAGAATTTCTCAGGAGAGTGTCGCACTAATATGTTGTTGCATTGGCCTGTATCAATTTAAATACTTGCTGAACGTATTTGAAATAAAACACACTATCGGGCTCTGACCCGTTTCTTTTTCTCTTTCTCTCTCTTGTATATATATGTATGTATTACAGGTGCCCAGCCACAGGGGCGTCTTGCTTAGGATCCCTTGAAAGGAACGTGTTGCAGCTTAGGTGGGAGTTGCAGGCCACTTGCATAGACGACTTCATTCACTTGATTCCACATCTATCATACTCATTTATTGGGCATGTGTCGCCCTTTCCACTATTTATCTATTTCATTGGGACATTTGCATTTCAATTATTTCTAGTACTGTTACGATGGGATTTATCTCTGTATGGATGTTTTACTTTAAGGTGCAGTAATTATTTCCACTATGTATCTCTTCTTAGGAAACTTAACCTTATTTGACCTTTAAAATGAACCCAGAATCCATGGCTATCTTGCTCGGAAGATGTTTCAAGATCTTAATCAATTTCAGGGTTTTGAAAATATTTTTGAAATTGAAAACCGCCAAGTGTTCTTGCAACTAGGTCAAAGGTATTGTTTCAAAATAACTAGAAATAGAAAAAGATGTTGTTGATTTTGAAGATGAAAACATTTACAGAAAATAATCAACAAAAAATTATCAAGATGAGAAACTAAGAATGCAGATCTAAGTGCAATATAACATAAAATGATTAGATCGATGATTTTTATAAAACAGAAATACAGATCTAACCTAATATTGAAGATGGACACGGGATCTTAAAACGAAGAGGTTATAGCATGAAAAAACTTTCAAACCAACACACAAAAACTCCCGAACACTCAGGGATGGTGTTTGGTGTAAACTGTTTTTTGGTAAAAGGGTTAGGGTTTGATAAGGTGTTTGAAATGATTTAGGGTTAGGGTTTCTAAATCTTTGGTTTCTCTCTCTTTTCTATCTCTCTTCTCTCTATTCTCTCTTCTCACTTGGATTAGACTAAGGGGAAAAAAATATTCTCAAAGGCTGAGCGTTAGCCTCTTTATATACTTGGCTGAGAAGTATCGAGAAAGCTGAGGATAATCAAGGGCTGGGATTTAGTCTTCCCATATTGACTTCCATCCAACGGTTTAAGATAAACGATTGGTTAAGAGGCTTGTGATTGGAGGATAAGGGTTTCACATGGAGTGCAAAAGGACGCATGCAAATCGTTGATAATTTCAATCCAAGGGCTGATAACAGACACCGATTTTGTCTCTTAAAAGAAACGTACAATCAACCAATAGGATTGCGACACGTGTAGGGTAAATATTGAACCATAAACACGCATCTAAAAGAAATTACAAACGCACCCTAATGTCTTCAGCGCTTTTGGTTTCTACCCAAGTGAACTTTTAGGCATAAAACCATAAAACTAGAATTTATAGAATGACCCCAAAGCTTTTTAATTCCAATTTTAAATATGAAAAAATTGTTTCAAAAATAATTAAAAATTCCCAAAAAATTATTAAAAATTATTTTAAGGGAAATTAACACACACAACACACACACACAAACAATTTATGCAATATATGAACAATTTATGCAGTCCTAATGTTTGTGAGTGTCTGTGCATATACCTTGATCAATCAAAAAAGATGAATGAATTGTAGAGAATTATTTGAGGCTCTTTGGTATCTAGGGTAGGGACTCAATTTTGTCACTATTTCCAAACTAAATGAGCACTTATACAATGTAGACTCAAGTGAGTCAAGAGTATAAGGTGCTTCAGTTGTTATACTACATACGGGATATATATTATAGGTTACATGTATATATAGGTGGTATGAATACCTATTGTTTGATTTATTGTGTGTGAACATACGTAGGCTACTTGCTATCACGGGAGGTTCCACGTCGTGGACAATCTTATCCCGATGAGTCCATTGGGGGGATTTTGACTTTTACCTACGAACATAGAACTTATGGATTGAGCATCACTTGTGTGAATAAGGGTGTGATAGGTCATTTGGGTGAGTCAGGTGCGTGCATATCCCAAAGTCTTAGAACTATGTTCGCCTCCAAATTTGTGTGAATTATGAATGTATGGTTCGAGAGTGAATATTTAGTACGTGATGTACCAGGACTTGATAGAATAGTATGCCCGCATCATAGGTCTCCACCTAGGGATTCTGTATTCGTATATATTACAAACATGGTGTTTATATATATATATATATATATATATATATATATATATGTGGTTTATTCTACTAAGTGTGTAGTAGTAGATAAGATAGATAGTGATATCTAAAATTACCTAAGTACGTGTGAACTTAATAATTAATTGGAGACTCTTAATGAATAAAAGGCACTTGGATATTTAGTTACGTATTGTATGGGCAATACAGGTGGCAAAGATGAATTATTAGATATGACAATACTTAATTAACACTAGTTAGGTGGGGTAGCATAACTAAGTGGGTTTAGAATAATACGTTAGGAGGGCACATTAGTTGAGAGGTGAGGATCTCAAGTGAGATCAGGTGAAATTACCATGTATAAAATATCTTCTCTTAATCAATTCTAAATACTTTCTAAAATGTTTTCAGTTTGTTTTACTTGGGCTCTGATTCGTATTAAATTCATTTTTGTTAAAACATTTGAGGTGACCAGCCACTGGGATGCCAGTCTTAATTAGGAGTTTCTTCATTTAGCGCGCTGCAACTATTGTAGAAGTTGCAGGTACTTGGTAGTAGATGCCTCCACATTTATCAGTTCGTATTTATCATTTCTCTATCTCAGTCGAGCATGTGGCCCATCTCTAGCTAGTGGTTATGTCAGAGACTTTGTTCTTCCATTTTATTTCCAGTATAGGATTTGGTTTTATATTATGGATGTTTGGATTTGTATTTCAGTCTGGTGTATTTATTCCAATCACTATTTTTTATTCAAATATTCTAGTATTTATTATATTGTTATTTGGAATGGTGAATGTAAAATATTTAGTTTAAACCACTTGCATGTTAATAACAAGAATTAAAATTTTGACACTAGGCCATTAAGTTATTAATAAATTAATTGTATTTCGACAGTGATGATAAGTATGAAACCATTAATGATTACTATTTAATTTAATAATGGACTGATCACCCAGGATTAGAATAGATGGGGTGTCACATTAGAATTCTAGCACTTTCTCTCTCTATGGAAGGTTTTACAGTGTTTGTCTAGGGTTTGTAATTTTTTGGATCCTTTCCAAGGAATGAGATGACACGTATATGTAGTTCTCGGGGTGCACATTATAACCCCAAGAATGTAAGAAGCATGTCTAGGGTGAAGCATCCAATAGGGTCTTGACAATTGTCCTGGTACAAGAAAGTCATGATGATGAAATATTCCCTCACGTGCTCATGGAGACCTTGTTATAACCGCCTGCCCACATGGACTAGTCATGCTGGAAACCTACGTCACACATGAGATACGTGTCATCCTGAGAAGTCTTGGCCTGGTTGAGGCTAATACATTCGTTGTCCAAGTGAGCAATTATTGAGCTGGACTAAAGTACGTTCTCAGTTATTTGGGTGGTACCAAGCTGAGACGAGACTAGTGAGGTATTCGTGGGCCAATTGATGGGTCTCGCAAAGAGAGTAGTACCAGGCCAAGACCTCCAGTTAAAGGACACTCCAAATTGTCCCATAACATTCTATCTTGATAGGTGAGTAATGTCAGCTCGATTGAGTTAAGGATTGTAGAGGATGAGGCCACACTTGGGTACATCAATCACCCCTATCCCCTGGTCTTCAATGTGAGTAGAAGGTTGAGGGGTAAAAATGACTGAGAGTCGACATTGACGAGACTTCTTAATTGAGGTCTGAGATGTTCTTTCACTGTCAGGTCTGAAATGTTGGCTAAGATCTCTTGAGTGGACACCTGGCAGTCATCTTGTGGGTTGGCATATTTCCCAAGAGTGATGGTTGTAGGTCTATCTTAGGAACTTGTGCAATAATGATGATTTCTTATTAATTCATGTGCCATCATTGAACCTATTTAAATATTTCAAAATATTTTCTCTTTCTTATCCACCTTCATTCGAGCTCAAACTTTCTCTCTCTTTAGAAATCCAACAACCTCTATTTTTCTCCCCTGTCCATGCTTTTTCGGCCTACTTTAGGGCTTCTTATTGTTCCTTCAACGTCCTCTTATAGACAAGTAACTCTCCTCTTCCATTTTCCTTACTTTTTTAAGGTTTTGTGTGGTTTTTTTGCCTGCTATTTATTTTTCCAGGGAGTTTCCATTTGTTCTGCGAGTTTTCTTGATGGTTTTAGGACCATTTTAGGAATGTTAGTGGTGGTTTAGAGGTTAGGTGAGTAATTTAGTTTTCTATGGCATACCCTCTACCTCATTTTCCCACTATGAGATTCATCGGACTTGCACTGATTGTCTTCTCTGGTGAACTTCAATCTAATATTCTTGGTGTTCAAAGTTAAAAAATGATTCACATTCCTCCTTTTGATCTATTGGCCAACTACGTCAAACCATTAGAATGTTTAAAATATTATACGAACTCCATGATCAATTTCCCCATCTCCAGGGTTATATTGTTATGGAAATATGAAAGGGTGAGGCAGAGTCCGAGGTTAAAAGAAGATCAAAGGATGACCTTACATGCCATATATTTTATGTCCCCTTAGTTATCGTTCATCCTTCGATAATGAAAATTAGTGAGGATTTCATCAGTGGAAACTCATCTCTGATCTCCCACTCATCTTCTTCTTCCCAGAGCTATAGTCCTTATTCCTTCAGGGTATTTAGGGAGGATGACTACTACGAGGAGGCTATGCGAGTTCCTCCTTATTGAATGGTGGACTCAGAGGCCGCCGGGCCTCGTGATCATAGACGGACTGCTGAGGCTTCGGTTTGAGGGGATGAGAGTAACTATTTTCCAACATCCTCTTTAAATGGTAGTTCCACTCTCATCCATGACCAAGGGAGAAATTCAAAATAGTTTTCCCAATGGAGTACTGACTGTAGAAACTGTCGACTCTGAAGACGATTCTAAGGAAACACTAGATATGTCTTATGCTCAAACCTTTAAGAGCATTGTGAGAGACGATAAACTTTTGTATTGGAGGAACTTGTACTAGAATGCTGCCAATATTAATATGAGGGTTATTGAGGAGGCCGGGAGGTCATTTGATGGTCGTGAGGGTGAGATTATTATTTACGAACAAAATTTTGAGGTCTGCTTCCACCTTCTCGTCCACCCAACTGTGTGGACGATACTTGTTAGTATGGGCCTGGACCTAGCCCAATGGTGGAGGATTTTTATCGCCTTCATATCTCTCTAGAAGTTTTTCTTGAGCTACGACCTTCCAGTTAGTGTATTCAAGGCCTGCTACACTATCTCTTGCACCAAGGCCCAACCTGAATACTACCGCCTCTTAGATAGGAAGTCCGTAAAGAAAGTTATTCACATCAACTAAACATCTAACCATAACTTGAAGCCATAATATTTTTCATATTTGGTGGATGGGAGCTTCCATAACATGTCGCCTGCTTTGCCTTAGAGCCGAGGGTCCCATAAGCTAGGAAAAAACTTCAATGTCTTCCAAGCTTGACCACATCTTGAGCATAGACGACTGGGATATGGTTGATCAAATCCAAGAACAGGGTGACAATGGTGAGCTTTTGCAATTCGAGAAGCTTTGACCCCTGAAATCTTGGCCGAGACGGGATTGGGGGTTGACCCCCTCAATGAAATAAGTAAGTTTTCTCCCTAAACTGTAGTGTCGTCTTGAATTAATATTTTCTATTAGACATGTAGATTTTTCTCCTGAACTATGATGTCTTCTTTATTTGTATCATTATGATATTAACCTCTTCTAAATTTTTGCAAACCACCCAGATGACAATCTTGAAGCTACTGGAAGATGGTTGCTCCCAATATTTCAACCATGTTCAATAAGTTTGGGAAGAAGTATGCACCCCCAGCCCCGACAAAGAAAACTACCATTAGTGGCCCCGGCAATACCGAGGTCTCAGAATAGATAAAAGAGGAGGTGGACGATACTCCTATCCACCGCCCACAGAATAAAAATAAAAATGACGTCTTATCTAAGGTAATCAGAAAAAGAAATCCCCATCTCGTCTAATGCTTCCCTTATAACTCGTTTCGAACAGCTGAACCTCAATGACAAGACCTTGATCGACAATGCCAAGCGATCCGGGGCTTCTACTTTGTCGGTGATTCTTGAGGTTGACAGGCACTTTATTAAGGCAATGGACACCCCTCGTCTCATTCAGTTCAGCCTTCACAAGCCACTCACGTAATTATTTCAAACTTTTTGCTATTTTTTATTGCAAGTTTTGTCTCATAATAACCCATTTCCTTTGTTATTTTTACAGTCTTTTCTCACCTTTACACGCCTTTCTGAGTCGGTTGAGAAGAAGATCTTATTGATACAAAAGAGTAAGGATGCCCACAAAATTTAGAGAGAGATGGGGAAAAGATGAATTCCAAGGACTCGGACCATTATAAGACTATGACCATGATCTAGCACAAGCACTCCAATGCTCTGAATAATCTCAAAACGGATCAAAAGGCCGATATTGATGCTGTAATGAAAAAAATCCTCGGAGAAGGAAAATGATTAGGTGGTGGCCGAGTTCAAGGCTTCCGAGGAGTTTGTGGGGTATGACTTTCAATACCACGAAAGGGGAGTAAGGATGTATTGTCGTTGGTCCATTCTTAAAATTTATCATCCTGGAACATTGGCTCCCAAGGGCTTCGAAGCCCTTGATCTCTCAGATCCTCTTATTTGTGTTAGTTTGGCAAAGGTGGAAGCTGGTGCGATTACCCTGAGATGACTGAGTAGATAGGGGTAGAGAAGACTGAGTGTACTACCAACGATGATCAAGCCTAAACTTTGTCTGTTATGAACAAGGTCATCTCAAAATAGGACGAGGGTCTTCCCCAACGAACGGCATGATATTTTTTATGTTATAATTATTGGGCGACCCCCCGTGCCCGAACTTATTCCCATTCCACTTCCACTTGTATCATAATTTTTGTTTTTGATTTTGAACAATATTTAAACCTATGTAAAATGATCCCTAATTTATGTTTATACTATTTTTTGTAATGTGATGCATGGAGTTTGTTGAATGGAAATTATCTTCTTATTATTATCTACATAAATGAATGGAATTTTTCTTCTTATTAAAATCTGATATCATCCTTATAATAAGGCATCGATACGACGGCTAATCCAGGGTTCACCAAACATGTACAAATGTTACTCCCATCTCTGCTGACAGAGGTCACCACTTAATGATGTTTATATAACCATAATTGACGTTTAATTGTAGAGAGCACAAAATTAATGATAGTAATACAGTTTACTCTCATCTCATCTGATAGAGATAACCATTAAATTATTTTTAGTTAGAAACCACCAAAGTAACGGTGTTAATTATAAGTCCCCTCTTGTCATTTTTGGAAGTGTCTGGACAAGTTTTGCTTCTTAATACGCTCTTGTCTTCGTCTGGTGAGAGAGTAAATTTAAGGCCACCAAGTCAATGATGCTTGAAGAAACCATAATAAAATGATGTTTAATAAGAGACGACCAAATTAATGATGTTAATCCCAAGTCCCCTATCGCCATTTTTGTAAGTGTATGGGTGAGTTTTGTCTCTTCATACACTCTTTTCTTTGTTGAGGGATAGACTCAATTTATGGCCACCAAGTCATTGATGTTTGAAATAACCATAATAAAATAATTTTTAATTGGAGACCAATAAATTAATGATGTTAATCACATGTCCCCTCTCATTTTCTTTTGAAGTGCATGGATGAGTTTCATCTCTTCATACACTCTCGTCTTCGCCGAGGGAGAGACTAAATTTAAGGCCGCTAAGTCAATGATGTTTAAAACGACCATGATAAAATGATTTTTGATTAGATACCAATTAATGATGTTAATCCTAAGTCCCCTTTCGTTATTTTTGGAAGTGTATGGAGGAGTTTGGTCTCTTCATACACTATTGTCTTCACCGAAAGAGAGACTAGATTTAAGGCTTCCAACTCATTGATGCTTGAAACAACCATAATAAAATAATTTTTAATTAGAGATCATCAAATTAATGATGTTAATCCCAAGTCCCCTCTCATCATTTTTGGAAGTGTATGAACGGGTTTCGTCTCTTCAAACACTCTTGTGTTCGTCGAGGGATAGACTAAATTTAAGGCCACTAAGTCAATGATGTTTGAAACAACCATAATAAATTAATTTTTAATAGAGTGTTTGTGTTCTACACCACTTTAGTGATGTCGTCACACCATTCCCCCTCTAGGTTTTATTGAGAGCTCATTGACGAGATGAATCTCACATTATTTCCCGTATCACTGAGAGCTAGTCAAGACTAATTAAACATTTCAATGATGTTACTTAGCTTAGAGTAATTTAAACTATGCATTGGATAATTTGACAAAAAAATATGTGGAAACATTTGTGTTCATTCATTCATTCATTCCTTTGAGATATTCCAAATACAAATAGGATGACATATAACTAATGTACAAACTTATTAATAATAATTTTTTAAGTAATCTGGGTTCCATGGATTAGAG
The DNA here is from genome assembly GCA_949130495.1 of Sambucus nigra. NCBI lineage: Eukaryota > Viridiplantae > Streptophyta > Magnoliopsida > Dipsacales > Adoxaceae > Sambucus > Sambucus nigra. The sequence continues at coordinate 500,063,582 of OX422207.1, read as the reverse complement.
AAAGGCTTTACTTCGAACTTCTTTATCATGTACGATCAGGTACAACCTATTATGTGAATTTATATGGGCTATGCTAGTTCGAATGTATATTACTTGGCTTCTACTAATTTTTTTAATACCAGATCCCCCACAGCTATCGGATATACTCTCACCCTCTTGTAATAGAATTTGGTCATCCTTTATTGATATGTCGCTTGTCTTACTTCGACGTCTACTCTTAGTTCTTCTATCGAGTCTAAATCCAGCATTCTTTCTTCATTGTTGGTTTCCAAGTTATAAGTCTGAACTCTGTGACTAGTTAAGCCGAGTTCAGTTGGTTTTACGGCCTCTGACCCGTAGGCCAGCACGAAGGGTGTCTCCTATAAAGGTGTCCTCTCGACCATCCTATATGCCCACATGACACCATGCAACTCGTGTGTCTAGAGACCTTTAGCATCTCCAAAGTTCTTATTGATTTTCTATATTATTTTCCTATCAATGACTTTGATCTGGCCGTTGGCTTGGGGTCATCTCGATGCTGAGAAAAATTACTTGATGCCTACTCTTTGGAAATAGGCCTCTAAGGACTTGTTCTTGGATTGCTTTCCATTATCATAAATCAAGGTGTAGGGTAGACCATATCTGTAATTGATGTTCCTCCAAATGAACTTAAAGGTTTTGGTCTCAGTTATTAAAATCAAATATCTATAATAACATGTTGCCTTAGGTAAAGATCCCATTAGGTCATTTCCTCACATTATGAACAGCCAAGGGGTTGTGATGGACGACAAAGGATGATGAGGGTGATGGGGGATGAAAGCATATCTCTGGAACTTGTCACATTTCTTTACATGTTCAGTCATGTCCTCGACGAGTGTGTGACACCCCGCCTAATAAAATACCGGGTGATCAGTCTTATACCAAATTAAAACAGGAATCCCAGCTGGATCATCCTTAGCATCACTGACAAATTTTTTTTAATACTTACTAACCACCTGGTATTCCAAAAGTTGGTGCCAATTTTTTTTTTTACTTTTTAATTAAACCAAACCGTACATGCGGAAATAAATATAATCCATTCACACAACTGAATTAAATGAACTAAACAAATAATAAGACGATAAGCCGAATAAACCATCGGCCACCAAATAAATAGTCTAATACAAATATTCAACACCTGAATCAAAATCTGAAAACTGAACTGATAAATAATTCCTACTCTAGGAATGAAAGAACGATGCGTTTAATCCAAGCTCCTGCTAGCATCCACATATTCCACATCTTTGTGTCCCTGGAATGGAATATCAATCCTGGCGTCCTTATGGCTGGACACCTAAAAGGTTTTGAAAATAGTTTTAAGGGTTAGAACCCAAAACAATTTGAAAATATTTAGCAAGTGAATTAACTGCAGTAATTTAAAATATATGAATGATATCCATATTTAAGTTAGTGTCACACTCTCTTGAGGACATTCTCACCCTTCCACTAAAGTGCACACCTAGCGATAACCTTGACCCCTACCTAGTTATACTATACCGTCCAACTAGTCCTGGTATAACCTCCCCTTGCCATACTACTCTAACCCAAGTATAATGATTCTTGAATATTATAAGTTATCTCACAATTAACTTAATTAATTACTTTTTAAATAGTAGCATATAACTGTGTCACAAATTATATAAAGTAAATACATCACACATTGTATTATTCCCCGCATATAATATTGAATACCATCATATACGTACCTTTACTAAAACATCCACACATATAACATACGTATATCCATCCCTCCGAGAATACCCTCGCCGGATGATTCCCTCTCAACTGCCATCTCACTAAGTGTGCTCACATAACCTAGTTACCCAAGTTGAAATCGCTCACCAACCTGGCCCAAAATATAAACTAAGTGGAGGCGGTCATATTCCTTCCCTGAAAGTGAGATAATCTCCTCACCCATATACCGGACGCTATGACCTGGGGATATACTCACCCTACTCCTCAATCGAGGGGATTCACCCACATCGTGCAACCTCCCTTGATAGCACTAGAGTATATAAATTAAATAAATATCTAATCACTGATATTTAATAACACACACAATATATACACATATACATTTTCTATCACTACACCGTATATATATACTATAAACCCCGTCTTTATCGTGTACTCAAAGATCCGTAACACTCGTCGTAAATTTTCCGAGTCTATGTCCCGACTCTCTTAATTAATTTTCTCACTTAATAATTTATCATCTTCCCGAGTCTATGGTCCGACTCTAATATATTTAATTCACACCGCAATTAAATTATTACCTCCCCGAGTTTATTGTCCGACTCTAATTAAATTAATTTACACACCTATTAATTTAATAACTTTTCGAGTCTGCAATCTGACTCTAATTAAATTGATCAGTACATCAATTAATTTAAAACTAATCCGAGTCTGTAGTCCGACTCTAATTTAATTAATTTAATACCAATCTGAGTCTGTGGTCCGACTCTAATTTAATTAATTTACACATTAAATAATTTAATACGTTCCCGAGTCTACAGTCTGACTCTAATTTAATTAATCTCACATTCATTAATTTAATACTTTCCCGAGTCTACAGTCCGAATCTAATTTAATTAATCTCACAATAATTAATTTAATATTTGGTGTCGCCCAATCTTTATATCCGGACTCGCTCACTTGGCTCGTAATTTACTATTTCCCGAGTCTATATTCCTATCACAAGGAAACACACAATAGGCATTCACAACCCAAGTAATCCTATAAAACATTAGGTATTTACACACCCCAATTATTCATACTTGTACGTAATATATTTCTCTCTAATATTCACCGTACTTGTTTGCTTTACGAATTTATTTCACTTTCGTATTAATTCAAGTATTCACACAACTCTAAGGGTCCTAGTTACCCCCTTGTTATATCAATTCAGTACTTACCCTTGTTAACCCACTGACCTAACGAATTTAAGCTTGCTCACGCTTTTTCGTAATTATATTATTCTCCTCTCGAATTAGAGTACGTCACAATCAAGCCTATGAATCTCCACTAGAACTCTCTCACAAAATTAAAGTCCAACACTCAATCATAGACCTACTGCCATATCATTATTCCATCAAGGTTACAAACACTTCCCCGATAAAATTTTAGACATTTGAGGCTTAAAAAGAAAAAATCTCAAATTTTCTCGCAGATTAAACACCCTCTAGTAAAATTTCGATTTCTCCATCTACAGAACTCCGATTGACCTGATTCCAAGTTCATTGGATAGATAAGAAAAATACCTTTCCATTAATGTATGGTTCACCCTCTAATTCGAAGCAAAATTCTAATCGCACACGTTTAAAGTCACGTCAAATTTCTGGAAGATTACTATGTTGACAGATCAAACACCCTGTAGTAAAATATCGATTACTCCATCTACATAACTCCGATTGACCTGATTCCAAGTTCATTGGATATCCAAGAGAAATAAATTTCCAAGAATGTATGGTTCACACTCTAATTTGAAGTAAAAATAAAATGTCATACGTTTAAAGTTTTGCCAAAAATTCTGGCAGATTGACGTTCATGAATTAAACCCTAAGTCATTCAAGATTCATGTTCTTCATCCAAGAACTCATTAAGATTCCATGTTAATCATCAAATATATTAAAATTTCATTTTATCTTTACTTAGGGATATATAATACACATATTTCTTACTTTGAATCTCAGCCAAGTATTCCATTAACAAAACCCCATTTTGTACCCATTAATCCCCAAAATGAATTTTAGTTTACACATCACTAAAATATGAATTAGATGTCACCATTTACACATTACAGAAAGTTAATCACTTGATTGGAATTGTTCGTAGGGTCTGATTCCATTGGTTCAGAGAATGGTTGATGAAGAACACCCCAAATTAGTCCCTTAATTTGGCTCCAAAAGATCCCCCAATTGACTTCCTGATTAGCTTCCTCTAATCCTCTTCCAAACCCTAGGTTTAGGATTTTCTATCTGACGTTCCTAGTCCCTTAATTAGGTTAAAAACATTAAATCCCATTTTTGGCCATGTGGGCCTAATTAAAAAGGCCCAACTCACCCTGTGTGGGTCCGACTATGCCCAAAAATACCCTGAGACCCAATTACTACCCCCGGTTACTCTTTCCTGACTATCTCGACCCATCCGAACTCAACCGTACACTCAGAATTTCCATCCAAAATACTTTTTGACATTTCCAAATTTCAACCTCAAAAAGCGACCCACGTGATTTCGAACCATTAAACTTAAAAGTCGCCAATTATAAATAATTCGGCTCACTTAAATAAATTCTCAAACTCGTGAATTTAAGTTTCTCCAATTTAAATATTTTTATAACTCCCAAAATAATTAAATATTAAATCCTCAAAATTATGGGGTGTTACATACTCCCCCTTACAAAGGAATTTCGTCCTCGAAATTAAGATGAGCGTAATGTTCCAGGATTTGCATATTGCTTTCTAGTCATGTGCCTCCAAGCCCGGTATATCTATCCCATCCACTTCTAATCGTACATTACACAAGAATGCATTTAAATTAACCAGGGCGCCCATACCCCCTATACCCGTGCTTAACCGCACAAAATTTTTCTTAATTAACCCGGGTTCCCATACACCCTATCCCCGTGATTTACCGCACGAAAGCTACCCGACTATGCTAGTCGTAACCCGTAATATAACTTCAAACCCGTAGTCATATCACATATTTATATATATACATATATCTATTGCCCGGGGTACCCAACCCATGTACTAACGACCAGACATCTCCCCACTTTCCAACGTTGCGCTAAGTTTCATGCATGGGATGTCGAGCAAAGAGAAATCCAAACAAGGAACTCCCCCGATACACTACTACCTAGCATTGTCGATCGGTGAAATCCGTTAGACCCTCAGTCCATAGCACGTACCCCTAAATACTTGTCTCTTAACACAAAAGTATATACGCTTACCCTTATGCTACCAAAGACAACATAAAATACCGTGCCCTTACTATCACTAGTCCTTGCGCAAAATAAACCTCGATCTATCTCTCTTTGCTCGAAAATAAATTTAACCACCCCGATTCACTTCAGTAAACACCCCTACTTACCGGGATAAAAATGTGAGAACACAAGACCTCACTTTGTGTCAAGCGCACCACACAATATAACATAAATACACAAATATACATAGGCTAAATGCCTTCTCAGGTGATACCTCGTACCAATCATATCCTGGTGTCGCGAACACCAAAACTTACCCCCACTATTCACAATAGTTCAAATCCCATCGCTATCTAATCGATATTTAGGGAATATTATCAACCCTACCCCCATAATTCTCGAAAGTAGTAACTCTTCCATAATTCAAACCTTCACTCATTGTACACCTCCACTCTCCCTTGAAGAACACCAAGGCACTCCGCTACCCCACGGAAAGTTTACCTACATACTATGGCTGCTACAGCCAACGCACCCACTAAATTCGACTCACCCGCGAACTCTAGTGAAAAATAAGTCTTATGTTGTGACATACTCCTCATCACTCAAAAATATATCCCATGCCCATAGGGTAAAAATAATTACCTCCATACTCCAAATGCAACGGCTGATCCTTGGGTTCCGGAGCATCTTCTCTCTGCCTGAATGCACCCATGACTTGCTTTAGTGGTTGTACATACAGGACCTCATCCTGTAGTTGACCCCTGTCTTGCTTAATATAATATTTCTTCATGTGTCTCTCTTCCCCACTAACGAAACACCTTCTAATACATTCACCCTGCCACTGATCCCTTCCATGTCGACCTTGCTGGAATTCCTGTCCATCCTGTCGATAGCCCCCAGCTCTAAGTTTAGCACAATTTCCCTATTAGAAATCTTTCCCCTGATCTCCCCCTGCCTGCTTCTGGGATACCCCACTAGTACTGTTCCCTCCTGCCTTATACGACTGGCTAGCTTCCACTCCCCTCCCGCTTCCTTTCACGTGGAAGCAATATTTCTGATAGTGCCGCAGTGCTACGTTAACGACATCAGTATAAGCTACTAATGCGGAATTACCAATTAAATGTTGTCTGATTCTCCAGACTAACCCATCCACAAACCTTTACTTTCTTTATCTCTTCCTCTCTTACCTCTTCCGGTACAAAATTTGCCAATGAGTAAATTCTTCCTCGTAATCGGCCACGGAACGATCCCCTGAGTCAGCTTAATTTTTTTTTCTCCTCATTTCGGTCTCAACTGCTGGAGGAAAATACTTGTGGTCGAACCGCACCCACAATCCTGTAATAGCTAGTGTATCCCTTTCCTCAACTGTGGTGATCAACTCCGACCACTGTAGTGCTGCTCCCACTAAACTAAAAGTGTCAAGTATTTGATTTCGCACCTCATCGCAATCTCTCATGCATAGGTGACGCTGGATATCTCTCTTCCTTAACACGCTAGAACTACATCTGAACCCCCTCAAAACTCTGGTTGATGCCCACTCTTGAAAATTCTCTCGTACTTGCTGCCACCCCAATGAACCCGCACGAGGCTGAACATCTGGCGCCACTAACACTTATGGTTGGTTCCATGAAAAGTACCCTGCCATTGTGACCATCGTCGCTTCAACTGCCTGTGCCACTAGTTCAGTTACTCGGCGGTAACTCTTGCTCCTGATGAGCCTCCCTAGTCTCATCTCCCCCTGCTGCCCTAGTTGTTCCCTCTCCTAGGCGGCATCTAGAATGAGAATCAAATCGTATGAGTTCACCCTCAAATATAAATTTGGCAGAAGAACGTAAATGCACATACGTATAAGAATACAACAATCCTATGATAGTGCTCTATATCAAATATTTCTAAGCCGAAACGTGAAAAGTCGTACAGATCCTAAGGACACTAGAACCTGATGTTCTGCTACCATCTGTGACACCCCGCCTAATAATATATCGGGTGGTTAGTCCTATACCAAATTAAAACAGGAATCCCAGTTGGATCATCCTTAGCATCACTGAAGAAAAACTTTTTAATACTTACTAACCACCTAGTATTCCAAAAGTTGGTGCCAATTTTTTTTTACTTTTAATTAAACCAAACGGTACATGTGGAAATAAACATAATCCATTCACACAACTGAATTAAATGAACTAAACAAATAATAAGACGACAAGCTGAATAAACCATCGGCCACCAAATGAATAGTCCAGTACAAATATTCAACACCTGAATCAAAATTTGAAAACTGAACTAATAAATTATTCGTACTCTAGGAATGAAAGAACGATGCGTTTAGTCCAAGCTCTTCATAGCATCCACATATGCCGCAGCTCCGTGTCCCTGGAATAGAATATAAAACCTGGCGTCCCTGTGGTTGGACACCTAAAAGGTTTTGAAAATAGTTTTATAGCAAGGGTTAGAACCTAAAACATTTTGAAAATATTTAGCAAGTGAACTAACTGCAGTAATTTAAAATATATGTATGCGCTCCATATTTAAGTTAGTGTCACACTCTCTTGAGGACATTATCACCCTTCCACTAAAGTGCACACCTAATGATTACCTTGACCCCCACCTAGTTATACTATCCCGTCTAACTAGCCCTGGTATAACCTCCCCTTGCCATACTACTCTAACCCGAGTATAATGATTCTTGAATATTATAAGTTATCTCACAATTAACTTAATTAATTCCTTCTTAAATAGTAGCATATAATCGTGTCACAAATTATATAAAGTAAATACATCACAGATTCTATTATTCCCCGCATATAATATTGAATACCATTATATAGGTACCTTTACTAAAACATCCACACATATAACATACGTATATCCATCCCTCCGAGAATACCCTCGCCGGATGATTCCCTCTAAAGTGTCATCTCACTAGGTGTGCTCACATAACCTAGTTACCCAAGTTGAAATCGCTCACCAACCTGGCCCAAAATATAAACTAAGTGGAGGCGGTCATATTCCTTCCCTGAAAGTGAGATTATCTCCTCACCCATATACCGGATGCTATGACCTCGGGATATACTCACCCTACTCCTCAAACCAGGGGATTCACCCACATCGCGCAACCTCCCTTGATAGCACTAGAGTATATAAATTAAATAAATATCTAATCACTGATATTTAATAAAACACACAATATATACACATATATATATAATATCACTACACCGTATATATATATTATAAACTCCGACTTTATCGTGTACTCAAAGATCCGTAACACTAGCCTTAAATTTTCTGAGTCTATGTCCCGACTCTCTTAATTAATTTTCTCACATAATAATTTATCATCTTCCCGAATCTATGGTCCGACTCTAATATATTTAATTCACACCGCAATTAAATTATTACGTCCCCGAGTCTATCGTCCGACCCTAATTAAATTAATTAACACATCTATTAATTTAATACCTTCCCGAGTCTGCAATCTGACTCTAATTTAATTAATCAACACATCAATTAATTTAATACTAATCCGAGTCTGTAGTCTGACTCTAATTTAATTAATTTACATATTAATTAATTTAATACCAATCCGAGTCTGTGGTCTGACTCTAATTTAATCAATTTACACATTAATTAATTTAATACGTTTCCGAGTCTACAGTCCGACTCTAATTTAATTAAGCTCACATTCATTAATTTAATACTTTCCTGAGTCTACAGTCTGACTCTAATTTAATTAATCTCACAATAATTAATTTAATATTTGGTGTCGCCCAACCATTATATCCGGACTCGCTCACTAGGTTCGTAACATACTATTCCCCGAGTCTATGTTCCTATCACAAGGAAACACACAATAGGCATTCACAACCCAAGTAATCCTATAAAACAATAGGTATTTACACAACCCAATTATTCATACTTGTACATAATACATTTCTCTCTAATATTCACCGTACTTGTTTGCTTTACGAATTTGTTTCACTTTCGTATTAATTAAAGTTTTCACACAACTCTAAGGGTCCTAGTTACCCCTTGTTATATCAATTCAGTAGTTACCCTTGTTAACCCACTGACCTAACAAATTTAAGCTCGCTCACGCTTTTCTGTAATTATATTCTTATCCTCTCGAATTAGAGTACGTCACAATTAATCCTATGAATCTCCACTAGAACTCTCTCACAAAATTAAAGTTCAACAATAAATTATATAACTACTGACATATCATTATTCCATCAATATATTTCATCAAGGTTCCAAACACTTCCCCAATAAAATTTTAGACATTTGAGGCTTAAAAAGAAAAATCTCAAATTTTCTGGCAAATTAAACACCCTCTAGTAAAATTTCGATTTCTCCATCTACAGAACTCTGATTGACCTGATTCCAAGTTCATTGGATAGATCAGAGAAATACATTTCCATTAATGTATGGTTAACCCTCTAATTGGAAGTAAAATTCAAATAGCACACGTTTAAAGTCATGTCAAAATTCTAGCAGATTACTATGTTGACAAATCAAACACCCTGTAGTAAAATGTCTATTACTCCCTCTACAGAACTCTGATTGACCTGATTATAAATTCATTGGATATCTAAGAGAAAGAACTTTCCAGGCATGTATGGTTCACACTTTAATTCCAAGTACAACTCAAATGGCATACGTTTAAAGTTGCGTCAAAAATTCTGGCAGATTGACGTTCATCAATTAAACCCTAAGTCATTCAAGATTCATGTTCTTCATCCAAGAACCCATAAACATTCCATGTTAATCATCAAATATATTAAAATTTCATTTTATCTTTACTTAGGGTTATATAATACACCTATTTCTTACTTTGAATCTCAGCCAAGTATTCCATTAACAAAACCCCATTTTGTACCCATTTATCCCCAAAATGAATTTTAGTTTACACATCACTAAAATATGAATTGGATATCACCATTTATACATTAAAACAAGTTAATCACTTGCCTGGAATTGTTTGTAGGGTCTGATTCCATTGGTGCGGAGAATGGTTGATGAAGAACACCCCAAATTAGTCCCTTAATTTGGCTCCAAAAGATCCCCCAATTGACTTCTTGATTAGCTTCCTCTAATCCTCTCCCAAACCCTAGGTTTAGGATTTTTGATCTGTCATTCCTAGTCCCTCAATTAGTTTAAAAATACTAAATCCCGTTTTTGACCATGTGGGCCTAATTAAAAAGGCCATACTCACCCCGTGTGGGCCCCGCTATGCCCAAAAATACCTTGAGACCCAATTACTACCCCCGGGTACTTTTTTCTGACTATCTCAACCCATCCGGACTCAACCGCGCACTTAGAATTTTCATCCAAAATACTTTTTGACATTTCCAAATTTCGACCTCAAAATGCGACCCACGAGATTTCGAACCATTAAACTTAAAAGTCTCCAATTATAAATAATTCGGCTCACTTAAATAAATTCTCCAACTCATGAATTTAAGTTTCTCCAATTTAAGTATTTTTATAACTCCCAAAATAATTAAATATTAAATCCTCAAAATTACAGGGTGTTACAGAGGGTCGGCCAGTAATAGCCTTGTGTCATAATCCTTTTTGCCAAAGATAGTTCCCTAATGCGACTTGAGAATGACCCCTCATGAACATATCACAAGACATATTCCACTTCAGTAGGGTGAAGACATTGGAGTAAGGGGAGTAATAAGCCTTTTTTATATAGTACATCCCATATAATGGTGATCTTCGCCGCTTTATATCATAACTGTTTCCTATTGGCCTATGTTTCTAAGATCTCCCCTTCCCTTATATATCGAATGAGAGGATCCATCCATGAAGCTTCGAGGTTTAAATTCAAGGAAAATTTAAGCCTACTATTGTTTTTATCAATTCTTGGCTTCTATAGGATCTCTATCGGGACAGTCCTCCTAATCTCTATCCTGGTGGCAAACGATAACCTTGCTAACATGTCGACTCAACCATTCTCCACTCGAGGGGATATCTTCATCTTCCCTTATTTAAAGATGGTCAATACCTTCTTCACCCTTGCCAAATACTTGTCCATTGTCTCATCTTTGGCTTCATAAATCCTCAAAATTTGGTTCTCCAGCAGTTGAGAGTCATTATGTACTATCATTGGTCGATGTTCAATAACTTGGCCAAAGACAGACCATCTAACAAAACTTCATACTCAGGTTCATTATTTAAAGCATTGAAACTTAATCTCAGTGTATATTCAATATGGATCCCATCTAGAGCCGACAATACGAGTCTTGCCCCACTACCACTTTTGCAAGAGGACCCACTCACAAACAAACTCCAGTCTGGGATGTGATCCAAGAACGGACCTTTATTTATTACCCCATTTCTGAACAAAACATCTTTATCAGTAGGGTTGACTCTAATACCATCGTCCATGGCCAGACCCAGGGTTTTCTTCTAAAGCAATACTACAATTTCATCTTTTTTGTCATCGGTCTCAGTCCTAGTGAACTCAGCTACAAAATCAACTAATGTCTTCCCCTTGATTGTAGTTCTTGGCTCATACATGATGTCAAAATCCCCTAACTCAATTGACCAATCCATCAGCTTACTCGATTTCTTAAGTTTATGGATGACTTTTCTCAAAGAAATGTCGGTGAGTACCACCATAGTATGATATTGAAAATAGGGCTTCATTTTCCTGGAGGCACCGATTAAATCATATTCCAATTTTTCCATCTTCGGATATTTAAGTTCTGCCCCTTGAAGAGTCTTGTTATTCAAGTACACAGGCTTTTGAACCTCTTCATCATCTGGAACAATAGCTGCACTTATGGCCGATTCTAACACTGCCAGGTATAGGAATAATCACTCTCTCTAAATAGGACGAGATATGAGCATTGGGGACCCTAAAAGCATTAAGTTCTTGGAAATCTTTTTCACATTCCTCATCCGATGAAAATGATTTTCTTAATATTTTAAATAAATGAAAACACTTATCTGTGGCCCTTGAGACGAAGCGGTTGAGAGTAACAACTCTTCATGTCAACCTATTCATGTCTTTTATAGCCTTTAGCATCTTTATTTCTATTAACACCTTGATTTTCTCTAGGTTCTCGTCAATCCCTCTTTGATTAACTATGACGATGAGGAATTTTCCAGCACCAACTTTGAATAGACACTTGGTCGGATTCAACTTCATCTTGTAAAGATCCATAGTATCGAATGTCCTCTCAAGGTTGGCCAAGTAGTCCTCAGCCTTGAGGCTCTTCATCGGTATATCATTAACATAACCTCCATAGTTTTGCCAATGTGATCTTCGAACATTCCATTAACTAACCTTTAGTAGGTTTCCCCTGCATTCTTAAGGTCGAATGGCATGATCTTCTAGCAGTAGTATCATTTATCAATGTTGAAGGAAGTTTTCTCTGCATCGGCCTCATCCATGAAGATTTTGTTGTATCCTGAGTATGCATCCATAAAACTCATGAACTCGTGCCTAGCTGTGGAATCCACCATATGATCTATACGAGGTAAAGGAAAACTATCTTTTGGGCGGACCTTATTTAAATCTATGAAGTCTACACACATTCTTCATTTTTCATTGACTTTTTGGACTATTACATCATTAGATATCCAATCAGGGTAATGCACTTCGCAAATAGACTCTATCGATTGAAGCCTTTTGATCTCTTCTTAGATGACCTCATACCTATCTCTTACATAAGTCCTTATCTTTTTCTTGACTATATTGGCATCCTTATCAATGTTTAGCCGGCGGACGATAACTTTTTGGTCAATCCCCAGCATATCCCCATGGCTCCATGCAAATATGCTTTGCCTCTTCCTCAATAGTTTTATCAACTTTTCCTTCATCTCCTTTTTCAGTGATGAGCCGATTTGGATGATGTTTTTTGGATGGACCTCATTGAGGAAGATGGATTCTACCTCTTCTCTGACCTCACCCTTCTTCCATTTCCCCTCGTCCCTGGGGTCAAGAGTATCAATATTTTAGGAGGTTGTGAGTTTCTCGTGGGCTTGTTTCTCTTTTTTCGAGATGAAATAACACTCCCTAGACTCTACCCTGTCCCTTTGGACTTCCCCTACCCCCTAAAGGGTCAAGAATTTTACCATTGGGATAATGGTGGAGGGAACTGCTTTGAACTCTTTAAGTTCTACTCTACCAATGATGATATCGTAGGTTGAGAAGACATTCTCATCCATCACGAAAGAGATAGCTTTATTTATTAGGCACCTCAGCTAGGAACCCACATCTATCTCAAACACCTAAAGTGTGTGACCCTTTTCTCCACTGAACCCTATCAATGATTGATGATAAGGAAACAATGTCGAGTAAGTGAGATTCAACTCCATGAAATATTCCCAGAACATGGCATCGATTGATCTGCCGGCGTCCACTAATATTCTAGACATATAATGCCCATGTAATCTGGTGATGTTGACTAAAGGGTCATCATGGGGGGCAAGATGACCTTTAAGTCCATTCATTATAAGACCACAACCAATGTGTCCATGTCTACCTCCTTTATCTACCCCGACTTTGGCTCTGAAGTAGTCGAGTTCACTTCCATCCGTTTGGGTATCGACTTCGCTTCTATGACGTGCTGCTTACGATTAGCAGGCTTTTTCCCTCCACCGATCATCCCCCACTAATCATTTTCACATCGAATGAGATCATGCACATATGTCCCTCAGTCTAAGGTATCTTCAGTTGGAGGTTTGGATCGTTCTCAATGCTATCAGATTGATCATTTTTCTTTTCATCCTAAGACTATCATCTCGTCCTCTCATCTCTTGGTTCATCGTTCTTCTTTTGGGTATCATCTTTGGAACCACTCCGGTCAATATATTTATAGATCTTCCCCTACTGTAATATTTTCTATATCTTATCTTTAAGTGTAAAACACTTATCGATCGTATGACCATTGTCTTGGTAGAACTCGCACCACTTTCTTTTGTCCCTCTTGTGGGGAGGGGACTTAAGATTTTTAGTCCACCAGAGAGCTCCATCATCTTTAATCTTATTCAACATCAGGTCGGGACTTATTGCCAATGGACTGTAATTGGCAAACCTATCATCAGTCGATCTCTTCTTCCCATCTTTTCAATTTTGTTATGAGATTTGCTCCCACTAGTTCCTTCTCGTCCACTCTTTTGAACTCCATGGCCTAATATGCATTCATAATTCTCTCGATCATAGCCAGAAGTTCTGCCATGGACTTAGGAGGATCCTCAACCATCATTTAAAGTAGATTACCTTTCTGTAGTCCACCCATGAGGGCTTCCATTGCAATAATTTCTTTATAATCTTCCACCTTGATATTATCCTTATTGAAATGAGAAATATAGTCTCTAAGTGACTCATTCTTCCCTTATTTTACATACAAGATATATGTCACCTTGTTCTGGGGCTTCGTGCCGAAGCAAAAGTTATGAATGAACTTTTTAGCCAACTATTTGATGTTCTCTATGGAGTTTTTAGGAAGATAAGTGTACCATTTATGATTTATACCACTAAGAGTGCCGGAGAAAGCTCATCACCTCATCTCGTTTGAGATAGAGTAGATGTCAGGCCCACATAGATACATCTCGATATGATGTATCAGATTTATACTCCCATCATACTTAGCACTGGAAGTTATAAGTTTGAACTTGGTTGGAGTGGGAAAGCTCACAAGCATTGCTACGAAGGGAGACCCTTCCACATATGCTCTTTGGATGGGGTATTATCTTTTTAGAAGGTCACCGATCTTATTTCTCAACCTTTTATTGAACTATTTCATGTATTCTTAGCTTCCACGGTATTATCTCCGCCTCCTTCCCTGTCAGATGGGTTAGGCATGGGATCTTGACCAATAGTCCTTTATCGGATTTTTCCTTCCCCTTGTTCCCCCTTTTGGGCCCGTTAGGTTCGATGATCAACACATACTCCACTTCCTCCGGAGGTCGCAATGCTATGAGATCAAGAGAATTGGTCTCATAGGTCTCTTATCGGGACGAGACGATCCAAATCTGACCTCCACTTAGTTTGTCAAATGTCGAAGCCCCAAGTTGTCCTTTTTGTGTAAACCTTGCACTATTTCTCTTACTAGCTAATGCTGGGCCAAATGTGTTACTAGGGATTTCATACGATTCCCAACAGTCTTCCTCGTTATAATCAAGGTCGTTTGGATTTTTTTGCGCCTATTTTCCCAGGTGGAGTCGCCTGGGGTTGGCCACGTCTTAACGCCTCTGATGGCACTGCACTTCTTTGTGTGGGGTTAGGGGTGGTCCCCCTATCGTCGTGTCACAACATATCTTGTGGTCAGAGTAATCATCTCTGCCGCAGTACTTGGAGTCCTAGACATCATGGTGTGGCTAAAACCTACAAAATGTTCTTGCATTTTATGTTGGGTGGCCACCAGCGAGCACATGGTTGCCACCACGTCAGGAATTTATAATTGAGGTGGTGTGTAGATGGAAATAGGGCCAACACCGAGAGGTAGATCAGAGTCCATCTATGTGATGAGAAGAGAAAATGAATTCGGTGAGTTGGAAAAGGCTTCAATATCTCAAGTAGAGATTTTTCAATGATGATGCTGGTCCAATAAGGTTGGAAATGGATCACCACCAGAGAATAAAGTGAGAGCCAAGCTAAAGAAGGAGATGAACAAGATGAACCTTCGTTCCCATAGACGACAGAAAAATAATGATACCCAAAAGATACCAACACTTAAATTTATAATAAGCTCAAAACAGTAAATCTACAGAAATTGAGATGATGAAGAAAAGAAGAAATATAAAAGGATGTGAGGAGAAGAGGATAAACACTAATATGTAAGTGGTTCAACCATTTGCCTACTCCACTGTGAAGGTGATGAGTGTTATATACTAAACCAAATGAGCTCTAATGGCCCTAGTAATAATTTTATCACTTTCTCTCACTGGAGAAGGCTTTATAGAGTTTTGATAGGGTTTGTATTTTTTTAATCCTTTCCAAGGAAGGAGATGACATGCATATATAGTGCTTGGGGTGCGCATTATACCCTAAATAATGTAACAAGCACGTCTAGGGTGAAGATTCCAATAGGGCATTGACACCAATCCTGGCATAAGTATGCCATGATGATGCAACATTCCCTCACGTTCTCTTAGAGATCTTGTTATAATTTCCTGACATGTGGACTAGTCATGGTGGACCCCTATGTAACACGTGAGATATGCGTCGTCCTGAGAGGTCTCGGCCTAGAAGAGGCTAACATATTCGATATCCAAGTTAGAAACTGCTGAATTGGACTGAAGTATGGTCTCGGTTTTCTAGGTGGTACCAAGGTGAGATGAGACTAGTGAGATAGTGGTGGGACAATGATGGGTCTCGGCTTAAGAGAGTAGTATGATGCTGAGACTGTCGATGAAGGGCCATGCCAAATGGGCCCATAACTGGCTGTCTTGATAGGTGAGTAATGTCGGATCAACTGAGGTGAGGTTTGTTGAGGACAAGGCTACACTTGGGTATATCATTTATTATTATTTTGTAATACTCGGCTATTCTAGTGTATGATCCTCTCCACATCTAGGTAGGTGGGTTGGCACCTTTTGAGAGAAAAACTTTTGTTTTTATTGAGATATTGTTGTTCCTATCTAGGCCTCTTCACAAAAACATTAATTATTCTTTCTCTCACCCATCTCAAACCCTAATTATGAATCATTGTCATTAAAAACCCTTCCCACTCCTTTATACAAAAGTACATAAGGTGGGCTTCGGCTAAACTGTGTTTCTTGAGAGTATGAGCCTAACAGCTTAGGTATTTGGACTACATTAGGGTGACAAGACAAATAATTGAATTAGCTTCCAAATAAGTAGTCAGATATACAAAATTACTTCCGTTCTTAATTTAATCATAATTACCCTCTTGCTCAAATAAATTTACTTTTGATTGAAGTTAACCAACATCTAATAAATTCCTTGATTCTCAAACATAAATTATTTGTTACTCCACTAGGATTATAAATTAATCCACCATCCTAGTTTTACATGGTAGAAACAAAACATATAAGTGGATCAAGGTGGTTATCACAATCCACGGTATCCCTCATACATGGATTCCTTTGAATTATAGTATCTGACTTCCTGACACAACTATCACATAATATGCAGCGATCATTTCACACGATATAAAATTAGATCACACTTACATCAATCAAAGTGACATTTGCATAAGCATTCCAACCCTCAGTTTTCTCAGAATTAATAATCTATGCACCCTTTCAAAATGGAGTGAGATTACCCCAGTCTAATCAAGCCATGTCTTAGACTGAAATCTCGCGGGTGGCCCTATTTAATACATTGCTAGTACGTACCGATCAAAATCCTCTGTTGGAATATCATCCAAGTTCTCAAACCATCATACAAGTTCACATATTTTGAGATAAACTAGTAGGATTTCATCGCAACCATTTCTATAGGATGTCAACATTCTATTTAGGTTGTGAATATTTTAATAGTTCTAGAACCCAAAATCCCGATCTCTGGTGTTAAAACCAAACTCGACTCACTGAAATTCCCATCGAGCTCTATTGACCGACATGTCTACAATATATTTAAACCAAATATACAACATTCTCATAATCGGGATTATTATTTCAAAATTAAGTGACACACCGCTACATAAAAGTAAATATCATACATGGTTTTAAGAATAAAACCTAAACATTCCTCACACGAATCATAACATGATTCACTATGGAATTGTATTCTTGAACCCTAGGTTTAATTTCTAAACCTAGTTCTTGATTTATTTTTATTTCATGATTTATTAAGTATCTTTAGGGATATATTTTTTTTTAAATTCCATTCCTAAGTTTTTTCCTAACAATTGGTATAAGAAACCCATGTTTTCGCATGTTCTATGATTGTAAAATCTTGTGTATGGTATCACACTAACATGATTTTTTGTATACATTCTATGATTATATCCATTCCATCATGGTAACATATGTTTATTTTGTGTGATCAGATCCTATGGTGATTTATTTGTAGTTATTTTTCGCTCATATATTCGATACGGTTGTAATAATGAGGTTTTCATAACTACTTAATTATAAATACATTCAAAGGCAATTGGGAGGGGGATGTAATGTTTCTTTGAAATTCTAATCATGTATGGAAATGGTTTTGGCGCCAGACAAAGTTTCATTAAGATCCGAGGAAGTTATGGCCATTTTTAATTATTTTTACGAATTTGGGATAAAGTTGTCAACACAACAGGTCTGGGTCGATCCGAGACAAAATAAAATAAATCTAGAGGAGGAATCGGATATTTTCGGACCTATATTAAATCGACCCAATGGGGGCTAAATATGGTTGGTCATTTTTCTGATCGGTGTTCATGATGGTTCTTCCTCCTTCATCTTTCCGCAGAAGAGAGGGTGATTTTCAAAAGATTATTGCATGAAGTGCTCTTGCACTTAAAGATATTTTCTTCATAAATAAGTCTACTTCGAGTGGGTT
Organism: Sambucus nigra; assembly: GCA_949130495.1. Lineage (NCBI taxonomy): Eukaryota > Viridiplantae > Streptophyta > Magnoliopsida > Dipsacales > Adoxaceae > Sambucus > Sambucus nigra. The sequence continues at coordinate 500,045,172 of OX422207.1, read as the reverse complement.
GATTTTTTTCAAGACTTCCACATGAAAATTGATTCTTAGCCACGATGGATAGGGGCAATTTTTTATTTGTTTATGTAATTATTTTGGATATGCATGTATGTATCTTTATTGTTATGTTTCATAATTTGGTGTGATAATTGGATTAATTAAGAACACCCATTTAATGGACAACACGGATTTTATTTTGTGACCGATCAAGATCATCATATTCTGGAAAGTCCATTTTTATTTATTACTATCGAATTGAAATTAATCGGGATAATTACTTTTAAGGTATAAATTAAATTTTGATGTTCGGGTTTTATTTTAATTTAAAAATGGTCTTACTTTTTAGAAAACTAAAATAGTGAGATCAAGTAATTAAAATTGTACAAGTAAATTGGAAATTATTAAGGATTTAATTAGGTTTTGTAGAATTGAATGAATAGTTTTTTTAAAACCGTCAAGTTTTAAAATATTAAGTGGGAGATGGGGTATCACATAAACATCGTGGTCTCTAATTGTGACTTGATAATTGTGACGTGATTACTTCCTATTGTTAGATTGATCTAGTCCCTAATAAGATTGATTTAATCAATGAACTCGGTATTCTCTAGAGTTAAGTGATAGTTTAGTGAATTATTAATTTTGAGGGTGTTTGTTCCTACCATCGAGGAAGTTCTATACAAGCGGGTTTAATTTCAATAGATGTACAAATGTTATACACTTAGACACAACTATTAATATCCTACCCATTAAAAACAATGTCATTACATTGGACAAAAGGTTCCTAAAGTGTCCAAATACCACATTAATTAATGAAATTTTTCTGGTTCAAAGTGGCATGATTTAGTGCCCCATATAGAAATATCACATCATAAGGGAACTAGGATATCCAACGGGATGAGTTTTTAATTGGCGGTTTAGGGGTGACACTTTAAAATGTAATTGAATAAATTCTCATGTTTGATTGGAAATTATTTTTTTTTTATCTTTTGATTCTATGATTTAAAAATTAATTCAACTTATTCTCTCTAGTATTATTCTTAAAGTTTTTACTGGAATAAGTTTCAAGGACTAAAAATAGAGTCGAACATTGTTCTAATAAGAGGATAATGAACTTATTTAACCAATAGTTACCATTAATATTTTATGATGTGATTAATTCCTCATTCTAGCTTGATTTGTCACCTCATGGGATGGTTTTAATCGTGGAATAAAGTCATTTTAAAATATATTTAATTTTTTTAAATTAAGTTTTATATGTGCTCGGTCCCCATCGAGTAAGCTCTATAAGAACATATTAATTTTAAACAATTGACCAACAAAAATTTGTAGACAATTATAATTGGTTGATGACAGTCAAGTAAGAATCGTGCTCTTAGAATAATTTTAGCATTGGTTGACTAAGGTATTCTTTGGATTAGAAAGGTGGTAAAACACAGTACCATTTTGTAACCTATGAGTGAGAATCATCAGTAGGAAAAGTTTGGTGTTAGTAGATTAGAATGAGCTTTTCCTATTTGCCAAAATGGGAGAAGGAGGTTATGCTTAATATCTAGTACAACAGTTTGGGCTAATAAAGGTTCATAATCCTCGATAGTAGTGAAATAGCAGAAAGGCATGTATTCTCAATTCGAGTTGGTATAATTTTTTTTTTCCAATGGGTCCAGTTTTTCTTTGCTTTATAAATAAAAGGGCATGCTAACAATTTATCTCTAAAAAGTAAGTGAATGATTTATGGTCCCATCAATTGAAACCTAGTATGTAAAATCGAGAACCACACAACTGTAATTCATTATATAGGTCCAAGTAAGTGGGGTATTACTTTAAAGAGAGATGTTCCTAGTTATGGGAAATTAGAATAAGGCAATTGTATTATCAATGTTATATTCTTATGAATTTTGGTGTAGAACTAAAAATTAATTTAGGTAAATTATTTAATACACTTGGGGTTTAGAAAAGTTGATTTCGATTTTCTAAATTGGATATGAAGAGATATTCGATTGAGTTTATAATTTTTTTTATTTAAATTGGAATGTCTTTTAGTTATTCTTGTACACTCGAAAATAATTTATATATATTATACGATTTGTCTCACCAATTCTTCTAAATACACTTATTAATAATTTTATGAATGAGATCATTAAAGAAAAATTTCATTCAAGAACCAATACAAACTTGGCACTTATGCTTAGGTTATTTTATTCTTAAAGGTATTCAAATATTATTTTAAAATGAACCATGTCTTCAAAGGAAGTGAAGGCCCATATAGTCTTGAATCTTATTTAGACGAATTAATGACCAAGGGTACCTTCACGGCCTAGAGATAGAGAGCCAAATATGTGTTTGCAACGATTCACTTAGATTAGTGTGGTCGATGACTATCATCCATGAATGTTTTTGAGTTCTTCGTCGATTACATGGATGATCACTCAAAGGTATGGATATAGTTGCCTTTTATACCATAAGTAAGAAGCCTTCTATTTTTTGAATGTTTTCAAGTCTAAGGTGGATCATGGGCGAGGTAAACAAATGCAAACATTGCCACTTGGGAGAGTTAAGATAATTTATTTAAGGTTAGGATTTTATCCCAATATTTTAAAATGGGTATTCATCCTTAGGAAAAAATGAATAAAGCTCATTTTCACTACACCAAAAAGCCTAAAATGTCACACTTGACTCGGCCACCCTTGTCACAATAATGGGCCATGATAAAAACACGCATTTTTTATCACAGTCTCGTTGATACGCACGGACTTGTCATCCTTATATGATCCATTTCCCATTTTGACCTACGTCGAATGGCTTATGTCAACAATCGATTGGACGAGCGTATTTTTAATAGGCGTCTTTGGTGGCGCATCGATAGCAAGGGGGTTGAGGAACTCGAGAACCCACTCGGGTATGGTGGTTCATGGATGTGTCATGCAATACTTTGAGGAAATGGTTCTCGTCATGCATGTTTTGACTGGAAAGGATAATTTACCTTTATGGTTGGAAGAACAATGGAACGATCGGCGAATGACAGGTGTCTCAATTAATATGTGGTGTGTCCTTCCTTCCTCCTTGAATCTATTATAGACCCTACTCTATGACATTATTTGAATTTATTTTGTATGGATATTGGATATTATTTGTATTTTTTTATTTGGTTGTGGATATTCAAATGCTGATTTGGTTTTTGTTATAGATATTTGTATTGATTTGTGTTAAATATTTAATATTGGATGTTGCTTGATATATATGTTGTTTGGACGGTTAAAATTTTCTATAACAAGTACAAATATACTGCTGGGCCGTGGCAGTGGCCATACTGCCCAACATTTTTTTTTTAAATCTTCCTAGATTTGTTACGGACTTTGACCATGACAAGTCACGAACTTGTCACGGTCAAAGTCCCTGACAATTTTTTAAATGTCACGGACTTGTCATAGACTTTAACCGTGACAAGTTTTCCTTTTGTCACGAACTTGTCACTGTTAAAGTCTGTGAAAAACTTTCCACGGTCAAAGTCCATGACAAGTTCATGACAAATCTAACAAACTTGTCATGGTATTTGACCGTGACAAGACCATGACAAATTCCTTTATCGCCCCCAACTTATCTAGGTTTTTTACCGTGACAAGTTAGCAATTTTTGTGGATTGTTTTGGAATATAGCGTCCATAGTTGATTATTAAACGCTACAACATTCTTATAGAGATTTTATGCAAGAAATAGTGTATATATATATATATATATATATATATATATATATATATATATTTGAATTTACTTTATTTTAATCGGTCTTTTCAACTCCCTTTAAACATTGGGATGGGCACAAGCTCATTCTTAAGGATTGTTCGAATTTTAGGGTGCCCATCATTTGTATCGTGAAAAGAGACAAGGATGTTGAAACTAAATTCATAGGTATGTCTCATTGTTTGTTATACCAAATATAACAAATGTAGTTTGTATAATATTCCTAAGCATTAGACGGTCATTGATTATTAAAATTATAAGTGACCTTAGACCCACAGGTGCTCCCCCTAGACCTCAAATACATCTTCTTTGATCAAGCCTATTTTTGAAATAAACAAACCACATACACTCTCTTTGCAAAAGAGATCAATACCTCAAGTACTACACTTAGAATTATTGGATTTGTTACTAAAATATCGATATTAAACCGAAAACTCCCGACAGACGGTCAGTGGGCCAAAGAAACGAAATAATCAATTACATTTTTCATATGATCTCCTCTTATAAATAGACTAAGTGAAAAGATGTGTCAAAATAAGAGAAAATTATTTAAATTGGTTCAGACCTCAGATGAGGATCCTGCGTCCACTGTGAAAGGTGTTCCACTAGTTTATTATATAAAAAATGAAGTAATACAACCTAAGAAACATCTTGATCTTTAGTCAAGATATTATGAGGTCTTGTAGCATTTGTGAACATCAGAGAGGTCCTTAAGAAATAACTGAATTACTTCTCTAAGGAAACCTAGGTATTTGTAATACCCCGCACTTTTATGGGAAATTAAATTTAAAAATTAAGCGTAATTTGGGAATTTAAGAATTATCATGAATAGTAATTTTTGAGGTTTTCAAGGATTTAATGATTTTTTATATGTGTTATATTCACTTTTGGGATTAAGTAAATGAGTTGGAGTATTTTAATTATATGTCACAGCTAGGTAAAGCGACATAGGAGAATATTTTAATAGGAAAAACCCGCATGGAGATGTATTGGGTTAAATTAGTGAGTTGCGATCAAGTACCTCGAATGGAGATTCTGATTGCGCGGTGAGTCTCGAAATGGCCGAGATAGTTAGAATAGAGTATGTGGGGGTAGAAATTGAGTTTTGAGATTTTTGGACCAATAGGGACTCGTAATTGAGTAAGCTAGTCATTTTTTGATTTAATAGGGATAAACCCTCTTTTCTTATCCTATAAGACACGAGAGAGTGGGAGAAAGAAATAAAAAGAGATAAAAGAAGAAGGAAAGTAAGGAAGAGGAGAAAAGAGGAGAGAAAAAGGATTTTCGGGCAAAACTCCGCGGGATTCGACTCGGGATCGTCAGATTTTATCATCCAGGCAAGTGTTTACTTGCTTTATTTCTTTTTGAGCATCAATCTCATATCATAATTGGTAATAACAAATTATATGATTTTGGGATTTGGGTTTTCGTGAATCAAACGAGTTTTTTAGAAGTTTGACGGGTAAAACCCGAAAAATATCAAATTGGAGAAACTTAGGAATTAATTGAATTAAATTTTTGAATCTTGCTCCTAGTATATTTAGAACCTATTTTACTTGTGTATAATTAGTTGGTTGTAGTTAAATAAGGTTGGGAGAAGGAGTATAATTCTTGGTGGGTTTGTTAATGGCCGAAAGAGGGGCGAAGAAGAAGTTGTCATGCTTGATCGATCGATCGATGGCCAAGGGTCGATCGATCGATCAAACAGGTATTTTTGGCAATTTTGGCTTAGTTAATTTAAATGGGATAAATTCCCACATTTATGGTTTTTAGCTTATTTATTCGAGGAAATAAATATTCACCTAGGGGAATGTATTCCTAATCAATTGAGGGAGTTAAAATTGGGATTTGGAGAGTGTAAAAATGGGTTTAGCAAAAGGAATGGTTTGGACGAAAATAAATAAAGTGGGGAATTAGAGAATCGGGGTTCCCAAAAATATAGTGAGAACCTCTAAATTAGTATTTGAGCGAAATGTAGTCCTTGGGTTCGTGGGAAATGATATCCACGACTCATCTAAATTAAGGGTGTTTGGTGACGAATATTTCTTGGGATGATTTCAATGGGCATTTAGGCATACATAATTGTGCGCGTAGGCAATGTAATAGTGTCGATTTTGTTTGAGTATCCTACGAGATTACTGGGATAAATTGGTATAGTGGGAGAATTATATAAATCCTTATGCGAAAATAAGGTAGAGATTATTTATCAAGGGAGGGAATACTTTTGGGCTTAGTATCGTGAGTTTGCGAATCCTTGAACATTATAAATTGTGAGAATCTTTGGGATTAGTGGTCATCGTTATGTGTGATTGGCAATTATGGCCATTTATATATATAAATTTGAGAAACAATGTGGAATATATATATAGGATGTGATTAAAGTATATATATAATATATGATACGGATATGTATATATATCTATGTGTGTATGGTATATATATGTGAAGCATGCTCCCTCTAATGCTATCATGGGAAGTTGTACGATGTGGGTGAGGCCCCTGGCTTAAGGAGAAAGGAGCGTATAGTCCCCAGGTCATAGCGTCCATTGTTATATTGTGTAATTTTTATTAGGGGTGAGACGTGGTGGGTATGTTTCGTCTCATTTCCTAGGAGGAACTATGACCACTTCCCAGACGTTGTGATTTTTGACCGCAATGTCTGTGATATTGAGTCTGGTCACTGGTCCCCAGGATGTTATGTGAGTGATGCCCTATAAGATGATAGCATTGAGATACCGCATCCTCAAGTTATAGTTCGTTGGGATGTTTATTATTATACTGGTGTGTATAGTATATTACTTGTGCATGAGAACAATATATTATATATCTCTAACTAGAGTAAAGAGATAAAAGGAATAAAGACTTAATTCTCATTCCGGGAGATTGTATCTGGACTTATATTGTGATTCGTATTATAAATGAGTAGGTTATGTATATGTGTATATATGGGTGTATATATATAAGTTTAGTACTGAGGGCCTAATGGATCTCGACGATCGACCTTGCCAAGTAGCAGTGTATCGGGGGGTTCCTTGTTTGGATTTAGCTTCGCGAGACACCTCGTGCACAAACATGGTAACTGTTGAGACTGGGTAAAAGTTGAGCCTTTAGTACTCGAGTTAATTAGGATTTTAAATGGTTGGAACGAGTGAGTTAGGCAGAATAGCTTGACTAGGTTATTTTGAGGGATGCGATAGGTGTGCACCATTAGTAGAGGGGTGAGGGGTATCTCATGGGAGTGCGATACAAATTTAAATATGAGATAACACATATTTTTCACAAATAACGCATTTATGTACTTGCAAAATATTTTCACAACTCGGGCTCTGGCCCGTTTCTCTATTTTTCCTCTCTTGCTATATATATATTATATATATAGGTGTCCAGACACAAGGACGCCTGGATGATGATCCCTTCGAGTCAGATGCTTACTGCAGCAGCTGTGGATGCATGCAGGTTTATTTTTAGACGCTTTTATTTTTGTAATCTAGATAGGAGTTATTGTGTAAATATTCGGGTAAAAAGCCCAACTTAATTTATTGATTCTTTCACTGACTTTTTGTGCGGTATTCGATTTGGTTGTATTATTGTTAAACCAAGTGTTCGGTTATTTTATTTCCTTTAAGTTTCATTTATATAAACCGTGTGAATGTTTATTTGTATAGTTGGTTTAAAAAGATAAGTTCAATAAAATTTTGACGCTAGCCTAATAGGTTATTAGTAATTAATTTGGTTTTCGACAGTGATGCTAAGAATGAACCATATGCGACTCATGTTTTAATTTGGTACTGGAGTGATCACCCGGTATTTTATTAGGCGAGTTGTCACAATATTGATTTAAGGATTTAAAATATATATAAGTTGTTTTAGAAATGAAAATGGTCAAAGTTATAATTATAAGCTCACCATAGTGGGTTGAGAGTGTAGAACAAAGTCTAGACACTTGTGTATCCTTAGAACTCTTGCACGTATGATTGCTTCTATTCCTTAATCTCTTGGAGTATTAGACATCGATCCCCTTTCCTCCTCCACCAGTTTCCTATTTATGGGATAACCCTTAGAGAGAGAACATCCATATTGTCATAGGATAACTCTTACAACTCTAAGGTCTGATGGTGCCAGCATTGAGGTGGAGTGTTGAACAAAGTACTTATAGATGGTGTAAGGTTTTTGTTGAGTACATTTAATGATAATGGGAGTCTTCAATGCATATGGAGGTCGATAGTGGAGGTAGGTGAAACGGTCCTATAATTTTTACCTACTTGATAAACTAGTTTTAGGTTCTCTTTCGGAGGTTTAAAAGGTCAAGAAGGGCTAATTTACTACCACATGTAATCCTTGGGGTGATTTGGGGTGATTTGAGGTGACTTACCTCAAATGTGAGGGTTAGGTGATCTTGGGTGGTCATTATTCTTCAATATAAGGTCTACTTTTGGTGTTAGTCACGACAGAACATTGACATCGAGGCTTTAGAGACCGGGTGAGAAGATGTGCTGGAACAATCGATCAATCTAAGAGGAAGGAGGAATAACCGAGGTATTCTACGGTACCATGGCTTAGTTATCGTAGTAATAGGGGCGTTTGGGGATAAATATCCCTCTATTCAAGGTCACTTGAGGATACTATTTCCTTATCCGAGGGTGCTTAAACGGGTTTAGGAGTATTTGGAAGGCCAATTGTTTAACAGGGTAGCATCAGTAGCCCCTCATTTATTTTGAAAGAATTGCACGAGGCAACATTTATCCCTTTCACTTACGCTGGGGTAATGCCGTAACTTTCTACTGAAATACCTATTATAGCCAAATTACATTAGGAAGGAGGATTTAAGTAGTTAGTAACATTGACGCTCCATATTTATAAGGGATGTATGGCTAAATTTTGTGAAAAAATGTTTCTTTTACACTCGATTCCCTTCCTGTGCTTAACACGTTACTAAAAACATTTCTTTATTATTTTTTAAACCAATTTTGAATTATTGGGTTAATGCCTTAACTATTTTTGCAATTTTACATTTTATATGTATTTTAATCTAAATATTTTTCATATTATATGTTTAATGGTTTTATTATTTTCTAGAATTTATATAAAAATTTCTACATCTATATAATTTTTTCGAGATTTTAAAATTTCAATTTTACATTTGATTAAACATTTTAATTTCTTAATTAGAAAAAATTTAACAAAGAAGAAAATAGCAGTGGTTTTAAGTTGTTGGGGACATTTTATATTGATCCATGTTTTGGGTTTTGGGCCATTGGAGATTAGGGTTGGTTGCCCATGCGGGAGTAATTGAGGTTGTTTGGAATGCGAAGGTTTTTTCTGTGATGGTTTGATTGAATTTCCATCCACATTGTCTAGGTTAATTACCTCTTTACTCCCCACAGAATCCCCTTTTGTGCGATGATTGTCTTTTCGTTTGAATGCCATAGTTGTTTACCTTCATACCCTTTTGTTTATGGGAATTACGTTCTAACTAGGGGTCATTTATTCGAGACTATAAATAATAGAACTAGGTGCGTATGAACATTGGGACTTTTATTTTAAAGAATTGAAACTCTGTCGAAAGTCTCTCTCACTGTAACACCAAGTATTTTTATGCATTTAAAAATTAATTAATTCGGGTAAATATTAAAATTACTTGTGTGTCGTAATTTAATGGAATTAATTATGGGAATCTGTATATAATTATTAATCGGGAGAATAAATGGTTAATATTTACGGGAAATTAATTTACTAAGTTAATAGTAATAATTAACTACATCTTAAGAGTATTAATGACGTGGGGCTTACTTATCTCAACCGTGAGTCGCTTACAGACTAAGTTAGGTGTGGGATAATAAATTATGTAAACTTATTCGGGTGCCAATTCTGAGTGAACGATTGAGTCCGGATGGGCCGAGATAGTCGGAATAGAGTACTCGGGGGTAGTAAATGGGTCTCGGGGCATTTTTAGGCATAGTCGGGCCCACATGGGGGTATTTGGGTCACTTGGGCTTGGCCCATTATGCTAAAAACGGGATTTAACCTTATTACCTTATTTAGGTAAAAAGGGGAATGACATAATACACTATCTAAAACCTAAATTTGGAGAGAGTACCCTAGGGAGAAATTAGAGTGCACTAGCAACCATTTTTTGGAGGCAAAGGCAAGAACAAAAGGGGATTTCACCATCAACCTTGCAAATTGCAATTTAGATCAGAACCTACGAACCCATAAAGCAAGTGGTTAACTTGCTGTAGCAATTATTTGTGTTTTCAATTCATATTTATATGAAGTAGGAATCTAAATTCGTTTTTGGGTAAAGTGGGTACAAATATGGGTTTTTTGTAAATTAATCTCTTGATTGGAAATTGTTGTAGAAATTAGTTGTATAATCTGAGATTGGTATGAGTACTGGTTAGATGTGAAAAATCAGATAAATTGTAAACGAATTTGAGTTGATAAATCGATGTTGGGGCGTAATGAATGAACAACCCGGGATTTTCCCCAATTCATAAAAGGTAGAAGAAATCGAGAATAAAATGGGGTTTGGAAACTTTATAGGAGTCCCTGATGATTTTCTTGGGGTGTTATGTTGAGGATTAAACCTGGGTTAGACCGTAGAAGGAATCTGAAAATGAAGGTTTTCGTTAATGGCAGAAACAGGCCATCGGAGAAGACGAAGACCAGTTCGATCGATCGATCGATCTATAGGTGGGATCGATCAATCGATGGCCAAGGATTTTTGATAGGTCGGCTAGAATTTATATATAAGCAAAATTTATTTAAAATTTCAATTCCTTTATATTCTTAGTGAAAAATAAATTTAGGACATAAATTCCTAGCAATCATGAAGGAAAGTAATTGGGATTTAGAGGGAATTTTTGTGTGAAACATTTTAGTTAATTTTGGGGAAACATATTCAAAAATAATTAAATAAGGATCGAGCGAGCGAGTCGGGTATAATTTTTGAGAAATACCATGTTATTAAATCAATTAGGAATGAAAGATAATTATTTCAGGGTCGAGGATTTAGACTCGGGTATTATTTTATTTTCAGATCAAGAGAGCGAGTCTGAGTGTATTGGTTGGGCGACACCAAAATTAATTTAATTAATTATTGTGTAAATTAATTAATAATCAGAGTTGGGCCATAAACTCAAGATATGATCTATAGGCTAGTGCTACGAACTTAGTACAGGGTAAAGCCAGGATTTGTTATATTTATATTTATATATGTACACGGTGTGTGATAGTATATATATATATATATATATATATATATATGTGTGTTGTGTGCATGAATATCAGGGGTTAGATATTATTAATATATACTCTAGTGCTATCAGGGGAGGTTGCGCATAGAGGGTCCCCTATCTTGAGGAGTAGGGCGAGTATATCCCCAGGTCATATAGTCCGTTATATGGGTGAGGGGCATCTCACTTTTAGGGAAGGAATATGATCGCCTCCATTATTTATGCTTTTAGCCAAGTTAGTGAGCGATTCTGACTTGGGGTAACTAGGTTATGTGAATACACCTAATGAGATGGCACTTTAGAGAATATACATCTGGTGAGTTATTACTCGGGAGGATGGTTATTATTATTATTATTTTTATTCCAACATATGTGCGAATGTTGTAATAGGGTTATACGTATATAATGAGATAAATAATTATATATGGGTAATTTAAGACAGGACGTGAATCGTATTATGTGTATAACGAGAGTGAGAGTTATATGAATTTAAGAAAGGGAATGATTAATTAAGTAGTGATTACGATAACTTATAAATCACAAATATTGCATACTCGGATAGAGTAGGGTGGTTGCAAAGGGTTACATAGGTTATCTAGTTATAGGTTAAATGACCAAGAGATTTAATTAAGGCGTTAATCGTGCACACTAGAAGAGAGGTGAGGATGTGCTCAAGGGAGTGCAACACTAACTAAAATATGAAGAGCAATAATGCGTATTTATTACTTCCAGTTAATCATTTGCTAAATATTTTCAAAATGTTTTGGGTTCGAACCCTTGCTATAAATATTTTTAAAAACCTTTTAGGTGTCCATCCACGGGGACGCTAGGCTTAATTCATTCCAGGGATCCGTTGCTACTTTTTCCATTCCTAGTATAAGGGTTTCCTATTAGTGACTAGAGGATTTTGCTTACAGCTTCCTTTAGTATTTACTTGAGACTTGTTGAGATTTATGATTATCTGTCATTACTTTTATTGGATTTTTATCGATGGTTTATTCGGTCAGATTATTATTTGTGTAATGTTTAATTCAGTTCATTATGATTGTTGAAATGATTTATTCCACATCAGTTCTCATTTGATTAATGAATGATAAAATTTTGCACCAGTCTAACTTTCACTTAGGTGATTAGTAATTTAAAAGTTCATAGAGATGCTAATAATGAACCGACTAAGAAACCTGTTCTAATTTAATTTAGGACTGATCACCTGGGGTTTTATTAGGCGGGGTGTCACACTCACCTTGTCCCTTTTAAACCTAAGAGTTATACCATATTATGAGAGTTATTTCCTTTACCCAAGAACCTAAAACACCATTTACACTTTCACATTTACATCGTGAGGTTTGATTGTTTGATTCTTATTGTAAGGTTTAAGGGTTGATTTGTTTCTAGTTTTATGTTTTGGGGATTCATGATTTGAATGTTTATATTAAACTTTCTAGGTTTGAGGGGTTTTTGTGGCTTAGTTATTTGTTCGTGACTAGGCCATTTAAAAATCTATCATTTATCTTCTACTTTTGGAATTTGTTTTGTGAGCATCTCTAGGTATGATTTCTGACCCTTCCTTTGATATAAACTTTCATACATTTATATCTTTATATCCTTACACACACACACACACACACACACACACATATATATATATATATATATATATATATATATATATATATATATATATATATATATATATATATATATATATATATATATACAATTGGCCTATACAAGTTTTGGATTTTGCATGTTTCAAACTATAACTCAAATTTCTAGATTTTAAAAAAGTTATTTCTTGTTATGCGATTTAACTGGTATTTCTTACTTAAAACCAAACTTGTCTCTTTTGAAACACTAAACTGATTTTACCACTATTTTTTGTGTAAAAACTAGTTTGAGTAAATTTTAGCCCTATGCATGTTTAATCTATACTAATTTGAGTTATAACAATGTTAAGATTTTGAACCCCTCCCCCCCCCCCCCCCCCACACGTATATATATATATATATAATCTGGCCAATACAAGTTTTTTGACTTTGCATGTTTTAAACCATTACTCAAATTTCTATATATAAACAAAGTTGTTTCTCTTTATGGGATTTAACTGGTATTTCTTATCTAAAACCAAAATTATCTCTTCTGAAACCCTAAACGGATTTTATACTTGTTTTTGGTGTAAAAACTAGTTTGAGTAGTTTTATCCCTATGTATGTTGAATCTATGCTAAACTGAGTTTGAGTAGTTTTATCCCTATGTATGTTGAAAAATATTAAATAGTTTGGCGTTATTGTTTTGAAAAGCAGTTAAATTCATGGAGCGTCGTATATGTCGAGTCAAATTCATTTTGTTTAACATTCTAACACCTAAGTTTGAAATTGTGTTCGTTGTTTAGATGTATCTCATTGACTTCGTGCACCTACATTATGAATGTCTATGTTGATTTTCCTATGAAAAATGTTCACAAATTTACAGTTTGCTCTCATCATTCGAATATTTAGTGTTATTTCATGGTGTGATGTATCTATAACTATATGTCCTTACATATATTTTTTATCCTTAAAAAAATAAAAAAATTTAAAAACAGTTGGTATGGTTCTTCAATTTTTTTTTGAATGGACTTATTGGAATATTTTTGATGATTACTTCATTTGGTTTTGAGTGATGCTAGTGTTTCATGCTTTGTTTATAACCCTTTGTCTATTAACGACAAAAAGGGGGAGAGCAAATTGAGGGGTAGTTTTTTTGTTTTTATTTAAAATCGTACGTGTCGTGATATTTCTTTTGCTTCATATGTGTAGGTCTCTTTCGCTTTGATGGTGATATCATGGACCATACAAAATGAAGAATTTATGTGGAAGACAAAGTCCTCTATGTCTTTTCATTTTTGGGTTTGAGAGGGCATTAATAGTATATTGTCTTGGGTTTTCTTTTGGTCCAGTTTTTGCTTTGTACCGAAATAGCCAAAGGGGGATATTTGTAAGATAAAGAATTTTTAATTTCTCATAGTTTTGAGTAATTGGCATCTCCCATTACATATTGAACACTACATCCTTATTTGCATCCACGATCTTTGAAGAAATGTTAGTGATCGAGAAAAATTCTGAAGTTTGATCCGTTGAAATCGTCACGACCCTATATGGGGTATATTATATAATTGCCTTTGACTTAAACTAATACATTTTTATTTTGGGATGTGGTTAAATTTATTTGTGGAATTTTTTGTAAAATGCGTTTTTTAAACAAATTTTTGTTTTTAGGTTTATCGGAACGACATTTGCATCTCCTTAGAACGAAACTATGTTCTCATTCGAACTAAGTTTAGAACTCGATGGAACGACTGGTTTAAGTTTGTTGCAAAGAAATTTTAACAATATTCAAATGGGATCCCGCTGTTTAATAGAGATACACCCGTTGGATGTTTTTTGGAAGGTGGTTCGAATAGACTAATCTCTTCATTCAAACAAATGTCAACCTCGTTAGAAAAAAACTATGGTTGTCATTCGAACAAAGTGTCATTTTTTCATTCAAATGAACTCTATGCACCCAAAAGTTGCATTTTTTTATAAATTGGACTTTTGGGGAGTCGTTTTCTGACATCTTTTGGCAAAAATAAAATTGACTACCTGTTCCAAAAGTCCCAAATGTTTTGTTTCAAGGAAACACTTCTTTGTTTTCCAAAACACTCATCTCTATAATGATTTGTTGAGTTTGTCAAGCCCTAGTTCCTATACCATATCAATCCACCATAGAGAGTTCTCTACTAGTGAGTTATGGAGTTATGGATCTACGACTGAAGAAGAAAGGATTCCACAATCCTGAGGTTGATTGGTGGATACCGAAGGAAGAGATTCTTCTTGTGGGTGGTTCTAGACTTCATCATATTCCATTGAGATTTGAAATCCTTATGTGTTATAATTACTGGATATCTAATTAGTCTGTAATTCATTCTAATCTGTCAAAATCATAAATAGTGGTGAATATAGGTTTTACTTGAAACGGGTTTTTCCTCATTTCTTCTTCTCTTTGGTATGATTTTAGTTTGGAATATTTTTTCTTTGGATATTATCTTGCGTGCACGCCTAATTATGAAAAAGATAAATTTTGGGCAAAAATTGAATCCATATAAACCGTACTTTTATGGATGCTAAGACTTTGATGGATATTCCTTCCTTAATGGCTACCGCGAGGCAGTCCCTATAAAATATTGGGGAATTTCACGCTTCTATCCTGATTGAGCTTATAGATATGGCAAAGACTCTTTGGGGTGATAATGATGAGGTCCAAGTATTTTAGGATAAACTTATCCTTGCTGACATTGAGGTTAAACTTTTGAAAT
Organism: Sambucus nigra; assembly: GCA_949130495.1. NCBI lineage: Eukaryota > Viridiplantae > Streptophyta > Magnoliopsida > Dipsacales > Adoxaceae > Sambucus > Sambucus nigra. The sequence goes on along the minus strand of OX422207.1, from coordinate 500,029,876 downwards.
AGTCTACCAAAGATCTCAACGCCATGAAAGAGGATCTGACCTGCAAGGGTCAAGAGCTTTTGAAAGACCAAGTTAGGGTCTTCATGTTTTATTCCTCTTTTCAAAAGGAGATTCATTCTACTAGTAAGAAAAATGTGGATGCCTATCTTGGATATGATCCATATGAGAATGACCTCTTTAAGAATTACAACTCTGGATTTTATTCTTGTAAGGAAAAGGTTCAAAGGTTGTAACCTGAGGTGGACATTTTCAACCTATTTTTTAGTCCCCTGAATTCGATAAGGAGCATTTTAATGATGAAAATGGCCCTACTATGGGGGAAAATCTTAAGGGTTATGCCTCTAACTTTACTTCTTTATTATAAAGAGACGCTCTAATGGATCACCAAAATATCAAGCCTTGATTGGCTCTTATGTAATATTGGTTTGAAAAAATTAATTGGCCAATGGTCATTAGATGTAATTTCTGAGTCTTTTGTCTTTAATGAAAGTAGTTTTTTGAATGGAAACATATTGTTCTTCATTCCTTACTTCGTATATGATTTTTTTTCTTTATTAAGGATTTTTATGCACTCTTTTAGATGTCTAAGATCTACTCATTAAGTATTATACCCTTAGCCCCATAAGATTTCTGGTAAAGAAAAAGAACTGGGTCCAGGGACCTCTTTTTTACACTTGTACCCTTTGACAAAGTTAATACTGAGGTTCTATACTCGGTAGTTAAAAATTTGAACCTTACCATACATGATAACTATGCTTTTGTGAGACTGGGATCCATTCAAACACTTAACCCCTAAATTTTTTTGGACATAACGGATCAATATCAAACATGTAAGGGGTCCGAATACCTTAGGCTTAAAATTTGGCTTTGAATGTTGGAGGTATGAAATCCTTACAAGGGTCATAAGACCATTGGACTTAGTAAAATTTTAACTTGAAGTACCACAAAGGGTCATAAGACCTCAAACCATTGGTAAACTTGAATCTGAAGTCCCACAAAGGGTCCTAAGACCTGTTAACATTCAATGTTTAAAATCTGAAGTCCTTGTAATGGTATGAAACCTTTGAACTTACAAATAATTTTTACCCTGAAGTCCCAACAAGGGTCATAAGACCTATGATCTTAGGTAAACTTGACTCTGAAGTCCCACAAAGGAAACTAAGATGCCTGACCTTTGAAAGTTTTTAATATAAAGGCTTTATAGGCGTCTGAGACCTCCGAATATAGATAAAATTTAATCTGAAGTTCCACTAAAGGGTCATATGACCTTTGAACTTAGGTAAACTCGAATTCGAAGTCCCATAAAGAATTCTAAAACCTTTGATCTTGCAATGATTTTTTTTAATTTGAAGTCCTTATAAAAGTCCTAAAATCTTCATATTGTGTCCATCTACTGATCCTCGCGGCAGTAGAGATGAAGAAGAGGGGGTGTCTCTTCATCTCAAGAGGATATTGGTATCGCGCATCCCTCTCAGGAGCGCTTCGGCCGGCATCGGTGATGAGGTGACAAATGTAGAGAGATGGATTCGCCAGTCTATTTTACTCAAAACAGACAAAAGAAAAGGGAGCCACCTTGAAGGACAACATCCAAAGACATACTGATACATATGAAACCAAAATGATTCGAAAAGGGTCCCGAGCCTAAGTTACGAAAATGGAAGGTGTTAGGCACCCATTCCACCCTTACGGTCTCTCATGGGTTATTGCTATTTTCCTTTATATCCCCGTGATATGTGTGCATGTGTATATATAGTGGAGATAGGAATCATCGACTTATTTCATGGAAGAGATAAAGCGAATCATCCATAGGAATTTTCCTAAAAGTAATATTAGAAAATAGGATTTACGCGATTATCTAAGAGAGTTAAGTTTAAAGAATAGAGAAAAAATAGAAAAAAGGTAGAAAAAGGACTCGAGTCTCGGGTTTTACCCCGATACGCCTACGTAGACTATAGAGGCATCAAAGTCCATGTAGTTCATATGCAAAATGAGGGGTGGGATTTATCCCATTAATCCCATCGAGAACTTCTCTTATATGTGTGAATGTGTAAAAAAGTGTTTTAGTTGTGAGAAAAGTGTGAGAATTCCCGCTGGGAATTTATGAGCAAACCCTCTTTTTCTTGTTTTTTGGGTTTTATTTATATGAAAATAAGAGATGTGCAATAATACTCGATAAAAAGTATATTAGGATATGTGAGATGAGAGAATAAAAGTGCTAAGTAATAAAACAAATTAATGCGAATTTAGGACAATTTAAATAAAGAGTTGATAACGTTGGACCTTCTTGGAGATCTTGAGCTTGATCTTGAATGTTGGAGATCATCCCTTGCACTTGAGTGATGATGGAGGGTAGTTAATTCACCAAGTTTGATGAAAAATATGATGAAAGGTGAAGGTCGGAAAGGGATTTGGATGGGGAAATCACGTGACTTCGAGAGAGGTTTTCTGAGCTCGCTGAGAGTGATGGATCTCAGATCTTGTCTCTCCTTTGAAATGAGGTCAGGCCCTTCTTTTTATAGGTCCAGGGCATTACTGATCTACACAGCCCTGGTCTTGATAATCGATAGGTGTGTTTAGCAACACTACCGATAGGCAGGGTTTGGAACTTGCCATTTGGGAGTCTCTTTTAGGTTCCTTCAGAAAATCGGTCGTGGAGCAAAACCCGTTGATCCGAATAGCACATGGGGTGAATCGTTGGAAAGGTACTTCAGAGACATTCGAAAGTATTCTGGATTGCTCCAGGGTTCGGGAGTTGACTTTAGGTCAAATGTGTCTCAGAAGCATTAATTGGTCCTTTGGACAGGGGATCATCGGACGCAAACGGATTGTTCATCCGTATGGTAAGTCAGAAACGCACACGGGGTAGACCGTTGGAAATTTTAGGATATGTAATTCTACATTCCAAATTGTTTATCTCATTTTGGGGAGTAAACTTTGGTCAACCGGGGCCTGGAAGCATTCGATGACCTTTCGAAGTAAAACATATCATTCATTTGTACCATAAGTCAGAATCGCACACGGGGTGGACCATTGGAAAGTGTTTTTAGTGACCTTCAAAGATTCAATTAGTCCCAATTGATCTGAAGAGTTGACTTTGGTCAAATAGAGCCTGGGAGCATTTGGTGGCCTCTTGATCAAGTTTCGGGGGAAAATAGGTCGTTCGTCCGCACCATAAGTCAGAACCGCGCACGAGGCGAACAGTTAAAAATGGGTTTTAGTTCCCTTCGAAGATTCATTCAGTCTTAGTCGGTTTAAAGAGTTTAAATTTCGGTCAAACGGAGCATAAGAGTGATCGATGGCCTCTAGGTGAGTACCCAGGGTATGACTTAGGTTTGTAGCGATCAGGGGAGGTTCTAGGGACCTACATAGAAGTTAGGGGGTCTTAGAATGGGGTGTATATAGATACCCTAGATGGGTGAGTTTGGAACAAACCATAGTCGTCAAATAGACACCGCATGATGCCTTTGAAAGAGGATGACCAATTCAGATGGTCGAGGCCGATTCTGAGGACCTAGGGATGAGGATGATCGATTCTGTGGGTCGAAACCAATTCTGAGGGCTTAAGTTGGGATGACCAATTCTACGGGCTGAAGCCAATTTTGAGGGCTTAATTATAAATGACCAATTTTGCGGGTCGAAGCTAATTTTGCGGGCTTAAGTTGAGACCAATTCTGTGTTTCGAAGCCAATTCTGCAGGCTTAAGTTGAGATGACCAATTCTGTGTGTCGAATCTAATTCTGCGGGCTTAAGTTGAGATGAGCAATTCTACAGGTCGAAGCCAATTCTTCGGGCTTAAGTTGAGATGACCAATTCTGCGTGTCGAAGCCAATTCTGCGGGCATAACTTGAGATGAAAAATTCTGCAGGTCAAACACATTTCTGCGGGCTTAACTTGAGATGACCAATTTTGCAAGTCGAATCCAATTCTGCGGGTGTAAGTTGAGATGACCAATTTTGCGGGCTTAAGTTGAGATGACCAATTATGCGGGCTTAAGTTGAGATGACCATTTATGTGGGTCAAAGCCAATTCTGAGGGCTTGAATTGAGATGACAAATTCTTCGGGTTGAAGCCAGTTCTGCGGGCATAACTTAAGATGATCAATTCTGCAGGTCGAAGCCAATTCTGCGGGATTAAGTTGAGATGACCAATTATGTGAGTCAAAGCCAATTCTGCGGTCTTAAGTTGAGATGACCAATTCTGCAGGTTGAAGATAATTCTACGGGCTTAAGTTGAGATGTTCTTGGGTAACTCTACCGGTAAAATTACCTCATGATTTTAATTTGAGCTGGGGAGCTGATGGTTGAGGAAATCCCTGTATCTTTTGGAGACTTTGTGGGGTAATAGCCAATCTGATGCTCGGGAAGTGATTAGGTGGTCCAAGGTTTGGACATATTTCTTGGGGAAGTTTGAGACCTTTGGGGAATAGGAGATGATCCTGAAGTTTGGGATACTTTAGAGGTCCTCTGGGTACGTGGCAATGGGGAGATTCACTTGGATTTTGAGAGACCCGTTGGGGAAATAGGGGTTTGTCTTGAGGGAGTGCAAAATTTTCTTGGTGAAAATGTTCTAAATCCTTTATCGGGATTTTTAGGATTTTTTGAGGATTTTTTAGGGTTTTTTGGTATTTTCTGGGAATTTATGTATGAAAATTTAAGGGAGTTACCGATCGGCATGGTGTAAAGGGTGCTGTTCAGCAGTGGCACGGAATTTTGAGCTGCCTCGAGAAGGTAAAGGGTCAGTGCTGATCGGTAGGTGAGGGTGAAATGCCGATCGGCATGACCCTTGGCATCCTATAAAAAGTGGTAGGTTCTCCTCATTTTTCACTGCTTCTTGCCTTCTATCTTTCTATAATTTTCTTCTGCGAATCGTTCAAGCATTTCGATCTCTAAAAAATGGCCGCTTTTGTGAGCACTGCGGTACACAGGGAGTGGTTGGCTATTGACGAGTGGGAGAATGTGGAGTGGAGGGCTAGGGAGCCTCTTTCTTTGGGGAGTGAGAACTCTTCTGACTCATTCGTGTCGGTTGCGGATGATCAGACTTTATTGCGGGAGCCGTCGCGTCATCGCTCTTCGAGGGTTGTGAACCCTGGCGGTTATGTAAGTAAAATGACTTTTGGAATTTTTTTTTTGGTTTTACTTTTGGATTTTGGCAAGGTTTTTCTTTTGCCAATCTGATGTTTCTTTGTCAACTATGCGTGCCCGCGGGACAACGGGGCTTAAGGATGTCTGGGAGGACCTTCCACCTATGGTGCGTTGGATGGTATCATGAGCAGGCTTTGGAAGGTTTGCGTCTATGCTGGATGAGACACCTCGTTCGACGGCGAATTTATGCCCTCTTGGGGGAGAGGTGGTGGGACACTACCCATACTTTCCATTTTGTCTTTGGGGAGATGACTGAGAATCCCATAGACGTGCAGCATCTGCTGGGGCTAGATTGCGATGGACAGCAAATTAAGGTGGATCGCTCCTTGCGGGTGAGGCCGGATGCGGTGCGGGCGGAGCTAGGTGATGTAGGGAGGATAGTATCTGGGGATTCTATCCGTTTGTTTCTACTGAAGGATGTTTTTCTTAGTAGGGTGGTTGATTCGAAGGATGGGTTGTAGGTGAGACAGATGGACCGATTCTTTATTTTGCTGGTGTTGTGGGGATGTTTGGTGATGTCGAGCGGCGACGTCGTCCACTTATGGTTTTTTCCATATTTGAGGATGTTTTCGAACATCCCTCCCTATGATTGGGGGAGCTTGACTTTGGCGACCCTTTATTTTTCTCTGGATGCATTTAGCCGGTGCTTCCGGTAGTCTTTCACTAGAGCCACGTATCATCTAAAGGTATTCTTTAATTTGTACATTTTCCTCTCATGTATTCGCATTTTCCTTATGCATCTCTTTTTTATTGTGGATTTTTATCTTTGGCATACGTGGTTCTATGAGGTGATTGGGTGTATACCCAGTTGGTCACTTTGAAGGATGATACTGTTAGGGACTTTTGCTGGTTGTATCAGTGGCGGAAGGACAATTGACAGTCGAGGAGGTCTCTCTTTCTGGTGGCAGTGCGTCAGATCTTGAATGGCCTGACCATTTGAATCATATCTTCTAGGGATTTTTCAGGTGACTTTTTACCCTTGGGGGATGACCGTTCAGGACATGGTGTTGATTGTAGTGAATGCACAGATGAGGAGTTTGCTGGCGCATGAGTTTGGCCACTCTTGGTATCTCGGGGAGAGGGTGGTCTGACTGATTGCCGAGGAGGAAGTGGTGGTACCACCTGCGAGGCCCCCTATGTCTATGAGGCGAGAGAGGTTGTTTCCAGAGGATGCAAGGATCGCGGCGATGATTGGCGAGTGCTATCTATTGTACACCGATACGGTTGTGTCGTATGATTATATGGACTTTATGATGAGGTGGCTGATGGCGTCCAACATATATGATGCACTGACCTTCCCTCCTGCAGGTTCAAGTCGGCCAGTGGGGTCCTCCAACAGCGGTGGGGGTCCATCGACATCTGCGACGGTGGAGACTTCAGAGGTTCCCTTTTTGCGGTTGCATACCCCTTTATACAATATTCGGCAGGCTGATGGAGGGATTGTGCCAATGTTGCATCATCCTCGTGCGATGGACCCGAAAGAGTTGGGCTCGACAGATGAGGTTCTTTGTCCTTTGGTATATCTTTCTGTTCTTCTATTTTCCTTCTTTTTGGTTTCTTTTGATCTTTTTTTCTTGTTACTGATTTTGCCTTTTCTTGCAGCAAGTGCGGGTGTTCACTACTTGGTTGAGGGACATTAGGGACTAGATATCTTCGTCGACTGGCCATATTCGAGATGCGGTTCCTATTCCTTCTTTTTTGGTTCCATCTGCCTCATCTAGGGAGGAGTCTGGTTTGGGTAGTGTTGGTGCATCATCTCGTCGCAGGGGAAAGAGAGCGCACTGCAAGGATGGAAGCTCTTAGAAGAGAGAGGGGGAAGGATAAGTGAGAGAGAGAGAGAGAGAGAGAGAATGTGGGTTAGGGCTGAGTCCCGCAATTTTTTTTTATTTCCTGCAAAATTGATGTAACACAGAAAGATATATCTACACAATGCAATCGAGTTTTTTACTATCTTCTGTTTTAATGATGAATGAATGAATGCATGCATGTGCACTTTTTACTTTGCTGCTGAGACCGTAAGAAGAAATATTTTTGGGATTTTGAAGGAAAGTTTTATCCACAATGAGGATTTATATAAAGATGAAAACGGGATTTTTGAAATTCTGTTGAGAATATCAATTTATTTTTATTGAGTTTTCTGAATTTGACAAAAGAGGAAATCTTCCAAAAGTAGGGGGTTGTCGATCAACAAGCACCTTGTCCTGCCAATCAGTATGTCAGTCCAGTCCCATCAATTCAAAGTTTTAATTGGTACCCTCTTCATCCTTTGGTACCTTATGGGACAGGATTTCCTCCGATTTCTGCAGGGGTTATGTCTTTTATGAGGGTTTTCAAGTATAAAGGGGTAAGGGTGGAGTGTTTTCATCACACCTTCATATTCCTAACTTTCATTTTTTTTGAGATGGCTCTCCCTAGTAGTGTTGAGTTTGCCAACTCCCTTGAGACTTTGGAGGTGATGTGGTCCTACAACGTCAACTATGATGCTTTCATCATGTGTCGAGTTTTTTTATGGCGTAATCGACCCATAGAATGGAACATGCTGATGGCGACAGTACATGTATTCTGCTTTGGCTTGGAATAAGTCTGTCCGACTTATGAGGAATTTTCTACCATGTTAGGAGTAAATCCTATTGTGGCGTCTGCTATGCTTGAGTTTTCTTGATCTCCCCGGGAGCTGTTGGTTGTACTTCTCCGTGTCTCACCCTCGGCGGGTGGATCCTTGGTTACTGGAGGAATGATTTCTCTTTCAGCGGTGCTGTAGTCTTTGATTTATAGGAGGTTGGTGTTGCTGGATATACCGGAGCCATCGTTCTGGGCTTGGTGTCAAAATTGCTACTAGTGACCGGGGAGGTTCTCGTAGACCCAAAACTTACAGCTATTACTTCATGGATGTCGTACCGTCGTAATCCTGTGATGGTGATATTGGCGGAGACTCTGAATGGCCTAGATGCCCAGCGAGAAGGTTGTTTTGACTTTCGGAGGGGTAGCCTTGTGATGTTGTTCATGTTGTTTTCTGAAAGATTCCACTTGGTGACTCCTCTAGAATACCCTTTGTCGGCTGTACCCAGCTTCTTTTCGTGCCATTTCAGAAGTGCGGGTCTGGATATTAAGAGCTGGGAGAACTAGTTCGTGGAGCATGGGGCTCTAAATTTGTATTGGTCAGTGCCTTGGTGGGGATAGTTGATGCCTATTCTGGAATTAGGAGAATACCCGTACGTTTGGTTGGTTGGTCTTAGACAGACCTTTTTCTATTTCCCTTGGCAATTTTTGCGCCAATTTGGATGGGAGAAGATTGTGCCACCTCGGACACTGGATTTCTTTTCAGTAGAAGATCTGACAGAGCGTCTGTATATACGAACTGTCTCTTTATGGGAGATTCGACGTCCATCATCCCATCCCTCTCATACTGTTGGGAGAGTTTGGCACATCCCTGGGGATTATATGAAGTGTTTATGGAGAAGAGTGGTCAGCAAGATGTTGGTAGTGAAGACTTGACAAAGGTGGCTTATTTTATCTGATACCATGGAGGGGGTGTGGTAGTTTTTTTTAGGCTGGTTTGAGCTTATTGGTCCATGGAGCATCTGTGGTAATCTATTCAGACAGGGGAATCTTGGGGACCCCATGATATAGATGATGATGATGAAGCCGGCTCCTTTGGTAGCTGTGGGTAGGGATCTTGGAGAGTTTGTTTTGTAATGGGGAATAAATTTGGGTTTTTAGGAAGGTAGGGGGAAGGGAGTTATCTATTCCTTTTCTTATGTAATTATACCGTAATTTCTTATTAATGAAATAAATAAGTTTTTGATCATCCAGTTGTGCCTTTTGATGAATTTTTGTATTTTGAATTATCTATACCGATCGCTAAGGCATGCATAATCATTTTGTTCAAGTAGATGTTAGAATTAATTATCGTTCTCGGAGATAAGAAAAGAATAGTTTTTTGTGAAGAAGAAAAGGGTCGTGCTCATGTAAGATGTATGAGTTGCCTACGTACCTCTTGGGGTTTTTGAAAAGTTTTAATATTTTTGAAAATGATTTTTGCATAGGATCAGACCCACATAGTTCTGGGTAGAGGGAAATGAAGACTTTTTTCTATATACAATAGAAGGGAGATGAGAAGTGTCATAGCGCACCGAGATTTTTGACTAGGGGTAGAACCTTTTGAGACGGTCCAGGTTGATTGGACGAGCCATTTCTTTTCCATCTAGGTCGGTGAGCATGGCAACACCGCTAAACAAGATTTTCTTCACAATGTATGGGCTGCTCCAATTGGGCTTAAATTTCTTTCTGGGGTCCCAGATGGGCTCTACTATTTCTTTGAGGGCTAAATCCCCTTCTCGAACGCCGCGGTCCTTGACTTTCTTATTAAATGAATGCGCTATTCAGTGATGGTACCCTTGTATGTGATATAGATCTTTCAATCTCCTTTCATCTAGGAGAGTCGTCTCATTAAGATGGCTTTGCTACCAGTCTTCTTCTATGACCTTGATTTCAAGCATGACATGCAACGAGGGTATTTCCATCTCCATAGGTAGGACTGCTTCCATACCTTAGACTAGAGAGTAAGGGGTAGCCCCAGTAGAGGTTCGAATTGAGGTTTGGTATCCCTAGAGGGTTTTTGGGATTCGATCGTCCCAATCTTGATAGCTTTCAATCATCTTACTGATGATGTCTTTGAGGTTTTTGTTGGCGAATTTGACTGCACCGTTGGTCTGAGGTTGGTAGGGAGAAGATTTGTGTCTTTGGATCCCATACTCGTCAACCACTTCTGTGACTTCTGCCTCGAAATGCAATCCATTATCTGACACTAGCTCGTGAGGGACCTCATATCCACAGATGATGTTTTTCTTGATGAATTTGGCCACTTTCTTGGCATTTAAAACTGCATATGACTCGACTTTGACCCATTTGGTAAAGTAATCAATGGAAACTAGAATGAACTCATGCTCGTTGGAAGCCTTGGGTGTAACCTTCCCTATAATGTCGATGCCCCAAGTGGAGAACGACCAGGGCAAAGTCATGTTGTACAATTCATGCAGAGGCAGGTGTTGAAGGTTGGATAACTATTGGCATTTAAGGCATCTACGGACATAGGCGGTGCAATCTTGGATCATGGTGGTCCAGTAATAGCCTTGTCAAATGATCTTCTTGGTAAGCACGTGACCATTCATGTGGGGCCAGCATTCTCTATTGTAGATTTTTTGCATTACCTCTTCAATGTGAGCCCCTGCGATGCAGTGTAGATGAGTTCCATCTAAGTTCCTTTTGAACATTGCTTTGTGACAGATGATGTACTGGGCGGCTAATCTTCGAAGGGTTTCTCGATCTTTCTTGTTCGAACCCTCGAGATACCTACTATGCTTGAGAATGTGCCAATAATCATAATCCCAACAATTGGTTAGCTCGGGATCTTCTTTGTTGATGAGCTCAATGTGGTAGTTGGCTTGTCTTTATTTTGGACTAGAAAAGGGGTCATTATTATTCCTTTGGGTAAGTCGACCATGGAGGCCAGGGTAGTAAGGGCATCGGCTAGGTTATTTTTTTCTCGAGGTAGGTAGTGGAAGGTAATGTCTTGGAATTAGGAGGCTAGTTCTTCTAGGTGGGCATGGAAGGGTTGGAGTTTCTTGTCCTTGACTTTCCATTTTCTGAGCACTTGACCACTGATGAGGGCATAATCCCTGTAGACATCGAGTCATTGAATTCCTTTCTTGAGAGAAACTTTGAGGACTATCGTATATGCCTCGTATTCAGTCATGTTGTTAGTGCAGGGGAAATCCAACATGATGGCGATGGGAGTGTGGGAGTCATCTAGGGAAATCGGAAGTATCCCAATGCCATATCCCTTTTTGATGGAAGCACCGTCAAAGAACATTTGTTATCGCAGATTGTTTTGAGTGGCGCAGAGAATGTTTTCATCAGGGAATTCAGAGATCCAAACATTAGCTTCTTCCATGGGGTAGTCAGCGAGGTAGTCATAGATGACTCTTCCTTTCATGGCTTTCTATGTGACATACACGATATCAAACTCACCTAGGAGCATCAACCACTGAGCCATTTGGTTGGATAAGGCGAGTTTCTCAAGAAGGTTTTTGATGGGCTCCATTCTAGATACAAGTTTAATAGGTAAGGCGAGGATGTAGTGTCATAACTTTTGGGTGACCCAAATAAGCGCGACGCATGCTTTTTCCAAATAGTGTATTTGACTTCTTATCTGACCAATTTGCGACTAGCATAATAGATGGCTCTTTCTTTGTGGGAATCCTCAATGCATTGGGCTAGCAAAGCCCCAACTACAATGTTGGTTATGGTTAGGTATAGAAGCAAGGGGAAACCAGGCCGTGGTGGCATGAGTACCGGAGGTTAGGTGAGATATTGTTTGATTTGGTCAAAGGCTTCTTGGGAGGCCTTACTCCAAAACTTGGTTGAATCCTTTCGGACGAGTTTGAATATAGGTTCGCGGATGGAGGTTAACTGGCTGATGTATTACAATTTCCTAAGGAAACCTTGAGCTTCTTTTTTCGTTCGGGGAGGTGGCATCTCAAGTATGGCTTTTAGTTTGGCAGGATCTGATTCTATCCCTTTCTCACTGACCATGAATCCCAAGAGTTTTCCCTTTGTAACGTCGAAGACACATTTTTGTGGATTGAGTCTCATCTGATATCGTCACAGTCGTTCGAAGAACTTTCGGAGAGAGGAAACATGACCTTCTCTAGTTTTGGATTTGATAATCATATCATCTATATAGACCTAGACTTCTTTGTGAATCAGATCGTGTAGGATGGTTATGGAAGCTCTTTGGTAGGTAGCCCCAGCATTCTTGAGACCGAATGGCATAACAGTGTAGCAAAAGGTTCCTCGTGCGGTGATGAACGTTGTTTTTTTCTTGGTGATCTGGGCGCATTTTGATTTGGTTGTACCCGAGAGACCCGTCGATGAATGACATGAGAACATGACTGGTTGTGTTTTCCACGATTATGTCGATATTGGGTAATGGGTAATCATATTTTGGACAGTCTTTGTTCAAGTCCCGGTATTCTACACACATCAGAACTTTCCTATAATACCCCGTGATTTTAAATGACTTTTAAAATGGGTTATATTTTAAATTAATGGATTAATTGGATTTTATTATTAATTAATTCATTTGGGTTTTATCAGAATTGTGGATATTAAAATGGATGATTCTGAATATTACTTAAAGATGTTTATGTAATATATGAATGTGATGCTATTGATATGGCGGTGTGATATAAATTCAGTAATTTAAATTTTTAGTCAGACGTGGTATGGGACGTGTCGGGACTAATTTAATAAATTAAAAGGGAAATTTATTTTCTATCGACCTTATAGTCTTTTTGACTGTGTCTTTGCGTCCGGAAGGTTCGAAATAGTCAGAAAAGTCTATTTGAATGTTAATTTTGAGTCTCGGGTCATTTGGAAATGAAAAGACAACCCATAAGGGCATTTTGGTCATTTTTATAGGGGGGATGAATAGTGATTTCGGATTTTGTACCATTATAAGTATTGGTAGATTAAGTGTACGTGGGTTATTCATCTCGTCTACACAAAATAGAGAAGTCATCTTCCTAGAGAGAGTGAAAGGTTACTTTGGAAGGGAAAAGCTTACTTGGGAAGGAGAAGAACAAAGACCAAAGTCACCACCACCAACCACCACCGGAAGCTCACCGGAAAAGGGAGAACCACCTGAGATACACTACACCAAAGGATTAGACCTTCAGTATAGGCAAGTGTTTGATAATGGCAATTTAAGTTTGTATATTGTCCATGTTAGAATAGTTATTAAAATAGATGATTTTTCATGTTTGGAAGAAATAATGGAGTTGTTAAATGGATTTCTGGAAACTGAAACTATATAGTAATCAAACTCATGTTTTAGTTAGTTAGTTATCCACGAAATAGTCATGAATATATTGGAGAAATTATAAAAACCATTGATATGTTCTTGAAGATAATATGTTGATAATTTTCTGGAAAAGAGGAGATTACATGCTTTTTAATTCAATCTCTTGATGATTCTAGGATGTTTAAAGTATTATAAATCATTCATATATGTAATTATATCATGTAGTAGAGATTATAAGACATTTTGGATGTTAATATGAAGGTTTGGATGATAAAAAATGGCTAAACCCGTAGTTGCAGAAATGCAGAAAAACCAGGTTGGTACCTGAGTGATCGATCGATCGACCCCCTGCCTTCGATCGATCGGCCTCCCCGGAATTCCTATAGTTGTTCTTTTATTTTTAATATTGGTTCTTATCCCAAACCTTTGGTAGATCTTTGGTTATTAATTGGATATTTTGGGACTTATATAGGATCAGTAAGCCCAAGTTAAGACTTGAATAAATTTGATTGGGATTTAATTGATGAGAATAATGATAATTAATTTAAAGGAATTTGGGTTGCTAGATTCAATTGTTGGATTCTAATTGGTATGCATGAGGATTAAATATAGGACCAGTAGGGGTGATTGAAAATAACACCTGGTTATCCCTAAATTTAGAAGTGGGTTTAATCCTAAGTGAAAGAAAATGTGTTTATAAGAGATTTGAAACTATTGGTTTTAACCTTAACTAAAGGGAGGGTTTAATTCGTAGTAATTTGGGAGATATGACGATATGGACCGATAGGGTATTAGTGACTTCTTACTGAATATTTGTTGAGGAAAAACCTATTTGAACCTTGAAGATTGAGTGAGGCTCGTGGATAAATAAATTAAGAATTAAAGTAATGATATTTTAATACGTGGGATTTAAAGAAATATAGTGCTACGTATGGGAATAATTTAAGGGTAATGTGAGTACCTTGTTGATAGTATATTATAGATATGATAATGCCTATTTGATTGATTAATGATTATGTGTATGACATACCTAGCTTACTTGCTATCGACGGGAGGTTTGCGCGTGAGGGCAGTCATATCCTTATGAATCCATGGGATCTTTGATTTGTCGCTCGAGAACATAGGTCTATGAAAGACTTATCGGGGAGTTGATAAGTCCGCTGACTGTGGGTACATAGGTATGTGCATGACCCATGGATACCAGAACTATGTTCGCCTCCAATTTGTTTGTTGGTGTTTGTGGTTCGAGGAATCCTTACCGAACCTTTTGTCCCCTATTCGGCGACCATCGATATTGGGACATGATAGCAGAGTAATGCACTGCACCGCAGCTGTGACTTGGGGTGCCGTATTATATATGAATATATATATAATTTAATAAATGAATGAATGGATATATTGTGGTTAAATCATCTACTGTGTGATAATTGTAGATAATGGGGAATTGAGAAAAAGAATTGAAGTAAGTTAATGAATGTTTATCCTTATAGAATTGAAAAGCTTAATTCATATTAATGAGAAATGATTCATGTTAATGAGCAACGATTCATATAAATGAGAAATGTATAAGAATGATTATATAACGTATGGTATGGGACATAGGGGGTTATGGTATGGGAATGGAATTATATTATGGAATTATTAATGAGGAACCATTAACTAGGAGGTTAATAGGAAACATTAAGCGTGCACTATAGATAAGAGGTGAGAATATCAAGTGAGAGTTGGATACTATCATGTACATAATAAATTCTTTATTGCACTTATTAAATACTTGGTATTTTCAAAATCATTTTCACAATCGGGCTTTGACCCGTTTCCTTGCATATTTTCTTTTCTATTGTATCTTCTATATCAGGTGTCCAGCAATAGGGACGCCAACCTTAGTGGCTTATGACGAGCTATGGAGCTATGGATTTTTTCTTAGACGCCTATCTTCATTTGATTCACAGTATTCTTTAGTTAAGGCATGTCGCCCAAAGGAATTCAGTTATCTCTTCTATATGAGTCAAATGCATTCTTGTACTAGTGTCATTTTAATACATTTAGTATTGTTGGGATTACTGTATTGGATAATTATTTGGGAATGTTTATTCCAATTGCATTTAAATTCTTTTGTGTTATCTGTTCAGTTATTAGTGTTGTAGAATAATATGAGTTATGTTATTCGTAAACTAAAAAAATGGATTTTGTTGAATTAAAATTTGGAAAGTTTTTAACACGAGCTTAATTGGGTATTGGGTGATTAGTTAATGTTTTCGACAGTGATGCTAAGAATGAGCCAACTGTATATTCTGTTTTAATTTGGTATGGGACTGGCCTCCCAGTATTTAATTAGGCGGGGTGTTATAGGTGGTATCAGAGCATCAGGTTCTAGTGTCCTTTAGGGTCTGTACGGCTTACTATATTTTGAGCATAGCGTTCTTTGACGTAGGGCCCTATGTTTAGGATTGTTGATTTCTTTCGTAAGATCACATATGTATTAGTGAAGATTATTGCGTTCGGAGGGGTTTGTGTGAGAGGTATTATAGATGAGGGCCATTGGACGGATAGTGGAGATCGTACTTAGAAGGTTATGAAGTATATTCGAGCATGATGACCGTAGTCGAGGTCACCTCTATTATGGAAAATTAAGGAGAGTCGTCAATTGAAGTTCTTGAAATGCGGGAATTGTGTGTGTTACCTAATGAAGGTAATATATATAAAGGCTTGGGCATATAGTGGAGTGTGGTTAACTAGAACTGAAAATTTAGGATAAAATTTTTCTTGACTCATCGGAGAAAAGTTATAATAGTGGGAGTCAACAACCACCACCCGCGAATGAGGGTATGTTTTTTCTATCTTAGGAATTATGAGGCGTATACTGATTTTTGTAGTGATTAATATTGGGTGG
The DNA here is from genome assembly GCA_949130495.1 of Sambucus nigra. NCBI lineage: Eukaryota > Viridiplantae > Streptophyta > Magnoliopsida > Dipsacales > Adoxaceae > Sambucus > Sambucus nigra. The sequence continues at coordinate 500,013,978 of OX422207.1, read as the reverse complement.
GCAAAAAGGGTTGCTAAACATTGCCTATAGAATTTTTATTTACATAGAATCACTGAGGGGTGTGGGGCACCTATTTATTACATGTTATCACGTGGGTTTGATTTTTATCATGGGATTAGTTACTTTTGGCTTATCCGAGCATGATGTGACTATCGGTGTGCATTGACCTGTGGTATAGGAGAGCGTATGTACTACTACTATCCTTCATCTTGTCTTCTATAAGAGAGTAGATGCGTAGACTCCATTTGAAATCGAGAAAACCAAAATTTTTAAAAATCGATAAACCTAATTTTTATATACTATTGACTAAAGACCTGAGGAGTTTCGATGACCGACTACTTTAGGTAGTAGTGTATCGGGGGGGGGTTCCTTGTTTTGATTTTTCTTGAGAGACACCCCACGCATGAAACTAATAACCGTTGGGAGTCGAAATAAGTTAGGTCTTTTGGATATGAGTTTATAACCTTTGCGATAAATTTTATAATGAAAATGGTACGATAGGGTGTATGGGCGCCCTGGATGGTTGAATGGTAGTAGTTTTCAAAATTGTGAAAGTATAAGAATCATTTTTTAACTTGGTTACGTCGATGGTATAGGGAAGATTGGATAAAGTTTAACTTCGATTCAGTTGAAACTATATGGTGAGGTTGGGCGTATAACATCAATAGGGATTTTGATAATGTACTGTATGGGCGGTACGTCTTAGATTTCTTGCGATGAGAGATTTATACTCGGAGTTGACCTTATCGGTATGATTTATATTCCTGAATTTCAGGACGAAATTCTGTTATAAGGGGGAAGTATGTAATACCCCGTGATTTTAAATGACTTTTAAAATTGGTTATATTTTAAATTAATGGATTAATTGGATTTTATTATTAATTAATTCATTTGGGTTTTATACAAATTGTGGATATTAAAATGGATGATTCTGAATATTACTTAAACATATTTAGGTAATATATGAATCTGATGCTACTGATACGGCGGCGTGATATAAATTCGGTAATTTGAATTTTTGGTCAGACGCAGTATGGGACGTGTCGGGACTAATTTATTAAATTAAAAAGGAAATTTATTTTCTATCGATCTTATAGTCTTTTTGACTGCGTTGTTGCGTCCTGAAGGTTCGAAATAGTCAGAAAAGTCTATTTGAATGTTAATTTTGAGTCTCGGGTCATTTGGAAATGAAAAGACAACCCAAAACGGAATTTTGGTCATTTTTATAGGGGGGATGAATAGTGATTTCGGATTTTGTACTATTATAAGTATTGGTAGATTAAGTGTACATGGGTTATTCATCTCCTCTACACAAAATAGAGAAGTCATCTTCCTAGAGAGAGTGAAAGGCTACTTTGGAAGGGAAAAGCTTACTTTGGAAGGAGAAGAACAAAGACCAAAGTCACCACCACCAAGCACCACCGGAAGCTCACCGAAAAAGGGAGAACCACCAAAGATATACTACACCAAAGGATCAGACCTTCAGTAGAGGCAAGTGTTTGATAATGGCAATTTAAGTTTGTATATTGTCTATGTTAGAATAGTTATTAAAAGAGATGATTTTTCATGTTTGGAAGAAATAATGGAGTTGTTAAATGGATTTATGGAAACTAAAACTATATAGTAATCAAACTCATGTTGAAGGTAGTTAGTTATCCACGAAATAGTCATGAATCTTTTGGAGACATTATAAAAACCATTGATATGTTCTTGAAGATAATATGTTGATAATTTCCTGGAAAAGAGGAGATATACATGCTTTTTAATTCAATCTCTTGATGATTCTAGGATGTTTAAAGTGTTAGAAATCATTCATATATGTGGTTATATCATTTAGTGGAGACTATTAGACATTTGGGATATTAATATGAAGGTTTGGATGATCAAAAATGGCTAAACCCGTAGTTGCTGAAATGCCGAAAAACCAGGTTGTTACTTGAGTGATCGATCGATCGACCCCCTGCCTTCGATCGATCGACCTCCCCAGAATTCCTATAGTTGTTTTTTTTAAATATTGGTTCTTATCACAAACCTTTGGTAGATCTATGGTGTTTATTAATTGGATATTTTGGGACTTATATAAGATCAGTAAGCCCTAATTAAGACTCGAATAAATTTGATTGCGATTTAATTGATGAGAATAATGATAATTAATTTAAAGGAATTTCGGTTGCTAGATTCAATTATTGGATTCTAATTGGTATGCATGAGGATTAAATATAGGACCAGTAGGGGTGATTGAAAATAACACATGGGTATCCTTAAATTTACAAGAGGGTTTAATCCTAAATGAAACAAGATGTGTTTATAAGAGATTTGAAACTATCGGTTTTAACCTTAACTAAAGGGAGGGTTTAATTCGTAGTAATTTGGGAGATATGACGATATGGACCAGTAGGGTATTAGTGACTTCTTACTGAATATATTTTGAGGAAAAACCTATTTGAACCTTGAAGATTGAGGGAGGCTCAGGGATAAATAAATTAAGAATTAAAGTAATGATATTTTAATACGTGGGATTTAAAGAAATATAGTGCTACGCATGGGAATAATCTAAGGGTAATGTGAGTATCTCGTTGATAGTATATTATAGGTATGATAATGCCTATTCGATTGATTGATGATTATGTGTATGACATACCTAGCTTACTTGCTATCGACGGGAGGTTTGCACGTGAGGGAAGTCATATCCTGATTAATCCATGGGATCTTTGATTTGTCGCTCGAGAACATAGGTCTATGAAAGACTTATCGGGGAGTGGATATGTCCGTTGACTGTGGGTACGTAGGTATGTGCGTGACCCGTGGATACCAGAACTATGTTCGCCTCCAATTTGTATATTGATGTTTGTGGTTCGAGGAATCCTTACCGAACCTTTTGTCCCCTAGTCGGCGACCAGCGATATTGGGACATGATAGCATAGTAATGCATTGCACCGCAGCTGTGACTCGGGGTGCCGTATTATATGAATATATATGTAATGGATTAAATGAATGAATGGATATATTGTGGTTAAATCATCTACTGTGTGATAATTGTAGATAATGGAAAATTGAGAAAAAGAATGGAAGTAAGTTAATGAATGTTTATCCTTATATAATTGAAAAGCTTAATTCATATTAATGAGAAATGATTCATGTTACTGAGAAACGATTCATATAAATGAGAAATGTATAAGAATGATTATATAACGTATGGTATGGGACATACGGGGTTATGGTATGGGAATGAAATTATATTATGGAATTGTTAAAGAGGAACCATTAACTAGGAGGTTAATAGGAAACGTTAAGCGTGCACGCTAGATGAGAGGTGAGAATATCAAGTTAGAGTTGTATACTGACATGTACATAATAAATGCTTTATTGCACTTGTTAAATACTTGTTGTTTTCAAAATCATTTTCACAATCGGGCTCTGACCCTCTTCCTTGCATATTTTCTTTTCTATTGTATCTTCTATATCAGGTGTCCAGCAACAGGGACGCCAACCTTAGTGGATTATGGCGAGCTATGGAGCTATGGAGTTTTTCTTAGACGCCTATATTAATTTGATTGACAGTATTATTTACTTTGGGCATGTCGCCCAAAGGAATTCAGTTATCTCTTCTATATGAGTCAAATACATTCTTATACTAGTGTCATTTTAATACATTTATTATTGTTGGGATTACTGTATTGGATAATTATTTGGGAATGTTTATTCCAATTGCATTTAAATTCTTTTTGTGTTATCTGTTCAGTTATTAGTGTTGTAGAATAATATGAGTTATGTTATTCGTAAACTAAAAAAATGGATTTTGTTGAATTAAAATTTGGAAAGTTTTTAACACTAGCTTAATTGGGTATTGGGTGATTAGTTAATGTTTTCGACAGTTATGATAAGAATTATCCAACTGTATATTATATTTTAATTTGGTATGGGACTCGCCTCCCGATATTTAATTAGGCGGGGTGTTACAGGTGGTATCAGAGCATCAGGTTCTAGTGTCCTTTAGGGTCTGTACGGCTTACTGTATTTTCAGCTTAGCGTTCTTTGACGTAGGGCCCTATGTTTAGGATTGTTCATTTCTTTAGTAAGATCACGTATATATTAGTGAAGCTTATTGCATTCGTACGGGTTCGTACGAGAGGTATGGCAGATGAGGGCCATTGGACGGATAGTGGAGATCGTACTTAGAAGGTTATGAAGTATGTTCAATCATGATGACCGTAGTCGAGGTCACCCCTATTATGGAAAATTGAGGAGAGTCATCAGTTTAAGTTCTTGAAATGCGGGAATTGTGTGTGTTGCCTAATGAAGGTAATATATTCAAAGGCTTGGGCATATAGTGGAGTGTGGTTAAGTAGAACTGAAAATTTAGGGTAAAATTTTTCTTGACTCATCGGAGCAAAGTTATAATAGTGGGAGTCAACAACCACCACCCGCGAATGAGGGTATGTTTTTTCTATCTTAGGAATTATGAGGCGTATACTGATTTTTGTAGTGATTAATATTGGATGGGCAAAAAGGGTTGCTAAACTTAGCCTATAGAATTGTTATTTACGTAGAATCACTGAGGGGTATGGGACACCTATTTATTACATGTTATCACGTGGGTTTGATTTTTATCATGGGATTAGTTACTTTGGGCATATCCGAGCATGATGTGACTATCGACGTGCATTGACTTGTGGTATAGGAGAGCGTATGTACTACTGATATCATGCATCTTGTCTTCTATAAGAGAGTAGATGCGTAGACTCTATTTGAAACCGAGAAAACCAAAATTTTTAAAAATCGATAAACCTAATTTTTATATACTATTGACTAAGGACCTGAGGAGTTTCTATGACCGACTACTTTAGGTAGTAGTGTATCGGGGGGGTTCCTTGTTTTGATTTCGCTTGCGAGACATCCCGCACATGAAACTAATAACTGGTGGGAGTCGAAATAAGTTAGGTCTTTGGGATATGAGTTTATAACCTTTGCAATAAATTTTAAAATGAAAATGGTATGATAGGGTGTATGGGCGCCTTGGATGGTTGAATGGTAGTATTTTTCAAAATTGTGAAAGTATAAGAATCATTTTTTAACTTGGTTACGTCGATGGTATAGCGAAGATTGGATAAAGTTTAACTTCGATTCAGTTGAAACTGTATGGTGAGGTTGGGCGTATAATATCAATAGGGATTTTGATAATGTACTGTATGGGTGGTACGTCTTAGATTTCTTGCAATGAGATATTTATACTCGGAGTTTACCTTACCGGTATGATTTATATTCCTGAATTTCGGGACGAAATTCTTTTGTAATGGGGGAAGAATGTCATACCCTGTGATTTGAAATGGCTTTTAAAATTGGTTATATTTTAAATCAATAGATTGATTGGATTTTATTATTAATTATTTCATTTGGGTTTTATCCGAATTGTGGCTATTAAAATGGATGATTCTGAATATTACTTAAAGATATTTAGGTAATATATGAATGTGATGCTATTGATACGGCGGTGTGATATAAATTCGGTAATTTGATTTTTTGGTCAGACGCGGTATGTGACGTGTCGGGACTAATTTATTAAACTAAAAAGGAAATTTATTTTCTATCGACCTTATAGTCTTTTTGACTGCGTCGTTGCGTCCGGAAGGTTCGAAATAGTCAAAAAAGTCTATTTGAATGTTAATTTTGAGTCTCGGGTCATTTAGAAATGAAAAGACAACCCAAAAGGGAATTTTGGTCATTTTTATAGGGGGATGAATTGTAATTTCGGATTTTGTCCTATTATAAGTATTGGTAGATTAAGTGTACGTGGGTTATTCATCTCCTCTACACAAAATAGAGAAGTCATCTTCCTAGAGAGAGTGAAAGGTTACTTGGGAAGGGAAAAGCTTACTTGGGAAGGAGAAGAACAAAGACCAAAGTCACCACCACCGGAATCTCACCGAAAAAGGGAGAACCACCTAAGATATACTACACTAAAGGATCAGACCTTCAGTAGAGGCAAGTGTTTGATAATGGCAATTTAAGTTTGTATATTGTCCATGTTAGAATAGTTATTAAAAGAGATTATTTTTCATGTTTGGAAGAAATAATGGAGTTGTTAAATGGATTTATGGAAACTAAAACTATATAGTAATCAAATTCATGTTGTAGGTAGTTAGTTATCCAAGAAATAGTCATGAATCTTTTGGAGAAATTATAAAAACCATTGATATGTTCTTGAAGATAATATGTTGATAATTTTCTGGAAAAGAGGAGATATACATACTTTTTAATTCAATCTCTTGATGATTCTAGGATGTTTAAAGTATTATAAATCATTCATATATGTGGTTATATCATGTAGTAGAGATTATAAGACATTTGGGATGTTAATATGAAGGTTTGGATGATCAAAAATGGCTAAACCCGTAGTTGCAGAAATGCAGAAAAACCAGGCTGTTACCTGAGTGATCGATCGATCGACACCCTGCCTTCGATCGATCGACCTCCCTAGTATTCCTATAGTTTTTTGTTTTTAATATTGGTTCTTATCCCAAACCTTTTGTAAATCTTTGGTGTTTATTAATTGGATATTTTGGGACTTATGTAAGATCAGTAAGCCCTAGTTAAGACTTGAATAAATTTGATTGGGATTTAATTGATGAGAATAATGATAATTAATTTAAAGGAATTTCGGTTTCTAGATTCAATTGTTGGATTCTAATTGGTATGCATGAGGATTAAATATAGGACTAGTAGGGGTGATTGAAAATAACACCTGGGTATCCTTAAATTTACAAGGGGGTTTAATCCTAAGTGAAAGAAGATGTGTTTTTAAGAGATTTGAAACTATCGGTTTTAACCTTAACTAAAGGGAGAGTTTAATTCGTAGTAATTCGGGAGATATAACGATATGGACCAGAAGCGTATTAGTGACTTCTTACGGAATATATGTTGAGGAAAAAGCTATTTGAATCTTGAAGATTGAGTGAGGCTCAGGGATAAATAAATTAAGAATTAAAGTAATGATATTTTAATACGTGGGATTTAAAGAAATATAGTGCTACGTATGGGAATAATCTAAGGGTAATGTGAGTACCTTGTTGATAGTATATTATAGGTATGATAATGCCTATTTGATTGATTGATGATTATGTGTATGTCATACCTAGCTTACTTGTTATCGAAGGGAGGTTTCCGCGTGAGGGCAGTCATATCCTTATTAATCCATGGGATATTTGATTTGTCGCTCGAGAACATAGGTCTATGAAAGACTTATCGGGGAGTTGATAAGTTCGCTGACTGTGGGTACATAGGTATGTGCATGACCTATGGATACGAGAACTATATTCGCCTACAATTTGTTTATTGATGTTTGTGGTTCGAGGAATCCTTACCGAACCTTTTGTCCCCTATTCGGCGACCAGCGATATTAGGACATGATAGCAGAGTAATGCATTGCACCGCAGCTATGACTCGGGGTGCCGTATTATATATGAATATATATGTAATGGATTAAGTGAATGAATGGATATATTGTGGTAAAATCATCTACTGTGTGATAATTGTAGATAATGGCGAATTGAGAAAAAGAATTGAAGTAAGTTAATGAATGTTTATCCTTACAGAATTGAAAAGCTTAATTCATATTAATGAGAAATGATTCATGTTAATGAGCAACGATTCATATAAATGAGAAATGTATAAGAATGATTATATAACGTATGGTATGGTACATACGGGGTTATGGTATAGGAATGAAATTATATTATGGAATTGTTAAAGAGGAACCATTAACTAGGAGGTTAATAGGAAACGTTAAGCGTGCACTCTAGATGAGAGGTGAGAATATCAAGTGAGAGTTGGATACTAACATGTACATAATAAATGCTTTATTTCACTTGTTAAATACTTGTTGTTTTCCGAATCATTTTCACAATCGGGCTCTGACCCGTTTCCTTGCATATTTTCTTTTCTATTGTATCATCTATATCAGGTGTCCAGCAATAGGGACGCCAACCTTAGTGGATTATGGCGAGCTATGGCGATAATGATTTTTTCTTAGACGCCTACCTTCATTTGATTCAGAGTATTATTTAGTTAGGGCATGTCGCCCAAAGGAATTCAGTTATCTCTTTTATATGAGTCAAATGCATTCTTGTTCTAGTGTCATTTTGATACAGTTATTATTGTTGGGATTACTGTATTGGATAATTATTTGGGAATGTTTATTCCAATTGAATTTAAATTCTTTTGTGTTATCTGTTCAGTCATTAGTGTTGTAGAACAATATGAGTTATGTTATTCGTAAACTAAAAAAATGGATTTTGTTGAATTAAAATTTGGAAAGTTTTTAACACCAGCTTAATTGGGTATTGGGTGATTAGTTAATGTTTTCGATAGTTATGATAAAAATGAGCCAACTGTATATTCTGTTTTAATTTGGTATGGTATTGTCCTCCTGGTATTTAATTAGGCGGGGTGTTACAGGTGGTATCAGAGCATTAGGTTCTAGTGTTCTTTAGGGTCTGTACGGCTTATTGTGTTTTTTGCTTAGCTTCTTTGATGTAGAGACCTATGTTTAGGATTGTTCATTTATTTGGTAAGATCACGTATATATTAATGAAGCTTATTGAGTTCGAACGGGTTCGTACGAGAGGTATGACAGATGAGGGCCATTGGACGGATAGTGGAGATCGTACTTAGAAGGTTATGAAGTATGTTCGAGAGACAAAACCCATCGGAGGGATCTATCCTACAAATTTTAGTGAAATAATTGGGCCATCACTTCTTAATAATCCCCTAGGAGGTCATGGAACGGTGATAACTACGAAGATGAACAATCGGGTGTCCACTTCCTCCTAATTTTTCTATATTTGACATCTTGGACTTCTCGGGTAACCTCGCCTTAGGATAAGGAGATATATGGGTGTAGTCCATGTAATTCCCAGAGATTCGGACTTGGTCGAACTTATTAGTTAGCATCTTGATATATTCTTTGACTTTGTTCAACTCTTCCTCTTTTAGATCAATGATAATAGGCAAGTTAGCCCCAAGCTGGGCAAGGTTTGGCATAGGAAGTTGGCAGGCGGCGGCCCATTAACAGGAGGAGCACGTGGAGTGTGTTGATACTCTTCAAGAACCCAGATAGGCTTGGGCTAACCCATATCACAAGGGAATAGGGCCTCAGGCTCTTGAGGAACAGGAGCCTGGTTTCATTGCATCTCTCAAACCTCAATTTGAAGGTTGTCAATCTTGGACACGAGCTGAGCTAAAACTGTCGTCAGATCCGGCTGTGCAACTGGTAATTGATCTGTGTACTCCATGGAAAGTGGATGGATATCGGACTCGAAAGAAGTAGCAGGGGAACGGATGGACCTCCGGGGTGATTTGACTGAAGACTAAAGCCAATAAGGAGCCAGACCAAGGGCATGTGATCGACCTAAGAAGGCATAAAATGGGATTTATTTTTGACAAAAATGATGAAAATATATTTGACATTTTTTTTTTCTTTTTGAGATCGAAAGACAAAATATTTTTGGTTTTTTTATAAAAAAGGGATAAATGTTTTTGTATTTTTTATAAAGAAAGGAGAAATGTTTTTGGATTTTTTTTATAAAAAAGGAGAAATATTTTGGGAGATGGGTCTTAGCATGATTATTATTATTATGTTCTCACCTGTATTAAATTCTCCTAAATGCAAAATGAAACATCGGATGGGACCCGAGCCTAGAAAATTTGGGTTTGTAGCATCTGCAAAGCTATGGCTGGACTTGTGACTAGGCTCACGGGCATGGTCCCATTTTAAAAATGTGCGGAAATTTGGGCGGTAGGCCGACCCGGAATTTCTATAAAGTTTTGGGTTGAAACTGATAATCTAACATGTGTGTCCTAGGCTTGACACCTATATGCGGGTATGAAGGTTGTTTGGTGAATCGTGGCGTGGCTTCCACGATATACGTCTTGTTTTTTAGGGAAATCGGTACGTGTGGACAAGCCATTTGATATAACTGAGTGTACGTGAATTGCTTCACTATATACCTCGTGGGGACAATACGTGTGAGAGAGAATTTGATATACTCGATGTATGTGAACAAGTTCCCTGTGATATACATCTCGTCATGACTTCGGTCAAGCGGTACGATACGAGGGAACCGTTTGATATACGTTGAAGGTACTTGGCCAATGGATGGTGAGAGTCATATCGCTTAGGCTAACTTCGCCCTGCCGAACCAGCGCCCATCACAATGTGACCCTCCAGTTACTGGACAAAATTTGGTAAATCATAATTCTCTTTGGTTATGTCGTGTGAATCATGCATGATTCTCTTATTAGTATCTTATAATGAGAGTATCTTTCTTGATCATTCCCAATAGGGAGAAAAGTATGAGTACTAAAGGTATACAAAGTATGGATGGGTGATGCATGCAACATTTGGACATATGTGATCCTAGGTGTACGTGGTGTGAAGTGTACATGGACAATCTTCTACAAGTGTGTGAATAGAAGCATAAGCATGAGGTACACATGAATAGTAAAGGGGGACATGCAAAAATAGGGGAAAATAGAAACAAATATAACACTCATGTAAATAGAGTCTAGCCCTCAAAATAAGCATCCCCAGCGGGGTTGCCACTGTGGCCATCCCCTGATCCTCGCGGTGGGAGAGATGGAGTCGCTAGTTTATTTTACTCAAAATAGACAAAAAAAAGAGCCATCCTGAAGGCTAGAATCCAAAGACATACTGATACTTACGAAACCAAAATGATTCGAAAAGGGTCCGGAGGCTAAGTTACGAAATGGGAAGGTGTTAGGCACCCATTAAACCCTTACGGTCTCTCATGGGTTATTGGTATTTTCCTTTATTTACCCGTGATATGTGTGCATGTGTATATATAGTGGAGATAATAGTCATCGACTTGTATCATGGAAGAGATAAATCGAATCATCCATAGGAATGTTCCTAAAAGTAATATTAAAAAATAGGATTTACGCGATTATCCTAACATTGATCATTATAAGGGAACGATAACGCATGCAGGATAATACGCCACTGAGAATGAATATATGTATATAGAGAGTCTAAGAGAGTTAAGTTTAAAGAATATATAAAAAATAGAAAAAGATAGGAAAAAGACTCGAGTCTCGGGTTTTACCCCGAGACGCCTACACAGACTATAGAGGCATCAAACTCCACGTAGTTCCTTTGCAAAATGAGGGGTGGGATTTATCCCATAAATCCAATCGGGGAATTCTCTTATATGTGTGTGTGTGTAAAAAAGTGTTTTAGTTGTGAGAAGAGTGTGAGAATTTCCGCTTGGAATTTATGAGGAAACCCTCTTTTTCTCTTTTTTTGGGTTTTATTCATATGAAAATAAGAGATGTGCAATAATACTAGATAAAAAGTATATTAGGATATGTAAGATGAGAGAATAAAAGTGCTAAGTAATAAAACAAATTAATGCGGATTTAGGAGAATTTAAAGAGAGCGTTGAAAAAGTTGGACCTTCTTGGAGATCTTGAATGTTTGAGAGCATACCTTGCACTTAAGTGATGATGGAGGGTCGTTAATTCACCAAGTTTGATGAAAAAGATGATGAAAGGTAAAGGTTTGAAAGGGATTTGGATAGGGAAATCACACTGACTTTGAGAGAGGCTTTCTGAGCTTGCTGAGAGTGTTGGATCTCAGATCTTGTGTCTCCTTTAAAATGAGGTCAAGCCCTCATTTTTATAGGCCCAGGGAATTAACGATTGACATAGACCTGGTCCTACCAATTAACAGGTGTGTTTAGGCCCACACTGTCGATAGGCAAGGTTTGGAACCTACCATTTGGCAGTCTCTTTCAGGTTCCTTTGGATAATCGGTCATAGAGCGTAGACCGTTGATCCAAATCACACATGGGGTGAACTGTTGGAAAGGTACTTCATATACTTTCAAAAGTATTTGGAATAATCTAAGGTCCGAGAGTTGACTTTGCATCAAATTTGGCTCGGAAGCATTCATCGATCCTTTGGACGCGGGATCGTCGGACACAAACGGATCGTTCGTCCGCATGGTAAGTCAGAATCGTGCACGGGGCAGACTGTTGGAAAGGTTAGGAGATGTACTTCAACAGTCCAAAGATTTTGGATCAGTTTGGGGAGTTGACTTTGGTCAATCGGGGCTTGAAAGTGTTCGGTGACCTTTCAAAGTAAAACAGATCGTTCGTGAGTACCGTAAGTCAGAATCATGCAATGGGCGGACCGTTGGAAAGGGGTTTCAGTGCCCTTCGAAGATTCATTCAATATAAATCAAGATGAAGAGTTGAATTTGGTCAAATGGATCCTGGGAGCTTTTGGTGGCCTCCTGATTAAGTTTTTGGGGAAAATGGGTCTTTCGTACGCACCGTAAGTCAGAATTACGCAGGGGGTAGACCGCTGGAAAGGGGTTTCAGTGTCCTTCGAAGATTCATTCAATCTTGGTTGAGATGAAGAGTTTTAATTTTGGCCAAATGGAGAATAGGAGTGTCTGATGGCCTCTAGGTCAGTACCCGGGGTATGACTTAGGTTTATAGTGATGAGGGGAGGTGATAGGGACCTATGGAGAGGTTAGGGGGTGTTAGAATGGGGTTTCTACACATATCTATAAATAATTTTTAACTTGAAGCCACATCAAGGGTCATAACACGTCTAACATGTGTAAACTTTAATTTGAAGTCGCACAAAGGGTCCTAGGACTTCTGAATTCAAAACATTTGAAATTTGATGTCCTTATAATGGCATCAGACATCCAAACTTTGGGTCGTATGCCCTCACTTTGTAAAAACTGAATTTGGACATTTGTTTTGTATTTGAACACTTACCCCCCTCCCTAATTTTTGTTTAAAATAAAAGTTTTCCTTAAACATTTTTTTATAATTAAGTTTGAGGGGTATCAGGCTTATACTTCTTTTCACAATAACTTCATGGTAAATAAAATACATAATGTAAGGAAATGGGAGTTTTGGGGCCCTTATACCTTAGTCTTTCGAAATCAGGGATGAAAATCTCAATAATCCCTTTAGTCTTTTATGGGTCTAGGGTCCTTTTATTTTTAGTCTTAATCCAAGGTTGGAATACTAGTAACATGAATATTGGATCCTGAGACCTTAGCTTAATCTTATAGCAAAGGCTAAAATCTTTGCAACTCTTTATTTTGGGTCCTTAGACCTTGGTTTAAGTTTTGAGCCAATGTAGAAGTCCGTTTAACTCGATTTATGGGTCATAAGACCTTAGTTTTTCAGTGCTAAGGATGAACTCTTTATATATCTTAAAGAATATTTATATTGACTGTATCATAAGAAACAAAAGATTAGTTTCATTTTTTTAATCATTAAATTTATCAATGCTAGTATTTTTTAGGTGCTCCATATTCTAGGGATGAAGGAGTTTGTCTCCTTCTATATCTTTGGGGTGAGAACAAACAAGTCATGTAATCTTGGTCTCCCCATATGGTCCTTTCCATTTCGGGCTAATTCCCCCTCATTTGGTTTTATAGTTAAAAGAGTGACCTCCCATTAGACCAGGTATCCTACCATGAATTCCTTATGGAGGACCTTTTGTTAATCTAGGAGGTTGTGTTCTTCTTGTAGGCATCCATCTGGACCAGTTAAACCTCTTTTCATTTCCTCTAACTCATCTAGGGACACCCTCAAGCTTTCTTCATAGCCCCATCTCAAACTGAGAAACCCTTTTTGTGGGAATTTCAACCTCAGTATGGATCACAGCCTTAATGTTGAAGGCGAGGAAGAAAGGTCTTGGTAATTCCTTAACCCACAACCCAATGCACTTCTCTTGCGTTTTATCAAACTATAGAAGATCATTTTATTAATAACTTCAATTTTCCAATTAGTTTGAGGATGACCTGAAGAAGAATATTGCTTGTTGATTCCATAATCTAAGCAAAAATCCTTGATTATTGAATTATCGAATTGCTTCCTATTGTCTAAGATGATGGCCTTAGGTAGAATAAATCTATAGATGATGTTTTTGCAAATGAAGTTTGTCATTTTACTATTAGTTGTTGTGGTTAAGGATTCATCCTTAACCCACTTGGTGAAGTAATCAATGGCTACTATATAGAAATTTTTTTCACATCTACTGAGAGGCAAGGGTCCTACCAAACCCACTCCAATCGAGCAAAGGTCTATGGACTTAGCATCAGAGCTATATTTTATGTCGGATGATTCGTAACAAATGTGAATCTCTAGAACTTGTCATAACGATGCACCAAGTATTTGGCTTCATTTACTAATGTTATCCAGAAGTACCTTTGCCTTCAAACTGTGGTCTTTAGGCCAGTATGGACTCCGAAGACACCTTTGTGGAGGTCTCTTTGGACGTAACTAGCTTCTGAGGGGCTCAAGCATCTCAAAGGTACTGACCACTACCTATTCTTATACAACACTTCATTTTACAAGTAGTACTTAGAAGATTTTCACTTCAATCATCTGGTGTGGATCTTCTATTTCAGTATATCACCATTTATGAGGTAGGATTTGATGGGAGAGGTCTATTATGGGTTCTGACCGACTTTTGCAGTGTTGATCTATAGCTATGTAATGCTTGGTTGATCCAAAGTGACCACTACAACCTCTGGGTCTGCCTCATCTATTGAAGCCACTCCTACAAGGTGGTTCTCCTTTTTGTTCTCAGCGTAGGGGGACTTTCGTGAAGCCAAAATAGGGGATCCTCTTAGTGAGGACTTGTACAATTTCTAGGTATCCTTACATCCTCTCGCCTTTGGCCTTGTAGACCTCAACAACCTGATTGACTAGAAGTGTAGAGTCATTAATGGACTCTACCTATTGAACTTTTAGTTGGATGCACATTTGTTATCCTGCCACCAAGGGTTCATACTTTAGTTTACTATTAGAGGCTTTTGAATTCAAAGTAGATGATAATAGATCTAGTTCCTCCGTTTGATGATGTTATGTGGAGTCCATCCCCCTGCTAGAGCTACTTGAGGATACATTTACATACAATACCCATGTATGGGAGTTGAGGTCTAATCAATGTAATAAGGGTCATTTAGGCTCATTTAGTGGTGATATGATGATATTTCTAAAACTCATGGGTTATTCTTCTACTTCCTACAAGTTGTGAAACTCTAGAATGAAGATATCCAAGTTTTATAATTTGATAGCACTTTGAGGCTGATATCCGATGTCAAAATAACCAACCATGATAGACCATTTGGCAATCCTTCCTGAGGTTTTTAGGATTATGGAAGACCTAACAGAGGGGTTGGTAGGTCATCACCATGTTAGAGTGGGACTAGAAGTAAGGACACATCCATTTTGTTGTGATCATAAGTAAGAAAGAAATATTTTGTATCCTTGGGTATTTGCCTTCAGCCCTTGGTTTGGATAACATAGTACATCAGGCACTTCACACCAAACTCTTTATTTATGAGAGCATAACTAATAGTTGTGGTCTTTCTCGAAAATTATTCGGGACATTAGAGGTGCATACCCTAGGTACTTCTTGAGGTTTTGGAAGCCTTCCTCACCCTCAAGAGTTCACTCAAAGCCCTCCTTCAAAATTTTAAAGAATGGTAAGAACTTTTATATCACTTTGGAGATAAGACGGTTGAGAGAGAAAACTCTCCCCGAGCAGGATTTGGACTTCCTTCAATGTTCTTCAAGATTTCATATCAAACAGAGCTTGGATTTTCTCCATATTTGCCCCAATGCCTTGTGTAGTGACCATGAACCAAGGAATTTGCCTTCAGCTACCCCAAAACAAACTTCTTTGGGTTCAGGTTCATTTGGTTCCTTCGAAGGGCGATAAAGATTTCTCTATTGTATTAAACATGGTTATGAGACTCCATACGTTTGGCCAACATCTTATTAACATCAGCCTACATGGTTTTACGAATAATATCCTCAAAAATGGATTCCAACACCCTTTGATAAGTGGTATCTAGATTTTTTAGCCCCGAAGGCATAACTTGATAACATAAAGTACCTTTGTCTATGATAAGTGAGATCGTTTCTTCGTTAGCGGTGGACATCCTCGTCTAGTTATACTTGGAATAAGCATTCGTGAAGGAGAAAAGCTCGCAACTAGGTGTGGAGTCCACCAAGGTGTCAATCCCAGGTTGGGGATAATAATACTTAGGGTATGCCTCATTGAGGTCAGTGAAATCAACATACATCCTCTATTATTTATTGTCTTTGGGAATAAGTGCCTCGTTAGAGAGACATTATTGGTACTTGACTGCTCTAGTGAAATTAGAATCTAGATACTTACCAACTTCATTTGTTGTAGGATTATTTCTTTCTGAGTGCATGAACCTCTTATTTAGTCTGCCTGACTTGTGATTTTGGTCCTTGGTTAGGTGATGGACAATAACTTTAGGATCAACCAAAATCATGTCGGAGTGGCTCCAAGAAAGTCGTAGTTATTTTCCCTTAGTAAATGGATATTTTCCTTTCGGAGGAAGAGGCTGATGTCAGCATCGATCTAAATTTTATTGGTTGTGTCATCCATATCGATGCATACGATGATCAAATCTTCATCTGGCTCACACATTTTATCTTTCTCTTCGTCACATGGATCGAGAGTATACATGTTTAGTAATTCTATGCCTAGTTCTTTTTCCTGAGCTTATGCTTATTTGGGAAAGTGATACATAATGTTGTTAGTTGACATCTTAAAGAGAGCAAGTTGTGTATTTGAGAGAGACATAACTTATTTTTTTTCTGACAAACGGTGCGAGACTGATGAGGATTAAAATTGTAAATGTCTTTAGATCCATCGATGCTCCCGTTTAGACATCAGACGAGAAAAATGAAATATGTGTCAAAATAAGAGACAATGGTTTAAAATGGTTAGGATGTCAGATGAGGATCCTACATTCATTATCAAATGTGTGCCACTAGTTTAATAAATTTTAAATGAAGTATTATTACAGTGTAAAAGACCTATTGAGATTTTGTAAAGAGATCCCAAGGATCTACGGCCTTTGTCAAAAGCACATAGGACCTTAGGAAGTAATTTAATTACTTTGCGTAAGTAATGATTTAGTGTTTTGTAAGATATACAAGATGTGTAAGCGATGGAACTGATCAAAGTTAAACCAATAATATCAAAACAATAGGTTTTGAATGTAGAACAAAGTGTAAACACTTGTGTATTATTAGAACTCGTGCAAGTATATTTGCATGAATAACTTAATCTCTTAGAGTTATTGAGATGGGAACACTTTATCCTTTCGCAATTGTTTTATTTATAAGAGAATAGTTGGAAAGAGAATGAGCAAAATGTCACAACACGGCTCTGACAACTTTGGGGTCTAACGGTGCCCGGAAGGAGGTGGAGTGTTGGCCAAAGTATTTTAAAGTGATGTAAGATGTTTATTGTGCATTAAATGTTGATAAGAGTATTTAATGCAAGTTGAGTGTAGTGTTGGTAGGTGAAATAATTATGTTCTTATCACTGTTGCTCTATCATAGGTCTTAGATCTAGGTAATGGCTACCAGACTTCCACAAGTTGTCCATAGGGTTCTCTGAGATGAATTAACCCAGTTCTTAGGGTTGGGAAACCTCGGGTGGTCATCTTTCATCAATATGAGGTCTGATTTGGGTATTAGTCATGGAAGAACCTTGGTGTCGAGGCTTTAGAGCTTAGATGACAATATGTACATGAACGATTAACCCTTCTAGGAGGAAGGAGGCATAACCAATATATGCTAAAGTACCAAGGCTTACCTTTGGTAGGAATAGAGGTTTTTAGGCACAAGTATTACTTTACCTAGGTCAAGTGAAGCCCTCTTTCCTTGTACAAGGGTGCTTGAAAAGGTTTAGAAGTCTTTAAAAGCTCAAGGATTTGATAGTGTATCATCATATAATGTTCCTAAATACAATAAGGACATTGATTATGTCTAGGCTCGGTTCTTGTAAAACTATTATGTAATAAACAACATGCCCAAGTGTAAGTTATACCTAAAAGATTAAAAGGAACATCATATTACCAAAGTTACAAGACAACTCGTATAAGTTTAATACAACATGATATCGATAGAAAAATTCCTAATGGTAGTGTGAGTATTACCAATGATAGGGACACTCTTGTCACTTACAATAGATAGAAAGTGGGGTCATGTCATAGTGGGAGAAATAGTGGTCATCATTAATGGTTGGTGTTTTGGGTGATCATTTGATGAGATCCTAAACAAACACGAACCAAGTACCAAAAAATACAACAAGGCATTCAAAAATAAATACTATTACTTTAACTTATGAATATGGATACGAAAAGGGATTTGATGTATTCGAATCAAGTTTTAGAATATCTAGACTTTTTAATAGTGTAAAACCATCAGGCGCAAGTTGACCTATAGTAAGTTAAAATATATATGGATGGAAAAGTGAAAACCTTCAAGGAAAGGCCTGTAAAGTGGTTAACTCAGAAAGAAAAGAATTTAATATGAGAAAACCTTCTTGCGATATCAATGCTAAGGTCTGTCATTACTCTTTTAATATCAAGATTGTGTTCTTGAACAATTGTCTTAACAAGTACATAGTAAGCATTTAGGAAAGAAAAGTGATGGAATCTTGTGAGACCCATTTATGTCCTTAAGCAAATATAAAGGTATTGGGTCATTAGGTACGATCAAGTAATTATGTTAGATCTTGATCAAAATATAAATAACATTTCTTAGTATAAGAGGCATGGCGAAAATGCTGTTGTATTTTTAGTGCAATTTTGGATAATATTTTCCTAATTATGAATGAGGTGGGAGTATTGTCTAATATAGATGTGTGGTTGTTCTTGTATTTGATATAAAATACTCAAGACAACCTAGGCACCTCTTTATGATCAAGCTTTCGTTAGATCGATTTCAAAGGACGTTGGGATTATCCCAAGTTGATTATATCAATTTTGTATACATAGCATTAGGATTATATGAAAATAGTTATTTTCAAGTATCGAATCATTCTATCTAGGAATGAGTGAAAAGGATTTATTGAATGGCGGATATTAGTAATATACCTAATTCTTCGACGGTAGGAAGCCTTAAGTATGCTATATTGTGTACTAGACCAAAATATTTTATGCCTTCGGCATGGTCAACAAATTTTAGTCTAATAGTAGGCGCAAAGACTATGTTTTTCCAAGTTTCGTACCTATGAATATTGTTTACCTAAGGAGGTCGAGCTATAAACTAGAGGAGTGTGAATTAATATTGGATTGTTGACTCCACCAAGGTGGCCAAAGTTATTTCAATCTCAATGGGAAATAAAGAGACTATATGGCTTAGTTACTTACTAAGTAACTTGGGTGAGGTTACTATGAGTACTATTAAATATTACACATTTAGTGTTCATAACGGTATGATTGCAAGTTTGAGAGAACTAATAGTCCCTAAAAGGGTTAAACACCTTGATAATATGTATCACGTAGTTTGAGAAATTAAATAAAAAAGTGATATGTTTATGACTCGGGTTGTATTGGATAAGATTGGGTTAGCCCCTTTACCTATACATATTAAATTACCATGAATATGGGTTGGGAGTTAGATACATGGATTTAAGACTAAGTGGGAGAATTCTGGTGTTTTATTCTTAAAACTAACTATGACATTTACCTTTCGTTAAAGGTGAGTTGGTTCATTTTGAAATAACAATCATGGTTGCAATATTTCCATCTACTCTTCTTAACTATATTATAGACATGTCATTCAATAGAGCTCAATAGTAATTCCGGTGAGTCATATTCGAGTTGATCACAATGAGATCAAAATCCATGTTCTGCCACAGCTGAAACTTTCACATCCTAGATAATGAGTTTGCATCCTATCATAACGGTTGCGATGCAATCCTTGTAGTAATCTAAAATGACAAAAACTTATTCAATGGTTCGAGAACTTGTTCGATAGTTTGATAAAGGATTTTGACTGGTACATCCTATGGAGTGTATTGAACATAGCCACCTATGAGATTTGAGTCTAAGGGTTGTCTTGATTATAATATGAAAATACCATACCATTTTCAAAAGGTGCATAAATTCTAAGTCCCGAGAATTGTGAGATTTAGAATGATTATGCAAATATCACTTTGGTTGCTATAGGTGTGATCAAATTTTACATTGGGTTAAAACATTCCCTCACACTGGGTAACAGTTATGTGAGTAGGTCTGAAATCATAATTTTGAGGAATTCACATCCAGGGGATACTGTTAATTATTATACCCCCTTGATAGACTTATTTATTTTATTTCCACTAACTAAAACCCGGTTGGAGGATTATTTTATAATCCTGGTAGACTAGAAAATAAGTTAAACCGTAGAATCAATGAAATTGATTAGATGTTGGTCAAAATCAATTAGCACAAAATTGATTTGACAAAGGGTATTGGAAACTTAATGTGGGGAATCATATTACATACCATAATTAACTTTGAAAATAATACCTCTTTATTCTAAGTGATTTAGAGATTATTAAATTAGAATTATTTTACTAAGACGGGGGATACCCAATCGCCTCTACCTAGAAAGGTAGAATTCATAATATGCCTAAGGTTTTTGTTAGTTGTTAGATCTCACCCTTAGTATTCATTTTTGGGTGAGATATTGATTTGATACATCATGGATCATTTTTCATACTTTTGGAGAGGGATTTCCACGCGTCTATCATTTCATGCATTGTATATCCTTATTCTTATCACATTGTATGTGTACATATTCATTACCATTGACAAATGAAAAAAATAGAATTTTCTTCTTTTTATGTGATTGATTATGATATTTGATCCAGCTCTATGAACTTATGTTGAATCAAGGATTGAAATACGAATTATGTAAGAAATAATGAACAAATGATTGTAATTTCATTATTTTGTAGGAATAAAAAAAAATTATGACCGTGTAGCTTTATAAATGTATAGCATTGATATTCATTAAACTTTCAGATAACTCCCATTGTGTGCATTGCCTAGTTTTTTTATTTCAAACCATGATCAAATCCCTATTTTCAAAGTTGCTAAGATAAAAAGATAAAACATCAATATTGACAATTTGAAATAATTAAGAGATATATTTTGATGGACTTGTGATACGACGCAAATATTGTGTATTTCACCCGTTAAGCTACGCGTTATTAGCCTCCTCGGGTATCTTAATCGCTATATTTATGCTCATTAACTAGACAACCACGGATTTCTATGTTAACATGTTTTGCAGGGGTTAATTGAGCTTTTTGTAGGTGTTTCTATGCTTAGTATGAAGTTTGGATGCTTTTCGGAAAGGTTTCATCGACTATTGTAGCTCCGGGGGCATTTTAGTAATTTCATCATTCGGGTTTGAGTCTCGAGCTCTTCACGAAAGTTGAAGCCCTATGATTTCGCTTCGCGTGGCCACCGACGGTGCATGAGTCCGAGTTGTATCGCTAGAGTTATTGCATTTTTAGAATGGTTTTGACTTAAAAAACACTCAAGGTCACATTCAAGGGCATTTTAGTCATTTCATAATTTATTTTTTTGGCCTAATGTCTTCTTAGATGTTGTATCCGTCTGAGTTATCTTCGTGTATCCTCCGACCGTGCCTAATTCCGAGTTATAACAAAAAAGTTACGGCATTTTCCATAAAGTTGGACAAAGCTGCATATTGCAGACCTGTAGGGGGCGAATCGATTCGGCCAAAATCCGAATCGATTTTCCCCTATTTTTGACAGCACTTTGTTTTCCTTTTTCTTATCTTTTTCATTTATTTTTCTATTTCTTTTCCAACTTACTATATAAGAGAACCTTTGTTCTCTTTTGTAAATATCTCTCATTTTAATTAGATTCAAGGGTCTGTAAGGGGAGCTCTTCACCCTCCTCCCCATTTGGTTTGGGTTTTTGCCCATTTTTGTCATGTAAGTTTACTATTCATTATCTCTTTTGTTGTTCTAGCTTTATTTCCATTGATGCCATTTAATTTTCTTTCCTAGATAATCTTTATTTGTTGTTATTTATTGCTTTTATAGTTTAATTAGTTTATTCATGCTTAGCCCTTAGATAAATATGGTCGGGGTTGTGTTTCGCCATTAACGGGTTTGGACCTCAAAAGTTAGGGTTTCGTGTAAAATTGCATTAAATTGAAACCTCGCGTATTAAAATCGGATTATTATGCGTTTAACTTTCTTTGTCACGCAACGTTAGTGTTTATAGCGATATTTCGAATTTAATTCGCGTGTGACCATTTTCCGTTAAATGTTTAATCTCGCAACTTTGGATTGAATTCCTTATTGTGTTATGTTCATGATTAATTGTAAATGCTCGATTAAATTGCTTTCGAGCCGAAATCTTGATTAGTAGTTATTTCGATCCGTGTGGCAGGATGCGATCCCGATCCTCAGTTTACTTTTGTGTAGCGTAACTTATTCTTTTCTTTTTCCACCATAACCACCCGTTACCTTTTCTTTTATTTTACACTTTTATTCCTGAAGTAATTAAAGCAATTGAAATCTAAAATTCAATCACTCCCTGTGGATTTCTTACGATACCCGACTTACCGCTATGCTTGCCTCGCAAGTGTAGTAGTAGCTTAGGTTTTTGCATTGAGTCGCCGAACCAATAACAACGATTTACGTATTACACGACGCACGGTTCGCACATCATCAAAAAGGCGCTGTTCCCGGGGAGTGTGTTTTAGATTGTAATTATTTTATTATTTCATAGTATTTCTTTCATTCATATTTGTATTCTTTATTTTCTCCTTTCCTTTTGACTTGTGCTAGATTGTTTCGAGAAATTGAAATTTTGGCGCTTGTAGCTTTTGTTGAATAGCTTATTTTGAAATGTCTCGCTATTACGCTTTAGATAACCTTAATTGTTATGAGAATTGTTTTCCAAGTTATACTCCCCAAATGATAAGAGAATGCCTACAAATGCTTGAAGATGAGCGCATTGAGCGTGAAATTCAAGAGTATGTAAGTAATCCATCATCGCCTTGTGAGGGCAATTTCGAATGCGGGGAATCCATTAGCTATGAGCAACCTGCACAAGAAGATGCAATGTCTTCTTGTTAGTTTGATTATGAGTTAATGATTAAGGAAATCAATGACCAATCAAAAAGTTCTCAATATTGGTTGTTAGAAAATGATGCCATGCTCGATGAGATTATTTATTTACAAAATCGGGTCGAGGTTGAAACTTGCGTTTCACCTCCACCCCTTTTTGATAAAGAAATCACTGAGAGTGAGCGAAGCTTTAGCACTTTCGATTTTCACCCTCTTATTAATTCTTCCGATTCTATTTAGGTTGTTGGTCCTTCCTTTCCTTTATTCCCTACTATTCCTGAATAATTAAATTTATCACAAGAAGTGATTGAAAGTCTTGAGGACTTTGACCAGATTCTTGAACGAGAATGTTATTTTGAGATGGTTCATCTCATGGGCTATTCACTTGCATTAGCCCCGCCTCCCTTTCCAATTGAAGAACCTTGGGGATGTGATTTTAATTTTCCCGAGATCAATGTGGTCTTATCCCCCTTGTTATCCAAATCTCACATTGTCCCTCCCAAACTTTTAATTAACAATGGCTCACTTTTTTCGCCCCACACATGCCTTCCGTTATTCAAACGGAATTCTTATTTTGCGGGAGGCATGTTTGCTTTGAAGGGTCCACCGTTGAACTTTCAAAGTCAAATCCTTTTTTGGGTGGACCCTCAACTATTTAGACTTCTAGTGTATAATTAGTGTGTAGTCTAAATAGTAGGTTGTAAATAGTTTCCTTTTCATTTTTTCTTTCCTTTTAATTTAGTCTTGTGTAATTAGTTAAACTTTTTGTTATTGCTCTGTGCTTTGCTTTGTACTAACTTGTTTTGTAAATTCGTTTGGACTCGTGCTTATGGAGATCGCTCCAATTTTGGGTAATATCGTTATTTTTCTCTCTTTGTGTTGTGTTCTTAATGCGCATTGAGGACAATGCAACATTTAAGTTAAGGGGTGTAGGATACTTTATCCATTTCTTGGGTTTTTCCATGGATTTTCTCACAATTAGTTACTCAGCGTGCTTTTTGTGAAAAAATGAAAATTTCAAAAATATTATTTTTTCTTTTTTTCTGTTTTGTTAGGCATTTTGCCTTATTTTCGATGATAAATTTCAATAATTGCCCGATCCGATTGACAACTCAATGATGTATGTTCTCGATTTTAGAAGTTATTAGACTTTAGTCCTCATATCATTGATATTGTGAATAACTTCATGAATTAAACTTTATCCCATGAGCACATGCGCTTTTCTTGTTATATTGATTTTGTTTAAGATTTTTATAACTCGGTAATCTTTTGTTGCATTGTATATACTTACACCGAGTAAGATTTGTACCTCTCGTCGTTTGTGAGTGTATACACTATTCATTCCTCATTGAAAATGTTCCTTTCATTGGTAATCTCACTATTCTTTCATTTGATCATTCATTAATTAAGTTCATATATGAAATGTATTACTTTAGT
This sequence comes from Sambucus nigra, assembly GCA_949130495.1. Classification (NCBI taxonomy): domain Eukaryota; kingdom Viridiplantae; phylum Streptophyta; class Magnoliopsida; order Dipsacales; family Adoxaceae; genus Sambucus; species Sambucus nigra. Next base: position 499,989,552 of record OX422207.1, on the reverse strand, counting down.
AAATGATCATAGTCAATATTTGTTATATCTCCCATATTAGCCTTGACCTCGCCTTATGTTTTTCTTAGTCAACCCCTTTGAGCCTAAATATTAGCCTTTCATTTCATTACCCAAAATTCCATAACCAACTCCAAATTGGAGTTATACACCGTACATATTACCTTACATACCTTTGTTTGGAATGTTGCTTGGGATTGAATCATGTTGTGTAGTGCGGTTGCAATTTGAGCATGTGAGAGTGAGAAAAGAAGAAAGTGTAGTGAAAAAGAAAAGAAAAGAAAAAGAAAAAATAAAAAAGAAAAGAAAAGAAAACATGAGAAAAAGAAGAAAAGAAAAGAAAGAGAAAGTTGTATATGTTTCGTATCTAATTCAATAAGCTTTGATTAATCTCCAATTTTTATATCTAATGCTTGTTTGGAACTTGTTTTCCAAATTTGATATTGCCCACTATTTACCATTATTCTAAGTTTTCATTTTCGAACACTTTGAATCCATATATATTTCTTTCGTTTCGTACCCTAGCCTAGCCTACATTACAACCCTACAAAGTCCTATGTGATCTTAGGGTGAATTTAATTTAAAAGTCATAATAGTTTTGATAATCTGTGAAAATGAATTTATCCTCCTTTAATGAGCGGTATCTTTCATTAAGATTACATGTTTTTATTTCCTATATAACGTTCTTCATTAGTGACATGTGTGTGGCCTAGTTTCCATTTCCATTTACTCTTTATGCCCGCATGTCCCGTGTATTACCTCCATTTTCATAGTGAATTCATTTGTTGAGTGTAAGGCTCGTGAGGATTGAATGTATGCATGTTTTTATGTTTATCCGATTTATTTAAGTATTTACCAAATCATACTATGCATGCTCTCTCCCCCCTCCCACTTTTAAAGTTTCAATTCTATGAGGTGCATTCAACTTATTAATAACAATGGACTTTAGCTTGGATTTGTTCAATATGCTAATGACATGTTTGAAATATTTTTTGCATTTTTTAGTTTTTTGCATGTTTATTGGGCATATTTTGAGGAAACTATATGATGTTTGTGGGTTTCATCCCTGAAAACCCTCACGAGATGACCCTCGTCCACTAGGGTAACCTACGGGTTTAACAACTTATTGCATACTCTAAATGCAATCATTTTCCTGCGAAAGTGGCTTTTATCTCTTTTGTACATATGTCCTTTTTCTGTTCTTGTAGTTCTATTTGTTTCCTATTTCATTGGTAGGGACTAGCAATGTGTAATCTAGGGGGTGTGATACGACGCAAATATTGTGTATTTCACCCGTTAACCTGCGCATTATTAGCCCCCTCGGGTATCTTGATCCCTATATTTATGCTCGTTAACCATAAAACCTCGGATTTCTATGTTAATATGTTTTGCAGGGGTTAAATGATATTTTTGTAGGTGTTTCGATGCTTAGTATGAAGTTTGGATGCTTTTCGGAAAGGTTTCGTCAACTATTGCAACTTCGGGGGCATTTTAGTAATTTCATCATTCAGGTTTGAATCATGAGCTCTTCACGAAAGTTGAAGCCCTATGATTTCTCTTCACGTGTCCACCGACGGTGTATTAATCTGAGTTTTATAGATGGAGTTATTGTAGTTTTAGGATGGTTTTGACTTAAAAAACACTCAAGGTCACATTCGGGGGAGAATCGATTTGGCCAAAATCTGAATCGATTCGGAATGCACCAGAACACCAGATTTTCATTCCGAATTAATTCGGAATGATGTCGAATCGATTCGGACCTGTTCCCCTTGTTTTTTACAACACTTTGTTTTCCTTTTTCTCTTCTTTTTCCTATATTTTTCTATTTCTTTTCCAACTTACTATATAAGAGAACCTTTGTTCTCTTTTGTAAATATCTCTCATTTTAATTATATTCAAGGGTTTTTAAGGGGAGATCTTCACCCTACTCCCCATTTGGTTTGGGTTTTTGGCCATTTTTGTTATGTAAGTTTACTATTCATTGTCTCTTTTGTTGTTCTATCTTTATTTCCATTGATGCCATTTACTTTTCTTGCCTAGATAATCTTTATTTGTTGTTATTTATTGCTTTTATAGTTTAATTAGTTGTTAATTAGTTTATTCATGCTTAGCCCTTGGATAAATAAGGTCGGGGTTGTGTTTCTCCATTAACGGGTTTGGACCTCGAAAGTTAGGGTTTCGTGTAAAATTGCATTTAATAGAAATCTCTCATATTAAAGTCGGATTATTATGCGTTTAACTTTCTTTGTCATGCAACGTTAGTGTTTATAGCGATATTTCGAATTTAATTCGCGTGTGACCATTTTTCGTTAAATGTTTAATCTCGCAACTTTAGATTGAATTCCTCATTGTGTTATGTTTATGCTTAATTGTAAATGCTCGATTAAATTGCTTTCGAGATGAAATCTTGATTAGTAGTTGTTTCGATCCGTGTGGCAAGATACGATCCCGATCCTTGGTTTACTTTTGTGTAGCGTAACTTATTCTTTTCTTTTTCCACCATAACCACCTGTTACCTTTTCTTTTATTTTACACTTTTATTCCTGAAGTAATTAAAGCCATTAAAATCTAAAATTCAATCACTTCCTGTGGATTTCTTACGATACCCGACTTACCGTTGTGCTTGCCTCGCAAGTGTAGTTGTATCTTAGGTTTTTGGATTGAGTCGCCAAACCGATAACAACGTTTTGCGTATTACACGACGCATGATTCACGCATCATCAACTTGAATGATGAGACGTTTTAAAAAATAGGAAAAATCTACCATTTGTGAAATAATGTTGGTTTAAATTTAAGCATTATCAATAGTTTTGACTGAAATCTATGTGAATTACACCATTTTAAAAGTCAATATAATGATGAATAGAGCCAAAAAAAAGTGATAAAAAAAATTCTAATCACGAAAATAAGATGGATTTATATTCAAAATATTGTGTAAAAGTATATTTCGCATTGAAAATTCTTCAAGATATCATTTTTAAGGAGTTTATGGTTAGAAATCACATCTATCAGATCATATGGGGAATTGATGAAATATTAAATTCAAAGTTCCTATTTAATCCATATGTAATTATTATGTGTTTTAATCGATTTTGAAATATTTATTTTGTTCACATCATACCTTAATTGACATGCCAGATGCAAAATTGATTTCATGAGAATTTGAGAGACAATGTTCATACATTGAACTTTGTCATGATTTGATAATTATTCATGACTTTTAATCTTAATTGAAAATGATTTTATACAAATAATTTAATTGCATTGATAGCCTAATTAATTTACATGTATATATGTGTTTTTTATTCATTGTGTTTATTTCAAAAATTAAAAAACTTGGAAAAAATCTTCATTCATGCATACATTATATGTTTTAAGAGAGATTTTGTATTTTTGGAATTCATTCTTCAAGTATTTTCTAAATTTTATCCTTGACTTAATTTTTGTTTGAATCTGTTTGCAGATATGATTTTTATCCATTCACACGAATTTAATTCTTGGGTTCTCTGGTTGAATCCTTTAAGCGTAGTGTAATTTTATGGTTTTCATTATCTTATGTGTATTTAGTTATTTAGTATGTATGAATGTCCTTTCGCACGAAGGCTTTTTGCATCCGTTCACATGATAAGCCAAACAACACATTTCGAGGTTAGTTCGTTTTTATACACACTTCATACTTATTTGGATCATATGCTATGTGTCTTTCTTTCTATATAGAGCCAAAACCTAGTGTTTTTTCTTTAATTAACACCATTTGTTCCTCATTTCACACTTTAATCGTGCTTTAATGTTGGACTTGAGGAGGGTTTTCTAGAAAACTATAGTTTTGTCATTTTAGAGACTTCTCATATTTGCTATTGGTAGTCATTTTATTTGATTTTCCTTTATCATTCATGTGAATATTGAAGTCCTTAGAAAGTTTTCTAAAGTCTTGTTTTGAACATTAATATTATTTTACCAGTTCTTATGTTACTTTCATATCGTAGTGCACTTTTACATCGTTTCATTATCCATTTGTGTTATATGACACGAGTTTGTGAATACTTATGAAAATTTCCTAATTAAATTGACTCTTTCTTTGGTAAATTACTTTCTGAAAATTTCGAGTAATTATTTCTAGGGTCAATTATTTAATAGTCCCTACTATAAATATATATTTTTTAAAAAGGACACATATTTTTAGTTTAACCCATTTAGTCCCTCAAGCACTCAATATTCTCTTATTTTTAGAGATCCGCGCCAGCGGCACTCCCTTTCCAAAATATGTGGCAAAGAACTTTTTGAGGCAAAATAAAAACGCTTGGACTAAATGAGTATTAAAAAATGTTTGAGAGAGTATTTGGTATATATCCCTTATTTCTATTACGTTCCCTCGACAGAAGAAGATTTCCCCCATTCAAGGTGGATGTATCGGTCTGAGGAGTAATCCTCCATCGTGGAGAAATGCACACGCCAACATACTAAAAGTGGAGCCTCTATTGGTCCTGTCTTAGCCCATCCGGACAGTTGATCACCCCGAGGTTACTTTACCAATGATTGGTAACCTTTATGAGAGTTTTTCATATCTCATTTAGTTCAGACCAAGAAGGATGTCAACTTTTTTTTTATCTAGAGCGTACTCCGTATGGTTTACTCGGTATTGAGCCTGTCTGAGTTTGTATTGATTATCACATGTTCTCACCTTTCGTTGTGGAAAATGCATAAATTGTTCACGTCATTATGAATATGATAGTTTCATACATTTATCCTTTATCTTTATCCTATTTCATTTTAGGTACAGAGAATGTGCTCATAGTTGAGGTTGACATTGTGCCTCTTGACAATAGTTACCTAAATAAAATTAATTAGCCTAATTTTAGAAAAATGAATCTTAATTTATTATTGCATAAGGGTTTAATAATCCTATAGTGTATGTGAAAAAAATACTTCACTAAGTTTATAATCCAAATTTTATCTTCTTTATTATAAAAAAATGATTCTAAGAATGCAGAATACTAAGACAATATCACAAGATCGGATTTACGAAGGAAAAACCCACAAATGGGAAAACCTCCTGGCCAAAATGAACGACATATGTACCATGGTATAATTTTACAAAAGGAAACTTTGAGACATTTCCATAACTTTAACTAGACACTATTTGACACCATATTTTCTAAAAAAATAAATGATACCTAAAGAAGGCTACATAATAAGCACCGGTTTTTTGTCCGTGACAAATGCCTTAAAATTCCCTTGGTTAGAAGCGTCTTATTTAAAGTTGAAGCAACTGTTTGTTCCAATGTTATACCGTTTAGGAAACTAAAAAAGTTAAAATATAATATGTGAGGGAATAAAATTCATTAATATGATGTATGAAAGTGTAAATGAAAGACCGATTTTCTAATAAAGAATTAAATAGATTAATATGAAGATTAACATGATAAACATTTATATGAAATTCAGTCTAAGCCCTATAAAACATGTTGGTCAGATTATTATCAATTGAAATATTGTATATATTTATTCCTATGTTTTCATGAAAGATTAATAGGGTAATTAAGCATCAACCACAATCACACAGGAGACGACGACATATGAGGAAAATCCAACTGGGAAAGACCTCAGACGGCTAGGCCTAGACAAATTCCACTATAAACACGATTTTATAAGAAGATTTAAATGACTTACAACTTTTGACTCCTCAAACCTATGAAGACGAAATCTTCAAACCTCCATTTATATTTACTACAAAGTCCAACATCAGCCTCGCACGGGATCCATGACTCAAACTTCTCTTATGACCTCGACCGTCACACAAATGTGTAAAATCCACCACGCTGAAAATATGAAGATTTATATGTGTGTGTCTGATTTTGTTATTATGATCTAAATGAACAAATATTTTTTTTATTTGCGTGAAAAAGAGTTCTTATACTCTAAAGGATTAAACAATTGATCATCAAAAAGGCTCGACAAAATTTGGAAAAAAACTAGTTTTAATAAATAATTTTCAAGAGGACAATGTCAAAACGATTTTATCAAATTTTGTGAAGTTCATTCGAACAAAATTATAAGGTCATTTAAATGACTTTATACATATCGTTGGAATGAGATTAGTCTTCCTTTGAATGATATGATAGATTTCGTTTGAATGAGCTTCCAATGACTTTCAAACAATAAAATAAATGAAACAGAACAAATGTCATTGAATGTTGTTGTAATCTCGTTTAAATGAGAATGCAATACTATTTGAACTCTCATTCGAATGACATTGCCTTCTCATTCGAACAACATTATCAATGTTGTTTGAATGACTACGCAACTAATTTGTTTTCCAAAATATGTTTTAAAACTTGAATAGCCTCTGAATAAAATATCCGAATACACTAATGATCATTTTGACATATAGAAAGTCACATACCTTAATTCTCGAGATGTGTGCAGTGTTGCCAATGATGTAGGAAGAAAATGAAGCTGCTTGCATGTCTTGAATCATAACCGTAACTAATAGATATATGACATAAACTAAACTTATTTATTTTGACCAACATAATAAGCCTATACATACATATGACTCAATTGGAAACTTTGCCTTACAAATCTCCCTTTTTTTCGGTGACAAAACATGAGACAAGATGAAATATGTCAATTCAAACCGTCAAGCCACCTATGCCCATACCAAAACCTGTAAAAAGGGACACGAAAACCTAACAACTACTTAACAGATGTTTTATTCTGTAGCCCTAGATGCAAGCATAATGAAGAATTATATGTCTGTGTTTGATCATGTTATTATGATCTAAATGAACAAATATATATTTTTATTTATGTAAAAAGGAGTTCTTATACTCTAAAGGATTAAACAGTTGATCATCAAAAAGCCTCGACGAAATTTGGAAGAAAACTTGTTTGGATAAAGAATTTTCAAGAGGACAATGTCAAAACGATTTTCTCAAATTTTGCGAAGTTCATTCGAATAAAATTATAAGGTCGTTTAAATGAGTTTATGCATATCGTTGGAATGAGATTAGTCTTCCTTCGAACGATATGATAGATTTCGTTTGAATGAGCTTCCAATGACTTTCAAAAGATAAAATAAATGAAACATAATAAATGTCATTTGAATGTTGTTGTAATCTCGTTTAAACGAGAATGCAATATTATTTTAACTCTCATTCGAATGACATTTCCTTATCATTCGAACAACATTATCAATGTTGTTTGAACGACTACTCAACTAATTTGTTTTCCAAAAAAAGATTTAAAACGTGAATGTCCTCAGAATAAAAGATTCTAATACACTAATGATCATTTTGACATATAGAAAGTCACATACCTTAATTCTCGAGATGTGTGCAGTGCTGCCAATGATGTAGGAAGAAAATGTAGCTGCTTGGATGTCTTGAATCATAACCCTGACTAACAGATATATGACATAAACTAAACTTATTTGTTTTGACCAACGGAATAAGCCTATACATACATATGACTCAATTGGAAACTTTTCCTTATAAATCTCCCTTTTTTTTCCAAGACAAAACATGAGACAAGATGAAATATGTCAATCCAAGCCGTCAAGCCACCTATGCCCATACCAAAACCTATAAAAAGGGACACGAAAACCTAACAACTACTTAACAGATGTTCCATTGTGTAGCCCCTGGTGCAAGAATAAAGGAGAATACCTACATTAACAAAACAATAAATACTTGTGACGAATAGGAGAATAAAGTATATAATAAAGAAATGGAAATAAATAAAAACTCCCCCTACATACCAAAAATTTCTTCCGCTTTTTGTCCAGAAAATACAAAGGAATGGAAACAAAATACCTTACAAAGTAGAATCAATGACTACAAATATAAACACTAATGACTTGTAGAATTGTCATAATGAAATATAACCATGGAAGGATGTGACAAAAGGATCAAGCATGTCCATATAGATGATAACATGTGATAGATGAAATCAAGTAAGGGCATATGAAATATGGGTATGGAATAACATGTGTAATAAGAGAGAAGATATAAATGGAGCCCAATAATATCAAACATAATCTAGATGTAGTACAATATAATTGGATAGCCAAAAGAGTACAAATGATAATAAAATACAACAATATAGATAAATATCCCTCTCTCTATCATATACTATAAAAATTGCATCAAGTACATCAGGGTATAAAATATAATCTTGCAGAATAGAAATCAAACATCTGATGGAGATGGATGATCATCATCCGCATCGAAAAGATCTTGACCATCTCCAGATGATCTAGCACCATGCCACTACTTCTGACACCGCATCTCATCCAAATGAGAGGACTCCATCCGCATTAACTATCACCCTCATAAGAGAGTTGTACCATCAAACCAGTTTGAATAGATTGAGACTCAGCCAACTCAGTATCATATCGCTTTATACCCACCTAATATTATTAATAAATTGATTTTATGTGTGAATCCAGCACATGAACAACTTGAAAACCTGAGGAGAAAGAGATGGAGTGGGTGGTAAAGAATGAGAGGGACCATAAGAGGGCTCAAAATTGAGGATGATGAAGTAGAAGGGGAAGAAGAGAGAGGGTGGCGATAGGCTATGCGTAAAGAATGAAGATAACTCGTAGATCGGTGAATAGAGTTTGTGTCAAAGGTCGTTACCTAACTTAGATACTCTTCCTCAGGTAGGAGAGGGACCTCGTTAGCATAAGATACGTGCAAAAAGAATCCCATAAGGAAGATCATAATGGATGGGTTTCTTCCCACTACTGATCACATATTCCATAATACAAAGAATCATAGTAGGAAGATCAGTGATGAGACCAAAACTGATGGCATCCATAAAATGGACGTGCTATCGGTCTAATGTTTAGAGTGGAAAAGGATGCAGGTGTTGGCAATATTTGTCTCGAAAACCATCGAGAGAAGATCATACATGGAAATGCACTCCTCCTCGGGCTGAAGAAATGTAGCATTAAAAGACCAATGGACTCGTAAAGGAGAGGTATTTGTGTCATAGGAACCAACAATGTTAATAACTCAAATAAAGGAACAAAGGGTGGTAGTGTGTGCCGCCGTATAATGATAAAATTCTCGCACGAGAATGGGAATAATGACATCGTACATGGAAAATAGTGGATCCTAATCATGACCCGCAAACCACTTGGGAATTGAAGTCTGAGAAAAAAGAAATAAGGTGATAGCCTTCTCCCGAATAATAGAACGATAATGGAAGCCCAGTAGAGAAAAATGCTCATAATGGACGCGAATCGCCTAACGAAGGGTCGAGTAGAAAGGGCAACATACAAACTTCAATTTACCTCTACCAAGAATATTGTCCTCTAGTGACTCATCACGAGAATCACGATAAGGATGACACTTTTGACCACCATCCATAATAAACCAATGTAAGGGTATACAGATTGGAATAAGAACCGACAAGGGTGACACATATACGCACTAAGAACCTATCTCCAACTAACCACTACGAAGATAACCGCAAACCACAACAACAAACAACAACATTCAATAACATTAAGATACAACCAAATAACTAGAATAGGTAGAAAGAAGTTAAAATTAAAGTCAAAGCACATGTGTGATATATTACCATTTCAGTAAGGAAAAAATATTGATGAAAAAATGCACTAAAAATAGAGATAGATCACACATGAAGGGGCAAAGAGAAAACATTTTTGAATTTTTATCGAAAAACAAAATAAAGGTAAAAAAAGCCCCAAGAAACTTGATATTTGAAAAATATAGATATGTGCTGAAAGATTCATGCATATACACATAGACAAAATATTTTGATGTATTAAAAATTTGTATATATGAGAGCATATTATAACACAATAATATACTCAATAAATAAAGATTAAGAAAAGAAAAAATAAGCTATAACCCAAAAAAAGAAGTACCCAAGAAGCTACGGAGACCATGTGAAGAAGAAAAATGACAACTCTTCAATAGAGCGTACCACGCAAGTGGAAGATCGAATCGCACAATAAGGGTAGAGAAATCACCTACGGTTGCTACTGCTAAACAGGTGGGAAAATTTGGGAACAAAAGTCTATGTTCGTTCGAAAAAAAATAAACAATTCATTCAAACAAAAATAAAGACTCGTTGGAAGGGAATAATTGATCACTCAAATGAACAAACGAAGTTGTTCGAATGCCTATCGAGTAAGGAACATACGAGATTTCTCTAAAATTAGGGTAAATAATTATATAGGAATTTTAAGGTAGTTGGAATGAACTAAAATTCTCATTCGAACGATATAGAGAACTCGTTCGAATGACCCAAAAAAATCTGAAAAATAAAAAAAAATATGACAAAAAGATGCAAAATAAAAATAATAAACCAAAAGAAACTCCACACATTGACGTGAGCATACATTTGAAATGTGTAAAAGGAATGTATGGGTGTGAGCCTAAATCATAGGAGACAACTGTATAATACACAATAGTTTACATTGACAAATGGAAAAATCAAACTAGTCAAATGCTCAAATTAACCTCAGTGATAAAAAATATGTTGATACTCAAATGAGGTTGGCGCATTCATGTATATATGCCAACAACTCGATGATTTTTAACCCATTATAGTTATTATGAAAAAATCAAGTAGGATTAGAGTTGTGCAAAGCCATTGATCTTTATCTAAACTCCCTCATAACATTCATTATTTTCATTGGAATTTCGCCCTATTATGAATTTTGAGGAATTGTATATTTATAGAGTATGCACTCTTAGTTTGTCCCTAATAACTCATTTTTTAATAATTAGGCTCTTATCAATGATGGATTTTTAAGCAAAGGATACCTTTCTCCAATCAGAGCCAGAGCGATTTTACACTCATACTCGTGAAACACATAATATTATCGCACACAATGGTTCATACATACACAACAATCCCGAGTTAAAAATATGAAAATGAAAATATTGGGAGGAGAATTCATCACCTAGTACATGCAAAGAACACCAAAACTTTAAAGAGATCATGAAATGTATGTGCAGGAAAGATGATGATAAAAGACCAACATAGATGATATATTCACATAAGAACATCACTATTCAAAAAAGGCGTATTTAAGCATTATGAAAGCACAACTGAGTCTAGCTCACCATGTTAGGTGATAAGCACCCAAAAGTCTCTAATTTAAGCCCTGATTAGAAGAATTTTAGTCACTCACTTGAATTAAAAATGTCCTTATGTCTTATTTTATTATTTGTAGGTCATTCGTCAAACGCTACATCAAATAATGCTAAATTAAGTCAATTACGATAGAATAGCGGTCAAAAGCATGAAATGAAGAAATCAAAGCATCAAGAAGTTCGAAGTCCTTTTTGACCATGCCCCAATGAGTTCTGATGCCCTAAACCCTCTCCCGTACCAAACCTAAGCCTAAACCGAACCTTAATCCTGTCCCGAGCCTCGTGTGTATTTAGTTTGTATTTTTTTATATATTTTTTTAGAATTGTATTTGAGTTTTATATAATTTTTAGGATTTTTTTATATTTGCATACGTATAGTTGTAAATGTCAGAGTCCGTTAGATGGCGTCAAGTGTTTTTTATATTTTTGTGTACATATAGTAAGTATGTATATATATACTAGGGTATACCCGTGCCTGAAGGCACGCAGATAAATTTCCCCCAACATTTGCACTTGACCTTACGACACAACGCCATCGCCAATGCCAAGACACAACTAAAAATTAAACTGAACCAAGGTATTCAACATGAACACTTCCAAAACTAATTAAGAAGGATTTGTGATTACCAATACAACCACTCAATTAATCAACATACACCCAATCACATTAACAATAGAGAGAATCTTTATCCTAATCATATAACCAGTCAACGTATAAGATATTTTTCAATGTATTGAATATGTAAGTGTTGGAAACGTAGACCCCCAATTTTCAATATTCTTTTAAAATTAAATATAATTTTCTTTTAAGTGCGGAATGAAGATGGTTCAACACAACACACACAAGTGACAAATTTTAATTAATTTTCAAATTAAAATTAAACTAAACACATAGTGAATAAATTAAACAACAAATGAATTTTTCACTTAAACCAAATTAATTCAACCCAAGTCCTAGAAATTTTCCTAACAATAATTAATTTATTTTTGCAAATTAGGCCAACCCAAATTTTACCAAATTAAATTATCTTGACTTGAATTAAATTAATCCAAACATCACCCAAATTAATTTTTGCACCAAATTAAAAAATAGTGTGAATTAAACAATATTTTTATCTCTTACTCCTAAGCACGTGTTCTAGGTAATTTGCAAGATAAAATAAATTCACAACACACTATGCCGCCATGTACGAGGAAAACCAAAATCGGAAAAAACCTCAAACGGCCCTAGCCTTAAGTCCACTAAGTACGAAATTTGACAAATAGTAGATAGGTGACCTACATAACTCGACTCGACACCCTTCAAGACCTCGATGGGTCTTCTTGTACCAACGTCTGCTTAGTCGATAATCCCGAACTTCCCCGAAACCTTGGAATCCACCAATGAAGCTTTTTGGGAACCCGTCAACCACATACGGTCCCTTTCATCGCATGAGAATACCGCAGCAAAAACATGACTTCTTCTTTTATGGGAAATAGAAGCAAACCCAAACATCTCCTTCTTGTGGTAGAGATGAACCAATGGTGAAAAACAAAACTCCAAGTGACAAATTATTTAAATGCAGAACTTAGAATGTTAAACAAACTAAATGGGTGTATATCTTTTGTGTTTTGAAAGAGTTTAAGCCATCTAAATTAAACACTCAAAAGGGACTTTTCTAAACATGAATTTATATTTTAAAAGCTCTCTAGAATAATGTGAAAATTTTTGGAAAAAATATGGTGCCAAAGTGGTTAAAATCTGTCAAAAAGTAGTGGGACAAAATAGTGGGAAAATGTCAAAAACTGTCAAAAATTGTTCGCGCCTGAAATCTCGTTCGAACGAATTTTCGTTCGAACGACTCATCTAACAAAAAGTCAGTGTAGAAAAGGGAAACTCGTTCGAACGAAATTCTCGTTCGAATGACATTCTCGTTCGAACGATAATTTCGAACAAAAAGACATAATCTTAATTTTTCATTTTTAAGCTCAAAAACTTCTGAAAATTATTTTAAAATACACCCATTACAAAATATTCCATGTCTCTATAAATATATATATATATATATAACATTCATACCTTATTGGAGACTTAAAATGAGATGAATTGTTAAGGACGCAACACAAGGCACTTGAAACTCGACAAGGATGATGTCTTCACGTTGAACTAGGCCGATACGTCTTCAACTCAAACTTGTCATATGATTGAAGGATACACATGAACACTATCCTATGACTCAAATGTTTTTGTCCGGAATTGGGACAGCACTACATTAAGAATCAATTAGAAATTTGTGTCCTTACAAATCTCCCCATTTGGCTATTTCGGGACAAAAACCAAACAAAATCCTAAAGGTCATTCAAGATCTACTAGACTCAAAAACTTCCTACCCAAAAATAAAAAATACAAACTTAACTCAAAACCAAAGGATGACTATCTTTGCCGATGAAAGATGCCGCTAGAATAATTCCTACACACTTAAGCAAAATATTAAACGCATAGGGAATATCAAAGTATTAAAGGCAAGTAGATTAAATACTCCCCCTAAATTAATTCTCCCCCTTTGTTTAGTAAGATCAACCTAAGAAGGTCGTGACTCCCCCTAAGTTAAATCTCCTAACCTGAAGGTTTAGAAACCACTTCTCCCCCTTTTTGTTCAGGAATAAACAAAGGAGATAGAATAAATTAAACCACTTCTCCCCAAAAATAACTAAGGTTAATTTATCCCAAAAAACTACATAACGGATATAAATAAGGGAAAATAAGTAAAACAAACCGATGCTTAAGAGATAGGATCATAAATAATTATGAGCAAAAATTAACAATAATTCATCCAAACAAAGATTAATGGATGCCAACTATGATGCGAAGAAAATGATACCAGTTTGTAAAATAATGAGCTAAGCATGTGATAGCAAACAATATATGCAACAAGATAGATACCAATTATGAATTAGAATCATATATATATTAGCAAGTAAGGTAAAGACTAGAAAAAATACCATATATATGTATACATAATGAATATCACTAACGCATATGCACATACCCATAGGTATAAACACCACACATGACACAAAATACATTAAGCTTTTCACATTCGTATGGTAAAAATTTGTCCAAATATATGTGGTAAACAGAAGTGTAGGGGTATGAACTAGTAAAAATTAAATTTTGACCCAATCACTTAAAGCATGTTCACGGAGTTCTCATTTGGTTGCAAAACTATATCACATTTAGATATAACCTCATGTGACAATGTAGATTGAACTTAATGAAAAAACATACACAATGCATATAAGCCTAGAATTTTGATGATTCTACAAACCAATAGAGTCATGACAATGGAAGCGCAACTAGGATAAACGGATATTGTGCAAAACCGTTGATATACCTTTCCAAACTCCCTCAAAATATGCATATAATTATGGAATGAATATATAAACTAAACAAAATAGTCCTTGGCAAATTATTTTTCTTTTAATTCTATTTCTTACTTTTAGGCATTCGGACCACGTATTTCTTTTAGGTTCATTATAAACGGTGGCTTACTCGTAAAGGATAAATTTACTTTCAGAGCCCTTCCCCATGCAAATTCATATAATAATTTTTATATCATACAAATCTCACGTGCAATGGATTTAACATGCACAAGTCCTCCTAGGTCATAAAATATATAGATGACTAGATTGGTAGGAGAAAACCTCACAAAGCTCAAATGTACATGGAAAGTTAAAATTCCAAGTGAGCTCATGCATGTGTGAATTGAGGCATATAAAAATAGAATCCATTAAGCAACACAAAATCCAACTACTCCATGTAAGCATGGTAAAGAATATTTTAAGGATTGACAATCATAACCAAAAGTTCTATCCACATGGAAGTGAATAGGAAAGGATTCAAACACAAGTGTATTCCACATAAAGTGTGTCAAATAAAAATACACACAAAAAAATCTTTTTGAGTTTATGAAATTTTTAACCAAACAAACAAAGATATTAACTCAAAAGAGAAAAAAAATCATTTGTATTTTTCATTAAGCCTAAATTACTAAAAAGGTAAAACACAAATGATAACAAAAAATCTTTTGTATTTTTCAATTAATGCAAGCCAAAAAAATAATACAAAAGATATACACAAATCATAATTCTAGCATAATATTAAGCATGGAGAATATACTAGAACATGATAAACATGCATACAACTAGCAAGGATATATGATACAAAGAACAAAAAGATAGAGTATGCAAACAACTATCACATTCAACCTTTAGATTTAGCAAGATAGGTATCATGTTAAAGTAAATTAGAATAAAAATCCTATCTTGTAAAGCTACCAAGTCGGATCTCCTAACCCAAATTAATGATGAATGTTGATCTCAGGATATAGGAATCTTGGCTACCTTAGTTTCCCTACGTTGGAATTTTCTAGGACCTCATTTAAGATCAAATCAAAACTTCCTAATACGACCTTTTCTACCACAATGCGAGCAAGTAAAGACTCGTCGAAAAGTAGTACCTAAGCATTGACCTCTAGAAGCTTTCCTAGGAGATTTTCTCAAAACATTGGTTTTGGATTTATTAGTTAAATCACGACAAACATCGAAGCCTAAACCACAAGTGTCATTTTTAATTTGGACCGTTCCTAATATTTTATCTAATTTCTCCGAACGACACTCCAAATCAAATTTGACTATACTATAGTCTTTTAGTTTATTTTCTAAATCTAAAATGTGAGACTCTAATAAAACATTGTGATCTTCAAACACGAGAAGCTCCTTTTTCAAGGATTCTATTAAGCCCTTAAGTCTACCTCTCTCGCCTTCTATATACCCAAGCTTTTCTCAAAGAGCTCTCTCTCGTGTCCTATGGTCGTCAACTAATGCACTCTCATCGACAACCTTGGTACACTCCTTTAAACCCGCTTCTAACTTCAAATTTTCCCTTTTTAATTTTATAAATTCAACATATAATTCTTGAAATGCAAATTGAAGTTCACTCACATCAACCTCATTTTCACTTTCACTCTCTCTCTCTACTCCACTCTCACTACCATCATCCTTTTTTAGCTTCACAAATAAAGGTCTCGGATGTGTCATGATTTGAGATGTCATCATCGGACAATTTCTCACTATCACTCTCATGACAGGCCATAAATGCGGTAAAGTTGTGCTCAATGGGGGAATCGGGTCCCTCTTCCCTTTCACTTTCATCACTAAGTGTGGCATTATAGGAAATTGGTTGTTTGCCTTCTCTCCTTAGTTTAGTGGGGCACTCTCTTGCCCCGTGGCCAAAACCCTCGCAATCATAGCACCTATTTGACTTGTCCTTATTAAGATTTTCATTATATGATTTAGGAATCTTTCTCGACTTTGTCATGTGTAGAATTTTCAAATTTCTTAAAATCATTTTTAAACTTATCTTTATTAAATTTAAGAAATTTTCGAAATTTCCTAGCAAACATAGCCATGTCCTCTGAGTCACTATCACTCTCATCAACCACAACTTGTTTTCCTCCTTTCGGGCTTTCAAAGCAATGCCCTTATCTATTTTCTTATCATTTTTGGAGGGAAACATATCTAGCTCATAGGTTTTCAAATCACCTACTAATTCCTCAAGTTTGGTAGAGTGCAAGGTGGGTAAAGAATTTAAAATGGTTACTTTAGGGATAAATCTCTCGGTTAAGGACCTTAAAATTTTCTTTGCTACTCGATCGTCGGGTATTTTCCCACCCATATTAAAAGATGAATTAACTATATCAGAAAGTCAAGTATAAAATTCATCAAATGTTTCTTTTTCATTGATTTTGATGGTTTCAAATTGAGTGGTGAGGTTTTGGTGTTTAAAAGCATTAATGACACTAGAACCCTCGTGAGTGAGTTGTAATATATCTCAAGATTCCTTAGAGGTTTCACACGTCATGATACGTTGGAATTCATCCGTTGTGACCACACTAAGCAAAGCATTTAATCCACGGGAATTAAACTTAGCAAGTATAAATTCATTCCACTCCATCTATCTATGGGTTTGGGGACACCCCCATTTTCTATCAAACATGTGGGAGGGTACCACTCGTTAACCACAGACAGCCAAACCCTTTCATCGATAGATTTTGGTGCCGATTTCATACGCGCTTTTTAATACGCGTAGTAGGAACCATCGAAAATAGGAAATTTTGAAAATGGGGAAAATTCCATTTTTAACCAATAATATTTAAAAAGACCTTAACGCAATAAATTAGTTCTCCGGCTCTGATACCACTTGATGGAAATGTATACGCCCAATTTTAAATATTCTTTTAAAATTAAATATAATTTCCTTTTAAGTGCAGTATGAAGATGGTTCAACACAACACACGCAAATGAATTTTTTTAATTAATTTTCAAATTAAAAATAAACTAAACACAAAGTGAATAAATTAAACAACAAATGGATTTTTCACTTAAACTAAATTGATTCAACCCAAGTCCTAGAAATTTGCCTAAAAATAATTAATTCATTTTTACAAATTAGGCCAAACCAAATTTTAACAAATTAAATTATTTTGACTTGAATTAAATTAATCCAACCATCACCCAAATTAATTTTTGCACCAAATTAAACAATAATGTGAATTAAACCATATTTTATCTTTTAATCCTAAGCATGCATTTTAGGTAGTTTTCAAGATAAATTAAACTCATAACACACTACGTCGCGATGTATGAGGAAAACCCAAATCGGGAAAAACCTCGGATGACCCTAGCCTTAAGTACACTAAGTACGAAATTTTACAAATACAAGACAGATGACTTACACAACTCGACTCGAATCCCTTCAATACCATGACGCGTCTTCTTGTACCAACCTATTCTTAGTCAAAAATCCCGAATTCCACTGGAACCTTGGAATCCACCAATGAAGCTTTTTGGGAACCCATCAACCACACACGGTGCTTTTCACCGCATGAGAACGTCGCGGTATAAACATGACTTCTTCTTTTATGGGAAATAGAAGCAAACCCCAACTTCTCATTCTTGTGGTAGAGATGAACCAATTATGCCAAACAAAACTCCAAGTGACAAATATATATAAATTCAGAGCTTGGAATGTTAAATAAACTAAGTGGGTGTATATCTTTTTATGTTTTGAAAGAGTTTAATCCATCTAAATTAAACACACAAAAGGGAATTTTCTAAACATGAATTTATCTCTTAAAAGCACCCTAGAATAATGTGAAAAGTCTTGGAAAAAATCTGGTCTCGAAGTGGTTAAAATATGTCAAAAAGTAGTGGGACAAAATAGTGGGAAAATGCCAAAAACTGTTCTCGCTTGAAATTTCGTTGGAACGACTTTTTTTTAACGGCATTTCATTCAAAAGACTCATCTAACAAAAAGTCAATGTAGAAAAGGAAAACTCGTTGGCAAAACTCGATCGAACGACATTCTCATTGGAACGATAATTTCGAACGAAAAGACATAATCTTCATTTTTCATTTTTAAGCCCAAAAACTTCTAAAAATTATTTTAAAATACACCCATTACAAAATATTCCAAGTCTTTAAATATATATATATATATATATATATATATATATATATATATATATATATATATATAACATTCATACCTTATTGGAGACTTGAAATGAGATGAATTGTTGAGGACGCAACACTAGGCACTTGAAACTCAGCAAGGATGATGTCTTCACATTGAACTAGGACGATACGTCTTCAACTTAAACTTGTCATAGGCTTGAAGGATACACATGATCACTATCCTATGACTCAAATGTTTTTCCTCAGAATTGAGCCAACACAAATATTTAAACACTTTTGAAAATTTAGGCAAAATTTCCCTTTTTATAGAACTATCCGCCATGTTTAATAAATAAGAAATACTCCAACAATAACAATAAATCAATCTATTGTGGCAATAATACCAATACGCAAGTCATTCGGAATAACATACTTCTAGATTAAAGGAATGCCAACATATATGTGCATGAATAAGCATTAATAAGGTAAGGGATATAAAAAGTACATAAACAATATATCATATTTCATTAAAATGGAATATCTATATTACAAATTACTATCATACATAGAGACCAATATTAGAAAAATTAAAGTCAGGGTAGCCGAGTTAATTAGTCTTCAATAGCAACATCTTCTATTATATAGGTCCATAAATCTGAAAAGAAAAAGAGTTTGAATCAATATGTTTGCATATTCATTCCTAGGTAATTGGGGATTTTTACTTCGATCAAATATTTTAAAGTAAAAAGGTGAGTTGTTAATAATAAAATGTAGTTTCTCTGAGAGTTACTTACTTGCATGTGCATATATGTTTATATTTTTGTTCGATAAGCTCGACTTCATGGATGTTTGAGTTCTTTTGTGAAATGTTGTCATCGCCACCGTGAGCAGTCTTCCTCTTTGTTTTAAGAGGAGATAAATCTCCATTAAGATTATCCCTATACATATAAAGCAACAAATAAAATAGTCATATCCAAAAAAGCAAATTGAGGTAAAATTTTCAACAATTCAATTCAATAATAAGTTCGACTTTGAAGACCCATGCATAACACTCACAAATAGCTGAAGAAATTTATGCTGATCTGACACTAGTTTAGTTACTGAGCATTAATTAAAAACTAACTAAATTACATTAACTTGTTGTATAGGCACATAAAATATACAAATTCGTGATATAAGGAGTAGTCCCACACAATAAAGCAAAACCAAGAGTGAATAAACAAACATTGAAGCCTAAATAGAAGAATCAAGTCTTAATCAACAATTCAAATCATTTGAAGCCTAGATGACCTAATAAAATCTATCGAGATAACCCATACTTTATTTGGTCTCATATAGATGAACATTGACAAACAATATATGATAACACCTGAAATCGTATAGATAAAATTGATTTGGTCTCATATAGATAAAATTAAGCAAAATTTGATTTGTTAGCATAATGCCCTTTTGCATGGCTATACTATAGCACATCAAATCATATTATTTTTGAATTAGAACCTGAAATCGTATTGGGGTATAACTTTGGTTCAAATTAGTTATTCGAGGAGTTGATATATGATGTTTCAGATATAATATGAACAAATATCAAGAAATGAACATGCCAGAATTTGCCAACTTGTGCGCTATCTTATATCCAACATTGGTCATCCCACGAAACAGAGTAGAGATCAACTCTATAATGGTGCTTCTTGTAGGTAAATTACTAAGTTGTATTATGTATTCTCTTTCTTCCAAAATAGATTTTTATGTGATGAACAAATCACATGTTTCCGATTAAATTATTGCAAACCCAAAAAAGATAATCTATGAGAACAGAAGCTTGCCCTAATTAGCACTGTAAAACAAAGGTCCAATTACATAGATTGTAAAATTAGTATCATATAATATTTATAAATCATAGGCTTGACTTAATTGGTCTTACACAAAAAAAATCAACCACGACAGTACCTAAAAAAACACCTAAAAAAATCACTATCATATAGAATTATAGTTTCATTAGGGACAATACCTAAAAAAATTAATAATAAGCACCATTTGGCACTACTCATAAATACTGTATTGGGACTGCTTGGAGCTACCATATTTCCATCAATTTATCCACAACATTTCCTTTTACATGATTTATGTTCTTATATTCATAACAAAAGTGACGATCTTAAGAAAATTTGGCTCTATCATAGCTACCATATAATAGATGAAAGCATACCTTAATAAACATTCAAGTCCGTATAAGAGATGGAAATTTGGCGCTTCTCATAGCCATAACATATATTCTGCATAGCCACAACATGTATATAATCTGTTGCAACATGGCTCTAAGTCCGTAGGAAGCACATCCACCTTTATAACAAACATTCAATCAAAGAAAAGATTAATTCCCCAAAATAGGTGTATAATTAAAGAATTCTACATAGATTTCTGTAGAGGAGTGGGATCAAGAAAAAAATGATATGGTTATAAAATTAAAGAATAACTAAGAAGAGAAAACGACTTAACTGTTGACTCTGCAATAAACTTATACGTTCATAAGCAAAACTAAAACGATAAGTTTATAGAACATTCTGAGCCAAATTTTGCAAGTTATGTACATAATGAAACTCAAAGCCACTTATTGACATATGATGTATAAAAAATTATTGCGTATCAACCCGAAATCATAACATGAAAACAATATGCAAGTGACCATAAAAGAAAAATCAACAAATGGAACCCCTATATTGCGATATCGCCATACCTTATTTGTGTCCTCAAAAGAGTTGACACCTGAAAATTTGTCTTCATCAGGGAAAAAACCATACCTTGTTTGTGTCCTTGTAAGTGCTACGGTTAATGCTCCTACTGGAGAAGCTAGGCCGTCAATGGTGGCCGCTAACTTTTCGAGTTCCTAATTTAACACAAAAAACAGAACCATTTAACATTTATATGAGGATATTTGGATTTGTTTGTGGAAGAGATTTTAGTTATGTTTAAAAAATAGGATAAAAGTAAAAAAGATTAATAAATAATAATTTTATCTGAATTGAAGATTCTTCATGTGAGTTAGATATATAATAGAATACAAATCTACATCCAAATCAAGCCAACTGACCTCACGCTATATAATTGTAAATATTAAAAACTTTATTACTAAAATTTTCCAATTGTGACTGGCATACATTGGCTTCGTCCCCTATTCTAGTGATTGCCATAAAACTTGTGATTGCCATATAACTTGTGATCAAGTTAAACACATTCAACTCAAAATAAATAAACAATCAAATCATCAAAGTATAATATACTGTCAAAAGTTAATCTGATGTGAGAGCAGTGAGTGTACCATAAGTCTAGATTGTGTACTATTCGATATATGGATAGTATACAGTGTGTACTGTAAAAACTTCATCTATGCAGATACATTATGTACTTTTCTACATGTATACTATCAAAAATTAATATGCATATTATAAAAATTTTGTATGGACACAATGTATACTGTCCATAAAATGTATAGACAATGTATATTGTCCATATTATATAGTACACATACTCCAAACCAAACCAACATTTTTTTTGTCTCGTATCAACTTCTCATTATCCAAATCTCATCTAAAGATCTACTTAACGTATCAAGGAACTCTAGCTTTGTCAAAATGATCATAGCATCAAAGATTAATCAGCTATTTGGCATATATAGTTGATACATAAAAATGATGTGATAGTAATTTATTTCGTAGAACTCACTACTTGGAAGTATGAGACATTAACAAATCAATCAGATCACTTGCACATCATTGACACTAAATAACCGCCATAATGTTAAGCCAAAAAAACAACACTTTGAAGCTAACCCCACTTAAACTTGTGAGCTTGCCTTTCGATATGTTGCCAGTAATCTGTACTTAAAGGACCTCCTACCATCTAAATTTTTTACACAAACTTTCACATATCTGGGTCTAAACTATTGAAAACCAAGTCATTTCTAGATAGCCAAATGTTCAAAAAATATACAACCAACTTACTGAACTTTCCCAATGCATCCTTTTTTTGGATAAATCTGATCTCCATAAGGATCGAAATAATATTAAATTCTTTATCTCTATTTAACAAAATACTAAAATCCCACTGCACTTGTTCTTTAGTAAGAGTTGCATTATTTACTGATATATAATCCCAGCTTCATTCCAATCACTTAAAATATTCTTGTCCCTATAGATGTAGAGGGAACCCCGTTACTCGAATCTAGGGGTTAACCGGTCGTCTTGGAGGTACTGTCACACGGGCCAAAAGATGCCACCTTTATAAACACAAAGGTGAGGAGCCCATTTATTAAATAGTGTGCAATGATGAGATGTTCCCAAGTATACATGTAATACCCAATTTCTATGAAAAAAATACTTTCATTCATTTAAATAGTGTCGTGAACAAACTGAATTTAAAAATGAATGGATTGTTTCTAAATACTAATAAAAAAATATACATAAATCACATGGAAATAGTATAGATAAGACAAACCATCACTACGAACTCAATCTCCCATGCACATAATAATAATTGTACCTTGAGACTGAGACATCTGCTCAGATGCTTCTACCGACCCATTCTATAAACCCATTCGGCATTCAGGTGTATATGCTTATATCCGGAACCCATTCACCTTCGGATGTCTATGTCATAAAACCAAAATTAAAAATGAATGGAATAATTAACAGAGTTCTATATATCAAGAATGTGTACTTCCATTTGTATCAGAATAAATGGAGGACCTATTGAGTATCATATGTTCTACAAGAATAAATATTTTATAACCCAAAATGGTAAATGTTATAACGCAGGAATAAATACTCGGAAGAAATGAATCTTACCCAAAGCGAAAGTGAATAGTTCTATCACTGGCCCAAAACTGAAGTGACTCATAAATACATGAAATATGTGTAGTATCCTGCTGGTGCCTAGATCATTTGCAGATGATGATCATTAGCTTGTTGGGCTAGCTCCACCACTATAACCTCATTGAAGAACTTGTTAATGCTAACATCTTCACTCATTCCCTTTCGCCGTCTTATCTTCACTATGAACTTGTGAGCCAGGTGCTGAATTAGGACAGGCTCCAGCGGTTTTAGGACTATGTTCTTGTTAAGGGGATCCCGAGGAATTATATCCCAATGGTAAAACAACGATTGGAAAAATGCTTGACCTTGTGTGTGATACCTCAAGTCCATCTCGAAACCGAATGATTCAATAATAGGTACAAATGCCTTGGCAACATAAGCTGGAGTCCCAAGTTGAGGAACATCAGCAGAAATCCAATTTTAAGCTTTCCATCACCATTTATGTAACATTAAGGGCAAACACACAATAGTAACTTCTTGTCCCATCAATGGCAAATAATAGACTTCACATAAAACATCTGCATCATTGAATAGTCAAAAAGATATAAAAGGGAATCAAACAATATAAGCAACTATGCGACATGTTATTCCATAAAAAACATATGCATCATCGAATAGTCTATGGCTAAGTTGAATAGTATGTCCTATCCGTGTTCCCATTTGGCTCCAACATTTTCTTCTCTTATGTCTACTACATATCCGTTATAATTTTGATAACAAAAAGATGCAATGCCATACCTTATTCCAAATGAACAATATTTTGGAGAATAGTCTTTTGCAAAGTTAATAAACAAAGGCTTGATGAATTGAGAACAATCCACTAATACAAAAACCCAGCAATCATATATCATTGTAGAGATTATTCATTGAATATATTGACAGAGTTATATTTCTATCCATTCCATTCCCCGTCATTAATATATGCACATACCCGTAAGCAGATCATGAATACAAAAACTTGCATAATACAAAAGCTCTACAGTTTAATAACTCACTTGTGAATTGTAACTTTGGATTTAAACATGAAAGAAACAAGAATACAAACCAAGAGAAAATTAGATACCCAAGATTTTGATATAAGCACAGAATTATAATTATAGTGAAAGAAAGAAGACGATGATAATTATATAGAAAGAAAAAGAAGCACAAAATGGTTTTCCCTAAACACTTTCTCATTCTCAACTGACATGATTTTTGAGCAAAAGTTGAGTGATAATGCTTTAAAAGAGGAAGTAAAGACAAGCGATTCTTACCGTGGAACCACACCAGCCCTTTGAGTGATAGTCACACAAAGACTTGAAAACTTATTGCAACATACATAAATTTACCAAGAGAGGAGATTTTTTATTTTAACTAACCCTTGCGATGTGGATACACCTATCCATTGATGGACATAAAAAAGAGAGGAGATCTATTGTTAGTGAGAGCCGAAAATAGAATCGTACCTTTCGTCAAAACTCCTAAATAACCAAAATGTGTGTAAGGAGAACGAAAACTCCACGGACGGTGATGGTCAAATTGTTCCACATAATGCTTGCATGTAGGGCAGTGCTGCAAGTACCCACATTATAGGACTTACTCCAACAAAAACTTTGAAGTCCTCTTCAAGTGATCTAATTATATATTTATAAAAATAGAATTTAGCAACTAAAGTGTGGAACTATCAGAAGATACACACCACATAACAATCAATGACTTCCTCTAGAACCCCAAATACCTACGTCCAATTGATGTCTCCCTAGCAAACTTGAAACCGAAAAAAACAGAATATATATGAGTTAAAAATGATGATAATAAGCTCGATAGAAATACCTACCCATTTCAACAATAATTCTAAAGGAAGTGTATCAATTTGAATTCTCGGATGTCATTTGCGACATAAACACATGTTCCAATATAATGATACTCCCCATAATTTGCAAAGAGAAATCTAAGACCAAATAAGAAACAAAATTATTTTCAATCAACTGTATTACCAAAATTAATAATAATTTCTGATCGAGAATTACATGGGACCTTTGAGGGTGAGTGAGGATTACTAAACTCAGTACCAATATATGATTTATTACCAGGTGAAATAAAAATACAATATATGATTGAATCTCATGCCCAGTTACAACAAATGAATCACTAAACTCCAACAGATGATACTCGATATCGACTCGGTAATAAAAACTTACCATTCGATGTCGTAACATTGGTTCAAACATGCTTCTCCAACATTTTTCAATGCAAGAACCTACAACCCCAATTGAGTAGTTGATTTATCACATGCCACTCAAAATTCCAAAATGAGGGTTTTACCTTAGGTGGTCCTCAAAATGCCTCATGTACCTTAAGTTTTCTTTATAAAAATATCAACCAAAATTATGCACAAAAAACTAAATCTAAAACGAAAAACCCTAAATTGGACATTTTAGATTACAAAGTGACTATTTTTAAACATATACATCCTTACATCTCTAAAACTCTAAAAATAATTTGAAACTACATTTATGAACCAAATCATCTTTAGTTTTTATGGTATGAAAACCAAATCATCAACTGTTCAAAAAAAATAATAATTGTCGAATACAACTTACCTTGGTTACCTTATAATGTGGTTGAATTCAAGGCATAGTTTACATAGTAAAGGAATACGAAATGTCTACTTAATAATCCACATAAGTCCTCTCACGACTATCATTTAAGTCCAATTTTCTTCAATATCCTGCAAAAAATTTGAAATATAAACTTTTACAAAATAATATCACAAACTCATAACCCAAAGATAATAAATTTCAAAAGTCACTTAGAATTTTGAATGAATTATTTAGGACCCTGAATGTCAACGGCAATGATATCTAAGAATCTTGAATACAAATATGAATTCAAAGATAAATTCACAATTACCATAAATCAAAAACCCTAAATAGGTTCAAAATATCTTTACACGGAAACACCCAAAGCTTTACCTATAGAACCTGTGAAAAACATATATATAGAACCCATGAAAAACACCATCGGATCTCTGTATAGTTAAAGAAAATAATAACGAATCAGGGAAAAAAGGAATCAATAATAACGAATCCCCATTGATAAACCTAAACCTACTAAATAAAAAAAATCCCCATTAATAAACCTACACCTATTACCTGTTGACCAAAATAAATCTGGTCGGGAGATAGAGTTGTTCTGATTGAGATAGAGAGATAGAGAAAGAGTGAGAGAGAGAGAGTTGTTCCGGCTAAAGAACAAATGGAGGGAGAGTTGTTCGATTGATAGAGACAGAGTAGTGTACTTGGTAGTGTAAAAAGGTTCCAAGAATGTAATTTCCTATTTATCCATGTATTTGAATTTTGGGCAGGAGAAAGAAAGGAAATGAAGGATTAAAAAAGAGGGGGAACTCAAAAATGTAAGGGACAAAAATGGTAAAAGGGATATTTTAATCTTAACCATTGGATCATTGTCTTGTTGGCTTCGATTTGAACCGTGAAGTGTCTTCCCATCTTATGCATAGTGAAAATACCATTGTAACTTATTATACACACACACACACACACACACACACACACACTAGCGGATGCCCGTGCCGAGGGCACGACGATAAATTTTCCCCGTAATAAAACCCAACCCTAATTACCCACCTTTTAAAAAAAGAAAAGAGAAAAAAAAATATTTTTTAAATATATATTTTTTAAAAAAATATTAAAAAAAAAACTTTTTCCCCTTTTTATTTAAAAAAAAAAACAACAACTTTTGGCATGACATTTCATGCATGTGCATGAAATGCCAAAATATCATACATAAAAGGCAAAAATATCATATATCTAATTAATGGTAAAACACCTTTACTCCATGTATGTATATATATATATATATATATATATATATATATATATATATTTGAATTAGGTTATAAATACTTCATTAGTTTTTTTTATTTCAATTTTTAAAGTAAAAATAAACACACACACACACCATAGTCCACTACACCTTCCACACATTACATCCTCTCTGTCCTCTTCCCTCTCACCCACCTCCTGGTTCAACCCGACCACTAGATAAACCCAACAACCAAGGTAAAACCCTAACCCGAATCCATGTCTAACGAGAGCTACCACCATAGTTGATACTCTTGCATCGTCCACGCACACATCTCATATACCACCGCCACCTACACTCATTTCATCACTATCACGCACATCTTCTCTCTAAAGCATCTTGCAAAAGTTCATACTCAAGCAGGCGCACACTCTTCAGTCTCAAAATGACTCCCTTAAACGGCTTGAACAACGATTAAATGAATTTGAGTGTGCGAACAAGTCGGATTTTACCTCATGTCAACCCATTGTTATCCCGACGTGGAACAATGACGAGTTATCTCGTGCCACTGATTTTGAGTGTGACCAATCTTATCATCCTGAGAATCTCAAAGTTAGGACCACCAAGTGGTTTGGGCCCCATGTTGACAATTATGTTGACCTATGCATCGATGGTGAGACTGATCCCAAACTTATCGCACTCACAGACCCCACAAGGGAGGTTCCTATTCACTCTCCAATTGAATCCAAACATACGTCCGAGTTTCCACATATCAAGCCCCCCTATAAGTGTTCCCGAGGCACCCTTCCTTATAGGTTAACTCCGATTATGAGTGCTCACCAATTTCCTGCTATTACATTCAAGATGGTTCTCACCTCTCTTGATATGGATGCTGCCCCACTATGGATGGCTCCCTTTGAGCCCGACATTTTTATTGATTCATCTATCTCTGATCTTAGTGCATCATCGAAGTTACCAACCACATTAATTGGTTATATTCGTTTAGAGAAGTTTACCACTCCATCATTTGATATCACGCTCCTTTTTTAGTATTCCTTTACTCCTCCCGACGAGTATGTGTCCCCTACTCTTGAGTTGGATCATCTTCCTCCACCCTTTGTCCCACCTGACCCACCCATTGTCCCTCCTCACCCACCACCTATTTTGGAACGTTCTATTGCACACCACATGTTTCCATCTATGCATTTAGATCCTCACCTGAACCCACCATCCACCCTAGAGTTGCACACGCCTTTTCGTGAGTTTTTCATCCACCCCGACATCTACAAGAGTATTTGTGCTAGTCTCCACTTCGATGACACCGATATTGTTGTTTCATGCCCACCACTTTAATGTCATGGTGATTTTTATCCTCGTTATCTCCTTGATGTGTCACGACACAACCATTATCACTATCCATTTATAAAATCATCGCGCGCTTTCTCTGAGGCCCACCACATCACTATTTCTAAACCATTTTGCCTCCCAATCCAATTAGTGTATCATTCTTATAGGGACCTAGTTTTTCGTAAATTTACACTTAATAAGACCATGATCGGTTCCTCTTAACCCTCACCCTCACCTTTTCTTTTCTTCCCCATGCCCTTCCCCCACCCACCTATGGTCCATTGATGTTTGCCATATAAGTGCATTGATCTTCTTGACCCAGTTTATCAAGACTAGGTTTTCATTCTTCTTTGGGGGTGATTCCCATCCCCCAATTTTTTCTGCCACCCTCTTCTTTCATAGTTATTATAATTTGGGTGAGTTTCGTTCGGTCTGGATGAAGATGTTAAACGTATCGCTATCAAGAGGCAACCCATCATATCCTATTTCTGAGTATGAGTCTTATCATGTTTGGGGGGTGGTGTTCTATCCTCCCCCATTTATTTTCACGTGCATTATAGACTTTTATCTATTTTTGTGTTGCATATGTTCTTCAAGTTCCACTCTCCTCCATCACGCGGTACATTTTCACTAGCGGTTCATTATGGTAACATCTTTCATACCTTGTGCTTTCCATTTTATACATATAGTTTTCAACTTCGAGGACGATGTTCTCTTTTGTTTGGGGGTCAAAAAATTATCAAAATCGTACCTCTTTTAAAAAAATTTCAGAAAGAAATCATTTAATTTTTTATGTGCGATTTAAAAAAATTTATGACATGAATTGCCTATCATCCCTCGTTTATAAGTCTCGAAATACCCGTGTTCGGCCCTAAAATTATAATTTTTACCATAGAATTAATTAATATCTCTTAAACCGAATTTGCACTATGAATTGCCAAAATCGACAAACATTTGCACTATCACGTTTTAGGATCAAAAGTTGAAGTAACAACAATCTCAAGAAAGCCTCAAAAGATCCCAAATGAAGACTTAAAACACGTGCGAATTGATCTATTCACTTTTTTGAGGGTTTTTACGTATCTCCAAGTCACGAGTTGACTCAACTGTCTTTGGGTACTATACTTAGTCATTGCATGATCTCATTATTTTTTTTATTTTGGCATAATCACTGAGAATGACATAACATTCGAGTTTTAAGAAACATGTGTCTTGTAGTTTGTCTCGAGCATCAAATCATTTTTACCATAGACTTATCTTTTTCCCTATCACATTATCATTCACTGATTATCCGTCCATATTTCCCTTGTCCACTTATATTCCCCACACCATTTATATATCATTTTCAGTCATTACCATCCATCATTTTTTGAGAACAAAGAGTGTTCGAAATTCTAAATATAAATTGTCTTCATTTGTGTTATGAAAAGAAAAATGCATCACAAAAAAAAAGAGAAAAATAAAAAAAGGTAGAAAAAGAGGTAGTGAAAAAAAAAGAAAAAGAAAGCATGCGATCAAGAATTTAAAAGATGAAGGTATTGGTCAGTCAAATTATGGTCAACTCTTCTAAAAAACACTACCATCCCCATCCCTTTTTCCTTTTATAAACCCCATTTTCACCCTTGGTAAAGTGTTCAGGCAAATGAGAAGTCTATATGTTGAATAACTCGACATTCTCAACATAGTGGTTAGCATTTCTTATAAGTGGTGAGATTAAATTCTTTCATGTATCCTTCGTTTCTTATAATTGTGTGAGACGTTTGATCTTGTTACACCTACTCACCTACTCATACACTACAGAGATACACTTACCCAATTCTCAGAGAGTTCAATTTAGAGAGATATATCTAGTGAGAATTGAAGTCAAAGTGTCGTTTCTATAAAAACGATATAAGAATTACTCTTATGATACTTAAGATTGTTTCACGCCAACACATGCTGAGTTTTATGAAGGATTACGCTTTTGTATTAAGTAATTTTATGCCATAATTTATTAGTTGAACATGGTATTCGTCAAGATTTTTTTTCCAGTTGGGTTGTATACCTTTTCATCGTCAAATAAGAAACTGCCTTTCGATAAAAAATATGAATTTTTTGCGTACATTCATTGCAAAACCTCATGAGACAATACTCGTCTCGTAGGGAAATTTATAGGTTTTAACGGCTTGTGCACACTTTTGGCCACTTATCTCTGTTTGCTCTCGATTTTTTCTTGAGGACTAGCAATGTTCTCTTTGGGGGTGGTGTGATAAGCACCCAAAAGTGTCTAATTTAAGCCCCGAATAGAAGAATTTTAGTCACTTGTTTTAATTTAAAATGGCCTTATGTCGTAGTTTATTATTTTGTAGGTCAATCGTCAGTCGCAACATCAAATAATGCTAAATCAAGTCAACTGCGACATAGTAGCGGTCAAAATAATGAAACGAAGAAATTAAAGCACCAAGATGTCCGAAGTCCTTTTTTAGCATGCCCCGATGAGTTTCAATACACTAAACCCTTTACCCTACCAAACCTAAGCCTAAACCGAACCCTAATTCATTACCGAGCCTCGTGTGTGTTT
This sequence comes from Sambucus nigra, assembly GCA_949130495.1. NCBI lineage: Eukaryota > Viridiplantae > Streptophyta > Magnoliopsida > Dipsacales > Adoxaceae > Sambucus > Sambucus nigra. Next base: position 499,958,338 of record OX422207.1, on the reverse strand, counting down.
AGTTTTTTTTTGTTTTTTTTTATATTTTTATTCGAGTATTATATAATTTTTAGGATTTTTTACATTTGCGTATGCATAGTTTTAAATTTTAGACTCTGGTACATGGCGTCGAGTGTTTTTATATATTTTTGTGTACATATAGTAGGTATATATATATTTATTACGTTTTCATCTATTTATTTTTTTGTTTGTAGTTTTGAACTAATATTTCTGTTGATTTTATTATTATTATTTTATTTTTATTTGAATCTTTTATTTTTAGGTTAGGAATTTAATTCTTTAATTGTTTTAGTAGATTTTATTTCTTTTTGTTTTCTTTTATATATATATATTTTTAATTAGGTTGTAAATACTTCATTAGTTTTTATTTTATTTTATTTAATTTTTTTAAAAGTAAAAATAAATACCCCCCACCATATTACACTAGACCTTCCACACATTACATCCTCTATCCGCTCTTCACTCTCACCCACTTGCTGGTTCAACCCGACGACTTGATATACCCAGAGACCAGGGGAAAATCCCAACTTGAATCCCTCTTTAACCGGAGCCACCACCGCAGTTGAAACTCCCCTCACCGAAAAATGTCATTAACCATCGACATCCCTAACCCACAACCAACCAAAACCAACCCTTATAATCCCATTTTCGGCGATCTTCTCACTGGAGGGCCCTACCTTACCCAACAAAGCTCTGGCGAGCCTTTCCTATTGTATAAATTTCAACTTTTATCAAAATATTATATTTAATTATTAATTTTATTATATTAATTGGTGTTTTAATTTTAAACTTAGCTTGGATGTTATTTTAGAAGGAAGAAACATGAGCAAATGGGTGTGAAAAGATATGGGAGTGCTCAAGTCCCACATTGGAAGATTACCACATAAATTGGTGGTATATCAACTAAAGGACCACCAAGCTTCTTAGTTGACAAGTCAAATAAGGGGCTATGATCCCACACATTGTGGTGGTGCTTAAGCACCACCAATCGCGACACGCGACCGCGCGAAAACGACGATTGGATGACTTAGGGATCATTGTTGCTTTGACGCCCACTTGGCAGGTGCGCATCGTCGCTTGGAGCGAGGGAGTCTAAAGTTTTAACAAAGTAAAATAGATCAACAACTGTGATTAAATGATCTGATCAAGAGGTTTAAAATCCGAAATGACTTGATCTGGGCAGTTAGATGAACTCTTTGCATTTAGTGTGGGGGTCCATAGCCTTACGATGGGCCACCTAATCTAAATCGTTAGATCGAAGCTATTCCAAACAGGCACGATCCAACGGCTGCTGGGTTGCTACATGAAGATCTAGGATTGTTGAAGAATAGTCATAAAAATGGCTATAAAAGGAGTTCCAGACCTCTGTTTTGGACACCAAAAATTTCTAATTTCTCCTCTCTCCGTCCTCTATATTTTGGCATTATCATATTACTAATTCAAAGTGTTATTGGCTTGATCAAACAGTACATAGTTTGAATCAAACAAATGTTCATACACTGCATTGTATCCTGAAGGACGATTCAATAAAACCACGTGTACTTGCGGTTCATTCTCAACCGTACTGGGAGAAATTTTTCCTAAAAGATAGCGTTACTAGAGCATTCCTTACATAGATTAATTAAATTTTTTTGTTCTTTCCCTAGTAAAAGACTCCAACAGTTTTAGGCCAAAATTTACTCCACTCAAATGGAAGGAATAGTGGCACAATCTGTCCAAGTCATGAGTCAAGACTTAAATTGACTCGATCATTTTGATGGCGAAAATTTCACCTGTTGGCAAGAGAAAGTTACGTTCTTGATCAAATCACTAAAACTAGCATACATTCTAGATGAAAACCTTGAGAAAATTCATAAGCCCACACCCGAAGACACCGAAGAAATAAAGCATATGCGTGTGAAGAGGAAATGAGACAAATTTATGTGTCGAGGACACATGCTCAATGATTTGTCTCAAATTGTTTGTAGCGCTCATCGAATGATTTCGATGGAAAAGGAATTATGGAAGGTATTGGAGACAAAGTATCAAAATAAGGAAGTGAGTAAGTTTCTGATTTCAAACTGTATGAATTTTGGAATGAGTAATGATAAATCTATCATTGCAAAAGCACATGAACTCTAACAAATTGTTGGTGACCTTCAAGCCGCTGGAATTAATCTTCAAGATGAATTTTAATAAGGGGTGATTGCTTCAAAACTTCCATCCTCTTAGAACGGCTTTAAGCAGAAAATTAATCATGATGAAAAGACTTATACAGTGGAATATCTTCTTCTCCACCTTTGTATTGACGATGATACCAGTATTCGAGAAAAGAAGGATGAATAAGGTGAGGGTCATTCAAAAGATAATATGGTTGAGGATAAAAAATTCAAGAATACCAAAGACTCAAAATTTAAAGCAAAGAATGATTCAAAATTCAAGAACAAGGTGCAAATAAGAAAAAGAAGGGAAAATGTTTCTTTTGTGACAAACCGGGCCATTATTCTCGAGAATGTCATCTTAAAAATAAGACATTTTAGGAAAAATAAGGGTTTATGGAAACCAACAATGTTGAAGATCTTATTGCTGTTGTATGCGATGCAAATTCAATTAGAAATGAAAGTGGATGGTGGTTGGATACCAGCGCAACGTTCCACATATGCAAAGATTGGTCTTCATTCAAAACATATTAAGAAATTGATGGAAAAGAAGTAAAGATGGAAAATAATCTTGCCTCCAATATAGATTGGAAAGGCATAGTGGAATTGAAATTAACTTCTGGAAAGACTCTTACTCTAATTGATGTACTTCATGTACTTGGTATGTGTAAAAATCTTGTCAATGAGGACCTTCTAAATAAGAAGGTTTCAAACTTGTGTATGAGTCTAATAAGTTTGTCTTATATAAGAATGACCAATTTATTGGCAAATGGTAGTCTTGTAACGAAATGATCAAAATTAATGTAATCAATGATATTAGTTTTGCTTATATGGTTGAGTCTATTTATTTATAGCATGGTAGATTAGGTCATGTGAATTATAAAAGTATCAAAAACATGACTAATCGCAATTTAATCTCGAATTTTAAATTTGATAACTTTTCTAAATGTGAAATTTGTGCTCAATCAAATATAACTAGAAAGTCATTTAAATCTTCTTAAAGGACATCTGAAATGCTTGATCTTATTCATAGTGATGTATATGATATGAAAAGTAATATGACTTTGGTGGAAATAAATATTTCTTAACTTTTATTGATGAATAGTCTAAGTATGCATATACATATTTTACTAAAAGAAAATATGAAGTTTTTGAGAAATTTTTTATTTTTAAAGCACAAGTTGAAACTCAACAAAATCGAAAAATTAAAGTTGTACAATCCGACAGGGGTGGTTGAATATTACTCGAGTGAGTTTAAAAAATTTTGTAATACTCATGGAATAATTCATCACATTATGGAGACTTATACGCCACAACAAAATGGACTAGCGGAAAGGAAAAATAGGACTTTAGTTGAAATGGTAAATTCAATGTTAATAAGTTTTGGTTTACCTTTTTTATCCACTGGTTATATTTTAAATAGAGTTCCGTTGAAAAATAAGGATATTACACCATATGAATTATCGTTTAATTGTATGCCTAATCTTAGATGTCATAAAGTTTGGGGATGTCTTCATTATGTAAGAAAACCTGAACCTAAAAGACCTAAACTAGGGAATAGGACTTATAAATGTGTTTTTATTGGATACTCTAGACTCTAATAATAGTATGGCTTATAGATTTTTAAATCTAGAAACTCAAGAAATTATTGAGTCGGTAGATGTGCAATTCTTTGAACATCTAAAAACGTTTAGTACTTTGAAAAAAGTTTTAGAAAATAATAATCTGAATGTTGGGTCCTCGCCTTCAGAAGAAATTTCACAACCAATTTATTCTTTAGAAACAACGAATAACGTTGAACCACGAAGGTGTAAAAGACAAAGAACTGAAAAAACATATGGGCCCGACTTTGTTATTTATTTGGTTGAACGGGATTTAAAGGAAACTAAGAATAAAACAAATTTTGTTCTTAATATAGAAGATGAAAAGATAACATTTCATAAAGCGATAACATCTAGGGATGATGTATTTTGGGAAGAAGAAGTTAATGATGAAATGAACTAAATTTTGTCAAATCAAACTTGGGTTGTTTCCAATCTCCCTCCTAGAGATAAACCTATTAGGTGCAATTGGATATTTAAAAGGAAATTAAATCTGGATGGTTCTATAAATAAATTTAAGGCAAGATTAGTTGATAAAGACTATAATAAAAAACATGGAATTGATTAGTTTGATACATATGCTCCTGTTGCTCGAATCACTTCCATTAGGATATTAATATATTTTACTTCTAGTCATAATTTTGTAATTCATTAAATGGATGTCAAAACTACTTTTCTAAATGGTGATTTAGAAGATGAGATTTATGTGGAACAACCCGAATGATTTTCTTTTCCTGGGCAAGAAAAGAAAATGTGTAAACTGGTTAAATCTCTTTATTTCCTTAAACAAGCTCCTATGCAATGGCATGAGAAGTTTAATAATATTATAATATCCCATGGATTTAATTTTAATGATGCTGACAAATGTACATATAGTAAATTTGAAAATGGTGGTAGTGTTATTATTTTCTTATATGTGGATGAGATGTTAATATTTGGGTCTAGTCACAAATATGTTGAAGAAACCAAAAGGTTTTTATCATCAAAATTTGATACGAAAGATCATGGAGAAGCTAATGTAATTTTAGGAATCAAAATTGTGAGAAAGGTTATTCTTTAGCATTATCTCAATCTTGTTAGATAGAAAAAGTTCTTAAAAGATATAATTATTTTGAACTTAAGTCAATTGCTACACCAGTGGATCCTAGTATCAAATTGATGAAAAATACTGGGCTTCCTATAGACCAACTTAAATATGATAGTATGATTGGAAGTTTAATGTATGTCAAGCTTTGCACTAGACCAGACATTGCGTATGCAATAAGTGTCGTATAGATTTCCAAGTAATCCAGGACAAGATCACTCGAATGAAATTTCTAGGGTGCTTAGATGCCTGAAGAGGGCTTTAGATTATGGATTATATTATGTAGGATATCCATCTGTTTTAGAAGGATATAGTGATTTAAGTTCGAACAATCTTCAATCAAAATCCAAGTCAACTACTAATTAGATTTTTACGCTAGGAGGAGTGGCTATCTCTTGGGGATATAAGAAACAATATATGTGTGTCAGATTGAACAATGCAATCTAAATTTATAGCCCTTGTTGGTGCGTGTAAAGAAGCAGAATGGCTTAAACATGTGTTATATGATATTCCTGTATGAAAAAACCCATCTCCTTCTATTGTGATAGGTTATGATAACCAAGCCACAATTTATAAAGTTTTGAACAAAACTTATAATGGAAAATCTAGACATATTAGTCTAAGGCATCAAATTATAAGAAAATTACTCAAGGAAGGAGTAATTACAGTCGACATTGTTAAAACGAACAAGAATTTAACAGATCATCTAATTAAAGGTCGTGTTAGGGAGATGATATATATCACCTCAAAAGTAATGGGACTAAAGTCTATTCAATAACACAACTATATTTAATGGGAACCCAACTCATATCTTAAAAATATAGAGGGAGTTCAATGTGGTACAAACAAGTTAAATTAAAGTTATGGAACACTAGGAATTTTGTACAAAAGTTCCATTCCTATGTCCCTAGTGTTGGTTTTTCTGGATGTTAGAGGATGAAGTTTACTTCATAATAAATCATATAAGTGTGACTCGCAGAATCACTAAATTTGATTTACCTATATAAGTGTTGAAAGTGTTGCCGTTTTCTATGGAATCAAGACCAATCCTGAAGCACTCGTGAAATCAGGATTAGCAGAAGGCCATAAATGTGCATGCTAGAAGAACACTTATAAAATCATAAATCGATCCTTGGTTCAAGATACGTTCACTACTTCACCTTGATGAAGCTTTGAATTGTTTACACTAGATTTAAGCGATAGTGACAAAAGTTCTCTATTTTTATCCTTTTTATTTTGTGTAATCGATCCTTTGTAACCTCTCTTGCCTATATTGAAATTGGTGGGGGAATATTGGATAAATTTTAATATTTATTACGATATTATATTTAATTATTAATTTTATTATGTTAATTGGTGTTTTAATTTTAAACTTAGTTTGGATGTTATTTTAGAAGGAAGAAACATGAGAAAATGGGTGTGAAAAGATATGGGAGTGCTTAAGTTCCACATTGGAAGATTACCACAAAAAGTGGTGGTATATCAACTAAAGGACAACGAAGATTCTTAGTTGACAAGTCAAATAAGGGGCTATGATCCCACGCATTGCGATGGTGCTTAAACACCACCAATCGCGACATGCGACACGTTTAAGAGCGACACGTGGCTCACGAAAGGGATATTGAAAGACTTAGGCCACATTGAGCGCTTTCATGCACACTTGGAACTTTGCATGTGTGCGTCGTCTCATAGAGCGTGAGAGCCTAAAGTTTTGACAAAGTAAAATAGATCAACGATTGTGATTAAGCGATCTGATCAAGCGGTTTAAAATTCGAAACGAATTGATATGAGCGATTAGATGAACTTGTAGCGTTTCGTGTAGGGGTTTTCATTTGCTTACAATGGGCCGCCTAATCTTAACCATTAGATTGAAGCTATTCGAAACAGGAATAATCCAATGTCTATTAAGTCGCTACACGAAGACTGTGACTGTTCAAGAACCGTCACAAAAATGGCTATAAAAGGAGTTCCAGGCCTCTGTTTTGGACACTGAAAATTGCTAATTTCTCCTCTCTCCATCCTCTAAATTTTGGCATTATCAGATTACTAATTAATAGTGTTCTCGGTTTGATCAAACGATAGATAATTTGAATACAAAAACTATTCATACACTGCATTGTATCCTGAAGGCAGATTCAATAAACCCATTGTGTACTTGCGGTTCATTCTCAATCGAATTGCTAGATATTTTGCCTAAAAGACAGCGTTCCCCGAACTTGCCTTGCAAAAATTAATTAAAATTTTTCATTCTTTCCATAGTAAAAAACTCCAACATTTCTGGGTACCTGTTCAAACCATAGCAAACCCATTTTGCCCAAACAAAAACCATCCAACCTTTGCCCAAAACCCATCGACCCACGAACCCATATCCACCCCAAATCCGAAACATACCCCATTTTCCATCCCATCAAACTCAGAACAACCCCTCCTAATATTATCTTGCAAAACCCACATGCTTCCCTCCTAAATCCATCTTAGAGAGACTGTAGGGAGCATAGAAAAAAAAGAGTATAGATCTTGAATAATTTCTAGGTTCAGTGTTTATGCTTATTTTTGTAATCAAGTTAAGTGAGTGTGAGGACACTGGAAGTAACTTAAGGAATCAATTCGAAAGAATATTTTTGCTTATTGTATTCCTTACTCTGCTATTCAAATTCTTATTCCATGTTTGTGATTGAGAGTAATTATTTAATTATGCTTGTCTAAACACCCCACTCAAGGGGTGAGATGAAACACATAGGTTGTTAGTTTAATTAAATTATTATTTCATCGCTATGTTTCTAGGCTAATTAATTTGGAATAGTCACTAGTTAATCTATATAACGAGAGTTAATAAATTAATTTTAAAAGTTAATATTTTATTTTGGGATTCGAACTAGAGATAGATCGTTTTTCTAAAATTCAGATATTAACTACATGTGTGATTAGAAGAATCCTATAATTTTTAATAAATTAATCTTACCGGATATTTTGTTAAAAAGAGTATGAATTTTGATTTTTTTATAGTGACATTTTCGAATTTAATTGCTAAAAATTATATTGTTGAGTTTTTTTTTATTGTAACGAGAGTTAAACTATAAATTCAATATCATCTTGAAACATTTCAACTGAATAAATTAAGAAATTAAATGAAATTGATCACGCAGTGTAATCCCACATCTTGTATCATCTCACAATTCTAAAATCGGTTACATTTCCAATTTTAGTCGTCGTTTAATTGCATGTGATTTTTGTGGTAGTTGATTCACTCTCCCTTGAAATTGTTTTTAACGTAAAAAAAAATAATAAAAAATAATAAAAAAATTGAAATTGCAAGGAATCACGCTAATTGTTTATTCACTTGAAAGTTAGATTCATACTCATACTTGCCACAATAATAGTATTTAACATGTTTTGTAGGTAATTCAAGGGAACTTTGAGACTCGACATTTGGAGACAACAATTGATGCATCTAGAAAAAGTTAACAAATGACGAGTTATCACTAGGTCACGAGGAAATTAAGTGAAAGAGTGTTTCAAAAATCTTAATCATTCCACCAAGCACAAAAAGAACAACAATATGGAAAATATTTTTCAATTTTTGATAAAAGTCAATAGACAAAATATTTTTGTATTTTTCATAAAATATATACGAACGAGTACAATCTAATTTAAGGAGATAAAGATAGAAATTAACTAACATCTCAAACTACATGAAGGCCCAAACTTAGTCGATGGAAAGAACACCAATTGATTTTCCTAAGATTAACAAACCTAAGTGAATCTAATTGTTTAGTGAAAACATTGGCAAATTGAAGTTACGTGGTAACAAATCTTAAAGATACGATTTAATCTTCAATAAAATCACGAATGAAATGCTTCTGGATCATAATATTCTTCGTCTAAGAATGTTGGGATGAATTATGAGAGAGATCAATCGAACTTGTATTGGAACAAAAAATGGTTATGGTGCTTTAGTTGGTCCCATAATATCCCAACATTTGTTTCATCCACGAGAGTTGTGTAAAATAACTCCCGATAACTATGTATTCAGCCTACATTGTGGGCAAAGTGATCGAGTTTTGCTTCTTTATCCACCACGAGACCAAAGGGCTTATAAAATAAAATGACCAACCATGATGCTTTTATAACCATTAACATCCCCAACCCAATCGTCATCAGAATAAGCCGATAAACAAGCGTGAGTATCAAAATAATAGCATAGCCCATACTCTAAAGTGCCACTTACATATTTAATGATTCTTTAAATAGAATTCAAGTGAGACTCATTTAGGGATTCTTGATAACGATCCCAAACTATGACACTAAAATAAATATCGGGATGACTAACAGATAGGTAAAGAAGGCTACCTATCATGATCCTAAAAATAATTTTCTCAATTTTATTTACCAAAGTGTCTTTTTTAAGATTGGTTATTGAACTTATAATGGTTGTGTGCTAGCAGTGTCTAAACTAGAATTCTTCATAACATCTCTTGCATACCTAGCTTAGGACATGAAAATCCCATTCTCTAGTTGATGAACCTTATGATCGAGGAAGAAAGTAAATCACCTAATATATTCATCTAGATTTAAATCATAATTTCTTCCTCAAAATGATGAGTATGTTGGTAACGAGTGGTACAGAAGACTATGTCATCAACATAGACTTGTGCAACCAAAATATCCCACTTTTCTCTACGTACGAATAATGCCATATCAACTTCCTTTTCTAAAGCCACAGTCCAAAAGTTAGTTAGTAAGTCTCTCATACCAAGCTTGAGGAACTTGCTTCAATCGGTATAGGTCTTTCTAGAGATAAACACGTGATAAGGGAATTTAGGATATTCAAATCCTTTTGGTTGTTCCATAAAGACCTCCTCTTATAGAATTCCATTATAAAAGGAACTCTTGATATCCATTTGGAATAATTTTAACTTTAGATAACACGTTGTGGCTAGGGAAAGACGAACAAAATCTAGCCTATCAACGAGCACGAATGTCTCGTTAAAGTCAACACACTCAATTTGGGTGTAAACTTTAGTAACCAACCCAACATTGTTATGAAAAATGGTACCATGATCGTCTATATTATTTTTATAAACCCATTTGGAAATGATGACGTTTTTGGCACTAGGAAGAGGGACAAATTCTCAGACATCATTATTTTTAAATTGAAGTACTCTTCTTTCATGGAATTAATATAATGTTCATCCTTGAGTGTTTCCTTGATGTTCTTGGGCTTGATTTGATAGGTGTAACAATGATCTCTAACCTCATTTTCTAATTCAACACAAGTCTTGAATTATTCATTAATTCGTCTAAGAATGTTCATAGGATCATAACGCTTACGAACCCAAGAGGGTGTTTTATTTTTGTCCAGAATGGGGTCCACCATGTCATTATGAGACACAACGGGATCATTACTTAGGGTGAATCATTATCATAAGTGATATCATCATCAATAAATGTTGTATGAGCATCATCTTTAATTGTGACATTTATCGATTAGATGATCTAGGATCTTTTAAGGTTGTAAACCCTATATGCTCGACTGTTTGATCAATATCCTAAAAATATTCCTTCATCACTCATAGAGTTAAGCTTTCATAAGTTCTATCTATCGTCAATAATGTAGCAAGGACTCCCGATGACGCAAAAATATGATAGCTTGGTTTTTTCCCCATCCATAATTTATATAGAGTTGTATTGATGTGTGGATGAAGATAACCCCTATTCACTATGTGGCATGCGGTGTTAAATGCCTCTGCCTAAAAAATCCTAGGCACAGTCCAACCAACAATCATGGACATGAATAGTCCTATTCTTCTTCTCAACGATTTTCTATTTTGAGGTGTGCGTACCACAGACAATTCATGTTTGATGACTAGCTCATCACAAAACTCTCCAACACCGGCATCAATGAATTCCATGCCATTATCACTTCAAATCTCATTTATCATGATACTCAATTGATTTTATAAAACATGACATTCATTGTTATAAACTCAATACCTCGAAAGGTCATCCGCCGTCATTATGATATACTTTTTACCACCAACGCTCTTTGTACGCATGGTAACCATTGAATTTTTTCCATGTTGTCATGGACCAAAATTTAGGGAACTTAGTTTTCCTAGAGATGCTAAGCCACAAAATAGGTCTTTCTTCACGAGATAGTTGAGATCCGTATAATTCACATGACTTAGTCTTTGATGCCAAAGGACGACGGGGGAACCCTAGCACTGCTATACATAAATAAGTATTTAGAATTGATACCATAACAGTTATAGGATATCCTCACACCTTGTAGTATGATCTTACTAGATTCATTGTAGATGCAACATTTCGTTTGGTTAAACGTAACCACAAGGTTCTCATCACAAAATTATCTAATGGTTATCATGTTTTCTTTTAACCCATCAACGTAGGCCATGTTATCTATATTTGAGAACCCATAAATCTCAATGGTGCCACGTCTCAACACACTAAACAAAATCCCATTACCTTAGGTGACTTTACCATATTTATGATCCTCATGTTTGGTAAAAAGTTATTTGTCAACTATCATGTGCCTTGAGCATACACTATCAAAATACCATTGAGAAAAATGAAAAATAATAACCTTTTTGTCATTGTTTTGAGCAGCCAAAGTAAGAGTGTAACACTTGGACGTTGCCTTCCTCTTGATCTTACTTTTGTTATCTCTAGAATTAGGTTTGAAAGATTTCCCATAAGGCCTAGAAAACCTTTGGAACTCTTCCATCAATCCTTTATATGTATGGACTAGATATCAAATTTTTTCTTTCAAACTAGATAAATTTTAATAGTTGGTTGTAGGAGCACGAGAATGACAATCCCTCTCAAGGATGTATCGAAACTATCTAGGAATTCGTGTTCTTGCAGTAGGTTCAAACATAGGGTTGAATGGATTTCATCTTATTGGTTTGATTAAGAGGGATTCTTTAGGGTGGGTTAGGTTTAGGGGTGTTTGTTTCATAAAATAAATTCTCAATAAGTACAATTTCGGACTTGGAAGTTTCACCCTCTTCATACCCTATACCTTTTCTCTTTTGATAACCTTTCTCCTTATAACCTAAGACAGGTCCAAAAAGAAAATTCCCTATTCTCTTGGAGTTATCCTGGACTTCACGAGAAACCTTGAGGTCTTCCTTTGATAATTTTGGCTTTGAGGTGCTCACGAACATCCAAAGAATTATGAAAATCCTTAGTAAGTCTTGCAACTTTAGTAGTCAAGTCGTCCTTCTCTTTTCTAATCAAAATGAGCTTCTCTAACAAATAAACTTGAATCGCCTCGATTTGACTCACCAATGCCTCATTATCCTTGAAGGCAACTAATTCTTCTCTGAGCATCAACATTGTGGCCATGCCAGGATTCATGCATGTCCTCCTACTCATCTCTACTCTCTCTCCTCCTTCCCGATAACAAGGGTTGGGGAAAAAAAAAGTGGGGATGAAAAGTTCTTGAGCTCTCTTTTGATCTAGGAATGCTTTGGCCATCGTCGATGTGGGGTGAAATAAAGAGGTGGAGTCGCCAGCGTTTTGCACAAAATAGGCAAAAGAACACGTCGTTGCCTCTAGAGAGCGGCACCAAATAGAAACTCATGCTTACGAAACCAATAGTTCGATGGGTTCAGGGACTAAGTTACATAATGGGAAGGTGTTAGGCATCCATTCCACCCCATTTATCTCTCATGGGCTAGTGTTATTGTTTTCCTTTATTTCTCTGTGAAGTGTGTGTGCATGTATACATAATGGAGATCGGAATCCCCCACCCAACTCATACCATATAAGACATAAAGTGAGGTCAACCATAGGAATGTTGCCAAAATAGTCTTTATAAAATATGATTTATGCATTTATCGGGATATTGATTGTTATGATGAAACGATAATATGACTAGGATAAAACACTAACGAGGGTCATAAACACAATATGCATAATAATGCAAGAATATGACAAATATGAAAATGGGGAATTTGTGAAAATTGACAATTTGGAAAATTGGAAAATTGGACTCGAGTCTCGAGTTTTAATCCGTGATGCGTACGTAGCCTGTAAAGGCATCAAAGTCCACTTAGTTCACATGCGGGACAAGGGTGGTGTTTATCCCATAGATTCGAACGGGTTTTTATTATATGTGCATGTGTAGAAAAATATGTTTTAGTTTTATAAAATTGTGATGGATAATCTTGTTCGGAATTTATTGGAATAACCCTCTTTTTGTTTGTTTTGTTTTTTTATAGAAAATAAAGTATGTGCGATATACTAATAAAAATGTAAGATATTAATTTGTATGAACTAAAGTAAGAACTATATTACGAATCTAATGAATTTAATGCGAAAACAAGAAGTTTAAGGAGATGTGTATAATACCCTGTACTTTTATAGAGATTTAAATTACATAAGTGGCATAATTTGGTAATTAGAGGAAATTACTATGAATAGTAATTTTGGAATTTATGAGTGTAATTAAATGAATTTAGAAGTTAAAGTGAATATTAAATATTAGTTTAACGGTGTCGGATTAATATTTACGTGGGTTATATTTTCTCACGGGACTATGTGAATGAGTTGGAATATGTTATAAGTCATGTCACAGTTGGGTTAAGTGAAGGGAGATAGTTTACGTTGTAAAAATGTGTGTTGAGAAGTGTTTGGTCCGAATAGTTAATTTTGGTTAAGTAACTCGGATGGTTATTTAGAGTGTACAGTTGGTTTCAGAATGGTCAAGATGGTCATAATAGAGAACCCGGGGGGTAGTGTTTGGGTTCTAGGGATTTTTGTACTAGTAAGGACTCGCAATTGAGTAAACGAGTCATTTTTTGGTTTAATTACGGATAACCCTTATTTCTTTCTTATAAGCATCATGAGAGAGGGAGAAAAGAAAGCAAAGAAAGAAGAGAAGAAAGAAAGGAAAGAGAGGAGAGAAAAGGGGATTCTGGGCCAAACTCCGCGGGATTCGACTCGAGGTCGTCGGATTTTATCCACGAGGCAAGTGTTTATCTTTCTTTAACTATTTGAGTGTGTTTTATCATATTATAGTTGGTATAAACCATGTGATTTTGAGTTTTATTATTTAAATAAAATTGGAATCTTTTGATTAATCTCATATACTTTGATGTATTATTAACTCCATATAAATTGTGAGTAAGAATCCATGTTAATGGTGTAATTATTGGTGAGAAAATGGAAGATTGGTAAAAATGGATTTAGGGTTTGAAATCTTGATTTAATTATTTATTCACTTGATTTAATTGGTTTATTGGATATATCATAGTTAGTAGATGATATTTATGTTGGTTGATGATGTAGAAACCTTAAGGGATTGGTTGGTTGAATGTCGGATTCAAGAGGAAGTTGGAGAATATGATGAATAGTAAGATAGCATCATTTCGGAATCAATTCAGCCTAGAAGAGAATCGATTCACCTGTTGGTCAAAAAAATCAATTTGTATATCTTTTCGATACGGACACGTGGGTGCCGACCGCGTATTTTTCTAATTTGTTTTAAATTTATAATGATTTCTCTACGGAATGATGTCCGAGATCGAAATTGTTATTTAGAAATCAAACCTGATATTGGGAGAATTAAGGCTAAAATTGTTTGGAGATTATTTTAGGGGATTATAGAAGTGATATTAGGAATACTAGATAATGGTATTGACGGTGAGTAAACCTTGGATCGAAAGAGGGAACCCCGGGTTAATTTGGTGTACAATCTGGGATATGGATTTAATGAATGTATGAATAACATTAACAGGAAGTATTCGACAAGAATATGTAGATATATTTATGTGGTTAGAATAAATATGGGACGATTGTAATTGCGTAAATCCTAGGATGCGATTAGAATGGAATTTAAGATACCAGCTCAAGAGAATTGTGCGGTTATCTGGTACGTCTATTGATGACTATTATTATAGGTGATGCAATACCTATTGAATTAAAATAAGTTGAGAGTATACATATTCAATTATTATGAATTGGTATATTCGGGAGTATATATAAATTCTTAAAAGTGATTAAGGTGCGAGTTATATATTAAGTAAGATAATACTTATAAGTGTAGTATTGTAAGTGTGCGAATACTTATATACTATTACGAATGGGAACATTCAGGGTTACCGACTATCGCTATAAGTGCTTGGCAATATTGGCCATATATATATTGAGAAGTGATATAATATATATATGGAAGTTGCTAAAGTATATATATATGAGGATATGGAAATAAATATATTTGTGTGTAATTGGTATATTTTTATCTTAGAGGCTAGTTCCACATGTTTCCCCGGGCGTAGGGTTGGACAGCTAGGTTATATTTTCTCTAATGCGATCCAGGGAGGTTGCGCGATGTGGGTGAATACCCTGGATTGAGGAGCAGGGAGAGTATTTCCCCAAGTTATCTCGTCCCGTATACGAGTGCGATGTGTGTATTCCACTTATAGGAGGGAACATGACTGCCTCCACCGTTGTGTATTTTTACCATGATCATGAGTGAGTCTGGCTTACTACCGTGGTGGAGTGAGTAAATTCGGATTCAGATAGGCACTATGAGACTGAATCCTCGAGTTATAGCTCGGTGGGATGGTTATTATACTTATGATTGTGATTGGTATAATTATACTTGTTGCGTATAGTATATTTCTTGTATATGAAGACGAGACATCATATAGCTTTAACTGGTGTAAAGAGTAAAATGAATAAGGTTTTATTCTCATTTCGGGAGATTATATCCGGATTTAAATTGTGATTCGTATATTAAAATGAGAATTATATATACGAGGTTTTATATACTAAAGTGAAAAAGGATATTTTAAACTAGTGAAAGTTTTGGAATATGAACGGTATGCCTATATATATATATGAGAAATATATATAAATCTAATTGAGGATTATATTAATTTTAAGCTCGTGTGATAGCTTACTGTTTAGCCAATATTATATCACGCAGGGTAGGGGATAGTTATGAGGAATTAGTGGAGGGGTGTTATAGATTAGTTAGGCATGGTAGCTTAACTACATGGTTTAAAAGATATGCGATAGGTGTCAACTATTAGAAGAGGGGTGCGGGATATCTAATGAGAGTGTGATACCAATTTAAATATGAGAGATTTTCATATTTTAAAATATGGCATTTATGCACTTGCTAAAATATTTTTAAAACTCGAGCTCTGACCCATTTTTCTATTTTCCCCTATCATGCTATATATGTATATATATTAGGTGTCTAGAAACATGGACGCCTGGATGATGATTTTTTTGAGTCAGACATTTACTGCAGCAGCTGTGGATGCATGTAGGTTTATTATATATGCTTTTATCCTTGAGATCTATATAGGAGGTATTATAAAAACATTCGGGCCGATAGCCCAACTGCATTCATTAATTTTTACTGCCATTTAGTGCGACATTCGATTTGGTTGTATTATGTTAAACCGAGTGTTCGGTAGATTATATTTCATTTGAGTTGTTGCTTATAAACTGTGTGAATGTTTTATTTAGTTGGTTTGGTTAAAAAGATTAATTAAGTAAAAATTTGATGCCGTCCTAATAGGTTATTAGTAATTAGTTTTTTTTTCGACAGTGATGCTAAGAATTAACCATATAAGACTCATGTTTTAATTTGGTATAGGATTGATCACCCGGTATTTTATTAGGCGGGGTGTCACAATGTGGAAGAAATTGGACCTTCTTTGAAGCTTGATCTTTGATCTTGGTTAAAATCCTTTGTAAGTGAGATGAATGTTGGACGAGAGAGAATGAGATTTTGCCAAATTGGGTATGAAAAGGACGGGAATGTAAGCTTGAATGGAATTTCACATGAAGGAACTTCGTTGATTCAAGGGAATGTTGCTAAGATCACTGATTTTAATGGGCATGAGGTGTGTGTTTGGAGTGAGGTCATGCCCTATATTTATAGGGTTAAGGGTGGTGCTGGTCAGTATGTCCCTAGCCCTGCCAATCAGCAGGTAACCCTTGGCACACTGCCGATAGGTAGGGAAATGGACATGCCAATCTGCATTCTCGTGTAGATTTTCCTAGAAAATGATCATAGAATGAAATTTGTTGATCCAAATTATGCACGGGGAATATTTTTAGAAAGGTAATTTAGGGATATTAAAGAGTCATATGTACCGCTCCTGGGTTTGGGAGTTGACTTTGGGTCAAAAGGGGCTCGAAAGCGCTTGTTGGTCCTTTAGATGGGAGATTGTTAGACTGAAATGGATCGTTCATCTGAATGGAAAGTCGAAATTGCGCATGGGGAAGACTTTTGGAAAGTTTAGGTGATGTAATTCATCATTCCAAAGAGCTTCACTCAGTTCAGAAGGTTGACCTTGATCAACCGGCGCCTGAAAATTCTTGGTGAGCTCTCGGAGTAAAATGGATTGTTCGTCTGCACTGTAAGTCATAATTTCACATGGGGCATACCATTGGAAATGGTATTCAGTTACCGTAGGATATTCATTAATTATTTCTCGATCTGAAGAGTTGAACTTGGTCAAATGGATCCCGTGAACTCCTGGTGGCCTCTGAATCGATTTTTGTGGGAAAATTGATCGTTCATCTATACGGTTATTTCGTTTTATGCACGGAGTGGACCGTTGGAAAGGAGTTTAAGTTCCCTTAAAATATTCAAACAGATTTCTCTCCAATGATGAAGTTGAATGAGGTCAAATCGATTCTAGGGATCGCCTATTGGCCTCTAAATCAATTTTCGATAGTAAACTGGTTCGTTCGTTTGAACCGTTATGCATATTAGCGCATAAGGTGGAGTGTGGGAAAGGAGATTCAGAGCCATCAGAATATTCGAAGAGCTTTTGATTTAACGATAGAGTTGACTAGAGTTAAATAGTGCCCGAAAGCGGCCGATGGCCTATAGATCGGTACTCGGAGTATGAACTATTTTTTTTTCTGAAATGGGAAGGTTTCTAAGGAACTAATAAGAGACTTAAGGGGGTATATAATATGGTGTATACATAGACCCCCTATGGGTGAGCTTGGAACAAGTGAAAGTCATCGAATAGACACCATATGATGATTTAGAAAAAAGTCGATTCTGTGGACTAAAGGGACATGGATGACAAATTCTCCTGGTTGAGGACGATTTGAAGACCTAAGGAAATGTTGAAGGATGAACGATTATACGGGATGAGGTCAATGATGAGGACCTGAGTAGAGGTGACCAATTATGAAGGTCGAAGCCAATTCTGAGGGCTTAAGTAGAGATGGCCAATTTTGAGGGTCGAAGCCAATTCTGACGGGCTTAAGATAGAGACGACAAATTTGCGGGTTGAATCCAATTCTAAGGGATAAATATATAGATGAACAATTCTGAAGGTTGAATACAACTCTGAGGGCTTAATTAGAGATGAACAATTCTAAGGGTCGAAGCCAATTTTAAGGGTCGGAGCCAGTTTCGAGGGTCGAAGACAATTCTGAGGTCTTAAGATAGAGATGATCAATTTTATGGGTCGAAGTCAATTCTGAGTGCTAAAAATATGGATGACCAATTTTGCGGGTCAAAGCCAATTCTGAGGGCTTAAGATATAAATGACCAATTTTGAGTGTCGAAGCCAATTCTGAGGGCTTAAGTAGAGATGAACAATTCTGAGGGTCGAAGCCATTTTTGAGGAATTAAGTTGTAGTTTTCTTGGGGGAATTTTGATACTCCATTAGGGAAATGGTTATGCTGGGGATTTTGGGGAAGCATCTAATTTGATATTTTTGGCTCTGCTGGCGAAGGGTAATTAATCCAAGGGTTGGATGTTTTCTTTGTTGGGGAATTTTTCAATTTTTGCGGTGTCCTTTGGAGACGTTGCTGGAGAAATATCCAATTGATTTTTGGAATTCCATTGGGGGTAAGTGTTTCGCTGGGGAAGTAAGGTGGTAATTGTTTTTCTTGGTGAATGAAGTTCTAAAATTCATTTCGAAATTTTAGGAATTTTTTGTGGATTTTTCGATATTTTCTGGTAATTTTTGTGAATTTGTGTACGAAATTTCAGGAAGGGGGTCGATCGGAATGGTATGAGAGGTGCCAAATTGCAATGGAATGGTCTTTTACGATACATTGAGTGGGTGAAGCGACAGTGTCGATCGTTGTCTACCAGCACATGAGTTCGGCTACTCCTGGTATCTCGGGGAGATAATAGTCTGGCAGGTTATGGAGGAGGAGGTTATTGTGCCACCTGCGAGGGCCCCCATTTACATAAGGTTAATGAGGGAGATGACGGATGATACGCACGTAGCAGTGATGATGGGTGAGCCTTACTCGTCATATACTGACAGGGTGATTGCATATGATTATCTGAATTTTTCCGTTGAGCTGGTTTATGTTGCCCAACATATATGATGTGATGCCTCTCCCTTGGAGGGTTTGAGTCAGCCAGTGGGATCATCCCACAGTACAGGTGGTGCGCTGAAATCGGCGATGGAGAATACCTCGGAGGTTCCCTTTGTGCAATTGTCTCCTTCTTTTTATAACATTCGGTGAGCTGATCGATGGTCGGTGTGTATGCTGCACCGTCTTAATACGATGGATACGGAGGAGTTGGGATTAACAAAGGAGGTTCTTCATCCACTAGTATAATTTTAATCTCTTTGTCTTTTGATTTCCTGATCTTGTTCTTTGCCTCAGATTGACTGATTTTATTTTTTCCCTTTTTTCTTTTAGCACATTTGGGTGTCGACCACCTGGCTGAAGGATATTCGGGATTGGATAGCTTTGGTGACCCACCGCATCCGGGATGCAATTCTAGTTCCTTCTTGTCTGGTGCCATCTACCTTATTTTAGGAAGGGTCTGACTCAGGGAGTGGAGGTACGTCGTCTCGTCATCAGGGGAAGAGAGCGTGCGGTAGGGAAGGAGGATCCTAGAGAGAGAATGAGAAGAGATAAAGAGAGAGAGAAAATGTGGGTGAAGGTATGTGAAAGAGAGAAAAATTTAGGTGGGCGAGAGAGAGAGAAATACGTGTGTTTGGGCTGAGTGTCGTTGTATTTTCTTTTCTTCCTGCAAAATTAGTGTAACATAGAAAAATTTATGCAAATAAACTGAAGTTTTTGTTAATTTTTGTTTTAGTGACTTAATGCACATGCTCTTTTTACTTTCTTGCCGATACTATAAAAAGGAAAAATAAATAATTTATTTTTAAACAATATAAGTATACACATAGGGTGAACGAAATTTAGAATTCTTTAAGAATGAAAATTATTTTTATTGAGTTTTTTGATTTTGACAAAAAAGGAAAAAGGGAAATTTCCAACAATAGGGGGTACCGATTGGCATGCCCTTTGTCCTGCCTATCGGCATGTCAGCCCAGTCTAATTATTCAAAGCCCTTGATTGCACTTTATTCAATTTCTTGGTACTTGGTGGGGTAAGTTTTCCTCCAATTTTTGCAAGGCATTTGTCTTTGTTGGTGTTTTCCAAGTATAAATTGGGGGTATGGGTGGATCATTTTCCTCACTCCTCCCCATTCCTTCTCTTTTGGATTCTTCTTTCTTACTTTGAAAAATGGTTCTCCTGGTAATGTTGAATTTTATAACTACCTTGAAACCTTGGAGGAGATGTGCACCTACAATGTCGACCACCATGCTTTCAACATGTGTTGAGTCTCTTTATGGCGTAACCATCCCATAGAGTGAAATATGCTAATGGAAGCAGTAACATTCTTGTATATTGAAGATCATGTCTTTTGCTTCCAGTTGGATGATGTTTGTCCAACTTATGAAGAGTTCTCTACCATGTTGGGGATAAATCCCAGTGTTGCGATAGGTATGCCAAAATTTTCTCAGTCCCCTAGGGAGATGTTAGCAGGAGTTCTCCATATCTCACCTTTAACAGCTAGGTCAGTGGTTATGGGAGGAATCATTTCTCTTCTTATTGTGTTGCATTCTATGCATTTGTAAGATATTGGTGATGTTAGAGCCATCATTCTGGGACTAGTTTCAAAACTTCGATTGGTGACTGGGAACTTCTGGTCGACACACATCTTGTACCCATTGCTTCTTGCATGTCATACGATCACATTCTTATGGCAATGGTACTACTAGAGACTTTGAACGATTTGGATGCTTGGCAGGAAGGTCATTCTGACATTCTGAGGGGTAGCCCCGTAATGTTGTTCATGTGGCTGCAGAGAGGTTTCGTATGCTATCCCACCTGATTATCCTTTACCGGATGTACCAAACATCTTTTCGCGCTACTTTATCAGTGTAGGCCTGGACATTGAGGGCTAGGAGAATTAGTTTATGGGGCACGGGATCAAGGCTTGAGTTGGTCAGCACCTTGGTGGGGGGAGCTGCTGCCCATTTTGGAACTGGGGGAATACCTGTATGTTCGGTTGGTTGGCCTCAACCGTACCTCTTTCTACTTTCCCTGGCGGCTCTTGCACTAATTTGGCTGGGAACAGATTGTGCCACCTCAAACACTAGATATTTCTAGTGGAGGACTTGATAGAGAGTATGTGCATGCAGTTGGGCTCTTTTTCATAAAATCACCGACCATCAACCCGTTTTTCCCAGTTTGTTCGGAAAGAGTCTGGCATATTTTTGGGGATTACATGAAGTGGTTGTGGATACGAGTACTTGCCAAGATACTGGCTGTGGGGACCGGGCAAAGGTTGTTCTCCATATCTGTTATGGTTTTCCCTAAGATGGTCCAGGCTTACTGTTCTATGGATAGTCTGCAGCACTCTATTTAGGCAGAGGAAGTTTGGGGACCCCAAGATGTGGGGGATAATGGGGTTGGCTCCTCCGACAGCTACGGGTAGGAACTCCGGGTTTTTTTTTGAAACATTTTGTATGGAGTTTGGTTAGGTGGATTATTGTGGGAATAAATTGGGGAGGTTTTTTTAGGAGTAGCTGGTTTCTATTTTTATTTAGGAAAGTAGGAGTAGGTTGGCAAGGGAAGTTGTTTGACACCTTATGTTGACACAATTGTACTGACATTTCCCAATAACGGAATAAAAAAGTTTTTGATCATCTAGTTGTGCCTCTTGATGAATTTTTGCATTTGAATTATCTATACCAATCTCTAAGGCATACACAATCCTTTTGTTCATGTATATGTTAACATGAACTGTCATTCTCGGGGATAAGAAAGGAATAACATTTTATGAAACAGAAGGGGGTCGTGCTCATGTAAGTCGTATGAGATGCCTACGTACCGCTAGGGGTTTTGAATTTTTTTTAGTTTTATTTTTTGAAAGTACAAATACATTTAGAGGATCAGGCCTTATGTAGTTCTGAGTAGAGGGAAATGCGGATTTTTTTTATATATTAAAAAGGAGATGAGAAGATTCGTAGCACGCCGAGATTTCGGACAAGGGGTAAATTTTTTTGAGACGATCCAGGTTAACTGGACATGCCATCGTTTCTCCATAAAGGTCAATAAGCATAGCGGTACTGCCTAATACGATCTTCTACACAATGTAGGGATTACTCCGATTGGGCTTGAATTTCCTTTGGGGTCCCATATGGTCTCTACAATTTCCTTAAGGGCCAAGTCGCCTACTCGGACACCTCGATCCTTAACTCTCTTATTAAATCATTGCTCTATCCAAAAATTGTGCCCTTGTATGCGATATAGAGCTTTTATCCTCCTTTCGTCCAAGAGTGACAGTTCATCAAGATGGCTTTGATGCCAGCCTTCCTCACTGACTCTGTTTTCAAGCATGATAGGTAGTGAAGGAATTTCTAGCTCCATGGGTAGGATTTTGCCACGACATATACGAGAGAGTAAGGGGTAGCCGTAGTGGTTATAATTGAATTTCAGTAGCCCCAGAGGGCATAAGGGATCTAGTTGGCCCAATATCGATAACTCTTGATCATTTTACTGATGATGGATTTGAGTTTTTTTATTAATGACTTTAACAAAACCGTTGGTTTGAGGTCTATGGGGGTTAGATTTGTGTCTCTAAATCCCATACTCGTTGAACACTTTTGTGACTTATGATTCGAAATGTAACCCGTTGTCCAATACCGGCTCATACAGGACACCATATCGATGGATGATATTTTTCTTGATGAAATTGGCTACCTTTTTGGCATTCAGCAATGCTTATGATTTGGCTTCGACCCAATTAGTGAACTGGTCAATGGAGACTAAGAGGAATTCATGACTGTTGGAGGATTTGTGTCTAACCTTCCCTATGATATCGATAACCCATGTGGAGAATGATAAGGAGAAGTTATGTTGTATGATTCCCATGGAGTCAAGTGATGAAGGTTGGAAAATTACTGGCACTTGAGACATCTCTAAACACAGGCGGTGTAATCCACAACTATGGTAGTCCAGTAGTAACCCTATCAAATCATTTTCTTAGGGATCATATGGCCATTCATGTGGGATCCACACTCTGCGATGTGGATTTTTTGCATTATTTCTTCAATGTCGTCCCCTGTCATGCAGTGCAAATGGGTTCCATCGAAGTTTTTCTTGAATAGTGCTTTATCACAGATAATGTATTAGACATCCAGTTTACGAAGGGTTACTCGATCTTTCTTATCAGAGCCGTAGGGATACCTACCATGCTTGAGGAGGCACCTAATATCATTGTACCATCAGTCGGCTATATCAAGATCTTCTTTTATGATGAGGTCAATATGGTAGGAGGTAGCTGGTTTATCTTTCTTTTGGACTAGGAAAGGGGCCACTATATTCCTCAGAGCATGTCAATTATGGAGGATATGGTAGGAAGGTCATCATCTAGGTTGGTCTTTGCTCGAGGTAGGTAGTGGAAGGTAATATCTTAGAACTGAGAGGTTAGTTCTTCTTGGTGGGCATGGAAGGGTAAGAGTTTATCATCCTTGACTTTCCATCTTCTGAGTACTTGATCGATGATAAGGGCTAAATCCCGATAGAAATCAAAGTATCAAAATCATTTCTTGAGAGCAACTTTGTGTCCTACCGTGCATGCCTCGTATTCATTCACGTTGTTGGTTCACGAAAAATCCACTTTGATGGTGATGGGAGTGTGAGAGTCATCGGGGGAAAATAGGAGTATCCAAATCCCATATCCTTTCTTGTTGGCATCATAGTCGAAGAAAATTTTCCATCGAAGCCTTCTTGGGGGGTACAAAGGATATTCTCATCCAGAAATTTAAAAATCCAGACGTCGGCTTCTTCCATAGGGTAGTTAGCAAGGTAGTCAGAGGTGGATCTTCTTTTCATATCTTTCTACGTGACATATATAATATTGAAGTTGGCTAAAAGAATTAACCATCGAGACATTGTGTGGGATAGGGAAGGATTCTCGAGTAGGCACTTTATGTGATCCATTCGGGATGCAAGTTTGATGGGAAAGGCGAGCATATAGTGCCCTAACTTTTGGGAGACCCAGATAAGGGCGATACATGATTTTTCCAAAGCAGTGTAGTAAACTTTGTATCCAACCAACTTGCGACTATTGTAGTAAATGGATCTTTCTTTGCGGTATTCTTCAAGGTATTGGGATAGGAAATCCCAAGTTGTAGTATCTATTACAGTTAGGTATAGGAGTAGGGGAAGACCCGGTTGCGGAGGCATCAATATCGGAGGTCAGGTTAGGTATTACTTGATTTGGTTAAAGGCTTCTTATCAATCTTTGTTCTAGACCTTGGTGAATCCTTCCAGAGGAATTTGAAGATGGGTTCACAAATGGAAGTCAACTACTTAATGAAGTGGCCAATATACTGTAATTTTCCAATGACTACCTAGACTTCTTTCATCATCTGGGGTGGTGGAATTTTAGTACGACTTTCAGCTTGGCAGGATCTGCCTATATCCCTTTCTCACTAACCATGAATCCCAAGATCTTTCCTTTGGTAACATCGAAGACAAATTTCTATGGGTTTAGTCGCATATGATATTGTTGTAGTTTCTTCATAAACTTTCGGAGAGTAGGGACATGACCTTTTCTAATCTTTGAATTTATAATCATATCCTCCACTTAAACCTCGACATCTTTCTGTATCAAATCATGCAAGATCGTTGTGGCAACCCTTTTGGTAGGTAGCCCCTGCATTTTTAAGACCAAATGGCATAATGGTGTAGCAAAAGGTTCCCCAAGGGGTGATGAATGTGGTTTTCTTTTGATGATCCGTTGCGTCTTGATCTAGTTGTATTCGACGAGCCAATAAATGAATGACTTGAGAGCATAACTCGCTGTGTGGTCCATAATAATGTTGATATTGGGTAGAAAGTAATCATCCTTGCAAAAGCCTTGTTCAAGTCTCGGTTTTCAATTGACATGCGAATATTCCCTCCTAATTTCGGTAAGGGCATGATATTATCTAACCACGAATGAAACCCACGTTCAACTGTTTAACCACTTCTTCTTTAACTTTGAGTGACCATTAGGTGTGGAGCTTTCGTTGTTTCTGTTTGATCGGCTTGCATTCGGGAAGAGTTGGAATCTCTTACTAAGCTATCCCAGGATCAATACCGGTCATATCTTTGTAGGACCATGCGAAGAAATCCATAAATTCCTTCAGTAATTCCTTGAGTTATGCGCGCTCATGCTCGTTAAGGGTGGCCCCTATCCTAATCTCGCACATTTGGCTACAAGAAATGAGATTAATAACAACAGTTTGATCTTTATTAACCTGAACGCGATTATGTTGTCTGTTATTAACCTTATTAAGATCAATTAAGAATTGTTCATTTGCAAAATTATCATCATCAAGAGTTTGATTAGAATTAAGACAATTAATATAAGGCCCAACAAGATACCCAAAATCTTTGTTTATTTCATGGTTAGGAAAAATAGCATTGAGAACCTCATTGAAGGAGGTCTCTATTACATCAGAATAAGGAGGAATGACAAAATAAGAGGAAATGGGATATACGTCCGGGTTGGGTTTAATTTTAGCAGGTGGAGATGCTACATCAAACTAGTTACGGAGAGGTAGATCAATAGCTTTGATCACACATGATGGATCCAATGATGTAGTGCTTGAGTGGATTATGCAGAGTGTCAGACCTAGTGCCTACAAGTTGAAGGAATCCTGGGAGTCACTTACCTCAAAGTCTCCGATAGCATCTATGGTCTCTTAAATGAGTGGTTTCACATGATGCTGGGAACTCTCGGCCCATAAATAGCTGTCTTGGAAAAATATATCCATTCCTGGTTTCATCTTCTTATCCATATGATCATACCACGGTTCAGGAAAGAAACACAAGGGGGAATTTTTTCATACGATCTTGGTTCTTTCTAGACTTTTCTTCAGTCGAGGCTAGTAGATCATTTGGAGTTCCTCTACTGATGGTTGATAGCCCAAATCATAAGGAGGAAAAGTTTTTTTCAACACAAGGAGTTCATGTATCCCCTATTGTCTTCGTCCTAGACCCAGTCCGAGCATGAAGTGTATGTTTTGAACATCTGGATCACATTCACATTTCCATACGGGTTATGTTCTGGACAAAACGTATCTTTGAAATCATCCCCTGCTAGGAGTAAAAGTGGTTCAATTCGGAAGCCTAACAGAAGCATGTCATTTTCCACGTGTTGTATCTCAAGTACTGGATTACTGGTGCTTGCATTCTCGATATTTTCTTCATGTCCCAATATGGTGATGACCTCTCCATTGGCGAAGAACTTTAATTTCTAATGAAGGGAAGAAGACGCACCCTTGATGCTATGGAGCCACGGTCGTCCGAATAATAGATTAAAACAAGATGGGATATCGATGACTTAGAATTCAATAATAGGGTTTATAGGGCCATCCCATCACTTCTCGACGGGTATTAACATAAGCACGTACGACGATAAAGGTTGGAGCAAGGTCACTCACTTTTAATCCTAAATAATTAAGGGTGCTTAATGGGTAGACATTAAGAGCTGATCCATTATCGACAAAATAGAACAGGAAAATCTTTCTTATGACTTCGACACAGATATTAAGAGGATAATTGTGATTTGGCCCAATCTTAGGGATTTTTTCTTCAGGGAAGGAGATCATTTTAGTCGAGGTCAGGGATCCGACCTGATTCACTGCTTCTTCTCGCGTGGTTGAAGGAGGAACTATGGGTACAGTGAGTAGCTTGATCAAGGCGTTCCTATAAATTTGGGAAGACATAAAGAGTCCCCACAAGGTGATGTTATCTTGGGTTTTCTTTGACTGATTGAGGATCTTGTTCTAATTGAGGGTTATTTCTATCATAGAAAGACTCTCAACCCTTTTTCCTTTATCATTGTCTAATGGTGGTAGGTTCGGGACTTGGTAATGCCTCTCTGACCTAGCCATGTTGTCCACAGAAGAGGGAAAAAATAGAAACCCCGTCTCCTCATCAATCTCGGGTTATTCTCCCACTTTATTAATTTCTCATAGTATCTCCTAAAATGATATCATTCCACATATTCTGACTATCGAACTAGTCTTTTCTGGTCTTGAATCATCAAATTCGTCCCCCATTTAGTGGCAATGACATTATCTTTCCATAAATACTCAATATACTTCACAACCTCAACAACCTTTTCGTATAGATCATCCCACTCAATGGGGACATGTAGAAGTGAAAGGACTAGGTGCCCTTATAGTTTCAAAGTATCAAGTATCTCAAACATATTACAAATATAACCGACTCGTCTAAATAAGTCTACCATGATCTGGACAACAACATCTGGACTGACTTCATCGGTTGGTACCACTTAATTGTCTAACTATCGAGCCTATTTATGATCTTTTAAGAATAGTGTACTGAATCTCTGGAAGTCAATAGTCATTTGGGAGGGAAATTTCAGCCCAAACTCTAGGAGTTGGTTTAATACTTCTGAAAATTCCATATCTTTACCTCCATAACGGGTACGGATAGTGATGTATGCTCTGGTAATGAGTGAAATGGCCTAATCGGCGAAGCTCGTAGGGTACAGGAGAAAATATGATCATACTTGGAGAGATCTAGATGAGTATGTGGGTATGATGGGTAATTTACTTTGTACGATCTGGGTAGATGGGTCCAATTCTAGGTCATTTTCTAGGAAGATGGCATTTGTAAGATTTGGGAATGGATTGTGGGTAGTTTTTGGTTTGGGGTTAGTTAGTGGGGTAGTGATACCCCAATCTATTAGAAATTAGATTACATTTAAGAGGTGGAAACATTAATTGGTGGTATGGCCGACAGTTTGGTGAGAGTCACAAAGGGCATCTGGTTTAAAATTTTGGGAAGTGGGTTTCGTAATGGAGGAGGGTCCAATGACTTGATAAGAATCTGGCTTAAAAGGGACTGGTAAACTTTAGAGAGGGGAGCGTGAAGCTCGGTGTTTTCCTTTCAGACTGGGTTAGGGAGGCTTTCTGGTGACCATGAAGTGGTAGGCTGAGAGTTTTTGTTGTTGGTTGAAACTATGGTACTGGCAGGCTTTTCATACTTCTAGGAGTGAATTGTTGAGATGATTTCTTTGGCTTAACTTTTTTTTTGAAAGACCTTCTTTGCTTTCTACTTCTTCTTATCTGAGAGATTATAAATGATGGTAGTACTGTCCTCCCATCGTCGCTCGGACTCGGGGTAAGAATTTGTTCTTCATAATGCTGACTTGCTCCTCTTCGGAAGGTCGATTGGTAATGGTGATTACTTTCTCTCTCCACCTTACTATGAAGTTACTCACTGATTCCTAAGGGTTCTATTTGAGAAATTATAAATCATGATGGGTAACCTACAACTGTTCTTTATACTTGTGTAGTAACATGAATTCACGAACAACATCCTACCAACTGTAGATTCTATACTCCTTAAAAGATAAAAACCAGCAAAGAGCATTGTCTTTCAAATTCTGTTGGAACATTTGGACCATTATTTACTTAGAGTTACCTAGGAGAGTCATGGCTCGGTGGTAGCTTCAGAGATGAATGATTGAGGGCCCACTACCCCCAAATTTCTTGATGTTGGGCATCTTGAACTTTCCTGGCAATCTTGTTTTAGGATAGAGAGACATGTGAGTGTAGTTCATGTAATTTCTAGAGATTCTGACTTGGTCAATCTTCTTGGAGAACATCTTAAGGTCTTCTTTGACCTTGTTAAACTCATACTCTTTCGAATCAATGTTCATGGGTAGGTTAGCCCCTTACTGGGCAAGAATCGACATAGGGAGGTGGGCTGCCAGTGGCCAATTAGTAGGATGAGCACGTGGAGCGTGCTGATTATCATCGAGAATCTAAATAGGCTCGAGTGCGGGCGGACCCATAGCACGAGGTAAGAGGACCTCAGTCTTTATGGGAATAATAACCTGGTTTCACTGCATCTCATAAACCTCTATTTGAAGGACGTAAATCTTAGCAGTGAGTTGGACTAGAACTGTCTTCAAATCCGGTTGTACATTCAGTGCTTGGTCTATGTTTTCCATGGAAAGTTGATGAAGATGAATTCTGGACTTAAAGGAAGTAGCGAGGGAATTGAGGGAGCCTTGGGGCAGGTCGATGAAAGATCGAGGCAAATAGGGAGCCGGGCCAAGGGTCAGGTATGCGATCGACCGGAGAAGGAGAAACAAATGAATTTATTTTTGAAAAAGAGGGAATATGCTATTTTTTAAAAATAAGAAAAAAATTGCCATTTTTTTAGTAAAGGGAGGAAAAAATGTTTTCGGAAAAAGCGAAAAAATATTTTTGGTATAGGGAAGAGAAAACGTTTTTTGTATTTTTGATAATAGAGGAGAATTTGTTTTTGACACTTTTGGTAAAGAAAGAGGAAAAATGAGAGACGGGTCTCAACATGATTATTATTGTGTTTATTATGTTCTCACTTGTAATATATTTATTTACCTAAATGCAAAAAAAAAATAACGAATGGGATCCGAGCCTGGAAAAATTGGGTTTGAAAAATACGTAAAAAATATGGTTGGACCTGTTATCAGGCTCATGGGCGGGATCTCGTTTTTAAAAATTGCGCAAAAATTTGGGCGGCATGCTGACCCATCATTTCAGCAGAGTTTCAGGTAAAAACCCAAAGACTAAATATGAGTACCCTAAGTTTAACACCTATATGATGGTATTCATTTATTGGGTTAATTGGAAGTGGTTCCCGCTTTGTCATGACTTCCATGATATACATTTGGCTTTTAAGGGCAACCGATACGTGTGGACAAGCCATTTGATATACGTGAGTGTATGTGAATTTCCTCACTATATACCTCATGGGGACAGTACGTGTGAGAGAGAATTCGATATACTAATCATACATGAATGAATTTCCTGCGATATACCTCTCGTTATGACTTCGGTGAAGAGATACGACGTGGGAGGAACCATTTGATATATATCGAAGGTACTTGGCCAATGCAAGGTAAGAGTTATATTGCTTTGGCTAACTACGACTTTCCAGACTAACGCCCAACAAAAAGTAACCCCCAGTTACGAGATAAAATTTGGTTAATATCAATGATCTTTGGTGATATAGTGTTCAAATTGCATAATTCTTTATTAGTATATTATGGAGAGAGTATCTTCGTTGATGATCATTATGCTAAGCAAGGGGATAAGTACAAGTATACAAAAGTAAATCTATACTGAGTATGGATATGTGAGAGTGAGTGATGTGTGGATATCTACAAGTTAGCGTCTGGTAGTGAACCTAAGCATGGATCAACTACAAGTAGTGTGTGAAATGTGTGAGTGAGCATGGAAATATACAAGTGTGATAAGTGGAACTGTATGTTAGTGATACCTAAGCATGTATATTCTAAGTGATATGTGTAACATGTGTATATACTTGATCCTAGGTGCACGTGTTGTGAAGTGTACATGTCGAGTATCTACAGGTGTGTGATTTAGTAGTGATATAATCCTTAGGTACATATATATAAGAAATAATAGAGGAGAAGAAGGGATCATAAAGATAGGTGTTTATGCACATAAGAAACAAAACATACATTAAAATAGAGTCTAGCCCTCTCATGAAAATTAGTCCCCAGCGGAGTCGCCACTCTGTCCATATCGGGATTCATGCACGTCGTCCCTCTCATCTCTCCTCTCTCCTCCTTCCCGATAATGGGGGTCGGGGGAATGGAAAAAAAAGGGGATGAAAAGGTCTCATGACCTCTTTTGATCTAGGAATGCCTTGGACATCGTCGATGTGGGGTAAATATAAAGAGATGAGTCTCTATCCTATTTTACACAAAACATGCAAAAGAACATGTCACCGCCTCGATAGAGCAGCATCAAAGACAAACTGATGCTTACGAAACAAATAGTTCGAAGGGTTCGGGGGCTAAAGTACGGAATGGGAAGGTGTTAGGTACCCATCCCACCCTTTTGGTCTCTCATGAGCTAATGTTATTATTTTCCTTTATTTCTCCGTGAAGTGTGTGAGCGTGTATACATAATGGAGATCAAAATCGCCCAACTTATACCATATAAGTGATAGAGTGAGGTCATCCATAGGAATGCTCTCAAACATTTTCTATATAAAATACGATTCATGCATTTATCGGGATATTGATCGTTATGGTGAAACAATAATATGTGCTTGGTAAAACGCTAACCAGGATCACAAACATAATATGTACAATAACGAAAGAATACGATATATATGAAATTAGGGAATTTGGGAAAATAGACAAAATGGAAAACTTTAAAATTTTAAAATCTGACTCGAGTCACGAGTTTGAATTGGAGATGCCTACATAGCCTATAAAGGCATCAAAGTTCACGTAGTTCGTATGCGGCATAAGGGTGGCATTTATCCCATAGATTCGAACGAGATTTTATTATATGTCCATGTGTAGAAAAATGTGTTTTAGTTATAAAAAAGTGCGATGGATAATCCCATTCGGAATTTATGGGTATAACCCTCTTTTTGTTTGTTTTGGTTTTATTTATAGAAAATAAAGTATGTGCAATATACTAATAAAAATTTAAGATATTAATATGTATGAACTAAAGTAAGAACTAGATTACGAATGTAATGCATTTAATGAAAATATAAGAAATTTAAAGAGATAAGGAAGAAATTGGACCTTATTTGAAGATTGATCCTTGATCTTTGATCTTGGATAAACTCTTTTGGATGTGAGATGGATTTGGATGAGAGAGAATGAGATTTTGCCAAATTGGGTATGAAAAGAATGGGAATGTAAGCTTGAATGCAATTTCACATGAAGGAACATCACTGATGTCGAGAGAATGTTGCTAAGATCACGGATGCTGATGGGTCTGAGGCATGTCTTTGAAGTGAGGTCATTATGTCTATAATTAGGGTCAGGGGTGGTGCCGATCGACATGGCCCTATCACTACTAGTCGGTAGGTAAACCTTGTCACACTTCCAATAGGTAGGGAAATGGACCAGCCAATTGGAAGTCTTGTGCATATTTTCCTAAAACAATTGTCGTAGAATGAAATCCGTTGACCCAAATCGTGCACGGGGCATACCGTTAGATAGGTAACTCAGAGACCTTCAAGTGTCCTTTGGACCTCTCCAGGGTTCGGGAGATGACTTTGGGTCAAATATGTCTCGAAAGTTCATGTCGGTCATTTGGATTGTTGGAAAGTTTTGGCGATGTACTTCGTCATTCCAAAAGATCTTCTCGGGGTTCGAAAAGTTAATCGTGGTCAATCGGGGCTCAAAAACACCCAATGACCTCTCGAAGAAACACGAATCATTCGTCATCAACATAAGTCAGAATCGCGTATGGAGAAGACCATTGGAAACGGTATTTAGTGTGATTAAGACATTCATTCAGTCTTATTCGAGCTAAAGAGTTTACCTTGGTCAAACCGAGCCCGGAGTATGACCTAGGGTTCGTAGTGAAATGGGGAGTTTCTAGGGACCTAAGGAGGGACTTAGGGGGTCCTAGAATGTGATTTCTATAAACACCTTTGCAGTCAAATTTTTATTACTCTTTTGAATTTTTAAGGCCTCGGTCTATATCTTAGAATAGGTGGATTGGAGGTCACCTTACTCCAAATATCCATCACTAAAACCATCATCATTTTTACCATATTTGGAAATATTTGACCTAGTGTCAAATCCGTCATGCAAAAAATAATCTTCATTATAATGAGACATACAAGAGTTACTAACATGACCAGTAGTGAATAGAGTCAAGTTTTGTTTAAGAGGTGAATAATTACCTGAATCATCTGACTCTGCATCATTGTCATTTAGAATGGCATTATAAAAAACTTTGTTTTTTTCCTATCTTAGAAGTTTAATGGACACTCAAATTCTCTATAACCTTGACCTTCACACTCAAAATAATTCTCATGTTCATCTTTCTTTGAGTTATCATTCTTATTTTTCTTGAAGTCATGATCATTAAAATTCTTTTCCTCCATAGTGTATTTGTTTTTCTAAAATTTTTGTTTATAAATTTATGATTTTTGTTTCTCAAACTTGAGAATTTTTTATTTTCTTAGTGATTAAATCCATGTCATTGGTATCTAGGTCAGACTCATTAGACTCAGATGATTCCTCCTTCTGGGATTATAGGGCAATGCCCTTATCTTTATGTTCCTTAAATTGTGGACACATGTTATCCTCATAGGTTTTTAGATTACCAACAAGAACCTCAAGTATGTGTAATGCCTCGGCTTGGATTTACTTTTCACCCATAGCCAAATCGGTTCGACCCGAGCATTAGTTGTGAAGTGCAATAAAACAAACTATATAATATTGTTGATCCCATTTTACTTTAATTAACATTACACTTAATTAGAATGTGGTTCTTAATTCAAATAAAGATACGTGAAGGACCCGTAGGGTGTACCATAGAGTCCAAGCATACATAGGTACTAACGTAAAATAAAAGAGAGAACTTACGAGTATAATTCTCTCAAAATATGAAACTACACCCAACCTGCCATAATAAAACAAGAGAGTGAGCCGAATGCTCAGTGGGGAATAAACAAATTCAATATAGAATTGAATGGAAAAAAGAAGACTTTAACACATTATACCTACGTGAACATGCAACTACCTTGTATATATATACACACATATACATATACTTAATGCATGGAACCGTTTTACTTATGAAAACCTTATTTATACCGATTAATTAACCTTAATAGTGTAAAAGACTTATTTTCTTCTCATTTTGACATTTATCCCTTTATTTAACACACGCAGTTAAATACTTTAAACAATTACATTTCATTTGATTGAACGCCATTTATTTACCGAAATTACCCTTTTCATTTTAACTAATCCAAATTAGTATTTTCATTAATAATCACCTCAACACACGCGAACACCGTGTTAGAAAATACTTATTTAGCCTTTGAAAACGTTCACAACACACCCTTGTGCTAATTATGGGCTAAACCCCTTAGGTTGGTTAACCACCTATTTGCCTACTTACTTTACATTTCCTTTACCTTATGGACATTAATCAATTTACATATTTACTTGTTCATTTTGTCTTTATCGAAACATTTATTAACTCATTTCAAGTAAGGTTGTCTTAATACATTTTAACCGCACAACCCATTCCTTGACATGTTCCTTCTTCCTTAATTTCTTTTTATCAGAATCTTCCCATAATCGCGTACTTTAATGGGTTCCACACCACTGATGATGCCACTATATGCTCTGGCCAGTGTTTTGGGTCTTTCACCTACGGTTCCGATCCCTATTTTTTTTCCAAATATCATTCGAGCTCCTTTGAATGTGTTTTAACATTTTTCAAATGTGGGCTTATACCTCTTTTCCTTTTACCCAGCCGAAGCCAAAACTGGGGGTTTCACTCCAACTTATTCTACACATAGAAAATCATCATTTTATGTCCTTTACACTTTAACTTTGTTATTATTCCCAAATCATGTTCATTAGGACTAACATGTGTAACACCTTTTCCAACATTTTTATTTCATAAAAATGTTCCACTTTACGTAAAATTATCATTTTACTCATTTGTTACCAAACTAACCTTTTACTCCATTTTCGCAAGTGTTAATTTCCCAATTGACCATTAAGTTAACCATACTAATTTCTTAAGTGTTTTTAACACCTTAACCCCTTTCTAACCCTTTGGAGTAACTTTTTTCTCAATTGGAAACATATCTATTTTATTACTTTCCATTCCAAAAACCATTGAACATATAAGACTACTTTATAAGTAAAGTACCATTTTATTTATTAACACTTGTAGTCTTGAAATCTCATATTTTTACACAATTTAAAATATAAGGGTTGAGTTTACTTTTTTCTCCATTTCATATTTAAACATAATAAAACCTTCTCTAAACTTGTTTATATGTTCATTATCAAACTACTACACGTACATATACATGAGAAGATGAATTTTAACTCAAAAAATCCTATTAAATGGGTTAATCATACAATTCGTCCTAGAATATTCATATAACTTGTAAAAAATATACTTTCCCAGACTACAAAACATTTTTTTTCTTAAAAACTCAAACCAATGTCCCATTTTGATTAAAATCTTCCTTTTTCCAGGAAATCTAACTTAATTTACCAAATATTTTTACCAAGAAAAAATGTAAATTTAAAATATTTTTATTCCATGAAAATGTTTAGCACCTAATGTTGATATAAGAAATCGAACACCAATCATTCTCATATCAGAATATCAAGTATGTAATAGATATAAAGCTAGTAAAGAGACAAAACAAAAGATATAGAGTGGTTCAGCTATCAAAATGAGCCTACATCCACTTTCTGACCTACTCTCATTATACACATGTTGTAGTACAAGTTTACAATGTAATGATAGACGTACAAGATAGATGAGAGAGAATAGTACATGTTTGTAGTGGTTTCGAGTGAGCCAGAGAGATAACTACGAGGTAGATGAATAGCCCCCAAGCTATATTAGGGTTGTGTAGAGAGTTCGACAGGGCTTCGCCTAGTGTGGTTTTCTCGGATCTGGGGATCAGAACCCCCTATCTTGAGGTATGGACCTCTATTTATAGGTGGTATGTAAGCTATGTTACGTGCCCTGTATAATAAATTTAGAGGGTAGTCACTGGTGGGTAGAAACTGTGAATGAGGGGGATGCGGCCTGTTAGGTAGACACATGGTGTGGGTACTATACTGTAAATAATATAAGGTTGCGTCTTGTCCATGAGGTGTTGGATAAGCACATGTCGTGACCTATAAACCTCGAGGAATTTCCTATCAGTAGGGTATTCCATAGGATACCATATTTGTCATATTAATAAGCCCCCAAATCATAGCGCCAATGGGTGATTTGGTGTCATGGCTTGATATTATGACTGTCGTGGCATGCAATCTCTATAGTGTAGCTATTTCTAATACGACATTTCATCTTCTTGCGCCCTCTTATATAAATGGATCTGTCTATGACCTTCATTATGTTTCCCAAACTTTTAAGAGAAAATCTAGAGGGAAACTCTGCCAGTTCTTCCTTTGAGTTTTTGGTGCGCAGTAGGCGACGATCAGTGGCTATTAGAGGATAAGAAACCACTTTATTCCAATTTTTGGGTAATGTTTCATATTAAAAACTCCTTAGTTCTTTCTGTATTCATTGTTTTGGCTGAATGTTTCTGATTTCTTCTTAAATTCATAATAAAATGAACTGGTTAAATCCACGAATTGGCGAAATTCATAATAAATGCTTAATTTTGAAATGAATTGACTTTCTTCTTTAACCAAAAGCATAATTGTTCAAATCCCTTGAATTTGTGTAGGATCTAGAGTTGAATCAAATTTGTTGATTTAGACTTGGATTTTTAGGTTTCTATGTTTCTGCTTGTATTAGAAACTTTGATTTTATTGGTTAAAACTATACCACGTACTGGCCTTGTTTTGATGTTCTTCATGTTCTTGGGTAAAACCTTTGAATTATCGTTTTTCAATATTTAGGCTTGACAAATTCCAACATCAACCTATTTATGCATATTGTCACGGCTGGTAAAAAGACTTGTGCTATTTTGTTACGAAAATATGTCAATACTAGTAATAATAGTCCCTCTGCCATAGGGTTTAGTTTTGAACTGATCGATCGTAGCCCTTCACTCTTGAACTATAGGACCGCGACATATATAAGCATACTAGGTGTTTAACTCTTCCAAATTAAATAACATGCTGTTGATGCAAATTGTCCCTCTACCCTTAGGATGTAAATTATTAATTCCCGTAGCGTGGAGTTAAGACTTGATTAATGGCCCATGGCTTGCACTTGGTAGTAATAATTCCACCTGGTTACAGACTTTAGACTAGAGTTGATACTTAGTGTAGTTGGATGCAACCCTTAAAACCTCTTCATTTTAACTTTCAGACTTGTACTTGCTCTATGTTGTCCCTGTCATGGCCTCTAAGAGATTTCTTTGACCATATTGGCTACGGCACCTAATAGCGGAGTCTTTCTTCTTTTCAGGTGTTACTATAGCCATCTGATTTGGAATCCTTATGAGTTTTTGAAGGAATTTTGGAACACACACTTCGGCTTTTTTCCTCCAAAAATTCCAATTATGCATCCTTCAAAGACTGTTGGACCTCGATTACTAAAAAACTGACCCAAATGTGTCATTCTTGACTCTGATTCTACAGACTCTACTACATGTAGGGAAACTACTGAGGTTGCAACTATGGCGGAAGATACCAACTCCAGCAACATCCCTATTAATCATGAGGCCATGATAGTTGGGCCTTTTAAGGCCAGAGATACACCAGTGGGCCCATTTGATAGAGTTAAGAAGGCTCTCACAGCCTTAAACATTCGTTGCATTATGACTGAAGAATGGGTCAACCAAGTTACCATGGCCTTTGATTTTCTAGAAGGGGTAGTTTGTTCATCTCCTTCTTTGGATCAAAGATCATGCTTTGCGGTCCCTAATAATGCAGTTTGCTTCCCCCTTCATGCTTTTGTATATGGGCTGCGGCTACCTGTGCCTGTTCCAGCAGGAAGATATTTAACGCAAAGAAGTTAGACCCATACCAATTAGATCCCAACGACTAGAGGGTGATTCTTGCTTGGTATTACTACTTTTCCCTTCATAAAAATGAAGATGCCTTGTATACTGGAAGACCTTCTAGTGTAAAGAATTAGAAGGGCAAATACTTCTACATTTCTAGATGTCATGGCAATAGGGATGACCATCCATGCTAGGTTTGTAATGTTGCAACCTTTACACCATGACACGTTTAGTTCTGTAGTTTGCACTTTTTTATTGCTTTTATTTTGACATACTAATATTGATCCCTTATGTAGCTCTTTATCATTTACCCCTCAGTGAGTGACAAGAGAGAAGAGTAAGGAAGGCCTTGGAATATAGTGCAGAAAAGAAGAATTTCAACACTCTAGTAACCTCCAATTATATCTTTAAGGGAGGCTACTTCCCCAATAAATTTTTACCCAAATGATTGGCTAAGGAAGGTAACAATCGGTACTCTTTCATTTTTTCGTGGAATGGTCCTTTATATAATTATTTACTTTGTTATTTTTTAGGTGAATATATAGACACAGATCTCTTGGTAGTGGGATGAGGATGCATCTGCTATCAACAACGCTGCCAGGAAGGGAAAGAAGAGGAAGAGAACAAAGAGTAAATAGCCTATTATATCCAATGGAGAGCCCCAACTAGATCATGAAGCACAAAGTGTGAAATCTAAAGATGCCATAGCTCAAGAGAGGACTGATGGACAATTTAACGACGCTATTGGCAACCATCTGGATGCGGCTAGCTTGCTGCACCCTGAATCTGAGTTCCTAGTTGGACGCGATATCTGTCAAACCACCACCTCTAACTAACCCCTATGCAAACTATTATGTTTATGAAAGCCAACCTTCCACCACCACAAAGTCGCCAAAGTGTTGGAACTGATGGAAGGACACGACCTTAGTTGAGATAACAAGATCCCAGTTCTTCGAGGGATACCACGACAAGGACTATTGATTGATGCGGATTTTGAGGACCTGAAAGGGTACGCTCTCCATATCCTGTTGGGGGTAAATACTCAATTTATTTCTTTTTTATTCCTTAGTCAGTTTTCATTCTTACACATTCCTTACTTGCAGGTTGTGGACATTGTTGTGGCTCAATAACATAAGTATGAAGGCCTTTACAAACATCACCAGGCCACGATGAGGGTCCATACAAATGACATGAAGAATTCCAAAACTGCTCCCTTTTAGGCTAGGAAGTAGTTTTATGTCGCAGCACTTGAGGCCTATAAGATGATTAGTGATGAACAAGTTCAGGCTGCGATCGAAGCTCAAAAGACTAAAAGAACAACTTTACAAAGGCTCCAGAGTACTTAAAAGTTATTAAGGCACGGGGTGCTGAAACTGCTCAGGTTGCTGCGGCCTCTAATAAAAAAACTCGAGCTACTCTAGAGAAAATATAATGAACTGGAGAAGTAGAGAAAACAAGAGGTCCTGGATCAGCCACAACCATCATGAAGAAGGACGAGAACTACACCGTGATATTGATTGAGGCTGCGAACAAGGTTGTTGTAGCATATAAAACTTCAAAAGAATTCTTCCTCAAGAATAAAACTCCTACCTCAGTAGTTTCCAGGAATTGAGGCACAGGGTCATCAAAAATTTCCCAGAGTCCAAAGAGCAAATTATGTCCTAGAAGTTAGGTGATGCAAAATATGATCAGTTTGTAGTTGAGATTAGGGATGCAGTAGAAGAGAGGGAAATACATAAACTTGAGGAAGAGGTCTCAGTAGATGAAGAATGCACAGAGACTGTAGGTGGTCTTGATGGTTATCGTGATGATGAGGAAGATGATGTTGCATCGTACTTTTTTTGTAGTTTTCCTTTTTGTTTTGAACTATATATGGGGTTGCATCCCCTTTTAGCTTTTGTAATTTTGCAACTAGTATTGGGATGTGTCCCAATATTAACATTTTATTATCATCGAACTTGACCATTTTGTAACTTTGATAAACATGGGCAGCGACCATTTTTTATTAAGTTGCGGCCATAAATCAGTGTACATCTACCTTCTACCCTTTATAGCTTCAATATTTTGATATATTCAATCTCTAATGATAGGTTTTAGCCACTGGATGATATTCCATAACTTTTTAAGAACTTGGGTAATAGAATTGCTGCTCATACTAAACTTTCATGATACAACCTTGAATCAGGTTGCTTGTTGGTCGTAGACTCTATCTTCTTGCATTTGTAAATGGTCTTCAAAATTGGCTGCTACTATAGTGATGTGACACACATTCATTTTGTTGTAGCTTCATTTCCAGTTGTAATTTTTGTTCATCTCAAGAAGGTTTTTATGATGAATTACTATTTCTATTACTACAATTGAATATTCCAACTCTTGACATTTTCTTGCAACTACATAGGTTGCAGCCCATTTTGAACAATTGTAATTGTTTGGATCCTTAATAAATCAATACTTTATGTCCTCAGTGTCTACATATCATTCGTTCTCTGCATCTTTAATATTTGATTGCTTCAATGTCTAATTCACTTTACTTGTCTCTTATATGACATACTTTTGATGGATTCCCACCTCTTTAAAAAATTTCTCTGACCTTCTATTTGGTGGCACTAGTAAGTTTAGGTACTACACTTTGAGAATTGGCTGCAGAGTTTAAAATTGGCTGCGTCCATATATGCCTGGCTACGACCTGGTGTTTGTTCTAAAAAATGGGGCATGATGGATTAATGTTAGTGTAGAAATATTGGATTGTCTACGAACGATTAAGTCCTTTGAACTTGAGCAATGATACTGTAGAAACATTTATCGGTGTTGTGGCCATGGTCTTGTTGAAAATCACACCACTGGGCTCGGTTCCTTTTGTGGGAAAGAGATTTCATATTCTTAGGCCACTTGAGCATTTTTTCTCTTTTGATGGACTCAAAGATATCTTCAATTTGACAAGTCAATGGGGTGTAGGACTTAAAGATTTTCTCTGCCTTCTTTTGGTTCTTATCTGCGGCCTCTAAGGCTGTGGCTTCTGATTTTATGATCGCGATGGTTGGAACAACAACCTTGGGTTCTACAGCCTCCAACATAAGAATCCTCTGGGCCAGAAAATTGACCTGAGTTTGGAGTTACGCCTGCCTATCATATAGATTGTTGAGATGGTTGTACAACTGAGCCATCTCATCTTTCA
Source organism: Sambucus nigra (assembly GCA_949130495.1). NCBI lineage: Eukaryota > Viridiplantae > Streptophyta > Magnoliopsida > Dipsacales > Adoxaceae > Sambucus > Sambucus nigra. The sequence continues at coordinate 499,917,528 of OX422207.1, read as the reverse complement.
TCACTTTACCTGAACTCTCCTTCCATCTCTTCTTTATTAGTCTTTAAAATATATATATTCTGAGACAAAACTAGCAAGAGTGAGTAATGAAAGAAACATTGAGGAAATAACAAAGTATAGTAGTAAGGATGTAGTCTTTGGCAATTTTCCAGTCTATACTGTTGTGGTCGTGATATGCTGAACATGTGGAGTTACTGTCGAGGCCTACCTATGAGGGAGCACTGGAGTTCATGTTCAAGGACCATTTTACCATGTCTTCTCCCAGGTGATGAAATTAATATATGCAGCATCCTATACAAGGGTTGAGACACTCAAGCAATTTACTTGCCATGTCGCATCCTTCTTTTTACAATGCATTACAATTCTAAGGACCCACGAGCTAGGTTCAACCCATATGGGGATATGAAAAAATAAGCCTACTAGGAGTCTACCAGGGATAAATTAGTCTTAGAGTTCCCCAAAAATGGCACAATCATGGTTGGAAATCCAAGATCATAGGTTGAGAAAGTAGCAAATGAGTTAAAAAACTGATCCCTAGTTACCCATCTTTGCGACGCTTGAACCTTTTTTCATTTTTCATCACTATCTAGGTGCGATAACATCATCGAGGTATATAAAATAAATCAAAGGTCAAAAAAAGGAGACATGCGAACAGATGTGAAAATGTGCGATACCCATTTAATGGTGTATATACAAAATATGAGCTCAATAATCAAAACTCACCCGTTAGAAGATGACCCAGGGGGTCCCCATGAATGAAATAAGGTGTTAAGAACCCGAAATATAGAGAAACAAGATAGAAATATGTCGATTTCCACAGACGGGGACAAAATGTTGATACGAGAAATCAAACATATGTCATTCTCATATCAGTATATCCAGTATATATTAGATATAAGGCAAGTAAAGAGACAAAACACAAGATATAGAGTGGTTCGACTATCAAAATGATCCTACATCCACTTTATTTCCCTACTATCATTATACACATGATGTATTAAAATTTTACAATGTCGTGATAGGCGTGCGAGATAGATGAGAGAGAAGAGTACATGTCTCTAGTTGTTCCGAGTGAGCCGGAGAGATGACTATGAGGTAGATGAGTAGCCCCTAAGATGTATTGGGCTTGTGTAGAGAGTTCGAAAGGGCTTTGTCTAGTGTGGTTGTCTCGAATATAGGGATCATAACCCCAATCTCAAGGTGTGGGCCTCTATTTATAGGTGGTATGTAAGCCGTGTCATATTCCTTGAGCACATGACATGTAATAAGTCTAGAGGGTAATCAATGATGGGTAGTAACTGTGAATGAGGGGGATGCACCCTGTTAGGTAAACACAGGCTGTGGGTGCCACATTATGTATAGTATAAGGTTGCGGCCTATCCATAAGGTGCCGAATAAGCACATGCCACATCCTATAAATTTTGGGGCATTTCCTGTCAGTAAGGTACGCCGTAGGAGACTATATTTGTCATATCACCTAACGTTTTTAAACATACCATTTCCATGAGAATTCCAACTATTTCAAATAAACATTGAAATATTTACACATCATTTGTTTCCAACAAAAATCACATTTTACCTAAATTATACTTCGTAAAAATGTTTAATACCAAGTATACTAAAAGCCCATAATTTTAGTCATATGCATCCTACTACTGTAATTTAATCAACAAGACTATAAATATGCAAAAAAAAAGTCTTAATGCTAAGAGTAGAGTTTCCAACCTCTAATGGAGTTCAATAATGGTAGGCACGAAATGTCTAAGAAGATGGAAACCTACCACCTCCTAAGGTGGCCTCAAGGAGGTGGCCCAAATCCAAAATCATTCTTCATCAAACTTTCAAGAAAAAACCCTTCACATTCCATTAATCTTCCATCTCCATCTTCAAGATCCCCTAACAATAACTCCATAAATTCGAACTTATCCTCTTACATGGTGGTATTGGGTATTTATGGTTAAAATATGGTGGAATACATAACAAATATTGGGATGTTAGGCGGAGGGGTGGTGGTTCCATGGTGGTTTATGGTGGAGAGAGGTGGAAGGGAACACAAAATGGTGGAATACCCCCCTATCCTCCCTTCCTTCCAACTCAAATGACCCAAATGAACCCAATCAAACCCTATAAAATGCATTTTTAGAAGGGTGCCTCAAGTTTGGCTATTATGTCTTGGGGTGAGGCTCCCTCAAATACCCCCCCTTAGCCTACAACAAAGATGAGTTTGGGGAACCCCCAGGGTCCCTTAATAGCAGAAAGTCATAATGGAGAAGGAACTCTAGGGTCCCTCAACAATAGAAATCCATACTAGAGAAGGAACCCAAGGGCCCCTCAATAAAAGAAAAAACTCATATTGGAGAAGGAACCCCCAGGGTCGTTGAATAATAGAAAGTAATAATGGAGAAGGAACCCCCAGGGTCCCTCACCATAAAAATTCATATTGAGAAGGAACCTCCCTGATTCCCTCAACAACAGAAATCCATATTGAGAAGGAGCCCCCCAGGGACCCCAATAGAATAAATTCACATTGAGAAGGAACCCCCATGGTCCCTCAACCGCAGAAAATTCATATTGGTGAAGGAACCCCTAGGTTCGCCAACCGCAAAAAAATCATCTTAGTGAAGGAACCCCCAGGGCCCCCAACCGCTAAAAAAATCATATTGGTGAAGGAACTCCCATGTTCCCTCAACCTATAGAAAATATTAGGTCATAAACCCTTAAGGTTCCCCTCTATCAACTGCAAGAACACATTTGGGTGAGGAACCCTTAGGGTCCTCAACAAAAACATGGCACGAGGGACCCTCAAGGTCCTCCCCCCAGCTTCTAGAAAATAAGCCAAGATGAGGGAATGGCACCCATGAGCAAACCCTTATCATGAAAAGTCATTGTTTAAAAGAACAAAAGTACTAACACTTAATTTATTGTACATGTATCCTAGTTAAGTAGGCAGGGCTCAAATAAGCCAGTTGGGATATCTTGGGAGTTTTGGCTTGCTGGTTGATGAACATGGTTTTTTGAGAAATCTGACCCACTTAGCACTTTAGTATTAAGATAATTATAGTAGTAAGATTCTAAGAGTCACTGGAGACCACACACATCTAACACTTAGTCAAAAGTGAAGTGAGTAGTCAAAGGGCTGCTCACAAGAAATGAACTTTTGCAAAATAATTTTCTTTAAGAGAGGGTCCCCAAGGCCCCTCTCAAGAAAAATGATTTTAGAGGAGATGGTTCTCAAGGACCCCACTCAAGATTGATAATTTTAGAGGAGGAGGTCCTCGAGGCCTCCTCTCTGAAGTTTACGAAGCTTTTACCATAAGTTACCATTTCAAAAGTTATTACACAAGTTCGACATTTTGTCTACATTGGGTGACATATATGATTTTTGACTATGGTTTGCACCAGGTGACACCTATTAGAGGGGACAGGAAAATACACACAGTTAGGGACAAATGGTACATTTCATACCTTTCCCCTCACCAACCCTCTAAATTTTGGCACCCAAAAGTGCCAACTCAGCCCTAGTTCCCAAGCATAAATAGCACCCCTAGGCAAGGTCAGATGAGATATAAAAACTCAATAGACTTGATACTCTGTCAAAATCACACCAGAACTTCCTAGTATTCTCTACTTTCTCTCTCTATAGTTCTAAGTGCCTTGTTCTTTCACTCGTCATTGGCAACCATCATTCTTGGGAGATCCTCTTGAGAATAGTTACTATTATTGTTATGGAAGTTTATCTTCTGGCAAGGAGGGAGCTCCATCTTGAGCTCCATTTTTACCCAAAGGATAAAGTTTCATCAGAAGATGCCCCATAAGTTCTTGAGAATCTTGCAGACAACGTCCATTGGAGTGGGTCATTCCTCACCCTTTCTAGTTATTCATAGACCCCGGTCTTACTAACTTCATACATTTGGCAACTCCGTTAGGGAGGTATCCTCACTTTCATGGACGAAGAAGGTGTCAACATTTCTAAGCATCTAGTTTTTAAAGAAATTCCATCTGCCAATTGAGCTCACAGTGAACAAACTACTCTGTAAGAAGTGGTGGTGATCGGAGCCAAGGCACCTTCACCTCAGGGAGGGTACACCAGCTCGCTAACAGCGGCTCCAATGGGAATTATGAATCTTATGAAAATGTTTTTTGACTTCTTGAAGAAAACTAATGTAGACCTATCAAGTTTGGGTTAAGGATGTGTAACACCAACTACTTCCCCCTTTGAAGGGGTAGCAACCACGGTTGTAATTCCTACAAAGCTGATTCCTCCATGAAAGGTGGTTACGGAGAATATTACGGCAACATCAGTTTCACCAGTAGCTAAGAGAATGATTTTTGAGGAGTCACCCTCCAAGGCTGTTACCATAGAGGAGGCGAGGAAGCTTCTCTCCTCCTCTCAGGGGGAGGGTCCTCATCTATATGAGGAGTTTCAAGATACCTACCCAAAGAAAAAAAATGAGAAGCCATACCCAGAGGGGTATATCCCACAAAATTTTATTAAGTTCAATGATAAAGGGGAGAACCCTATAGAGGATGTGAAGAGGTTTGTTGAGTACTTGGGAGTGCATACTGGTGACCGGAATCTCAGGTTGAGGGAGTTCTCTAAGACCCTCATAGGGAAGGCTTACACATGGTATTCCCATTTGGCACTTAATAGTATACCTACTTGGGAAGATATGCACTAACAGTTCCTTCAGAAGTTCTTCGTAGCGAAGGATGAATTCACATTAAGGCACCTGGCACAAGAGGTACAGAAGCCTGGTTAGAAGTTAATGCAATATATCAAAAGATTTCTCAAGAAAGCATTGGATGTCCATTAGGATGTAGCAGAGGCAAGGCTGCTGTAAATATGTTTTGAAGGACTCTTGGAGGAATACAAGTTGCATTTAATCAATGAAACTATATATGGAACTTTTAGAGAGTTCCCCAAGGAGGCTAGCAACATAGCTATGATTTCAAGACAAGGGCCTCGAGTTGGAGGACGCAGGTGCCACTGGATTTGTGAAGGTTTCAAGTTTTGGGGAGGCAAGTAGTTAACTATGTAGATGGAAATACAAAAGGAAAGAATGGAGGATCTGGGTCCAAGAACATTAGTTTCGACAATAAAATAAAGTGGGGGGAGGATGACCCACCGCCACTACCCTATAGTATAGCAGAAGCTATGGATTGTTATCATACTTTGGTACGATAAGGGTTAGAAGGTCCTCCTCTCTTTAAAGGGAAAAACCTAACTGCAGCTGATAAAGTCAAGATAAAATACTATCAGCTACACCAGCGGGTGCAACACTCCACCTAAGATTGTTACTACTTGAGAAGGATCCTTATCGAGCATGTAGCCAATGGTACCTTGCAGATCCCTCCGGTGGATGTTAATAAGAACCCACTTCGAGCGCATCATTATGGTACTACCAACATGGTAGTTTCTTTTAATGAAGAAGCAACCCCAGAGCTGATGGAGTGGGAGAGTGGTGATCAGTTATGTGAAGGATTGGAAAAGTTATCACTAAGTAGAGTTGAGCTAGAAAGAAAGAGAGAGGAGTGTTTTTTAACTCCGAAACAAGAAAATGATGTAAATAGAGAAATTTGGCAGGTGAACCTCTCAAAGGGTGAGGTAAATGTCATCCCCTCTTTAAATGAAGGGGGACATCTGAAGAAGAGTATGTTTGCAATTCCCATACATATGAGGTAGACCTGGATTCTGAATGTGAGGCCATAGCAAGGAGCCCAAAGTTCAAATGGTCTTTTAACCATATAGGGGTGAAATATGACACAAGGAATGTCCTAGAAGATGTGAAGCAGCGCAAAGACCCCTCACTCAATTAGCAGGGGACAATTAGAAGGCTGATCAATAAGTGTACTTCTGAGGTGGTGTTTTCAAAGGAAGATAATCAAGTGCCTTACTTCCAAAATCGTCCATTGTATGTTATAACTATGATCAATGGAGTCTCAATGCCCATAGCGTTAATGGATAGGGGAGCATCTATTAACATCATGCCCATCAGTACCTTATATGAAACATGAATTGACTAGGAGAAGGTAATGCCAGTATCGCTAATGATTTCCAAATTTGATAATGCTGGAATGCAATTTATCGGATATGTAAATTTGGGAATCAAGTTGGGTAATTTCACTTCCCACATCATGTTCCATGTTACCAATGCTAACACTATCTACCAACTACTCATTGGGAGGGTATGGATGCATACCCACGGCATAGTACCCTCCATTTATCGTTAGTGTCCGAAAGCCAACATTAGAGATACATAGATAGTCATCAAAGCCACGCAGAGAACTTTCGCCATTGAGGAGGCCCATCTGGTAGATGTTGCGTTATACATGAAATTGGATGAAGAAAGGAGGGTCTCTGCAAGAAAATTAGAAGGGAAAAAAATAGTTGAAGGAATTATACAGTAGAAGAAGTATGTTCATGATCACTTGGAGGGAAGGGTGATCGCCCATATAGAAAAGGGCAAGAGGAAAGTACATGAGGTGGCTAAGCCTCCTCAAACCTGTAAAAAGGTGATCTTGCCCGATGGGAAGGACATCTACCACATATAACAGTCTGCACGAGCAGTGTTCTGGGATAAGAGCATCGACCTGGAACCTGAATGTCTTATTATTGATGAATCCCAAATCATTGAGCATGTCGAGGAACCTGAAGAAGATCCATAATGCATGTATGATGGACCCAGAGAGAAACTGCAAGAATTATAGGAGATCAATTTTTATCCAGAAGGGGGTGAGAGAAGACCCATCCTAATCTCCAAGAGTCTAGAACCAAAACATAAGGAATAGATCATTGACTTACTCAGGGAGTTCACTGATGTGTTTTCCTGGAAGTACAGAGAGATTCTAGGAATAGACCTAGAGGTGAACTCCCTTAGATTGAACATCCTCCCCAATGCCTTCCTAGTAAGGCAAGCTACACGCACATACAAAGATGGCCTAGACTTGAAGATAAAGGCAGAGGTAGAGAAGTTATTGGCAACAAGGTTCATCAAGACCATTCAACATATTGTATGGCTCTCCAGTATAGTGATACAAATAAGGATTTATGTAGACTTCAGCGATTTGAATTGGGCATGTCCAAAAGATGAATTCCGTCTGTCTAAAATAGATAGCTTGGTCTATACCACTGCAAGACATGAGATGTATAGTTTCATGGATTGATATGTTGGCTACAACCAAATCAAAATGGATCCGGCAGATGCGGGGAAGACTGCCTTCCACACACCACTAGGGAACTTCCACTACACATTCATGCCTTTCGGACTAAATAATGCTGGGGCCACATACCAACGGACTATGATGGCAATATTTCATGATCTATTTAATGATATACTAGAGTTTTATGTGTATGACCTTGTAGAAATCAAACATACACAGGACCTCGGGAAAGTATTTGAGACGTGTCGTAGGTATAAGAAGAGGATGAATCCCTCTAAGTGTGCCTTTGGGGTTATCGCAGGAATTTTTTTAGGTTTTGTCTTGAATATGTGGGGGTGAAAGTAGACACAGAGAAGAGGAGAGCCATTGTGATGATGCCACCCCCCAAGAGCCAGAGGCAACATAAGTGTTTCTTAGGAAAGGTATCCTACCCGAGGAGGTTTATACCCACGCTAGCGAAAGTAACTCACTAATTCACGCCCCTGTTGAAGGACAAATCCAAGTGGACTTGGGGAGAAGATAAGAAGAAAGTATTTGACAAGGTTGAAGAAATTTTAACCTCTCCGTCCACGATGATCCCACCAGAAGCGAGAGCACCGTTGTTTCCCTACCTCACCTCAATAGATAGATCTATATGGGCACTTTTGGCACAAGAGAAGGAAGGAGTATAAAATCCAGTATACTACTTGTCAAGAGTAATCTCTGGAACAAAATCTACATACAATAGAGTGGAGAAGCATTGTCTAGCCTTGGTTTTTATGTCTCAGAAGTTGAGACATTATCTGCTAGCCTTCATAGTTTATATAGTCACTAAGTGCGACCCTATAAAGTACCTGTTAGCAAGAACAGTACTTGTAGGATGAGTAGAAAGATGCTTTCTGATATTATCGTAGAATGATTTAAAGTGTGTAGTGCAAAAGGCAATCAAGAGTCAAGTAGTGGCAGACCTTTTGGCCCACTTTCCAAGTGGAAATTTTGAGCCCCCATTGAGGAGCTGTCCGGGGAGAAATTTTGAGCATGTGTAGTAGAGGAAATGGACAAGTCAGAAATGGTGTTCGATGGCTCTAGTGCTCAAGGCACAGGAGGTACGGGGATTGTACACTCGAGCAACAAAGAAAAGATCACCCTATCTTTCAATTTATACTTCAAATGCTCAAATAATGAGGCTAAGTATGAAGCTCTCATTCTGGGCATGCTTGAAGCACTCCGAGGGGGTATCAAAGTACTATGCATCTGGGGGGGGGGGCTCTAACCTAGTAGTAAAACAAGTTAATGTGGAGTTCGCCCTCAAGCATGCTAACTTGGCACCCTATAGGTATATCATCCAAAGGGTGTTGGGACAATTACTGAAAGTGACTGTTGAGAGACATGTAAGAACAGTGAACAGACACCTCAACGCAGTGGCTATGATAGCACATAAGTTAGATATGAATGAGGCAGAAGTGATGATCACGGTGCACCGAAGGAAAATACCTACTATAGTAAAGCCTTTGTTCCCAATCATTGAGCTAGAAGACTATAGACACCTAGTGGTAAAGCAGTTGGAGACAAGAGAAGGGACCATGAATATGTTCGATCTAGATAACTACACCTATTACAAGGAACACTTTACTTTAATAATCCTGGAGGATTCCTACCAAGGTGTGTTGGGGATCAAGAAGCAAAAGAGAGGTTGGCAAAAATGTACAAAAATATTATAGGGACCCTGACATCCCACTTTATCATAGGCTGCAGTGAGGGGGTTACTATTCTCGTACCATGTGCATAAAGGTTGCTCGCCTACAACAAGGTTATTTAGAGTGCCAAACTCACTTCGATAAGATAGCAAAAGCCAATTTGTAGAAGCCTTTGAGTATTAGAGGTAATTGTATATTGCATATCTAAAAGATGGTGAGCTACCCACAAAGAGAGTGGATGAAATCTATATCAGGAAGAGGGTATCCCATTTCTACTTGGTAGAAGGAGAGATGTACATGAAAGGTTACAATGAGAAGGCACTAAAATTCATAGCGAAGGAAGATAGATAAAATGTGCTGAAAGAAGCCCATGAGCCGTCCCACATGGCAGGTGCCAAACTATATGATCAGCTGATGATGCTGGGGTATTATTATCCAACCATGAAAGTTGATTCCATCGGTTACATAAAGAAGTGAAAAGATTTTCATGTACATGGAGACATGGTGCATGCCACCTCTGTCAGCTTGCAAAGCCTAGCAGCTCCCTATCCCTTGCATACATGGGTATTTGACCTAGTGGGAAAGATTAGCCCAGTGTCTCGTGGTAAAGCGTTCATCATTGTAGATACAGAGTTATACACAAGGTGGGTGGAGGCCATTCCCCTGAGAAGGGTAACTTCCTAAGTGGTAACACAATTTATGAAGGAATACATCATATGAAGATTCGGTATACCCAAGATGATACTCACAGACAATGGGAAATATTTTGTATGCAAATAGATGTCCCTCCTTACTAACAAATATAAAATTGTGCATAACAATTCAACCATATCCTATCCAAAGGGAAATGGTTGGGTAGAGTCCACCAACAAGACCTCGACAATATTATGAAAAAGATATTTGAAGACATGCCAGGGGCCTACGGTATTTTGAAGAGAAAACCGACTGGGTTTACTCCATTATTTCTGTTATATGGAACTGAAGTTATCCTACTTGTGGAATTGGGAGTACCATCAGCTAGGGTTGCTCTAATCAATGGACTCATCCCTGACCCACGACATTTGCAGCTCATGTCATTGGATGGACATAGAGATAAAGCAAGAGATAACTTCAAAGTTTACACCCAACAGCTGTCATGAGGTTATGACAACCTAGTCAAGCCCAGAGAATTTCAAGTGGGAGATTTGGTCCTCAGAGCATCTACTCATCACCTTCGCAACATGTTAGCATCGAAGTTCGAACCCAACAGTAAAGTTCCTTTTATGGTGAGAGGAGTGGGGAAGTCAAGATACTGCCAGATTTTGGAGCCGGAGAATGATTGTCTCTAATATATCAATTCCAAATGGCTAAATATGTACCATGCCTAGTTTTGTTCAAACATTTCTTTTCATTTTTTAGTAGAATTTGAGGTTTTCTCTTATACTAGAAAATTTCTTTTTTGTAAAAAATGATAGAGCAATAACACATTGTAAACAGTACATAACGTTAAAGAAATGAAATAGAAACACTTTTGATCATTGTTGATGCTTGCCTTGACTACTCATTTATATGAGATAAACCCAATAATATATATATATATATATATATATATATATATATATATATATATATATATATATATATATATATATACTCTCTACTATGCTAGAAGAGGGTGCACAAAAAAAGAGCAACTTTGCTCACTATACTTGGGGGGTAAGTCCATCCTACAAGAAAGTATACCGAGCAAAGTCCTCCTAGACACAATAGACAGTTTTATATTTAATTACTTGACCAGTAGGATGACAACCTCCAAGTAATAAACTTTATTTATTAGAGAAATCCTTTACTTGACTAGATTAATAGATATGTAAAGAAGTGGGTCAAATTCCCCTTATCCAAAATTTTGAGAATAGGAAAGCTCTTAAAGAAAATGTAGAGCAAGGACACAATAGACTAGGGGCTAAATAATTTAAATTTTTGGTTTTTTTATGAAACAAAACTTAAAGGAAGGAGATGGGGTCACCCCCCCCCCCCTCCAATCTATTTCTTATGAACACAAGTAATAATGTGCAGGAGGACCCCCACAGATAGTAGGGGGTAATCCAAAATAGCAACATGCAAACAACTCACAATCATAAGAGGTGCGTTTAATAGAACAATGCATATATATACATAACTTGCTCAGATTAATGCAAGTACCCCGTGGTATATGGGGCAGCCTAAGTTGACCAAATGGTCACATAAGTTAGAGCATGTCTTATTAAATAAATGCTAAAAGTATAAATGTTGAGCAAGAGAAAAGGAAAGTGCAGGAGAAACAAAATATCATTTTTCTCTTTCATGAATGATCAGTGTTGTACATATAGAAGCCAAAATACCACAAAGCAAGAACTAGCCTATCCACTAGAAATAGTAAAAAAAGTCATCACGGGTAAGGGTGCTGACATATGAGGGACCAACCTCTTGGAAGAACTCCTCCTCCAGCCTAGTCATCTTGGACTCATCTTCCTAATCACCAGACTCAAGCCTGTCAAGTCAGGACTGAAGTGACGCAGTATGAGACTGAAGTGATGTAATTTGACCCGAATCCTCTTAGCCTCAGCCTGCCGCTACTCGATCCTAAACTGTCTAGATGTGTGAAGTCTCACCATCTTCGAAAAGGGGACGCTTAGAAAATGATGAACTCCAGCATCAAGCCAATCAATATGAAAATTAAAGAACTCCTGAAAGTCACGGAGAGTATCCAAAAACAACAAGGTAGGTCCACTACTCAACTCAACGGGAGAAGTAGCCAAGAACTTATGAACATGGCTAGAAAGAGCCTTTAGGCTGAACACTGGGAGGTTATCAATATGAATTACACTTTAAGAATTGAATTTCTTAGGATAATGCTCCAATATCATATCTAAGACCTGGCATTCATGCGTCCTAAAGCATCCTTGTCGCTCCTCATGCAACAATCTACTCATGAAGGCTGCAGGGGCCTCTACTTCAGCATCACCATCGGAATGGAGTGACACTATCTTGGAGGGGAGGAAAGAAAACTCCCCACTAGAATCAACATCACCATCCATAGGAGTGACCTCATAACTATGATCTCCCTCTGTAGCTACCCTGGTGTACCCGTCAATAAAACCTGAAAAGAAGTATCTATGATAAGTCAAAAGAAAAGAAGGGAAATTATGGGCTAGGTCCTAGCAATGACTATAATAGAAATCTTACACCAAAATTCAAGGGGTGACCATGTTATCGCCAGTGTGAACTGTCTGTTTGCTCCAAAGATACTGCTGGAGGAGAAATCTCATTTTCCTGGAAATAATGAAACAAAGATGAAAATGTTAACACTTGCATAGTTTACGCAAGAAGATAAAAGGGGACCAGTAAAAAGAGGGTGTACGCCAGTTTAATACCTCTCTCGCAGCCACCCTACCACCAGACTCCAGAGTCACTAGATCGATCTCATTTACTTGGAAACAATTAAACAAAGGTGAAAATGAGAACACTTGCACAATACACGAAAGAAGGAAAAATGGGAACATTAATAAGAGGGGGTATGCTATTTTAATACCTCTCTCGCAACCTCCCCACCATCATTCTCCACAGTCACTAGAGCAATCTCATTTACCTGGAAACAATGAAACAAAGGTGAAAATGGGAACACTTGCACAGTACATGCAAGAAGAAAAAAGGGGAATAGTAAAAATAGGGGGTATGCCAGTTTAATACCTCTCATGCGGCCACCCCACCATCAGACTCCGCAGTCATTGGAGTAATCTTATTCACTTGGAAACAATAAACAAAGGTGAAAATGATAACACTTGCACATTATACACAAGAATAGAAAAGGGGAACAATAAAAGGGGTTATGCCACTTCAAAACCTCTCTCGCAGTCACCCCACCTACAGACTCCATAGCTACCGGAGCAACCTCACCCACCTGGAAATAATGAAACAAGGGTGAAGATGAGAATATTTGCACAGTGTACACAAGAATAAATAATAAAAAAAGGGAAAAGAAAAAGAGGTATCCCGGTGTAATACCTCTCCGGTCGACATTCCTCCCACGCGTTCCAATGTCACTAGGACGATAGCAACACTAACCTGAGAATAGAAGAACCATGTAAATGCTGACAAACATTTAAACATCATAGGAATACAAAAAAAGAATAAATAAAATGACTACTCTCATATACGATATGTGAGTAACACCCTTCATAGCAGTCAAGGGAAGAGCTGCAGGTGCCCCTAAAGGGGTTGTCTCAGTAACATGTGCTCCTAAAAGGGCTACCTTAGCAACACTGGTTGCCGTAGATAATACAGCCTTCGCAAAGCTAGCCTATGAATAAAAAGAGAAAGGGGGTAGGAATTAGAAAATCTCCTACCTCATAAAGGCAAAGTGTATAGGAGAAAACTCAAAAATTCGTGACAAAGATCGTTACCTGAAGGGGGACATTAAAAGGGCAAGGTGGCCCGTATGTATCAGGGGTTGTCGAAGAAGTGGAAGCAAGATCCACCGATGAAATAGTACCCACGTACAACTGCAAATAAAGAAAAAAGGGATTTTTTAAGTACAATATGAGTAGATAAATGGCTAATAAGAATACAATAAATTACCTGAACCCCATTCAAGGATGAAGAGTGAAAAATGACAACCGGGGCAGTAGGGGCTATGCTGTTGGCCTTCAAATGTTAAAGCATGTTATTATCATGGGCTCAAGAGAAAAAGCTACCACACATGAATGTAAGAGCCTAACATGTGGCGTGGTGTAAGTAGTCAAGGCCACGGTGAAAATTGGGTTGTTAGAGATAGGTTGAATCAAGGGCCTACTATCCATGGATATATGGACTCGGTGAATAGAGATCACTCTTGAAGAGGAAAGCCCCAGAATAGTGACATCGGGAAAGGGCAGAGTCCTTCCCACAAAGGAAAAGCTAAAAGGTTCTAGATCCTAATAAATAAATAAAATGTGTCAAAGGGTATAGAGTACCTATCTCCGAAATAAGAGAATCTCTGAGATACATACCTCTGAAAAAGGGGTAACCGGGGGCTCAACTGTAGAAGTACTCACCGCCGAACCAAGAGAAGATTAAGTGGCAGAGTTAGAAGGCCAATCCTCTAAAATTATAAACAGATAAGAAAAAAAGGGAGGGAAGAATGGTAAAGGGTAGTGAAAAGGGAGAGAATTGTAAAATATACCTGAGCGGCACATGAAGCCATCGAGGGAATCGTAGTGCTAGTGGGATACACAAAGGATATCTATAAGGGAATGACGGTGCATAACATTTAATTAGGATGTAATTCATGGCCCAGAAATAATAAAAAAACTTAATAAAAAAATGTTTTTTTATTTGCAGGGAGCAGTAAACCAATCTGAAAAGACCCTGAGAAGAAATGAGCATGGAGTTTCTCTCACTAAAAAGGAGCGCATTGTAATGGGGGAAGTGGAGGACTACTCACCCTTGTGGAAGTAACCAGCAGAAATATAAAAAAAAATGTTGGTAAATAAGCAAATGAGGAAAGAGTAAGAAGATCATATGCATAGAGGTTTTGATCAGAGAAAGACTTACGCCAGCGGGACACACAATATGACTATAAGGAAGGGGTCTCGTAGAGGAACTAATCCCCACAGGAGAATACAATACCTCATCATCACTGGAAGACTCCCTCAAAACTGATAGCAAAGCATAAGTGTCAGTAGTGCTTTCACCACGAAGATTCAAGCCACTCACATCACCCGAAGAAGAGCTATGATCATCGTAGGAAGGTGCGCTTCCATTGTCAACTAGTTTATCTTCTAATGAGGGGGAGGCAAAAACAGCAGGTGAAACTCTGAAAAAGAATGGGACATAGTACCTTCCACAATGGGTATAGATGTGACTTGTGTATCCCGAGAAGAAAGGCACAATGCTTCATAACCCCTATCTTTAAGATTTTTATAAGTTTCCTCCACCCCGAGATTGTCAGTATCAGACCCCTGGTCTAGTAAGGAAGGAGAAGTAACGTCATTATTACTCCATTTCTTCTTTTTTGCGTCTCGAGTCCTCACAGGAGAAGAGGGTGGAGAAACGGTGGTAGCAGGGATGAAATTAGATGCATCCATGTCAGGGTGCTTCCTCTTAGCTGTTGCTGGATATTTTTCTTTTCCTTTGTTCTTAGATTGACCTTTAGACTTCGTAGATAGTAATTCGATTGATTAGGGCTTAAGGGACTCAGAAAGTAGGGGCTTCACTAAAATAGGGGTGGTCTTGTCAAGAGGTGGCCTAGGAGTGGTTCTGAGAAACCAAGTATCCTTTTGCGTCTGCCTGACCAAAAATTGGGGTTTGACATACTTAATGGGGTTGGTCTCGTGAGCGGGACCGGTTATGTAACGTCGGATTAGAAGAGTCTTCTGCTGCCATAACATCAACCAAGAGGTAGTGAACGACGAAAGATAATTGCGAGGGGGAATGTAAATCCCCCTAATCCCTTTTTATCCAATCTCGGTTCTTCCCAAAGCTCGAATGCAAACCCATCCAACGGCCTAGAATGAGACAACGCAAAAGGGCAATTGGATTTTAAATTTTGAATGACCTCATTCGAATGAGATTCAACCATCGTTCAAACGAGAATGGCGTCTCATTCGAACCTCATTTGATACCCTACTTTGAACAACCTTTGTTTCTTGTTCAAACTACTGCCACCTCGTTCGAATGAACCTATTCTTATTTTCTTGAAATTTCCATCTCTAATACCACAAATTTACAACAATTACCATCAAGCCTTCAAAGAAGTCAAATAAAAGCACAAGCCCAATAATAATCATCCAAATATCAATGTCTTCATGTTATTACAACTTATGTGGGAAAAATATAGAAAATATTGGGGCGTGGTATTACAAACTTCCATCCTAGAGGAATTTCTTCCTTGAAATTCTAGATCCATCAATTCTTAAAATTCATGGACTTTACCAATTATCATTCTAAGTCATAAAATCCTCTAAGATAAAATCATCAGAGTCCTTAGTAACTAAGATCACATCACATGCCCTTACACGTGGATTATCGCCAAAGGCTCAATATACGACGTTCTCTAACGCTCATTATTTCACTATCCATGAATGTCACATAACTGGATCCATGTGCCCACTCACTAGATTATCATGCTCAATCGAGTCCTAGGGCTACCTTGGATGATACCCTAAGCATATAGATAACTCCATGGTAACCCTCTCTAGTGATCGAAATTCACCAAAGAGCGAACCGTAATACAACTAATTTCCAAATTCATCATTAAGAACCATTTCTAGCTTTAATACTATATTTCCTACATCCCCATAAAATTATTACTACTCTAGGCATCTCACCTTTGAGCACTCATGTGACACCCCGCCTAATTAAATACTGGGCGATCACTCCTTTATTAAATTAAAATCAAGGCGAACAGTTGGTTCATTCTTAGCATCACTGTCGTTAAAATACTTTTCCAATTTAAACACCCTAAATAATTAAGCTAAGTGTCAAAACCATTTAAAACCTTATTCCCATTCTATTAAATCAAATTATAAACCTTTAACCATTTACATTTTTTAAGAGTCACACATTAATAATGAGAATAGTAATGAACAATCCAGAATTGAACCATCAATAAATAATCCCAACATTTAAAACACTAAAGGAAAACATCCTGACAGTAATAAATCCCGACATAAAGATGGTGGAAGTAAAAAGAATTACAGTCTCTGACAATAACAACTAAATAATATAAAGAGGGCGACACATGCCACTGCTGGATGAAACCGAACTAGGAGTAGAGTCAATAATGAGGTCGTCTAATCAATGGCCCGCAACTCCCACAAAAGCTACAACGCGTTCCATCCCAAGAATTCCAAGTAAGACGCCCCTGTGGCTGGGCACCTGTAATACATATATATATATACACACAAGAGAGAAGCGGTGACAACAAATGGGTCAGAGCCCGAATGTGAAGCAGTTTGAAAATAGTTTAGCAAGTATTTAAAATGCTATCGGCTAATGCAAAAGTCATATTAGTATGCAACCCTCTCTTGAGAATTCTCACCTCTCATCTAGTGTGCACATCTATCGTACTAATGAACCCCATCTCTCTCTCTAACTTATTCTCCATAAGTTTTAACACGTGGAATTAAGGTTATGCTATTCACATTTAGGAAATCTAACTCTTCAAGATTTCTTACGTTATTTAGAATAATTTTGTATTATTATAACGTTTCCGAATGCTTAAAAATGAAGCTGATTAAATTTCATACTTCCTTTAACTACTATTTTACTCAGTAGAAAGTTCTTATATAGTTACACGTATATATATTAATTACTCGTATAATATTTATACAAACAGCACCCCACATAAAATCTATGCTGCTAGACTTCCATATCTAAGTATATATATACCAATCACTCATAAATTATATATATACTAACGGCACCCCACATAAAATCTATGGTGCTGGCATACTCTGCTATCAAGTCCCCGTATCACACAAACTAAGGGAAATACTAGTTTGGAATCACTCTCGAACTGTATTAACACAAACACAAACACAATTGAGGCGAAGCATAGATTCCAAGTCTCTAAGAGGTCAGTAAATACCCTCACGGATCTTAGGACCATCTGAACTATCGATTCGATAGCCTGTACCAAGGATGTCTATCTTCTAGGATACGAGTCAATATCCCTCATAAAGGTCACATCGAGATAAGACTGTCCCAGCGCGGTAACCTCCGGGATAGCAAGTAGCGCGGGTACCATTTTTACTGAGAAATAATATATATGCACAATCACACCATCATATATAAATATGTATTCACATCCACATTATTAAATTAGGTACTCTCATGACCCAAAATTATCATTATCTGTTATTACACGTTTTACTCAATTATATCGTATAACGGCCTCATTTTTCTTTATTCTCGTAATTAAGTCATTTTTAACTCACTTCTCATCTCTCGAAGTATTTCCTTTATCTAAGTGCAATTTTAGTAGGCCCTCTCTTGCCTTCTAATCCAACTTAATAGATGTTCCGATTATTTACTCACCACACGTATGATTTCTTAAGTCTGAAAGTCTCCCCGTTTTCCCTTTACTTCCACACATTAAAGTTCCACTTTATGGGATTTCTCTTGACCCTACTAGTCCTCTTTATATTCCATTATATTCTAGCAACCCTAACCAAGGTTTACTATGCATAAAATAGTATTAAGATAACACGAGCAAAAATGTAGTTTTCCCAGGAGGGTCGATCGATCGATGAAAGGGGTCTATCGATCGAACCTTCGATCGATCGATGCTCTGGGCTCGATCGATCGATCAAGCAGTTATGCAAATTCTGCAGCCAACCCGGTTACGGGATTCTCACCCCAAACTCCTCCAAATCATCATGTTACAGTCCCAAACTCCCAATCAATTATACTATAAGTGTTGTATACCCATTTAAACAATTTCCTACGTAACACATGCGAATTTTCCTCAAGAATCATGGTTAAAAAGGGGGAAATTCTACATAATTCTTATGAACCCTAATCTTTCCTTTAACTTAATCTCTTTGATTCTTTTTCCAGATTTTCTATCTCTAATATCATGAAATTTCTTGGCTCATCCTCTATATGTGAAATGGGTTTCCAGAAATATGATTTCTGACATTATAACATGTAATTTGTGTCACCAATTTATGTTTTTCTTCAAGAATACTAATCTAATCAACCTAAGACTAATATAAAAGGATGCATTAACTTGATAAAAGCAAGATAGATACTTGCCTGGAAAATCTCAGTTCTGATTTAGAAATTTATACTGCGCCGGACCATGCACTGGCGCGATCCTTCCTTTCAAAGGAAGTCTGGGGCATACTAGTTAATATTATAAGCCAACCCAAAGGAATATCAACCACTTCCTTCTCGACGACTTAATTCACATGTTCGGGATAAACCCTTGATCTTGTTTTGAGGATGGCAACCCATCTAAGAACTTTACCGACTTTACCAACCTCTTCCAATTTCAGGAATTTTCGATAAACACAAAATTCTTTGGTTGATTCTCCTCTTTCAACTAAACCTTACCTATGGGCAGTGCATGTAGGTACTACTCACTACGTCTAGCTAAACATCGATTCTTCCCTTGAAATGTCTCACATTAAGTGACACGTAATACTCCCCCTCCTTCCTTGGAGTATGCCGAAAGTTCCGACCCGTGCTCTTCTCTCCACGAAGCGCACTTCTGGATCTCTTATACTATACTAGCATAATTACTCTTTGTATGCGCAAGTTGTTCTCACACTTGACTAATAACAACTCCGCTCCGGGTGTGCCTCATAAGAATTAAATTCTACTCTATTCAAGGGATACCAATTCTTGAATGGTTTCCACAGCCTTCCAATCAAGTTACGGCGTGCTATTCTAATTGCACACTAATGTACGGATTATCGCCCCTCATGTGACATTTAATCCACTCTATCACTTCCACTTCGTTATACTAGTCCCACAAACATATATTACACACGTCTATTACCACGTCCCTTCGACTCAGACTATTTTAACTGTAGTTAACCAAGATGCCCATATTTTTGTAACTCTCCGACCGCCCTGGGAGAGAGAACGGCGTGCTACTCATCTGTAGGACTAACTAAATTCAACGGAATAGAAGGAACAAGGCATTCAAATTACATGACAATAAAAGAGGAATAATAATTTTCAACCTTCCTCAGATAAGTACAACAATTTTCCCAAATAGGTACAACAACCAAAATAAATCACTAATGCTCTATTCATCAAAATGATTACAGGTTATCTCTTTTGTATAATATAAAGTTCTTTCCAAATAATCCATGCTAAAAATCATTCCAAGTCTTTATCATCGTTCCACCCCTCAACTCGTGGGGATAACTTTCAATGCTTTCCTACCAGAAAAATCCGGCTCCAATGACCTTAAAACAAAATTCAACTTCCAACTTACATACATAATTACTTGATCCCATTTCGACCAGGGTACCGAACTCATGGAATAGTGACCAAACTTCTCCCTATTTCCAACCTTACGCTAAGTTTCATGCGTGGAATGTCTCGCAAAGAGAAATCCAAACAAGGAACCCCCCGATACACTACTACCGAGCATTGTCGCTTATCGAAATCCGTTAGGTCCTCCGTCCATAGTATATACCCCTTTATTCCATCCCTTGATAGAAAAGTTACAATTTCTCCCGTAATTATGCTTAACAAAGAACATTTCACCAATTTCACTATCGTCCCGTATTGGTTGATGGTAATAGCATTTTATAAACCTCTGATACATATGATCGGAATTCTCGAAATTCCCTTCCCTAATAATAGGGGTATAACTATTAACTCCCACATCTCTAAAGGATAAATATAACAATTCACTCTTCCTATCACTAAGTACGGAGTGCTAAACATAATACTGCGTCAAATCTTTTTGCTCAACGGTAAGTCCCGATACATACCGAATCATACTGACAAAGTCTATACATACATTGGCATCGAATATCTCGAGTCCACTATCTCCTCCGAAGTCTCTTGGATAGATAATATAAGTGCAAGTCCAACCTTCTTACAGGTAAAGCCTCGCCAAAGCAAACATAAAACATGTTGCACCAATGCAACTACTCCGATAGCCTTGCAATAAATGCCCACTATCATACTACCCATTTTTATAACATTTTAACAAAGATAATATCATACTCGTGTATCGCATCACTACAACAAGTAACCTCAATAAAGTATAAAACACTGTTAATATACTCATTCATCCCCCGCGGATAGCACCAAAGAAAAATCCCGCTATACTAAGGAAAAAAAATTCACATAATGGTAACATTTATAATGATATGCATTAAACTCGTCTCACATGCTAATCTAACAATGAACAAAATATGGTGACTCTCTCGTGTCACATAAACACGCCGCATCCTCTAAGGATACAATTTATACTTCCATCCTGGCAATCGTCTTGACTGTACAAATGGTTTTCGGACGTAACACGTCTGCCCAAACCAAAACAAAATTATTTTTAATCGTCTTCCTTTACTAGGCACCGTATTCTTGTCCCTTATTCTCACTTTGGAACATATTATCGCCAGCAATTTCAATCCGCACCAAAATACCTCAATACATAATCCAGTTATCACCTGTCCTACTAACCAGGTTAGGATTGTCCTTCTCTCGGACTTAGTAGACTCGATTCTTGTTAGCCATCCCGGTTGTTCCCATAGCTTTTTAGGCCATAAAGATCATGTTACTATCTATAATAGTACTTACTGAATTTACCATCACTTGGTAAGAATTTAACTATCTGAAGCATTTAAATGGTTTTCCTGATGTGTATCCACATCCTTTTTTGGTGCTATACCACCATCGTTGTATTCAGTCTTATTCTGGACTAAATTCTTCGATTTCCTTTAACTTCCCCCACAAAGAAGTGTTATCATCTATATTGACAAAATATGACATTGTCAACCTCTGAATCGGTCGTCCATCAGAATTTCCTCCTCGAGTATTATCAACTATTATTACAAGTTGGTCTCCCACTTGGAGTCATTTCCTCCACTAGTATCTACCTCTTTCGATACAAAATTTGCTAACGATTAGGATTCATATCCATAATTGGACTTCGGTCATGCCCTCCTACGATGAGTTCAGAACCACGTTTTCTTCTAATCCTGAACAGTTAAGGAAGGAACATACGGTCATCACTGTACCTAAGCTTATCCTATAGGCATAGCATTCCATTTCTAAAATTGGTGGTTGACTCCAACCATTATAATTTCGTCCCGAAAGCCAAGAAAATTTTCTCTAAATTTTCACTTTCAGTTTGCCACACTCCTTCCTATATTTAGGCCTTTGGATACTTTACCTCCTTTGGTAAACACATACAATTTCGCGTTTCTAAAATTTCCCACTGACGATCTCTACACGTTTTTGTAATACATTGGGTAAGTTTACCCTCCCACCTCATTTGACTATAACAGCATTTGAAAATCATTGATGCACCTTAGTCACCTTTCTAGTCGTGGCTTCTCGTGCCATAATGGAGGTGACCTCGACTACGGTCATCATCCTCGGATATATTTCATAATCTTAACTGAGCCCTGCCTCCTGATGTACGCTTAACGGTCCTCTTCAGACATCCGTCATCGCCCGGCACATGCACACATCCGAACGAAATTAGAATTCACTAGTGTATACACATTATAGCAGGAGGACGAAATCTCATCAAAGGAATCGACAATCCTAAACATAGGGCTCTATAACAAACAAAGCAACGCTGAGACCATAATAAGCCGTACAGATCCTAAGTACACTAGAACCTGATGCTCTGATACCACCTGTGACACCCCGCCTAATTAAATATCGGGCGATCACTCCTTTATTAAATTAAAATCAAGGTGAACAGTTGGTTCATTCTTAGCATCACTATCGTTAAAATACTTTTCCAATTTAAACACCCTAAATAATTAAGCTAAGTGTCAAAACCATTTAAAACCTTATTCCCATTCTATTAACTCAAATTATAAAACCTTTAACCATTTACATTTTTTAAGAGTCACACATTAATAATGAGAATAGTAATGAACAATCCAGAATTGAACCATCAATAAATAATCCCAACATTTAAAACACTAAAGGAAAACATCCTGATAGAAATAAATCCCGATATAAAGATGCTGGAAGTAAAAATAATTACAGTCTCTGATAATACCAACTAAATAATAGAAAGAGGGCGACACATGCCACTGCTGGATGAAACCGAACTAGGATTAGAGTCAATAATGAGGTCGTCTAATCAATGGCCTGCAACTCCCACAAAAGCTACAGCGCGTTCCATCCCAAGAATTCCAAGTAAGACGCCCCTGTGGATGGGCACCTGTAATACATATATATATATACACACAAGAGAGAAGAGGTGACAACAAACGGGTCAGAGCCCGAATGTGAAGCAGTTTGAAAATAGTTTAGCAAGTATTTAAAATGCTACCGGCTAATGCAACAGTCATATTAGTATGCGACCCTCTCTTGAGAATTCTCACCTCTCATCTAGTGTGCACATCTATCGTACTAATGAACCCCATCTGTCTCTAACTTATTCTCCATAAGTTTTGACACGTGGAATTAAGGTTATGCTATACTAATATTACCATATCAATAATGGGTAAATTCTCAATTCCCATAATTACGTCATTCGCATTTATTTCACATTATATAGTTATCACGTATAGCCATTCACATCTTATTCTAATTTGAGGAACTTTTCCACTTAGTATATAACGCTTCATGGATTCTATCCTCCCAATCATAAAATTCAGTAGGTATACACATTTGTCCCAAAGTAACTCTCTTACGTGTCTCTCTCTTTAAATCATAAATTTACCGATCCTTATGTAATTCTCCCAAAATACAATCTTTGCCCGACATCAAGGGTCCCAAAATCTATTCACATGTCCTACTGGTCTTCCCTATCTCCCAAGACATTTTTTTAAGGATGCCCAAGAATTATCTCACAATAAATTTATTTTCACTAACTTAAAAAGGAAATAGGATTCTGCCAGGAGGGGTCGATCGATCGAGGTCTGGGGCTCGATCGATCGAACCTTCGATCGATCGAAGCTCTAGGCTCGATCGATCGATCAAGCAGGTCTGCGAAAACTGAAATTTTGCAGTTGTGGAACTGCCTACCGTGATTTGATATGTAGGACATGGTTGATGACTCAAATTGTAAATACTTGTTTTGAGATAGTATAATATGAAATTGGAAAACTTTATTGATTTATAAAGTCGAAATGAAAACTTTGGTTACTAATTGAAATATTCTTTTCAAACAATTGAATCGTGAAATTTTGAATCTTACGAGTAATATAAGATAAGTTAAATCATTGGGAAGATTAGTGCGATAAATGATAAGACAAACCGTTGGGAAGGTTAGTGCGATAGGTGTGCACATTAGAAGAGAGGTGAGAATTTCTCAAGAGAGTGTCGTACTAATATGTTGTTGCATTGGCCTGTATCAATTTAAATACTTGCTAAACAATTTTTAAATCATATAAACTATCGGGCTCTGACCCATTTTTTTCTCTTTCTCTCTCTTGTATATATATGTATGAATTACAGGTGCCCAGCCACAGGGGCGTTTTGCTTAGGATCCCTTGAAAGGAACGTGCTGCAGCTTAGGTGGGAGTTGCAGGCCACTTGCATAGACGACTTCGTTTACTTGATTCCACATCTATCATACTCATTTATTGGGCATGTGTCGCCCTTTCCACTATTTATCTGTTTTATTAGGACATTTTTTTTTTCCAGATATTCCTAGTACTGTTACTATGGGATTCATCTCAGAATGGATGTTTTACTTTAATTTTTAAATGTTGGGACTTTGAATGTTGAATGTTATAATAATTGGATTATGTTCCAGGTTAATTGTTGTATGATTCTTACTTATTGAAAATGTTGTTACTAATTAGATAACATAATTTTCCTTTAAAAATAAAATTGGTCAGAAATGTTGAAAAATGGTTTTGACACTTAGCTTAATTAATTAGGGTGTAAATTTGGAAAAGTTTATTTTTACGACAGTGATGCTAAGAATGAACCAACTGTTCACCTTGATTTTAATTTAATAAAGGAGTGATCGCCCGGTATTTAATTAGGCGGGGTGTCACAACTCACTTGAGCCTCGTGTGAACCCAATCATTGTGGCAAAACAATGCCTTGTTCTAAGTTTCCTCAATTTCAAACACTATATAATATCCTCAAGTCATTATTCCACCCTTCATAACCTAAGACACAGACTGTCATGCCGACCAATCGAAAGGTCACTAGTACTAAGGAAATTAAACACTATGATCAAATTTTGTGGCTGAAAGCGCAATCACCCATACACTGAACTTTGTGCAATATCAAGAATGCCTCAGATAGGGCGCACTCAATTATTGAGCTACATTTACCATACAAGGTCCACCCATGCTTTACAAGGCCCAACTTAGTCGTACCATGAAATGGTACCAATCTGAGCTACCATATATGTGAGAATACCATTCTGAGAAACCATTCTGAGAAATATTGATCCTTGATTTTCAAAATAAAGAGGGTACACAAGAGTTATAAGGAACACAAAATCATTCGAAGAAATACTGATCACACACATCAAACCATGATTTATAAAAATCTCCCTACGTTATATGCTTAAAGTCTCATCACTCATCCCAGACATTCTTACTGGGTACTAACCTAGCCACATACCATGGATTGAGTCACCAATCGTGATGAATCGATTCATAACTATTAATCCTCGCAAGACGAAAGAAACATAAGAACTTGATGTTCTCTACAAAGTCAAATGGCCGACTTCCCTACTTAGGATAAAGGCCCACCCCTTACCTTATTGGAGCACATGAACCACTTTGGCTGACGAATTCCTAACACCCTTATATACACTAACCTTTTCCATTTTATCGTGACAACATCACCAACCCAGTACATCTAGGTACTAGTTTTCCTTGTCATATCGTGATTGCAATCCCAAATCCCCTTTGTATACACCTCACTCTGTTACCCCCTAACTCTCCTTAGGTCCTTAGTACCTCCCTTCATCACTATAAACCCATGTCACGTCCCGAGCACTAACCTGGAAGCCATCGAGCACCCCCGGCTCAGTTTGACCCAAAAGTCAAACTCCTCGTCTCGATCGAGACTTAATGAATCTTCGAAGGGCACTGAATACCCTTTCCAACGGTCCATCCCGTGCGCAATTCGGACTTACCATGTGGACGAACACGCCGTTTGTGTACGAAACCTGACCCAGAGGCCACCGGGCACTCCCGGACTCTGTTTGACCTAAATCAACCCTTTAGCTCGATCAGGGCTGAATGAATCTTCTAAGGGCACTGAATACCCTTTCCAATGGTCCATCCCGTGCACAATTCCGACTTTCCATGCGGACGAACGATCCGTTTGACTCCGGGAAGCCACCGAGCGCTTCCCAGGCCCGATTGACCAAAGTCAACACTCCAAACTGGGTCAAACTCTTTGGAATGTCAAAGTACATCTCCTAAACTTTCCAATGGTATGCCCCGTGTGTGATTCAGACTTACCATGCGGATGAACGATCCGTTTGCGTCTGCACGATTCCCCGTCCAATGGATCGACAAACTCTTTCTATCCAAATTTGACCCAAAGTCAGCTCCCAAACTCGGGAGAGGTCCAAGGACTTTCGAAGGTCTCTGAAATACCTTTCCAACGGTATGCCCCGTGCGCGATTCTGACCAACGGTTTGCCCTCGGCGGCCAATTTTCCAAAAAAGCCTGAGGCGCACTGCCAAATGGCATGTCCCAGACACTGCCTATCGCCACCTGCCGATAGGTAGTGCCATGGCAATGCCGATCGGTAGACCTCTGGGCCTATAAAAAGCAGGCCTTGGCCTCATTTGCAAGGGGAGTCCAGATCTGAAAAAAAACTCCCTAAACGAATCCCAGAAACCTCTCTCGAAGGCAACGTGATTTCAACTTCCAAATCCCCTTTTTACTTCCACTTTTCATCATCCTTTTCATCAAACTTGGTGAATTATCCTTTTTCCATCATCATCTAAGCTCAAGGGCTGCTCTCCAACATTCAAGATCAAGCTCAAGATCTTCAAGAAGGTCCAACTTTCTCAAACTCTCTCTTAAATTCTCTTGAATTCCCAATAACTTGTTTTCTTCCTTAGCACTTTTTTTTATCTCATCTCACACATCCTAATATACTTTTTTATTTAGTATTATTACACATCTCTTATTTTCATATAAATAAAAAACCCAAAAAAAAATAAGAAAAAGAGGGTTTGCTCGTAAATTCCAAATAAGGGATTCTCACACTTTTTCGCGCTTTTCTCACAACTAAAACACTTTTTCTACACACACACACACTTACAAATAAGAGATCCCACATTGGGATTTATGGGATGAAACCCAACCCTTTGCTTTGTATGCGAACTACGTCAACTTTGATGCCATTATAGGCTACGTAGGCGTCTTGGGGTAAAACCCGAGATTCGAGTCCTTTCCCTCACCTTTTCTCTTACTTTCTATCGTCTCTAAATCTAATATTCTTATATTATATATATTTGTAACGTATTACTCCATGTGCATTATCGTTCCATTATACCGATCAATGTAGGGGTCACCGCGTAAATCCTATTTTTCTAATATTACTTTTATATGTTCCTACGGATGACTCACTTTATCTTTTCCATGATACAAGTCGAGGATTCCTACCCCGATTCCGTATATATACACATGCACACATACCACGGGGGGAAACATAAAGGAAAATAGCAAATATCCATGAGAGACCGAAAGGGCGGAATGGGTGCCTAACACCTTCCCATTTCGTAACTAAGCCTCCGAACCCTTTTCAAATCATTTTAGTTTCGCACGCACCAGTATGTCTTTGGAAGCCATCCTTTGGGGTGGCTTCCCCTTTTTCTTTTGTCTATTTTGAGTAAAATAGACTGGCGACTCTGAATCTCTCTACATTTTTCACACCTCACAAAATCGACGCTGGTCGAAGCGCTCTCTCCCGAGAGGGGACGCGCGGGACCCGAAGGATCCTTCCTCCCTCCGCGGCGGGGATCGGCGGGGATGGCCACAGTGGCGACTCTGCTGGGGACTATTATTATTTTTTGAGGGCTTGACTCTATTTACATGAATGCTATATTTGTTTATGTTTCCCCCCATATCCGCATGTTCCCCTTTTCCATGTGTATCCCATGCTTATGCTTATATTCACACACTTGTAGAAAATCCTCCATATACACTTCACACCACATGCACCTAGGATCACATATTTCCCCATGTTGCACGCATCACCCATCCATACTTGGTGTACCTTTTGAGGTACTTGTACTTTGTTCCCGGTTTGGCATAATAAAGAAAGGCATTCTCATGGAAGAGCAAGACGTATATCGTGGAAGTCACGCCAAAGGGGGGAACCCATGCCGATTCACCCAACCAAACTGCATACCCGCATATAGGTGTCAAACCTAGGACACGCACTTTAGATTGCCGGTTTTGACACGAAACTCTGCCGAAATTTCGGGTCGATCTTCCGCCCAATTTTTACGCATTTTTAAAACAGGACTCTGTCCGCGAGCCTGGTTACAAGTTCAAACCGGAGCTTTGCATATATTAAAACCCCTATTTTCCAGGCTCAGGTCCCGTCCGGCATTGCATTTAGGAGAATTAAATACAAGTGAGAACATAATAATCATGCTGAGTTCCGTCTCCAAAAACATTTATCCCTTTTTATCAAAAATCCAAAAACATTTCTTCCTTTTTATCAAAAATCCAAAAATAATCTCTTCCCCTTTTCTGAAAAAATAAATCTCACCCTACGCCTTCTCAGGTCCATCGCACGCCCTTGGCCTGGCTCCATATTGGCTTCGGTCTTCAGTTAAATCACCCTGGAGTTTCATCCATTCCTCTACTACTTCTTTAGAATCCGGAATCCATCCATCTTCCATGGAGAATGCATATCAAGAACTAGTCATACAACCGGATCCGTCGACAGTCCTGGCTCAGCTGGTGTCCAGGATCGACAACCTCCAAACTGAGGTCCGAGAAATGAAACGAAACCAAGTTCCTATTCCTCAAGAGCCCGAGGCCCTGTTCCCTCGTTCTATTGGTCCATCCGAGCCCATCTGGGTCCCGAAAGAATATCAGCACGCTCTGCATGCCCTCCTGCTAATGGCCCGCCGCCCGCCCAACTTCCAATGCCAAATATTGCCCAGCCTCTGGCTAACCTGCCTGTGGTCGCTGATCCAAAGGATGAGGAGTTGAATAAAGTCAAAGAAGATCTTAAGATTCTCACTAAGAAGTTTGACCAAGTCGGGATCTCTGGAAATTACATGGACTACACCCATATGTCTCCTTATCCTAAAGCAAGGTTACCCGAGAAGTTCAAAATGCCAAATATCGAGTAGTTTGGAGGGAGTGGTCCTCCGATTATTCATCTTCGCATTTATCATCGTTCCATGACTCTACTAGGGGCTTCGGAAGAAGTGATGGCCCCATTATTTCAGTAAACTTTGAAGGACAGTGCTCTCCGATGGTTTTTATCTCTCGAGGAATCCAGAATCCGTAACTGGGAGGATGTAGCCCAAGAATTCATGTCGTAGTACAAATACAATGAAGAGCTTGAGGTCACCCGCCGTGATTTAGAGCTGCTCAAACAGAACTCCGGAGAATCAGTCAGTAATTTCATAGCCCGATGGAGAGAAAAAGCAGCTACCATGACTAATCGGCCATCTGAAGAAGAACAAGTCAGCATACTGAAGAAGGATTTCTTGCCCCATGTCCGAACGACCATGGGAGGAAAGTATTACCCCCATTTTCGAGCTCTCAGAGAAGAAGGAGTATAAATCGAAGAGGGTCTTGCCAAAATAGAAGTCGAACCAAAGAAGGTATCCGGACAATTCACCCGCAGAAAATATGACAAGCCTGTTAGTGCCGCAGTCTCAACCATCAACAACATCTCTCAACCAACCACATCATGGGCACCAGAAAGCCGCCTCGCTCCCGTTTGAAGGGAATACACTGAGCTTTAGCTCCCCTATCCAAAGTTTACCATCCCTGTTGAGCCGAAACCTTATAAAACCTTTGGATCCACGTCCATTACCCAACCCACTTCCAACAAATTTCAAGACCGATGCTCATTGAGCCTTTCACCAAACAGCCGGCCATACCACCGACCAATGCTTCCACCTTCAAAACATAATCAAAGATCTCATTGACCAGGGTACCATCACCCCACCAGCCAATCCTAAACCAAACACTACTCATAACCCACTCCCAAATCGCACCAATGCCATCTTCTCAGAAGAAAACCCGAATTTCGATCCGTCAACCTAGATCACACCCTTATACCCTCCTAAACCCCTTCAACTTTGCCCATATTTCCTCCTACACCATACTAGCCCCGCTGATCAGGCACTGTCACTCCTTACCAGAGCGTGCATCAATGTCCGGACCTGTTCTGAAAGTGGAAGTATGGAATTGTCAAAGGTGTTAAACCAACCCCTAGAGTTCGAGATGAAATTGCCCTCACAGATGATTATCGACTGCCAGAGGTTCAGTACGTTGTTTTTGGAAGCACGAAAATGGGCCCGAGAATCAGATAGGTGGATGGTACTAACCGACAAAATCTGCTTAGATGATGTTGTCCAGATCATGATGGACGCATTCAGGCAAACCAACAACATTTGCAGTATCACCGAGTTATTTGATGCTTTGAAGCTGCAAGGGCACTTGGTCCCTTCACCCTTACATATCCCCACAGAATGGGAAGACCTATATGAAGAGGCCATTGAAGTTGTGGAAAACATTGATTTCACGAGGGAAAACAGAATTATTGCCACCGGATGGGGGGAGAATTCGAAGATTCGAGCGAAGAACAAGTTTCAGAAAGAGCTGGCCCAATAACTGACTTATGTGGGATGATATCATTTGAGGAACTCCTCGAAGAAATAGATAAGGTGGCAGAACAACCTGGATTGATGAGGAAACTGGATTTAAGTTTTTCCCTTCTTAAGTAAATCACATGACCAGATCTGGGAGCCATTACCAAGTTCCAAGATCGCTATCAGTAAATGATAAGGGGAAGGGCATTGAGAACCTTCCTATGCCAGAAATGACCCTCGAAGAGAGCAATATCCTCGATCAATTGAAGAAAACTCAAGCTAACATCCCTCTATGGGGGCTTTTCATGTATTGCCAGCTACACAGAAATGCTTTGATCGAATTGCTCACTGGACCCATAGTTCCCCCTCTACCACACCAGAAGAAGTTGTGAACCTGGTCAGATCCTTGACCTCTACCCGAATGCTGTCTTTTTCTGAAGAAGAAATCCCTAAAATTGGGCCAAATCACAATCATGTACTCAATATCTGAATTGAAATTATGGGGAAGGTGGTACCACTTTCTCTCATCGACAATGGATCCTCTTTGAATGACTACCCACTGAGAACCTTCAAATGTTTAGGTCTAAAATAAAGTGACCTCGCTCCAACCTCCATTGCCATACGTGCCTACGATAATACCCGTCGTGAGGTGATGGGATCCATAAAACTTGTAATAGAGGTTGGCCCTTTAAACCCCATCGTTGAATTCCAAGTCATTGATATCCCAGCCTGTTTTAACCTGTTGCTCGGACAACCCTGGCTCCACAGTATAAAGGGTGTCTCTTCCTCATTCCATCAGAAATTGAAGTTCTTCACCGATGGGGGAGTCATCACCATTTTGGGTGACGACGGTAATGCCGAGGGTGCAAGTACCGACAGTCCAATTCTTGAGATATAGCATGGGTCAAATGATATGCTCCTATCAGGTTTTCGAGTTGAACCATCCCTACTCCCGACAGGGGATGGTTTCAAAGAAAGGATTTGTCAAGAATATGACCCTCATGGCAATGTCAATGTGATTAAGATGTTTAGAAATATGCACTTCATGCCCGGACTAGGGCTAGGACAAAGGCAGCAGGGGAAACTTGAGCCTATCGAACTGAAGAAAGCTTTCCCTCCTTGCGGCTTGGGATATCAACCATCAGAACCAGAGCTCAGAATGATCCGCCAGACTCGATCAAAGAGAGGGTTAAACTTCGTTCGAACTATCTCGGGAGATTATTTAATTGGACGATTCATCAAAGAGGGCAAGGATTTCCCTTTTTGCGGCTTTCTAGAACCGTGGGATGACCATATAGATAAGAATATGAAGCCTGGAATGGAGATCTTCTTCCAAGATAGCTACCCGTGGGCCGAAAGTTACCAATACCAGGTGCCACCGCTTATCAAAGATACTGAAAAGACTGAGGAATGTAACTCCAAAGAATCCTTCAACATGCAGACACTGGGCTGACACTCTACATGGTTCATTCAGGCACTACATCAAAGGACCCATCTCATCTGATTAAAGCTGCTGATACACCTCTCCTCGACTGCCATGCTATGCCAACTCTACCTGTTGAAATCTCTCCTAACCCCAATGTTTACCTTGTTTTATCTACTTTTGTTCATCCTTGCTCAAATGTAATCGAGACCTCTTTTGATGAGGTTCTTAATGCTGTTTTTCCTATCAATGAAATAAACGAAGATTTTGAGTATCTTGTTGTGCCTTACATTAATTGTGTAGATTCCAATCAAAATTTTGATGATGATGATATTGCAAATGAACAATTCTTAACTGATCTAAATAAGGTTAATAATAAATAACATAATCGCGTTCAAGTTAATAAAGAAGAGACTGTCGTTATTAATCTCGGTTCTAGTAGCCAACAGCGCGAGATTAGGATAGGGGCCATCCTTGACGAGAATGAGCGCGCACAACTCGAAGAATCGCTAAAGGAGTTCGTGGATGTCTTCGCATGGTCCTACGACAACATGCCTGGTATTGACCCAAAAATAGCTCAGCACGAGATCCCCACTCTCCCAGATGCCAAGCCAGTTAAACAAAAATTAAGAAACCTTTGCACCGAATGGTCGCTTAAGGTCAAAGAAGAGGTGATCAACCAGTTGAACGTGGGTTTCATTCGAGTAATCGAATATCCCACGTGGCTAGCCAACATTGTACCTGTACCAAAATCAGGAGGAAATGTTTGAATGTGTGTGGATTACCAAGATTTAAACAAAGCCTCTCCGAAGGATGATTATCCGCTACCCAACATGGACATGATCGTGGACAATACAGCCAGTCATGCTCTCAAGTCATTTATCGACGGATTTACCGGATACAACCAAATTAAGATGCATCCCGACCACCAAGAGAAAACCGCATTCATCACCCCATGGGGAACATTTTGCTACACCGTTATGCCATTCGGTCTCAAGAACGCTGGGGCTACCTACCAAAGGGCTGCTACAACCATCCTGCATGATTTGATTCATAAAGAGGTCCACGTTTACGTGGATGATATGATTATCAAGTTCAAAACTAGATAAGGTCATGTTCCCGCTCTCCGAAAGTTCTTTGAATGACTGCGACAGTATAAGATGCGACTTAATCCACAGAAATGCGCCTTCGGCGTTACGAAGGGAAAACTCTTAGGATTCATGGTCAGTAAGAAGGGGATAGAAGTAGATCCCGCCAAGCTAAAAGACATACCTAAGATGCCACCACCCCAAACAGAGAAGGAATTCCAAGGTTTCTTAGGGAAATTACAATATATGAGTCGGTTCATCAGCCAACTAACCACCATCTGTAAACCAATCTTCAAGCTCCTCCGAACGGATTCAACCAAGGTTTGGAACGAGGCCTGCCAAGAAGCTTTTGATCAAATCAAATAGTACCTGACCCAACCTCCAGTTCTCATGCCACCACAGCCTGGTCTCCCTTTGCTCTTATACCTAACCATAACCGATACTGCACCAGAGGCTTTGCTAGCCCAGTACCTTGAAGACTCCCGCAAAGAAAGAGCCATATCTGATTACCTCGCCGATTACTCCATAGACGAAGCAGATGTCTGGATCTCTGAATTCCCAGATGAGAACATTCTTTGCACTGCCCAGGACCGCCTTCGATGGAAAATGTTCTTTGACAATGCTGCTAACAAAAAGGGATATGGCATTGGGATACTTCTGGTCGCCCCAAATGACTCCCACACTCCTATCGCCATTAAATTGGATTTCCCTTGCACCAACAACATGACAGAATACGAGGCATGCACAATGGGCCTCCAAGTCGCTCTCGAGAAAAGTATTTAATACCTTGATGTATATGGGGATTCTGCCCTTATCATCGGTCAAGTGCTCAGAAAGTGGAAAGTCAAGGAAGACAAGCTCTAACTATTTCACGCCCAATTAGAGGAGTTGGCCTCCCAATTCCGAGATATCACCTTCCATTACCTGCCCCTAGCAAAGAACAACCTAGCCGATGCTCTCGCTACTTTGGCTTCCATGGTCGACATGCCCGAGGGAATAAAAATGACCCCCTTCCTAGTTCAAAAGAAAGACAAACCTACCCATTGTTACCATACTGATCTTGTCTCCACAGAAGACCCCGAGCTAGTCAATTACTAGTACTATGATATTTAGTTCCTCCTCCGGTACGGTAGGTATCCCGAGGGTTCCAATAAGAACGACCAAGCTACCCTTCGAAGGATGGACGCTCAGTACATCATCTGTCATAAAGCACTACTCAAGAGGAATTTTGATGGAACTCACTTGCACTGTATCGCAGGCGCTGACATTGAAAAGATAATGCAAAAAATCCACAGTGGAGAATGCGGGCCTCACATGAACGGTCACATGCTTGCCAAAAAGACCATCCGACAAGGCTACTACTGGACCACCATGGTCCAGGATTGCACCGCCTATGTTCAGAGGTGCCCTAAATGCCAACAGTTATCCAATCTCCAACTCTACCTGTTGAAATCTCTCCTAACCCCAATGTTTACCTTGTTTTATCTACTTTTGTCCATCCTTGCTCAAATGTAATCGAGACCTCTTTTGATGAGGTTCTTAATGCTTTTTTTTCCTATCAATGAAATAAATGAAGATTTTGAGTATCTTGCTGTGCCTTACATTAATTGTGTAGATTCCAATCAAACTTTTGATGATGATTATTTTGCAAATGAACAATTCTTAACTGATCTAAATAAGGTTAATAATAAATAACATAACCGTGTTCAAGTTAATGAAGAAGAGACTGTCGTGATTAATCTCGGTTCTAGTAGCCAACTGCGCGAGATTAGGATAGGGGCCACCCTTGATGAGCATGAGCGCGCACAACTCGAAGAATTGCTAAAGGAGTTCGTGGATGTCTTCGCAGGGTCCTACGACAACATGCCTGGTATTGACCCAAAAATAGCTCAGCACGAGATCCCCACTCTCCCAGATGCCAAGCCAGTTAAACAAAAATTAAGAAACCTTTGCACCGAATGGTCGCTTAAGGTCAAAGAAGAGGTGATCAACCAGTTGAACGTGGGTTTCATTCGAGTAATCGAATATCCCACGTGGCTAGCCAACATTGTACCTGTACCAAAATCAGGAGGAAATGTTTGAATGTGTGTGGATTACCAAGATTTAAACAAAGCCTCTCCGAAGGATGATTATCCGCTACCCAACATGGACATGATCGTGGACAATACAGCCAGTCATGCTCTCAAGTCATTTATCGACGGATTTACCGGATACAACCAAATTAAGATGCATCCCGACCACCAAGAGAAAACCGCATTCATCACCCCATGGGGAACATTTTGCTACACCGTTATGCCATTCGGTCTCAAGAACGCTGGGGCTACCTACCAAAGGGCTGCTACAACCATCCTGCATGATTTGATTCATAAAGAGGTCCACGTTTACGTGGATGATATGATTATCAAGTTCAAAACTAGATAAGGTCATGTTCCCGCTCTCCGAAAGTTCTTTGAATGACTGCGACAGTATAAGATGCGACTTAATCCACAGAAATGCGCCTTCGGCGTTACGAAGGGAAAACTCTTAGGATTCATGGTCAGTAAGAAGGGGATAGAAGTAGATCCCGCCAAGCTAAAAGACATACCTAAGATGCCACCACCCCAAACAGAGAAGGAATTCCAAGGTTTCTTAGGGAAATTACAATATATGAGTCGGTTCATCAGCCAACTAACCACCATCTGTAAACCAATCTTCAAGCTCCTCCGAACGGATTCAACCAAGGTTTGGAACGAGGCCTGCCAAGAAGCTTTTGATCAAATCAAATAGTACCTGACCCAACCTCCAGTTCTCATGCCACCACAGCCTGGTCTCCCTTTGCTCTTATACCTAACCATAACCGATACTGCACCAGAGGCTTTGCTAGCCCAGTACCTTGAAGACTCCCGCAAAGAAAGAGCCATATCTGATTACCTCGCCGATTACTCCATAGACGAAGCAGATGTCTGGATCTCTGAATTCCCAGATGAGAACATTCTTTGCACTGCCCAGGACCGCCTTCGATGGAAAATGTTCTTTGACAATGCTGCTAACAAAAAGGGATATGGCATTGGGATACTTCTGGTCGCCCCAAATGACTCCCACACTCCTATCGCCATTAAATTGGATTTCCCTTGCACCAACAACATGACAGAATACGAGGCATGCACAATGGGCCTCCAAGTCGCTCTCGAGAAAAGTATTTAATACCTTGATGTATATGGGGATTCTGCCCTTATCATCGGTCAAGTGCTCAGAAAGTGGAAAGTCAAGGAAGACAAGCTCTAACTATTTCACGCCCAATTAGAGGAGTTGGCCTCCCAATTCCGAGATATCACCTTCCATTACCTGCCCCTAGCAAAGAACAACCTAGCCGATGCTCTCGCTACTTTGGCTTCCATGGTCGACATGCCCGAGGGAATAAAAATGACCCCCTTCCTAGTTCAAAAGAAAGACAAACCTACCCATTGTTACCATACTGATCTTGTCTCCACAGAAGACCCCGAGCTAGTCAATTACTAGTACTATGATATTTAGTTCCTCCTCCGGTACGGTAGGTATCCCGAGGGTTCCAATAAGAACGACCAAGCTACCCTTCGAAGGATGGACGCTCAGTACATCATCTGTCATAAAGCACTACTCAAGAGGAATTTTGATGGAACTCACTTGCACTGTATCGCAGGCGCTGACATTGAAAAGATAATGCAAAAAATCCACAGTGGAGAATGCGGGCCTCACATGAACGGTCACATGCTTGCCAAAAAGACCATCCGACAAGGCTACTACTGGACCACCATGGTCCAGGATTGCACCGCCTATGTTCAGAGGTGCCCTAAATGCCAACAGTTATCCAATCTCCAACTCTACCTGTTGAAATCTCTCCTAACCCCAATGTTTACCTTGTTTTATCTACTTTTGTCCATCCTTGCTCAAATGTAATCGAGACCTCTTTTGATGAGGTTCTTAATGCTTTTTTTTCCTATCAATGAAATAAATGAAGATTTTGAGTATCTTGCTGTGCCTTACATTAATTGTGTAGATTCCAATCAAACTTTTGATGATGATTATTTTGCAAATGAACAATTCTTAACTGATCTAAATAAGGTTAATAATAAATAACATAACCGTGTTCAAGTTAATGAAGAAGAGACTGTCGTGATTAATCTCGGTTCTAGTAGCCAACTGCGCGAGATTAGGATAGGGGCCACCCTTGATGAGCATGAGCGCGCACAACTCGAAGAATTGCTAAAGGAGTTCGTGGATGTCTTCGCAGGGTCCTACGACAACATGCCTGGTATTGACCCAAAAATATCTCAGCACGAGATCCCCACTCTCCCAGATGCCAAGCCAGTTAAATAAAAATTAAGAAAACTCGGCACCGAATGGTCGCTTAAGGTCAAAGAAGAGGTGATCAAACAGTTGAACGTGGGTTTCATTCGAGTAATTGAATATCCCACGTGGCTAGCTAACATTGTACCTGTACCAAAATCAGGAGGAAAGGTTCGAATGTGTGTGAATTACCGAGATTTAAACAAAGCCTCTACGAAGGATGATTATCGGCTACCCAACATCGACATGATCGTGGACAACATAGCCAGTCATGCTCTCAAGTCATTTATCGACGAATTTACCGGATACAACCAAATTAAGATGCATCCCGACCACCAAGAGAAAACCGCATTCATCACCCCATGGGGAACATTTTGCTATACCGTTATGCCATTCGGTCTCAAGAACGATGGGGCTACCTACCAAAGGGCTGCTACAACCATCCTGCATGATTTGATTCACAAAGAGGTCCAGGTTTACGTGGATGATATGATTATCAAGTCCAAAACTAGATAAGGTCATGTTCCCGCTCTCCGGAAGTTCTTTGAACAACTGCGACAGTATAAGATGCGACTTAATCCACATAAATGCGTCTTCGGCGTTACGAAGGGAAAACTCTTAGGATTCATGGTCAGTAAGAAGGGGATAAAAGTAGATCCCGCCAAGCTGAAGGACATACTTAAGATGCCACCACCCCAAACAGAGAAGGAAGTCCGAGGTTTTTTAGGGAAATTACAATATATGAGTCGGTTCATCAGCCAACTAACCTCCATCTATAAACCAATCTTCAAGCTCCTCTGAAAGGATTCAACTAAGGTTTGGAACGAGGCCTGCCAAGAAGCTTTTGATCAAATCAAACAATACCTGACCCAACCTCCAGTTCTCATGCCACCACAGCCTGGTCTCCCTTTGCTCTTATAACTAACCATAACCGACACTTCACCCGAGGCTTTGCTAGCCCAGTACCTTGAAGACTCCCGTAAAAAAAGAGCCATCTCTGATTACCTCGCCGATTACCCCATAGACGAAACAGATATCTGGATCTATGAATTCCTAGATGAGAACATTCTTTGCACTGCCCAGGACCGCCTCCGATGGAAAATGTTCTTTGACAACGCTGCTGACAAAAAGGGATATGGCATTGGGATACTTCTAGTCGCCCCAGATGACTCCCACACTCCTATCGCCATTAAATTGGATTTCCCTTGAACCAACAACATGACAGAATATGAGGCATGAACAATGGGCCTCCAAGTCACTCTCGAGAAAGGTATTCAATACCTTGATGTATATGGGGATTCTGCCCTTATCATCGGTCAAGTGCTCAGAAAGTGGAAAGTCAAGGACGAAAAGCTCCAACCGTTTCACGCCCAATTAGAGGAGTTGGCCTCCTAATTCCGAGATATCACCTTTCATTACCTGCCCCGAGCAAAGAACAACCTAGCCGATGCTCTCGCTA
Source organism: Sambucus nigra (assembly GCA_949130495.1). Taxonomy (NCBI): domain Eukaryota; kingdom Viridiplantae; phylum Streptophyta; class Magnoliopsida; order Dipsacales; family Adoxaceae; genus Sambucus; species Sambucus nigra. The sequence continues at coordinate 499,878,983 of OX422207.1, read as the reverse complement.
CTTTGGCTTCCATGGTCGACATGCCCGAGGGAATAACAATGACCCCCTTCCTAGTTCAAAAGAAAGACAAACCTACCCATTGTTACCATATTGATCTTGTTTCCACAGAAGACCCCGAGCTAGTCAATTACTGGTACTATGATATTTAGTGCCTCCTCCAGTGCGGTAGGTATCCCGAGGGTTCCAATAAGAACGACCGAGCTACCCTCCGAAGGCTGGCCGCTTAGTACACCATCTGTCATAAAGCACTACTCAAGAGGAATTTCGATGGAACTCACTTGCACTGTATCGCAGGGGCTGACATTGAAAAGATAATGCAAAAAATCCACAGCGAAGAATGCGGGCCTCACATGAACGGTCACATGCTTGCCAAAAAGATCATCCGACAAGGCTACTACTGGACCACCATGGCCCAGGATTGTACCGCCTATGTTCGGAGGTGCCCTAAATGCCAACAGTTATCCAATCTCCAATATCTACCTCCACGGGAATTATACAACATGACTTCTCCCTGGACGTTATCCACTTGGGGTATCGACATCATAGGGAAGGTTACACCAAAAGTGTCAAATGGGCATGAGTTCATCCTGGTTGCCATCGATTACTTCACCAAATGGGTCGAACCTGAGTCATACGCAGTATTAAATGGAAAGAAGGTGGCCAAATTCATCAAGAAAAATATCATCTGCCGATATGGGGTCCCGCACGAGCTAGTGTCGGATAATGGTTTGCACTTCGAGGCAGAAGTCACAGAAATAGTCAACGAGTACGAGATTCAGAGACACAAATCTTCCCCCTACCGACCTCAGACCAATGGTGTAGTTAAAGCTGCCAATAAAAACCTCAAATCCATCATCAGCAAGATGACCGAAAGTTGTAGGGATTGGGCCGATCGGATCCCGTATGACCTCTAGGGCTATCGAACCTCAATCTGAACCTCTACTGGGGCTACCCCTTACTCCCTGGTCTACAGCATGGAAGCAATCCTACCTGTGGAGCTGGAAATACCCTCGCTACGCATCATGCTCAAAAGCAAGGTTAGTGAAGAAGACTTGTGCCAGGGCCGTCTTGATGAGCTGACCCTCATAGATGAACGAAGATTAAAAGCTCTTCACCACATACAGGGGTATTATCACTGAATAGCGTGATCATTCAACAAAAGAGTCAAGGACCGCGGTGTTCGATAGGGGTATTTAGCCCTCAAGGAGATAATAGAACCCATCTGGGACCCCAGAGGAAAATTCAAGCCCAATTGGAGCGGCCCTTACATTATGAAGAAAATATTGTCTGGCGGTGCCGCCATGCTCACTGAACTAGATGGGGAAGAGATGGCTCATCCAGTTAATCTGGACCGTCTCAAGAAATTCTACCCCTAGTCCGAAATCTCGGCACTCTATGACTCTTCCCATCCCCCTTCTATTCTAAAAAAAAAACTCTTCATTTCCCTCTACCCAGAACTACGTGGGCCTGATCCTCTGCAAAAAATAATTTTCAAACAGATAAGAACTTTTTCAAAAACCCCAGAGGTATGTAGGCAGATCATACTCCTCACATGAGCATGACCCCTTCTTTTTCACAAAAATATATTCCTTTCTTATCTCCGAGAACGACAGTTCATTCTAAACATCTACTTGAACAAAAGGATTATGTATGCCTTAGCGATTGGTATAGATAATTCAAAATACAAAATTCATCGAAAGGCACAGCTGGATGATCAGAAACTTGTTTATTTCATTTTTAAGAAACTATAGTGCGGATTACATAAGAAAAAGGAACGGATAACTCCCTTCCCCCCTACTACCATAAAAACCAGATAAAATCCCCCACATCTGTTACATAAATAAACTCCCCAGGAGTCCTACCCACAACTACCCAAAGAGCCTGCACCCTCATCATCTACATCCTGAGGACCCCAAGTTTCTCCTACCTGAATGGAGTGTCGCAAACACTCCATGGACCGATGAACCTTAACCATCTTCGAAAAGACCACAACACCCCCTTCCATGGAGTCAGATAAAACAAACCACCTCTAACCAGTCTCTACTGCCAACATCTTTTTGACTACTTTCCTCCACAACCACTTCATATAATCTTTGGGGATATGGCAAACCTTCCCAACAGACTAAGAGGGACGGGTCAACGGACGCCGATTTTCCCACAGAGATCCAAGCAACAGACGCAAGTGCTCAGTCAAATCTTCTACTGGAAAGAAATTTGAGGTCCGAGGGGGCACGACCTGCACCCAGCCAAATTGGCGCAAAAGACATTAAGGGAAATAAAAAGAGGTCTGCTTGAGACCAACCAGCCACACATATGAATATTTTCCTAGCTCTAAAATAGACTGCAATTGTCCCCACCAAGGCACTGACCAATACAGCCCTCGAGTCCCGTACTCCACAAGCCAATTCTCCCAGCTCTCAACATACAGGCCCATGCGGATGAAGTAGGACAAAAAGAAGTTGGGTACAACCGACAAAGGATATTTTGGAGGATTCGATAAGAGGAATCTTTCGGACAACCACATGAACATCATCACAGGGCTCCCCCTTAAAAAGTCGGAATGACCTTCTCTCCAGGCATCCAGGACATTCAAAGTCTCTACCCATATTACCGCCGCAGCATTGAGACGGTATGACATTTATGAGGAAATGGCTGCAAGTTGTGAGTCCAAGTGCACATCCCCAGTCACCAACAACAATTTTAAAACCAGGCCCATAATAACGACTCCAGCATAGACAGCCTCACTTACTTCCCGCGAACGCACGAACTACAACACCGCCGGGAGGGAGATCATTCCTCCAGCAACTAGTGACCTAGCCGCCGAAGGCGAAATAGGGAGAAGCCCGGCCAACAAATCCCTAGGAGAACGAGAAAATTCAGGTAAAGCCGTGTCAACACTAGGATTCACGCCTAGTATGGAAGAAAATTCCTCGTAGGTAGGACAAACTTCTTCTAACCCAAGGCGGAATACATGGTCTTCGGGGTACCAAAATTGTACTGCCGCCATCAGCATATTCCACTAAAAAGGTCGATTACACCGCAAGGAGACTCGACACATGTTGAAAGCATCATAGTCGACATTATAAGAGCACATATCTTCCAAGGCTTCGAGGTAGTTGACAAACTCAATGCTACCAGGGAGAGCCATCTCGCAAGAATAAAAGGTGATGGTGGGTATATAAGAATGCAAAAGGTGTGAGGGAAACACTCCACCCTTCTCCCATTTTATACTTAAAAATCCTCACAAAGGACATAATCCCAGCAGAAATCGAAAGGAATCCTACCCCACAAGGTACTAAAGGCTGAAGAGGGTACCAATCAAAGCTTTTAATTGATAGGACTGGGCTGAACTGCCGATAGGCAGAACGGGGTGCTTGCCGATCGGCAACCCCCCATTTTTGGAAATTTCCTCCTTTCCTTTTTTGTCAAATAAAAAAAATCCATAAAAATTAATTGATATTCTCATAAGAATTTCGAGAATCATGTTCCCTCCTTATGGGATGCCCCGTTTTAAATAAAATAACTTTCCTTTGAAAAATTCCAAAAATACTCCTATTTTACGGTCTCAGTAGCAAATTAAAAAGCGCATGTGCATGCATTCATTGATCATTAAAATAAAAGATAATAATAGAAAAACTACATTGCATTGCATATATATGTTTTCTGTGTTACATCATTTTTGCAGAAAATAAAGAAAAAGACAAAAACAATGGGACTCAGCCCGAACCCACATTATCTCTCTCCCTCTCTCGAGTTTCCACCCCTGCGACGCGCTCTCTTCCCCCTACGGCGAGACGACGTGCCCCTACTACCCGAGCCAGAGTCTCCCCCAGATGAGGCTGATAGCACCAAACAAGAAGAAATAGGTACAACAACCCGAATGTGTGCAGTCACCAATGATATCCAGTCTCTGATGTCCCTGAGCCAAGTGGTCGACACCCGAATTTGCTGCAAGGAAAAGGCAGAATCATTATTAAGCAAAAGAAATCAAAAAAAGAGAGGAAAAGGACCGAAAGGTTTACTGAAGGACGAAGGACATCCTCTGTCAAGCCCATCTGCTCCGGATCCATCATAAGAGGATGATGTAGCATCGACACTGTCCCTCCATCAGCCCGCCGGATGTTATACGAAGGAGTGTGCAGCCGAACAAAAGGGACCTCTGAGGTCGCCGCAGGTGCCGACGGTCCACCACCACTGTGGGAAGACCCCACCGCCCGACTCGAACCAGCAGGAGGGAAAGGTAAAGCATCATGTATACTGGGCGCCATCAACCAGCTTGTCACAAAGTCCATATAATCATTCGGTGCGGCCATATCAGTATACAACGCATAGGACTCGCCAATCATCGTCGCGATCCTCTCATCCTCCAACAATTTTCGCTCCCACCTCATGGAAGTAGGAGGCTGCGCAGGTGGCACCACCACCACCTCCTCAGCAATCTGACCGATCACCCTCTCCCCGAGGTACCAAGAATGGCCGAACTCATGCGCCAACAAATGCCTCATCTGCGCGTTCACCTCAGTCACCCCCGTATCCTGAATGGCGGTCCCCCAAGGATAAAAGGTCACCTAAAAATCCCAAAGAAGGCATGAGTTAGTACAAGATCATATGGTGCAAAAACCAAGGTTGAAATGGAAAGAGTCTTACCCTACCACTGGTCAGGTCATTTAAGACCTGACGCACCGCCTCTAGGGAGAGAGATCCCTTCAACTGTCGGTTGTCCTTACGCCACCGATACAAGCGATAGAAGTCCCCAACGGTGTCATCCTTCAGAGCAATCAGTGGGGTGTTGCACCCAATCACCTCATAAAACCACGTCTGAATTCACAAGAAAAGAGAGACGCATAAGGAAAATGCGAATGCATGAAAGGAAAATGCGAATGCATGAAATGAAAATGCGTAAAGTAAAGAATAACTCAAGGATATACGTGGCTCCAGTAAAATTCTGTTGGCAACACCGGCTGAATGCATCCAAAGAAGAGTAAAGGGTCGCCAAGGTCAGACTCCCCCAATCGTAGAAAGGGATGTTTTAAAACATCCTCAAATACGACATAAACCACAAATGGATGACGTCTCCGCTCGACACCACCATGAAACCTCCCAGCACCAACAAGATGAACAACCGGGCCATCTGCCTCACTTGCAGCCCGTCCTCCACATCAACCACCCTGCTCAGCAAAACATCCTTCAGCAAGGACAGCTGGATAGAATCTCCAGAGACTATCCTCCTTACATCACCGAGTGCCACATACACCACCTCCGGCCTCACCCAGAAAGAGAGATCCACCTCTATCTGCTCCCCGTCACAATCCAGCCCCAAAATCTGCTGCACATCTATGGGAGTCACCGTCATCTCCCCGAAGCCAAAATGAAAAGTGTGGGTAGTGTCCCACCACCTCTCTGCCAAGGCACACAAAACTGCTGTCGAACGAGGCGTCTCATCCAGCGCAGACGCCAACCTCCCAAAACCCAATGATGATACCATCCAGCACACCATGGGTGGAAGATGCTCCCAAACATCCCTAAGCCCCATCATCTCACGGGCATGCATGTTCTTCATGGAAATATCCGACTGGAAAAAGGAAAAATTCAATCAAAGGTCAAAGAAAAAGGGAAAAATCACCCAAAAAGGAAAGAATGCCAAAGGTCAGGTTACTTACATAACCACCGGGAATCACTCTGGAAGACCGATGACGCAATGACTCCCATAGCAAGGTTCGCTCATCCGCAACCGTCTCGAATGAATCAAAGTCATTCTCATTTCCCAAAGCAAGGGGCACCCTGTCCCTCCAATCCACATTCGCCCAGTCATCAATGGTCAACCACTCCTGGTGGACAGCGGTGCTCACAAAAGCGACCATTTCTTTAAGATCGGAATGCTAGAACGATTCTTAGAGAGAAATCGCAGAAAGAGAGAAGGCAAGAAGCTGTGAAAAATGAAGGGGATTCGCCCCTTTATATAGGAGACCAAACGCCATGCCGATCGGCATCTCACCCTGCTATACCGATTGACACTGTCTCCTCACCTTCCCGAGGCATCCCAAAAGTCGTGCCACTGCCGAATGGAACCTCTCAGTCTATGTCGATCGGCACCCCCTTAAAATTCGAACCAAAATTCCTAGAAAATACCAGGAATCCTCGAAAAATCCCTGAAAAATTCCTAAAAATTCCAAGACGGATTTAGAACGTTTTCATCAAGAAAATTTCGCACTCCTTCAGGCAACACACATTTTTCCCCAACGGAGCCCTCAAAATCCAAGCGATTGACCTCTCAGGTAATGCTCCCTGACCACTTAATCACCTCCTCATCAGACTTTACAAAAGACCTCCCCGGCCATCGACAACCCGGTACAATACATTATCACATGGTGTTTTTTTCCCAGCAGAAATCAGAAGAACCACTCACCCCGAGCGATCTCTCCCAAGGGGCAATCCAAATTATTTAGCTGAAAATAATTTCTCTCAAAATTTAATCCTGGGTGTCTCTGCACTCCACCCTACACAATTGCCTTTGGATTATCCCCTTCCATTGGCCCATCACACTTTCTATCCTCCCCGTATCCTTATATGTGTCTCCTCGAAGGAGTCCTTCTCACTCCCCACCCCTTGTCGGCTACATTGGTGAGTCTAGAATTTGCACTACCATCATCTATGGCAGTTCTTGGGGAAGATAATATTCCCGTATCATTATCCTATCATCATCTTCCTGAACAATAATCATGGTGATGATTGTTTCAATCACCAGTCGCAAAAATACTCTATGGCTTCAGTCGTGCCTCTCCTCCTACAGTCCTTCCAATGGCCTTCATTGGTCGTACTATATTATTTGTTGTACGAAGCCCAACCGAACTCCTATATGGATCACATCAACTATACTTAATAGTAGAGGAACTTAAATGCATGGATGTAAAATTATTCAACAATCGTATCATATGGATTACATCAAAGAACTCTAAGCTCAAACATAAAAAGCCACACAAATCCTAAGGACACTAGATCCTGATGCTCTGATACCATCTGTGACACCCCGCGTGATTAAATATCGAGTGATTATTCCTTTATTAAATTAAAAAAGGATTCTCATTTGGTTCATTGTTATCATCACTATCGAAAACCATATGAATTACTAACCACCTAATAGTTAATTAAGAAAGTGTAAAATTTTATCTTTCATTAAACAGATAATAATATGCGGAAACAAAATAAACTAAGCCATACACACAATCACTGCCTAAAAAGGTACCGAATAATAAATGACTTATCGAATTAGCCATCGGCTATAAAATCCAAAACCAAAATATCCAACAACCAATAAAAAATTTCAATACAAAATCTGAACTAAAATAAAATATGAGATAAGATTCCTAATCTAGGAATGAAACATAAAAGGTGTCTACTCCAACTCCTGCCGGCATCCACATATGCTGCAACTATGTATTCCTAGAATAGATAATCCAGTCTGGCGTCCCTGTGGTTAGACATCTAAAAGGTTTTGAAAATATTTGGAGCAAGGGTTATAACCCAAAATATTTTGAAACTACTTAGCAAGTGATTAATGTTGCAATAAATAAAATGCATGAATACTCTTCATATTTAAGTTAGTGTCGCACTCCCTTAAGATAATTCTCACCCCCATCTAAATTTCACACCTAACGCTTCTTCCTAACCCTCCTAGTTGTACTACCCCGCCTAACTAGCCTTAACATGCATACTTCTTGACAAATTACTCTAGACCGAGTAATCTTATGATTTCCATAAGTTATTTATCTCATTAACTTAGTTATTCATCTTTAATTAAGTTTATGTAATATTCTCAATCTGAGACCTTTTCCCCATCTAATATTTTACTGTGTCCACCCGTATTTCCCATACAATACGATACCAAATTTTCAATCCCTTATTATTTATTTAGTGCCACCAACTAATTCTAAATATTCTCACATAGTGAAATTAATTTAGATATCACTATCTACAATGTCAACTAAAGTCCATGAAGTAGAATCAATCACACGTATATGTATATTCACATCACTATCATAATATATATACGTATACAACACCCCTAGGTGGATACCTGTTATGCGGACATACTCTGCTATCAAGTCGTGGTACATCATGTACTAACTATGGACATCGGTTGGAATATCACCCTCGAATTACAAATCAAATCACATGTAGTGTAGGCGAATATAGTTCTAGGACTTTCGGCCACGCACATACCTACACACCTAAATTATAGGTCAAACCCTCATTCACACAAGTAGTGGTGATCCCTAAGTTCTATGTTCAGAGGTACAAGTGAATATCCCCCCAATGGGCTCATCAGGATACGACTGTCCACGGTGCGGAACATCCTGCGATAACAAGTAGCCTAGGTTTGTTTACACATAATCAATCAACCAATAGGTAATCACACAACTTATATATATATATATACTAGCGAAATGCCTGTTCCTGAAGGCACGGAGAAAATGTCGAAAGTACATAATCGTGAAACGACAAAAATTTTTAAAATACATAATTGTAAAATGACAAAAATATCGTTCCCCAACAAAACAAAACAAAGGTGTAATTTCAAAAAAATTGGTCATATTCTCCCTTGTTTATAACAAATAACAAATTGTCAAACACCATTCAAATAATCTAAATTCATCAAACAAAGTCACATATAACATGAGATATATAATATTCATCAAATGAATTCTCATTGTGTCTCAAAAAAACAGTGTCAAAGTTTTAAAAAAATTGGGCAGAATCTCCTTTGTTTAATGGAATATCCGCCCTTCTCCAAGGGATAACGACAATTCCAACAATATAAAAAAATCGCCTAACAAAATCTTCAATGAAATAAACATCTTAAAAGATAAATATATATCAATGGATGGAAGCGCAAATAATTATGTTCCACTATAATTATTGTCCATTCTTTTCCAAATGTGACCTGATACAAAAAAGAAAATATACTTACTAAATTGAAAGAGCTAGTCAAATATTATATAAACAAAGCTAATTATTAATTATATAGCAAATACATCGTGTCGCTAGCGAAATGCGAGTGCCTTTGGAAGTCCACAACAACTCCATAGTAGCTCCGTGGTGGCTCCATAACAACTCCATAGCGGCCCCATGGCATTACATAAACTTAAGAACAATATCTGCTACAAACTTAAGAACAATATCATATTTGCAAACCATAAATCAGGATAACACGCTTACATACATAGACCTTTTATTCAATTTGACAAACAACTGAGAGATTATTTTAATAGAATAGAATAGAATATAAGATTACCATGTATATTTAGTTAATATAATAGAATAGAAGAATTTCGTAAACCCAAATCAAAAACCTCTCTCCCATTAAACATGTATAACATCACAATTAAATTAAACGTGGGAGTCACATTATACAACGCAAAAAAATGAAGTACAAATTTAGATTACCTTATCAATCTCTCGAACGTCGTCATTTGAAAACTTTGGTATCAACCCTGAAACAAAAATGAGATCAGATATTTGGAGAAATATTATAGAGAATATAAAGAAGTTTATGTGATGATGACAAAGTACATAATCGCGAAAGAACAATTTTTTTCCAAAGTACATAAGCGCAAAATGAAAAAAAAATTCCAAAGTACAATCAATTGGATTCAATTATCTATAGGTATTGTCATAGGGCTATGTACCATCCAATGTGGAAACTAATTAAATTAATAAAAGAGGGGTATGTACCATCCCCATCACTGGTACTGGTATCAACAATGAAAACATTGGGATGACCGTTAGATCTTCTAGGTTGAACCATTTGTGGGAGTATTGGGAGCAGCAGCATACCATGAGTAAACATATAATCAAGGTCTACCAACAGAATTAAGGAGACATAGTTATAAAAAGAGGCACTGCATCTAGAATTTATCAGATGGCTAGACATGGTGAAGCAAAGAGTAGTAATAATAATAGCTCACAGGTGAGAGGAATTTTCTTTAGATCAGGAGGTAGTCCACCCATCTTATACCACACCCAAAATAGTGGATATGCACAAAACCAATTATTTTCATTGTTTTCAATTAAAAACTCTTGGGATTCATTATGAGGTTTAACTAAGTGCGTCTTAATTGGTTTATGTGGCCTAAGAATGGGATTAGGTTTTTCCTGAATGTAAAATTTAATCAAAATATTCCAATAACACAGTTAAATGTGATAAAGGGTTTGTATACACATATGAAAAAATAGTGATGAGAGAGAGAGAGAGAGAGAGAGAGAGAGAGAGAGAGAGAGAGAGAGAGAGAGAGGACCAAGCAATAAAAAAGGGAAGAGTCGGTTATATGACAACTATTGCACCCCTGTTTTCACAGCAACCTTGACTTGTGGTCAGCCCCTCTGTGTATATGTGTAGGAGCATATATCTATTCAGGAATTATGCTTTGAAGAAACAGCAGCGGATCCTTTGATATGAGGGTCGCTGCTCAGCACATACACAACCAATTAGTACCATCCCAACACTGGTAATACAACAATATCCTAATATTTATTACCAAATAGCTTCATGCCAATTATTTAAAATAAGAGATTAAAATGATTGTAGGCTAAAATTTCTCCTTCTCCCAAATTTTTTCTTTCACCCTCGTCCTCGAAAGTCCTACTATTTCTTTCCAATCAAATAAACAATGCCAAAAGATTTTACGTACACTTCTTTATCTACAAAACAAAGCACGGCCAAATGAGATAATGTCTACAAAACATTTTTTTTATATGAAAAGTTAAAAGAAAACCCCACCTTAATATTAAAGCTAAAAAAGGGAAGAGTCAGTGTATGCATATATGTAACCTCACATACTGTATCCATATATGTATAATCTGCATGTATTCATATATGCATATGCATATATATTCAGATGCATATATGCAGTGCATATATACAGATGCATATATGTATACTGTATGCATATATGTATATGCATATATACATATGCATAATAGGTGAGACAAATAAGTAATATTCTGCATATGCATATGGAATGTATATTTTCCACTGCCAAAGAGAAAATCAAGTACCAAAGTATAACAAACTAACTAATTTGTTATACCAAAGCCATCTATTAAAATAATATTTTTGCAGACATTTATTCAAACATATGATGTGATGAGTAAACAGACATATAACATTACCCCATATGATGTGCAAAGGGAGGAGATATGGTGGTCGCTAATAAGGATCAGACGTGCCTTGCACTGAACAACCAATAACCCCTGAAAAAACATAATCATATATCCCTGACACAAAAGAAAAAAACACAAACAATCGAAGTTTGAGAATGAAAAATAAGAAATCCAAAACAAAACCTATGTTAAAATGAAAAGAATGGAAACAATACATAGACATTATGTAATGAATTGAGTAATTTAATGGAAAAAATCAAAAACAAAGGGACATACCAAGAATTCAATAACCTTCTTCTTAACAGCAACTTAATGTTCCTTCACCGTGCAAGAATTCATCATCGCAATATCTCGATACCAAAACCCAACAAAAACAATTATACGCAAACACATCAGATGTTGGTAAAAATGACAAACATACAAAAAAACTCTCTTTAAGAGATACTGCTTTTCTCTTTTTATCTCTCCCCTTGATATTTTTTTAATCATACATTTTCCTTAAAGGAACAAACCGGTAGTGAAAGAGAGTGGCAGAGTGGGAGACATATTGTAGGAGTAGTTTGAGAAAATATGGGAGTAGTATACATGTAATTATTGATTCTCCTTAAAGGAAAAAAATGAAAACATGCACAAAACTTGTGCTCTTCTGAATCCCTGCTACAAATCAAATGCGAGCACCCCTAGCATGTAAAGATTAGGTTGTTTCATTGCTCCAACAAAATCTCCCATTCTATAATGTACCTAATTTGTTTTCGTAGGGACTGTTGCTGCTGTGATTGGGTTGGCAGCCTATCGAGATTATGCAGCAAGAAAGAATATATCCAATTAGGTAGAGTAATATCTGATACTAATCAGCTACTGATGTTTCATCGCTCCAACACTTGAAATAAATGGTTAGTTATATCATATATTCCCTTAATTTGCACATCACCATTAATTTTCCACCTCAGTCACAACCATAGCAGATCTTAATGAATTGAATATACTATAGAAGGCTCTGGAATGGTTGAAAGAGATTTCAGGGCTAATTAAACTAAGGAGTCACCTATTTCCTTTCTTCTGTATATTCATCATCAATCCAGCAGCATATGTCTTTATATATAACAACATATATTAGCATACATCATACATCAACATATATCATATAACAACATAGGAGCATATGTCTGTATACGGCTGCATAGAGTTGCATATAGCATAATTGGAGCATAAGTATGTATAGTTTTAATAAAAAAAATCCAAATAATCATTCGTCTTCTAACTCGCATTGATTTAAGAAATAAAACTTACACAATTTTAGTAAAATCATTTTGAACCATTTATTGCCAACAATATTGAAGTCTGGCAGTACAGTTATCAATATTAAAGATTTAGCATCACTCATTAGTTATAAATGTTTAACCAACATGAGTGAATTATAGTACTCATGGGATTTATAGGGACAAAATACAAATTTTATCAATAATGCAAAGATATATATATTAGAGACAGATTTATCCCGAGTTATTAAGAATGTCCAAAATTTGTCCAAGTTACCTTATATTGGCTTCACCTTAAATTCTAAACCTCATGTAATGTAATGGAATAATGAGTTGATTACAATCCGAATATAAATGGACAGACGTATCAACAAAATGCGTGCCAAGTTTTAAAGGTATCACTATGTTATCGCAAATCACAATCATAAATTTCAAATGAAAGAACAAATATATTTCTTAAATAAAAATAGAGTGTGGAATATATTAGTCTTATATATGAAAAAATTAAATAGGGACATTATAGAAGTTGCTACTTTTTATATGATACCTATTATTGTGACCTAATAACACACTTTAACTATACTACATGACTAGTGACAAAACATTTATATGTATTTAAATGGTTCGGAGCTCAACCTGAATCAAATGAATGAAAGAAGAACAATACATATCAAACAAAATGACACAACGTCCAAAATTAAAGGGTCGACCATAAATTTAAACATGTATTGCCTGAACATATAGCTTAAAGAATCAATTAATCACACAAATGACACAACATCCGAAATTACTCAAATTAATCAATTAGCCTTTGGGCTGAAACATAAGATGCCTATACGGGATAAATTTTCAATTTAAAATGTTTAGAAGATAGTTCTCTTAGTCCCCAAATACGCCAACAATAACATGGTAGAAGACTTCTTCAGTTGTAATATCTAGGCTGGAATACACAAATTTTTTCCAAGTTATCTTATATTTACTTCATCTTCAAATCAGAACCTCATGTAATGTAATGGAATAATGAGTTGATTACAATCGAATATAAATGGACAGACGTATCAACAAAATGCATGCCAAGTTTTCAAGGTATCACTATGTTATCGCAAATCATAATCATAAATTTCAAATGAAAGAACAAATTTATTTCTTAAATAAAAATAGAGTGTGGAATATATTAGTCTTATATATGAAAAAAGTAAATAGGGACATTATAGAAGTTTCTACTTTTTATATGATACCTATTATTGTGACCTAATAACACACTTTAATTATACTACATGGCTAGTGACAAAACATTTATATGTATTTAAATGGTTCGGAGCTCAACCTGAATCAAATGAATGAAAGAAGAACAATACATGTCAAACAAAATGACACAACGTCCAAAATTAAAGGGTCAACCATAAATTTAAACGTGTTATGCTTGAACATTTATCTTAAAGAATCAATTAATCACACAAATGACACAACATCCAAAATTACTCAAATTAATCAATTAGCCTTTGGGCTGAAACATAAGATGCCTATACGGGATAAATTTTCAATTTAAAATGTTTAGAAGATAGTTCTCTTAGTCCCCAAATACGCCAATAATAACATGGTAGAAGACTTCTTCAATTGTAATATCTAGGCTCGAATACACAAAATTTGTCCAAGTTATCTTATATTTACTTCATCTTCAAATCCAAACCTCATGTAATGTAATGGAATAACGAGTTGATTACAATCCGAATATAAATGGACAGACGTATCAACAAAATGTGTGACAAGTTTTCAAGGTATCACTATGTTATCACAAATCGCAATCATAGATTTCAAATGGAAGAACAAATATATTTCTTAAAAAAATAGAGTGTGGGGAATATTAGTCTTATATATGACAAAAGTAAATAGGTACATTATAGAAGTTGATACTTTTTATATGATACCTATTACTGTGACCCAAGAACACACATTAATTATACTATATGACTACAGACAAAATATTAATTATACAGATTAATTATACTTTTTCATATCCCGCAACCTACACACTTGGTGAGTAAATATATAAACAAAGTTGAGTTGCCTTATGATAATAAAATACCATGAGTTATTTGCTATGAGACTTAGAATAAAATACCATAATAAGTCATCATTCATAAGCCACAAAAGGGTAAGTTATATCGACCTCTCCTCTAATTTCATATATTACACATGCATCCCCTCTTTTTTCAATATCAGACGCTTCCAATCTTGTTTCATATATTTTAATAGGAAATATAATTACCTAAAAGTGAATCGTTTAACAAATCATACCGTAGAACCCGTAAAACTGAAAATGAAAGTAATTCGGGATGACTATCAAATAGTAGTAAAGGACTATCAAACACACATAATAAAGGACTAATAAAGGACTGTCAAACATGTAGTAAAGGACTTCCAAACACACATAAGAAGTATGTGCGATACTTCACTAAATATCATTGGAAAAAACTCAAAATACGAAAAAATGTTAACTTACCTAGTTGCATAATGGTCGAAAAAAGAGTAGCTCGCACCTACAACAATCAGTAAAGGATAAGCATATATTTAGATATGAGCAGAAAAACAACCCTTAAATAGATACGTTAAGAAATAGACATAGAAAGGTACTTAGAAAACATCTTATAACATTTAAATTTCTCTATGTTAGACTCGGTGTCCTTTTATTTGTTGAAACACATAAAAGGGGGGGGGGGGCACAAAACAGGGAGGAGAAGAAATGGTTAGATCTGCATAAATGTGATTAAAAAAAGTGGGGGTTTAGAATACCTTTTTGTTTCTTCTTGTCCGCAGGGGCACATCATGAAATCACTTTTCTAAAATCCAATAGATAAAACAAAACATAAACCTATAAGCATAAATTCGAGATTTTATAAATGAGAGATTTTCTAAATCAGAGATTTTCTAAACATATAATATAAACGAATAAATCTCATATTTTAGTAAACCCTAGGTCTGAAAACTAAAAAAATAATGTAAACAAATTGTATATTTTCAATTGTATAACTCATAAAACCCATATTTTAGTAAACCCTAAGTCTGAATGTAAAAAGCACATAGGATCATGTTCATACTTCCAAAAATAGTAGATCATGTTCAAGCTCCCAGACCTCTATGTATGTGTGTGCATGTGTGGGAGTGTTCATGTGTTCGATTGAGCTTCCAGATCTCTGTGTGCGTGTGAGCGTGTGTGAGAGAGACTACCTTAAGTTGGCAGAGTAGACGGTGGAGGGTGGCGATTGAGGCGGCGGAGGCCGAGCTCCCAAATCCGTCTGTGCGTCTGTGCGTCTGTGCGCCTGTGAGAGAGAGACTACCCTAAGTTAGCACAGATGACGATGTAGGGAGGCTGTGTAGGGCGGCAGTGGAGGGGGAGGAGGCGGATAAGGTTTGTGTTGTTGGGAGGGGTTTGTCTTGAAAGGGTAGAGAGCAACAATGAGTGAGAGAGAGGGGAGTGAATGAGAGGAGGCGGGATGTGTGTTGAGGGTTAGGCATTTTACTCTTCATTTTCCATGTCACAATCCTACATGGCATGGCATAATTCTACATGTCACAATCTAAGACCATTAGATTGAAGTTCAGCCGTAGATATTTTGGAACAGTAAAACATCCCCTCTCATACAATAGAAATGTATATATATATATATATATATATATATATATATATATATATATATAGTGTGTATATATCACCCAAATACCGTACGTGTAAATATTAATTCCCTATTTAATTACTCATCGTATTTTCCTCGAGCATCCCCCCTAATTCGAAAAGTCATAACAACTTCATTATATTATTTCATTACTTACAAAAATAATACACAAACACATCCACTTGTCCCGTTAATTGAATCCTACGAATTCCATTTACCTTACTTTATTAATAAAAATAGATCACTAATTAAGTTTCAATTCGTAATAACATCCCACCTATATTCCCCCCTTCTCCTTGAGGTAAAATAGACCAAAAAAATATTTGTAGTAAGCTTCCTCCCCCTTAAATTTAACAATTTACATTTGGACTCCTTAATTTCACCTCTCAAATTCCTCTGTAATTGATCCCCCCGAATGGCTTCGGCCTGACCCTCGAATCGGCTTGTTGTACCTGGTACATAACCATCTTCTCCAATTTGGATTTCCTTCATTGTGATGCCCTAAAACTCTTTGATTCTCAATCAAGAACTTAAATCGATATTCTCGCGACATATTTGTACCCTCTAAATAGATTCTAACATCCTACAAATCATCAAACATAATTAATATATATTTCTTGAATCGAGTTTATAACAATTTATACGAATGTCATCCTCGATGTAATACCCCTCACTTTTATGGGAAATTAAATTTTCTTGAATGGGTGTAATTTGGAAATTTGAGGAATTTCTTGAAATAATAATTTTTGTAGTTTAGGAGTGCTAGAGGATTTCTGATGTATGTTATAACTACTTTTGGCAATAAGTAGACGAGAAGGATTATTTTATTACATGTCGTAGTGGGTAAAGCGATAGAAGACAATATTTTAATGGGAAAACTCGAATGGAGATGTGTTGGGTTAAAATAGTGAATTGTGGTCAAGTACCTCAGATGGAAATTTTGATTGCGCGGTTAGTCTTAGAATGGCTGAGATAGTCAGAATAGAGTATCCGAGGGTATTATTTAGACTCCGAGAATAGTAGGGGTAATAGGGACTCGTAATTGAGTAAACGAGTCATTTTTGGGTTTAACAAGGGATAAACCCTTTTTCTCACTATATAACGCATGGGAGGGGGTAAAAGGAGTAAAAGAAAGAGGAGAGGAGAGGAGAAGAGAAAAGAGGAGGAAAAGGGAGTTTTCGGCCAAACTCCGCGTGATTCGACTCGGGATCGTCGGATTTTATCCACGAGGCAAATGTTTACTTGCTTTATTTATTTTGAAGCATAAATCTCATATCAAAATTTGGTATTAACAAATCAAAAGATTTTCGGGATGGGATTTTATGAATCAAAATGGGTTTTCAGGAAATAAATAAGTTAACCCCGACTTTTATCCGATTTGAGAAATTTAGGAAATTATTGAAATCATTTGTTGATTTTGGGTTCTAGGATGTTTGGAATCCATTATATATGTGTAAATATCGTTGTTTGAGGTTGGAGGACGTTGGGGTAGGAGATAAAAGTTTGGGAGAAGGTTTAATGGCCGAAACAGCTTCTCGGAGAAGAAGCTGTCTGAAGCGATAGATCGATCAAGGGTATAGGGTCGATCGATCGAGGGCCAAGGGTCGATCGATCGACCCTGCAGGATTTTTGGCAATTTTACCTAGGTTTAATTATATGGTTTGAGTTCCAATTTTTGATTGGTTCTAGCTTATTCACTTGAGGTAATAAGTATATATATAGTAATCTAGCACTAGCCATTTGGGTAAAAACTTATGGGGGCTAGGAGGGTGCTATAATTGTGTGTTATTAAGGTATATTTTGTAGGAAAATGAATAAATTGAATGATTAGAAAATTTGGGATTTTCATATATATAAGAGGGGACTTTTAAATAATTATTATTGGAGTGAAATGTATACCTTGAATTAATTGGGTAAAATCCAAGAATTATTTAATTATGGATGTTCAGAGTGAGTGACATCCGAGGGAGTATTTTAGCGAGTGATAATAGCTAAATAACCATGCGAATAGGAATAAGTAAGTGTGTATGGAATTAGTGAGTAACTCCTACGAGGCGACTAGGATGAAATTTGGGTTATAGGTTTAGGATAAGTTGAGGGTATACTTATCGTACGATTATGAATCGGAATATTTGGAGAGTATATAAATCCCAAACAGCGATTAAGGTGTGAAGCATATTTAAGTAATAAGGTAATTAAATATTATTATGAAATTGGCAATTGTAGCCATATCTACATTTGAGGAGTGATAAATGTGTATATATATATATATATATATATATATATATAAAATATGATACGGATATGTATATGTATCTATGTGTGGATGGTATATATATATATATATGTGAAGCATACCCCATCTAATGCTATCATTGGGAAGTTGCGCGATGAGGGTGATCACCCTGGCTCGATAAGCAGGGTGTGGATATTCCCTAGGTTATAGCGTCCATTGTGACATTGTGTGATTTTTTATTAGGGGTGAGACGTGGTGGGTATGTTTCATCTCATTGTCGGGGAGGAACTATGACCGCTTCCTAGATGTTGTGTGTGTGTGTGTGTTGACCACGAAGCAGGTGATATTTAGTCATATTGGTTGTCCCCAGGATGGTACGTGAGTGATGCCCTAGAAGATGATAGCATTGAGAGACCACATCCTCGAGTTATAGCTCGTTGGGATGGTTATTATACTTATGTGTGCAATAGGTATAATTATATACTGGATGAGTATAGTATATTGTTTGTATATGAAGACAAGCCATCATATAGTAAACTCATGTATATGAAGTGAAAAGCCTAATAAAATGTATTTTTCCCCATTTTCGGTGGATTTGGATCCGGATGTATATGATAATGAATATAAAGATGTAATATATATATATATATTATATTTATTTGAGTCTTACATTTACGTCATGTGCTGAGGGGATAATGGATCTCAACGATTGACGCTGCCAAGTAGCAGTGTATCGGGGGGGTTCCTTGTTTGGATTTCACTTCGCAAGACACCCCACGCATGAACTTAGCATAGTGTTGAGAATGGAGAGAAGTTTAGTCCTTAGCACTCGGGTTGTCAAGATTTCTAGCAGACGGGTGAATTAGATTAGTTAGGCATGGGTAGCTTAACTAGGATGTTTAGAACGAGTGCATTAGGCGTGCACTATTTTAAGAGGGGTGATGCGTATTTCATGGGAGTGCGATACATATTTCAATATGAGTCAAAACTTATTTTTTTAAATATAGCATTTACGCACGTGCAAAATATTTTTACAACTCGGGCTCTGACCCATTTTCCTATTTTTCCTTTCTTGCTATATATTATATATATATATAGGTGTCTAGACACATGGACGACTGGATGATGATTCCTTTGAGTCAGACGTCTGCTGCAGTAGCTGTTGATGCATGCAGGTTCACTGTAGGTGCTTCTATCCTTGAAATCTAGATAGGAGGTACTGTATAAACACTCGGGCTAAAGCCCAATTTCATATATTTATTCTTTTACCGCCTTTGAGTGCGGCATTCATTATGGTTGTATTATATTAAACCGAGTGTTCGGTTATTTAAGTTCATTTCAGTTTTATTTATTCATATTGGGTGAATGTTTTAATTGTATAGTTGGATTAAAAAGATTAGTTAAATAAAATTTTGACGCCGGGTTAATAGGTTATTAGTAATTAATTAGGTTTTCAACAGTGATACCGAGAATGACCCATATGCGACTCCTGTTTTAATTTGATATAGGAGTGATCGCCCGGTATTTTATTAGGCGGGGTGTCACAGATGGTATCAGAGCATCAGGTTCTAGTGTCCTTAGAAATCTGTGCGGGCGTACTACGCTTTCAGCATTAGTCTCAATTTGATATAGAGCCTCGGGATTAGGATTGTTGATTTCTCTTGTGAGATTCCGTTCTCCTGCCATTGTATAAGATTATGGAAATATTTTGCTTGCTCGTTCGAGATTCGTTTGTGGGGCAAGGAAGGCATAGTAGTCATGAGTATCTAAGTACCACTATAGTAGAGAGTGGTACTAAAGTTGTATTACCCCGTGAAGCTAAGTTGGGGTATAGTTCGAAGGTTATTAGATAAGGACCATACGTGGAGGTTTAAGTTATACGAAGTCAGTGGATCTTTACTCAGTGGAAGTAGAAGGCTCGGGATCTTTGGCTTAGAGCACGTTATGGAAGAATAACCATATGTGAAAATCAGAGGAAAATTTTTCACTCGCATGATAAATATTAAAATGAGGGGAACAGTTGTCTCCATATTTGGGGGAGCAGGATGTTTTCCTCGTAGAGAAATCTCATGAACATTTTTAACCGAAAATTCCTTTGATGGATTAGGAAGGAAGAGAATGAAGTTTTTGGATTATTCACATAAGGATCGGTCAGATGCCGATCGTGACTCAAGAGTGATAAGGATAAGTAAGCTTTGTACCGAAGTAAGGTCGGTACAATGAAACCAGGGTCCTTAAGTGGAATGGTAGGTTGGCTAAATAAGTGTTGTTAACACTTGTGGAGATTTGGCATCCATGGAACCCAATAGTGGGCATCCACTTGGGGAATTCATGGAACCAGGGTTATTGAAGTTGATTGTAGAGTTTCCTTAAAACGAAGAAGTTAAGGGGACTATGAAGGTGATTGTCAGGATGTAGACTATAGAGTCTAAGATACTGATATCCTTAACATGGTCAGGATGGCCAGATATGGAGAATGTTGTAATGCGGAGCGTAAAACTACGTGGTTAGCCCTTGCTGGGTAGGAATTGAAGGACAATAATGGAGTGCCGAGATGGGGCACCGATTAAAGTAATTTTTATGTTCAGTTAGGACAAGTGTACTAAGTCAGGGAACCATATGGGGTTGCCAAATAGATTGGCGAAGTTATCGTTCTGAGTTTTACCTCAGATGGGGGAGGTATATTTGGTGTGACTAGGTAAAGTCGCAGTATTTCGCTAACCCTAGGTTTGTGTGTGTAATTTGAGCTTCGTTGCAGTATCGATAACATTAATATAGTGCATGTCTATGTGTTTTCCACGGTAGTGGAGTTATATTTTCTTTCATTCGTTGTAAAAGCGGGTGTTGATATTTTGAATATATATCTGGGTTGTATTACTCGTTTTATGTGTGATATATGTATAGTGTTTTTCTAAGAATAATATGTTTCTCGTCGATTGGAACGATAGCAGGCTAATGATTGCAAGACTTTCGTGTCCGCGATTCCAAGGTGGAACAGGTTATGATTTTGATATCACCTGGTTATAGGTTGAGTTCTCCTTTGTTATTATGGGTAGATGGAACTTTGGTAAGTAGAGGTTTCATTATTATGATTTGAGTGTGTGGCAGTCTTTTAGAGACGATTTAAGGCATGCAAGGATTTTGATTGTGTGAACAAGTCATATAGTGTGGATGAAACATTATAGACTAAGAGCCATGTGATACGATATGCTTAGAGATGGAAGTGCTATGTAAAAGCACTAAAATATGTCTCTCACCGCAAGTATAAAGGTGAGGCAAGGTAAAGGAAATTGATTTAAGTCTTATAGCTAGGCCTTGATGGGAAGGCAAATTCGAAGATAATATGTTTTGGGTGTGAGGTTCATAACATGATTGAAGAGAGTAGGTGCCTTGATTAGTTAGACTTTCCTTTTGCCAAGGTGGAGGATGGAGTGGTAGATGTACGTGGGTAGGTTAGTGAGGTAAGATTTAGGACATCCCGCTGGTGTGCCGTAGGCCGTTATATCTCGATGACCGACGACGCGAGGGAGTGGTGTAACGATAGGGTTCCTTGTCTAGATTTCTCTTTATGAGACGTACCAAACACAAAACCGAGCAAATGTCGAAAGTTGAGAGAGGCATTGGGCGCTAGGTATATACTTAGGATTATAATCATTTCACGGAGGTAAGGCAACGCATAGATCGTAGGATTATTAGGGAGTAAGTGTAGTAGAGTTAGTGGCGCTGATATGGGAAGATGGTGGGGAGTAAACAACAAGAAGATTCATTGATTAACCGTGAGAAGAATTGAATTTCACGGGTTGGGACGACCCATGTGTGAGTATTACACTGAGGAAATAAGTCCCTTATTTAGAGAGAGTGTTACGTGTCGAACGTTTACAATGGTTGTGCTGGTAGGCACGAGTTAAAAGGTGTATGGGCACATTGGTAAATTGGTTTTATATACCATCTGAAATAGAGGAGGTATAGTATATAAGTTGAAGATTATGCCGTGAGGCAGTATGTGTTGAATTAATATGGGTAGAAAGGAATGTCATGAGAGGTAGGCGATAATCCAATGGTTTAGGGCAACAAGAGATAGTCTGCCCAAGAATAGCGATGACACTGACGAGAGTGGTCGAGCGTTAGAGTAATTTCTTTTTGGGGGAAATTAGATATCCATATGTAGACGAGCGAACATTTAGAATCGTGTTTGGACGTTAGAGCGACGGCTGTAGGCTTGTCTTTTTACGTGGGGCACTAGAAATGATGGGTGCGATATGACGTTATTAGAGTCACTTTAAGACTGTGGCAGCAGTATAGTATCATTTAAACCTGGTTAGAGGTGAGTGATGAATGGGTGTATGGTTGAGATCCATTAGGTTAGTACCGTTTCCCTTGAGGCATTAAGATGTGGAGCGATTATAGGATAGTATTGGTTGTATCTGAATTTCAAGGACGAAATTCCGTTGTAGGGGGGGAGGATGTAATACCCCGCACTTTTATGGGAAATTAAATTTTCCTAAATGGGTGTAATTTGGAAATTTGAGGAATTTCTTGGAATAATAATTTTTGGACTTTAGGAGTGTTAGAAGATTTCCAATGTATGTTATAACTACTTTTGGGAATAATTAGATGAGAAGGAATATTTTATTACATGTCGCAGTGGGTAAAGCGAGAGAGGCAATATTTTAATGGGAAAACTCACATGGAGATGCGTTGGGTTAAAATAGTGAATTGCAATCAAGTACCTCAGATGGAAATTCCGATTGTACGGCTGGTCTTGGAATGGCCGAGATAGTCAGAATAGAGTATCCGGGGGTATTGTTTAGACTCCGAGAATATTAGGGCAAATAGGGACTCGTAATTGAGTAAAAGAGTCATTTTTGGCTTTAACAAGGGATAAACCCTTTTTCTCCCTATATAAGGCACGGGAGGGGGAAATAAAGGAATAAAAGAAATAGGAGAGGAGAGGAGAAGAGAAAATAGGAGGAAAAGGGAGTTTCCAGCAAAAATCTGCGGGATTCGACTCGGGATCGTCAGATTTTTCCAATAGGCAAATGTTTACTTTCTTTATTTATTTTGAAGCATAAATCTCATATCAAAATTTCATATTAACAAATCCTAAGATTTTCGAGATGGAATTTTATGAATCAGAATGGGTTTTCAGAAAATAAAAGAGTAAACCCCGACTTTTATCCAATTTGAGAAATTTAGGAAATTATTGAAATGATTTGTTGGTTTTGCATTCTAGGATATTTAGAACCCATTTTATATGTGTACATGTCATTGTTTGAGGTTGGAGGACGTTGGGGTAGGAGATAAAAGCTTCGGAGAAGCTTTAATGGCCGAAACAGCTTCTCGGAGAAGAAGTTGTCCGAAGCGATCGATCGATCAAGGGTATAGGATCGATCGATCGACCATCGATCGATCGAGGGCCAAGGGTCGATCGATCGACCCTGCAGGATTTTTGGCAATTTTGCCTAGGGTTAATTCTATGGGTTGAGTTCCAATTTTTGATTGGTTCTAGCTTATTCACTTGAGGAAATAAGTATATATATACTAATCTAGCACTAGCCATTTGGGGAAAAACTTATGGGGGCTAGGAGGGTGCTATAATTGTGTGGTATTAAGGTATATTTTTGAGGAAATTGAATAAATTGAAGGATTAGAAAATTTGGGATTTCCAAAAATATAAGCGGGGACTTTTAAATAATTATTATTTGAGTGAAATGTATACCTTGGATTAATTGGGTAAAATCCACGAGTTATTTAATTATGGATTTTCGGAGTGAGTGACACCAGAGGGAGTATTTTAGCTAGCGATTATAGCTAAATAACCATGCGAATAGGAATGAGTAAGTGTGTATGGAATCAGTGGGTAACTCCTACGAGGCGACTAAGATGAAATTTGGGTTATAGGTTAAGGATAAGTTGAGGGTATACTTATCGTACGATTATGAATCGGGATATTTGGAGTGTATATAAATCCCAAATAGCGATTATGGTGTGAGGCGTATTTAAGTAGTAAGGTACTTAAATATTATTATGAAATTGGCAATTGTAGCCATATCTACATTTGAGGAGTGATAAATGTGTGTATATATATATATACTAGGTGATTAAAGTATAAATGAAACAGATACAAATATGTATATATATCTATGTGTGGATTGTATATATATATATGTGAAGCATACCCCCTCTAATTCTATCATTGGGAAGTTGCGTGATGAGGGTGAGCACCCTGGCTCGATGAGCAGGGTGTGGATATTCCCTAGGTCATAGCGTCCATTATGATATTGTGTAATTTTTTATTAGGGGTGAGATGTGGTGGGTATGTTTAGTCTCATTTTAGGGGAGTAACTATGACCGCTTTCCAGACGTTGTGTGTGTGTGTTGACCACGAAGTAGGTGATATTTAGTGCTACCGGTGGTCCCCAGGATGGTACGTGAGTGATGCCCTGGAAGATGATAGCATTGAGAGACCACATCCTGGAGTTATAGCTTGTTGGGATGGTTATTATACTTATGTGTGCAATAGGTATAATTATATACTGGATGAGTATAGTATATTGTTTGTATATGAAGACAAGCCATCTTATAGTAAACTCATGTATATAAAGTGAAAATCCTAATAAAATGTATTTTTCCCCATTTTCGGTGGATTTGGATCCGGATGTATATGATAATGAATATAAAGATGTAGTGTATATATATATATATAAATATATGATTCTTACATTTACGTCATGTGCTGAGGGTCTAATGGATCTCAACGATCAACGCTGCCAAGTAGTAGTGTATCGGGGGGTTCCTTGTTTGGATTTCGCTTCACAAGACACCCAACGCATGAACTTAGCACAGTGTTGAGAATGGAGAGAAGCTTAGCCCTTAGTACTCGGGTTGTCGAGGTTTCTAGCAGACGGGTGAATTAGATTAGTTAGGCGGGGGTAGCTTAACTAGGATGTTTAGAATGAGTGTGTTAGGCGTGCACTATTCGAAGATGGGTGAGGGGGTATCTCATGGGAGTGCGATACCAATTTAAATAAGAGTCAAAACTTATTTTTTTAAATATAGCATTTATGCATTGGAAAAATATTTTTACAACTCGGTCTCTGACCCGTTTTCCTATTTTTCCTCTCTTGCTATATATATTATATATATAGGTGTCCAGACACAGGGACGTCTGAATGATGATTCCTTCGAGTCAGACGTCTGCTGCAGCAGTTGTGGATGCATGCAGGTTCACTGTAGACGCTTCTATCCTTTAAATCTAGATAGGAGGTACTGTATAAACACTCGGGCTAAAGCACAATTTCATATATTTATTCTTTTATCGCCTTTGATCACGGCATTCATTATGGTTATATTATATTAAACCGAGTGTTCGGTTATTTCAGTTCATTTCATTTTTATTTATTCATATTGGGTGAATGTTTTAATTGTATAGCTGGTTTAAAAAGATTAGTTAAATAAAATTTTGACGCCAACCTAATAGGTTATTAGTAATTAATTGGGTTTTCTATAGTTGGTTTAAAAAGAATGATCCATATGTGACTCCTATTTTAATTTGATATAGGAGTGATCGCCCTGTATTTTACTAGGTGGGGTGTCACACTCGATTTAATTCTATCAATCCAAATTACATGAATTTGACTGTTGGTTATCGAATAAAAATCAAATTCTAACAATATTTTATATCAATCCCTCATCAATTTGTGATTATTCTACACGATTTGCTACAATTATCAAAACCCGAAATTTCATATCAACACCCTCCTAAAAATAGGTTTTCAATTACACTACTATTATAAGAATCGATCATCAAAGATTTATATTGAAAGAAAAATCAAACACTTATCTCTATTGATTCATAGGGTCTAATCCCTTGATGTAGACGGTGATTCGACAAAGAACTCCCTCAATCCTTCTTTGTTTGGCTCCTAGAAACCTCCTTATTTTCTCCCTATTTTCTTCTTTGCAGTTCTAGGGTTTTCTAAATGAATTATGGTTATTCCTAATTTCTTAGCTTAGATTAAATAATATTATTCCCGTTTTTAGGCTGATGGTCCAATTCCAAATGACCCGAACACCCCCGTGCGAGCCCGGTTATACTTAAAAATGCTCCGAGACCCAATTACTACCCCGAGTTCACTTTTCTGACTATCTCGATCTATTAGGAATCCACCGTGACCTCTAAAATATCATCTGGGTTACTCTATATAACTTCTCTTATTTATCTTCAAACATGTTCCGCGTAAAAATAAATATCAACTCGAATTAATTAAATCCAACTCACCGAATTAAATAAATTATCCATACTAAATAATTCTCCAAATTAAATAAATTCTCCAAAATAAATAAATTCACAAAATTAAATAAATTCTCTAACTTAAATAAATTCTCCAAATCACTAATTTTATTTTAATTCCTATATTCTAAAAAGTACAGAGTGATTTACCTTAATCTTGTAAAAGACTTTCTTTTTCTCATTTTTGACATTTATCCCTTTATTTAAAACACACGATTAAATACTTTAAACAACTACACTTGGTTTGACCAAACGCCATTTCTTTACCAAAATTACTCTTTTCATTTTACCCAATCCACATTATTGTTTTCTTTAAAAATAACCCTTTCAATACACGAGATCAACATGCTAGGAAATACTTATTTAGCCTTTGAAAACCGTTCACAACAAACCCTTGTTGTAATTATGGCTTAAACCTCTTAGGTTACCTAACCCCCCATTTATCCCCTTACTTTCCCTTTCCCTTACCTTATGGACATTAATAAATTTACACATTTATTTGCCCATTAAACCATTACCGAAATGTTTATTAACTCGTTAAAGTTAGGTTGTCTTAACACATTTTCACCACACAACCCATTCATTGACATGTTCCTTATTCCTTCATCTTTTCTGAGAATCTTCCAATAACTGCATACTTCAATGAGCTCGACATCGCCGATGACGCCACGATATGCTCAGACCAGTGTTTTGGGACTTATCTGAACGCTTCAGGACCTCCTTAATTTTTCTGGTGTTATCTGAGTTCCTTTAAATGCATTTTAACATTTTGAAAATGTCCACATTATACCACTTTTCCATTTTCTTAACCGAAGCCAAAACTCGGGTTTTAACTCCAACTTGTGTTACACCTTGAAAATCATCATTTCATGTCCTTTACACTTTTGCTTCGATTTTATTCCAAAATTATGTTCATTTGGACTAAAATGTGTAACACCCGTTTCGACATTTTTATTTCATAAAAATGTTAGAGTTTACCTAAAATTACCATTTTACTCATTTGTTTCCAAACTCAACTTTTACTTTATTTTCATAAGTTTTAGTTTCCCAAAACACCATTAAGTTACCCATACTAACTTCTTAAGAATTTTTAACACCTTAACACCTTTTAACCCTTTAGATTAACTTTAGTCTCAATATGAAACATCTTTGTTTCATTAATTTCCTTTTTTGAAAACCATCGAACATATAAGACTTCTTTATAAGAAAAATATCATTTTCTTTATTAACACCTGTAGTCTTGAAATCTCACATTTTTGTACATTTCAACACCCATTACACACACCTAAAGGGATGAATTTTCTTTTTTTTCATTTCATGTTTAAACCTAATAAAACCTTCATTAAACATGCTTATTATGTTCATCCTCAAACTATTATAAGTTCATACACATGAAAAGATGGATTTTAACTCTAAAATCCTATTAAATGAGCTAAACATACAATTAATTCTAGAAAAATCATAACACTTGCAAAAAATATAATTTTCTAGACTATAGGACATTTTAATTCATAAAAACTCGAACAAATGTCCCATTTTTATAAAATCTTCATTTTTGCTAGAAATCCAACTTAATTTACGAAGTATCTTTAGCAAGATAAAATGTAGATTTAAAAAAAAATATTCCATAAAAATGTTTAGCACCTAACTTCTTAAAACATACCATTTCCATGAGAATCCAATTTATTTTAAGGAAACTTTGAAATATTTACTCCTCATTTGTTTCAAACGAAAATAGAATTTTACCACTATGTTTACTCCATAAAAATGTTTAATACCAATCTACTAAAAACCCATCATTTTAGTTATATGCAACCTACTCTTGTAATCCAATCAACAAGGATACATATATGTAAAGGAGTCTTAATTCTAATGGTAGAGTTTGCGACCTCAAATGGAGCTCCACAATGCAAAAGAGTCTAAGAAGATGGCAACCTCCAACCTCTAAAGGTGTCCTCAAGAGGTTACCCAACTCCAAAAGCATGATCCCTCAAGCTTCCAAGCAAAAACCCCATTCGAATTCCATTAATATCCCATTTCCATCTTCAAGAACCCCCCCCCCCCCCCAACAATAACTCCATAAATTTGTATATCTCCTGATCCATAGCGGAAATGGGTATCCATGGTTCAAATTTTGTTTAATACAAAATAAATAGGTGGATATAAGGTGGAGGGGTGGTGGTGGAATGGTGGTTTGTGGTGGAGTTAGGTGGAAGGGCACACAAAAATGGGGGAAAATCCCCCACTCTCTCTCTCTCTCTCTCCTCTCTCTCGTCTTCATCTTATTATTCTTCTTCTCCTAACTCAAATAACCTAAATGAACCCAAATAACCCTTATAAAAACCCATCAAATAGCAAAATCCCATTTTTGCCCAATCTAGGTTCATCAGAGATTGACAACTCGTCTATCCAATGGCCTAGAATGAGGCAGCGCATTAGGGCAACTCGATTTAGAATTTTGAATGACCTCATTCAAAAGATATTCGACCCTCGTTCAAATGATAATGGCATCTGGTTTAAACCTCGTTCGATCCAACACTTTGAACGACCTGTACCTATTACACAGTGGGATCTCTTTCGAACCTCATTCGATCCCTTGCTACAAACGACCTTTATTTCTTGTCAAATGACCTCCACCTTGTTCGAACGACCCAATTCTTATTTTCTCCAAAATTCCAACTTTAATCCCATAAATTTCGAACCATTATCATAAATCTTTCAAAGAAGTCAAGTAGGAACATAATCCCAGTCCTAATCATCCAAATCTCAATGTCTTCATGTTATTACAACTTATGCGGGGAAAGAAAAAATATTTGGGCATAACATTATTGTTAAATTGTTTCATTGTTCCCTAATGATCTTAAAACGATAACTTTAGGTTTAAACTTTTCAGGAAAGGACCTTAAGATTTTCTTCCGAGTTTGAGTTTTGAGAATTCTCTCTCCTAAATTGAATAACAAGTTTACAATATCGGATAATCATGCATACAACTCATCAAACATTTCACTGTCAGTCATATGGATAATTTTAAATTAAGTAGTGAGATTTTG
Organism: Sambucus nigra; assembly: GCA_949130495.1. Lineage (NCBI taxonomy): Eukaryota > Viridiplantae > Streptophyta > Magnoliopsida > Dipsacales > Adoxaceae > Sambucus > Sambucus nigra. The sequence goes on along the minus strand of OX422207.1, from coordinate 499,849,311 downwards.
AATCTGGGAATCAATCGTGGTATTTATTCCTCCATGTGTAAGTTGGAGTATGTCCCAATCTTCCTCGGACATTTCACACGTCATGATTTGGAAAAAAACCTTCGGTGAGACCGCACGGAACACATCATTGAGACTATCGTAATTATAATTACATAGTTTATGTTCATCATCACTCCAACTTTCAATCGAATTAGGGATACTACACTCTCCCACAATAATTGTGGGTGGAGTCTATCAACACACTACCATTATCCACACACGTTCATCAATCGATATAAGAACAAATTTCATACGGGATTTCCTCTACTCATAATAAAAATTTTACAAAAATCGGTAACATAGTTATTGACTCCATAGAAAGTCCCCCAGAAGACATGCCTAGGTAGCCTCGAGACACCTGCTCTGATCCTAATTAAAAGGCCGATTTTATTATTAAGAATATAATAGATTAAGAAAAATATTAATGTGATAACAATATCTGTTCAAAAAGGCTCAATAAAATTAAAAAAAAAAAGTTTTCATAGAGTGTTTCTAAGAGGAAAAAGTAAAAATGATTTTCTCAAATTTTGCAAAGTTCATTACAATGATATTATAAGGCCATTCAAATGAATTTATACATCTCATTAGAAGGAGATCATAATTCAACTGAATGACATGATAGAACTCATTCAAACGAGGTTCCAACGACCTTCAAACAATTAAACAAATGAAATAGAATAAAGGTCATTTGAATGTCATTGGAATTTTATTTGAATGACATTGTCTTCTCGTTCGAATGACACTATCAATGTTGTTTGAACGGGTGATAAAACATATTATTTATAAAAAAACTTATTAAATCTCAAATAGCCTCAGAATAAAAGATCCAAACACACTAATAAACATTTTGACATATGGAAAATTATATACGTTTATTCTCGCGATGCGTGGAATGCATCCAATGATGTGGAAAGAAAATGTTTCTACTTACATGTCTCATACCATAGGCTAGGGAAACAACTATATGACATGAATTAAACCTATGTGTTTTGACCAAGGGAATAAGCTAATACACATATGACTTGATTGAAATTTACCTTTACAATGATAGTTCTCTAAATGTCATAAAATGTTTTCCTAGCCTTTGTTGAGAAAACTCATACACATTATAACGTTTTAGTTAAAAAAACATTTGAACAAATAAGATGAGTATAAAAAAATTCTTTATATTTTTATAAAAAAGAAACCTCAAAACTATGGTTTCAAGAATAATGATTAGGAGGGAAGAATTTCTCTCAATTTTAAATTGGGTTTGATTTGCAAAAATATTTTTCTTCTCTTTCTCTCAGATTTGAAGAGTTTTTTTATACATAATTATATAACCAAATGTGAGGGAACATTTAGGAGGGTTGTATACTAGGTGTCACGTTTTATGTCTATTGGGTTAATTTATGGTTTGGAAAGAGTTATGGGCCAATTGGAGTTCTTTTTGGACTTATTTGGTCGAGGCACATATTAGGACTAAGGCTAATTTCGTGGTATGTATGATTATTAGGTCATTATACATAACCTAAAATACATTTGACGCATTTTTAGAAACCCTAAGGAGGTAGAGAGAAGAGTGACACAAGGTTAAATAGGATTTCAGAGTTTTTGGATTTTGATTTTTCAATTAAGCCAATGCAATTTTACATAGATTAGGAATTTTGTTTGAGTATGTGTTAGAGTAATTATTATTCATTGAAACCTTAATTAATCCATTTTATAATATGATTCGTATAATCAAATTACTAAATTTGAATTGAATTTAATGGCTAAATTTATGCTAAACCAACAATATTAGATGATTTCCGAATTTAGTATCATAACGGGACCTATATATCGGGGCACCAAATTCTCATGGGATACAAATATGACAAATCCATTTATCTAAAAGACCTTCATTAGCGCTCAATCCCCTACCCGAAACTCCAGCTTACACTTTCTCTTATCATCATAACTCTTTCGACCATCCAGCACAATCTTCATATGCGCTCGGCTGAGTGCCACCATCTATGAGGTGTCCCTAATGATGTCTGACCTAAATTTCCTACTCTCCCCCATCTTTAACCAATAGCTCAAAGAAGGCCACGAATGTCAATATAATGCCTCATAGTGTTCCATACCAATAGTTTTATAATAACTATTATTGTAGGCAAACTCCACGAGCGACAAGTGTTGATCGAAGCTCCCTTTGAAATCCAACATACAATCCTGAAGCATATCCTCCAGAATTTGGTTCTCTCGCTTAGTATGACCATCTGTCTGAGGGTGAAACACAATGCTCACGTTCATGTGAACTACCATCGCTATAACACCCCATATTTTTTTTATCTAATTTAAAAGATTATTAGATGAATTTTCATAATTATTTGCAAATTTTATTAGTGAATTAAAAACAAATTATGTTGGATTTAACGGATTTTAGAAAAATTGTTACAATAAATCAAGTGATATATATATATATATATATATATATATGAACTGATTTTAATAAAAGAAAATTTATATGAGATTTATTAAAATTTTATTTGTATTTTTTTAAACTAGTTAACGCGTGACACGTTAAAATCAATAGACATCATTATTTATTTTGACTTCTTTGTAGTTTCATTGAGATAAAATATAATTTGGATATGTATTAATTTATTTTTAATAATAAAATGCGAAAAAAAATAAATAAAATGGCTTTTAGTTATTTTGTCCTTGGTAAGGGTTAATGTGGTAGTTTAATGGCCCATATTGTAAAATTAAGAGAAATCAAGTGAGGAATCTGATGAGACTCATATTGGTCCACCTTTTACATTTATTTTAAAAGGTAATTTCATAAAAATTAAGTTGGGAAGAATACTAGTTGGTTGATGAGTTGTTAACTCACATCGGGTGGACAAATGTTATGGACTCAATTTTGGTGGTTGTGCCAAGATTAGTAGTCATGCCAAAGTTGTGATGGTCGGATGATGAAAATATTACCATCATGCCTTTATTATTTTAATGAGGTGTTTGATTAGAAGTTTTTAATCCCTGTGTCGTTTAGAGAATAAATAAAAAGAAAGTATAATGGGAGTCCACACCGTCTCAAGGGAAATGGGGAAGAAATTTGATGTTTGGGATTAAGATTTTTGTAAAGACATTATGAGTAAATAATATCCATTGTTGTTATGTCGAGATATTATAATGAGGGTCATATTTAATACATTGTATATATGTGAACGAATGATTATGTTTAGTTCACTTGGAGAAGTTATAGGATCTACTAAGTTTCCCCCTAACCCCTATAGTTTTATATTTGTGTTTCAGGTTTACACACATGTTGGATCTATTGAAGCCAATTAGATTATTTGAGATGCATGGAATACTGTAGAAGCTCTATGTACTTTATTTTCACTAAAAAGAAAAAGTTTTATGCATTTCATTTATTGTAAAAATGAGATAATTGTATATTTTATTTTCGCTCCAATTTTGTACAAAAAAGTAGTTTGATTATTAATGAGAAACGAATCTTTTTAATTTATGACAACTGCAAATTAATTATTTACTGACAACGGCAATTTTATGCTTTTACTAGAAAAATGGTTTATTATAAAAGATATCTCTTTTTAAAATGTTCAATTTGACATGCATTTTAAGTCATTTATGTTTAAAATTTCATGAGTATTACAAGTGGTATCATAGCTCTAGGTGACTTGTATTCTCGGGCTTAAGGTTATCGATTCGTTATGTGTACCTAGCGTTATCTTTGATTTTTCCATATTAAGTGAATAAAATAATATATTTTTTTGAATTTCGAGAATGAAATTACTTTTGTAGGGGGGAGATTATAGCACCCCTTATTTTTGGTATGTAATTTAAAATATAATAAGATGAATTGTCAAAATTATTTACAAATTTTATTTTTGAATTAAAAACTAATTATGTACGATTTGATGAATTTTAGTATTCTTATTTAAATAATAAATGGGCTCAATAAATCAAGTGTGAAATATATTACATGAACTTATTTTAATTAAATAAAATATACATGGCCTTTATTGAATTTTTATTTGATATTTGCTTTAAAATTGTTAACAGACTCCATTTTAAAATAGGTAGACATCATGATTTATTTTTATTTATATATTTTCGGTGCTACACAATATAATTTGGATATATTGTAAATTATATTTAGTAATAATGAAAAAAAATTAAGTGGATATTAGTTGTTTTGTCTTTTGAAAGGGTTAGTGTGCTAGTTTAATGGTTCATATTGTAGAATTAAGAGAAATTAAATGAGTAAGTTTATGAGACTCGTATTGGTGCCACTTTTGCATGTATTTTAAGAGTTTATTTTAATTAAAAATCATAAATATTAAGTTGGAAAGAATATTAGTTGGCCGATCATTTGTTAGCCGTGGGAATTTGAATGGTTAAATGAAAAATTAAAGTGATAAACTGTGTGGGACAAGTTATAATGTATTTTTAAATGTTTTGGGTGATTTTACACCTATATACTGATATATAAATTTTTGACAAGTTTTGCGACTTTTAGCCACCTTTTAGGGAGAGAATTTTATAGAAATGAGAGAGAAAATAAGGTAAAAATGAAAGAAAATAAAAAGCACTTGGGAGATATTTTTAGATGAGAAATAAAATTATATATTTTTTAGAGAAATAGACTAAAATCATGACTTATGTAATAGCTTTAGTTATGGATTTTTTATTTAAATAAAATTAGTTTCTTTTATTTTAATGAGAATCATGCATGAACATAATGTTTGCGTGATTTTATATATTCCTGGTGTTTTTTATTCTCCTTAGTAGGCGTTCTAGTGTGTATAGATACGACTTACACACAAAGGATCAGATCACCAGTTTTTGTGAAAAATAAATTTTATCGTTAACAATCTTACATAGAATTGGACACATCAACAGTAGGGATGTAGCACAATATTTTAGTGGGTCTATCTTGATTACGGGAAATATCATAATTTCAACTTATTATGCTAGTGAGCTAACTATGTATTGAACGGGACCACTTTGAGGTCATTGTCCATATACAGATTTATAAGAAAATATACACCTCATGATTATTAAGTTTACTTATGTCTCTGAATCCGGACATTATTGATGTACATGTGCGCTAGTTATCTATTGCTATGACCTATGAGGTGAGATTCATCATTGGATCAATAATCTTGGTAGATTGGGTAATTATGATTAATGTATGGTGAAACTCATTTATGGATGCCATACCAGTCTCAATATAGAGAGTGATGATTCCGCCTTGAGATTATAATAAGTTTTATGTGTGTTGAACCCTACATGGAGATTATGTGAATCTGATACTACAAATAAGTTGAGCTGGACCGCTCAAAGACTTAAAGAAGTTAATCAAATAAATTAGCAGTAATTTATTTTATTAATCGGTATATGTAAACTTAACATAGGGAGAATTAAGTAATTAATAATAAGGCTATCGAAATATAATTTTTAGTTAAGGAGTGGAGTTGAAATTATAATTAAGTAGTCATATTAATTATAATTAATTAACTGGAATTAGAATTCTAGTTGGATTAGGTTTTCTCAGGTCCGTTAGGAGAAACATACTTATCTCTCCTTAGGGTACCTACCATACCCTATATATATGCACCTAAGGGTCCTTTTCCTCAAGCAATCCATCACTCTTGAGACTCAAAAACTATTATTCGAATTTTTAAGAAAGAGAGGCAGCAGAGAGAAATAGATAGGAAAAGAAATAAAAGAAGGTGGTTACGAAGGAAGATCCCACACTCTACTCGTGACTGTTCATATCGAGAATGCGGTAGAAGATCGTGACGTTCATCGAGATTACATTCTTGATTAACCATAATCACAAACTATTCATGCAACGCCCCGGTCCACATTTATGGGTTAGCCATCGGTCAATCCGTTCCAACCTGATTGTTAGGTTTGAAGTGGAATGAGAAAACCTAAATAATGTTGCTAATCTAGTTTTATTTAATTAACATTTCACCTATTTAGCATGTGATTCCAATTTATATTAAGCCATGTGTGGAACCCATAGAAAGCGTCCCCAAAATTCGAGCATACAGAGCTATAAGCAAAAAATTAAAAAAAAAATACTTACATGTGTAACATTCTGAAAGTATGGAATTGTGTATAAATTTCTGTAATAAAGGAAGGGAATGAGACGAATGCCCAGTAGGAAATACAATAATTCATCATAGAATCGAACGAAAGAAAAGTGACTCTCAACGTTCCACCTATGTGCACATGCAAATGCCATATATATATATATATATATATATATATATATATATATATATATATATATATATATATATATATATATATATACACACACACATATACAAGTATTATAACATGAATCCGTTGATTCAAAAACGTTACTTGCGTTGATTAAATAACACTAATATCATAAAAGACCCCCTTTTTTGCCCCTTTTTACGTGACTTAGTATTGATTTTTCCATTTATGGCGCCCAATTAAATACTTATATAAAATAACATTTATTAAGGATGGACACTTTTATTTAAATTTCCCATTTATTCATGCAAAATCCACTTTAGTATTTTCTTTAAAATACACCTTTCAACACACGTAGACTCGGTGTTAGAAAATACTTCTCTTTCCTTTTTAAAACCGTTCAGAACACCTACTTGGGTTAAATATGGGTCAAAACCGACTTAGGTTGCTTAGTTACCCATTAACCACTTCACTTGTATTATTAGCTCATGCTTTACTTGAACGTCCTCATTTTCATATTACTTGTCCAAATTACGTTTTCAAAATCGGAACATTTATCAACTTCATTTTACAAAGGTTGTATTTTCTCATTTTCTTAGCACAACCAATTTCTTATCATGTTCCACTTCTCCTCATTATCTCTTTCTCCAAATTTAACACATAACCAGGGACTTTAATGAGCTCTACAATGCCGGCAATGCTATCATATGATCTGGCCAGTGATTTTAGGTCTTCCACCCTGGGCTTCTATCCTTTCTTAATTATTCCCAGTCACCCTCGAGTTCTTTTTCAATATATTTTAACATTGTACAAATTTCCACATTATTCTACTTTTAACGGCCAAAGCCACAATCCCGAGAACTAAGCTCCATATTTGTTTTACACATGAAAATCACCACTTCTTGTCATTTACACATTTTCGTTGATTTCATCGCGAAAGTCAATTCTTTTTAGGACCATTTTTTGTAAAGCCTTTTCCAACATTTTTATTTCATAAAAATGTTCCACTTTACGTAAAATTACCATTTGACTATTTTATTGCAAACATGCAATTTGTCCCTTTTCATAAGTGTTATTTCCCAAAAATGATGATAAGTCACTAACTTAACTTCTTGAATGTTCTCAACTCGTTAACACTTGATTAACACCCTATAAGTCTCGTGATTTCATTATATTCTTTAACAAAGAAATCACTTTGGCATTCGAAGGCCATTTTTACTAGAAATCACCCATTTTTCCTTCGACATTATATGTAGTCTAGAAAATAAAAATTTATCATTTTTTCAATATTTCATAACACACTTTTAGGTCTGAAATTCCCTTTTTTTCTTATTTCAAGTTAAAGCTCATTTTAGCCTTTCTTAAACATGTTCATACGATCACCATTGAGTTACTCCAAATCTAAACACATGCGAAGATGGATTTTAAGCCAAGAATTTCATAAAAATGAGTTTTACACATGATTATCACATGTGTTTAAGGGTAAAAACACATTTTATTCTTCATAAACGTATTTAAAAGCCTAACAACATGAAATCTTAGTATTTGTAACAAAACTTCAAGATCTGTACTAGACATAGCTTATCAATACACATAGTTCTTTAAAAATATTTTCTTCAATAAAAAATTTAAAAACGAGGTTTTCTTGAAATTTTATCATCTTTTCTCAAACCATCTGAAGACCCATTTCTTAAATCTTCAAACAATCATGACTAACGACTAGCCAAATTTATAAAGAGAATACTCTTATTTACTCTAACACATTTAACAAAAATATTGCAAACTAGAGTAATATTAACCTTAATAAGAGTAGAGTTTTCCCACCTCAAAGAAAGATTCTACAATGGATCATGGAAATTTAGAAGAAAATGGTAACCTTCCACCTCCTACAGTGGCCTTAAAAAGGTCGCATAGCTGACAGTGCACAACGATGCGAACGTAATGGATTCATATATTCAATTAAATGCCCCAAACACACAAATCCAAATTTTTACCAATTTTTAATTTTTAATTAGATATGGCGTGTATTCAATCAATGTTGCAATCACAGAAAAATTCTAGGCATGCAATCACACAAATATAGAGAAAAATCATTTTTCATGGAAAAACCTATATTTACGACTTTAGAACGTTTTACAAGATAATCGTCTTACAAATCACTTTGAACAACTAACTATGACACAAAGTCCTTGTAAAACTTCTAAAGAAAATGGCTCAGTCCATAGTCATCCACAAATGACAATCCACCCTTGGTATCCAACGATCATCCTTTTTTATCCTTTTCTTCAGTCGTGATGCCTCGGGTCATAAGGTTAGCCGTAGAGAATTGTAACACCCCCGTAAATTTAAGGACCTTTAACTAAATAAAATATTTGGAGAAAAAGAATTTATTTTATTTGGAGGAATAAATTCATGATTTGAGAAAAAATTTATTTCGGTAATTTATTAATTTGGCAAATTCACGATTAAATATTTTGGACTATTTTAAGTTGCCTTTTGAGGTCTTAAATTTGGAGAATGTAATAAATTTACTCGAATGAAAATTCGTAGTGCAAAGTTGAGTCTGGATGAGTCGAAATAGTCCAAAATGAGTGGCCACATGTATATATTGGGTTTTGGGACCTAATAAGACATAATTGAGCTCCAAATAAAGAGTCTGGGCCCTTTTTAGGAGGCTCATAGGCCCAAAAGGGGATCAAAGTTTTTTTAACCCTAATTGTGTGAGGGTGAGGCAACTTAAAATCATTTTAAAAGACTAAAATTGTGGAGAGCTTAAGAGGAGAGCCATTAGAAGAGAATTGGCGTATTTTTGAAGATTGCTTCATGAACATGATGCGATCCTTGAATTCAATTCAACATATTCATCAAAAGGCTTTGATCTACAAATAAAGGAAAGTGGTTTAATTTTCAATTGTTAAATTGCATGTAAATATTCATATTAAAGGAGTTGGTAATAAATTAATGTGTTAGGGTTTGTGCTCATGAGAAATTGGGCATTTCTTTGATTTGGAGTTATAAATTTGTAGATGTGTTAAGATTTGACTAATTTAATGCCCTAATTTGGTGTAATTTATGGGGTTAGATTGACTATAATAAAAGGATGGAATTAGGATGAATATGGGGAATTTTTTATGAAGAAATCTGTACATAATGGATGTTTTAAACATTTCAATGGCGAACTGGGTTTTACTGGACATATTAGCGGTAAAGGTGATACCAAGGTCATTGGAACGACCTGGTATCTCATTCAAATGAGATCCATTGTCGTTTTAACAACATCGTTGATCATTGGAACGACCTGTTAAACCCTGCCAGATTTCATTCTTCTCGGGATTCAGATGTGTTATGTGTTTTGAGATACACAGTTTCTGCATTCGGTGATTCTGCCATTTATGGTTATGATCTAGGGTTTTAATTTGTGAATGTTTACCCTTGAATTAATTAGAGGATCAATTAATTTGAAGAATTAAGGTTCATGATTGAGTGATTTGAAACCTTGTTAAATAAGTGGGTAGGCTTAATTAAATGAAATTGAAGGATGTGTTAGAAATATTTAATATTGGGGGGGGGGGGGGGGGGAGGGAGAGAGAGAGAGAGAGAGAGAGAGAGAGAGAGAGTCTGGTTATAATTTGTAGGGTGACACCAAGGTAATTAAAGTTATATAGTGTATAATCAATTGAAATGAAGTCGGACCATAGACTTGCATGTTTTAGGCTTGTGTATAGACATAGTACACCAGTAGCCTAGACTTTTATATATATACGGTGATGTGTAGTATATATATGATTTATAAATATTTGTGTGAATAATATTTATTGTAAAGCACACCAATATTAATGCTATTTTAGGATATTGAGTGATGTGGGTGAGTCCCTTGACTAGAGAATTTAGGATGGGTATATTCACCAAGTCATATCATATGTTATTAGGGGTGGGCCGTTATTGTATGTAATGGGCACTTTCGGGGGGGACTATGACTGCCTCATACGCATTGGGTGATAACATTTATATATGACATGCGTCTGAATGTTGACATATGATACATATATATAGTGCATAATTATATACGGATATATATACATGGTGTAAATGTATAATTAATATAACTTGTGAAATAGTTATACATCTTTGAATGAGAATTGGTTTAAATAAGTTAGTGTGATTCATAAATTATATAGTATATGCTAAACTAACTCGGGATAGATTAGTGGGGGAAGTATTGGAATTTATGTGACAAGACTATCTATAGGGTGGTTAGCTGAATGGGTCAGGCATAGTACGTTAGAAATTCACATTAGTGGAGGGGGTGAGGTCTCCTCATGAGAGTGTATGACACTAACTTAAATATGAAGAGCATACTTGCATTTTAATTTCATGCATTTAAATTCACTTACTAAATATTTTCAAAATTTTTTAGGTTATAACCCTTGCTATAAAATATTTTGAAAACCTATAAGTGTCCGGCTACAGGGACGCCAGAATTGTTGTATTCCAGGTTTACGCAGTTGCAACACATGTGGATGTTGCTGGACTTTGACTTAGCCTTTTCAACCATTTCATTTATAGAGTAGGATGGAGTCAGTGCTCCATTTTGGCATGTCTCCCTAGAAGTTCCATTTTATTTCAGTTAGTTGATGTATCCGGCTATTACTCTTGTGATTTATTTCGTTATTTGATTTGTAGCTGGTGGTTGTTTCAGAAAGGTTTACATCTATTCCATTTTAGTATTGCTTGATTGAATGATTGCATGATGGTTAGTTATATACTCTTTCGCATGTTGCTGTTGGGATGTTAAATAAAAAGATAAAATTTGGCACCATGTCTTTTGAATACTAGTTGGTTAGTATTATTTAAAAAGTTTTCGACAATGAGGATAAGAATAAACTACATGAGATTCCTCTTTATTTTGATATAGGACTCGTCACTCGGTATTTTATTAGGCGGGGTGTCATAGATGGTATCAGAGCATCAGGTTCTAGTGTCTTTAGGATCTATGTGGATTTTCACGTTTCACCGTAACATTCTTTTACATAGAGCCTTACTATAGGATTAGTGTATTCCTTCACGTATGCGATATATGTTACCCTACTATAGGGTATAGTTCATGTGATTCATATAATATTTCGGTTAAGCGTGGTAGATCGAACATTATAGAACGATAAACATGGGACGTTAGAAGGATTACAAGGGGGAGGACTCAATAGAAGCCATAGATTATGCTGGAAACAGTGACGCGGTAGGAGTCACCATATTTTTTGAACAATTGAAGTCAGAATAACCGCTGGGGTGCAATAGTTTCCCCAAGAGCCATAGTGAAGGGATGACAATGCACAGTTAAAACCTCAAGTGTAGACAATAATGAGTTTCTGAAGAATAATCTTTTAGAATGCGAGGGAGGTTAGGAAGAGTGATTTACAAATACGTAGAGAACATCCAATCGGGATCGCATGTCGGGGAGTGTAGTGACACTCAAGTCAAAATTTCACGCAAAGAAGTTTCCTCTTACATGTAGTATGGAGTGATGGGAGTCGTCACCACAATCACGAGGAGATAGCATGAATAATGAGGAATTTGGGGTGCAAATTATTATAAATCCTCTCACTAGTGGTTAAATTAAGAGGCAAGTGAGATTTTAGTAATTTTCCAAAAGGGTCGGATAGTGGCCGAATGGGAAGGAAAGTTGACGAAATTCACAAACTTAGTAATCGATGAGAGGGATACGCATAATCAAGTTGGGTTGTAAGTTAATAATAGACCCATGGGTAGAATATACAAACATGGATAGGAGATCTGGTTAGGATGATTGGTACGGTTGTCGTCGAGGTTGTACATCTACATTTGTATTAATGCTCTCGAGAGGGGGGAGCTAAGGGAGTTAGAGAATCCATTAGAAAAATGAGACTATATTTTTAGTGATCGTGTGGAACCAAAGGAAGGATACCCAGTAGAGCACATGAATTAATGATAAATATCAATAGAATTTTTACCAAATGATGGTGGGTTCAGTTAGGGATATTAAGGCCATCAACAATTCCCATGGGACCAGCGGAGCCAAAGGGACAATATAAGTAGCAATCAGGGTCAAGACTACCAGGTCCTTGAGAAGGAAAACCCCGACATGGCCGGTGGGGCCAGATAAAGGGGAAGGACACACAGAGGTGTCTTATGTATAAAAGAGTAGAAACGCATGGATGGATATTGTCCGTAGTAAGTCAGGGGACATGAGCTAGATTGCCTAGTAGGGACATCTATTGGAGAAATTTTTGGTTCAGTTAGGATGTGGGTGTTATGGCTAATAACCATTGAGCCAATAAGGTTATGGGCAACTAAAACTACAAGTTTTATCCCGAGATTATTGGGGAATGTTTTATATGATGCAAGCGGGTTATAGGAATGCATTAGTATTAGATTCACATGAGAAATGGATTTAGTGGAAGTATCGTTAATATCTCTAGTATGTGTATTCTTATTATGGACTAGCAGAGTACTCCTGGGTTCAACCTGAAAGGAATGAGTGGGTACATTGAGACGATCTATTTCTTGAGGACTAGCTCCTTTGAGTGCTGATAATTGAGGTATTATTTTATCATGGGTACGAAAGGGTTCATAATGGTGGGATATCATAGTAAGGCTATCGTGTTCGTTCCTTTAGTACCAGATGTATATCCTCTTGAGATGTCTCACCAAGAAGAGGGTTGAGCCACGATAATATCTTATGAAGTAGACTAAATAGGGTACAGTTGAACAGTTATATTGGATTCCAGTGCGTAAGGACTCTTACTGATGAGATTCAAGGTATGTTGGGTTGCTATGGAGCAGAGAGATTTATCTCATCATTAATATTTAGCGCTCAGGGCTTAGTGATAGTAAAAGCGAAGTAGTATATGACTCCTTTAGAGACGTGGGAGTCCATGATAGACTTAGGAGTATAGGGGCAAGGTTTGAGAGTTCTAGGGTTATGCTTTGGGTTCTGTGGAAATCAAGGACTGGCGATACTGAAGAATAGTGCATTAGAAAAAATTCCTTTGGGGCTTTACTGGGAAGTGTTATACGCATAATATTTAATAAAATATCGAAAGTGTTAAGACGTCATTGGATTATAGGTCATCGGATTTAATGATAATTAATGAACATGTGGAGGAAATACGTTGAGCAGAGGGCCACTAAAAGATAGGGCTAGTTGATACAGAAAGTGTTGTGAACGAAACACTGCGAAGCTTGGCACCACAAGTTGATAAGTGAGGCAATATCGGGAAGAATTGAATAATAATTACTAAGTTCATAGAAAATAATTGGAGGATATAACCGCATCGATAATGCTAGAGAGTAACTTGAAACAAATATGGCTATGTATGCGATGATCGAAGGGTCGTGCAATAATGCACACGATATAGGGTGTATGGGGACCCAGGGAGGAGACGGAGTCTCTACTGTGAAGATACTTAGATGATTTGGAGAGAAAATACAAAGGTAGTTATTTTAGGTATATTCCGGAGGAATGGGAATAAGATGTTCCTGGGGTTCTGAAACGTTGAGCGTGGGTGTGTTGGAAGTGACATTGAGTGTGTCACAACCCTGTGGTTTATTACCACTATGATTCGAGAGTGAGACGGATATTAGTGGATGTGTTGGCCAAAATAGTTATAGTGTATATATTTGAGTACCGTGGGATAGCGAGGTTATTGGGTGTTAACCACAAGAGAGTGGAAGGTTCACTAAACGGAAGGTGGCATTCTAGTAGATATTTCTACTTTCGAGAATTATGGGAGTAGTGCGAACGATATTCCATGTTTTAACTGTGCTGATATAGTTTGGGGATATAGTGGATAATTATAGTAAGATTTCATGTTCGCGGTACCAAATTATCGTTGCTAGGTTTCACCTGAGATAGGGTCTAGCGTATATATACGATTATGTATGTTAAATGTGTTTCATATTAAAGTATAAATTGGTTAATTGAAATCCCGGGGAGTAGGGACATATTTGAGGTAATTCAGGTTGAGTTAAGTAATTATCTAGTGGATAAATATAACTCAGGATTTATTTCCGCGCAAGAAAACTAGAGATAGTAAGGGAACAGTATTGTATGCTTTCTTGTGAAGAATAAAACGTGGATGCGTATACTTTTATGTTGAGAGACGGGTGTTTGGGGGTATGTGATATGGATTGAGGGCTAACAGATCTCATCGACCGACAATGTTAGGTAGTAGTGTATCGGTGGGTTCCTTGTTTATATTTCACTTTGAGAGACGTACCATGCACGAAACGTGGCACAACATTGGAAGTGTAGAAATGTTTGGTCATTAGTCTATGGGTTGGGTACCTAGGTTATGTTACTTATATGTCGTTATAACTACGAGATGGAAGTCATATTATGATTTTAGGCCAGAACAAGTCGGGTATTATTTGTACGGTTTAGCATGGGAACTAATTTGATTGTTTTTAAATAATTCATGATTAGAAGTGGGAGAGATATGTGTAGTGATATTAAGGGTAGGTGACTTGGGAGCTAGTTGAGACTGGGAGGACTAGGTTCATCCGAATTTCGAGAATGAAATTCAGTTGTAAGGGTGGAAGTATGTAGCACCCCATAAATTCAAGGACCTTTAATTAAATAAAATATTTGGAGAAAAAGAATTTATTTTATTTAGAGGAATTAAATTCATGATTTGAGGAATTTATTAATTTAGCGAATTGATGATTAAATATTTTGGACATTTTATGTCACTTTTTGAGGTCTTAAATTTGGAGAATGTTATAAATTTATTTGGATGGCAATTTGGAGTGCACGATTAAGTCCGGACAGATCGAAATAGTTCAAAATGAGTGGGCACATGTATATATTGGGTTTCGGGACTTAATTAGACATAATTTAGCTCCAAATAAAGAGTTTGGGCCTTTTCTTGGAGGCCCATAGGCCCAAAAACGGATTAGAGTTTTTTAACCCTAATTGTGTAAGGGTGAGGCAACTAAAAATCATTTTAGAAGACTAAAATTATGGAGAGATTAAGAGGAGAACCATTAGAAGAGAATTTTGGGGAATTTGGGAGATTGCTTCAAGAACATGATGAGATCCTTGAATTCAATCCAACATCTTCATCGGAAGATTTTGATCTACAAATTAAGGCAAGTGGCTTAATTTGCAATTATTACTTTGTTTTTACCAATTCATATTAAAGGAGGAGAGAATCAATTAATAGGTTAGGGTTTGTGTTCATGAGAAATTGGGGATTTCTTTGATTTGGAGTTATAAATCTCTAGAGGTGTTAAGATTTAACTAATTTGATGCCTTAATTTGGTGTAATTGATGGGGTTAGATTGAATATAATAAAATGATGGAATTAGGATGAATCTGTGGAAGTTTTGATGAAGAAATCTATACATAATGAAGGTTTAAAACACTTCAATGGCGGACTGGGTAGTACTAGACAGACTAGGGGTGGAGATGACACGAGGGTCATTCGAACGACCTGATATCTCGTTCAAAGGAGAGCCATTGTCGTCAGAATGACATGGTTGGTTGTTTGAACGACCTGTTAAACCCTGTCAGATTTCCTTCTTCCACTAATTCCGGTAAGTTATGTGTTTTGAGATACAAAGTTTTCTGCGTTGGGTGATTCTGCAATTTATGGTTATGATCCAGAGTTTTAATTTGTGAATGTTTACCCTTGAATTAATTAGAGGATTAATTAATTTGAAGAATTAAGGTTCATGACTGAGTGATTTGAAACCTTATTAACTAAGTGGGTAGGCTTAATTGAATGAAATTGAACGATGGGTTGGAAATATTGAATTTCGGGCCGAGAAAGAGAGTCCGAGAATAATTAGAAGGGTGACACCAAGGTAACATAAATTAATTAGTGTATAATCAATTGAAATGAATTCGGACCATAGATTTGCATGTTTTAGGCTTGTGTATAGACATAGTACATCGGTAGCCTAGATTTCTATATATATACAGTGATTCTTAGTATATATATGACTTATAAATTTTTGTGTGAATAATATTTATAGTAAAGCATCCCAATATTAATGCTATCATAGGAGGTTACGCGATGTGGGTCACTCCCCTGACTAGCGAATGCAGGGCAACTATATTTTCCAGGTCATAGCGTCTGTTATTAGGGGTGGGCCATTATGGTATGGAACCGACACTTTTGGGGTGAACAATGACCGGATCCTACACATTGGGTGATAGCATTTATATCCGATATGCGTGAGAATTTTGGGATATGATACATATATAATGTGCAGAATTATATACGGATATATATACATGGTGTAAATGTACAACTAATATAACTTGTGAAACAATTGTATAGTATTGAACCAGAATTGGTTTAAATACATTAGTGTGATTAATAACTTATATAATATATGCTAAACTCACTCGGGATAGAGTAGTGGGGGAAGTAGTGGAATTTATATGACAAGACTAGTTAGTGGAGGGGTTAGCTAAATGGGTCATTCGTAGTACGTTAGGCGTGCACATTATTGGATGGGTGAGGTGTCCTTAAGAGAGTGTACGGCACTAACTTAAATATGAAGGGCATACTTGCATTTTAGTTTCCTACATTTAAATTCAATTGCCAAATATTTTCAAAGCCTTTTAGGTGTCCAGCCACGGGGAAGCCTGAATTGTTGTATTCCAGGTTTTTGCAGCTGCGACGCATGTGGATGTTGAAGGACATTGACTTATACTCTTTAGTCATTTCATTTATAGAGTAGGATGGAGTCAGTGTTCCATTTAGGCATGTCTCCCTAGTTGTTCCATTTTATTTCAGTTAGTTGATGTATTTGTCCATTACTCTCATGACTCATTGGATTATTTGATTTGTAGTCGGTGGCTATTTTGGCAAGGTTTACATCTATTCGATTTTAGTATTTCTTAATTCAGTGATTTCATGATGGTTAGTTATATATTCTTTGGCATGTGTGACACCCCGACTAATTAAAGACTGGGTAACTACTCCTTTATGAAATTAATACATAATAACAAGTTGGTTCAGTCGTAGCATCACTATCGAAAATATTTAATTTATTACTAGCCACCTAATATTTAAAAGAGAGATGCCAAATTTTATTAATGAAATTAACATCAACCAAGTAATTATATCAACACCCATCAATCGCATAAACAATCTCGTGTAGATAACCAACGAAATGACATAAACTGAGTCTAAAGTAAACACTCCAATAATAATATTAATAGAGTAAATAAAATCCCGATACAAGAGTCTGAATAAACCAACATCTGAAATAATGCAAGTATGTATCTACAATCTCTAGATAAGAATGGGAACCATGCCCTAACTGATATGAATGACCCTGATGGAACCAAGGATAAATGTGGAGGCGTCTAATACAAAAATCCTGTAACTTTCACAGCAGCTACAGTACATTATCAGAATGGAACTCCTACGCTTGGCATCCTTGTGGCTGGGCACCTAAAATGTTTTTACAAAAAGAGCTAGATTTGAAAGCAAACGGGTCAGAGCCCGAGGTGAAAATGTTTTAAAACAGTAAGTGTTTAAATAACAAAATTAAACAACACATATATTAAACATTTTAGTCACGTTCCCTCACTTGAGATCCTCACCTCTCAACTAATGTGCACGCCTAACGTATACCCTAACTAGTCTGTATCACTCCTTCTTTCGCATTCTAACATAGGATATCTACTCGTAACACCCAAACGAGTCATATTCATAACCCATATTAACATTCATTAAATTACTTATCTCAAGTGTTAATTAAATAATCACATTCTTAGCCCATTCAATTATCTTAGTTATTCGCATCTACTAAGCAATAGTGAACTAGTCATAAGTATATATATAAATCACTCTCAGTACATATATACATATAAGGAACCCCTAGGTTAAGCTGTGGTGCATGCATACTCTACTATCAAATCCATGTACATCACGTACGTAAGGATCACGTGTTTCGAATCTCTCAGGAACCGTCTCAATACAAATCACATATATTGGAGGCGAACATAGTTCACTTATCCATGGGTCACGCACATAACTACGCTCCCAAGGTCAGCAGACTTATCCACTCTACGATAAGCCCTCCTAAGTCCTATGTTCTGAGGTATCAATCTAAAGTCCCCTCGAAGGCACACCGAGACCAGACTATCCGCTTACGAACAAGTATGGTAGGTATGTTATACACAGAATAATTAATATTCTAGAAAATCACACAACCAGTATATATACAATTTCAATATATGTATACACATCCCCTTTATATTAAGTCTCACCCACAATATTTACGTTTCGGATATTCTACATAATATTTATTTAACGTGACAAGTCTCATCATACGGATTTGGGTACTTATACCTATCCCAAGTGAATACTACTTCTCCAATTTATTCCTAATGTTATCTAAGAAAATATAAAATCCATCTGCTACTGTTTATACCCTTACATTATCTTTTATTCCACTTTCAGTCCCAAATCGAAAGATTTCAAGCCATACTCACTCAGTAATCGCTCGTAATTATAACGTTATAACATATTCTGGGAAATAATTAAGACCCTACTGACCATAACTAATTCCCAAAATCTTATATTAATCACCTTAAGAATCAATATCGGCTTTGGAATTTTCATTAAACCTTATAGGAAAACAATTACCAAAAATCAGAAGAGGTCGATCGATCGAGAAAAGGATCGATCGACATTCTTGGATCGATCGATCGATCAAGCAGGTATTCGCCCAGAATTTCTTAACAGTTAAGGGATTCTCCATTTTTACACATCCAAGTAATATTACAACATACCAATCTCCCCAAATGAGTATAATAATCATGAACAAACATTACTACACCAGTCTTAATGTTCAAGATTTATCAAAACATCACAAATTATCGATTTCTTGGATTAGAAGTCATTAAAATACTGTAACCCTAGTTTTTCCCCATCTCTTCAAAAATCATTAAAAACCCCTATTTAATTTCGTGATTTCCAAACTCTTAGATTATAATTCATTCCCTTAAAGATTCCAGAAGGTCCATTACATGCAAACCTACCCAAGTTCATGATTTAGTCTCCAATTTCACATTATCACGATTACTCATAATTGGTCTCCAAATCTAGTTTATCATGTAGAACATAGGCCATAAATCTTTGCAAGATAAATCAATTGCCTAGAAAAATAAAGATTATGATCCGTTGGTGACGTTAATGGTTGGTTCTTCTTCTAACTTAGGTGGCAGATTCGGTGAATAACGGTGGTGTACGGGGGTTATGGCCTGGAAACCCTCTTTGTAACTTGTCCTCTTTCTCATGTTGCCCACTCCTTACTTTTTGGCTAATAATGGACCTAATATTTTCTAATAAATATCACCTAATTTTCGTGGTTCACTATTCAGTAAAATTAAAATGACTAAAATACCCTCCCGGGTTGCCGGTTAGGCCTAAAAATGCCCCGGGACCGAAACTAAACCCCCAGCTAGTGTTTTCTGACTATTTCGACCCGTCTGGATACATTGGCTAACTCAAAATGATCATACGGTTGACATAAAAATAAAATACTTTGAAATCCATTAAATTTGGTCCTAACACGACTGATACGCGCGTCCCAACTTAATTACCGAAACTATCATATTTTCAACTCACGCTAATTTTAATAAATTCACTAATCACATGTTACCATACTCACTCAGCAGTATTCAACATTATCATCATATTTTAATACTAACTCTCGTCTCGCTAGTCATTTAAATCCGAATTAATTTCCAATTAATTATCCCAAATGAATTTAATTAATCCCACATTTAAAAGCAATTTCATTTAATTAATCTCATAATTAAAAGCCATAAAATTACTGGGTGTTACATACTTCCCCCTAATAACAGAATTTCATCTCGAAATCGGAAAAGTAGGCATACATAGAAAAATTAGGTGTCCTCAACTACTCCAAAACAAAATACAAAGAAAGGCTCAATCACTACAGCCCTCGCTTCACAACAAGCTCGTTGAACACTCTTGAAACTTTATCAGTTATAGGGTTACACCTCAATAAATGCACCTCACATTGTGCTCTTACTAAACAACATTCGAATAAGAATAGCGTACAAATCATTGGCCGTATTATCTCAATATTATTAGGAGATCGTACCTCCTTCGTATCAACCCCCACATTTATTTAAACACAAAACTCCCATCTTGGGAGAAATTATAGAAGATCTGACTCCTCGTGTCCATTCTTAAAATCTCTATTCCTGGCAGTGTGACTTTTACATAAGGAACAACTTACTTAAGACGGTTCGTGGTTATCCCATTATAGTCATCAGACTCTAACTTCTGACTAATCCACACTCTGATAATCCGCTCACCTCTAAGAATCTCGAGGGAGGATAGTAAGGTTCATTTACACAAAACATTTTTAAGCACCTTGTCCACTATAAATAGGTCAGGGATTTTACACAGCTCTACTATTAGGTAATAT
This sequence comes from Sambucus nigra, assembly GCA_949130495.1. Taxonomy (NCBI): domain Eukaryota; kingdom Viridiplantae; phylum Streptophyta; class Magnoliopsida; order Dipsacales; family Adoxaceae; genus Sambucus; species Sambucus nigra. The sequence continues at coordinate 499,828,584 of OX422207.1, read as the reverse complement.
CCTCTCCCATTTACCATATTATACCTCACTTACTATCTATACCCGTTGTGGAAATTAAATGATCTCAATGAGTCCAAAATTACTTTCATACAGTTCCACCAGTCGTCAATCACCTTGCACCCATTCCTTGGGCTATAGGTGATACAACTTTCTCAAAACAAAACTATTCCCACTACTTCCTTATACCCCATATTGAAGGTGGGTTTCAAAGATCTCATCCTAGTTCAGAATAATACTGGGAAGGACCACGTACCGGTGCGATCACTATCTAATAGTGTAAATCACCCAAAGATATAACAATTTCTTTCCTTCTTGACAACCTGTTCCAAACATTCGAAGGAACCCATTACTTATCTACGAGTTGCCAACACTTCCAAGAAGTTTACCAACTTGACTCTTCCATCACTGGAATCGTCGGCTTGATACAAAATTATATGGCTGATCATTTTACCCCAACCTATCTACTAATTACTATACCCTTTCAACACCGACTTTCACGTATAATTCTTCTCGTTAAGTGGTACTTACTAACCCTCTTCTTCCCTCGGCGCATACCAAAAGTTCCCACCTTTGCACTTTTCACCGTGTTGTGAACATTTGGACTCTTTTACCTTATTTACTTCCTCACTCTATTTATGCGTAAGCTACCCTCAACATTCGATCGGGTGGAACTTTGCTTCAAATTTTCCATAATAGTTAAATATTTGTCTTATCAGGGGATCCCCCCTTTTTAAATGGCTTCCAACATCCCTTTAACCAATTTTGGTTATGATACTCTGATTGCACATGAATCTATAGATTGTCGTGCTTATCATGAAGCTTAATCCACTATACAACTTCCATTTCGTCATATAAGTCTCACAAGTAAAAATTTCACCCATCCCTATGTCTCTTCTTCCGGCGATTATCTCATAAGTAGAACTAGGTATCTACACACCTTATAACCCATGCATACGGGTTTAAACATCACATGCGCGTCATAAGTACTCCAAACTCTTTAATTTCCCTGCATTTGCAACGTGGGTATGCAACTTGGGCGTTCTCAATCACCCCTGAATTTGAAATTCTAAATCCTCCTAAACATCATTTCATCCTTCAACCCACCAATAATAAAACAAAATTATCAGTACTTCCTCACCACACAACTGGCTCTACTGGCCTTATATCATAATTTACCCCTTTAACTTCCAGTTATAACTACATACTTCCATAACGATCGAGGTACCCAAATCATGGACGAAGGGCCAAACCTCTCCTTACTACCGACATTATGCTAAGTTTCATGCGTGGCATGTCTCGCAAAGAAAAATCCAAATTAGGAACCCCCACGATACACTACTTCCTAGCATTGTGGGTTATCGGAATCCGTTAGACCCTCAATCCATAACATGTACCCCTATATTCCCGTCTCTTGACAATCAAAGTTACATCTCCTTTCACAATTACACTTAAACAAAGAATTTCTTCTGAAAGACACTGTCTCTTAACATTGATGGTAAACACATTCCATAAACATCATGCAAATATAATCAGGGCTCTCAAAATCCCCTCCCCAGACATATAACTATGAGTATGAACTTCCACGTCTCTAAAGGGTGATATAACATTGAACTATTCTTATTACCACATCCTCAGCATTAATTATAATAATCGGCTAAATTTGTCCACTGAATAGTAAACCAAATACACTCTGATTTATATTAATAAAGTCCCTACACATACTGAGAACTATTATCCGAGACCATTATACTTTTCGAAGTCTCAATAATACATATATACATATATACAAATATATAAACGCGATCTTGACCCTCTCGCATATGGGGCCTCACCAGAACAAAATATTCTACACCAAGGTAGTAACCCCGATAGACTTGCAATATCCGCACACTATCAGTTTAAGCATATTATAAGAACCATAATTCGGATAATATCATACTCGTATAACAAAACACTAAAACAAGAAATTTCAATAAGGTATGTACCACTAGCGATACACCCATTCATCCTTTGCGGATCACACTAAAAGTAACCCCGCTATACCAGGGAAAATATTCACTTAAATAATAACATTGTCGATATAGGCACTAAACTCATCTCTTATGCGAATATGGCAGTAATAAAAATTTAGTAAATCGTTCATGTCACATACAACACGTATGATGGATATAACTCATACTTCTACCTTGCCAATCTCCCTGGCTGCTTAAATGGTTTCTGGACATAACACACCTGTATGTACCAAAACGAAAATTTTAATAACTATAACCCTTGCTAGGCACCATAACCTTATCCCTATACTTGATTCGGGGAAAAAAATTAACGAACAGGTTTTATTCCCCACAAAATACCTCCACACATACTCCACTTATCTCCGTTCACATTGACCATGTTAGGGTTGTCCTTCTCTCGGACATTGGTAGTCTTGACTCAGATGACTACCTTTGTTGTTCCCTTAGCTTTGATAGCCATAAGGAACACGCTACTGGATTCGATAACTCTTACTGAAATCACCATGGCTTGGTAATAATTCAACTATCCGAATCATTTAAATGGGTCCCCTGATGGGTCTCCCCCTTCTGGTGCTTCACCAACAGTGTTTCCCACAGTCTTACTCTATCTAAATTTGTAAGGACATAAATTTCCAATTGTGTCCCTGTATTGTTTTGACTGAATTCCGTGAAAAAAACTATGTTTGCAATATGTCAGAGGGATATGTTTATTTTATCACGATCCCACTTGGTCTTATGACGTATTGAACAAAATTGAAGACGTTGCGGCAAAGCTTCAAAGATTTAATCATGCCAATGTTTAATTGGTGCAAGTTTAATTGTCTTAAAAGGTAATTTCATTCCGAGATCACTCAGGTATGAATGCGTATAATTAATGGTGCTCAGAATTGTTTTTATAAAAGATAAGGATGTATTTTTATAAAGAAAAATATTTTTAAATATTTTTAAAAGTGTTTTAAGTGTTTACACTTAGGTTTTATTCTGATAATCTCGAAAAAGGAGTTTGACTTTAATGGGTCTCTTTAAAGAAACGTTTTAATTGAAAAGTCAAAAAGTCAAACTTTTCGCTTGAACGACATTATATCTCGCACGAACGAGATATCTATGTCGCTCGAACAAGAGCCTTAAGTTGTTCGAATGACACGCATTTCGAGGCAACACTAAATTTTTATTTAAAGCGCATTTCTATCGGAGTTTCGTAAGTGTGCATTCTGCAAAACTGTTTATGAACCCGAAACTTATTTGCACATGTTTTCTAAGGTTTACAAAGCATAAACACATCCTTAGAGTTTGCAAAGATCTGAGTTATCATTATCATATGCTTACGTGATCTTGAGGCACCAAAGTTGTTTGTTCTACACATTGAACATCAAAGGGCTTTGCGGTGAAGAAAATAGAAGGACTTATTGTTCGACATTGTAGACGAATCAAAGCCATTAGGTGGACACCGAGACATACGTAGAGGCGTGTGTTGTGGACAGGTATCGTGGAAGATGGAATTTCTGCATGGGCACTATTGAAGAACGATAGAAGATCAGAAGGAGCGTCAAGACCCGTGGGGATCGAGTCTTATTGTAAGGCTAATCTGTCTTTCTAAATTATTTTTTCATAGTGATTGTCTGGCTTAGGCCGTCCGATCTTGTTTTCCCGTTTTGGGTTTTTTCCTCATACATCCGGCGTTGTGAGTATTCTTTACTTTATTTTACTTGCTTTAATCACTAGATTCATGATTAGGATTAATCAAGATAAAATTGATTTAAAGTAAGAATTGGATTAATCACAACTTGGTTTGGTGCATAATTAAAAGTTGGATAATTTTTGGTGAGAAATTGGTTTTGTTTAAAACACACATATTAGGACCACTGTTCAAAAATCTTCGATGTTTGTAGCTCCCCACACAAAAAAGCATTTACCTCTGTATTAACACAACGCGACTTTGTTACCATCTCCATTTGACCGTCCAAGAAGAATTCCCCTAAAGTGCTAACAATTCTTCTTGTAAATTAATTTTCCCCTTCAATATCTTCTTCTCCATTGCACATACTTCATCCGGTGTAAGGGTCTCTAATTAATTACATTTCTTTATACAAAGTGATCTCTGTCCGACCCTCTTATGTGAGTTTAGAACAACGTTCGCATCTTATCCTGAACATCTGATGAAGGAACTTATGGTCAAATTGTACGTATGCTCCTTCTCTTGACAAAACATTCCACTTCTAAGTGTGGTGGTAGCCTCTCACCACTTTAACTCTGCTCTTACATGCCAAGAAAAATTTATCCCAAAATTTCATTCCCGATTAGCCATACTCCAACACATGACCAAGCCTTTGGATATTTTACTTTCATTGGCTAACACATGCCATTTTCGCATTTATAGAATTTCCACTGCTAATTCTCTTCAATGTTTCGTCTGACTCTCTCCCATTCCAACCTTGCTGGGTGAGTCGAATTTGAACCCACTTTTTACTATAGTGGTTCCTAGAAGTCATATGTTATGCCTTAACCGTCCTTACCATTCTGGCCTTCCATGCCATCATAAGGGTGACCTCAGCTACAATCATCATTCTTGACATATACTGTATGACCTCAACTGAGCTTTGCCTCTTGTTGTTCGTCCAACTCGCACGACCTACTGCTTTGTTCGGCTGACTAACACACCCGAATGCAAATAAGATTCAATATCATATACATTATAGCATGAGAACTAGATCTCACCAAAGAAATAAACAATCCTAAACATAGGGCTCTATATCAAATAAAGCTATTCTGGAAGCATAATAAGCCGCACATATCCTAAAGGACACTAGAACCTGATGCTCTGATACCACGTGTGACACCCAGACTAATCAAATACCGGGTAGCTACTCCTTTATTAAATTAATATAGAATATCAAATTGGTTTAGTCGTAGCATCACTGTCAAAAACATTTAATTTATTACTAGCCACCTAATATTTTAAAAGAGAGATGCCAATTTTTTTAATTAAATCAACATCAACCAAGTAGTTAAATCAACAACCATTAATCGCATAAAAAATCTGATGTAGATAACCAACGAAGTGAAATAAACTGAGTCTGGAGTAAACACTCCAATTATAATATTATCAGAGTAAATAAAATCCCGATACAAGAGTCTGAATAAGCCAACATCTGAAATAATGAAAGTCTGTATCTACAATCTCTAGATAAGAATGGGCACCATGCCCTAACTAATATGAATGACCCTGATGGAACCAAGGATAAATGTGTAGGCATCCAATACAAATATCCTATAACTTCCACAGCAGCTACAACACGTCATCAGAATGGAACTCCTACGCTTGACGTCCCTGTGGTTGGGAACCTAAAATGTTTTTACAAAAGGAGATTGATTTGAAAGTAAACGGGTCAGAGGCCGAGGTGAAAATATTTTAAAACTTCAAGTGTTTAAATCACAATATTAAAAAACACATATATTAAACATGTTAGTCACGTGCCCTCACTTGAGATCCTCACCTCTCAACTAATATGCACGTCTAATGTATATCCTTAACCCATCCTAGTTATGCCTCTAACTAACTAGTCTGTACCACTACTTCTTTCGCATTCTAACATAGGATATCTACTCGTAACAACCAAACAAGTCATATTCATAACCCATATTCTCATTCATTAAATTACTTATCTCAAGTGTTAATTAAATTCTCACATTCTTAGCCCATTCAATTATCTTAGTTAATTGCATCTACTAAGCAATAGTGAACTTGTCACAAGTATATATATAAATCACTCTTAGTACATATATACATATAAGGCACTCCTAGGCTAAGCTGCGATGCATGCATACTCTGCTATCAAATCCATGTAGATCATACGTAAGGATCACGTGTTCTGAATCTCTCCGGAACCGTCTCAATAAAAATCAGACATATTGGAGGCGAACATAGTTCACATACCCATGGGTCACGCACATACCTACGCTCCCAAGGTCAGTAGACTTAGCCATTCAGCGATAAGCCCATCTGATTAGGCATAAATTCTTCCTAATTTATCCCTCGATTTAGTTACTTTTAGCACCTCGAACAACGTAATTGAGTTGACTTTATCTCATAATCGTGCTACTAACTGATCCTAATGAGTACACCGAGTTTCTGGTATTTCGTAGTGATTCTACAGGTATTTGATGTCAAGAAACGGAAAAAAGAAATCGAAAAAATCAGGAAAGAAAGAAGGAAAGTCAAAAGGTCAAAAGTGGAATTTACACCTGGAATTCAGATGAGGTACCTAAAGAGAAGTTAAAGACATCTCATTCACGAGCACATAGGAAGAAACGACACCTCAATCGGAGTCCTAAAACAAAAGTTATGAGCAGTCAAAGGGAAGCAAAAAAAGTCAAAGGCAGACAGGTCCGCCCCTACCCCGGACCGGTCCGCTTTGCCAAACTCCAGAACACCCCGGATTGCAAGTAAACTGAAGAAGGAAAAAATAAAAAGAACGGGTCCGACCCTAGACCGGTCCGCCTCAAAATAAAAAGAACCGATCCGCCTGAGGGGCAGACCAGTCCGCCTAAGGCCCGGACCGGTCTGGGCTTCGATATTTGCAAATCCTATATCTTCCTAAAAAGACTCCTAGTGCAGTTGAAACTCTGAAATTGTTGTAGGGTATAAAAACCCGATTTATTATTGTTATTGGTCGTAGAATTAGTAGGGTTTTCCTCTCTTTTTCCAGAAACCTTAGTTGTAGATACAATTTCTAGTTTTAATTCAAAGATTGAAGATTTATTCAGTGATTTTTGTGATTACCAGTTTCATTCATTGTTGTAATTATTGCGTTGGTGATTTTAGTGAGTAATTTATTCTTTTCAATTTCATTATACATTAATTTCCATGTTTCCTTAGATTAATTATGAATCCCTGCACATCAATCATTGTTTTCATCACTTGCATCATGATAGGCTAGATTTTCTAAGGTCGGGGTACATGAACCCAGCCTGATGTGTTAATTGTACGTGTATAACATTAACCCTCTGAATTTGGTGATTTAATACGATCGTATTGTGTAGGAACATAACGATTGTAGGTCTTTATATCTCGTTTTCCTCTGGGTAACCGTGATGATTTAGAATGCATCCGAGTGTTACTATCGCAATACCGATTTACTCGTCCTCAGATTAGGTATTACGCGGGCTTGAACCTCGTATACATAATGCTTGGGAGTACTAAATTTTGGGTCAAATCAATCACATAAATTTATGATTAATATTATAACTGCAATTCACTAGGGTTGGGGGATTGTATTCCCATCCTGTTTTTCTCATCATTTAAACAAAAGTTTCAAATCATCTTTCATTCATAATTTAGGTAGATTAGTGTAGTTGTATTTTTTTCATAATTTCATTATTGCATTTAGCTGTTATCATTCTCAAAACCAAATCAATTTTTCCTTTCCTTTTTAGAGTCAAAATTAGGGTTTCTCCGTCTTTTCCCGTCGTCACAACTCCGTTGTCCTTTTTCCCTGAGGTTCGATACCCGACTTACTGGGATTATTACTTAAGAGATAGGCTTGCACTTGAGCCTAGAGTGAACGCATTTTTGAGACACAGTTTTAGTGGCGTCAAGTTTTTGGCGCCATTGCCGGGAAACTAGGTAGACTTAGGATTAGATCGAGTCAATCCAAAGCTTTGACCAAAAATCTCCAAAAATCCAAAATCGTATAAAAAAAATTCAAAAAGAACAAAAAGATTCACCACCATCTCTCACAAGTTTTTAATGCAAAACTCCACTCCCACGCCCCATAATACTCCAACCATCATTCACGAAAATCCAATAGTTGAGTGTAACCCCGATAGTCCCCACACTCCAAATGCCCCATAGTTCTGGATCCCGCCTCCCACACCATCACACTCAATCTCCAATAACACTCTGTTTTCCTTCTTAGGACACACGTCCGATCATACCTCCGAGCACACTTCGAGCACAACCAGTGAGAGCACCGAGTCGTTGAGTGAGAGAGAGATGTCACAACACAGTAATGCACCCACTGGTGAGGAAGAGCCCCCATATCGCCCGCTGAGAGAATTCTTATATCCCGAGCGCACTGTCACTCCAGGATTCATTATACTCCCGTATAATGCCCAGTAATTCCGATTCAAAAATGGAATGATCCAGATGCTACCACATTACCACGGTATGGATTCTGGAAAGCCATACCTCCATATTAGGGAATTTGAGGATGTGTGCGATATGCTCAATGATCAAACCTGCACCCAAGATGTGATTCAGCTCAAACTCTTCCCTTTCTTGCTCAAAGATAAAGCTAAGACCTGGATATGGTCTTTACCTCCGAGCTTGATTCCATCTTGGAACGAGTTACAATCGAGATTTCTCAAGAAATTCTTCCCACCACATCGAACAATCTCCATAAAGGCTCAAATTCAGGCGTTCAGTCAACCTGAAAATGAGCCATTTCATCGATGTCATGAGCGTTTCAATGAGTTAGTTACTTCATGCCCCCATCACGGATTTGATGCAACACAAATCATATCTTTTCTCTTTAATGGGCTGAATCTCAACTCCAAGAAACTTTTTGAAACCATGGGAAGTGGTCCCTTTGTCGACTTAGACGCCCAAGATGCGGAGATTCATTTGAGGAATGTCGCCGAGACTACCCAATCCTGGGATAACTCCGACCCTAATGCTCAAAATCAAAATCGTCAAGTGACCACCACTCCGTCCGCGTCCCGCCTATATCATGTAGAAAAGAATTTTATAGCGCACAGTCGGATTGATATACTTGAGAAAGAGTGCGAGACTTATGAGGGATATGTGGGAGAGGACCAACCGGATCCATACAAAACCCTGTCGAGAAGGTGTGTGTTATTTGTGAGGAGGGCCATTCAACTGAGGAATGCCCGATGATACCCGCCTACAAAGTAATGCTTCAGGAGCAAGTTAGTGGTATAGGAGGCTTTAAGGGTAATTTCGGTGCCCTGCACGAGAATTCATACAACCCTTCATGGAAAAACCATCTTGATTTTATCTATGGGCAACAACATGCCGCAATGAACCCTCCTTCACATGTTGCCCCTCCTCCACCACAACACTTTCAACAAGATCCACACATGCAAGGATATGTGCAAGTACCACCACCTCAAAGACCTTATATTCCGCCACCGCGGAGAACTCTCGAGGATACCATGAATCAATTCATCGTAAGCCAGACCGCAACCAATGCCAAATATGATCATTTGATTGGTGACATAAATGCGAATCAGTCAAAAATACAATCCTCATTGAGTGTTCAAGAGAAGGGCAAGTTTCCTGCCCAAGGCCAAAGACCTCCCCAAGGTCAAACTAGTGTTAGCTCCACCTCCACTGAGCATCAGGAGCAATGTCAATCTGTGACCACCCTTCGTAGTGGGAGAGTCGTTGATTTATCACCTCCCCCACACGACACAACAAAAGATAAGGAGATTTTGCCCGACATGAAGGAGGCCGAAGATGTCCCCTTGAATGAGAGTGACAAAGAAGATGCTAGTGAGCCAGAGGTAGTAGTGAAACCACCCTCCGCGGCACCGTTTCCTCAAAGGTTCATTCCCTCCCATAGAGGAAACCCACGTGAAGATGTGCTAGAAGTGCTAAAGCAAGTAAAGCTGAATTTACCCTTTCTCGATGCCATTAAGCAAATTCAAGATTATGGCAAAGTCATCAAAGATTTATTGATGGTAAAGAGGAAGATGAAGGTAAAGAAGAATGTCTTTCTAGCCCATAACGTGAGCTCCATTCTACTAAACGATCTCTCGCCTTAATTCAAATATCCCGGTGCACCCACCATATCCTATATCATTGGAGAGAATAAAATCAAAAAAGCCTTACTTGACTTGGGAGCAAGCATAAATATCCTCCCTTACTCCATCTATTGGCAACTTGACTTGGACGACCTCAAGCCCACAAAGGTCACTCTCCAATTAGCGGATCGAACAGTGAAGATCCCACGAGGCATAGTCAAGGACGTGATCGTCCAAGGTGACACTTTCTACTTTCTAATAGATTTTGTCATTTGGGACACGGAGCCCTCCTTCAACTCGAGAAATCATGTTCCCATTATCCTTGGGCGCCCTTCTTAGCTACGGCTAACACAATCATCAATACTAGGAATGGGCGAATGCAACTCACATTTGGGAACATGACCTTAGAGACCAACATCTTCCACATAGCCCAAAATGCAGGAGAGGAAGATGATCTTCACGCGGTGAGCCTCATAGATGAGATAGTAGAGGAGTATTTCAAGGAGAATTACTATGGCGATGCTTTAGAGTCCTGTTTAGTGGCGAGATACAAGTGTGAGGGGACGTACACCGACTTCGAGATGGAGGTTGGGGAGTTGAGAGAGATACTCGATGAGAGTACGTCGGAGAGGACGTGAGAGATGTTAATTGGGTTTCTAGATTCGAGGAATTACCTCCGAGGGATACACGCATAGTTCCCTCCAGTGACAAATTTCCAACCCTCGAATTAAAGAAACTCCCCTCCCATATTAAATATGCATACCTAGGAGAGAATGAGACATTTCCTGTTGTTGTCTCCTCTAGCCTAGACGAGGTGTAGGAGGGTAAATTATTGAAAATTCTGAGGAAGCACCAAAGTGCTTTTGGTTGGTGAATCACTGATTTGAAGGGAATAAGTCCGTTGATTTGCACTCACAAAATCCATCTCGAAGAGGATGTCAAGCCCTCTAGAGAAATGCAAAGAAGACTAAATCCCAACATAAAAGAAGTTATGAGAACCGAGATCATCAAATTATTGGATGCCGAGATTATCTACCCAATCCCGGATAGCAAATGGGTGAGCCCTATTCAAGTCGTCCCGAAGAAGTTGGGTATGACTGTGATTGAGAATGTTAAGGGAGAGCTCGTTCCCCAACGTACCACCACCGGATGGCGCGTTTGCATTGATTACCGAAACCCAATGCAGGAACTAGGAAAGACCATTTCCCCTTGCCATTTATTGATCAAATGATTGAAAGAGTGGCAGGCCACCCTTACTATTGCTTCCTTGATGGTTATTTTGGATATAACCAAGTTGAGGTAGATGTACTTGACCAGGAGAAGACGACCTCCACTCGCCCTTTTGGTACGTTTTCCTACAAATGTATGCCATTTGGCTTGTGTAATGCACCCGCAACCTTTCAAAAGTGCATGTTGAGCTTATTTAGCAACATGGTCGAGAGAGGACTAGAAGTGTTCATGGAAGATTTCAGCATTTTAGGCACCTCTTTCGATCATTGTTTAGAAAAGCTAGAAAAAGTACTTGCCCGATGTGTGGAAAAGAACTTAGTGCTGAATTGGGAAAAATGCCATTTCATAGTCACCGAGGGAATAATTCTTGGCCACATAGTATCATCCAAATGAATAGAAGTTGATAGGGCAAAGATAGATGTCATAGATGATCTTGCCCCACCAAAATTGCTTAAGGACATGCGCTCTTTCTTAGGCCATGCGGGGTTTTATCGAAGGTTCATTAAGGACTTTAGGGCCATCGCTAGACCCTTAAGCAACCTACTTATGAAGGACACCCCATTCGAGTGGACGAAAGCATGCCAAAGCTCCTTTGAGAAACTGAAAACCATGCTTGTGTCTGCTCCCATCATGCAAGTTCTGGATTGATCCTTACCACTCGAACTTATGCGTGATGCAAGCGATTACGCGATCGGGGCTATTTTGGGCCAACAAAAAGATAAGAAAGCTCATGTCATCTACTATGCTAGCCAAACCCTTACCGGACCTCAACTCAACTACTCTACCACAGAGAAGGAGTTGCTAGCAGTAGTCTTTGCCCTTAATAAATTCTGGTCATATCTCATTGGTTTTCCCATTACTTGCTTCACCGACCACGCGACATTGAAATACCTACTTGCAAAGAAAGATGACAAGTCGCGCCTCATAAGGTGGATCCTACTCCTACAAGAGTTCAATCTCTCCATCAAAGATAAAAAAGGAGTAGAAAATGTGGTTGCCGACCACTTATCACGGCTTTCGTCCTGCGTACCTAGTGATCCCGTACCCATAGACGAATACTTTTTGGATGAAAAACTTTTTGCCACCTCTCCTTTACCTTGGTTTGGGGATATTGTGAACTATCTTGTCATGGGAGCCGTCCCTCCCGACTGGACACCGCAAGATAAAAAGAGGTTTATTACTTGTTCGCGCATGTTCTTTTACGATGACCCCTTCCTTTTTAAATATTGTGCCAACCAAATCATCCGACGATGTGTACCAGATGACGAGATCCCTAAAGTCATCCAGTTTTGTCATTCGGAAGCTTGTGGAGGCCACTTTTCGACGAAAAAGACGGCCGCTAAAATTCAGTAATGCGGCCTCTATTGGCCCACAATCTTTCGGGATGTGAACGATGCTTGCAAATCGTGCAATAGGTGCCAACGAATGGGAGCCATTACTCGATGAGACATGATGCCTCTTACCCCCATACTCATCATTGAGATATTCAACTATTGGGGTATTGACTTCATGGGTCCCTTCCCCCCGTCCTTTGGTTTCCTATACATCCTTATCGCGGTAGATTACGTTTCTAAATGGGTGGAAGCTATAGCTACCAAGACTAATGACAACAAAGTGGTGATAACGTTCCTGCCGGAACACATACTTTCCCGCCTCGGTGCATCGAAAGCGATAATTAGTGATAATGGCACGCACTTTTGCAATAGGCCATTCGCGAAGCTCATGAGAAAGTATGGTGTTGTTCACAAGTTTGAAATGAATTATCACCCACAAACGAATGGGCAGGCCGAACTAGCGAATCGAGAAATCAAGAACATTCTCGAAAAGACCATCAATCCTACCCGAAAAGATTGGTCACTTAGATTGAATGATTCGCTATGGGCCTATCGTACCGCATATAAGAATCAACTCGGCATGTCCCCTTTTCGCTTTGTATATGGAAAACCTTTCCATCTTCCCGTTGAGATCGAACACAAGGCGTATTGGGCAATTAAGCAATTTAATTATGCCATGGACAAGGCCGGTGAAGCCTGCAAGCTTCAATTGAATGAGTTAGAAGAACTACGCAATGATGCGTATGAGAATGCCAAAATTTCGAAAGAGAGGATGAAACTCACTCATGATAGCATCATTCGATGAAATGAGTTTCACCCCGGGAAAAAAATTCTCCTCTATAACTCTCGGCTTCACCTCTTTTCAGGCAAGTTGCGGTCACGATGGTCTGGCCCTTCATCGTGAAAAATGTTTTCCCCAATGGAGCTGTTGAATTGGACGATTTAAAAGGGGGAAATACATTCAAACTGAATGGGCAATGCCTAAAGCCATATCTAGAGGTGTGTGCGGAAGAAGTCGACACCATCTGGTTGTCAGACCCCATTTACGGGGTCGAGTGAGCTGTTGCACCAAGGTCGTCGCACCCCGACGCGTATGGGGTGAGAGTCGTGTGCGTTGTGAGAGTCGTTAAGCCTAGGTTCAATCGAGAAAAACATTCGTGTGTTTCGGGAATTTTGAGTCAAAGAGTGTTGACTAGTGAAATCGAGAGGGTTTTAGTCCATATTGATAGAGAGTATGTTGTGAAAGTGAAAATTTTCGAAGAAGAGAGATCGAAACCAAGTGCAGAAAAATCTAGCCCAAAAGCTCTGGGGCCGGACCGGTCCGCCCCCAGACCGGTTCCTTTTCTTTTAAGAAGGACCGGTCTGCCTAGCGAAGGTTTGAAAAGTCAAAGATCCGGATCGGTTCGCCCCTACCCCGGACCGATCCGCCTTCTGCAGTTCTTTATTCTCCCCTTCCCAAGATTCACCCCCTTTTCCCCCAATCCCATTCATTCCCTCCAGTCCATTTCCCCCTTCCAACCCCAACCTTTCCCTCCCAAATTCACTCCCCTTTCCCTCCAAACCCTTTCCCTCCAATTCCCACCCCTCCACTTAACCCTTCAACTATAAATATAAACCATCCCTCCCTTTCTCCTCACACCTTCAACCCAAATACTCTCTTCTCCCTCTCTAGTTTTTCTAAGCAGATATCCCTCTAGTTTCAATCGCTCCCCGCGTTGCCCCCACCAAATATGACTTCACCGAGATCCAAACCTCTGGTCACAACGATTTTCGCTCCCGCCAAGAGGAGCGATGGTGCAATCAATTCTTCGGTTTGGGCCACAAACTCCATATGGAGCATTCTGTCCAATGGGAAGGGCTGCCCAACTCCTTCACCGCCCTATTCATGGCTTAAGGCTGGTGTCGATTCCTCAACCAACCCTACGAAGTGGTTTGGGCCACCAAAGTCTGCTCCTTCTATGGCACCTTAGTTCAAACGGGCCAATTCAAGGCCTAAGCTTACGTGGATGGGATTGTCATCGCATTTTCCTTGGCCCGTCTCACGACCAAGTTAGCCGAGTATGATGTCCCGGACGTTCCCGAATTTACCTATCCCTGAAACATCCCCCCGGTCGACAAGGATATCATCATGGCCCGAATCGCACCGAATGTGGCTTGGACGGGGCAAACCGTAGCCGTTGGACGCCTAAACGAGAAGGCACGCCTCACATTTCAGATTGTGTGCGCCAATATTTTGCAAACGTCCAACGATTCCTCCATGCGGCCTCGGCAAGCTACTTTGACCTATCATCTCTTTGACCCCCAAACTTCAATCCATTTGGGCCCCACTTTATGCGCGGATATCATTAACGCGTCCTTGGATGAGAAGGGCACCACCCCACTTCCCTAAGCCCGTTTGATCACTTCCATCCTTCAGGATGCTGGCCTAACTGTGCCGGTTGACCACACTCGCATCCCCGGTCCTTTCGGACAAGGGACCCGCACTAAGAGCGCCAAACAGCTAGCTGTCCTACGGGCTAGGAGTGGAGGTGATAGTGAAGAGGAGGCTGCCTCGAGCGAGAGCGAGGAAGAAGATGGGGCAGCAAGTGAAGATGTCGAGATGGGGGATATCGGTCCGGAAGAGGAGTCGGCAGACGGCCCAGATTTTGAGTGGGCAGGAAGCGACCTATCCGATCGAATGTCGGCGCTTGAAACGAATTTCAACACCTTTCAGACCAACTACGAGCGCGACATGAACTTAGTTCTCCACCTCCAAGCGGACATCTATCGCCGCCAAGGGGATCCTGATGAGCCACTGCCTTCTTACTACCATAACCCCTATGACCCCAACGCGCCCGGTTCCTCCCATCCCCCACCTCGGTGAAGCTTTATATGGTGTTGACAGTTTTTCATTTGTTTTTCCCTGTTCACAGCTGTATGTTTTTCCTTGTACTTGTAACACAGTCCTATTTGTAATAAAAAACTGCATTTTTCTCCATTTGTTGTTTCATTTATCGCACTTATTATTTTTCCTTATTTAGATTTTAGTCCTTTTTGCTTGAGGACAATGCAAAAGTCTAAGTTAGGGGGGTCACAAGTGCGTATTTCTAAAACTTCACAAATTTTAGAAAATGCCCACAATTTTTTTAAAAAAAATCATAAAATTTTGAAAAATCCAAAAATATTTTTGTTCAAAATAAATAAAAATTGGAATTCAAATTTTTCAAAAATATCATTAAAAGTCGGTTTAAGGTCTCAAGTTGTAAACATTCAATATACACAAAGCCAAAATTGACCAAATATGGAAATTGAGCGAAAATTGACGACTTAACGAATAAGTGTGGAGATTAACAAACCCGGTGAAATTCGAGCCTATCACTTTTTGCGAGTTTTTAAATCAATCCGAGTTAATTGTTAATTTAAAGTTCTTTTCAGCGCCTAAAAAGTCATCGAGGATCTCAACCCTTTTATTTTGATCGGTTATGCAAAATGTGTGTGATATTGCTTTGAAAAACGTGCCAAAAGTGATCTCTAAACTTAAATTCTTCTCGAAACGCATATGGTAACGCAATTGGCATTTTGGACAATGAAGTAGGCCATCGTTTGTCACCCAAAAATATTGGCCATAAAAAGTCGTGAAAAATCACCCCTTTTGCAACCCAAATTGTGCCGCATAGATTTTTCCTTTCGTTTGACAACCCGAAAAAACCCAAATAGCTCAAAATTGTGAAAAATGAAAAAAAAAATCAGAATTTCAGTCCGAAAAGTGAATATAAAGGGGCAAGAAAAAATAGATATGCTCAGCAAAAATAGTGAGAAAAGAAAAGAAGTGAAAAACAGGAAAAAAATAGAAAAAGAAGAAAAAATGAGCAATAACCCGGAAAAAGCACAAATGGACATCATTAATGACTTTTCCAATTCCTACCTTCCCTACCTCTTTCATTTTACCCAATATACCTTAAACCCCGAAAAAGTCCTAACCGAGTCTAGATTGCTAAATTGGTTACCGCATGGAGAGCTAATACACCAAAAGATAATAAAAGAGATTGAATGCGCTAATTAGAGGCAATGTTCCTGTTTTGAAAAACCGTAATCCGTTGATGAGATCCTATCACTATAAAATTTTCTTCTTTCTACTTGTATGCGTGACTTTGCGCCCATTATATTTACTCTTTATATCACGGATACCGAGAGAATAGACACAATTCGAGAGATTCGTTTGTGAGAGCATTCCGTGAGAATTTGAAATCAAAACAAATTTTTGGATAAGTAACGTAATGGTCAATCGGTGGAAATTAGCGGTTATATTTCCGGCTTCGCACACACACACACTACGGTTTGAGACTTGTAAATATGGCTTGATGATGACTATTTTTTGGAAAAGTTTGAATTGGACAATTTTTACGTATTTTGAGTTTTCTTTGAGTCAAATTTTGTGGGTATATTCTCTGCAAACCCTCATGAGACAACACTCGTCCTACTAGGGTAACCTAGGGGTTTAAAGGCTTATTGCATACGCTAAATGCAATCGCTTGCCCGCGAAAAAGGTATTTTATCCCAATAAAATGATTTTCAAGAGTTGAGCCTTGCTATGATTCTTTTACATTGCTCGGGACGCGCAAAGTTCTAAGTTAGGGGGGTTTGATTAGGCATAAATTCTTCCTAATTTATCCCTTGATTTAGTTACTTTTAGCACCTCGAACAACGTAATTGAGTTGACTTTATCTCATAATCTTGCTACTGACTAATCCTAATGATTACACCGAGTTTTTGGTATTTCATAGTGATTTTACAGGTATTTGATGTCAAGAAAAGGAAAAAGGAAGCCAGAAGAATCAGGAAAGAAAGAAGGAAAGTCAAAAGGGAAAAAGTGGAATTTCCATCCGAAATTCAGATGAGGTACCTCAATAGAAGTTAAAAACATCTCATTCATGAGAACATAGGAAGAAATGGCACCTCAATTGGAGTCCCGGAACAAAAGTTATGAGCACTCAAAGGGAAGAAAAAAAAGTCAAATAGGTAGACCGATCCGCCCCTACTCCGGACCGGTCCGCTTTGCCAAACTCCAGAACACCCCAAATCGCAAGCAAACCAAATAAGGGAAAAATAAAAGAACCGGTCCACCCCCGGACCGGTCCGCCCAAAAATAAAAAGAACCGATCCGCCTGAGGGGCAGACCGGTCCGCCTAAGGCCCGGACCGGTCCGGGCTTCGAGATTTGCAAATCCTATCTCTTCCTAAAAAGACTCCTAGTGCAGCTGAAACTCCGAAATTCTTGTAGGGTTTAAAAACCCGATTTATTATTGTTATTAGTACGTAGAATTAGTAGGGTTTTCCTCTCTTTTTCCAGAAACCCTAGTTATAGATACAATTTCTAGTTTTAATTCGAAGATTGAAGATTTATTCAGTGATTTTTGTGATTACCAGTTTCATTCATTGTTGTAATTACTGCGTTGGTGATTTTAGTGAGTTATTTATTCTTTTCAATTTCATTCTACATTAATTTCCAAGTTTCCTTAGATTAATTATGAATCCCTGCACATCAATCATTGTTTTCATCACTTGCATCATGATAGGCTAGATTTTCTAAGGACGGGGTGCATGAACCCAGCCTGATGTGTTAATTGTACGTATATAACATCAATCCTCTGAATTTGGTGATTGAATACGACCGTATTGCGTAGGAACATAACGATTGTAGGTCTTTATATCTCGTTTGCCTCTGGGTAACCGTGATGATTTAGAATGCAATCCGAGTGTTACTATCGCGATACCGATTTACTCGTCCTCGGATTAGGTATGACGCGGGCTTGAACCTCGTATACATAATGCTTGGGAGTACTAAATTCTGGGTCAAATCAATCTGATAAATTTATGATTAATATTATAACTGCAATTAACTAGGGTTGGGGGATTGTATTCCCGTCCTGTTTTTCTCATCATTTAAACAAAAGTTTCAAATCATCTTTCATTCATAATTTAGGTAGATTAGTGTAGTTGAATTTTTTCATAATTTCATTATTGCATTTAGTTGTAATCATTCTCAAAACCAAATCAATTTTTCCTTTCCTTTTTAGAGTCAAAATTAGGATTTCTCCGTCTTTTCCCGTCGTCACAAATCCGTTGTCCTTTTTCCCTGAGGTTCGATACCCGACTTAATGGGATTATTACTTGAGCAATAGGCTTGCACTTGAGCCTAGAGTGAACGCATGTCTGAGACACATTGTCAGTCGCGTCACCTTCCAAGTCCTATGTTCTGAGGTATCAATCTAAAGTCCCCCTGAAGGCACACCGAGACCAGACTATCCTCTTATGAATGACCTCCCGTGATAGCAAGTGTGGTAGGTATGTTATACACACAATAATCCATATTCTAGAAAATCACATAACCAATATATATACAATCTCAATATAGTTATACACCTCCCCTTTATATTAAGTCTCACCAACAATATTTACGTTCCGGATATTTTACGTAATATTTATTTAACGTGACAAGTCTCGTCAAATGGATTCGGGTACTTATACATATCCCAAGTGAATACTAGTTCTCCCATTTGTTCCTAAGGTTATCTCAGCAAATATAAAATCCATTTTCTACTGTTCATACCCTTACATTATCTTTCATTCCACTTTTAGTTCCAAATCGAAAGATTTCAAACCGTCCTCACTCGGTAACCTCTCGTAATTATAACGTTCGATCCCATAAGTTATAACATTTTTCAGGCAATAACTAAGACCCTATTGACCTCAACTAAGTCCCACAATATTATATTAATCACCCTAAGAGTCGATATCGGCTTTGGAATTTTCATTAGACCTTAAAAGAAAATAATTACCAAAAATCAGAAGACTTCGATCGATCGAGAAAAAGGATTGATCGATCATCGATCAGTCGACATTCTTGGGTCGATTGATCGATCAACAGGTATTCACCCAGAATTTTTTAACAGTTACGGGATTCTCCTTTTTACACCTCCAAATCATATTACAACGTCCCAAACTCCCCAAATGAGTATAATAATCATGAACCAACATTACTACACCATTCTCAACATTCAAGATTTATCAAAACATCACAGATTATCAATTTCTTGGATTAGAAGTCATTAAAATACTATACCCCTAGTTTTTCCTCATCTCTTCAAAAATCATTAAACTCCCCAATTTAATTTCGTGATTTCCTAACTCTTAGATTATAATTCATTCCCTTAGTGATTCCAGAAGGTCCACTACATGCAAACCTACCGAAGTTCATGATTTAGTCTCAAATTTCACATTTTCACAATTATTCATAATTTGTCTCCAAATCTAATTTATTATGTAGAACATATGCCATAAATCTTTGCAAGATAAATCACCTACCTGGAAATATAAAGATTCTGATCCGTTGGTGATGTTAATGGTTGGTTCTCCTTCTAATTACGTGATAGATCCGGTGAATAATTGTGGTGTGTGGGGGTTATGTCCTTGAAAAATAAAGATTCTGATCCGTTGGTGATGTTAATGGTTGGTTCTCCTTCTAACTACGGTGACGGATCTGGTGAATAATGGTGGTGTGTGGGAGTTATGGCTTGGAAACCCTCTTTGTAACTTCTCCTCTTTCTCACGTTGCCCACTCTTTACTTTTTTGATGATAATGGCCCTAATATTGGTTGATAAATATCACCTATGTTTCGTGGGTCACTATTCATTAAAAATTAAAATGACTAAAATACCCTCCCGGGTAGCCGGTTAGGGCTAAAAATGCCCCGGGACGCAAACTAAACCCCCGACTAGTATTTTCTGACTATTTCGACCGTTTTGGATACATTGGCGTACTCAAACTGATCATAGGGATGATATAAAAATAAAATAATTTTAAATCTATTAAATTTGGTCCCGACACGACTCATACGCGCACCCCTACTTAATTACCGAAACTGTCGTATTTTCAACTCACGACAATTTTAATAAATTCAGTAATCACATATTACCATACTCACTCAGCAATATTCAAAATTATCATCATATTTAAATATTAACTCTCCTCTCGCTAGTTATTTAAATTCGAATTAATTTCCAATTAATTATTCAAATGAGTTAAATTAATCCGACAATTAAAAGCAATTTCATTTAATTAATATCATAATTAAAAGCAATAAAATTACGGGGTATTACAGCAAGTTGTTGTTGGGATGTTAAATAAAATGATAAAATTTGGAACCATGTCTTTTGAATACGTGGTGGTTAATGAACTAAATGAGATTCCTTTTTAATATGATATAGGACTGATCACCCGGTATTTTATTAGGTGGGGTAACCCAAGAATCTGCTCTAGAAGGTGTATGCAAGATACATAAACTTTCTATGATTTTAAAAGGATTCACAAAATATTTGGGGATGTAATGTGGTGAATAAAAAAGTGTTTGGAAACCCAAAAGATGGAAAAAATTTGGTTGTAATTTTTTGTTCACATTTTTTCCAAAGTCTCCATGAAAAAAGAACTCAAAATAGGTATTTATATACCTGACATAAATTTCGAGGCGACGGATCCTTCGAATAGAAATCAATGTTGTTAGAACGAGAATGCTAGTTAGTTCCAAGTAAAAGGCATGTCATTCAAACGACAAAGGAAATCCGTTCGACGTCTACATTTAACGAGCTTCAAACGAAAGTTCACTGTAAAATAGTATGCCCTCATTTTATGTTTGTTCAAAGTAAAGACATAACGACCTTGTAATGAAATGTCTATTTCATTCGAACGAGCTTCAAACTCATTTGAATGAAGCTAAATAAAATTATTTTTTAAATCTTTAAAAATCTAGTCTCGATTTTTTATAAAAAAATACATCCCAAATATAAAAATGAATAATTACAAAGACCTAAAATATTTGTACCGTCATGATAGATAGAGGAGTCTTGAACTTGGAGATGTTGAAGTTCAGTTCGACGTGTCAGTGTGTGTCGATTTGTAACGGGATACGCCAAATATGCCAAAATTCAAATACAAGTCTAAGGTATGAGCAACATTATAATATATCTCTTATAAATCTCCCCATCTGCCTATTCCAATAAAAAACTAAACAATCCAAAACTGAAATCTAGATTACATTGAAAACCCTTCTTTGACAAAAATTATAATACCTTCCTCAACCCTAGAAATGGAATGGCATAGTGAAACATTATCTTCAATCTTATGTTGTTCTTTCCCTGAACAACCTTATCTCCATTCAGTGTAATTTTTTGTTCTCTTATATACCTACACACATAAAGAAAAGAAATTACCCGTGATGCATCTAGTTTGAAATAAAAAATAAAACTCGTAATGTGTTCTCCCCCATAAATCAAACTCCTCCAGTCTTCGCCTTAATTTGTTCTGTCCCTTTTTGTCCGAAATAGACAAAGGAGTAGAATTTAAACATGAAGTAAAAAGCATCACATATAAGAAGTAATATATCATAACAAATATATATAAATAATGCACATGTACTGATAATCTGAAAGGCAACCAACCATTTTTGAATTTTTTTTTACTTTTTCAAGTATAAATTTTATAAAAACAACAGACTGTGAATTAACACGAAAATACCTTAATCATGAGTGCGTACTGTAGGAGTGTGAACGTATTCCATAGGTTAATCAACATAGATGATCATAACACGTGTGCACAAAGGATTGAGATACGAGTAATGAATGATATCAAAGTCTACCTTAGGTGTAAAAAATGGTGAACTTATGTGAAATTGACTTAACATAATCAACAAATCAAGAACGAAAGTGATTATCACACCAATGAAGCCAAAACTATTTAATGATTTTCGAGATTTGTATAGTTTGCACAAATCCATTGATCTTCAATATAACTCCCTCAAAATCTCACATAACTAAGAATACTCTAAATTATCTTGGAAGAAATTAATGCTCTTACGTAGCAAAGCTTCAATGATCAAACATTGGTTAGGCACTTTTATTTTTATGTGCCTCGAATATATTTAGGCTTTTTTTTATTGAAATTGGTGGCTTTCAATTCAAATGCATTTTATCTTTTGTCGTTCCTTTCCATCGGTTAACATTTAAAAACAACTCAAAAAATTATGTAAATTCGAGCAATGATTTTTACATGCACAACTTTTTATCTCATTTTTACGTTTGGTTCGTTTTAAAGAAAAATTGAGACAAGATCACAATGTTCGACAAGTGACAGGCAAGTTTTCATGCACATGTGCATGAAAGATGACGAGGAGTCAATCATGTAGCAAGTAATCATCATATCACGATGTAATGACTCCACACATTAGTAAAGACATAAATAAAATTACATCACGTCTCAAAACATTACGAAAAAGTCACGTGGAAATGTGGAATGTATGGGTAATTCAGACATCTTAGATGTTCATCGATATAGTGTGAAAATAATTACAAAACTATTTTTGTCTTCTTCAAAAATTTATCAAAAGAAAATCTTTTTTCCTTTTTAAACATTTTCTTAAAAACCGAAAATCTTTTTGTATTTTTCAAAAAGTTTCATTAAAAAAATTCTTTTTGTATTTTTTGAAAAATATATGAAACTAAAAATTATAAATACAATGATAGGAAAATGATAATACAAATCTAGCAATAGGGATATAAGATAGGAACAAAAAATTCACCTTATTCTAGAAACAAGTCTCGGCCTCGATCATTAGGCCCAGAGGAGTTTTCAAAAGGAGATGACATCCTAAGAAATTCCTCCATTAACATTTTTTGAATTCTTGACTAAACACACTACTCACTCTCGAAAACTCTAAAAATACATATGTTGATGTGAGGGGGCATGTTGAGTAACATGTGTGGGAGTATGTGCGGGAAATCATGTGGGAACATGCTGAGAAATATACCAATTGTAACACCCTGAACACCCTGGTCTAATACCCCGAAAGGAACCTTGAACCTAGTGCTCTAATGCCAATTGTAACATGCTAGTCTAGATTTATGGGTTACTCGTAGGGCAACCCGGTTTGACATGAACATTAGGTGTGATGTACAATAATACAACCTAAATAATGACACTAATATATTTTTATTGAATTAACATTTCACTTGTTTAGTATGCCATTCCAATTTATATCAAGCTACGTGTTTGAACCGTGGGAAGTGTCCCCGAAATTTGAGTATACAGAGCTACTAACATAAAATAAAAGAATAATTACCTGTATTTCTCTCAAAGTAAGGAATCTCATACGACTTATCACAACAAATGAAGGGAATGAGCCAAATGCCTATTGGGAAAAACAACAATGCATCATAGAACTGGATGGCAAAAAAGAGACTCTATAATGTACCACGTATGGGGCACATGAAATTATCGTATATATATATATATATATATATATATATATATATATATATATACACACAAAAAAAAAAAAACTAAAGCATGAATCCATTGATTTTGAAACGTTACTTGAGTTCATTAAATCACACAGTCTAATAAAAGAACTCCTTTTGCCCATTTTTACATGAATTAATATTAATTTCTCGATTTAACGCACCTAGATAAATGCTTAAACAAAATAGCATTTGTTTAGAAAGAACACTTCGTTTACTGAAATTTCCCATGTACTCACACCAAATCCTGTCTAGTATTTTCTTTGAAAACTACCTTTCAACACACACACACACTCGATTCTAGAAAATACTTATCTTTCCTTTTTAAAACTCTATAAAAATGTGTTAGAAATGACTTAGGTTGCTTGATTAGACATTAACCACTTCACTTGCGCATTAACTCCCGCTTTACTTTAGCTTAGTCATGTACATATTTCTTGTCCAAATTGCCTTCTCAAAATTTGAACATCCATCAACTTCATTTCACAAAAATATTTTTTTATCATTTTCTTAGAACAACCAATTTTTTTATAATGTTCCACTATTTCTCATTATCGTTTTCTCAAAATTTTCCACACAAGCGCATACTTTAATGGGCACCACACCACAGGCTATCATACCATATGCTCCGGCCATTGACTTTGGGTCTTTCACCCCAGGCTTCGAGCCCTTCTTAATTATTTTCGGTCACATCCGAGTCCCTTTTTCAATGTTTTTTAACATTTTGAAAATGCCTACCTTATTCCACTTTTATCGGCCGAAGCTAAAATTCAAAAAACGAAGCCCCATATTTGTGTTACACTTGAAAATACCCACTTGTCCTTTACACATTTATGTTGATTTCAACCCAAAAGTTACTTCCTTTTTGCACCATTTTATGTAACACTTTTTCCAAAAAAATTATTTCATAAAAGTGTTCCACATTTAGTCAAATTACCATTTTACTCTTTTATTGCCAAACTTTCAATTTATCCATTTTCATAAGTGTTATTTCAAAAAAATGTTGTTAAATCACTAGCTTAACATATTTAATGTTTTTAACTCGTTAAAACTTGATCAACACCTTTAGTCACTTTAGGGGGTTAACACGCTACCAATGCTATAAGTCTCTTGATTTCATTATGTTCTTTAAGAAAGATATCACTTTGTCATTTAAAAGACCTTTTTTTAACTAGAAACACCCATTTTTCCTTCAATATTACATGTAGTCTTGAAAACATAAATTTATCATTTTCTCAATATTTCATAACACACTTATGGGGCTGAAATTTCCTTTTTTCTTTTTCTTATTTCATGTTAAAACTCATTTTAAGCTTTCTTAAACAGGTTCATATGATCATCACTAACTTACTACAAGTTTAAAAACATGATAAGATGGATTTTGAGCCTATAAATCCATAAAAAGGAGTTTTACATGTGATTGTCACATGAAATTTCAAAATATTTGTAAATTCGTGATTTTCAAGAATAAAAAGACTTCCCATTATTTATAAAAGTATTTAAATGTCTAACATCATTAAATCTTTATATTTGTAACTAAACTTCAAAGTTTATACCAGACATAGCTTACCAATGTATAGAAAATACAGGGAATCACATGCTTGACCAAAGGCATAAATATATAAGAAGATGCACTCGAATGAATCACAAGAGATTATACAACCATTTAGAACTCTTCAAAGCTATTTCTTGTCAACAACTACCAAATAAACCAAGATATTAATCCTCAAAACAAATGGAAAGATAAAATGAGTAATAGGATGAATACAAGATATAATCATTGTAAGCATGGTTAATCTAATCAGTAAAGAATATATACCAAGTTTATCTAATATCTCAACAAGATACGATAGATCAAATTCATTTCCTATGTCATTTATCACTATTTAATATCCATATAAACTATGTCATTATATCATATAATGGTACTTACTCTTGATTCGTTCTTGTTTCCCTAGAAAGACTCTCACCTTAAGGAAATAATTTCCCCTTTAGAAGGATATTCCCCTCCTTTAAAGGATTATCTCCCCGCTATAGAGATATCTTCCCCCCTTGTTATGGAATTGAGAAAGGTTAAAATGGTGGAATCAAGAGATATTATCATTAGGAAGATAATCTTAAATTTTATAGAGAAATTAACTAATAAAGATAAACCAAAGGATAAAAACAAATATACCACAATATATATATATATATATAACTATAACCTAAGAACGCGTTATATCATTAATCTTTTATCCCTAACTAATATTTTACCATAAAAGCTAAACATATTTTATCCATAACTAATCTCTACCAACATGTTATATCATTAACTCTTTTCATGTGCATATATAACCTAAGAACACGAAATTTCTCTTTTTCTACCTTATAGCTAACTTCCTTTTTCCACAAATTGATTCTCTGAGTCAACAAATTTTCCTCTCCCTTTGGGGGCCATCTTCTTAATTAAGGAAGATGACAAGACTAAGAAATTGAATTAATATGGACACAAAGAACATAACTATATGACATAATTAGAGAAAATAATATTATAGTACTGAAATCATTATATGCAATACAATAAGAAAAAAGGAGATGGTAGACATACGGGATATGAATCATATGATATAACAAAAATATGCATATATGATCAATAATTGTAAAACAAGACAAATATGTAGAAACCATCATCATAATTTTAGTACAAATACTCAAAATTGACTAAACATAGAGTTAAGCACAACAAGATAAAATTATAGGAATGAAATAATACTAGATGAGAGCTAGAAGACACCAAATTAAGGATTTAAGATTCTATTCCTAACTCATGAAACATAAACATAATTCTAGATATCGAATGATAACTCATGACAAGATAAGTATCCACAAAAAATGTCTAAAAAACATCCAAAGGTGAAGCACGGGTCAAATAGTGATTAATATCCATCATGGAAACATGATACGCTAAGATATAATGTTATCTAATTCTAGAATCCAATCAAACTCATTAAGGCCAAGATTTTCAAAATAATATTTTGATATAGTGTAGCGTAACTATCCCAATGTAGAAGCAGTGATATTAACATGTATGGACATTTTTATTAATACCAAGGTGAAAGTTAGTATAACATACTCTAAAGACCTGGACAAACAACATAAATCCAAAGGTCAATTAAGACTACAATAGATCAAGGTTATACCAAACAAAATGATCTCTCAAAAAGACATTATATCCCTAAACATGCATTTCAAATGAATTTTCCAAAGGAACGTGCAGAATATAGTACATCAGAAAAATGAGAACATGATGTAATGAAAATGATGTAAAAATGATCTTATAGCAACTAATCTCAACAAATGGTTTTACCTGGCAAAATACCATTTATGCAATAAGATAAAAACTCCAATACCCTCTTTTATAAGTAAAAAGGTATAGTAATATTATCACCTTTTAAAAAAACTGTTGACACTTTATTCAAAGGAGAAAAAGAGCGTTTCTCCAGTGGCAATAACAAGCTTAAGTATAATGAATTTTGAAATTCTTTATAAGATAAATATCTAATATACATTTACAACCTTTTAAAGGAAAATATAAAAATAAATATCTAATTCTCTAATGGATATTAGAGATTATAAAATCAGTCTTCATGGGGTGCTACCTTTCCAAATCTCCTATGTGATAATACATGGAATGGTGATAAGAAGAATAGAAATTAATCATTTGCCTTTATTAGCTTTGATCTACAATGAAATAAGTTATCCTTTGATTGAAGTGGAAGAACTTTTTATCCCAGAGGGACCCTCAAAGTAAGTCCAAATTGATGAAACCAATTTTCCCTTGAAGAAAAGGTGATCAATTGATTCCTATAGAGGACAAGTGCATCAATGAAATTCTGAAACAATAGGAATGTTGAGTTTAAAAGTAGTATCATTTGTAGAAACAATGTGGTGATGTAATTTACACATAAAAATGAAGACTTTGCTTGGAAGTTTCTAATTCAATATGGATTTAAAAGCGAATTGAGAATAACTTTTATGTGTGATAAAATTCCATGATGATTGAAGATAGAAAAGGCCCTTCGAATTTCCTAACCATTTTAGGTCATCATCATCATCATTAATCTACTCTCTAACCACTGAAAGAACCTTGTGCATCCTTTTCCATAGTTGAGAAGAGTATATCTTGCATAATGAATCCAGGGGATCACATCTCTTATAATATTTGTTCTTTAAGAACCTACTCCAAGATGAATCCACTATCAAACATCTCCACCAAAGCTTACAAGAAGTATCTCTAATATAATCTGGAATGTGCTATAGGTCTAGGCACCATTCTTCATAAATATAAAGATAATTCCAATTTTTCTAATGCCTTTTAGTGGTACCTTTCGAGGAGGCCCAAAAGAAGTCTAAGAATTAAGATTCCAGAGTCCTGGTTATGGAAATGGGAGGCTCCAAAGCTACAAATAAATGATAAAACATTGATTGTGTTACATGTTTTAAAAGAGTAATTTTTCCTCTCGGAATAACCAATTTACAAAACCAGCCTTCAAGTCTCATTTTGATTTTGCCTATGAGCACATTGAAAATAGATTTTTTATTTCTACCTTCATAAAGAGGAACTCCTAAATATAATAAAGGACGATTTTTAAAAGTTAAATTATTTTCTCTTTCAATAATTCTTCTTGTAGCTAAGGTGAAATATGGAGGAATCATTAAAGTTAACTTGGAGTTGTTCAGAAGTTGACCAGATATTGTTTCATAGTCTTTGATAAAGGGCCTGATATATTTCAAAGACTTTTGACTGCCTGAGGTGAAAATGAGGATGTCATCTACAAAAGTGAGGTTAGAAATAATGGGGTTACTAGGGGGCATAGACAAAGATTCAATAAAACTATTTTTAAACAAGTTTTAAAGGCCTCTATTTAACACTTCAGCTAATAGGATGTCTGATATTTAACAAGGTTAAAGGCCTCATGTGGGTTTGGACATGTCAAGTTTGCAAATCAAATTTGTTCCTCTCATTTTTTTTGTTAAAGTTAGACATCATTTCCTGAGCCAAAAGGATCTGTTCTGAAATTATTTACCCTTGATAAAACCTTGTTGATTGGGACTAATAATACTATTTAGATGAATACCCAAGCTATTAGCAAGAATTTTTGAAATAATTTTGTTAGAGTTATTACAAATACTGATTGGTCTATAATCATTACAATAATAAGGGTTTTATGTTTTCGGTATGAAAGTAATAAGAGTAGAGGTGCAACTTTTTGTTAAAAGGTTCCCCATAAATCAACGAGAAATGGCTTTGAAAAGGTATTAATTAATAATGTCCTAACACTGTTTGTATTAAAAGGAGTTAAAACCATCAGGTCCTGTAATGCCAAATGAATCCATTTAGCTTATGACATCTTTATTTTCTTTCATAAAAGAATGAGATGATAGAAGAACATTATCACTATCTGTAATAAGCTTTAGAATTTGGTTTAAAAGTGACAAATAATGATGAAAAATAGAAGGACATGATAAAATACATTTAAAGTGCTCAGAGAAATTATTTTTAACTGTAATTGGATCAGAGATCCAATCATCAATTGAATGCTTGGTTCTAGAAATGGTAAATTTTTATCTCTTATCATTTACCATGGCATTAAAAAATTTAGAATGTTCATCACCAACTTTAGTCATATCATCCTTTCATTTTGCCTCCAAAAATCATCTTTAATGGCTAATTGGTGTTGCAGCTTAGCCCTTGCTAGATTGTAATCAGTGTTGGCAGCTTTTGAATAATTGGATTCTAAAGCAGTCTCTTTTTGGATAATCCTTTTGTCAATAATTTTTGAAATCTAGAGCTATTATTTAGTGAATCATCCTTTTGAGTAAGACTAAGTAGTAGTGGACCATGATCGGAATTAGTTCTATTTAAATGAGCTATAGTAGAGGTTATAAAAGTTTGGCTCCATTAGAAATTGCACACAACTCTGTCCAACTTGGCCAAATTTGATTAGGACCCTCTTTATGATTAAACTAAGTAAATTTGGAACCAATGTAAGTAACTTCAAACAAATTATCTAATGTCATAGCATTATTAAACTAAGATCATGCCTCAAGATCAATTTTAATACCTCCTAGTTTCTCCATAGGGGAGGAAACCACATTGAAGTCACCTCCAATAATTATTGGAAAAGAGTTATTGCATTGAATGCAAATTTACTCCCACAACTATTTTCTTTCCTCTTTATTAAATTTACCATAAACAAAAATGAATTTAAGGGGACAAGGCATAGATTTATCATAAATCTCTATATCTATGGCCTGTAATGAGTTGAGAGAAACTGAGATTTTCCAGTGATGTTTCCACATGATCCAATTAGCGTTATTGATTTTGGCCAAACCATTTAAGAAGTTTATCCTCACGATCAAATTTTGAAGTTGAATATCCTCAATTTTAGGTTCGATAATTGAAACCACATAAATTGTTTGGACTTTAATTAATTCTTTAAACCATCTAAGAGTAGGCTTTTTCCCAATACCTCTCACATTATAGTAGAGGATTATAACCATTGAGAAAAAGTAGTTAAAAAAGTTTTTCAAGAGGTCCTTCTACCTTTAGATCAGGTAATTATTGAGGATGGCTCAGTTTATGACTTTTTATGATCACTCTTCTTATTGTAATTATTCTCATCAACAGTTCCCAAACAGGAAAATTTGTTTAAGAGAGCGATGGACTAAGTCTTGAATTCCTTATTAAGGCCTGGTTTATCGGGAGGATCACATTCCTTCTCGCTGTCAGTGAGGATATTAGAACTCTAGTCAAAAGTCTTTCTATATGGTGGGTAAGTTCTGGGGGATAGGTTATTAGATTTTAGACGAAATTTTGTAGGGATCGTGAGTTTTCTTATATGATGGTTAGTAATAATGATCTTTGTTTGAAATGGTTTAGGATAGGAAATATTAGGAAGGATTTCACCGTATGCAATAGGATATGAGATATGATTATCCGCTAGGGACAAATCATAAATAAGAGGAGAATTGTTTTCACAAGAGTGAGAAGGGGGTTAAATTTTAGAAGAAAGGCAAGAAGGTTTTGTGGTTTCAAGAGTTTAGGGAGAAGAAGAAGGTTTAGATTCAAGAATTTTCGGAGATGAAGAAGGTTTGCTTGATTCCCCAATAATCAAATTGGATTTGGTTTTTTCCCCCAACATTAGATGTTAAATTTATTTTGGTCACAACTCCTCTAGAAATGGGAAGACCTGAGTTTGTAATCGCTTTTCCTACACCTGAACTAGGAATCGAGGTTGAGTCATCCCTCTTACAGTCTCTTGCATAATGACCTTGGTGCCAGCAAACCTTACAAAAAGGTGGGATTCTTTCATATTCAATGGCTTGCCATAATCCTATATCTCCTTTACCAATCCAAACTCTGTGAGGAATAGGTTTAAGATGGTCGAGTTTTACACAAATTCTAGCCACACAAGGCCTAGAGATACCTGCAATCAATTAAGCTATGGAGAAAATAGGAGCTTTAGAGAATAAATTGATGGGAAGAAAAGGAAGGGAAATACAGAGTGGAGTCAATGAACAATCTTTATTAGCTTGAAATTTAGGTGTCCATTTTGACATTTGCAAAGGCTGTTCATGGATATACCATTAGTTTATAAGCCAAAGTATCAATAAATCCTCTTAGCTATTAAGCATGATAAGAATTTGTTTCTCATATAATAAACTAATGTTAAAATGATTTTTAAGGGAGAAAGAATGAAAGGTTTTGCGAATAACATCCATTGGAGGTTGTCGAAGAGTGAACTTACCAACTAAAGAGTATTTGAAAGGTTCAGATAAAACGTCAATGTCTTCATTAGAAAAGAGAACAATGGGTTCTCTTTTATGAATGCATGGGGTTTTTAATGTAAAATGAGTTGTAGGTTTGATTTCTAGAAGATAATCTATTGATTGGTTAGCAAAATAAGGGATAAGTTTATAAGGATGACTAGATGAGGGACGGCGGGGTGGAACATGGGGCTTAGGGGTGGTGGAAGGGGCTATATTATCTTCCATTCCAAGGTGGACATAGTGTTAGAAAATAGAAAGGACAGAGAAGCTACAAGAAAATCGGAGGAAGGAAGTAGTTTTATTGTTCAATCTTTGCTCACACTTAACGAATTCAAGTTTTATGTCGAATGTTCATAATCATAAATAGATTATCTATAAGAGACTAACAATATGATGAAATCAATAACCAATAACATGAGATCATATCTCGTTCATGAAAAATAAAAAATGAAAACCATTTAGAGAAAGGTCCAAGGTCAAGTTGAAGAAATATAATGAGTTATAAAACAAAGAAATCAAAGCTTTGACCCAAATGAAATTTTCAACACCCCTTTTATGATCATTTCCAACTACCACATTACCTCCTCAAATTAACAATTGGTTAAAACTGTGTGTCTTATATCTTTGGTTTTATTTAATTTTAAACAAATAAAAATGTTTGAGACATTGATATGTTTAATTTTTTAGGCATGTGGCATCTTTCACTCAAGCACAAGTATGAGATACTATTTCTAATTTTCAATGACAGCATCATCCAATCCAAGTTGTAGACCTAACCACATCACCAATCATGATTTTTTATAGAATAAAATATTTTAACTTTTCTAAATCATGAACTAAAGTCCTAACATAAACATATAGGAGTTAGAAACTATTTCACAAGTCCCGTGAAACTTTGAATGCTTTTTAGAATATCATAAAGCTTTGACATCCCTCACATATTTGTATCAACTCAACCTGCAATGCGATCTAAAGTGAAACATCATACGATAATATATTCTCAAGCATACAATTCTCAAAATTTATAAGACTTAAAAGAAAATAGAATCCATCCCACGAAGAACGTGTCATATTCCCAATCAAAAGGAAAAATATTCAAATAAGCCGCTTTGATAAACAAAAATATGTCATGGAATATCTCTTCTAAAAAATTCATACACATGATTATATCAAAAATTCTTTTGAAGTTTTTAATGAAAGATACATACAACCATAAAAGAACATGATATAGTATTAAAGGATATGCACGAAGCATATAATCCTAAACATATTCTCAAAACATCAATAAATAAATAAAAATAACGAATAAATTCTTGATATAATCAGTCTAGACAAATTATAAAGGTTAAAACTAAAAGAGCATGCAAACCCTAAATAAAAAAATAGGCAAACCCAGTATAATAAGCATATAATGAACCTTGTACTAAGTCACACATGGAAAAAGTTATAATATGGATATGAGTAAGCATATGTGTATCATTACAGAATCAACTAAACGTGACTATCATAATAGAATACTTATGGAAAACAAAAACAAATAGTTTAAATGCAATTCTTTTCAAATTATTCAAGACATTAAATAAGAACAAATGAAGAAGATAAACAAGTCACGTATGAGTTCTCCAAGATTATGCAAATGATACACAAACTCATATACAAATCAAAATCTCATAGCCTAGTAGAAGATATATAAATATGGGATGCAAAAAAGGTAATGACTAAAATAAATAAACACTAACATTTAGAGGTGGACGAATTTTGGATTATTTTTAGTTTCAATTTTGTAAGAGAAAGTTTTATAATTTCTTAGTTTTATTTTTTATTTTGGCTTATCTCGTTACACATACACCAAACCTACATGACTTCTGTGGATTCGAAGACAATGTTGATGATGTGTGGAAGATTGAAGAACCATGCATCTCAACAACTTAGATGTGTTATGGATTCATTTGGTAAAGAGTTACTTTATCTTTTCATGGATTTTAGAATTTTTAAAGAGATTGTTTTTCAAAATGTTTTAAAAATAATTTTAAAGATGTTATTTTTGAAAAAATCGTCGCCTTGTTAAAATGTTGGATACCTTGTCCAAACGAGACTCGAAGGGTCGTCCGAATGAGACCCCTTTTACAATAATTGAACTATTTTTGTTCCTTCTTTGCAACCTCATTCGATGTCTCGTTTGAACAAAAAGAGGTATGTCGTTTGAATGAGGTACCTCTCGTTCGAACGACCAGACGAGATTTTGTTTTTTAATTAATTTTAAAATATTTCATGTTTATCCCTTTACAACACACCTTCTTATAAATAGGATGCACGTGATTAGACTTCTCAAGAACTCTTTTTAAAAGATTTTTTTAAACCCTTTTTGAGTTCTTTTTGTTATCAAATACTTCTATATCATTCCAAACCCCTTGAAATCATAAAAATAATTTGACCAAATCAAGAAGAAGGTTTCTAGCTCAACAACCTATGTGGAGAGAAATCTCTATTATTGAAGGAAAGGTTGATTGGTGGATACTGAGGGAAGATTGCTTCATGTTGATGGCTTTGAATTGGGTTATTTAGTATAGAATAATTGAAGACTTTATGCATCATACT
This sequence comes from Sambucus nigra, assembly GCA_949130495.1. Classification (NCBI taxonomy): domain Eukaryota; kingdom Viridiplantae; phylum Streptophyta; class Magnoliopsida; order Dipsacales; family Adoxaceae; genus Sambucus; species Sambucus nigra. The sequence goes on along the minus strand of OX422207.1, from coordinate 499,794,504 downwards.
TATTCCGTATAAGTAGTTTTTAAGTCAACTATATGTATGAATATAGGTTTTGCCCTGTTAAGGAATTTTTCCTCACTTGTTCGTGTTGTTTGCATGATGGTCTTGTTGTTTTAAAATTAGACTACATCCTTATATGCTCACCTAATTTAATAAAAGATAAAATTTGGTAAAATTTGGATTTGTGTGTGTCAAACTAATATACAAATAAATCCATTGAATCCAATCATTTTCAAATTGGTATCAGAGTTGATTGCACTAATTTACTGTGTAATCCTTTTTTTACAATTTTTTTATATCATTATATAAAAAAATTGATGTTTAAAAAATTGAATTTCATGGATAATTTTTATAGTAGCATGTCAATCCTTGATGGGTTAAATTATTCTTACTGGAAATCTAGAATGAGGTCTACTTTAAAATTTATAGATGGAAATGTTTGGTTAGTTTATAAAAGAGGGTGGACACCACCCGCAATGGCAATTTTTATGTCATAAATCCAGAACCTATTTTTGCATGGATAGAAAAAAAATTTAAATGGATCAATTTTAACTCGTGCAATCTTAGGAGACGTTACCCCCTGATGAGTTCTGTCGTATTATGATGTGGACGGCGTCTAAAGAAGCTTAGGATACCTTCTAGCTCATTCACGAGGAAACCATTGTTGTAAAATCTTCTAAGCTGCAAAATCTCACCGTGACATTTTAAACGATCACTATAATTGAGTCGGAATCTTTTGACGAGTTTTAGACACGTCTATCCGATAGAGTAAACTCGAGTTTCAATTTAAGTGAGAAAATAATTGAGATGCCTATAGTTTAGAAAATTTCAAGATATTTTTCATCCCTCTTTATTCTTAAGGTTACTATGCTAAATTCATTAGAAATACTAGATACTCTTAGGTTTGAAGAACTCATAGGAGACCTTCAAACGTACTGGACATATATGTTTCCTAAAACTGTTAAACCTAAGGAAAATGGAATTGCGTTGAAAGTATAATCATAAAATAAATAGGAAGTGTCATCTAACACCAAGTAAGATTTTAACCTGATGATTTAGCCCTTTTTGCAAAAAAAAATAACAAATTTCTCAAACATAGAAAAGAAAATATTTCCAAAAAAAAAAGAAAAGTTTTGAGAAAGATAAAGAAATATGAATCGGGAAAAAAAATTAAAAAAGCAAAGAAATATGAAAAGAGATGTTATGAGTATGAGGGTAAGGATCACAAAGCTCATGGGTGTCCGACGAGATTGAAGACAAGGAAAAACAAAAGCTTCATGCATTGCCACACTTAACAAGAGTGATGTTGAGTTGGTGGATTCTGAGGATGAATCACCGCATGAATGTAACTTCACTGTGTTCATGGCTAGTCATGTTAGTACATCTAGTTAACCTCACACCAATGAGGATGATTGTAAATATGATAAACTCGACAGTGAGTCTATTCATTCCGACGAGAGTGAGTAAAAGGATGTTTTAAATGAGTTCTAGAGTGACCTTAAATGTGTCTACGTCGATCTTTATACTGAATCCTTTAAAATGAAGAAAAAAAATAATGGTTTAGCGATTAGAGTTTTAGCATTAGAGAAGGAGTTGAGAGAGGCTACAGAGAGAGAGTCCTTAGTGAGAGTTTCTTTAGGAGATTGGGTTATTGTAATTGAGAGGGAAAATGGTGACTTGACCAAAAAGATGGCTAGTCCTTCAATAGATCTTCAAGCACCATGGAGACTCGTGATAAACATAAAGCGAAAAAGATCTCAAATGTGTCCAGGAGGTCAAGGTTATTATAAAGGATACATCAAGGAAGGTAGGTAATATGTTGCTCGGTGAAGCTTTAGGTTTTGTGAGAAGTGAGAAATAGGTTATGACGGTGCATCCACTTCCCATGCTGCACGAGAACTGGCTACTAAATTTATGGTTAATCCTTATAGGCCTCGGCCTAAACCAGAAATGAGAGTTTAACCAATAAAATGAATAAAGATATACGCAAACAAGTCTCGGTTGGCACTTTTAGCAAAAGGAGAGATTACATTACAGGGTTTTGAAACAAGTTAGGTAGAACTAAATGTACACATACTCTTGTGGACCACTCTAGCAAATTTTCTAGTCTTAAAGATCAAGATGAGTTTCTAGTCACTAATTCTCAAAACTTTATGTAAAAATTTCAACGGATGTTTTTGTCATTTGAGAACGCCTCTAACACTACAACTATGGTCAACAACGATAACGGAAAATAAAAGAAACCTCCACTTGCGTAATTAAGCAAGACGTTAAAGCGCTTGTTCTTCATATTGATCTTAAAGATTACAATACTTTAAAGTGGCATTTTGATAGTGGGTGCTCTAGGCACATGACTGGTGACCTATCATTTTTTACCCACCTTAAGGATCGTTAAAAAAGGAAAGTGAGTATTGGATATAGAAGTAAGTCTATTAATTTAGGACGATCTTGTGTTAAGATACCTAATTTCCCTAAACTAGACAATGTGTTAATCAGCATAAGCCAACTGTGCAGTGCAGACTTTGGGATAAAGTTTGATCGGTCCGAAAGCAATGTTTATGATCAATTCGGTGAAATTCTTCTACAAGGTGTTGTAACACCCCGTATTTTTATGATATTAAATAATTATTGGATTAATTAAATTAAAATGTGAGAAATTAATTGTTAATTAATTTGGATTAAAATAAATATTAACTAGCATGCCTAGCATTCATACTTATTGAATATTACTATGTGAATTCATAGCATGGAATTATGAAATTTTATAAATTGTCGACAGTGGGAAATACGACATCTTGGTATATTAAGTCAGGACGCGTGTGTGAGTTGTGTCAAGACTAATTTATTGGATTAAAGAAGTAAATTATTTTTAAGTAACTTGTATGGCCATTTTGAGTGCGCCATTGAGTCCAGAAGTATTGGGATAGTCATAAAACTATACTCGGGTATTTTCTTTGAACTCCGGAATATTTTTAGACAAACTGGCACCCCGTAGGGGTATTTTTGCCTTTTGGATTTTTGGGGAATTAATATGGACGAAAATAAGAAAAATAAGTGGGGTTGTACATGGGTAAGAGGAAATCTATCAGTTTCTAAACCTCAGAGATAGGGAGAGGTAACCACAGAGGAAGAAGGAGGGTCCATAGGTGTCCTTGGTGCAAAACACAAGAACTCGCACCACAAATCCCATCAAAGCGTAGATCGAAAGACAAGGAATAGTCTATACCAATTTCATCGGAAGATTAGAATATCATAATCGAGGAAAGTGTTATTACTTTCGTCCTATTAGCAGCAATTCTGTTTATGTTAGCATAGGAATCAAATATATGATTTAAAATGGAATTGGGTCAATTGGGTGATTTAAATCATAGATTACGAGTTATTTTGATGAAGAATTGAACCCCTATGCATGTAGAATAGGAATCCCAGAATTATATGTTGAATTTGAGAAACGAATCTGGGTTTTAATGGTTCTTGGATTGAAACTTGAAGAACTAGGGCTTTAATGTTTAATTTGGGGATTTTATATTTAATTGTTGTAATGTAAAGATTTTAATGATTCTAGGTTGGTAGAAATCATCTAAACTTGTTAGAATATCAACTTGGTTTGCTGTTTTGGTGATCGGGAATGAATAGTAGACGTTCTTGAGCTGTTAATGGTGGAAAAGCGTAGCAGGTGAAGTTTGGGAAGAGAACTGCTCAATCTCGTTTGAACGAGATTGATCCTGGTTCGAACGAGAACCCCTGTTGCGCGATATGTCGTTCTAACGACATGTTGTCTCGTTTAAACTAGATAGCTTTTGGTTCGAACGACAGGTTCAAAAATGTAAGAATTTCTATTTTTGACCCAAATCGAGTTGCACAGTTAATTTGAGTGAGGAAAACTTTTATTTGATGAATTTAGCAAAGTGAAGAATTGTTGGGAAGTATTTAGGAAATAATCCCTTAAATATTATAACTGTAAGTTAACCTTGTAAATTTTGAGAGAGATTAATCAAAATAATTATATTATAAGTAGTAATAAGAAAATATTATATGTTTATTATTATGTGTATATCATACCTACGCTGGTTTCTATCAGGAGGAGGTATTCTCATAATGGACAGTCTTATCCTGTGTTACCCATTGAGGGGTATATTTGACTTGTACCCAGAACATATGAACTTGGTTACATGCTATCTGAGATGTTGGATAGTTTTGAAGACTCAATGGGAGCGTAGGTATGTTCGTGACCCATTTGGTTGGGGATTATGTTCGCCTCTAATATTTGTGATTTAAATTTTATGGTTCGTGAGATATTGACCCAGCAGTCCTTCATGTAGTGAGTGATGCACTGGGACATGATATCAGAGTATGCATTGAGCCAGGTGGTCTTAACCTACGGGTGAAGGATTAGTATATATATATATATATATATATATATATATATATATATATATATATATATATATATATATATATATATATATATATACTTGTGAATAATTTTACGGTGTGAAACTAGTAGATATAGTTATGTTGATAAATAAATTAATCTTAGTTGGGTAAAAGATTAATTAGTAGAAAGGTGAATATAAAATGTACTTATCTGGGATAAACTACTTTAGTAACATATTGTATGGGGGATACGGGATACTCTTACGAGATATAATTAGAATTATAAGTCTGTGACCCATTTGGGAGTGGTATAGATAACTAGGTTGGAGTAGATATACGTTAGGCGTGCACTTTAGTGTAGAGGTGAGAATCTCATGTGAGAGTTCGAAACTAACATGCACCTAATACTTACTTTATTGTAGTTTTAAATACTTGCTAAAACAAATATTTTTACAACTTTGGCTCTGACCCATCTCTTGCTATTCTTCTCTCTTTTGCTACATATATGTATTATATGAGGTGCCCGACCACAGGTTTAAACTACAAGAAAGTTGTCAATTGGTGGAAATTTATTCGGTGGCAAAACGATTTTTTTCCATTAAATATAATAATTGGTGGAAAAAATTCTCATTGCCACTAAAAATAATTGCAGAGGAAGTATTAGTAGCAAAAATGTGAGATTGTCACCAAAATTGCCACTAAAAGTTTGGCGCAAAACATTTTGGTTAGGCGGGAAGTAAATTGTAGTGAAGTAGGTGGCAAATTAAAAATATTGATTGTGGTGATTTTGAAATTTTGGAACAAAATATTTAGTAAATTAAATTTAATAATAGTTTACTTTTTCATCCAAATATTAAATAAAAAAAAGAAGTAAAAACTTGTTAAGAGTCCCGCTCATATCAGTGAACTCGTTGCCACGAAAGAATCAAATACACCAAAAGTAACAAACCCCGCTCAAATACACATATCCACCTCTCAAATCCACCTCTCACGTTTCATTGTTCTCTATTATCTTCTCACTAAAAAACAACCTAGGGTTTTTCTCTCTCTCATTGAAGGTCGGCTTTAAAGGTTGCATTGAAGGTTGGCTTTCAAATCTTTTCCTAATTGAATCAGCTATATATATATATATATATATATATATATATATATCATAGGTTTGATTTGAATCTAGTTTTAAATGGGTATTATGAAATCTTTACCTATTTTATTGACGGGCTGATTTGAAACAAAGATACATATAGATACATATTTATACATATGTATTATACATCTGATTTGAATCTAGTTTCAAATGAGTATTATAAAATCTTTGATATTTTTTTTGGTTTTATTACTTTTGCTAAATTCTATCAACTTTCTTGCAACTTTATGGTAACATCTCTTATTTTTCTATTTTTTCATGAAATTCAGTACATGGTTGGTGACAAAAGTTTTCTTCCTAATTCAGTTGGTTGCTAGAGATCTTAGGTAAGTTCATTTATCTAATTTTTTATTTTAAATTCAAGGTTATATAATGTATTTTCTTAAATGTACACGCACATATATATACCCATGACTGAATTTGTGGTTGTGTGAACTTCGACTCAGTCCATGTTAAATGGATTTTAATAAAAAAATTGATGTATGTAGAGTTTTTTTTATAGCTGAAATCGTTTTTTTTTTCTAATAGCTAAAACATTTCATTTAGCTGAAATATTTATTTTTTAATAGCCGAAATAGGGGTTGTTTTTTTATAGCTGAAATAGGTTTATTTTTACTTTGGTTTGGTTCAATGTAGTTGTTTTATTATGATAGAATTTATTACATGTTTGAGATATGAATCTCATTGTCCATTATGGGTTTATATCCATATTGGATATATGACCCCCAATCGTATTTCCAACAAAAAAATATTTTTTATTTTTTATTTTGAGTTTTCGTTTCGATTTGTATTTTCATTTTCAGTATAACATTTAGAGAACGAGGTAAGCACAATCATTTGTTATAAATAAACCATTATTTTTAAAATGTAATTTATAGATATTTAAAAGGGCGAAATATAACTTAGAGAAAGTTTGATGTCTAAAATGTAGTTTACCACTAGTGTAATGGCTAAAATGTAATTTGTAAAAACTTTAGGGACAATAATATAACCGCGAAGATTTCATGGGCCAAATCGCAATTCACTGATAGTTTTCAACTTATTATTTTTTTCTTAATATTTAGGAATAAAATGTATTTTTTTTATTAATTTCAGGGGCCAAAATGTAATTTGCAAAAAAATTAGGGGTGTAAATGTAATTTTGAATGTTTCGAATATTTATTGAAAATATTGTAAAGTAGTTTAGGGAAATTTGGAAAATTAGAAAGCTATTTTCCAACTTTTTTTGGCAAACTAAATTTGAATATATTTTCATTTTTATGGAAGTTTTTCTAATTTTCTTTTGGAAAACAACCTTATTTTATACAACTAAACACACCCTTGGCGTTTTAAGATATTGATTTGCATTTTTTAAGGTTAAAAAAAGAGAAAAATGAAGAAAGGAGCAAAACAACGTAGTTTTGTAATTGATGCATTAAAAAGACTTATGCCCGAATTGCTCCCAAATAGCACTAAATAGGGTCAATCACGTAAATAGTGTGAAGACTCATAAAAATCAAGTGCTACGTCATCAACCGCGCACACTATTTGGGATTCTCGCAAATCAGAGTGGGAAATGTCGCGTTATCACACACAAAAGTGCAATCGTGCACTACATAGCGCACAATTGCGTGCTTTTTAAAACATTGAATAATGTTATTCCCACCATCACCAATAATATTAACAAGGCATATGGAAAATAGTCCCTCAAACACTTCTTAATACACGTTTAGTCCAAGCCTTTTTATTTTGTTCCAAAAAGTCCCTCACCACATAAAAACACTCAAAAAGGAGCTTCGGTGAGGATCGAGGAAGTTCTGGTAGTGGGGGTGGGGGAGGGGTTGGCGGAGGTGGAGTAGGAATGCTGCTAGCGCGACCCCTTAAAAATAAGAGAATATTAGTTAAATGGGTGTTTGGGGGACTTTTTGTAACAAAATAAAAAGGCTCGGACTAAATGTATATTAAGAAATGTTTGAGGGACTTTTTGGTGATTGATCATAATATTAATGGACATGGTGGGAATTTCATTATTCAATGTAGTTTGCTTAATGCTTCTCTCTTGCCTTTATTTTTTTCTAATGCAACGAATTACTATTCAAACTTATAAAAGAGACCTTCGAATGAGTATATATATATATATATATATATATATATATATCACCCACATTATTGATTGAAACAAAATGTGTTGTCTTGAATAAAAATATATGAATGTATGGCCTTAATATGAGTTGGTGAGTACGCAACATTACTTGGTACAAAATTTTGCTTGGCTCTTTTTATATATAACTATTATTCATTATTTCTAAATATCTCGTGACTTTATTGTTATTTATTTGTCATTGATATTTTTGAATGTTCTCATAGGTTGTAGGGTTTTGAAATGGATAAGAGCTGTATGCATCATCCAAATAGAATTAGTAGTGCATATCAAGATGGAGTTAAAGAATTTCTTAATTTTTCATTTTCTAATGTTGAGCAAAATGGAAAGATTAAGTGCCCGTCTAAGAAATGTAATAACTTCTATTGGAAAAATAGTCAAGATATTCAAAGTCATTTCTTATACATGGCACAGTGAAGAGTTATACTAGGTGGATATATCACGGTGAACCATTGGAATCAGAGAACGATAATGCTTTTGATTACAATGAGTATGGGTTTGAAGTTGGAGATGATGATATTATAGGGCATGAAGAACACACTACAAATGAGTTTAAGCAAGATGACATGGACAGAATGTTGCATGATATGTTTGTCGGACCTTATGTGACACCCCGCCTAATTAAATACCGGGTGATCAGTCCTTTATTAAATTGAAATGAAGGTCAATGGTTTGTTCATTCTTAGCATCATTGTCGCAAAATAAATTTCCAATTTAAACACCTTAAATAATTAAGATAAGTGTCAAAACAATTTAAAACCTTATTTTCATTTTATTTAAATCCAGATATAAAAACCTTTTTAATAATTAACAGTGTAAGAATGAAATAAATATGAAGAATGGTAATAAACACCCAAGAATCCAACCATTCAGATAAACCAATACCATGTTTAGAAACTACATATGAAATCATCCTGACATGAATTACATCCCAAAGAGTACTAAATACTGAAAATAAATGCACATAAATCTCTGACAAATCCAATTGAATAGGGAAACGGGCGACACATGCCCTGACTAATCATAACTAAATTAAGAGTAGAGTCAACAACGAGGTCACCTAAGCAATGGACTGCAACTCCCACATAAGCTGCAGCGCGTCCGTTCCAAGGAATATAAGCATGACGCCCCTGTAGCTGGACACCTATAATATATACATATATATATATATATATATATGACGCCCCTGTAGCTGGACACCTATAATATATATATATATATATACAAGAGAAAATAAATAACAGGAAACGGGTCAGAGCCCGAGTGTAAAACAGTTTAAAAGTAGTTTAACAAGTATTTAAATTGCTTACCGGCTAATGTAACAACCATGTTAGTATGCGACACTCTCTTGAGAATTCTCACCTCTCATCTAGTGTGCACGTCTACCGTACTATTAGTCTTTGAAGTTAATTTTAACTTAACTTTCCCATAAGGTTTCATCCGGAGAAAAATACTATCTCTAAGGTAATTAATTTTCGACAATTATACTCTCTTATATGTCTCACATTACTTAGAATAAATTAGTATTGCTACAAAATTTCTATACACTTATAATGAAGTTTAAGTATTTAATATATATATATATATATATATATATCACTCATATAATATATATATATATATATATATATATATATATATATATATATATATATATATATTATCGGCACCCCACGTAAATCTATGGTGCTGGCATACTCTGCTATCAAGTCCCCGTATCACACAAACAAAGGGAATATTAGTTCAGAATCACTCTCGAACTGTATTAACACAATACACAAATAAATGGAGGCGAATCATAGTTCCAGGTCCTAAGAGGTCAGAACATACCCTCACGTCTCTTAGAACATCGGAATATCATTTTCAGATAGCCTATATCGAGGATACTATCTTCTAGGGTACGAGTCAATATCCCCCATAAAGGTCCAATCGAGATAAGACTGTCCCGACGTGAAAACCTCCGTGATAGCAAGTAGCCCATGTATGATTTTTACACAGATACATAATATAAGGACAGTCATACAGTTATATATAAATATTCACATTTTCTAAATTAGGTGCACCGACGACCCATAATTATAATTCTAGCCATGCGTAACATATAACGCTCGAGTTCTATGTATAAGTAAATTACTCTTTTTATTCAATTAAGTATAACAAATCCTTAAGTACTTCTCGACCCTCAAAGTGTGTCCTCTCAAAATAATATAGAATCAGTAGGTGTACCCTCACTACTCTACTGGTCTAAGTCTTCTTAATTATCACAAGATATACCATAACATACGCACGATTTCCCACTAAATTTATATTCCCAAACACCACGATTAAATCACATATGAATCGTATCACCCGAACCTTGCCTACAACCCTACTGGTCTTTCCCAAGTCCCATTATGGTAAATAAAATATGTATAAGGGTTCCCACAAAGTGGCACAGGGTTAATCATTAAGCATAAAGAACAAGCTTCAAAATTCATGATACCGACAAGAGTAGCAACAGTATCTCACTGTAACTACGTCAAGGTCAAGTTTTGAGCCAACCTTATATGCATGTGCGGTGACAATTAGACCGCAATGGACGGAACAACAATAACAACAACAAAAAAATCAACGTGCCCCTGAATCCATCGTGATAAAGACCAAGAAGTATTTAGCCTCTAAATCTTTTACCATCAAACTCATTTTGGCCTAAAAGGCCCATTACAGGTGTCGGTTCAGCCAAAATCGAGCAAAAAAAAACTTTTGAATCCATTGTGATAAAGCTCATTATGTCCCAAGAGGCCATTACAGGAGTCGGTCTAGCCAAAACCGAGAGCCTCTGAATCAAATTTGATCAAGCCGATTATGGTCTACGAGAGCTTATTTTTTTATGAAGCTGAGTATCGCGCCCTTGCATCCATAAATCATATGGGTTTTATTTATTCTAAAGGTTTTTTGTTTAAAGTGAAGATCTTCTCAATTTGTTCGATCGCACTCATATCGAAACCTTTGTTAACTCAGCAATTTCAGTATCTTCGGTCCAAGCTATGTGTGTCTTTACTACCCACACTTTGCTTGAGGGGTAATGCTAGAATATAATATTTGATAACTGAGATATCAAGATCAAGCTCTCAACCATCATGTACTTATTCAAAATGTTTGTGATATTAGGAGTAGTCATTAGCAACAACGAGTTTTATTAACAACTATATTATTAGTTAGCTCTGTTATTTTCTCATGCCCATTTATTTTGTACGCAGTATATATACTGCCATCTATGATGAATAAAAAGTAAGAAACACTTACAATCTTCTATCTAACAAAAAAAAGCTTCAAAATTCAGAAGAGGTCGATCGATCGAAGGTAGGGGGTAGATCGATCGATCCAGTCGATCGATCGATCGACATTCAAGGTCGATCGATTGATTGCCCAGATATTTCCCAGATTATGCATATACTATCCTATGGGTTTCATCACCAAAAGTCCTCAAAACCTCTATCAATTTCGTCCAAACTCCCAAACAACATTACTACTGGTACTATATACCTAACTACATGATTTCCCAAACATCATAGATTGTCACCTGAGTTGGGTCAGAATTGAAATTGGTCCTCGATCGTCACCACTCTTAGGTCAGAATTGATATCGGTCTTGGATCGTCACCTGAATTAGGTCAGAATTGACCTCGAACCTCGATCGTCACCACTCTTAGGTCAAAATTGACCTCAGCCTTGGATCATCACCTGAGTTAGGTCATAAATGACCTTGGTCCCCGGTCGTCACCACTCTTAGATCAGAATTGACCTCGATCTTGGATGGTCACCTGAGTTTGGTCATAATTGACCTCGAGCCTCGATTGTCACGACACTTAGGTCAGAATTGACCTCGGTCTTGATTCGTTATCTGAGTTAGGTCAGAATTGACCTCAGTCCTCGGTCGTCACCACTCTTAAGTCAGAATTGAGCTCGGTCTTGGATTTTCACCTGAGTTAGGTTAGAAATGACCTCGGTCCTCGATCATCACCACTCTTAGGTCAGAATTGACCTCGGTCTTGGATCGTCACCTGAGTTTGGTCAAAATTGACCTCGATCATCACCAATCTCAGGTCAGAATTAACCTCGATCTTGGATCGTCAGCTGAATTAGTTTAGAATTGACCTCGGTCCTTGGTCTTCACAACTCTTTTGTCACAATTGACCTCTGTCTTGGATCGTCACCTGAGTTAGGTCGAAAATGACTTAGGCCCTTGATCGTCACCACTCTTAGGTCAAAATTGACCTCGGTCTTGGATCGTTACCTAATTTAGGTCAGAATTGACCTCGAGCCTCGGTCGTCACCACTCTTAGGTCAGAATTGACCTCGATCTTCGATTGTCATCTAAGTTAAGTTAGAATTCACCTCTGTCCTCGGTAGTCACCACTCTTAGGTAGGAATTGACCTCGATCTTGGATCCTCACCTGAGTTAGGTTCGAAATGAACTCGGTACACGGATGTCGCCACTCTTAGTTCAGAATTGACATCGGTCTTGGATCGTCACTTGAGTTAGGTCAGAATTGACCTCGGTCCTCGGTCGTCACCACTCTTAGGTCAGAATTGACCTCGGTATTAGATTATCACCTGAGTTAGGTCAGAATTGACCTCGGTACTCTATCGTCACCACTCTTAGGTCAGAATTGACCTCGTTGTTGGATCGTCACCTGAGTTAGGAAAGAATTGACCTCGGTCCTCGGTCGTCACCACTCTTAGGGCAAAATTGACCTCGGTCTTGAATCGTCACCTGAATTACATCAGAATTGAACTCGGTCCTCGGTCGACACCACTTTTAGGTTAGAATTGAACTGGATCTTGGATCGTTACCTGAGTTAGGTCAGAATTGACCTCGGGCCTCGGTCATCACTACTCTTAGGTCATAATTGACCTCGATCTTGGATCATCACCTGAGTTAGGTCAGAATTGACATAAGTCCACGGTCGTCACCACTCTTAGGCCATGATTGACCTCGGTCTTGGATCGTCACTTGAGTGTGGTTAGAAATGACCTCGATCCTCATTCATCACCACTCTTTGGTTATAATAGACCTCAGTCTTGGATCGTCACCTAAGTTTGGTCAGAATTGACCTCGGTCCTCGGTCGTCACCATTCTTTGGTCAGAATTGACCTCGGTCTTGGATCGTCACCATAGTTAGGTCACAAATGGCCTCGATCCTCGATCGTCACCACTCTTAGGTTAGAATTAACCTCGGTCTTGAATCGTCACTAGAGTTAGGTCAGAATTGACCTCGGTCCTCGGTCACCACCACTCTTAAGTCAGAATTGACCTCAGTCTTGGATCATCACCTCAGTTATGTTAGAATTAACCTCGGTCCACAATCGTCACCACTCTTAGGTTAGAATTGAACTCGATCTTGAATTGTCACGTTAGTTAGGTCAGAATTGACCTCGGTTCTCGGTCGTCACCACTCTTAGGTCAGAATTGACTTCGGTCTTGGATTGTCACCTGAGTTAGGTCAGAATTGACCTCAGCCCTCGGTCGTCACGACTCTTAGGTGAGAATTGACCTCGGTCTCGGATCGTCATCTGAGTTAGGTTAGAAATGACATCAGTCCTCGGTCTCACCACTCTTAGGTTAGAATTAACCTCAGTCTTGGATCATCACCTGAATTAGGTCAGAATTGTCCTCGGTCCACGGTCGTCACCACTGTTAGGTTAGTATTGACCTCGGTCTTGTATTGTCACCTGAGTTCGGTCAGAAATGACCTCGGTGCTCGATCGTCACCACTCTTAAGTTAGAATTGACCTCAATCTTGGATCTTCACAGGAGTTAGGTCAGAATTGACCTCGGCCCTCAGTCATCATCACTCTTAGGTCAGAATTGACCTCGAACTTGGATTGTCAACTGAGTTAGGTTAGAATTGACCTGAGTCCTCGATCGTCACCACTCTTAGGTCAGAATTGACATCGTTCTTGGATTGTCACCTGAGTTAGGTTAGAATTGACCGAGGTCCTCGGTCGTCACCACTCTTAGGTCTAAATTGACCTCGGTATTGGATTATTACTTGAGTCGGGTTAGAAATGACCTCGGTCCTCGGTCGTCACCACTCTTAGGTCAAAATTGACCTGGATATTTGATCGTCACCTCTATTAGGTCAAAAATGACATCGGACCTTGGTCATCACCACTCTTAGGTCAGAATTGATGTCGATCTTAGATCGTCACCTGAGTTAGGTCAGAATAGATCTCGCTCCTTGGTCGTCACCACTCTTAGGTCTGAATTGACCTCGGTCTTGTATCATCACCTGAGTTAGCTAAGAAATGACCTCGGTCCTCGATCGTCACCACTCTTCGGTTAGAATTGACCTCGATCTTAGATTGTCACCTGAGTTAGGTCAGAATTGACCTCGGTCCTCGATCGTCACCGCTCTTAGGTCAGAATTGACCTCGGTCTGGAATCGTCACCTGAGTTAGGTTAGAATTAACCTCGATTCTCGGTCATCTCCAATCTTAGGACAGAATTAACCTCGATCTTAGATCGTCACTTGAGTTAGGTCAGAATTGACCTCGGTCCTCGATCATCACCACTCTTAGGTCATAATTGACCTTGATTTTGGATCATCACCTGAGATTGGTCAGAAATGACCTCGATCCTCGCTCGTCACCACTCTTAGATTAGAATTGACCTCGGTCTTGGATCATCACCTGAGTTAGGTCAGAATTGACCTCGGGCCTCGTTCGTCACCACTCTTAGGTCATAATTGACCTCGGTCTTAGATCGTCACCTGAGTTAGGTCAGCATTGACCTCAGTCCTCGGTCATCACCACTCTTAGGTCAGAATTGACCTCGGTCTTGGATTATCACCTGAGTTAAGATAGAAATGACCTCGGTCCTCGATCGCACCACTCTTAGGTGAGAATTGACCTTGATCTTAGATCGTCACCTGAGTTAGGTTAGAAATGACCTCAGTCCTCGATCGTCACCACTGTTAGGTTAGAATTGACCTCAGTCTTGGATCATCACCTGAATTAGGTCAGAATTGTCCTCGGTCCACGGTCGTCAGCACTCTTAGGTCCGAATTGACCTCGGTCTTGGATCGTCACTTGAGTTAGGTCAGAAATGACCTCGATCCTCGATCGTCACCACTCTTAAGTTAAAATTGACCTCGTACTTGGATCATCACCGGAGTTAGGTCAGAATTGACCTCGGTCCTCGGTCGTCACCACTCGTACGTCAGAATTGACCTCGTTCTTGGATTGTCAACTAAGTTAGGTCAGAATTGACCTCAGTCCTCGGTCATCACCACTCTTAGGTCAGAATTGACCTGGGTCTTGGATCGTCACCTCAATTAGGTCAAAAGTGACCTCGAACCTTGGTCATCATGACTCTTCGATCAAAATTGATGAAGATCTTAGATCGTCACCTGAGTTAGGTCAGAAAAGACCTCGCTCCTTGGTCGTCACCACTCTAAGGTCAGAATTGACCTCGGTCTTGGATTATCTCCTGAGTTAGCTCTGAAATGACCTCGGTCCTCGATCGTCACCACTCTTTGTTTAGAATTGACCTCGATCTTAGATTATCACCTGAGTTAGGTCAGAATTAACCTCGGTGCACGATCGGCACCACTCTTAGGTCAGAATTGACGTCGGTCTTGGATTGTCACGTGAGTTAGGTTATAATTGACCTCAATTCTTGGTCGTCTCCAATCTTAGGACATAATTAACCTCGATCTTGGATCATCACTTGAGTTAGGTCAGCATTGCCCTCAGTCCTCGGTCATCACCATTCTTAGGTCAAAATTGACCTCGATCTTGGATCGTCGCCTGAGTTAGGTCAGAAATGACCTCGATCCTCCGTCGTCACCGCTCTTAGATCAGAATTGACCTCGCACTTGGATCGTCACCCGAGTTAGGTCAGAATTGACCTCAGGCCTCGGTCGTCACCACTCTAAGGTCAGAATTGACCTCGGTCTTGGATCGTCACCTGAGTTAGGTCAGAATTGACCTCAGTCTTTGGTTGTCACCACTCTTAGGTCAGAATTGAGCTCGGTCTTGGATTGTCACCTGAGTTAAGTTAGAAATGACCTCGGTCCTCGATCGTCACCACTCTTAGGTCAGAATTGACCTCGGTCTTTGAGAGTCACCTAAGTTTGGCCAGAATTGACCTCGGTCCTCAGTCATCACCAATCTTAGGTCATAATTAACCTCGATCTTGGATAGTCACTTGAATAAGGTCAGAATTGACCTCGGTCCTTAGTCTTCACCACTCTTAGGTCAGAATTGCCTCGGTCTTAGATCGTCACCTAAGTTAGGTCAGAATTGTCCTCGGTCCTCAGTCGTCACCAATATTAAGTCAGAATTAACCTCGGTCTTGGATCATCACCTAAATTTGGTCAGAATTGGCATCGGTCCTCGGTCGTCACCACTTTTAGGTCAGAATTGACCTCCGTGTTGGATCGTCACCTGAGTTAGGTCAGAAATAACCTCGGTCCTCAATCGTCACCACTCTTAGATTAGAATTGACCTCGATCTTGGATCGTCACCTGAGTTAGGTTATAATTGACCTCAGTCCTCGGTCGTCACCCCTCTTAGGTCAGAATTGACCTCGGTATTGGATTATCACATGAGTCGGGTTAGAAATGTCCTCGGTCCTCGGTCGTCACCACTCTTAGGTCAGAATTGACGTCATTCATGGATCGTCACATGAGTTAGTTCAGAATTTACCTCCATCCTCGGTCGTCACCACTCGTATGTCAGAATTGACCTCGATCTAGGATTTTCACCTAAGTTAGGTCAAAATTGACCTCAGAATTGACCTCGGTCTAGGGTCGTCACCACTCTTAGGTCTAAATTGACCTCGATCTTGGATCGTCACCTGAGTTAGGTCCGAAATGACCTCGATCCTTGGTCGTCACCACTCTTAGATCAGAATTGACCTCGGTCTTAGATCGTCACCTGAGTTAGGTCAAAATTGACCTCGGGCCTCGGTCGTCACCACTCTTAGGTCAAAATTGATCTCGGTCTTGGATCGTCACCCGAGTTTGGTCAGAATTGACTTCAGTCCTCAGTCATCACCACTCTTAGTTCAGAATTGACCTCTGTCTTTGATCGTCACCTGAGTTTGGCCGAAATTGACTTCGATCCTCAGTCATCACCACTCTTAGGTCAAAATTGACCTCGAAGTTGGATCATCACCTGAGTTAGGCCAGAAATGACCTCGGTCCACGGTCGTCACCACTCTTAGGTCAAAATTAACCTTGGTCTTGGATCGTCACCTGAATTAGGATAGAAATGGCCTCGGTCCTCAGTCATCATGACTCTTAGGTCAGAATTGACCTCGGTCTTGGATCGTCACCTGACTTAGGTCGGAATTGACCTCTGTCCTCGATCGTCACCACTCTTAGGTCAAAATTGACCTCAGTCTTGGATTGTCACCTGAGTTAGGTCAAAAATGACCTCGGTCCTCGATCGTCACCACTCTCAGGTCAGAATTGACCTCGATCTTAGATTGTCACATGAGTTAGGTCAGAATTGACCTCGGTCCTCGATCGTCCCCACTCTTAGGTCAGAATTGACCTCGATCTTGGATCGTCACCTGAGTTAGGTTAGAATTGACCTCGATTGTCGGTCGTATCCAATTTTAGCACAGAATTAACCTCGATCTTGGATCGTCACCTGAATTTGGTCAGAATTGTCATCGGTCCTGGGTCGTCACCACTCTTAGGTCAGAATTGACCTCGATATTTGATCATCACTTGAGTTTGGTAAAAAATGACCTCGATCCTCGGTCGTCATCACTCTTAGATTAGATTTGACCTTGGTCTTGGATCGTCACCTGAGTTAGGTCAGAATTGAACTCGATCCTCGGTCGTCACCACTGTTCGGTCAAAATTGACCTCGGTCTTGGATCGTCACCTGAGATAGGTTAGAATTTACCTCTGTCCTCGATCGTCACCACTCTTAGGTCAAAATTGATCTCGGTCTTGGATTGTCACCTGAGTTAGGTTAGAAATGACCTCGGTCCTCGATCGTCACCAATCTTAGGTTAGAATTGACCTCAGAGTTGGATGGTCACATGAGTTAGGTCAGAAATGACCTCGGTCCTCAGTCGTCACCAATCTTAGGTCAGAATTAACCTAAGTCTTGGTTCGTCACCTGAATTAGGTCAGAATTGACCTCGATCCTTAGTCTTCACCACTCTTAGGTCATAATTGACCTCGGTCTTGGATCATCACCTGAATTAGGTTAGAAATGACTTCGGACCTCGATCGTTACCACTTTTGGGTCAGAATTGACCTCGGTCTTGGATCGTCACCTGAGTTAGATAAGAATTGACCTCGGGCCTCGGTCGTCACCAATCTTAGGTCAGAATTGACCTCAATCTTGGATCGTCAGCTAAGTTAGGTCAGAATTCACCTCAGTCCTCGGTCGTCCCCACTCTTTGGTCAGAATTGACCTCGATCTTGGATCATCACCTGAGTTAGGTTAGAAAGGACCTCGGTTATCACCACTCTTAGGTCAGAATTGACCTCGGTCTTGGATCATCACCTGACTTCGGTCAGAATTGACCTCGGTCCTCAGTCGCCACCACTCTTAGGTCAGAATTAACCTCAGTCTTGGATCGTCACTTGAGTTAGGTCAGAATTGGCATCGGTCCTCGGTCGTCACCACTCTTTGGTCAGAATTGACCTCTATCTTGGATTTTCACCTGAGTTTGGTCAAAATTGACTTCGGTGCTCAATCATCACCACTCTTAGGTCAAAATTGACCTCAGATTTAGATCGCCACTTGAGTTAGGTCATAAATGACCTCGGTCCTCGGTCGTCGCCACTCTTAGGTCCGAATTGACCTCGATCTTGGATTGTCACCTGAGATAGGTTAGAAATGGCCTCGGTCCTCAATCGTCACGACTCTTAGGTCAGAATTGACCTCGGTCTTAGATCGTCACCTAACTCAGGTCAGAATTAACCTCGGTCCTCGGTCGTCACCACTCTTAGGTCAAAATTGACCTCAGTCTTGGATCGTCACCTGAGTTAGGTCAGAAATGACCTCGGTCCTCGGTCATCACCACTTTTAGGTCAGAATTGAACTCGGTCTTTGATCATCACAAGAGTTAGGTTAGAATTGACCTCGAGCCTCGATCATCACCACTCTTAGGTCAGAATTGACCTCAGTCTTAAATCGTCACCTGAGTAAGGTCAGAACTGACCTCAGTCCTCGGTCGTCAGCACTTTTAGGTCAGAATGGACGTCAGTCTTGGATCGTCACTTGAGTTAAGTTAGAAATGACCTCATTCCTCGGTCATCACCACTCTTAGGTTAGAAATGACCTCGGTCTTTGACCAAGCATAAATTCTTCTGAATTTAGCCCCTTAAGTTAGTGATTTTGATATCCCGGACAAGGTAATTGAATCATTTTTATTCCATATCATTTACATTGATTGTTTCTAACAATTTCCCCGAGTTTCGTGAATTTTTGATGAATTTTACAAGAATTTAGTGCAAGAAAAGAGATAAAGAAACCGAAAGAAAGGAAATGATCAAAGGAAGATAAGTCAAAGGGCAAAAGCGTAAATTTCTATCCAGAATTCGAATTCGACACCTAAAGGGAAGTTGATGTGATTGATTTCACAAGAATATCGAAAGAAACGACACTCAAATCGGAGCTCGAGATCAAAAGTTATGGCCAGTCAAAGAAAAAAAGGAAAAAGTCAACCTAGAAGAAATCGGACCGATCCGTTGTATATTCGGACCGATCCGAAATGACCCAAGTCCAGTAGACCCTGGATGTATGACAAACCGATGAAAATAGAACCGATCCAGTGGGTACCGGACCAATTCGGTAGAATAAAAAAAGAACCGATCCGGTGGCTGAAAAACGTACCGATCCGAGGGCTATCCCGACCGGTCCGGTCATGCGAAATCCTGGCATTTATTTTGCAGATTTTGAGGTGATTAGTTGTTGAAAACTTGCGCAACAAGAAATTATAGGTGTCAATTAGTGCTACTTGGTGCTATAAAAGACCAAGCCCTACCTCATTTCAAAGGGAGTCGAAGAATAAAAAAAGAACCGATCCGGTGGCTGAAAAACGGATCGATCCGAGGGCTATCTGACCGGTCCGATCATGCGAAATCCTGGCATTTATTATGCAGATTTTGAGGTGATTAGCTAGTGAAAACATCCGCAACAAGCAATTCTAGCTGTCAAATTCGTGCTACTTGGTGCTATAAAAGACCAAGCCCTACCTCATTTCAAAGGGAGTCGAATTCTAGAGAGTATAATAGAATTTTAGAGAGAGAAAGTCAGATTTTAGAGAGTCTTCTTAGTTTTCTTTGGTAGAAATTTTCATAAACCCTAGTTTTTGAAGTTTGTCTACTATTTAACATTCAAAGTTCTATTCAAGATTCATCATTCATCCATTGCAAGTAATTTTTTTTTTTACTGCTTTCCTAGTTAGTTTAATTAATTGTTGATTTCTAGTTTTCCATTCCAAATTCAAGTCATGTTCTCAATTTTCTAGAGTTAGTTATGAATTCCTACACTTTAATTTGTAAGTTTTATTTTGATTTCATCATGTTAAGCTAAGTTTTTAAGGGTTGGGATGCATGAACCCATCCCAATGTAAATTACTTATGTAGAAAATAGAATTTAAATTAAAAATTTGAAAGAGTCGTGCGAGACAATTTTACAACCATTGTAGATCTTTTAATCTCTCTTGCCCTAGGTACTTGGGATGTTTAAGAATATGATGTGCATAAAATTATTTATCACCGCTTTATATTTACCTTTGATTTCATATGGTGCGGGCTTGATCCTCATATATGTTATGCTTAGGATCTATAAAGACTGGATTCATTCAAATTTATAATTTACAATTCCAGGATTCTATACGGTAAATTACTAGGGTTAGGGGTATTGTATTCCAACCTACTTTTTCATTCATCTTAATTAATTTAACTTCTTTATTTACTTATTTTTTTCCCTTTTCAACCATCATCATCTTTTTTATTTTTTCTTTAGAAGTAAAAATCAATTAAATTCTATCAACCATTCCCTGTGGATTCGATACCCAGACTCGCCACTATACTCCTTAAGAAGTGTAGTTACAAGTTTAGGTTTTTTTTGTATTGAGGTTGAAAGCCGATAACAACGACTAGCGTATTACACGGACGCTCAGTTTTCTGCTCGATCAAAATGGCGCCGTTACCGGGGAGTGTTTGTTATAGATTATAATTGACTTACTACTTCGTAAAAATAAAATAAAAATAAAAATAAAAATAAAAAATAAAAAATAAAAAATAAAAAATAAAAAATAAAAAATAAAAAATAAAAAATAAAAAATAAAAAATAAAAAATAAAAAAATTATGAAAAATTGTGTGTCACGTTTTTGAATGCCCAATTTGAAATGTCTTATTTTAAATCTTTTGGTGGCTTTAATTGTTATGCTAATAGTGAGGAGGAGGCACTCAAGACTTATGAACATTGGATCAATATCACTAAAGATGATTCTCATAAATACAAGCCTAGTGCTAAGGAAATCCAAATTTATCAAAATCAATTGCTTGAAGAAGAAAGACTTGAAAAAGAATATCGAGATAAAAATCATTATTGGGAGCAAGAGTTAGATGCATTATTTGAACCCAATGAGAATTTTTCTTCCGATAGTTTTGAAGATGAAGTAAGTTTTCAACCAAATGAGGAATTCGAGGTGCTAGAACCAAGGAAGCCTACTTTGGAAGAACTCTTGCTTGTTATAAAAAAGCAATCTGATGACCTTGTTGCTACCGAGTTGAAAATTACAGAAACTTGCAAGGAGTTGAATGATTATTTGGACAACTTAGAGAAGGTCGAGACTTTCGCTTTTGAGGATGAAATCATTGACAGTGATCCAATTTCTTTTGAATCTCAACCTCTTATAAATATTTCAAAATTTATTGAGGTTGACAATCCTTTGTCTCCTTGTTTACCCACTATTATCGAACCATTAAATCCATCACAAGAATTAGGTGAATTTATTATGGGCCATACACTTAGACGTGTCACTCCACCAGATCCAACTGAAAATTTGGGGGAGAAGATTTTGAGGACAAGGACTCAATGCTTAAATTATTTTCCAAGATGGACTCTTTCTGTTTGTGTGATCCGCTTCCCATACTACTTGAAAAATCGTTGGTAAGTGATTCTATTTTTCTTGGATCCCAATGGTACTGGTCCCCCTGTGCACTCAAATCCCTCATTATCCCCCTAGATTTTTTTTATTGGTGATGGTTCATTTTTTAAACTTTGCACATGCCTTCCGTTTTTCAAACGTAATTCTTATTTTCTGGACGGCATGCTTTATAGTGAGGGTACATTGATTACCCCTCAAAGTCAAATTGTATTTTGGGTGGACCCTCAAATTATTCGACTTCTAGTGTATAACTTATTAGAAGTTCAAATCGTAGGTTGTACATAATTATCTTTTTATTTTTCATTTTCTTTTTTTTATATAGTTTAGAGTAATTAGTTAAAGTTTTTGTTATTCTTTTTGTTATACTTGGTTCTAACTTGTTTTGTAGAGATTCAATGGACTCGCACTCATCGGGGATCGCTCCATTTGGGTAATATCTTTCTTTTCCTCTCTTTATGTTGTGTTCTTGATTCGCATTGAGGACAATGCAACATTTAAGTTAAGGGGTGTGGTATATTCTTCCAGTTTATTGTTTAGATTCATTTATTCGATCACATGTTCTTTCCAAGTGTGTTTTTTTAGAAAATTTCACAAATTTGAAAAAAGTAAAAATATTTTTGTTCAAAATAAATAAAAATTGGAATTTAAAATTTTCAAAAATATCACCTTTATTCTATTTAAACTCTCAAATTGTTAACAATCAATTGCACTAAGCCAAAATTGATCGAATATGGAAATTGAAAGAAAATTGACGACTTAACGAATAAGTGTGGAGATTGATCAAACCCGGTGAGATTTCGAGCCTTTCAAATTTTTTTTTTAGTTTTTAAATCAATCCGAGTTTATGATTAACTCAAAGTTCTTTTCAGCGTTTTAATAAGTCGTTGATGATCTCAATCCTTTGTTTTGATCGGTTATGGGAAATGTGTGAAATGTTGTCTCGAAATTCGTGCTAAATATATCTCTAAACTTAACTAATCTCGAGATGCATATGGTAATGTGATTAGCAATTTGGACAGTGAAGTAGGCCTTCGTTTGTTTAACCCAAAAATATTAGCCATAAAAAGATGTTAAAAAAATTATCCCTTTGTAACCCAAATTTGAGCCAAATAATATATTTTCCTTTCGTTCTATAACCCGAAAATCCCAAATAGCCCGGAATTGTGAAAATTGAGAAAATTCATCAAGTCTAAATTGTGCAATAAAAAGGGGCAAGAGAAAAACAAAAAAATGCTCAACAAAAAAAAAATACAAAAAGAAAAGAAAAAATGAAAAATAGAAAAAGAAAGAGAAAAATGAGCAAATGCCCGAAAAAGTACTAATGGACGTCATAAGGACATTTTCCAATTCCGAACATTCCGTCTATTCCCAATTTTACCCTTTACACCTTATAACCCAATAAAGTCCTAACTGAGTCCGAATGGCGAAATTAATTACCGCATGGAGAGCTAAGACATGAAAAGATAATAAAAGAGATTAAAAGGGTGTGATTAAGAGATGATGTTTCCCATTTACTAATAACCGTACTCCGATGATGAGATCTGTTCACCATATAATTCCTTCTTTTCAATTTTGTATGCATGAATTTGTGTCCATTATATTTACTCTTTATATCATGAATACCGAGAGAAAATAACCACAATCCGAGTGATTCATTTGTGAGTGCATCCGTAAGAATTGGAATCAAAACGAATTTTCGGAAAGTAACGTAATGCTCAATCGGTGGAAATTTGAGGTTTAATTTTTGGCTTTACACACACACTATGGTTTGAGACATTTGATTATGAATTTATGGTGACTATTTTTCGAAAAGTTTAAATTGTACAATGTTTAAATATTTTGATATTTATTTGAGTCAATAAAGAATTTTGTGGGTATATTCACTGCAAACCCTCACGAGACAAAACTCGTCCTACTAGGGTAACTTAGGGGTTTAAAGGCTTGTTGCATACGCTAAATGCAATCGCTTGCCCGCGAAAAAGGTATTCTATCCCAATAAAAGAATTTTCAAGAGTGGAGCAATAAACTAATTTCTTTTACATTGCCCGGGACGTGCAAAGTCCTAAGTTAGGGGGATTTGACCAAGCATAAATTCTTCTGAATTTAGCCCCTTAAGTTTGTGGTTTTGATATCCCGAACAAGGTAATTGAATCATTTTTATTCCATATCATTGCCATTGATTGTTTCTAACAATTTCCCCGAGTTTCGTGTATTTCTGATGAATTTTACCGGAATTTAGTGCAAGAAAAGAGAGAAAGAAACCGGAAGAAAGGAAATGATGAAAGGAAGATAAGTCAAAGGGAAAAAACGTAAATTTCTATCCAGAATTCGAATTCGACACCTAAAGGGAAGTTGATGTGCTTGATTTCACAAGAATATTGGAAGAAACGACACTCAAATCGGAGCTCGAGATCAAAAGTAATGGCCAGTCAAGGAAGAAAAGGAAAAAGTCAACCTCGAAGAAATCGGACCGATCCGGTGTATATTCGGACCGATCCGAAATGACCAAAGTACAGTAGACCCCGGATGGATGATAAACCGATGACAGCAGAACCGATCCGGTGGGTACCGGACCGATCCGGTAGAATAAAAAAAGAACCGATCCGGTGGCTGAAAAATGGACCGATCTGAGGGCTATCTGGACCGGTCCGTTCATGCGAAATCCTGGCATTTATTACGCAGATTTTGAGGTGATTAGCTGGTGAAAACTTGCGCAACAAGCAATTATAGCTGTCAAATTCGTGCTACTTGGTGCTATAAAAGACCAAGCCCTGCCTCATTTCAAAGGGAGTCGAATTCTAGAGAGAGAAAGTCAGATTTTAGAGAGTCTTTTTAGTTTTCTTTGGTAGAAATTTTCATAAACCCTAGTTTTTGAAGTTTGTCTACTATTCAACATTCAAAGTTCTATTCAAGATTCATCATTCAACCATTGCAAGTAATTTTAATTTATTGTTTTTACTGCTTTCCTAGTTAGTTTAATTAATTGTTGATTTGTAGTTTTCCATTCCCAATTCATGTCATGTTCTCAATTTTCTAGAGTTAGTTATGAATTCCTACACTTTAATTTGTAAGTTTTATTTTGATTTCATCATGTTAAGCTAAGTTTTTAAGGGTTGGGATGCATGAACCCATCCCAATGTAAATTACTTATGTAGAAAATAGAATTTAAATTAAAAATTTGAAAGAGTCGTGCGAGACAATTTTTCAACCATTGTAGATCTTTTAATCTCTCTTGCCCTAGGTACTTGGGATGTTTAGGAATATGATGTGACTAAAATTATTTATCACCGCTTTATATTTACCTTTGATTTCATATGCTGCGGGCTTGATCCTCATATATGTAATTCTTAGGATCTATAAAGACTGGATTCATTCAAATTTATAATTTACAATTCTAGGATTCTATACGGTAAATTACTAGGGTTAGGGGGATTGTATTCCAACCTACTTTTTCATTCATCTTAATTAATTTAACTTCTTTATTTACTTATTTTTTTCGCTTTTCAACCATCATCATCTTTTTCATTTTTTCTTTGGAAGTAATAAATCAATTAAATTCTATCAACCATTCCCTGTGGATTCGATACCCAGACTCGCCACTATACTCCTTAAGAAATGTAGTTACAAGTGTAGGTTTTTTTTGTATTGAGGTTGGAAGCTGATAACAACGATTAGCGTATTACACGGACGCTCGGTTTTCCACTCGATCAGTCTTGGATCGTAACCTAAGTTAAGTAAGAATTGTCCTTGGTCCTCGATCGTCACCACTCTTAGGTCATAATTGTCCTCGGTCTTAGATCGTCACCTGAGTTAGGAAAAAAATGGCCTGGGTCCTCGGTCGTCACCACTCTTAGGTTAGAATTGACCACGGTCTTGAATTGCCACGTGTGTTAGGTCAGAATAGACCTCGGTCCTCGGTCATCACCACTCTAAAGTCAGAATTGACCTCAGTCTTGGATCATCACCTGAGTTAGGTCAGAATTGACCTCAGTCCTCGGTCGTCACCACTCTTAGGTTAGAATTGAACTCGATCTTGGATCGTTACCTGAGTTAGGTCAGAATTGCCCTCGATCCGCTGTCGTCACCACTCTTAGGTCAGAATTGACCTCGATCTTGGATCGTCACCTGAGTTAGGTAATAAATGACCTCGGTCCATGGTCGTCACCACTTTTAGGTCAGAATTGACCTGGGTCTTGGATCGTCACCTCAATTAGGACAAAAATGCCCCCAGTCCTTGGTCATCGCCACTCTTAAGTCAGAATTGATGTCGGTCTTGGATCGTAACCTGAGTTAGGTCAGAATTGACCTCGCTCCTTGGTCGTCACCACTCTGAGGTCAGAATTGACCTCGGTCTTGGACCATCACCTGAGTTAGCTCCGAAATGAACTCGGTCCTCGATCGTCACCACTCTTATGTTAGAATTGACCTCAATCTTAGATTGTCACCTGATTTAGGTCAGAATTGACCTTGATCCTCGATCATCACCAGAGGTAGGTCATAAATGGCCTCGATCCTCGATCATCACCACTCTTAGGTTAGAATTAGCCTCGGTCTTGTATCGTCACCTGAGTTAGGTCAGAATTGACCTCGATCCTCGGTCATCACCACTCTTAAGTCAGAATTGACCTCAGTCTTGGATCATCACCTGAGTTATGTCATAATTGACCTCGGTCCTCGGTCGTCACCACTCTTAGGTTAGAATTGAACTCAGTCTTGGAACGTCACCTTAGTTAGGTCAGAATTGACGTCAGTCCTCGGTCGTCACCACTCTTAGGTAAGAATTGACCTCGGTCTTGGATTATCACCTGAGTTAGGTTAGAATAGACCTCAGTCCTCGGTCGTCACCACTCTTAAGTGAGAATTAACCTCGGTCATGGATCGTCACCTGAGTTAGATTAGAAATGACCTCAGTCCTCGATCGTCACCACTATTAGGTCAGAATTGACCTCGGTCTTGTACATCACCTGAATTAGGTCAGAATTGTCCTCGATCCACGGTTGTCACCACTCTTAGGTCAGAATTGACCTCGGTCTTGAATCGTCACTTGAGTTAGTTCAAAAATGACCTCGGTCCTCGATCGTCACCACTCTTAAGTTAAAATTGACCTCATACTTGGATCGTCACCGGAGTTAGGTCAGAATTGACCTCGAGCCTCGGTCGTCACCACTCTTAGGTCAGAATTGACCTCGGACTTGGATCGTCAACCGAGTTAGGTCAGAATTGACCTAAGTCCTCGGTCGTCACCACTCTTAGGTCAGAATTGACCTTGGTCTTGGATTGTCACCTGAGTTAGGTTAGAAATGACCTCGGTCCTCGATCGTCACCACTCTTAGGTCAGAACTGACCTCGGTCTTGGATCGTAACCTGAGTTAGTTCAGAATTAACCTCGGTCCTCGGTCATCACCACTCGTAGATCAGAATTGACCTCGATCATGGATTGTCACCTAAGTTACGTCAGAATTGACCTCAGTCCTCAGTCGTCACCACTCTTAGGTCAGAATTGACCTGGGTCTTAAATCGTCACCTCAATTAGGTCAAAAATGACCTCGGTCATTGGTCATCACCACTCTTAGGTCTGAGTTGATGTCGATCTTAGATTGTCACCTGAGTTAGGTCAGAATTGACCACGGTCCTCGATCGTTACCACTCTTAGGTCAGAATTGACCTCGATCATGGATCGTCACCTGAGTTAGGTTAGAATTGACCTCGATTCTCTGTCGTCTCCAGTAATAGGACAGAATTAACCTCGATCTTGGATCATTACCTGAATTAGGTCATAATTGACCTCGGTCCTCAGTCGTCACCACGCTTAGGTCAGAATTGACCTCGATCTTGGATCATCACCTGAGTTAAGTCAGAAATGACCTCGATCCTCGGTCGTCACCACTCTTAGATCAGAATTGACCTCGGTCTTGGATCGTCACCTGAGTTTGGTCAGAATTGACCTCGATCCTCGGTCGTCACCAATCTTAGGTCGAAATGAACCTCAGTCTTGGATCGTCACCTGAATTAGATCAGAATTGACCTCGATCTTTAGTCTTCACCTCTCTTAGGTCATAATTGCCATCGGTCTTGGATCATCACCTGAATTAGGTTAGAAATGAAATCGATCCTCGATTGTCACCACTCTTAGGTCAGAATTGACATCGGTCTTGGATCGTCACCTGAGTTAGATAAGAATTGACCTCGATCCTCAGTCGTCACCAATCTTAGGTTAGAATTAACCTCGGTCTTCGATCGTCACCTGAATTAGGTCAGAATTGACATCGGTCCTTAGTCTTCGCCACTCTTTGGTCAGAATTGACCTCAGTCTTGGATCGTCACCTGAATTAGGTCAGAAATGACCTCGTTCCTCGATCGTCACCACTCTTAGGTCAGAATAGACCTTGGTCTTAGATCATCACCTGAGTTAGGTCAGAATTGAACTCGGGCCTCGGTCATCACCACTCTTAGGTCAGAATTGACATTGGTCTTGGATCATCACCTGAGTTAGGTTAGATAGGACCTCGGTCCTCGGTCGTCAACACACTTAGGTCATAATTGAGCTCGATCTTGGATCATCACCTGACTTCGGTCAGAATAGACCTCGGTCCTCGGTTGTCACCACTCTTAGGTCAGAATTAACCTCAATCTTGGATCGTCACCTGAGTTAGGTCAGAATTATCATCGGTCCTCGATCGTCACCACTCTTAGGTCAGAATTGACCTCTACCTTGGATTGTCACCTGAGTTTGGTCATAATTGACTCCGGCCCTCGGTCATCACCACTCTTAGGCCAAAATTGACCTCGGAGTTGGATCGTCACCTGAGTTAGGTAAGAAATGACCTCGGTCCTCGGTCGTCACCACTCTTAGGTCAGAATTGAGCTCGATCTTGGATCGTCACCTGAGTTAGGTTAAAATGGCCTCGATCCTCAGTCGTCACGACTCTTAGGTCAAAATTGACCTCTGTCTTGGATCGTCACCTAACTTAGGTCAGAATTGACCTCGGTCCTTGGTCATCACCACTCTTAGGTCAAAAATGACCTCGGTCTTGGATCGTCACGTGAGTTAGGTCATAAATGACCTCGGTCCTCGGTCGTCACCACCTTTGGGTCAGAATTGAACTCGGTCTTTGATCGTTTCCTGAGTTAGGTCAGAATTGAACTCGGGCCTCGATCATCACTAATTTTAGGTCAGAATTGACCTTGGTCTTAGATCGTCACCACTCTTAGGTCAGAATTGACCTCTACCTTGGATTGTCGCCTGAGTTTGGTCATAATTGTCTCCGGTCCTCGGTCATCACCACTCTTAGGCCAAAATTGGCCTCGGAGTTGGATCGTCACCTAAGTTAGGTAAGAATTGACCTCGGGCCTCGGTCGTCACCACTCTTAGGTCAGAATTGACCTCAATCTTAGATCGTCAGCTAAGTTAGGTCAGAATTCACCTCAGTCCTCGATCGTCACAAATCTTAGGTCAGAATTGAGCTCGGTCTTGGATCATCACCTGAGTTAGGTTAGAAAGGACCTTGGTCCTCGATCGTCACCACTCTTAGGTCAGAATTGACCTCGGTCTTGGATCGTCATCTGAGTTAGGTCAGAATTGACCTCAGTCCTCGGTCGTCACCACTCTTAGGTCAGAATTAACCTCTGTCTTGGATCGTCACCTGAGTTAGGTCAGAATTGACCTCGGTCCTCAGCCATCACCACTCTTAGGTCAGAATTGGCTTCTGCCTTGGATCGTCACCTGAGTTTGGTCAAAATTGACTTCGGTCCTCAGTCATCACTACTCTTAGGTCAAAATTGACCTCGGAGTTGGATCGTCACCTGAGTTAGGTCAGAATCGACCTCGGTCCTCGGTCGTCACCACTCTTGGGTCAGAATTGACCTCGGTATTGGATCGTCACCTGACTTCGGTTAGAAATGGCATCGGTCCTTAGTCGTCACGACTCTTAGGTAAGAATTGACCTCGGTCTTGGATTATCACCTGACTTCGGTCAGAATTGACACCGGTCCTCGATCGTCACCACTCTTAGGTCAAAATTGACCTCGGTCTTGGATCGTCACCTGAGTTAGGTTAGAAATTACCTCGATCCTCGATCATCACCACGCTTAGATCAGAATTGGCCTCGATCTTAGATTGTCACCTGAGTTAGGTCAGAATTGACCTCGATCCTCGATCGTCACCACTCTTAGATCAGAATTGACCTCGGTCTTGGATCGTCACCTGTGTTAGGTTAGAATTGACCTCGATTCTCGGCGGTCTCCAATCTTTGGACAAAATTAACCTCAATCTTGGATCGTCGCCTGAATTAGGTTAGAATTGACCTCGGTCCTGAGTCGTCACCACTCTTAGGTCAGAATTTACCTCGATCTTGAATCGTCACATGAGTTAGGTCAGAAATGACCTCGATCATCGGTTGTGACCACTCTTAGATCAGAATTGACCTCGGTCTTGGATGGTCACATGAGTCAGGTTAGAATTGACCTCGGTCCTCGGTCGTCACCACTCTTAGGTCAGAATTGACCTCGATCTTGGATTGTCACCTGAGTTAGGTTAGAAATGGCCTTAGTCCTCGATCGTCACCACTCTAAGGTCAGAATTGACCTCGTTCTTGGATCGTCACCTGAGTTTGGTCAAAATTGACCACGATCCTCGGTCGTCATCAATCTTAGGTCAGAATTAACCTCCGTCTTGGATCGGCACGTGAATTAGGTCAAAATTGACCTCGGTCTTGCATCATCACCTGAATTAGGTCAGAAATGACTCTAGTCCTCGATCGTCACCTCTCTTATGTCAGAATTGACCTCGGTCTTGGATCGTCACCAGAGTTAGGTAAGAATTGACCTCAGGCCTCAGTCGTCACCACTCTTAGGTCAGAATTGACCTCAATCTTGGATCGTCACATGAGTTAGGTTAGAATTGACCTCGGTCCTCGGTCCTCAGTCGTCACCACTCTTAGGCCAGAATTGACCTCGGTCTTGGATCATCACCTGACTTCGGTCAAAATTGACCTCGGTCCTCAGTCGTCACCACTATTAGGTCATAATTAACCTTAGTCTTGGATCGTCACCTGAGTTAGGTCAGAATTGACCTCAGTCCTCAGTTGTCACCACTCTTAGGTCAGAATTAACCTCGGTCGTGGATCGTCACCTGAGTTAGGTCAAAATTGGCATCGGTCTTGGATCGTCACTTGAGTTAGGAAAGAATTGACCTCGGGCCTCGGTCGTCAGCACTCTTAGGTCAGAATTGACCTCAATCTTGGATCGTCAGCTAAGTTTGGTCAGAATTCACCTCAGTCCTCGGTCGTCACCAGTCTTAGGTCAGAATTGACCTCTGTCTTGGATTGTCACCTGAGTTTGGTTTGACCTGACTTCGGTCCTCAGTCATCACCACTCTTAGGTTAAAATTGACCTCAGAGTTGGATCGTCACCTGAGTTAGGTCAGAAATGACCTCGGTCCTCGGTTGTCACCACTCTTAGGTCAGAATTGACCTCGATCTTGGATCGTCACCTGAGTTAGGTTAGAAATGGCCTCGGTCCTCAGTCGTCACGACTCTTAGGTCAGAATTGACCTCGGTCTTGGATCGTCACCTAACTTAGGTCAGAATTGACCTCAGTCCTCGATCGTCACCACTCTTAGATAAAACATACCAGGGTCCTTGATCGTCACCACTTTTAGGTCAGAATTGAACTCGGTCTTTGATCGTTTCCCGAGTTAGGTCAGAATTGACCTCGGGCCTCGATCATCACCACTCTTAGGTCAGAATTGACCTCGGTCTTGGATCGTGACCTGAGTTAGGTTAGAATTGACCTCAGTTCTCGGTCATCACAACTTTTAGGTCAGAATTGACCTCGGTCTTGGATCGTCACTTAAGTTAGGTTAGAAATGACCTCGATCCTCGGTCATCACCACTCTTAGGTTAGAAATGACCTCGGTCTTGGATCGTAACCTAAGTTAGGTAAGAATTGACCTTTGTCCTCGGTCGTCACCACTCTTAGGTCAGAATTGTCCTCGGTCTTGGATCGTCACCTAAGTTAGGTCAGAAATGGCCTCAGTCCTCGGTCGTCACCACTCTTATGTTAGAATTGACCACGATCTTGGATTGTCATGTGAGTTAGGTCAGAATTGACCTCGGTCCTCGATCATCACCACTCTTAAGTCAGAATTGACCTCAATCTTGGATCATCACCTAAGTTAGGTCAAAATTTGAACTCAGTCCTCGGTCGTCACCACTCATAGGTTAGATTTGAACTCGGTCTTAGATCGTTACCTGAGTTAGGTCAGAATTGCCCTCGATCCTCTGTCGTCACCACTCTTAGGTCAGAATTGACCTCCGTCTTGGATCGTCACCTGAGTTTGGTAAGAAATGACCTCGGTCCTCGGTCGTCACCACTTTAGGTTAGAATTGACCTAGGTCTTGGATTGTCACCGAACTTAGGTCAGAATTGACCTCAGTCCTCGGTCGTCACCCGTCTTAGGTCAAAATTAACCTCGGTTTTGGATCGTCACCTGAGTTAGGTTAGAATTAACCTCAGTCCTCGGTCGTCACCACTCTTAGGTCATAATTGACCTCGGTGTTGGATCGTCACTTGAGTTAGGTTAGAAATGACCTCGATCCTAAATCGTCACCACTCTTAGTTCAGAATTGACCTCAGTCTTGGATCGTCACCTCAATTTGGTCAGAATTGACCTCGGTCCTCGGTCATCACCAAACTTATTTCAAAATTAACCTCGGTCTTGGATCGTCACCTGAATTAGTTCAAAATTGACCTCGGTCCACGGTCTTCACCACTATTAGGTCAGAATTGACCTCGGTGTTGGATCATCACCTGAATTAGGTCAGAATTGACTTCCGTCCTCGATCGTCAGCAATCTTAGGTCATAATTGACCTCGATCTTGGATCGTCACCTGAGTTAGGTCAGAATTGACCTCGATCCTCAATCGTCACCACTCTTAGGTCATAAATGACCTCGGTCTTGGATCGTCACCTGAGTTAGGTCAAAATTGACCTCGATCCTCGGTCGTCACCAATCTTAGGTCAGAATAAACCTCGGTCTTGGATCGTCACCTGAATTAGGTCAGAATTGACCTCGGTCCTTAGTCTTCACCACTCTTTGGTCATAATTGACCTCGGTCTTGGATCATCACCTGAATTAGGTCAGAATTGACCTCGATCCTCAGTCATCACCACTCTTAAGTCAAAATTGGCCTCAGTCTTGGATCGTCACCTGAATTAGGTCAGAATTGACCTCAGTCCTGGGTCGTCACCACTCTTAGGTCAGAATTGACCTCTGTCTTGGATCATCACCTGAGTTTGGTCAGAATTGACCTCCATCCTCGGTCGTCACCAATCTTAGGTGCGAATTAACCTCGGTCTTGGATCGTCACCTGAATTAGGTCAGAATTGACCTCGGTCCCTAGTCTTCACCACTCTTAGGTCATAATTGACCTCGGTCTTGGATCGTCACATGAATTAGGTCAGAAATGACTCTGGTCCTCGATCGTCACCTTTCTCAGGTCAGAATTGACCTCGGTCTTGGATGGTCACCTGAGTTGGGTTAGAATTGACCTCGGGCCTCGGTCGTCACCCCACTTAGGTCAGAATTTACCTCAATCTTGGATCGTCAGCTAAGTTAGGTCAGAATTCACCTCAGTCCTCGGTCGTCACCACTCTTAGGTCAGAATTAACCTCGGTCTTGGATCATCCCCTGAGTTTGGTTAAAAAGGACCTCGGTCCTCGATCGTTACCACTCTTAGGTCAGAATTGACCTCGCTCTTGGATCGTCACCTGACTTCGGCCAAAATTGACCTCGGTCCTAAGTCATCACAACTATTAGGTCAGAATTAACCTCAGTCTTAGATCATCGCCTGAGTTAGGTCAGAATTGACCTCGGTCCTCAGTCGTCACCACTCTTAGGTCAGAATTGGCATCGGTCTTGGATCGTCACCTGAGTTAGGTAAGAATTGACCTTGGGCCTCGATCATCACCACTCTTAGGTCAGAATTCACCTCAGTCCTCGCTCGTCACCACTCTTAGGACAGAATTGACCTCTGTCTTGGATTGACTTCGGTCCTCAGTCATCACCACACTTAGGTTGAAATTGACCTCGAAGTTGGATCGTCACCTGAGTTAGGTCAGAAATGACCTCGGTCCTCAGTCGTCACCACTTTTAGGTCAGAATTGAACATGGTCTTTGATCGTTTCCCGAGTTAGGTCAGAATTGACCTTGGGCCTCGATCATCACCACTCTTAGGTCAGAATTGACCTCGGTCTTGGATCGTCACCTGTGTTAGGTCAGAATTGACCTCAGTCCTCGGTCGTCATAACTTTTAGGTCAGAATTGACTTCGGTCTTGGATCGTCACTTGAGTTAGGTTAGAAATGACCTCGGTCCTCGGTCATCACCACTCTTAGGTTAGAAATGACCTCGGTCTTGGATCGTAACCTAAGTTAGGTAAGAATTGGCCTTGGTCCTCGGTCGTCACCACTCTTAGGTCAGAATTGTCCTCGGTCGTCACCTGAGTTAGGTCAGAAATGGCCTCGGTCCTCAGTCGTCACCACTCTTAGGATATAATTGACCTCGATCTTGGATCGTTACCTGAGTTAGGTCAGAATTGACCTCGGTCCTCAGTCATCACCACTCTTAAGTCAGAATTGACCTCAGTCTTGGATCATCACCTGAGTTAGGTCAGAATTGACCTCGGTCCTCAGTGGTCACCACTCTTAGGTCAGAATTGACCTCGGTCTTGGATCGTCACCTGAGTTAGGTCAGAAATGGCCTTGGTCCTCGGTCGTCACCACTATTAGGTTAGAATTAACCACGGTCTTGGATTGTCACGTGAGTTAGGTCAGAATTGACCTTGATCCTCGGTCATAACCACTCTTAAGTCAGAATTGACCTCAATCTTGGATCATCACCTGAGTTAGGTCAAAATTAACCTCAGTCCTCGGTCGTCACCACTCTTAGGTTAGAATTGAACTCGATCTTGGATCGTTACCTGAGTTAGGTCAGAATTGCCCTCGATCCTCTGTCGTCACCACTCTTAGGTCAGAATTGACCTCGGTCTTGGATCGTCACCTGAGTTAGGTAAGAAATGACCTCGGTCCTCGGTCGTCACCACTTTTAGGTCTGAATTGACCTGGGTCTTGGATCGTCACCGAACTTAGGTCAGAATTGACCTCGGTCCTCGGTCGTCACCCCTCTTAGGTAAAAATTGACCTCGGTCTTAGATCGTCGCTTGAGTTAGGTTAGAATTAACCTCAGTCCTCGGTCGTCACCACTCTTAGGTCAGAATTGACCTCGGTGTTGGATTGTCACATGAGTTAGGTTAGAAATGACCTCGATCCTCGATCGTCACCACTCTTAGGTCAGAATTGACCTTGGTGTTAGATCGTAACCTCAATTTGGACAGAATTGACCTCAGTCCTCTGTCGTCACCAAACTTAGGTCAGAATTAACCTCGGTCTTTGATCGTCACCTGAATTAGGGCAAAATTGACCTCGGTTCACGGACTTCACCACTATTCGGTCAGAATTGACCTCGGTCTTGGATCATCACATGAATTAGGTTATAATTGACTTTCGTCCTCGATTGTCACCAATCTTAGGTCAAAATTGACCTCGATCTTGGATCATTACTTGAGTTAGGTCAGAATTGACCTCGGGCCTCGGTCATTACAACTCTTAGGTCAGAATTGACCTCGGTCTTGTTTCTTCACCTGAGTTAGGTCAAAATTGACCTAAGTCCTCGGTCATCACCACTTTAATGTCAGAATTGACCTCGATCTTGGATCATCACTTGAGTTAGGTTAGAAATGACCTCGATCCTCGGTCGTCTCCATTCTTAGGTTAGAATTGACTTCGGTCTTGGATAGTCACCTGAGTTAGGTCAGAATTGACCTCGGTCCTCGATCGTCACAACTCTTAGGTCAGAATTGACCTCGGTCTTGGATCGTCACTTGAGTTAGGTCAGAAATGGCCTCGGTCCTCGATCGTTACCACTCTTAGGTTTGAATTGACCTCAGTCTTGGATTGTCACCTGAGTAAGGTCAGAATTGACCTCGATCCTCAGTCGTCACCACTCTTAGGTCAGAATTGAACTCGATCTTGGATCGTCACCTGAGTTAGGTCCGAAATGGCCTCGGTCCTCGGTCGTCACCACTCTTAGGTTAGAATTGACCTAGGTCTTGTATCGTCACCTGAGTTAGGTCAGATTTGTCCTCGGTCCTCGGTCATCACCACTCTTAAGTCAGAATTGACCTCAGTCTTGGATCATCACCTGAGTTAGGTCAGAATTGACCTCGATCCTCGTTCGTCACCACTCTTAGGTTAGAATTGACCTCGGTCTTGGATCGTCACCGGAGTTAGGTCAAAATTAACCTCGGTCCTCGATCGTCACCACTCTTAGGTCAGAATTGACATCGGTCTTAGATCGCCACCTGAGTTAGGTCCGAAATGGCCTCCGTCCTCGGTCATCACCAATATTAGGTTCGAATCGACCTCGGTCTTGTATCGTCACTTGAGTTAGGTCAGAATTGACCTCGATCCTTGATCGTCACCACTCTTAGGTCAGAATTGACCTCGGTGTTGGATCGTCATCTGGCTTCGGTAAGAATTGACCTTGGTCCTCGATCGTCAACACTCTTAGGTTAAAATTAACCTCGATATTGGATCGTCACCTGAGTTGGGTAAGAATTAACATCGGTCCTCCGTCATCACCACTCTTAGGTCAAAATGGACCTCCGTATTGGATCGTCACCTGAGTTTGGTCAGAATTTAATTGGTCCACAGTCATCACCACTCTTAGGTCATGATTGACCTCGATCTTGGATCGTCACCCGAGTTAGGTCAGAAATTACCTCGGTCCTCGGTCATCACCACTCTTAGGTCAGAATTGACATCAATCTTGGATTATCACCTGAGTTAGGTTAGAAATGACATCGGTCCTCGATCGTCATCACTCTTAGGTTAAAATTGACCTCGGTCTTGGGTCGTCACCTGAGTTAGGTCAGAAATATCCTCGGTCCTCGATCGTCACCACTTTTAGGTCAGAATTGAACTCAGTCTTGGATCGTTACCCAAGTTAGTTCAGAATTGACCTCGGGCCTCGCTCATCACCACTCTTAGGTTTGAATTGGCCCGGATCTTGTTTCTTCACCTGAATTTGGTCATAATTGACCTCAGTACTTGGTCGTCACCACTTTTATGTCAGAATTGACCTCCGTCTTGGATCGTCACTTGAGTTAGGTTAGAAATGACCTCGGTCCTCAATCGTCACCACTCTTAGGTTAGAATTGACCTCGGTCTTGGATCATCACCGGAGTTAGGTCAAAATTGACCTCGGTCCTCGATCGTCACCACTCTTAGGTCAGAATTGACATCGGTCTTAGATCGCCACCTGAGTTAGGTCCGAAATGGCCTCCGTCCTCGGTCATCACCAATATTAGGTTCGAATCGACCTCGGTCTTGTATCGTCACTTGAGTTAGGTCAAAATTGACCTCGGTCCTTGGTCGTCACCACTCTTAGGTCAGAATTGACCTCGGTCTTGGATCGTCACCTGAGTTAGGTCAGAAATGGCCTCGGCACTCGGTCGTCACCACTCTTAGGTTAGAATTGACCTCGATCTTGGATCGTCACCTGACTTGGGTTAGAATTGACCCCGATCCTCGATCGTCACCACTCTTAGGTCAGAATTGACCAAGGTCTTGAATCGTCACCTGAGTTAGGTCAAAATTGACATCGATCCTCGGTCGCCACCACTCTTAGGTCATAATTAACCTCGGTCTTAGATCGTCACCTGAGTTTGGTCAGAATTGGTTTCGGTCCTTAGTCATCTCTACTCTTAGGTCAGAATTGACTTCGGTTTTCGATCATCACCGGAGTTAGGTCAGAAATGACCTCGGTCCTTAGTCGTCACCACTCTTCGGTCAGAATTGACCTCGGTCTTGGATCGTCACCTGACTTAGGTCATAATTGAGGACGTCACCACTCTTAGGTTAAAATTGACCTCGGTCTTGGATCATCACCCGAGTTAGGTCGGAAATGACCTCGATCCTCGGTCATCACCACTTTTAGGTCAAAATTTAACTCGGTCTTGGATCATTACTTGAGGTATGTCTGAATTTACCTCGGTCCTCGGTCATCACCACTTTTAGGTCAGAATTGACCTCGGTCTTGGATCGTCACCTGAGTTAGGTCAGAATTGACCTCAGTCCTTGGTCGTCACCATTTTTAGGTCAGAATTGACCTCGGTCTTGGATCGTCACTTGAGTTAGGTTAGAAATGTCCTCGGTCCTCGGTGTTCATCACTCTTTTGTTAGAATTGACCTCGGTCTCAGATTGTCACCTGAGTTAGGTCAGAATTGACCATGGTCTTCGGTCGTCACCACTCTTAGGTCAGAATTGACCTCGGCCTTGGATCGTCACCTGAGTTAGGTCAGAAATGGCCTCGGTCCTCAGTCGTCACCACTCTTAGGATATAATTGACCTCGATCTTGGATCGTTACCTGAGTTAGGTCAGAATTGACCTCGGTCCTCAGTCATCACCACTCTTAAGTCAGAATTGACCTCAGTCTTGGATCATCACCTGAGTTAGGTCAGAATTGACCTCGGTCCTCAGTGGTCACCACTCTTAGGTCAGAATTGACCTCGGTCTTGGATCGTCACCTGAGTTAGGTCAGAAATGACCTCGGTCCTCTGTCGTCACCACTTTTAGGTCAGAATTGACTTTGGTCTTAGATCGTCATTTGAGTTAGGTTAGAAATGACCTTGGTCCTCGGTCGTTACCACTCCTAGGTTAGAATTGACCTCGATCTTGGATCGTCACCTGAGTTAGGTCAGAATTGACCTCGGTCCTCGGTCGTCACCACTCTTAGGTCATAATTGACCTTCAACTTGGATCGTCACCAGAGTTATGTCAAAAATGGGCTCGATCCTCGGTCGTCACCAATCTTAGGTTAGAATTGACCTCGGCCTTGGATTTTCACCTGAGTTAGGTCAAAATTGACCTCGATCCTCGGTCATCACCACTCTTAAGTCAGAATTGACCTCAGTCTTGGATCATCACCTGAGTTATGTCAGAATTGACCTCGATCCTCGCCACTCTTAGGTTAGAATTGAACTCGATCTTTGATCGTCACTTGAGTTAGGCCAGATATGACCTCGGTCCTCGGTCGTCACAACTCTTAGTTCAAAATTGACCTCGATCTTGGATCGTCATCTGAGTTAGGTCAGAATTGACCTCTGTCCTTGGTCGTCACCACTCTTAGATCAGAAATGACCTCGATTTTAGATCATCACGTGATTTAGATTAGAAATGACCTCGGTCCTCGGACGTCACCACTCTTAGGTCTGAATTGAACTCGGTCTTGGTTCGTCACATAACTTAGGTCAGAATTAACCTCGATCCTTGGTCGTCACAACTCTTAGGTCAAAATTGACCTTGATCTTGGATCGTCACCTGAGTTAGGTCGGAAATTACCTCGATCCTCGGTCGTCACCACTTTTGGGTCATAATTTGACTCGATCTTGGATCGTTACTTGAGTTAGGTCAGAATTGACCTCGGGCCTCGGTCATCAGCACTCTTAGTTCAGAATCGACCTCGGTTTTTGATCATCACCTGAGTTAGGTCAGAATTAACCTCAGTCCTCGGTCATCACCACTTTTAGGTCTGAATTGACCTAGGACTTGCATCATCACTTGAGTTAGGTTAGAAATGACATCGATCCTCGGTCGTCACCAATCTTAGGTTAAAATTGCCCTCGATCTTGGATCGTCACCTGAGTTAGGTCAAAATTGACCTCGGTCCTTGGTCGTCACCACTCTTAGGTCAGAATTGACCTCAAACTCTGATCGTCACCTGAGTTAGGTCAGAAATGACCTCGGTCCTCGGTTGTCACCACTTGTAAGTCAGAATTGACCTTGGTCTTCGATCGTCACTTGAGTTAGGTAAGAAATGACCTCAGTCCTCGTTCGTCACCACTCTTAGGTTAGAATTGACCTCTGTCTTGGATTGTCACCTGAGTTAGGTCAGAAGTGACCTAGGTCCTCGGTCGTCGCCACTCTTAGGTCAGAATAGACCTCCGTCTTGGATCGTCACCTGAGTTTGGTCATAATTGACTTCGGTCCTTAGTCATCACCACTCTTAGGTCAGAATTGACCTCGATCTTGTATCGTCACTTGGTTTAGGTCAGAAATGGCCTCGGTCCTCGGTCGTCACCACTCTTTGGTTAGAAATGACCTCGGTCTTGGATCGTCACCTGAGTTAGGTCAGAATTGACCTCGGTCGTCGGTCATCACCACTCTTAAGTCAGAATTGACCTCAGTCTTGGATCATCACCTGAGTTAGGTCAGAATTGATATCAATCCTTGGTCGTCACCACTCTTAGGTTAGAATTGAACTCGGTCTTGGATCGTCACGTGAGTTAGGTCAGAATTGACCTCGGCCCTCGATCGTCACCAGTCTTAGGTTAAAATTGACTTCGGTCTTGGATCATCACCTGAGTTAGGTTAGAATTGACATCGATCCTCTGTCGTCACCACTTTTAGGTCAAAAGTGAACTCGGTCATGGATCGTTACTTGAGTTAGGTCAGAATTGACCTCGGGCCTCTGTCATCACCACTCTTAGGTCAGAATTGACCTCGATCTTGGATCGTCACCTGAGTTAGGTCCGAATAGACCTCAGTCCTCGCTCGTCACCACTTTTAGGTCAGAATTGACTTCGATCTTAGATCGTCATTTGAGTTAGGTTAGAAATGACCTCAGTCCTCGGTCTTCACCACTCTTAGGTTAGAATTGACCTCGATCTTGGATTGTCAGTTGAGTTAGGTCAGAATTGACCTCGGTCCTCAGTCGTCACCAATCTTAGGTCGGAATTGACCTCGAACTTGGATCGTCACCTGAGTTAGGTCAGAAATGGGATCGGTCCTCGGTCATCACCACTCTTAGGTTAGAATTGACCTCGATCTTGGATCGTCACCTGAGTTAGGTCAGAATTGACCTCGGTCCTCGTTCGTTACCACTCTTAGGTCAGAATTGACCTCGGTCTTGGATAGTCACCTGAGTTAGGTCATAATTGACCTTAGTCCTCGGTCGGTACCACTCTTAGTTCAGAATTGACCTCGGTCTTAGATCATCACCTGAGTTACGTTAGAAATGACCTCGATCCTCGGTGGTCACCACTTTTAGGTCAGAATTGACCTCGATCTTGGATCGTTACCAGACTTCGGTCAGAATTGACCTCGATCCTCGGTCGTCACCACACTTAGGTCAAAATTGACCTCGATCTTGAATCGTCACCTGAGTTAGGTCACAATTGACATTGGTCCTCGATTGTCACCACTCTTAGGTCAGAATTGACCTCCGTCTTGGATCGTCACCTGAGTTTGGTCAGAATTGACTTCGGTGTTTAGTCATCACTACTCTTAGGTCAGAATTGACCTTGGTCTTGGATCGTCACCTGAGTTAGGTCAGAAATGACCTCGGTCCTCGGTCGTCACCACTCTTAGGTCAGAATTGACCTCGGCCTTGGATTTTCACCTGAGTTAGGTTAGAAATGAACTCGGTCCTCGGTCGTCACCACTCTTAGGTCAGAATTAACCTCGGTATTTGATTGTAACCTGAGTTAGGTCTGAATTGACCTCAGTCCTCGGTCTTCACCACTTTTAGGTCAGAATTGACCTCGGTTTTGGATCTTCACTCGAGTTAGGTTAGAAATGACCTCGGTCCAAGATCATCACCACTCTTATGTTAGAATTGACCTCGATATTGAATTGTTAACTGAGTTAGGTCAGAATTGACCTCGGTCCTCGGTCGTCACCACTCTTAGGTCAGAATTGACCTCGATCTTGGATCGTCACTTGAGTTAGGTCAGAAATGGCCTCGGTCCTCGGTCGTCACCGCTCTTTGGTTAGAATTGACCTCGGTCTTGGATCGTCACCCGACTTAGGTCATAATTGACATCGATCCTCGATCATCACCACTCTTAAGTCAGAACTGACCTCAGGCTTGGATCGTCACATGAGTTAGGTCCGAATTGACCCCAGTCCTCGGTCGTCACAACTCTTAGGTTAGAATTGAACTCGATCTTGGATCGTCACCTGAGTTAGGTCAGAATTGACCTCGGTCCTCGATCGTCACCACTCTTAGGTCAGAATTGACCTCGGTCTTGGATCATCACCTGAGTTAGGCTAGAAATGACCTCGGTCCTTAGTCTTCACCACTTTTAGGTCAGAATTGAACTCGGTCTTGGATCGTTACCTGAGTTAGATCGAAATTGACCTCGGGCCTCTGTGATCACCACTCTTAGGTCAGAATTAACGTCGGTCTTGGATCGTCACCTGAGTTAGGTCCGAATAGAACTCAGTCCTCGGTCGTCACCACTTTTAGGTCAGAATTAACCTCGATCTTAGATCGTCATTTGAGTTAGGTTTGAATGACCTCGTTCCTTAGTCATCACCACACTTAGGTTAGAATTGACCTCGATCTTGGATGTTCACCTGAGTTAGGTTAGAATTGACCTCGGTCCTCGGTCGTCACCACTCTTAGGTCAGAATTGACCTCGAACTTGAATCGTCACCTGAGTTAGGTTAGAAATGGGCTCGGTCCTCGGTCGTCACCACTCTTAGGTTAGAATTGATCTCGATCTTGGATCGTCACCTGAGTTAGGTCAGAATTGACCCCGATCCTCGTTCATTACCACTCTTAGGTCAGAATTGACCTCGGTCTTGGATAGTCACCTGAGTTAGGTCATAATTGACCTTAGTCCTTAGTCGTTACTCCTGTTAGTTCAGAATTGACCTCGATCTTAGATCATCCCCTGAGTTAGGTTAGAAATGACCTCGATCCTCGCTCGTCACCACTCTTAGGTCAGAATTGACCTCGGTCTTGGATCCTAACCTTACTTCGGTCAGAATTGACCTTGATCCTCGATCGTCACCACTCTTAGGTCAAAATTGACCTCGATCTTGAATCGTCACCTGAATTATGTCATAATAGACAACGGTCCTCTATCGTCACCCCTCTCAGTTCACAATTGACCTCCGTCTTGGATCGTCACCTGAGTTTGGTCAGAATTGACTTCGATCCTTAGTCATCACCACTCTTAGGTCAGAATTGACCTCAGTCTTGGATCGTCACCTGAGTTAGGTCAGAAATGACCTCGGTCCTCGGTCGTCACCACTCTTAGGTCAGAATTAACCTCGGTCTTGGATCGTCACCTCAATTAGGTTAGAAATGACCTCAGTCCTCGGTCATCACCACTTTTAGGTCAGAATTGACCTCGGTCTTGGATAGTCACTTGAGTTAGGTTAGAAATGACCTCAGTACTAGATCGTCATCACTCTTATGTTAGAATTGACCTCGATCTTGGATTGTCAACAGAGTTCGGTCAGAATTAATCTCGGTCCTCGGTCGTCACCACTCTTTGGTCAGAATTGACCTCGGTCTTGGATCGTCACCTGAGTTAGGTCAGAAATGGCCTCGGTCCTCGGTCGTCACCACTCTTAGGTTATAATTGAACTCGATCTTGGATCGTCACCTGAGTTAGGTCAGAATTGACCTCGATCCTCGATCGTCACCACTCTTAGGTAAGAATTGACCTCGAACTTGGATCGTCACTTGAGTTAGGTCAGAAATGGGCTCGGTCCTCGGTCAACACCTCTTTTAGGTTAGAATTGACCTCGGTCTTAGATCGTCACCTAAGTTAGGTCAGAATTGACCTCGGTCCTCTGTCATCACCACTCTTAACTCAAAATTGACCTCAGTCTTTGATTATCACCTGAGTTAGGTCAGAATTGACCTCGATCGTCACCACTCTTAGGTTAGAATTGAACTCGGTCTTCGATCGTCACTTGAGTTAGGTCAGAATTG
Source organism: Sambucus nigra (assembly GCA_949130495.1). Lineage (NCBI taxonomy): Eukaryota > Viridiplantae > Streptophyta > Magnoliopsida > Dipsacales > Adoxaceae > Sambucus > Sambucus nigra. The sequence goes on along the minus strand of OX422207.1, from coordinate 499,750,855 downwards.
ACCTTGGTCATTGATCGTCACCACTCTTAGGTCAGAATTGACCTCAGTCTTGGATCGTCACCTATGTTAAGTCAGAATTGATCTCAGTCCTTGGTCGTCACCACTCTTAGGTCTGAATTGACCTCGGTCTTAGAGCATCATGTGAGTTAGGTTAAAAATGACCTCGGTCCTCGGTCATCACCACTCTTAGGTCAGAATTGACCTCGGTCTTGGATCGTCACCTGACTTCAGTCATAGTTGACCTCGGTCCTCGGTCTTCTTCACTTTTAGGTGGGAATTGAACTCGGTCTTGGATCGTTACCTAAGTTAGGTGAGAATTGACCTCGGGACTCGGTCATCACCACTCTTAGGTCAGAATTGACCTCGATCTTAGATCGTCACATGAGTTAGGTCAGAATAGACCTCAGTCCTCGGTCGTCACCACTTTTAGGTCATAATTGACCTCGCTCTTAGATCGTCATCTGACTTAGGATAGAAACGACCTCGGTCCTCGATCGTCACCACTCTTAGGTTTGAATTGACCTCGATCTTGGATCGTCACCTGAGTTATGTCAGAATTGACCTCGGTCCTCGATCGTCACCACTCTTAGGTAAGAATTGACCTCGAACTTGGATCGTCACTTGAGTTAGGTCAGAAATGGGCTCGGTTCTCGGTCAACACCTCTTTTAGGTTAGAATTGACCTCGGTCTTAGATCGTCACCTAAGTTAGGTCAGAATTGACCTCGGTCCTCTGTCATCACCACTCTTAACTCGAAATTGACCTCAGTCTTTGATTATCACCTGAGTTAGGTCAGAATTGACCTCGATCGTCACCACTCTTAGGTTAGAATTGAACTCGGTCTTCGATCGTCACTTGAGTTAGGTCAGAATTGACCTTGGTCATCGATCGTCACCACTCTTAGGTCAGAATTGACCTCAGTCTTGGATCGTCAACTATGTTAAGTCAGAATTGATCTCAGTCCTTGGTCGTCACCACTCTTAGGTCTGAATTGACCTCGGTCTTAGAGCATCACGTGAGTTAGGTTAAAAATGACCTCGGTCCTCGGTCATCACCACTCTTAGGTCAGAATTGACCTCGGTCTTGGATCGTCACCTGACTTAGGTCATAGTTGACCTCGGTCCTCGGTCGTCACCACTCTTAGGTCAAAATTGACCTCGGTCTTGGATAGTCACGTGAGTTAGGTCAGAAATGACCTTAATCCTCGATCGTCACCAGTTTTGGGTCATAATTGAACTCGATCTTGGATCGTTAATTGAGTTAGGTCAGAATTGACCTCGGGCCTTGTTCATCACCACTCTTAGGTCAGAATCAACCTCGGTCTTTTATCGTCACCCGAGTTAGGTCGGAATTGACCTCAGTCCTCGGTCGTCACCACTTTTAGGTCAGAATAGACCTCAGTCTTGCATCGTCACTTGAGTTAGGTTAGAAATGACCTCAGTCCTCAATCGTCACCACTCTTAGGTTAGAATTGACCTCGGTCTTGGATCGTCACCTGAGTTAGGTCATAATTGTCCTCGGTCCTCGATTGTCACCACTCTTAGGTCCGAATTGACCTCGGTCTTAGATCGCCACCTGAGTTAGGTCAGAAATGGCCTAGATCCTCGGTCGTCACCACCCTTAAGTCAGAATTAACCTGAGTCTTGGATCATCACCTGAGTTAGGTTAGAATTGACCTTGGTCCTCGGTCGTCACCACTCTTAGGTTAGAATTGAACTCGATCTTGGATTGTCACCTGAGTTAGGAGAGAATTGACATCAATCCTCATTCATTACAACTATTAGGTCAGAATTGACCTCGATCTTGGAACGTCACCTGAGTTAGGTCATAATTGACCTCAGTCCTCAATCATCACCACTCTTAGGTCAAAATTAACCTCGGCCTTGGATCACTACCTGAGTTAGGTTAGAAATGACCTCGGTCCTCGATCATCACCACTCTTAGGTCAAAATTGACCTCGATCTTGGATCATTACCTGAGTTAGGTTAGAATTGACCTCGATCCTCGGGCGTCACCATCTTAGGTCAGAATTGACCTCGGTCTTGAATCATCACCTGAGTTAGGTCATAATTGACATCGGTCCTTGGTCGTCGCAACTCTTAGGTCAGAATTGACTTCCGTTTATGATCGTCACCTGAGCTTAGTCAGAATTGACTTCGGTCCTTAGTCATCACCACTCTTAGGTCAGAATTGACCTCCGTCTTGGATCGTCACCTGAGTTTGGTCAGAATTGACTTCGGTCTTTAGTCATCACCACTCTTAGGTCAGAATTGACCTCAGTCTTGGATCGTCACCTGAGTTAGGTCAGAAATGACCTCAGTCCTCGGTAGTCACCACTCTTAGGTCAGAATTGACCTCGGCCTTGGATTTTCACCTGAGTTAGGTTAGAAATGACCTCGGTCCTCGGTCGTCACCACTCTTAGGTCAGAATTTACCTCGGTCTTGGATTGTAACCTGAGTTAGGTCTGAATTGACCTCAGTCCTCGGTCATCACCACTTTTAGGTCAGAACTGACCTCGGTCTTGGATCGTCACTTGAGTTAGGTTAGAAATGACCTCGGTCCAAGATCATCACCACTCTTATGTTAGATTTGACCTCGGCCTTGAATTGTTAATTGAGTTAGGTCAGAATTGACCTCGGTCCTCGGTCGTCACCACTCTTAGGTCAGAATTGACCTCGGTCTTAGATCGTCACTTGAGTTAGATGAGAAATGGCCTCGGTCCTCGGTCGTCACCACTCTTAGGTTAGAATTGACCTCGGTCTTGGATCGTCACCTGAGTTAGGTCAGAATTGACCTCGGTCCTCGATCGTCACCACTCTTAGGTCCGAATTGACCTCGGTCTTAGATCGTCACCTGAGTTAGGTCATAAATGGCCTAGGTCCTCGGTCGTCACCACCCTTAAGTCAGAATTAACCTCAGTCTTGGATCATCACCTGAGTTAGGTCAGAATTGACCTTGGTCCTCGATCGTCACCACTCTTAGGTTAGAATTGAACTCGGCCTTGGATCGTCACCTGAGTTAGGTCAGAATTGACATCGATCCTCATTCATTACAACTATTAGGTCAGAATTGACCTCGATCTTGGAACGTCACCTGAGTTAGGTCATAATTGACCTCAGTCCTCAATCATCACCACTCTTAGGTCAAAATTAACCTCGGCCTTGGATCATTACCTGAGTTAGGTTAGAAATGACCTCGGTCCTCGGTCATCACCACTCTTAGGTCAGAATTTACCTCGGTCTTGGATCATTACCTGAGTTAGGTTAGAATTGACCTCGATCCTCGGTCGTCACCATCTTAGGTCAGAATTGACCTCGGTCTTGAATCGTCACCTGAGTTAGGTCAAAATTGACATCGATCCTCGGTCGTCACACCTCTTAGGTCAGAATTGACCTCCGTCTATGATCGTCACCTGAGCTTGGTCAGAATTGACTTCGGTCCTTAGTCATCACCAATCTTAGGTCAGAATTGACCTCCGTCTTGGATCGTCACCTGAGTTTGGTCAGAATTGACTTCGGTCCTTAGTCATCACCACTCTTAGGTCAGAATTGACCTCGGTCTTGGATCGTCACCTGAGTTAGGTCAGAAATGACCTCGGTCCTCGGTAGTCACCACTCTTAGGTCAGAATTGACCTCAGCCTTGGATTTTCACCTGAGTTAGGTTAGAAATGACCTCGGTCCTCGGTCGTCACCACTCTTAGGTCAGAATTAACCTCGGTCTTGGATTGTAACCTGAGTTAGATCTGAATTGACCTCAGTCCTCATTCATCACCACTTTTAGGTCAGAATTGACCTCGATCTTGGATCGTCACTTGAGTTAGGTTAGAAATGACCTCGGCCCGAGATCATCACCACTCTTATGTTTGAATTCACCTCGGCCTTGAATTGTTAACTGAGTTAGGTCAGAACTGACCTCGGTCCTCTATCGTCACCACTCTTAGGTCAGAATTGACCTCGGTCTTGGATCGTCACTTGAGTTAGGTGAGAAATGGCCTCGGTCCTCGGTTGTCACAACTCTTAGGTTAGAATTGACCTCGGTCTTGGATCGTCACCCGAGTTAGGTCAGAATTGACCTCGGTCCTCGATCGTCACCACTCTTAGGTCCGAATTGACCTCGGTCTTAGATCGTCACCTGAGTTAGGTCAGAAATGGCCTAGGTCCTCGGTCGTCACCACCCTTAAGTCAGAATTAACCTCAGTCTTGGATCATCACCTGAGTTAGGTCAGAATTGACCTTGGTCCTCGGTCGTCACCACTCTTAGGTTAGAATTGAACTCGGTCTTGGATCGTCACCTGAGTTAGGACAGAATTGACATCGATCCTCATTCATTACAACTATTAGGTCAGAATTGACCTCGGTCTTGGAACGTCACCTGAGTTAGGTCATAATTGACCTCAGTCCTCAATCATCACCACTCTTAGGTCAAAATTAACCTCGGCCTTGGATCATTACCTGAGTTAGGTTAGAAATGACCTCGGTCCTCGGTCATCACCACTCTTAGGTCAGAATTGACCTCGGTCTTGGATCATTACCTGAGTTAGGTTAGAATTGACCTCGATCCTCGGTCGTCACCATCTTAGGTCAGAATTGACCTCGGTCTTGAATCGTCACCTGAGTTAGGTCAAAATTGACATCGGGCCTCGGTCGTCACACCTCTTAGGTCAGAATTGACCTCCGTCTATGATCGTCACCTGAGGTTGGTCAGAATTGACTTCGGTCCTTAGTCATCACCAATCTTAGGTCAGAATTGACCTCCGTCTTGGATCGTCACCTGAGTTTGGTCAGAATTGACTTCGGTCTTTAGTCATCACCACTCTTAGGTCAGAATTGACCTCGGTCTTGGATCGTCACCTGAGTTAGGTCAGAAATGACCTCGGTCCTCGGTAGTCACCACTCTTAGGTCAGAATTGACCTCAGCTTTGGATTTTCACCTGAGTTAGGTTAGAAATGACCTCGGTCCTCGGTCGTCACCACTCTTAGGTCAGAATTAACCTCGATCTTGGATTGTAACCTGAGTTAGATCTGAATTGACCTCAGTCCTCATTCATCACCACTTTTAGGTCAGAATTGACCTCGGTCTTGGATCGTCACTTGAGTTAGGTTAAAAATGACCTCGGTCCAAGATCATCACCACTCTTATGTTAGAATTCACCTCGGCCTTGAATTGTTAACTGAGTTAGGTCAGAATTGACCTCGGTCCTCGGTCGTCACCACTCTTAGGTCAGAATTGACCTCGGTCTTGGATCGTCACTTGAGTTAGGTGAGAAATGGCCCCGGTCCTCGGTCGTCACCACTCTTAGGTTAGAATTGACCTCGGTCTTGGATCGTCACCCGAGTTAGGTCAGAATTGACCTCGGTCCTCGATCGTCACCACTCTTAGGTCCGAATTGACCTCGGTCTTAGATCATCACCTGAGTTAGGTCAGAAATGGCCTAGGTCCTCGGTCGTCACCACCCTTAAGACAGAATTAACCTCAGTCTTGGATCATCACCTGAGTTAGGTCAGAATTGACCTTGGTCCTCGATCGTCACCACTCTTAGGTTAGAATTAAACTCGGTCTTGGATCGTCACCTGAGTTAGGACAGAATTGACATCGATCCTCATTCATTACAACTATTAGGTCAGAATTGACCTCGGTCTTGGAACGTCACCTGAGTTAGGTCATAATTGACCTCAGTCCTCAATCATCACCACTCTTAGGTCAAAATTAACCACGGCCTTGGATCATTACCTGAGTTAGGTTAGAAATGACCTCGGTCCTCGGTCATCACCACTCTTAGGTCAGAATTGACCTCGGTCTTGGATCATTACCTGAGTTAGGTTAGAATTGACCTCGATCCTCGGTCGTCACCATCTGAGGTCAGAATTGACCTCGGTTTTGAATCGTCACCTGAGTTAGGTTAAAATTGACATCGGTCCTCGGTCGTCACAACTCTTAGGTCAGAATTGACCTCCGTCTATGATCGTCACCTGAGCTTGGTCAGAATTGACTTCGTTCCTTAGTCATCCCCACTCTTAGGTTAGAATTGACCTCCGTCTTGGATCGTCACCCGAGTTTGGTCAGAATTGACTTCGGTCTTTAGCCATCACCAGTCTTAGGTCAGAATTGACCTCGGTCTTGGATCGTCACCTGAGTTAGGTCAGAAATGACATCGGTCCTCGGTCGTCACCACTCTTAGGTCAGAATTGACCTTGGCCTTGGATTTTCACTTGAGTTAGGTTAGAAATGACCTCGGTCCTCGGTCGTCATCACTCTTAGGTCAGAATTTACCTTGGTCTTGGATTGTAACCTGAGTTAGGTCTGAATTGACCTCATTCCTCGGTCATCACCACTTTTAGGTTAGAATTGACCTCGGTCTTGGATCGTCACTTGAGTTAGGTTAGAAATGACCTCGGTCCAAGATCATCACCACTCTTATGTTAGAATTGACCTCGACCTTGAATTGTTAACTGAGTTAGGTCAGAATTGACCTCGGTCCTCGGTCGTCACCACTCTTAGGTCAGAATTGACCTCGGTCTTGGATCGTCACTTGAGTTAGGTGAGAAATGGCCCCGGTCCTCGGTCGTCACCACTCTTAGGTCAGAATTGACCTCAATCTAGGATCATCACCTGAGTTAGGTCAGAATTGACCCCGGTCCTCGGTCGTCACCACGCTTAGGTTAAAATTGAACTCGATCTTGGATCATCACCTGAGTTAGGTCATAATTGACCTCGGTCCTCGATCGTCACCACCCTTAGGTCAAAATTGACCTCGGTCTTGGATCGTAACCTGAGTTAGGTCAGAAATGACCTCGGTCCTCGGTCTTCACCACTTTTTGGTCAGAATTGAACTCGGTCTTGGATCGTTACCAGAGTTAGGCCAGAATTGACCTCGGGCCTCTGTGATCACCACTCTTAGGTCAAAATTAACCTCGGTCTTGGATCGTCACCTGACTTTGGTCCGAATAGACCTCAGTCCTCGGTCGTCACCACTTTTAGGTCAGAATTGACCTCGGTCATAGATCGTCATTTGAGTTAGGTTATAAATGACCTCGGTCCTCAGTCATCACCACACTTTGGTTAGAATTGACCTCGATCTTGGATGTTCGCCTGAGTTAGGTTAGAATTGACCTCGGTCCTCGGTCGTCACCACTCTTAGGTCAGAATTGACCTCGAACTTAGATCGTCACCTGAGTTAGGTCAGAAATGGGCTCGGTCCTCGGTCGTCACCACTCTTAGGTTAGAATTGACCTCAGTCTTAGATCGTCACCTGAGTTAGATCAAAATTGACCTCGGTCCTCTTTCGTTACCACTCTTAGGTCTGAGTTGAACTCGGTCTTGGATAGTCACCTGAGTTAGGTCATAATTGACCTTAGTCCTTAGTCGTTACCACTCATAGTTCAGAATTGACCTCGGTCTTAGATCATCACCTGAGTTAGGTTAGAAATGACCTCAATCCTCGGTCGTCACCACTCTTAGGTCAGAATTGACCTCGGTCTTGGATCGTCACCTGACTTCGGTCCGAATTGACCTCGATCCTCGATCGTCACCACTCTTAGGTCAAAATTGACCTCGATCTTGAATCGTCACCTGAATTATGTTATAATAGACAATGATCCTCTATCGTCACCCCTCTTAGTTCAGAATTGACCTCCGTCTTCGATCGCCACCTGAGTTTTGTCAGAATTGACTTCGATCCTTAGTCATCACCACTCTTAGGTCAGAATTGACCTCAGTCTTGGATCGTCACCTGAGTTAGGTCAGAAATGACCTCGATCCTCGGTCATCACCACTCTTAGGTCAGAATTGACCTCAGTCTTGGATCGTCACCTGAGTTAGGTTAAAATGGCCTCGGTCCTCAGTCGTCACGACTCTCAGGTCAAAATTGACCTCTGTCTTGGATCGTCACCTGAGTTAGGTCAGAATTGACCTCAATCTCGATCGTCACCACTTTTAGATCAGAATTGACCTCGTTTTTAGATCGTCATTTGAGTTACGTTAGAAATGACCTCGGTCCTCGATCGTCACCACTCTTAGGTTAAAATTGACCTCTGTCTTGGATCGTCACCTGAGTTAGGTCAGAATTGACCTCGATCCTCGGTCATCACCACTCTTAGGTCAGAATTGACCTCAGACTTGGATCGTCACCTGAGTTAGGTTACAAATTACCTCGGTCCTCGGTCATCACCACTCTTAGGTCAGAATTGACCTCAGTCTTGGATCATTACCTGAGTTAGGTTAGAATTCACCTCGATCCTCGGTCGTCACCATCTTAGGTCAGAATTGACCTCGGTCTTGAATCGTCACCTGAGTTAGGTTAAAATTGACATCGGTCCTCGGTCGTCACAACTCTTAGGTCAGAATTGACCTCCGTCTATGATCGTCACCTGAGCTTGGTCAGAATTGACTTCGGTCCTTAGTCATCCCCACTCTTAGGTTAGAATTGATCTCCGTCTTGGATCGTCACCCGAGTTTGGTCAGAATTGACTTCGGTCTTTAGCCATCACCAGTCTTAGGTCAGAATTGACCTCGGTCTTGGATCGTCACCTGAGTTAGGTCAGAAATGACATCGGTCCTCGGTCGTCACCACTCTTAGGTCAGAATTGACCTCGGCCTTGGATTTTCACCTGAGTTAGGTTAGAAATGACCTCGGTCCTCGGTCGTCACCACTCTTAGGTCAGAATTTACCTTGGTCTTGGATTGTAACCTGAGTTAGATCTGAATTGACCTCAGTCCTCGGTCATCACCACTTTTAGGTTAGAATTGACCTCGGTCTTGGATCGTCACTTGAGTTAGGTTAGAAATGACCTCGGTCCAAGATCATCACCACTCTTATGTTAGAATTGACCTCGTCCTTGAATTGTTAACTGAGTTAGGTCAGAATTGACCTCGGTCCTCGGTCGTCACCACTCTTAGGTCAGAATTGACCTCGGTCTTGGATCGTCACTTGAGTTAGGTGAGAAATGGCCCCGGTCCTCGGTCGTCACCACTCTTAGGTTAGAATTGACCTCGGTCTTGGATCGTCACCCGAGTTAGGTCAGAATTGACCTCGGTCCTCGATCGTCACCACTCTTAGGTCCGAATTGACCTCGGTCTTAGATCGTCACCTGAGTTAGGTCAGAAATGGCCTAGGTCCTCGGTCGTCACCACCCTTAAGACAGAATTAACCTCAGTCTTGGATCATCACCTGAGTTAGGTCAGAATTGACCTTGGTCCTCGATCGTCACCACTCTTAGGTTAGAATTAAACTCGGTCTTGGATCGTCACCTGAGTTAGGACAGAATTGACATCGATCCTCATTCATTACAACTATTAGGTCAGAATTGACCTCGGTCTTGGAACGTCACCTGAGTTAGGTCATAATTGACCTCAGTCCTCAATCATCACCACTCTTAGGTCAAAATTAACCACGGCCTTGGATCATTACCTGAGTTAGGTTAGAAATGACCTCGGTCCTCGGTCATCACCACTCTTAGGTCAGAATTGACCTCGGTCTTGGATCATTACCTGAGTTAGGTTAGAATTGACCTCGATCCTCGGTCGTCACCATCTGAGGTCAGAATTGACCTCGGTTTTGAATCGTCACCTGAGTTAGGTTAAAATTGACATCGGTCCTCGGTCGTCACAACTCTTAGGCCAGAATTGACCTCCGTCTATGATCGTCACCTGAGCTTGGTCAGAATTGACTTCGTTCCTTAGTCATCCCCACTCTTAGGTTAGAATTGACCTCCGTCTTGGATCGTCACCCGAGTTTGGTCAGAATTGACTTCGGTCTTTAGCCATCACCAGTCTTAGGTCAGAATTGACCTCGGTCTTGGATCGTCACCTGAGTTAGGTCAGAAATGACATCGGTCCTCGGTCGTCACCACTCTTAGGTCAGAATTGACCTTGGCCTTGGATTTTCACTTGAGTTAGGTTAGAAATGACCTCGGTCCTCGGTCGTCACCACTCTTAGGTCAGAATTTACCTTGGTCTTGGATTGTAACCTGAGTTAGGTCTGAATTGACCTCATTCCTCGGTCATCACCACTTTTAGGTTAGAATTGACCTCGGTCTTGGATCGTCACTTGAGTTAGGTTAGAAATGACCTCGGTCCAAGATCATCACCACTCTTATGTTAGAATTGACCTCGACCTTGAATTGTTAACTGAGTTAGGTCAGAATTGACCTCGGTCCTCGGTCGTCACCACTCTTAGGTCAGAATTGACCTCGGTCTTGGATCGTCACTTGAGTTAGGTGAGAAATGGCCCCGGTCCTCGGTCGTCACCACTCTTAGGTCAGAATTGACCTCAATCTAGGATCATCACCTGAGTTAGGTCAGAATTGACCCCGGTCCTCGGTCGTCACCACGCTTAGGTTAAAATTGAACTCGATCTTGGATCATCACCTGAGTTAGGTCATAATTGACCTCGGTCCTCGATCGTCACCACCCTTAGGTCAAAATTGACCTCGGTCTTGGATCGTAACCTGAGTTAGGTCAGAAATGACCTCGGTCCTCGGTCTTCACCACTTTTTGGTCAGAATTGAACTCGGTCTTGGATCGTTACCAGAGTTAGGCCAGAATTGACCTCGGGCCTCTGTGATCACCACTCTTAGGTCAAAATTAACCTCGGTCTTGGATCGTCACCTGACTTTGGTCCGAATAGACCTCAGTCCTCGGTCGTCACCACTTTTAGGTCAGAATTGACCTCGGTCATAGATCGTCATTTGAGTTAGGTTATAAATGACCTCGGTCCTCAGTCATCACCACACTTTGGTTAGAATTGACCTCGATCTTGGATGTTCGCCTGAGTTAGGTTAGAATTGACCTCGGTCCTCGGTCGTCACCACTCTTAGGTCAGAATTGACCTCGAACTTAGATCGTCACCTGAGTTAGGTCAGAAATGGGCTCGGTCCTCGGTCGTCACCACTCTTAGGTTAGAATTGACCTCAGTCTTAGATCGTCACCTGAGTTAGATCAAAATTGACCTCGGTCCTCTTTCGTTACCACTCTTAGGTCTGAGTTGAACTCGGTCTTGGATAGTCACCTGAGTTAGGTCATAATTGACCTTAGTCCTTAGTCGTTACCACTCATAGTTCAGAATTGACCTCGGTCTTAGATCATCACCTGAGTTAGGTTAGAAATGACCTCAATCCTCGGTCGTCACCACTCTTAGGTCAGAATTGACCTCGGTCTTGGATCGTCACCTGACTTCGGTCCGAATTGACCTCGATCCTCGATCGTCACCACTCTTAGGTCAAAATTGACCTCGATCTTGAATCGTCACCTGAATTATGTTATAATAGACAATGATCCTCTATCGTCACCCCTCTTAGTTCAGAATTGACCTCCGTCTTCGATCGCCACCTGAGTTTTGTCAGAATTGACTTCGATCCTTAGTCATCACCACTCTTAGGTCAGAATTGACCTCAGTCTTGGATCGTCACCTGAGTTAGGTCAGAAATGACCTCGATCCTCGGTCATCACCACTCTTAGGTCAGAATTGACCTCAGTCTTGGATCGTCACCTGAGTTAGGTTAAAATGGCCTCGGTCCTCAGTCGTCACGACTCTCAGGTCAAAATTGACCTCTGTCTTGGATCGTCACCTGAGTTAGGTCAGAATTGACCTCAATCTCGATCGTCACCACTTTTAGATCAGAATTGACCTCGTTTTTAGATCGTCATTTGAGTTACGTTAGAAATGACCTCGGTCCTCGATCGTCACCACTCTTAGGTTAAAATTGACCTCTGTCTTGGATCGTCACCTGAGTTAGGTCAGAATTGACCTCGATCCTCGGTCATCACCACTCTTAGGTCAGAATTGACCTCAGACTTGGATCGTCACCTGAGTTAGGTTACAAATTACCTCGGTCCTCGGTCATCACCACTCTTAGGTCAGAATTGACCTCAGTCTTGGATCATTACCTGAGTTAGGTTAGAATTCACCTCGATCCTCGGTCGTCACCATCTTAGGTCAGAATTGACCTCGGTCTTGAATCGTCACCTGAGTTAGGTTAAAATTGACATCGGTCCTCGGTCGTCACAACTCTTAGGTCAGAATTGACCTCCGTCTATGATCGTCACCTGAGCTTGGTCAGAATTGACTTCGGTCCTTAGTCATCCCCACTCTTAGGTTAGAATTGATCTCCGTCTTGGATCGTCACCCGAGTTTGGTCAGAATTGACTTCGGTCTTTAGCCATCACCAGTCTTAGGTCAGAATTGACCTCGGTCTTGGATCGTCACCTGAGTTAGGTCAGAAATGACATCGGTCCTCGGTCGTCACCACTCTTAGGTCAGAATTGACCTCGGCCTTGGATTTTCACCTGAGTTAGGTTAGAAATGACCTCGGTCCTCGGTCGTCACCACTCTTAGGTCAGAATTTACCTTGGTCTTGGATTGTAACCTGAGTTAGATCTGAATTGACCTCAGTCCTCGGTCATCACCACTTTTAGGTTAGAATTGACCTCGGTCTTGGATCGTCACTTGAGTTAGGTTAGAAATGACCTCGGTCCAAGATCATCACCACTCTTATGTTAGAATTGACCTCGTCCTTGAATTGTTAACTGAGTTAGGTCAGAATTGACCTCGGTCCTCGGTCGTCACCACTCTTAGGTCAGAATTGACCTCGGTCTTGGATCGTCACTTGAGTTAGGTGAGAAATGGCCCCGGTCCTCGGTCGTCACCACTCTTAGGTCAGAATTGACCTCAATCTAGGATCATCACCTGAGTTAGGTCAGAATTGACCCCGGTCCACGGTCGTCACCACGCTTAGGTTAAAATTGAACTCGATCTTGGATCGTCACCTGAGTTAGGTCATAATTGACCTCGGTCCTCAATCGTCACCACTCTTAGGTCAAAATTGACCTCGGTCTTGGATCGTCACCTGAGTTAGGTCAGAAATGACCTCGGTCCTCGGTCTTCACCACTTTTTGGTCAGAATTGAACTCGATCTTGGATCGTTACCAGAGTTAGGCCAGAATTGACCTCGGGCCTCTGTGATCACAACTCTTAGGTCAAAATTAACCTCGGTCTTGGATCGTCACCTGACTTTGGTCCGAATAGACCTCAGTCCTCGGTCGTCACCACTTTTAGGTCAGAATTGACCTCGGTCATAGATCGTCATTTGAGTTAGGTTATAAATGACCTCGGTCCTCAGTCATCACCACACTTTGATTAGAATTGACCTCGATCTTGGATGTTCGCCTGAGTTAGGTTAGAATTGACCTCGGTCCTCAGTCGTCACCACTCTTAGGTTAGAATTGACCTCGAACTTAGATCGTCACCTGAGTTAGGTCAGAAATGGGCTCGGTCCTCGGTCGTCACCACTCTTAGGTTAGAATTGACCTCAGTCTTAGATCGTCACCTGAGTTAGATCAAAATTGACCTCGGTCCTCTTTCGTTACCACTCTTAGGTCTGAGTTGAACTCGGTCTTGGATAGTCACCTGAGTTAGGTCATAATTGACCTTAGTCCTTAGTCGTTACCACTCATAGTTCAGAATTGACCTCGGTCTTAGATCATCACCTGAGTTAGGTTAGAAATGACCTCAATCCTCGGTCGTCACCACTCTTAGGTCAGAATTGACCTCGGTCTTGGATCATCACCTGACTTCGGTCCGAATTGACCTCGATCCTCGATCGTCACCACTCTTAGGTCAAAATTGACCTCGATCTTGAATCGTCACCTGAATTATGTCATAATAGACAACGATCCTCTATCGTCACCCCTCTTAGTTCAGAATTGACCTCCGTCTTCGATCGCCACCTGAGTTTGGTCAGAATTGACTTCGATCCTTAGTCATCACCACTCTAAGGTCAGAATTGACCTCAGTCTTGGATCGTCACCTGAGTTAGGTCAGAAATGACCTCGATACTCGGTCATCACCACTCTTAGGTCAGAATTGACCTCAGTCTTGGATCGTCACCTGAGTTAGGTTAAAATGGCCTCGGTCCTCAGTCGTCACGACTCTCAGGTCAAAATTGACCTCTGTCTTGGATCGTCACCTGAGTTAGGTCAGAATTGACCTCAATCCTCGATCGTCACCACTTTTAGGTCAGAATTGACCTCGTTTTTAGATCGTCATTTGAGTTACGTTAGAAATGACCTCGGTCCTCGATCGTCACCACTCTTAGGTTAAAATTGACCTCTGTCTTGGATCGTCACCTGAGTTAGGTCAGAATTGACCTCGATCCTCGGTCATCACCACTCTTAGGTCAGAATTGACCTCAGACTTGGATCGTCACCTGAGTTAGGTTAGAAATGACCTCGGTCCTCGGTAGTCACCACTCTTAGGTCAGAATTTACCTCGGTCTTGGATTGTAACCCGAGTTAGGTCTAAATTAACCTTGAGCCTCGGTCATCACCACTCTTAGGTCAGATTGACCTCGGTCTTGGATCGTGATCGAAGTTAGGTCAGAATTGACCTCAGTCCTTGGTCATCACCACTTTTAGGTCAGAATTGAACTCGATCTTGGATAGTCACTTGAGTTAGGTTAGAAATGACCTCGGTACTATTTCGTCACCACTCTTATGTTAGAATTGACCTCGGTCTTGGATTGTCAACTAAGTTCGGTCAGAATTGATCTCGCTCCTCGGTCGTCGCCACTCTTTGGTCAGAATTGACCTCGGTCTTGGATCGTCACCTGAGTTAGGTCAGAAATGGCCTCGGTCCTCGGTCGTCACCACTCTTAGGTTATAATTGACCTCGGTCTTGGATCATCACATGAGTTAGGTCAGAATTGACCTCGTTCCTCTATCATCGCCACTCTTTAGTCAGAATTGACCTCAGTCTTGGATCATCACCTGAGTTAGGTCAGAATTAACCTGGTCCTCGGTCGTCACCACTCTTAGGTTATAATTGAACTCGGTCTTGGATCGTCACCTGAGTTAGGTCGGAATTGACCTCGATCCTCGGTCATCACCACTCTTAGGTCAGAATTGACCTCGGTCTTGGATCGTCACCTGAGTTAGGTTAGAAATGACCTCGGTCCTCGGTCTTCACCACTTTTAGGTCGGAATTGAACTCGGTCTTGGATCGTTACCTAAGTTAGGTCAGAATTGACCTCGGGCCTCGGTCATCACCACTCTTAGGCCATAATTGACCTCAATATTAGATCGTCACCTGAGTTAGGTCAGAATAGACCACAGTCCTCGGTCGTCACCACTTTTAGGTCGTAATTGACCTCGCTCTTAGATCGTCATCTGAGTTAGGATAGAAACGACCTCGGTCCTCGGTCGTCACCACTCTTAGGTTAGAATTGACCTTGATCTTGGATCGCCACCTGAGTTATGTCAGAATTGACCTCGGTCCTCGGTCGTCACCACTCTTAGGTAAGAATTGTCCTCGAACATGGATCGTCACTTGAGTTAGGTCAGAAATGGGCTCGATCCTCGGTCATCACCTATTTTAGGTTAGAATTGACCTCGGTCTTAGATCGTCACCTAAGTTAGGTCAGAATTGACCTCGGTCCTCTGTCATCACCACTCTTAACTAGGAATTAACCTCAGTCTTGGATTTTGACCTGAGTTAGGTCAAAATTGACCTCGGTCGTCACCACTCTTACGTTAGAATTGAACTCGATCTGGGATCGTCAATTGAGTTAGGTCAGAATTGACCTCGGTCCTCGATCGTCACCACTCTGAGGTCAGAATTGACCTCGATCTTGGATCGTCACCCGTGTTAGATCAGAATTGACCTCAGTCCTTGGTCATCACCACTCTTAGGTCAGAATTGACCTCGGTCTTAGAGCATCACGTGAGTTAGGTTAAAAATGACCTTGGTCTTCGGTTATCACCACTCTTAGGTCAGAATTGACCTCGGTCTTGGATCGTCACCTAACTTAGGTCATAGTTGACCTCGGTCCTCTATCGTCACCACTCTTAGATCAAAATTAACCTCGGTCTTGGATCGTCACCTTAGTTAGGTCAGAAATGACCTTAATCCTCGGTCGTCACTAGTTTTGGGTCATAATTGAACTCGATCTTGGATCGTTAACTGAGTTAGGTCAGAATTGACCTCGGGCCTTGGTCATCACCACTCTTAGGTCAGAATCAACCTCGGTCTTTTATCGTCACCTGAGTTAGGTCAGAATTTACCTCAGTCCTCGATCGTCACCACTTTTAGGTCAGAATAGACCTCAGTCTTGCATCGTCACCCGAGTTTGGTCAGAATTGACCTCGGTCCTCGGTCGTCACCACTCTTAGGCCAGAATTGACCTCGGACTTAGATCGTCATTTGAGTTAGCTTAGAAATGACCTCGGTCCTCGATCGTCACCACTCTTAGGTTAAAATTGACCTCGGCCTTGGATCGTCACCTGAGTTAGGTCAGAATTGACCTCAATCTTCGGTCGTCACGACTCTTAGGTCAGAATTGACCTCAGACTTGGATCGTCACCTGAGTTAGGTCCGAAATTGGCTAAGTCCTCCGTCGTCACCACTCTTAGGTTAGAATTGACCTCGGTCTTGGATCGTCACCGGAGTTAGGTTATAATTGACCTCGGTCCTCAGTCATCACCTCTCTTAAGTCAAAATTGACCTCAGTCTTGGATCATCACCCGAGTTAGGTCAGAATTGACCTCGGTCCTCGGTCGTCACCACTCTTAGGTTAGAATTGAACTCGGTCTTAAATCATCACCTGAGTTAGGTCAGAATTGACCTCGGTCCTTGGTCGTCACCACTCTTAGGTCAGAATTGACCTCGGTCTTGGATCGTCATCTGAGTTAGGTCGAAATTGACTTCGGTCCTCGATCATCATCACTCTTAGGTCATAATTAACCTCGGTCTTAGATTGTCACCTGAGTTATGTCAGAAATGGCCTCCATCCTCGGTCATCATGACTCTTAGGTTAGAGTTGACCTCGGTCTTGGATCGTCACCTGAGTTAGGTCAAAATTGACCTCGGTCCTCGTTCATCACCACTCTTAGGTCAGAATTGACCTCACTCTTGGATCGTCACCTGAGTTAGGTCAGAAATGACCTCGGTCCTCGGTCGTCTCCACTCTTAGGTCCAAATTGACCTCGGTCTTTTATCGTCACCTGAGTTAGGTTTGAAATGACCTCGGTCCTCGGTCGTCACCAGTCTTAGGTCAGAATTAACCTCGGTCTTGGATCGTCACGTGACTTAGCCCAGAATTGAGATCATCACCACTCTTAGGTCAAAATTGACCTCGTTCTTGGATCATCACCTGAGTTAGGTCGAAAATGACCTCGGTCCGCAGTCGTCACCACTCTTAGTTAAGATTTGAACTCGGTCTTGGATCTTCACCTGAGTTAGGTCAGAATTGCCCTCAATCCTCGGTTGTCACCACTCTTAGGTCAGAATTTACCTCGATCTTGGATCGTCACCTGAGTTAGGTTAGAAATGACCTCGGTCCTCGGTCGTCACCACTTTTAGGTCAGAATTGAACTCGGTCTTGGATCGTTACATGAGTTAGGTCATAATTGACCTCGGTCCTCGGTCATCACCAATCTTAGGTCAGAATGGACCTCAGTCTTGGATCGTCAGCTGAGTTAGGTCAGAATTGACCTCAGTCCTCGGTCGTCACCACTTTTACGTCAGAATTGACCTCGGTCTTATATCATAATTTGAGTTAGGTTAGAAATGACCTCGGTCCTCGATCGTCACCACTCTTAGGTTAAAATTGACCTCGATCTTGGATCGTGACCTGAGTTACGTCAGAATTGACCTCGATCCTTGGTCGTCACCACTCTTAGGTCAGAATTGACCTCGGACTTGGATCGTCACCTGAGTTAGGTCAGAAATAAGCTCAGTCCTCGGTCGTCACCACTCTTAGGTTAGAATAGACTTCGGTCATAATTAACCTCGGTCTTAGATTGTCACCTGAGTTAGGTCAGAAATGGCCTCCGTCCTCGGTCATCACGACTCTTAAGTTAGAGTTGACCTCGGTCTTGGATCGTCACCTGAGTTAGGTCAAAATTGACCTCGGTCCTCATTCATCATCACTCTTAGGTCAGAATTGACCTCAGTCTTGGATCGTCACCTGAGTTAGGTTTAAAATGACCTCGGTCCTCGGTCGTCACCACTTTTTGGTCAGAATTAACCTCGGTCTTGGATCGTCACCTGAGTTAGGTTAGAAATGACCTCGGTCCTCGGTAGTCACCACTCTTAGGTCAGAATTTACCTCGGTCTTTGATTGTAACCCGAGTTAGGTCTCAATTAACCTTGAGCCTTGGTCATCACCACTCTTAGGTCAGATTGACCTCGGTCTTGGATCGTCATCGAAGTTAGGTCAGAATTGACCTCAGTCCTCGGTCATCACCACTTTTAGGTCAGAATTGACCTCGGTATTGGATAGTCACTTGAGTTAGGTTAGAAATGACCTCAGTACTATATCGTCACCACTCTTATGTTAGAATTGACCTCGGTCTTGGATTGTCAACTAAGTTCGGTCAGAATTGATCTCGGTCCTAGGTCGTCGCCACTCTTTGGTCAGAATTGACCTCGGTCTTGGATCATCACCTGAGTTAGCTCAGAAATGACCTCGGTCCTCAGTCGTCACCACTCTTAGTTAAGATTTGAACTCGGTCTTGGATCTTCACCTGAGTTAGGTCAGAATTGCCCTCGATCCTCGGTCGTCACCACTCTTAGGTCAGAATTTACCTCGATCTTGGATCGTCACCCGAGTTAGGTTAGAAATGACCTCGGTCCTTCGTCGTCACCACTTTTAGGTCACAATTGAACTCCGTCTTGGATCGTTACATGAGTTAGGTCATAATTGACCTCGGTCCTCGGTCATCACCACTCTTAGGTTAGAATGGACCTCAGTGTTGGATCGTCAGCTGAGTTAGGTCAGAATTGACCTCAGTCCTCGGTCGTCACCACTTTTAGGTCAGAAATGACCTCGGTCTTAGATCGTCATTTGGGTTAGGTTAGAAATGACCTCGGTCCTCGATCGTCACCACTCTTAGGTTAAAATTGACCTCGATCTTGGATCGTCACTTGAGTTACGTCATAATTGACCTCGACCCTTGGTCGTCACCACTCTTATGACAGAATTGACCTCGGACTTGGATCGTCACCTGAGTTAGGTCAGAAATAGGCTCAGTCCTCGGTCGTCACAACTGTTAGGTTATAATTGACCTAGGTCTTGGATCGTCACCTGAGTTAGGTCATAATTAACCTCGATCCTCGGTCATCAGCACTCTTAAGTGAGAATTAAACTCAGTCTTAGATCATCACCTGAGTTAGGTCAGAATTCACCTCGATCCTCGGTCCTCGGTCGTCACCACTCTTAGGTTAGAATTAAACTCAGTCTTGGATCGTCACCCGAGTTAGGTCAAAATTGACCTCGGTCCTCGATTGTCACGACTCTTAGGTCAAAATTGACCTCGGTCTTGGATCATCAGCTGAGTTAGGTCAGAATTGACCTCAGTCCTCGGTCATCACCACTTTTAGGTCAGACTTGAAATCAGTCTTAGATCATTACGTGAGTTAGGTTAGAAA
This sequence comes from Sambucus nigra, assembly GCA_949130495.1. Lineage (NCBI taxonomy): Eukaryota > Viridiplantae > Streptophyta > Magnoliopsida > Dipsacales > Adoxaceae > Sambucus > Sambucus nigra. Next base: position 499,731,434 of record OX422207.1, on the reverse strand, counting down.
TGACCTCGATCCTTAGTCGTCACCACTCTTAGGTCCGAATTGACCTTGATCTTGGATAGTCACCTAACTTAGGTCATAATTGACCTCAATCCTCGGTCGTCACCACCCTTAGGTCGGAATTGACCTCGGTCTTGGATCATCACCTGAGTTTGGTTAGAATTGACTGCGGTCCTCGATTGTCACCACTCTTAGGTCCGAATTAACCTTGGTCTTGGATCGTCACCTGGGTTAGGTCAAAATTTACTTCGGTCCTCGGTCATCAGCTCCCTTAGGTCAGAATTGACCTCGGTCCTAGATCGTCACCTGAGTTAGGTTAGAAATGGCCTCCGTCCTCGGTTGTCACCACTCTTATGTTAGAATTGACCTCGGATTTAGTTCATCACCTGAGTAAGGTCAGAATTGAACTCGGTCCTCGTTCATCACCACTGTTAGGTCAGAATGGACTTCAGTCTTGGATCATCACCTTAGTTAGGTTAGAATTGACCTCGTTCCTCGGTCGTCACCACCCTTAGGTCAGAATTGACCTTGGTCTTGGATCATCACCCGAGTTAGGTCAGAATTGGCTGCGGTCCTCGATTGTCACCACTCTTAGGTCAGAATTGATCTTGGTCTTGGATCGTCACCTGGGTTAGGTCAAAATTTACTTCGGTCCTCGGTCATCAGCTCCCTTAGGTCAGAATTGACTCGGTCCTAGATCGTCACCTGAGTTAGGTCTGAAATGGCTTCCGTCCTCGGTCGTCACCACTCTTATGTTAGAATTGACCTCGGATTTAATTCATCACCTGAGTTAGGTGAGAATTGAACTCGGTCCTTGGTCATCACCACTCTTAGGTCAGAATGGACCTCAGTCTTGGATCATCACCTGAGTTAGGTTACAAATGACCTCGGTCCTCGATCGTCACCACTCTTAGGTTAAAATTGACCTCGATCTTGGATCGTCACCTGAGTTATGTCAGAATTGACCTCGATCCTTGGTCGTCACCACTCTTAGGTCAGAATTGACTTCGGACTTGGATCGTCACCTGAGTTAGGTCAGAAAAAGGCTCAGTCCTCGGTCGTCACCACTCTTAGGTTAGAATTGACCTCGGTCTTGGATCGTCACCTAAGTTAGGTCATAATTAACCTTGCTCCTCGGTCATCACCACTCTTAAGCGAGAATTAAACTCAGTCTTAGATAATCACCTGAGTTAGGTCAGAATTCACCTCGGTCCTCGGTCGACACCACTCTTAGGTTAGAATTGAACTCAGTCTTGGATCGTCACCCGAGTTAGGTCAGAATTGACCTCGGTCCTCAGTCGTCACCACTCTTAGGTCAGAATTGAACTCGGTCTTGGATCATCACGTGAGTTAGGTCAGAATTGACCTCGGTCCTCGGTCATCAGCACTCTTAGGTCAGAATTGACCTTGGTCTTAGGTCATAACTTGAGTTAGGTTAGAAATGACCTCGATCCTCGGTCGTCACCATTCTTAGGTCAGAATTAACCTCGGTCTTGGATCGTCACGTGACTTAGCCCAGAATTGAGGTCATCACCACTCTTAGGTCAAAATTGACCTCGTTCTTGGATCATCACCTGAGTTAGGATAGAAATGACCTCGGTCCTCAGTCGTCACCTCTCTTAGTTAAGATTTGAACTCGGTCTTGGATCTTCACCTGAGTTAGGTCAGAATTGCCCTCGATCCTCGGTCGTCACCACTCTTAGGTCAGAATTTACCTCGATCTTCGATCGTCACCTGAGTTAGGTTAGAAATGACCTCGGTCCTCGGTCGTCACCACTTTTAGGTCAGAATTGAACTCGGTCTTGGATCGTTACATGAGTTAGGTCATAATTGACCTCGGTCCTCGGTCATAACCACTCTTAGATCAGAATGGACCTCAGTCTTGGATCGTCAACTGAGTTAGGTCTGAATTGACCTCAGTCCTCGGTCGTCATCACTTTTAGGTCAGAATTGACCTCGGTCTTAGATCGTCATTTGAGTTAGGTTAGAAATGACCTCGATCCTCGATCGTCACCACTCTTAGGTTAAAATTGACCTCGATCTTGGATCGTCACCAGAGTTACGTCAGAATTGACCTCTATCCTTGGTCGACACCACTCTTTGGTCAGAATTGACCTCGGTCTTGGATTGTCACCTGAGTTAGGTCAGAAATAGGCTCAGTCCTCGGTCGTCACCACTCTTAGGTTAGAATTGACCTCGGTCTCGGATCGTCACCTGCGTTAGGTCATAATTAACCTCTCTCCTCGGTCATCACCACTCTTAAGTGAGAATTAAACTCAGTCTTAGATCATCACCTGAGTTAGGTCAGAATTCACCTCGATCCTCGGTCCTCGGTCGTCACCACTCTTAGGTTAGAATTAAACTCGGTCTTGGATCGTCACCCGAGTTAGGTCAGAATTGACCTCGGTCCTCGGTCATCACCACTCTTATGTCAAAATTGACCTCGACTTGGATCATCACCTGAGTTAGGTCAGAATTGACCTCAGTCCTCAGTCATCACCACTTTTAGTTCAGACTTGACCTCGATCTTAGATCATTACGTGAGTTAGGTTAGAAATGACCTCGATCCTTACTCGTCACCACTCTTAGGTCAGAATTGACCTCGATCTTGGATCGTCACCTGACTTAGGTCATAATTGACCTCGATCCTCGGTCGTCACCACCCTTAGGTCAGAATTGACCTCGGTCTTGGATCATCACCTGAGTTAGGTCAGAATTGGCTGCGGTCCTCGATTGTCACCACTCTTAGGTCAGAATTGATCTTGGTCTTGGATCGTCATCTGGGTTAGGTCAAAATTTACTTCGGTCCTCGGTCATCAGCTCCCTTAGGTCAGAATTGACTCGGTCCTAGATCGTCACCTGAGTTAGGTCAGAAATGGCCTCCGTCCTCGGTCGTCACCACTCTTATGTTAGAATTGACCTCGGATTTAGTTCATCACCTGAGTTAGGTGAGAATTGAACTCGGTCCTTGGTCATCACCACTCTTAGGTCAGAATGGACCTCAGTCTTGGATCATCACCTAAGTTAGGTCAGAATTGACCTCGTTCCTCGGTCATCACCACTCTTAGGTCAGAATTGAACTCGGTCTTGGATCGTCACCTGGGTTAGGTCAGAATGGACCTCGGGTTTCGGCCGTCACCACTCTTAGGTTAGAATTGACCTCGGTCTTGGATCATCACCTGAGTTAGGTTAGAAATGACCTCGGTCCTCGGTCGTCACCACTTTTAGGTCATAATTGAACTCGTTATTGGATCGTTACCTGAGTGAGGTCAGAATTGACCTCTTACCTCGATCATCACCACTCTTAGGTCAGAATGGACCTCGGTCTTGGATCATCACCTGAGTTAGGTCAGAATTGACCTCAGTCCTCGGTCGTCACAACTTTTAGGTCAGAATTGACTTCGGTTTTAGATCATTATTTGAGTTAGGTTAGAAATGTCCTCGATCCTCGATCGTCACCACACTTAGGTTAAAATTGACCTCTGTCTTGGATCGTCACCTGAGTTAGGTCAGAACTGACCTCGATCCACGGTCGTCACCACTCTTAGGTCAGAATTGACCTCGGATTTGGATCGTCACATGAGTTAGGTCAGAAATGGGATCAGTCCTCCGTCGTCACCACTCTTAGGTTAGAATTGACATCGGTCTTCGATCGTCACCTGAGTTATGTCATAATTGACCTCGGTCCTCGGTCATCACCACTCTTAACTGACAATTGACCTCAGTCATGGATCATCACCTGAGTTAGGTAAGAATTTACCTCGGTCCTCGGTCGTCACCACTCTTAGGTTAGAATTGAACTCAGTCTTGGATCGTCACCCGAGTTAGGTCAGAATTGACCTCGGCCCTCGGTCGTCACCACTCTTAGGTCAGAATTGAACTCGGTCTTGGATCATCACCTGAGTTAGGTCAGAATTGACCTCAGTCCTCAGTCATCAGCACTCTTAGGTCAGAATTGACCTCGGTCTTAGATCATCACTTGAGTTAGGTTAGAAATGACCTCGATCCTCGGTCGTCACCATTCTTAGGTCAGAATTGACCTCGGTCTTGGATCGTCACCTGACTTAGGTTAGAATTGACCTCGGTCCTCGGTCGTCAACCCCCTTAGGTCAGAATTGACGGCGGTCTAGGATCGTCACCTGAGTTAGGTTAGAATTGACCTCGGTCCTCGGTTGTCACCACTCTTAGGTAAAAATTAACCTTGGTCTTGGATCTTCACCTAAGTTTGGTCAAAATTGACTTCAGTCCTCGGTCATCAGGACTCTTAGGTCAGAATTGACCTCGGTCTTAGATCGTCACCTGAGTTAGGTAAGAAATGTCCTCCGTCCTCGATCGTCACCAATCTTAGGTTAGAATTGACCTCGGTCTTGGATCGTCAACTGAGTTAGGTCAGAATTGACCTCGGTCCTCGATCATCACCACTCTTAGGTCAGAATGGACCTCAGTCTTGGATAATCACCTGAGTTAGGTCAAAATTGACCTCGGTCCTCGGTCTTCACCACTCTTAGGTCAGAATTGAACTCGGTCTTAGATCATTACCTGAGTTAGGGTAGCATTGACCTCGGTCCTCGGTCGTCACCACTCTTAGGTCAGAATTGACCTCGGTCTTGGATCGTCACGTGAGTTAGTTTAGAAATGACCTCGGTCCTCGATCGTCACCACTTTTAGGTCAGAATTGAACTCGTTCTTGTATCGTTACCTGAGTTAGGTCAGAATTGACTTCGGTCCTCGGTCATCACCACTCTAAGGTCAGAATGGAGCTCGGTCTTGGATCGTCACCTGAGTTAGGTCAGAATTGACCTCAATCCTCGGTCGTCACCACTTTTAGGTCAGAATTGACCTCGGTCTCGGATCTTCATTTGAGTTAGGTTAGAAATGACCTCGGTACTCGATCGTCACCAATCTTAGGTTAAAATTGACCTCTGTCTTGGATCGTCACCTGAGTTAGGTCAGAATTGACCTCGATCGTAACCACTCTTAGGTTAGAATTGACCTCGGTCTTGGATCATCACCTGAGTTATGTCAGAATTGACCTCGGTCCTCGGTCGTCACCACTCTTATGTTAGAATTGAACTCGGTGTTCAATCGTCACCCGAGTTTGGTCAGAATTGACCTCGGTCTTTGGTCGTCACCACTCTTAGGCAAGAATTGACCTCGGACTTAGATCGTCATTTGAGTTAGCTTAGAAATGACCTCGGTCCTCGATCGTCACCACTCTTAGGTCAAAATTGACCTCGATCTTGGATCGTCACCTGAGTTAGGTCAGAATTGACCTCTATCCTCGGTCGTCACCACTCTTAGGTCAGAATTGACCTCGGACTTGGATCGTCACCTGAGTTAGGTCCGAAATTTGCTCAGTCCTCGGTCGTCACCACTCTTAGGTTAGAATTGACCTCGGTCTTGGATCGTCACCTGAGTTAGGTCATAATTGACCTCGGTCCTCGGTCATCACCACTCTTAAGTCAAAATTGACCTCGGTCTTGGATCATCACCCGAGTTAGGTCATAATTGACCTCGGTCCTCGGTCGTCACCACTCTTAGGTCAGAATTGACCTCGGTCTTAGATTTTCATTTGAGTTAGGTTAGAAATGACCTCGGTACTCGATCGTCACCACTCTTAGGTTAAAATTGACCTCTGTCTTGGATCGTCACCTGAGTTAGGTGAGAATTGACCTCAATCCTCGGTCGTCACCACTTTTAGGTCAGAATTGATCTCGGTCTTAGATCTTCATTTGAGTTAGGTTAGAAATGACCTCGGTACTCGATCGTCACCACTCTTAGGTTAAAATTGACCTCTGTCTTGGATCGTCACCTGAGTTAGGTCAGAATTGACCTCTATCCTCGGTCGTCACCACTCTTAGGTCAGAATTGACCTCGGACTTGGATCGTCACCTGAGTTAGGTCCGAAATTGGCTCAGTCCTCGATCGTCACCACTCTTAGGTTAGAATTGACCTCGGTCTTGGATCGTCACCTGAGTTAGGTCATAATTGACCTCGGTCCTCGGTCATCACCACTCCTAAGTCAAAATTGACCTCGGTCTTGGATCATCACCCGAGTTAGGTCATAATTGACCTCGATCCTAATTCATCACCACTCTTAGGTCAGAATTGACCTCGGTCTTAGATCATCACCTGAGGTAGGTCAGAATTGACCTCAATCCTCTGTCGTCACCACTTTTAGGTCATAATTGACCTCGGTCTTAGATCGTCATTTAAGTTAGGCTAGAAATGACCTCGGTCCTCGATCGTCACCACTCTTAGGTTAAAATTGACCTCGATCTTCGATCGTCACCTGAGTTATGTCATAATTGACCTCGATCCTTGGTTGTCACCACTCTTAGGTCAGAATTGACCTCGGACATAGATCATCACGTGAGTAATATTAGAAATGACCTCGATCCTCGGTCATCACCACTCTTAGCTCAGAATTGACCTCGATCTTGGATCATCACCTGACTTAGGTTAGAATTGACCTCGATCCTCGGTCGTCACCACTCTTAGGTCAGAATTGACCTTGGTCTAGGATCGTCACCTGAGTTAGGTCAGAATTGACCTCGGTCCTCGGTTGTCACCAATCTTAGGTAAAAATTGACCTTGGTCTTGGATCATAACCGGAGTTAGGTTTGAAATGACCTCGGTCCTCGGTCGTCACTACTCTTAGGTCAGAATTAACCTCGGTCTTGGATCGTCACGTGACTTTGCCCAGAATTGAGGTCATCACCACTCTTAGGTCAAAATTGACCTCGTTCTTGGATCATCACCTGAGTTAGGTCAGAAATGACGTCGGTCCTCAGTTGTCACCACTCTTAGTTAAGATTTGAACTCGGTCTTGGATCTTCACCTGAGTTAGGTCAGAATTGCCCTCGATCCTCGGTCGTTACCACTCTTAGGTCAGAATTTACCTCGATCTTCGATTATCACCTGAGTTAGGTTAGAAATGACCTCGGTCCTCGGTCGTCACCACTTTTAGGTCAGAATTGAAATCGGTCTTGGATCGTTACATGAGTTAGGTCATAATTGATCTCGGTCCTCGATCATCACCACTCTTAGGTCAGAATGGACCTCAGTCTTGGATCATCAGCTGAGTTAGGTCAGAATTGACCTCAGTCCTCGGTTGTCACCACTTTTAGGTCAGAATTGACCTCGGTCTTAGATCGTCATTTGAGCTAGGTTAGAAATGACCTCGGTCCTCGATCGTCACCACTCTTAGGTTAAAATTGACCTCGATCTTGGATCGTCACCTGAGTTATGTCAGAATTGACCTCGATCCTTGGTCGTCACCACTCTTAGGTCAGAATTGACTTCGGACTTGGATCGTCACCTGAGTTAGGTCAGAAAAAGGCTCAGTCCTCGGTCGTCACCACTCTTAGGTTAGAATTGACCTCGGTCTTGAATCGTCACCTGAGTTAGGTCATAATTAACCTTGCTCCTCGGTCATCACCACTCTTAAGCGAGAATTAAACTCAGTCTTAGATAATCACCTGAGTTAGGTCAGAATTCACCTCGGTCCTCGATCGTCACCACTCTTAGGTTAGAATTAAACTCGGTCTTAGATCGTCACCCAAGTTAGGTCATAATTGACCTTGGTCCTCGATTGTCACCACTCTTAGGTCAAAATTGACCTCGGTCTTGGATCATCACCTGAGTTAGGTCAGAATTGACCTCAGTCCTCGGTCATCACCACTTTTAGGTCAGACTTGACCTCGGTCTTAGATCATTAGGTGAGTTAGGTTAGAAATGACCTCGATCCTTAGTCGTCACCACTCTTAGGTCAGAATTGACCTCGATCTTGGATCGTCACCTGACTTAGGTCATAATTGACCTCGATTCTCGGTCGTCACCACCCTTAAGTCAGAATTGACCTCATTCTTGGATCATCACCTGAGTTAGGTCAGAATTGACTGCAGTCCTCGATTGTCACCACTCTAAGGTCAGAATTGACCTTGGTCTTGGATCGTCACCTGGGTTAGGTCAAAATTTACTTTGGTCCTCGGTCATCAGCTCCCTTAGGTCAGAATTGACCTCGGTCCTAGATCGTCACCTGAGTTCGTACAGAAATGGCCTCCGTCCTCGGTCGTCACCACTCTTATGTTAGAATTGACCTCGGATTTAGTTCATCACTTGAGTTAGGTCAGAATTAAACTCGGTCCTCGGTCATCACCACTCTTAGGTCAGAATGGACCTCAGTCTTGGATCATCTCCTGAGTTAGGTCAGAATTGACCTCATTCCTCGATCATCACCACTCTTAGGTTAGAATTGAACTCGGTCCTTGATCGTCACCTGGGTTAGGTCAGAATGGACCTCGGTCCTAGGTCGTCACCACTCTTAGGTTAGAATTGACCTCGGTCTTAGATCGTCACCTGAGTTAGGTTAGAAATGACCTCGGTCCTCGATCGTCACCACTTTTAGGTCAGAATTGAACTCGTTCTTGGATCGTTAACTGAGTTAGGTCATAATTGACGTCTGACCTCGATCATCACCACTCTTAGGTCAGAATGGGCCTCGGTCTTGGATCATCACCTGAGTTAGGTCAGAATTGATCTCAGTCCTCGATCGTCACAAGTTTTAGGTCAGAATTGACCTCGGTTTTAGATCGTCATTTGTGTTAGGTTAGAAATAACCTCGATCCTCGATCGTCACCACACTTAGGTTAAAATTAACCTCGGTCTTGGATCGTCACCTGAGTTAGGTCAGAATTGACCTCGATCCACGGTCGTCACCACTCTTAGGTCAGAATTGACCTTGTATTTGGATCGTCACCTGAGTTAGGTCAGAAATGGGATCAGTCATCCGTCGTCACCACTCTTAGGTTAGAATTGACATCGGTCTTGGATCGTCACCTGAGTTAGGTCAGAATTGACCTCGGTCCTCGGTCATCACCACTCTTAAGTGACAATTGACCTCAGTCTTGGATCATCACCTGAGTTAGTTCAGAATTGACCTCGGTCCTCGGTCATCACCACTCTTAGGTTAGAATTGAACTCAGTCTTGGATCGTCACCCGAGTTAGGTCAGAATTGACCTCAGTCCTCGGTCGTCACCACTCTTAGGTCAGAATTGAACTCGGTCTTGGATCATCACCTGAGTTAGGTCAGAATTGACCTCAGTCCTCGGTCATCAGCACCCTTTGGTCAGAATTGACCTCGGTCTTAGATCATCACTTGAGTTAGGTTAGAAATGACCTCGATCCTCGGTCGTCACCATTCGTAGGTTAGAATTGACCACGGTCTTGGATCGTCACCTGACTTAGGTTAGAATTGACCTCGGTCCTCGGTCGTCAACCCCCTTAGGTGAGAATTGACGTCGGTCTAGGTTTGTCACTTGAGTTAGGTCAGAATGGACCTCGGTCCTCGGTTGTCACCAATCTTAGGTAAAAATTGACCTTGGTCTTGGATCTTCACTTGAGTTAGGTCAAAATTGACTACAGTCCTCGGTCATCAGGACTCTTAGCTCAGAATTGACCTCGGTCTTAGATCGTCACCTGAGTTAGGTAAGAAATGTAGTCCGTCATCGATCATCACCAATATTAGGTTAGAATTGACCTCGATCTTGGAGCATCACCTGAGTTAGGTCAGAATTGACCTCGGTCCACGATCATCACCACTCTTAGGTGAGAATGGACCTCAGTCTTGGATCATCACCTGAGTTATGTCAAAATTGACCTCGGTCCTCGGTCGTCACCACTCTTAGGTCAGAATTGAACTCGGTCTTAGATCGTTACCTGAGTTAGGTCAGAATTAACCTCGGTCCTCGGTCGTCACCACTCTTAGGTCAGAATTGACCTCGGTCTTGGATCGTCACGTGAGTTAGTTTAGAAATGACCTCGGTCCTCGTTCGTCACCACTTTTAGGTCAGAATTGAACTCGTTCTTGGATCGTTACCTGAGTTAGGTCAGAATTGACTTCGGTCCTCGGTCATCACCACTCTTAGGTCAGAATGGAGCTCGGTCTTGGATCGTCACCTGAGTTAGGTCAGAATTGACCTCAATCCTCGGTCGTCACCACTTTTAGGTCAGAATTGACCTCGGTCTTAGATCTTCATTTGAGTTAGGTTTGAAATGACCTCGGTACTCGATCATCACCACTCTTAGGTTAAAATTGACCTCTGTCTTGGATCGTCACCTGAGTTAGGTCAGAATTGACCTCGATCGTCACCACTCTTAGGTTAGAATTGACCTCGATCTTGGATCGTCACCTGAGTTAGGTCAGAATTGACCTCGGTCCTCGGTCGTCACCACTCTTATGTTAGAATTGAACTCGGTGTTCGATCGTCACCCGAGTTTGGTCAGAATTGACCTCGATCCTCTATCGTTATCACTCTTAGGCCAGAATTGACCTCGGACTTAGATCGTCATTTGAGTTAGCTTAGAAGTGACCTCGGTCCTCGATTGTCACCACTCTTAGGTTAAAATTGACCTCAGTCTTGGATCGCCACCTGAGTTAAGTCAGAATTCACCTCGGTCCTCGGTCGTCACCACTCTTAGGTTAGAATTAAACTCGGTCTTAGATCATCACCCGAGTTAGGTCAGAATTGACCTCGGTCCTCGGTCATCACCACTTTTAAGTCAAAATTGACCTCAGTCTTGGATCATCACCCGAGTTAGGTCAGAATTGACCTCGGTCCTCGGTCGTCACCACTCTAAGATTAAAATTGAACTCGGTCTTAGATCATCACTTGAGTTAGGTCAGAATTGACCTCGATCCTAGGTCGTCACCACTCTTAGGTCAGAATTGACCTCGGTCTTGGATCATCACCTGAGGTAGGTCAGAAATGGGATCAGTCCTTCGTCGTCACCACTCTTAGGTTAGAATTGACATCGCTCTTGGATCGTCACCTGAGTTAGGTCAGAATTGACCTCGGTCCTCGGTCATCACCACTCTTAAGTGACAATTGACCTCAGTCTTGGATCATCACCTGAGTTAGGTCAGAATTGACCTCGGTCCTCAGTCGTGACCACTCTTAGGTTAGATTTGAACTCAGTCTTGGATCGTCACCCGAGTTAGGTCAGAATTGACCTCGGTCCTCGGTCGTCACCACTCTTAGGTCAGAATTGAACTCGGTCTTGGATCATCACCTGAGTTAGGTCAGAATTGACCTCAGTCCTCGTTCATCAGCACCCTTTGGTCAGAATTGACCTCGGTCTTAGATCATCACTTGAGTTAGGTTAGAAATGACCTCGATCCTCGGTCGTCACCATTCGTAGGTCAGAATTGACCTCGGTCTTGGATCGTCACCTGACTTAGGTTAGAATTGACCTCGGTCCTCGGTCGTCAACCCCCTTAGGTGAGAATTGACGTCGGTCTAGGATCATCACCTGAGTTAGATCAGAATTGACCTCGGTCCTCGATTGTCACCACTCTTAGGTAAAAATTGACCTTGGTCTTGGATCTTCACCTGAGTTATGTCAAAATTGACTTCAGTCCTCGTTCATCAGGACTCTTAGGTCAGAATTGAACTCGGTCTTAGATCGTCACCTGAGTTAGGTAAGAAATGTCCTCCGTCATCCATCGTCACCAATATTAGGTTAGAATTGACCTCGGTCTTGGATCGTCACCTGAGTTAGGTCAAAATTGACCTCGGTCCACGATCATCACCACTCTTAGGTCAGAATGGACCTCAGTCTTGGATCATCACCTGAGTTATGTCAAAATTGACCTCGGTCCTCGGTCGTCACCACTCTTAGGTAAAAATTGAACTCGGTCTTAGATCGTTACCTAAGTTAGGTCAGAATTGACCTCGATCGTCACCACTCTTAGGTCAGAATTGACCTCGGTCTTGGATCGTCACGTGAGTTAGTTTAGAAATGACCTCGGTCGTCGGTCGTCACCACTTTGAGGTCAGAATTGAACTCGTTCTTGGATCGTTACCTGAGTTAGGTCAGAATTGACTTCGGTCCTCGGTCATCACCACTCTTAGGTCAGAATGGAGCTCGGTCTTGGATCGTCACCTGAGTTAGGTCAGAATTGACCTCAATCCTCGGTCGTCACCACTTTTAGGTCAGAATTGACCTCGGTCTTAGATCTTCATTTGAGTTAGGTTAGAAATGACCTCGGTACTCGATCGTCACCACTCTTAGGTTAAAATTGACCTCGTTTTGGATCGTCACCTGAGTTAGGTCAGAATTGACCTCGATCATCACCACTCGTAGGTTAGAATTGACCTCGGTCTTGGATCGTCACCTGAGTTAGGTCAGAATTGACCTGGGTCCTCGGTCCTCGGTCGTCACCACTCTTATGTTAGAATTCAACTCGCTGTTCGATCGTCACCCGAGTTTGGTCAGAATTGACCTCTGTCCTCGGTCGTCACCACTCTTAGGCCAGAATTGACGTCGGACTTAGATCGTCATTTGAGTTAGCTTAGAAATGACATCGGTCCTCGATCCTCACCACGCTTAGGTTAAAATTGACCTCGGTCTTGGATCGTCACCTGAGTTAGGTCAGAATTCACCTCGGTCCTCGGTCGTCAGCACTCTTAGGTTAGAATTAAACTCGATCTTAGATCGTCACCCGAGTTAGGTCAGAATTGACCTCGGTCCTCGGTCATCACCACTCTTAAGTCAAAATTGACCTCAGTCTTGGATCATCACCCGAGTTAGGTCAGAATTGACCTCGGTCCTCGGTCGTCACCACTGTAAGGTTAAAATTGAACTCGGTCTCGGATCATCACTTGAGTTAGGTCAGAATTGACCTCGGTCCTAAGTCGTCACCACTCTTAGGTCAGAATTGACCTCGGTCTTGGATCATCACCTGAGGTAGGTCAGAATTGACCTCAGTCCTCTATCATCAGCACTCATAGGTCAGAATTGACCTCGGTCTTAGATCATCATGTGAGTAATATTAGAAATGACCTCGATCCTCAGTCGTCACCACTCTTAGCTCAGAATTGACCTCGGGAGTGGATCATCACCTGATTTAGGTTAGAATTGACCTCGGTCCTCGGTCGTCACCACTCTTAGGTCAGAATTGACCTCGGTTTAGGATCGTCACCTGAGTTAGGTCAGAATTGACCTCGGTCCTCGGTTGTCACCACTCTTAGGTAAAAATTGACCTTGGTCTTGGATCGTCACCTGAGTTAGGTTTGAAATGACCTCGGTCCTCGGTCGTCACGACTCTTAGGTCAGAATTAACTTCGGTCTTGGATCGTCACGTTACTTAGCCCAGAATTGAGGTTATCACCACTCTTAGGTAAAAATTGACCTCGTTCTTGGATCATCACTTGAGTTAGGTCAGAAATGACCTCGGTCCTCAGTCGTGACCACTCTTAGTTAAGATTTGAACTCGGTCTTGGATCTTCACCTGATTTAGGTCAGAATTGCCCTCGATCCTCGGTCGTCACCACTCTTAGGTCAGAATTTACCTCGATCTTAAATTGTCACCTGAGTTAGGTTAGAAATGACCTCGGTCCTCGGTCGTCACCACTTTTAGGTCAGAATTGAACTCGATCTTGCATCGTTACATGAGTTAGGTCAAAATTGACCTCGGTCCTCGATCATCACCACTCTTAGGTCAGAATGGACCTTAGTCTTGGATCGTCAGCTGAGTTGGGTTAGAATTGACCTCAGTCCTCGGTCGTCACCACTTTTAGGTCAGAATTGACCTCGGTCTTAGATCGTCATTTGAGTTAGGTTAGAAATGACCTCGGTCCTCGATTGTCACCACTCTTAGGTTAAAATTGACCTCGATCTTGGATCGTCACCTGAGTTACGTCAGAATTGACCTCGATCCTTGGTCGTCACCACTCTTAGGTCAGAATTAACCTCAGACTTGGATCGTCACCTGAGTTAGGTCAGAAATAGGCTCAGTCCTCGGTCATCACCACTCTTAGGTTAGAATTGACCTCGGTCTTCGATCGTCACCTGAGTTTGGGCATAATTAACCTCGCTCCTCGGTCATCACCACTCTTAAGTGAGAATTAGACACAGTCTTAGATCATCACCTGAGTTAGGTCATAATTCACCTCGGTCCTCGGTCGTCACCACTCTTTGGTTATAATTAAACTCGGTCTTAGATCATCACCCGAGTTAGGTTAGAATTGACCTCGGTCCTCGATTGTCACCACTCTTAGGTCAAAATTGACCTCGGTCTTGGATCATCACCTGAGTTAGGTCAGAATTGACCTCAGTCCTCGGTCATCACCACTTTTAGGTCAGAATTGACCTCGGTCTTTGATCATTACGTGAGTTAGGTTAGAAATGACCTCGATCTTTAGTCGTCACCACTCTTAGGTCATAATTGACCTCGATCTTGGATCGTCACCTGACTTAGGTCATAATTGACCTCGATCCTCGGTCGTCACCATTCTTAGGTCAGAATTGCCTCGGTCTTGGATCATAACCTGAGTTAGGTCAGAATTGACTGCGCTCCTCTATTGTCACCACTCTTAGGTCAGAATTGACCTTGGTCTTGGATCGTCACCTGGGTTAGGTCAAAATTTACTTCGGTCCTCGGTCATTAGCTCCCTTAGGTCAGAATTAACCTCGGTCCTAGATCGTCACCAGAGTTAGGTCAGAAATGGCCTCCATCCTCGGTCGTCACCACTCTTATGTTAGAATTGACCTCGGATTTAGTTAATCACCTGAGTTAGGTCAGAATTGAACCCGGTCCTCGGTCATCACCACTCTTAGGTTAAAATAGACCTCAGTCTTGGATCATCACCTGAGTTAGGTCAGAATTGACCTCGTTCCTCGGTCATCACCACTCTTAGGTCAGAATTGAACTCGGTCTTGGATCCTCACCTGGGTTAGGTCAGAATGGACCTCGGTCCTCGGTCGTCACCACTCTTAGGTTAGAATTGACATCGATCTTGGATCGTCACCTGGGTTAGGTTAGAAATAACTTCGGTCCTCATTCGTCATCACTTTTAGGTCAGAATTGAACTCGTTCTTGGATCGTTACCTGAGTTAGGTCAGAATTGACCTCTGACCTCGGTCATCACCACTCTTAGGTCAGAATGGACCTCGGTCTTGGATCATCACCTAAGTTAGGTCAGAATTGACCTCGGTTTTATATCGTCATTTGAGTTAGGTTAGAAATGACCTCGATCCTCGATCGTCACCACACTTAGGTTAAAATTGACCTCGGTCTTGGATCGTCACCTGAGTTAGGTCAGAATTGACCTCGATCCACGGTCGTCACCACTCTTAGGTCATAATTGACCTCGGACTTGGATCGTCACCTGAGTTAGGTCAGAAATGGGATCAGTCCTCCGACGTCACCACTGTTAGGTTAGAATTGACATCGGTCCTCGGTCATCACCACTCTTAAGTGACAACTGACCTCAGTCTTGGATCATCACCTGAGTTAGGTCAGAATTGACCTCGGTCCTCGGTTGTCACCACTCTTAGGTTAGAATTGAACTCAGTCTTGGATCGTCACCCGAGTTAGGTCAGAATTGACCTCGGTCCTCGGTCGTCACCACTCTTAGGTCAAAATTGATCTCGGTCTTGGATCATCACATGAGTAAGGTCAGAATTGACCTCAGTCCTCGGTCATCAGCACTCTTAGGTAAGAATTGGCCTCGGTCTTAGATCATCACTTGAGTTAGGTTAGAAATGACCTCGATCCTCGGTCGTCACCATTCTTAGGTCAGAATTGACCTCTGTCTTGGATAGTCACCTGACTTAGGTTAGAATTGACCTCGGTTCTCGGTCGTCAACCCCCTTAGGTCAGAATTGAACTCGATCTAGGATCGTCACCTGAGTTAGGTCAGAATTGACCTTGGTCCTCGGTTGTCACCACTCTTAGGTAAAAATTGACCTTGGTCTTGGATCATCACCTGAGTTAGGTCAAAATTGACTTCAGTCCTCAGTCATCAGGACTCTTAGGTCATAATTGACCTCTGTCTTAGATCGTCACCTGAGTTAGGTAAGAAATGACCTCCGTCCTCGATCGTCACCAATCTTAGGTTAGAATTGACCTCGGTCTTGGATCGTCACCTGAGTTAGGTCAGAATTGACCTCGGTCCTCGGTCATCACCACTCTTAGGTCAGAATGGACCTCAGTCTTGGATCATCACCCGAGTTAGGTCAAAATTGACCTCGGTCCTCGGTCGTCACCACTCTCAGGTCAGAATTGAACTCGGTCTTAGATCGTTACCTGAGTTAGGTCAGAATTGACCTCAGTCTTGGATCGTCACGTCAGTTAGTTTAGAAATGACCTCGGTCCTCGGTCGTCACCACTTTTAGGTCAGAATTGAACTCGTTCTTGGATCGTTACCTGAGTTAGGTCAGAATTGACTTCGGTCCTCGGTCAACACCACTCTTAGGTCAGAATGGAGCTCGATCTTGGATCGTCACCTGAGTTAGGTCAGAATTGACCTCAATCCTCGGTCGACACCACTTTTAGGTCAGAATTGACCTCGGTCTTAGATCTTTATTTGAATTAGGTTAGAAATGACCTCGGTACTCGATCGTCACCACTCTTAGGTTAAAATTGACCACTGTCTTGGATCGTCACCTGAGTTAGGTCAGAATTGACCTCGATACTCGGTCGTCACCACTCTTAGGTTAGAATTGACCTCGGTCTTGGATCGTCACCTGAGTTAGGTCAGAATTAACCTCGGTCCTCGGTCGTCACCACTCTTTTGTTAGAATTGAACTCGGTGTTCGATCGTCACCCGAGTTTTGTCAAAATTGACCTCGGTCCTCGGTCGTCACCACTCTTAGGCCAGAATTGACCTAGGACTTAGATCGTCATTTGAGTTAGCTTAGAAATGACCTCGGTCCTCGATCGTCACCACTCTTAGGTTAAAATTGACCTCGGTCTTGGATCGTCACCTGAGTTAGGTCAGAATTGACCTCGATCATCGGTCGTCACTACTCTTACGTCAAAATTGACCTCGGACTTGGATCGGCACCTGAGTTAGGTCCGAAATTGGCTCAGTCCTCGGTCGTCACCACTCTTAGGTTAGAATTGACCTGGGTCTTGGATCGTCACCTGAGTTAGGTCATAATTGACCTCGGTCCTTGGTCATCACCACTCTTAAGTCAAAATTGACCTCAGTCTTGGATCATCACCCGAGTTAGGTCAGAATTGACCTCGGTCCTCGGTCGTCACCACTCTTAGGTCAGAATTGAACTCGGGCTTAGATCGTTACCTGAGTTAGGTCAGAATTGACCTCGGTCTTGGATCGTCACGTGAGTTAGTTTAGAAATGACCTCGGTCCTCGGTCGTCACCACTTTTAGGTCAGAATTGAACTCGTTCTTGGATCGTTACCTGAGTTAGGTCAGAATTGACTTCGGTCCTCGGTCAACACCACTCTTAGGTTAGAATTGAACTCGGTCTTGGATCATCACCTGAGGAAGGTTAGAATTGACCTTAGTCCTCTGTCATCAGCACTCATAGGTCAGTATTGACCTTGGTCTTAGATCATCACGTGAGTTAAATTAGAAATGACTTCGATCCTCGGTCGTCACCACTCTTAGCTCAGAATTGACCTCGGTCTTGGATCATCACCTGACTTAGGTTAGAATTGACCTCGATCCTCGGTCGTCACCACTCTTAGGTCAGAATTGACCTCGGTCTAGGATCGTCACCTGAGTTAGGTCAGAATTGACCTCGGTCCTCGGTTGTCACCACTCTTAGGTAAAAATTGACCTTGGTCTTGGATCGTCACCTGAGTTAGGTCAAAATTGACTTCAGTCCTCGGTCATCAGCACTCTCAGGTCAGAATTGACCTCGGTCTTAGATCGTCACCTGAGTTAGGTCAGAAATGGCCTCCGTCCTCGGTCCTCACCACTCTTAGGTTAGAATTGACCTCGGTCTTGGATCGTCACCTGAGTTAGTTCAGAATTGACCTCGTTCCTCGGTCATCATCACTCTCAGGTCGGAATGGACCTCAGTCTTGGATCATCACCTGATTTAGGTCATAATTGACTTTGGTCCACGGTCGTCACCACTCCTAGGTAAGAATTGAACTCGGTCCTAGATCGTCACCTGAGTTAGGTCAGAATTGACCTCGGTCCTCGGTCGTCACCACTCTTAGGTCAGAATTGACCTCTGTCTTGGATAGTCACCTGAGTTAGTTCAGAATTGACCTCGTTCCTCGGTCATCATCACTCTCAGGTCGGAATGGACCTTAGTCTTGGATCATCACCTGATTTAGGTCATAATTGACCTTGGTCCTCGGTCGTCACCACTCCTAGGTAAAAATTGAACTCGGTCTTAGATCATCACCTGAGTTAGGTCAGAATTGACCTCGGTCCTCGGTCGTCACCACTCTTAGGTCAGAATTGACCTCGGTCTTGGATCTTCATCTGAGTTAGGTGAGAAATTACCTCGGTCCTCGGTCGTCACCACTTTTAGGTGAGAATTGAACTCGTTATTGGATTGTTACCTGAGTTAGGTCAGAATTGACCTCGGTCCTCGGTCATCACCACTCTTAGGTTAGAATGGAGCTCGGTCTTTGATCGTCACATGAGTTAGGTCAGAATTGACCTCAGTCCTCGGTCGTCACCACTTTTAGGTTAGAATTGACCTTAATCTTAGATCGTCATTTGAGTTAGGTTAGAAATGACCTCGGTCCTCGATCGACACCACTCTTAGGTTAAAATTGATCTCGGTCTTGGATCGTCACCTGAGTTAGGTTAGAATTGACCTCAATCCTCGGTCGTTACCACTCTTAGGTTAGAATTGACCTCGGTCTTGGGTCGTCACCTGAGTTAGGTCAGAATTGACCTCGGTCCTCGGTCGTCACCACTCTTATGTTAGAATTGAACTCGGTCTTGGATCGTCACCCGAGTTAGGTCACAATTGACCTCACTCCTCGGTCGTCAACACTCTTAGGTCAGAGTTGACCTCGGTCTTAGATCATCACCTAACTTAGGTCAGAATTGACCTCAGTCCTAGGTTATCACCACTCTTAGGTCAGAATTGACCTCGATCTTAGATCATCACGTGAGTTAGGTTAGAAATGACCTTGATCCTCGGTCGTCACCACTCTTAGGTCAGAATTGACCTCTAGATCGTCACCTGACTTAGGGAAGAAATGACGTCGGTCCTCAGTCGTCACCACTCTTAGGGCATAATTGACCTCGGTCTTGGATCCTCACCTGAGTTAGGTCAGAATTGACCTCGGTCCTCGGTTGTCACCACTCTTTGGTCAGAATTGACCTTGGTCTTGGATCTTCACCTGAGTTAGGTGAAAATTGACTTCGGTCCTCGGTCATCCGCACTCTTAGAACAGAATTGACCTCGGTCTTAGATCGTCACCTGAGTTAGGTCAGAAATGGCCTCCGTCCTCGGTCGTCACCACTCTTAGGTTTGAATTGACCTCGGTCTTGGAACGTCACCTGAGTTAGGTTTGAAATGACCTCGGTCCTCGATCGTCATCACTCTTAGGTTAAAAGTGACCTCGATCTTGGATCGTCACCTGAGTTAGGTCAGAATTGATTTCGATCCTCGGTCGTCACCACTCTTAGGTCAGAATTTACCTCGGACTTGGATCGCCACCTGAGTTAGGTCAGAAATGGGCTCAGTCCTTGGTCGTCACCACTCTTAGGTCGGAATTAACCTCGTTCTTTGATCATCACCTAAGTTAGGTTAGAAATGACCTCGGTCCTCGGTCGTCACCACTTTTAGGTCAGAATTGAACTCATTCTTGGATCGTTACCTGAGTTAGGTCAGAATTGACCTCTGTCCTCTCTCATCACCACTCTTAGGTCAGAATGGACCTCGGTCTTGGATCGTCACCTGAGTTAGGTTAGAATTGACCTCGTTCCTCGGTCGTCACCACTTTTAGGTCAGAATTGACCTTGGTCTTAGATCCTCATTTGAGTTAGGTTAGAAATGACCTCGGTCCTCGATCGTCACCACTCTTAGGTTAAAATTGACCTCGGTCTTGGATCGTCACCTGAGTTAGGTCAGAGTTGACCTCGATCCTCGGTCGTCACCCCTCTTAGGTCAAATTGACCTCGAACTTGGATCGCCATCTGAGTTAGGTCAGAAATGCGCTCAGTCCTCAGTCGTCACCACTCTTAGGTTAGAATTGCCCTCGGTCATGGATCATCACCTGAGTTAGGTTAGAATTGACCTCGGTCCTCGGTCATAGCCACTCTTAGGTTAGAATGGAGCTCAGTCTTGGATCGTCACCTGAGTTAGGTCAGAGTTGACCTCGATCCTCGGTCGTCACCCCTCTTAGGTCAAATTGACCTCGAACTTGGATCGCCATCTGAGTTAGGTCAGAAATGCGCTCAGTCCTCAGTCGTCACCACTCTTAGGTTAGAATTGCCCTCGGTCATGGATCATCACCTGAGTTAGGTTAGAATTGACCTCGGTCCTCGGTCATAGCCACTCTTAGGTTAGAATGGAGCTCAGTCTTGGATCGTCACCTGAGTTAGGTCAGAATTGACCTCAGTCCTCGGTCGTCACCACTTTTAGGTTAGAATTGACCTTGATCTTAGATCGTCATTTGAGTTAGGTTAGAAATGACCTCGGTCCTCGATCGTCACCACTCTTAGGTTAAAATTGATCTCGTTCTTGGATCGTCACCTGAGTTAGGTTAGAATTGACCTCAATCCTCAGTCGTCACCAATCTTAGGTTAGAATTGACCTCGGTCTTGGGTCGTCACCTGAGTTATGTCAAAATTGACCTCGGTCCTCGGTCGTCACCACTCTTATGTTAGAATTGAACTCGGTCTTGGATCGTCACCCGAGTTAGGTCACAATTGACCTCACTCCTCGGTCGTCAACATTCTTAGGTCAGAGTTGACCTCGGTCTTGGATCATCACCTAACTTAGGTCAGAATTGACCTCAATCCTAGGTTATCACCACTCTTAGGTCAGAATTGACCTCGGTCTTAGATCATCACGTGAGTTAGGTTAGAAATGACCTTGATTCTCGGTCGTCACCACTCTTAGGTCAGAATTGACCTCGGTTTTAGATCGTCACCTGACTTAGGGAAGAAATGACGTCGGTTCTCAGTCGTCACCACTATTAGGGCATAATTGACCTCAGTCTTGGATCCTCACCTGAGTTAGGTCAGAATTGATCTCGGTCCTCGGTTGTCACCACTCTTTGGTCAGAATTGACCTTGGTCTTAGATCATCACCTGAGTTAGGTGAAAATTGACTTCGGTCCTCGGTCATCCGCACTCTTATAACAGAATTGACCTCGGTCTTAGATCGTCACCTGAGTTAGGTCAGAAATGGCCTCTGTCCTCGGTCGTCACCACTCTTAGGTTAGAATTGACCTTAGTCTTGGAACATCACCTGAGTTAGGTTTGAAATGACCTCGGTCCTCGATCGTCATCACTCTTAGGTTAAAAGTGACCTCGATCTTGGATCGTCACCTGAGTTAGGTCAGAATTGATCTCGATCCTCGATCGTCACCACTCTTAGGTCAGAATTTACCTCGGACTTGGATCGCCACCTGAGTTAGGTCAGAAATGGGCTCAGTCCTTGGTCGTCACTACTCTTAGGTCAGAATTGACCTCGATCTTTGATCGTCACCTAAGTTAGGTTAGAAATGACCTCGGTCCTCGATCGTCACCACTTTTAGGTCAGAATTGAACTTGTTCTTGGATCGTTACCTGAGTTAGGTCAGAATTGACCTCTGTCCTCTCTCATCACCACTCTTAGGTCAGAATGGACCTCAGTCTTGGATCGTCACCTGAGTTAGGTCAGAATTGACCTCAGTCCTCAGTCGTCACCACTTTTAGGTCAGAATTGACCTTGGTCTTAGATCCTCATTTGAGTTATGTAAGAAATGACCAAGGTCCTCGATCGTCGCCACTCTAAGGTTAAAATTGACCTCGGTCTTGGATCATCACCTAAGTTAGGTCATAGTTGACCTCGATCCTCGGTCGTCACCACTCTTATGTCAAATTGACCTCGAACTTGGATCGTCATCTGAGTTAGGTCAGAAATGGGCTCAGTCCTCAGTTGTCACCACTCTTAGGTCAGAATTGGCCTCGGTCTTGGATCGTCACCTGACTTATGTCACAATTGACCTCGGTCCTCGGTCGTCACCAGTCTTATGTCAGAATTGACCTCGTTCTTGTATCGTCACCTGAGTTAGGTCAGAATTGACTTCGGTCCTCGGTTGTCACCACTCTTGAATCAGAATTGACCTTGGTCTTGGATCGTCACCTGAGTTAGGTCAAAATTGACTTCGGTCCTCGATCATCAGCACTCTTAGGTTAGAATTGACCTCGATCTTAGATCGTCACCTGAGTTAGGTCAGAAATGGCCTCCGTCCTCGGTCGTCACCACTCTCAGGTTAGAATTGACTTCGGTCCTCGGTCTTCACAACTCTTAGGTCAAAATGGACCTCAGTCTTATATCATCACCTCAGTTAGGTCAAAATTGAACTCGGTCCTTGGTCGTCACCACTCTTAGGTCAGAATTGAACTCGGTCTTGGATCCTCACCCGAGTTAGGTCAGAATTGACCTCAATCCTCGGTCATCATCACTCTTAGGTCAGAATTGACCTCGGTCTTTGATCATCACCTGAGTTAGGTTAGAAATGACCTCAGTCCTCGATCGTCACAACTTTTAGGTCAGAATTGAACTCGTTCTTAGATCGTTACCTGAGTTAGGTTAGAAATGACCTCGGTCCTCGATCGTCACCACTCTTAGCTTAAAATTGAATTCAGTCTTGGATCGTCACATGAGTTAGGTATGAATTGACCTCGATCCCCGAGCGTCACCACTCTTAGGTCAGAATTGAACTCGGACTTGGATCGTCACCTGAGTTAGGTCATAAATGGGCTCAGTCCTCAGTCGTCACCACTCTTAGGTTAGAATTGACCTCGGTCTTGGATCCTCACCTGAGTTAGGTCAGAATTGACATTGGTCCTTGGTCATCACAATTCTTAAGTGAGAATTGACCTCAATCTTAGATCATCACCTGAGTCAGGTCAGAATTGACGTCGATCCTCGATCGTCACCACTCTTAGGTTAGAATTGAACTCTGTCTTGGATCGTCACCAGAGTTAGGTCAGAATTGACCTCGATTCTCGGTCATCGCCAGTCTTAGGTCTGAATTGACCTCGGTCTTGGAACATCACCTGATTAAGTCAGAAATGACCTTGGTCCTCGATCTTCACCACTTTTTGGTCAGAATTGACCTCGAGCCTCTGTCATCACCACTCTTAGGTCAGAATTGACCTCGATCTTGGATTGTCACTTGAGTTAGGTCAGAATTGACCTCGGTCCTCAGTCATCACCACTTTTTATGTCAGAATGGACCTCAGTCTTAGATCATCACCTGAGTTAGGTCAGAATTGACCTCAATCCCCGGTCGTCACCACTCTTAGGTAAGAATTGACCTCGGTCTTGGATCGTCACCTGATTTAGGTCAGAAATGACCTCGGTCCTCGGTATTCACCACTTTTAGGTCAGAATTGAACTCGATCTTGGATCGTTACTTGAGTTAGGTCAGAATTGACCTCGGGCCTCTGTCATCACCACTCTTAGTTCAGAATTGACCTCGGTCTTTGATCGTCACCTGAGTTAGGTCCGAATAGACCTCAGTCCTCGGTCGTCGCCACTTTTAGGTAAGAATTGACCTCGATCTTAGATCGTCATTTGAGTTAGGTTAGAAATGACCTCGGCCCTCGGTCGTCACTACTCTTAGGTTATAATTGACCTCGATCTTGGATTGTAACATGTGTTAGGTTAGAATTGACCTCGGTCCTCGGTCGTCACCACTCTTAGGTCAGAATTGACCTCGAACTTGGATGGTCACCTGAGTTAGGTCAGAAATGGGCTCGGTCCTCGGTCGTCACCAATCTTAGGTTAGAATTGATCTCAGCCTTGGATCGTAACCGGAGTTAGATCAGAATTGACCTTGGTCGTCGTTCGTTTCCACTCTTAGCTCAGAATTGACCTCGATCTTGGATAGTCACCTGAGTTAGGTCATAATTGAACTTAGTCCTTGGTCGTTACCACTCTTAGTTCAGAATTGACCTCGGTCTTAGATCATCACCTAAGTTAGGTTAGAAATGACCTCGATCCTCGATTGTCACCACTCTTAGGTTAGAATTGACCTCGGTCTTGGATCGTCACCTGACTTCGGTCAGAATTGACCTGGATCCTCGATCGTCACCACTCTTAGGTAAAAATTGACCTCGATCTTGAATCGTCACATGAGTTAGGTCCCAATTGACATCGGTCCTCGGTCGTCACTGGTTTTAGGTCAGAATTGACCTCCGTCTTGGATCGTCACCTCGGTTTGGTCAGAATTGACTTCGGTCCTTAGTCATCACCACTCTTAGGTCAGAATTGACCACGGTCTTGGATCGTCACCTGAGTTAGGTCAGAATTGACATCGGTCCTCGCTCGTCACCACTCTTAGGTTAGAATTGAACTCGGTCTTGGATCGTCACCTGAGTTAGGTCAGAATTGACCTCAATCCTCGATCGTCACCACTTTTAGGTCAGAATTGACCTCGGTTTTAAATCGTCATTTGAGTTAGCTTAGAAATGACATCGATCCTCGATCGTCACCACTCTTAGGTTAAAATTGACCTTGGTCTTGGATCGTCACCTGAGTTAGGTCAAAATTGACCTCGATCCTCGGTCGTCACAACTCTTAGGTCAGAATTGACCTCGGACTTGGATCGTCACCTGAGTTAGGTCAGAAATGGGATCAGTCCTCTGTCATCACCACTCTTAGGTTAGAATTGACATCGGTCTTGGATCGTCACCTGACTTAGGTCAGAGACGACCTCGGTGCTCGGTCGTCACCACTCTTAAGTGACATTTGACCTTGGTCTTAGATCATCACCTGAGTTAGGTCAGAATTGACCTCGATCCCCGGTCGTCACCACTTTTAGGTCAGAATTGACCTCGGTCTTGGATCGTCACCTGATTTAGGTCAGAAATGACTTCGGTCCTCGGTCTTCACCACTTTTAGGTCAGAATTGAACTCGATCTTGGATCGTTACTTGAGTTAGGTCAGAATTTACCTCGGGCCTCTGTCATCACCACTCTTAGTTCAGAATTGACCTTAGTTTTGGATCGTCACCCGAGTTAGGTCCTAATAGACCTCAGTCCTCGGTCGTCAGCACTCTTAGGTCAGAATTGACCTCGATCTTAGATCGTCACCTGAGTTAGGTCAGAAATGGCCTCAGTCCTCGGTCGTCACCACTCTTAGGTTAGAATTGACCTCGGTCTTGGATCATCACTTGAGTTAGGTCAGAATTGACCTCGGTCCTCGGTCATCACCACTCTTAGGTCAGAATGGACCTCAGTATTAGATCATCACATGAGTTTGGTCAAAATTGACCTCGGTCCTCGGTCGTCACCACTCTTAGGTAATAATTGATGTCGGTGTAGGATCGTCACCTGATTTAGGCCAGAATTGACCTCGGTCCTCAGTTGTCACCACTCTTAGGTAAAAATTGACCTTGGTCTTGGATCTTCACCTGAGTTATGTTAGAAATGACCTCGGTCCTCGGTCATCAGGACTCTTAGGTCAGAATTGACCTCGGTTTTAGATCGTCACCTGAGTTAGGTAAGAAATGTCCTCCGTCCTCGGTCATCACCACTCTTAGGTTAGAATTGACCTCGGTCTTGGATCGTCACCTGAGTTAGGTCAGAATTGACCTCAGTCCTCGATCATCACCACTCTTAGGTCAGAATGGACCTCAGTCTTGGATAATCACTTGAGTTAGGTCAAAATTGACTTCGGTCCTCGGTCTTCCCCACTCTTAGGTCAGAATTGAACTCGGTCTTAGATCATTACCTGGTGTTAGGTCAGAATTGACCTCGGTTCTCGGTCGTCACCACTCTTAGGTTAGAATTGACCTCGGTCTTGGATCTTCACCTGAGTTATGTTAGAAATGACCTCGATCCTCGGTCATCATGACTCTTAGGTCAGAATTGACCTCGGTCTTAGATCGTCACCTGAGTTAGGTAAGAAATGTCCTCCGTCCTCGATCATCACCACTCTTAGGTTAGAATTGACCTCGGTATCAAATCTTCATTTGAGTTAGGTTAGAAATGACCTCGGTACTCGATCGTGATCACTCTTAGGTTAAAATTGACCTCTGTCTTGGATCGTCACCTGAGTTAGGTCAGAATTGACCTCGGTCCTCGGTCGTCACCACTCTTAGGTTAGAATTGAACTCAGTCTTGGATCGTCACCCGAGTTAGGTCAGAATTGACCTCGGTCCTCGGTCGTCACCACTCTTAGGTCAGAATTGAACTCGGTCTTGGATCATCACCTGAGTTAGGTCAGAATTGACCTCAGTCCTCGGTCATTAGCACTCTTAGGTCAGAATTGGCCTCGGTCTTAGATCATCACTTGAGTTAGGTTAAAAATGACCTCGATCCTCGGTCGTCACCATTATTAGGTCAGAATTGACCTCGGTCTTGGATCGTCACCTGACTTAGGTTAGAATTGACCTCGGTCGTCGGTCGTCAACCCCCTTAGGTCAGAATTGACCTCGGTCTAGGATCGTCACCTGAGTTAGGTCAGAATTGACCTCGGTCCTCGGTTGTCACCACTCTTAGGTAAAAATTGACCTTGGTCTTGGATCTTCACCTGAGTTAGGTCAAAATTGACTTCAGTCCTCGGTCATCAGGACTCTTAGGTCAGAATTGACCTCAGTCTTAGATCGTCACCTGAGTTAGGTAAGAAATGTCCTCCGTCCTCGATCGTCACCAATCTTAGGTTAGAATTGACCTCGGTCTTGGATCGTCACCTGAGTTAGGTCCGAATTGACCTCGGTCCTCAGTCATCACCACTCTGAGGTCTTAATGGACCTCGGTCTTGGATCGTCACCTGAGTTAGGTTAGAATTGACCTCAGTCCTCGGTCATCACCACTTTTAGGTCAGAATTGACCTCGATCATAGATCGTCAATTGTGTTAGGTTAGAAATGACCTCGGTCTATGATCGTCACCACTCTTAGGTTAAAATTGACCTCAGTCTTGGATCGTCACATGAGTTAGGTCAGAATTGACCTCGATCCTCGGTCGTCACCACTCTTAGGTCAGAATTGAACTCGGACTTGGATCGTCACCTAAGTTAGGTCAGGATTGACCTCGGTCCTCGGTCATCACCATTCTTAAGTGAGAATTGACATCAGTCTTGGATCATCACCTCAGTTAGGTCAGAATTGACCTCGATCCTAGGTCGTCACCACTCTTAGGTTAGAATTGAACTCGGTCTTGGATCATCACCAAAGTTAGGTCAGAGTTGACCTCGATCCTCTATCGTCACCAGTCTTAGGTCAGAATAGACCTCGGTCTTGGATCATCACCAAAGTTAGGTCAGAATTGAACTCGATCCTCTGTCGTCACCAGTCTTAGGTCAGAATAGACCTCGGTCTTGAATCATCACCTGATTAAGTCAGAAATGACCTCGGTCCTCGGTCTTCACCACTTTTTGGTCAGAATTGAACTCGTTCTTGGATCGTTACCTGAGTTAGGTCAGAATTGACCTCGGGCCTCTGTCATCACCACTCTTAGGTTAGAATTGACCTCGATCTTGGAGCATCACCTGAGTTAGGTCAGAATTGACCTCGGTCCTCGGTCATCACCACTCTTAAGTCAGAATGGACCTCAGTCTTGGATCATCACTTGAGTTAGGTCAGAATTGGCCCCGGTCCTCGGTCGTCACCACTCTTAGGTTAGAATTGAACTCGGACTTGGATCGTCACCTGAGTTAGGTCAGAATTGACCTCGATCCTTAGTCTTCACCACTCTTAGGTCAAAATTGACCTCGGTCTTGGATCGTCACCTGACTTAGGTCAGAAATGACGTCCGTCCTCGGTCTTCACCACTTTTAGGTCAAAATTGAACTCGATCTTGGATCGTTACCTGAGTTAGGTCAGAATTGACCTCGGGCCTCTGTCATCACCACTCTTAGGTCATAATTGTCCTCGATCTTAGATCATCACCAGAGTTAGGTCCGAATAGACCTCAGTCCTCGATCGTCACCACTTTTAGGTCAGAATTGACCTCGGTCTTAGATCGTCATTCGAGTTAGTTTAAAAATAACCTCGGTCCTCGGTCGTCACCACTCTTAGGTTAGAATTGACCTCGATCTTGGATTGTCACCTGAGTTAGGTTAGAATTGACCTCAGTCCTCGATCGTCACCACTCTTAGGTCACAATTGACCTCGAACTTGAATCGTCACCTGAGTTAGGTCAGAAATGGGCTCGGTCCTCGGTCGTCACCACTCTTAGGTTAGAATTGATCTCGGTCTTGGATCGTCACCTGAGTCAGGTTAGAATTGACCTCGATCCTCGTTCGTTACCACTCTTAGGTCAGAATTGACCTCGGTCGCGGATAGTCACCTGAGTTAGGTCATAATTGACCTTAGTTCTCGGTCGTTACCACTCTTAATTGAGAATTGACCTCGGTCTTAGATCATCACCTGAGTTAGGTTAGAAATGACCTCGACCCTCGGTCGTCACCACTCTTAGGTCAGAATTGACCGCGGCCTTGGATCGTCACCTGATTTTGGTCAGAATTGACCTCGATCCTCGGTGGTCACCGCTCTTTGGTCAAAATTGACCTCGATTTTGAATCGTCACCTGAGTTAGGTCACAATTGACATCGGTCCTCGGTCGTCACAACTCTTAGGTCAGAATTGACCTCCGTCTTGGATCGTCACCTGAGTTTGGTCAGAATTGACTTCGGTCCTTAGTCATCACCACTCTTAGGTAAGAATTTACCTCGGTCTTGGATCGTCACCTGAGTTAGGTCAGAATTGACCTTGGTCCTCGGTCGTCATCACTTTTAGGTCAGAATTGAACTCGGTCTTGGATCTTCACCTGAGTTAGATCAGAATTGAACTCGGACATGGATCGTCACCTGAGTTAGGTCAGAAATGGGCTCAGTCCTCGGTCGTCACCACTCTTAGGTTAGAATTGACCTCGATCTTGGATCGTCACCTGAGTTAGGACAGAGATGACCTCGGTCCTCGATCGTCACCACTCTAAGGAGAGACTTGACCTTGGTCTTGGATCGTCACCTGAGTTAGGTCAGAATTGACCTCGATCCTCGGTTGTCACCACTCTTAGGTCAGAATTGACCTTGGTTTTGGATCGTCACCTGAGTTAGGTCGAAATTGACTTCGGTCCTCGGTCATCAACACTCTTAGGTCAGAATTAACCTCGGTCTTAGATCGTAACCTGAGTTAGGTCAGAAATGGCCTCCATCCTCGGTCATCACGACTCTTAGGTTAGAGTTGACCTCGGTCTTGGATCGTCACCTGGGTTAGGTCAAAATTTACCTTGGTCCTCGTTCATCATCACTCTTAGGTCAGAATGGACCTCAGTCTTAGATCATCACCTGAGTTAGGTCAAAATTGACCTCGGTCCTTGGTCGTCACCACTCTTAGGTCAGAATTGAACTCGGTCTTGGATCGTCACCTGAGTTAGGTCAGAATTGACCTTAATCCTCGGTCGTCACCACACTTAGGTCAGAATTGACCTCGATCTTGGATCATCACCTAAGTTATGTTAGAAATGACCTCGGTCCTCGGTCGTCACCACTTTTAGGTCAGAATTGAACTCATTCTTGGATCGTTACCTGAGTTTGGTCAGAATTGACCTCGGTCCTCAGTCATCACCACTCTTAGGTCAGAATGGACCTCAGTCTTGGATCGTCACCTGAGTTAGGTTAGAATTGACCTCAGTCCTCGGTCGTCACCACTTTTAGGTGAGAATTGACCTCGATCTTAGATCGTCATTTGAGTTAGGTTAGAAATGACCTCGGTCCTCGATCGTCACCACTCTTAGGTTAAAATTGACCTCAGTCTTGGATCGTCACATGAGTTAGGTCAGAATTGACCTCGATCATCGGTCGTCACCACTCTTAGGTCAGAATTGAACTCGGACTTAGATCGTCACCTCAGTTAGGTCCGAAATGGGCACAGTCCTCGATCGTCACCACTCTTAGGTTAGAATTGACCTCGGTCTTGGATCGTCACCCGAGTTAGGTCAGAATTGACCTCGGTCCTCGGTCATTACCACTTTTAGGTCAGAATTGAACTCGATCTTGGATCATCACCTCAGTTAGGTCAGAATTGACGTCGATCCTCGGTCGTCACCACTCTTAGGTTATAATTGAACTCGGTCTTGGATCGTCACCAAAGTTATGTCAGAATTGACCTCGATCCTCGGTCGTCACCAGTCTTAGGTCAGGATAGACGTCGGTCTTGGATCATCACCTGATTAAGTCAGAAATAACCTCGGTCCTCGGTCTTCACCACTTTTTGGTCAGAATTGAACTTGGTCTTGGATCGTTACCTGAGTTAGGTCAGAATTGACCTCGGGCCTCTATCATCACCACTCTTAGGTCAGAATTGACCTCGATCTTGGATTATCACCTGAGTTAGGTCAGAATTGGCCTCAATCCTCGGTCATCATCACTCTTAAGTCAGAATGGACCACAGTCTTGGATCATCACCTGAGTTAGGTCAGAATTGACCCCGGTCCTCGGTCTTCACCACTCTTAGGTTAGAATTGAACTCGGACTTGGATCGTCACCCGAGTTACGTCAGAATTGACCTCGATCCTCGGTCGTCACCACTCTTAGGTCAGAATTGACCTCGGTCTTGGATCGTCACCTGATTTAGGTCAGAAATGACCTCGGTCCTCGGTCTTCACCACTTTTAGGTCAGAATTGAACTCGATCTTGGATCGTTACCTGAGTTAGGTCAGAATTGACCTCGGGCCTCTGTCATCACCACTCTTAGGTCAGAATGGACCTCGGTCTTATATCGTCACCTGAGTTAGGTCCGAATAGACCTAAGTCCTTGATCGTCACCACTTTTCGGTCAGAATTGACGTCGATCTTAAATCGTCATTCGAGTTTGTTTAGAAATGACCTCGGTCCTCGGTCGTCACCACTCTTAGGTTAGAATTGACCTCGATCTTGGATTGTCACCTGAGTTAGGTTAGAATTGACCTCAGTCCTCGATCGTCACCACTCTTAGGTAAAAATTGACCTCGAACTTGAATCGTCACCTGAGTTAGGTCAAAAATGGGCTCGGTCCTCGGTCGTCACCACTCTTAGGTTAGAATTGATCTCGGTCTTGGATCGTCCCCTGAGTCAGGTCAGAATTGACCTCGGTCCTCGTTCGTTACCACTCTTAGGTCAGAATTGACCTTGGTCTTAGATAGTCACCTGAGTTAGGACATAATTGACTTTAGCCCTCGATCGTTACCACTCTTAATTGAGAATTGACCTCGGTCTTAGATCATCACCTGAGTTAGGTTAGAAATGACCTCGATCCTCGGTCGTCACCACTCTTAGGTCAGAATTGACCTCGGCCTTGGATCGTCACCTGACTTCGGTCAGAATTGACCTCGATCCTCGGTGGTCACCACTCTTAGGTCAAAATTGACCTCGATCTTGAATCGTCACCTGAGTTAGGTCACAATTGACATCGGTCCGCGGTCGTCACCACTCTTAGGTCAGAATTGACCTCCGTCTTGGATTGTCACCTGAGTTTGGTCAGAATTGGCTTCGGTCCTTAGTCATCACCACTCTTAGGTCAGAATTTACCTCGGTCTTGGATCGTCACCTGAGTTAGGTCAGAATTGACTTCGGTCCTCGGTCGTCACCACTTTTAGGTCAGAATTGAACTCGGTCTTGGATCGTCACCTGAGTTAGGTCAAAATTGAACTCGAACTTGGATCGTCACCTAAGTTAGGTCGGAAATGGGCTCAGTCCTCGGTCGTCACCACTCTTAGGTTAGAATTGACCTCGGTCTTGGATCGTCACCTGAGTTAGGTCAGAGATGACCTCGGTCCTCGGTCGTCACCACAGTAAGGAGAGACATGACCTTGGTCTTGGATCGTCACCTGAGTTAAGTCAGAATTGACCTCGATCCTCGGTTGTCACCACTCTTAGGTCAGAATTGACCTCGGTCTTGGATCGTCACCTGATTTAGGTCAGAAATCAAAATTGACCTCGGTCTTCACCACTTTTAGGTCAGAATTGAACTCGATCTTGGATCGTTACCTGAGTTAGGTCAGAATTGACCTCGGGCATCTGTCATCACCACTCTTAGGTCAGAATGGACCTCGGTCTTGTATCGTCACCTGAGTTAGGTCCGAATAGATCTCAGTCCTTGATCGTCACCACTTTTCGGTCAGAATTGACGTCGATCTTAAATCGTCATTCGAGTTAGTTTAGAAATGACCTCGGTCCTCGGTCGTCACCACTCTTAGGTTAGAATTGACCTCGATATTGGATTGTCACCTGAGTTAGGTTAGAATTGACCTCAGTCCTCGATCGTCACCACTCTTAGGTAAAAATTGACCTCGAACTTGAATCGTCACCTGAGTTAGGTCAAAAATGGGCTCGGCCCTCGGTCGTCACCACTCTTAGGTTAGAATTGATCTCGGTCTTGGATCGTCCCCTGAGTCAGGTCAGAATTGACCTCGGTCCTCGTTCGTTACCACTCTTAGGTCAGAATTGACCTCGGTCTTAGATAGTCACCTGAGTTAGGTCATAATTGACTTTAGCCCTCGATCGTTACCACTCTTAATTGAGAATTGACCTCGGTCTTAGATCATCACCTGAGTTAGGTTAGAAATGACCTCGATCCTCGGTCGTCACCACTCTTAGGTCAGAATTGACCTCGGCCTTGGATCGTCACCTGACTTCGGTCAGAATTGACCTCGATCCTCGGTGGTCACCACTCTTAGGTCAAAATTGACCTCGATCTTGAATCGTCAC
Organism: Sambucus nigra; assembly: GCA_949130495.1. Lineage (NCBI taxonomy): Eukaryota > Viridiplantae > Streptophyta > Magnoliopsida > Dipsacales > Adoxaceae > Sambucus > Sambucus nigra. Next base: position 499,698,792 of record OX422207.1, on the reverse strand, counting down.
CTGAGTTAGGTCACAATTGGCATCGGTCCGCGGTCGTCACCACTCTTAGGTCAGAATTGACCTCCGTCTTGGATCGTCACCTGAGTTTGGTCAGAATTGGCTTCGGTCCTTAGTCATCACCACTCTTAGGTCAGAATTTACCTCGGTCTTGGATCATCACCTAAGTTAGGTGAGAATTGACTTCGGTCCTCGGTCGTCACCACTTTTAGGTCAGAATTGAACTCGGTCTTGGATCGTCACCTGAGTTAGGTCAGAATTGAACTCAAACTTGGATCGTCACCTAAGTTAGGTCGGAAATGGGCTCAGTCCTCGGTCGTCACCACTCTTAGGTTAGAATTGACCTCGGTCTTGGATCGTCACCTGAGTTAGGTGAGAGATGACCTCGGTCCTCGGTCGTCACCACAGTAAGGAGAGACATGACCTTGGTCTTGGATCGTCACCTGAGTTAAGTCAGAATTGACCTCGATCCTCGGTTGTCACCACTCTAAGGTCAGAATTGACCTTGGTCTTGGATCGTCACCTGAGTTAGGTCGAAATTGACTTCGGTCCTCGGTCATCATCACTCTTAGGTCAGAATTAACCTCGGTCTTAGATCGTCACCTGAGTTAGGTCAGAAATGGCCTCCGTCCTCGGTCATCACGACTCTTAGGTTAGAGTTGACCTCGGTCTTGGATCGTCACCTGAGTTAGGTCAAAATTGACCTCGGTCCTCGGTCGTCACCACTCTTAGGTCAGAATTGAACTCGATCTTGGATCGTCACCTGAGTTAGTTCAGAATTGACCTTAATCCTCGGTCGTCACCACTCTTAGGTCAGAATTGACCTCGATATTGGATCATCACCTGAGTTATGTTAGAAATGACCTCGGTCCTCGGTCGTCACCACTTTTAGGTCAGAATTGAACTCATTCTTGGATCGTTACCTGAGTTAGGTCAGAATTGACCTCGGTCCTCGGTCATCACCACTCTTAGGTCAGAATGGACCTCGATCTTGGATCGTCACCTGAGTTAGGTTAGAATTGACCTCAGTACTCGGTCGTCACCACTTTTAGGTGAGAATTGACCTCAATCTTACTTTGTCATTTGAGTTAGGTTAGAAATGACCTCGGTACTCGATCGTCACCACCCTTAGGTTAAAATTGACCTCACTCTTGGATCGTCACATGAGTTAGGTCAGAATTGACCTCGATCATCGGTCGTCACCACTCTTAGGTCAGAATTGAACTCGGACTTGGATCGTCACCTGAGATAGGTCCGAAATGGGCACAGTCCTCGATCGTCACCACTCTTAGGTTAGAATTGACCTCGGTCTTGGATCGTCATCAGAGTTAGGTCAGAATTGACCTCGGTCCTCGGTCATCACCATTCTTAAGTGAGAATTGATCTCAGTCTTGGATCATAACCTCAGTTAGGTCAGAATTGACGTCGATCCTCGGTCGTCACCACTCTTAGGTTATAATTGAACTCGGTCTTTGATCGTCACTAAAGTTAGGTCAGAATTGACCTCGATCTTTGGTCGTCACCACTCTTAGGTCAGAATTGAACTCGGTCTTGGATCTTCACCTGATTTAGGTCAGAAATGACCTCGGTCCTCGCTCTTCACCACTTTTAGGTCAGAATTGTACTCGATCTTGGATCGTTACCTGAGTTAGGTCAGAATTGACCTTGGGCCTCTGTCATCACCACTCTTAGGTCAGAATTGACCTCGGTCTTGGATCGTCACCTGATTTAGGTCAGAAATGACCTCGGTCCTCGGTCTTCACCACTTTTAGGTCAGAATTGAACTCGATCTTGGATCGTTACCTGAGTTAGGTCAGAATTGACCTCGAGCCTCTGTCATCACCACTCTTAGGTCAGAATTGACCTCGGTCTTGGATCGTCACCTGAGTTAGGTCCAAATATACCTCAGTTCTCGATCCTCACCACTTTTAGGTTAGAATTGACCTCGGTCTTAGATCGTCATTTGAGTTAGGTTAGAAATGACCTCGATCCTCGGTCGTCACCACTCTTAGGTTAGAATTGACCTCGATCTTGGATTGTCACGTGAGTTAGGTTAGAATTGCCCTCAGTCCTCGGTGGTCACCACTCTTAGGTCACAATTGACCTCGAACTTGGATCGTCACCTGAGTTAGGTCAGAAATGGGCTCGGTCCTCGGTCGTCACCACTCTTAGGTTAGAATTGATCTCGGTCTTGGATCATCACCTGAGTTAGGTCAGAATTGACCTCGATCCTCGTTCGTTACAACTCTTAGGTCAGAATTGACCTCGGTCTTGGATAGTCACCTGAGTTTGGTCATAATTGACCTTAGTCCTCGGTCGTTACAACTCTTAATTCAAAATTCACCTCGGTCTTAGATCATCACCTAAGTTAGGTTAGAAATGACCTTGATCCTCGGTCGTCACCACTCTTAGGTCAGAATTGACCCCGATCTTGGATCGTCACCAGACTTCGGTCATAATTGAATTCGACCCTCGGTCGTCACCACTCTTAGGTCAAATTGACCTCGATATTTAATCATCACCTGAGTGAGGTCACCATTGACATCGGTCCTCCGTCGTCACCACTCTTTGGTCAGAATTGACCTCCGTCTTGGATCGTCACCTGAGTTTGGTCAGAATTGACTTCGGTCCTTAGTCATCACCACTCTTAGGTCAGAATTGACCTCGGACTTGGATCTTCACCTGAGTTAGGTCAAAATTGACATCGGTCCTCGGTCATCACCATTCTTAAGTGATAATTGACCTCAGACTTGGATCATCACCTGAGTTAGGTCAGAATTGACATCGATCCTCGGTCGTCACCACTCTTAGGTTAGAATTGAACTCGGTCTTGGATCGTCACCAAAGTTAGGTCAGAATTGACCTCGATCCTCGGTCGTCACCAGCCTTAGGTCAGAATAGACCTTGGTCTTGGATCATCACCTGATTGAGTCACAAATGACCTCGGTCCTCGCTCTTCACCACTCTTTTGTCAGTATTGAACTTGGTCTTGGATCGTTACCTGAGTTAGGTCAGAATTGACCTCGGGCCTCTGTCATCACCACTCTTTGGTCAGAATTGACCTCGGTCTTGGGTTGTCTCCTGAGTTAGGTCAGAATTGACCTCGGTCCTCGGTCATCACCACTCTTAAGTCAGAATGGACCTCAGTCTTGGATCATCACTTGAGTTAGGTCAGAATTGACCCCGATCCTCGGTCGTCACCACTCTTAGGTTAGAATTGAACTCGGGCTTGGATCGTCACCTGAGTTAGGTCAGAATTGACCTAGATCCTCGGTCGTCACCACTCTTAGGTCAGAATTGACCTCGGTCTTGGATCATCACCTGATTTAGGTCAGAAATGACCTCGGTCCTCGGTCTTCACCACTTTTAGGGCAGAATTGAACTCGATCTTGGATCGTTACCTGAGTTAGGTCAGAATTGACCTCGGGCCTCTATAATCACCACTCTTAGGTCAGAATTGACCTCGGTCTTTGATCGTCACCTGAGTTAGGTCCCAATTGACCTTAGTCCTCGATCATCACCACTTTTAGGTCAGAATTGACCTCGGTCTTAGATCGTCATTTGAGTTAGGTTAGAAATGACCTCGATCCTCGGGAGTCACCACTCTTAGGTTAGAATTGACCTCGATCTTTTATTGTCACCTGAGTTAGGTTAGAATTGACCTCAGTCCTCGGTCGTCACCACTCTTAGGTCACAATTGACCTCGAACTTGGATCGTCACCTGAGTTAGGTTAGAAATGGGCTCGGTCCTCGATCCTCACCACTCTTAGGTTAGAATTGATCTCGGTCTTGGATCGTCACCTCAGTTAGGATAGAATTGACCTCGGTCCTCTGTCATCACCACTCTTAGGTCAGAATTGACCTCGATCTTTGATCGTCACCCTAGTTAGGTCCGAATAGACCTCAGTCCTCGATCCTCACCACTTTTAGGTTAGAATTGACCTCGGTCTTAGATCGTCATTTGAGTTAGGTTAGAAATGAGCTCGATCCTCAGTCGTCACCACTCTTAGGTTAGAATTGACCTCGATCTTGGATTGTCACCTGAGTTAGGTTAGAATTGACCTCAGTCCTCGGTCGTTACCACTCTTAGGTCACAATTGACCTCAAACTTGGATCGTCACCTAAGTTAGGTTAGAAATGGTCTCGGTCCTCAATCGTCACCACTCTTAGGTTAGAATTGATCTCGGTCTTGGATCTTCACCTTAGTTAGGTCAGAATGGACCTCGGTCCTCATTCGTTACCACTCTTAGGTCAGAATTGACCTCGGTCTTGGATAGTCACCCGAGTTAGGTCATAATTGACCTTACCCCTCCGTCGTTACCACTCTTAGGTCAAAATTGACCTCAATCTTGAATCGTCACCTGAGTTAGGTAACAATTGACATCTGTCCTCGGTCATCACCAGTCTTAGGTAAGAATTGACCTCCGTCTTGGATCGTCACCTGAGTTTGGTCAGAACTGACTTCGGTCCTTAGTCATCATCACTATTAGGTTAGAATTGACCTCGGTCTTGGATCGTCACCTGAGTTAGGTCAGAATTGACCTCGGTCCTTGGTCGTCCCCACTCTTAGGTCAGAATTGAACTCGGTCTTGGATCGTCACCTGAGTTAGGTCCGAATTGACCTCAGTCCTCGGTCGTCACCACTTTTAGGTCAGAATTGACCTCGGTCTTAGATCGTCATTTGAGTTAGGTTAGAAATGACCTCGGTCCTCGATCGTCACCACTCTTAGGTTAAAATTGACCTCAATCTTGGATCGTCACCAGAGTTACATCAGAATTGACCTCGATCCTTGGTCGTCACCACTCTTAGGTCAGAATTGACCTCGGACTGGGATCGTCACCTGAGTTAGGTCAGAAATAGGCTCAGTCCTCGGCCGTCACCACTCTTAGGTTAGAATTGACCTCGATCTTGGATTGTCACCTGAGTTAGGTTAGAATTGACCTCAGTCCTCGGTCGTCACCACTCTTAGGTCACAATTGACCTAGAACTTGGATCGTCACCTGAGTTAGGTCAGAAATGGGCTCGGTCCTCGGTCGTCACCATTCTTAGGTTAGAATTGATCTCGGTCTTGGATCATCACCTGAGTTAGGTTAGAATTGACCTCGGTCCTCGTTCGTTACCACTCTTAGGTCAGAATTAACCTCGGTCTTGGATAGTCACCTGAGTTAGGTCATAATTGACCTTAGTCCTCGGTCGTTACAACTCTTAATTCAAAATTGACCTCGGTCTTAGATCATCACCTAAGTTACGTTAGAAATGACCTCGATCCTCGGTGGTCACCACTCTTAGGTCAGAATTGACCTCGGTCTTGGATCGTCACCAGACTTCGGTCATAATTGACCTCGATCCTCGGTCTTCACCACTCTTAGTTCAAATTGACCTCGATCTTGAATCGCCACCTGAGTGAGGTCACCATTGACATCGGTCCTCGGTCGTCACCACTCTTTGGTCAGAATTGACCTCCGTCTTGGATCGTCACCTGAGTTTGGTCAGAATTGACTTCGGTCCTTAGTCATCACCACTCTTAGGTCAGAATTTACCTCGTTCTTGGATCGTCACCAGAGTTAGGTCAGAATTGACCTCGGTCCTCTGTCGTCACCACTCTTAGGTCAGAATTGAACTCGGTCTTGGATCGTCACCTAAGTTAGGTCAGAATTGAACTCAAAGTTGGATCGTCACCTGAGTTAGGTCAGAAATGGTCTCAGTCCTCGGTCCTCGGTCATCACCATTCTTAAGTGAGAATTGACCTCAGTCTTGGATCATCACCTGAGTTAGGTCAGAATTGACGTCGATCCTCGGTCGTCACCACTCTTAGGTTAGAATTGAACTCGGTCTTGGATCGCCATCAAAGTTAGGTCAGAATTGACCTCGATCCTCGGTCGTCACCAGCCTTAGGTCAGAATAGACCTCGGTCTTGGATCATCACATGATTAAGTTACAAATGACCTCGGTCCTCGCTCTTCACCAGTTTTTTGTCAGAATTGTACTCGGTCTTGGATCGTTACCTGAGTTAGGTCAGAATTGACCTCGGGCCTCTGTCATCACCACTCTTAGGTCAGAATTGACCTCGGTCTTGGATTGTCTCCTGAGTTAGGTCAGAATTGACCTCGGTCCTCGGTCATCACCACTCTTAAGTCAGAATGGACCTCAGTCTTGGATCATCACTTGAGTTAGGTCAGAATTGACCCCGGTCCTCGGTCGTCACCACTCTTAGGATAGAATTGAACTCGGACTTGGATCGTCACCTGAGTTAGGTCAGAATTGACCTAGATCCTCGGTCGTCACCACTCTCAGGTCAGAATTGACCTCGGTCTTGGATCGTCACCTGATTTAGGTCAGAAATGACCTCGGTCCTCGGTCTTCACCACTTTTAGGGTAGAATTGAACTCGATCTTGGATCGTTACCTGAGTTAGGTCAGAATTGACCTCGGGCCTCTATAATCACCACACTTAGGTCAGAATTGACCTCGGTCTTTGATCGTCACCTGAGTTAGGTCCCAATTGACCTTAGTCCTCGATCATCACCACTTTTAGGTTAGAATTGACCTCGGTCTTAGATCGTCATTTGAGTTAGGTTAGAAATGACCTCGATCCTCGGTCGTCACCACTCTTAGGTTAGAATTGACCTCGATCTTGGATTGTCACCTGAGTTAGGTTAGAATTGACCTCAGTCCTCGGTCGTAACCACTCTTAGGTCACAATTGACCTCGAACTTGGATCGTCACCTGAGTTAGGTTAGAAATGGGCTCGGTCCTCGATCGTCACCACTCTTAGGTTAGAATTGATCTCGGTCTTGGATCGTCACCTCAGTTAGGTCAGAATTGACCTCGGTCCTCTGTCATCACCACTCTTAGGTCAGAATTGACGTCGGTCTTTGATCGTCACCTGAGTTAGGTCCGAATAGACCTCAGTCCTCGATCCTCACCACTTTTAGGTTAGAATTGACCTCGGTCTTAGATCGTCATTTGAGTTAAGTTAGAAATGACCTCGATCCTCAGTCGTCACCACTCTTAGGTTAGAATTGACCTCGATCTTGGATTGTCACCTGAGTTAGGTTAGAATTGACCTCAGTCCTCGGTCGTCACCACTCTTAGGTCACAATTGACCTAGAACTTTGATCGTCACCTGAGTTAGGTTAGAAATGGGCTCGGTCCTCGATCGTCACCACTCTTAGGTTAGAATTGATCTCGGTCTTGGATCGTCACCTCAGTTAGGTCAGAATTGACCTCGGTCCTCGTTCGTTACCACTCTTAGGTCAGAATTGACCTCGGTCTTGGATAGTCACCCGAGTTAGGTCATAATTGACCTTACCCCTCGGTCGTTACCACGCTTAATTCAGAATTGTCCTCGGTCTTAGATCATCACCTGAGTTAGGTAAGAAATGACCTCGATCCTCGATCGTCACCACTCTTAGGTCAGAATTGACCTCGGTCTTGGATCGTCATCTGACTTCGGTCAGAATTAACCTCGATCCTCGGTCGTCACCACTCTTAGGTCAAAATTGACCTCGATCCTCGGTCGTCACCACTCTTAGGTCAAAATTGACCTCGATCTTGAATCGTCACCTGAGTTAGGTCACAATTGACATCTGTCCTCGGTAGTCACCACTCTTAGGTCAGAATTGACCTCCGTCTTGGATCGTCACCTGAGTTTGGTCAGAACTGACTTCGGTCCTTTGTCATCATCACTATTAGCTAAGAATTGACCTCGGTCGTGGATCGTCACCTGAGTTAGGTCAGAATTGACCTCGGTCCTCGGTCGTCACCACTCTTAGGTCAGAATTGAACTCGGTCTTGGATCGTCACCTGAGTTAGGTCAGAATTGAACTCTAACTTGGATCGTCACCTGAGTTAGGTCAGAAATGGGCTCAGTCCTCGTTGTTCACCACTCTTAGGTTAGAATTGACCTCGGTCTTGGATCGTCACCTGAGTTAGGTCAGAGATGACCTCGGTCCCCGATCATCACCACTCTAAGGAGAGAGTTGACCTTGGTCTTGGATCGTCACCTGAGTTAGGTCACAATTGACCTCGATCCTCAGTTGTCACCACTCTTAAGTCAGAATTGACCTTGGTCTTGGATCGTCACCTGAGTTAGGTCAAAATTGACTTCGGTCCTCGGTCATCATCACTCTTTGGTCAGAATTAACCTCGGTCTTAGATCGTCACCTGAGTTAGGTCAGAAATGGCCTCCGTCCTCAGTCGTCACCACTCTTAGGTTAGAATTGACCTCGGTTTTGGATCGTCACCTGAGTTAGGTCAGAATTGACCTCGGTCCTCGGCCATCACCACTCTTAGATCAGAATGGACCTCAGTCTTAGATCATCACCTGAGTTAGGTCAAAATTGACCTCGGCCCTCGGTCGTCACCACTCTTAGGTCAGAATTGAACTCGATCTTGGATCTTCACCTGAGTTAGGTCAGAATTGACATTAATCCTCGGTCGTCACCACTCTTAGGTCAGAATTGACCTCGATCTTGGAACATCACCTGAGTTATGTGAGAAATGACCTCGGTCCTCGGTCATTACCACTTTTAGGTCAGAATTGAACTCGTTCTTGGATCGTTACCTGAGTTAGGCCAGAATTGACCTCGGTCATCACCACTCTTCGGTCAGAATGGACCTCGATCTTGGATCGTCACCTGAGTTAGGTTAGAATTGACCTCAGTCCTCGGTCGTCACCACTTTTAGGTCAGAATTGACCTCGATCTTAGTTTGTCATTTGAGTTAGGTTAGAAATGACCTCGGTCCTCGATCGTCACCACTCTTAGGTTAAAATTGACCTCAGTCTTTTATCGTCACATGAGTTAGGTCAGAATTGACCTCGATCCTCGGCCGTCACCACTCTTAGGTCAGAATTGAACACGGACTTGAATCGTCACTTGAGTTAGGTCAGAAATGGGCACAGTCCTCGATTGTCACCACTCTTAGGTTAGAATTGACCTCGGTCTTGGATCGTCACCTGAGTTAGGTCAAAATTGTCCTTGGTCCTCGGTCATCACCATTCTTAAGTGAGAATTGACCTCAGTCTTGGATCATCACCTCAGTCAGGTCAGAATTGACGTCGATCCTCGGTCGTCACCACTCTTAGGTTATAATTGAACTCGGTCTTAGATCGTCACCAAAGTTAGGTCAGAATTGACCTCGATCCTCGGTCGTCACCAGCCTTAGGTCAGAATAGACCTCGGTCTTGGATCATCACCTGATTAAGTCAGAAATGACCTCGGTCCTCGCTCTTCACCAATTTCTTGTCAGAATTGAACTCGATCTTAGATCGTTACCTGAGTTAGGTCAGAATTGACCTCGGGCCTCTGTCATCACCACTCTTAGGTCAGAATTGACCTCGGTCTTGGATTGTCTAATGAGTTAGGTCAGAATTGACCTCGGTCCTCGGTCATCACCACTCTTAAGTCAGAATGGACCTCAGTCATGGATCATCACTTGAGTTAGGTCAGAATTGACCCCGATCCTCGGTCGTCACCACTCTTAGGTTAGAATTGAACTCGGACTTGGATCGTCACCTGAGTTAGGTCAGAATTGATCTAGATCCTCGGTCGTCACGACTCTCAGGGCAGAATTGACCTCGGCCTTCGATCGTCACCTGATTTAGGTCAGAAATGACCTCGGTCCTCGGTCTTCACCACTTTTAGGGTAGAATTGAACTCGATCTTGGATCGTTACCCGAGTTAGGTCAGAATTGACCTCGGGCCTCTATAATCACCACTCTTAGGTCAGAATTGACCTCGGTCTTTGATCATCACCTGAGTTAGGTCCCAATTGACCTCAGTCCTCGGTCATCACCACTTTTAGGTCAGAATTGACCTCGGTCTTATATCGTTATTTGAGTTAGGTTATAAATGACCTCGATCCTCGGTCGTCAACACTTTTAGGTTAGAATTGACCTCGATCTTGGATTGTCACCTGAGTTAGGTTAGAATTGACCTCAATCCTCGGTCGTCACCACTCTTAGGTCACAATTGCACTCGAACTTGGATCGTCACCTGAGTTAGGTTAGAAATGGGCTCGGTCCTCGATCGTCACCACTCTTTGGTTAGAATTGATCTCGGTCTTGGATCGTCACCTCAGTTAGGTCAGAATTGACCTCGGTCCTCTGTCATCACCACTCTTAGGTCAGAATTGACCTCAATCTTGGATCGTCACCTGAGTTAGGTCCGAATGGACCTCAGTCCTCGATCCTCAACACTTTTAGGTTAGAATTGACCTCGGTCTTAGATCGTCATTTGAGTTAGGTTCGAAATGACCTCGATCCTCAGTCGTCACCACTCTTAGGTTAGAATTGACCTCGATCTTGGATTGTCACCTGAGTTAGGTTAGAATTGACCTCAGTCCTCGGTTGTCACCACTCTTAGGTCACAATTGACCTCGAACTTGGATCGTCACCTGAGTTAGGTTAGAAATGGGCTCGGTCCTCGATCGTCACCACTCTTAGGTTAGAATTGATCTCGGTCTTGGATCGTCACCTCAGTTTGGTCAGAATTGACCTCGGTCCTCATTCGTTACCACTCTTAAGTCAGAATTGACTTCGGTCTTGGATAGTCACATGAGTTAGGTCATAATTGACCTTACCCCTCGGTCGTTACCACTCTTAATTTAGAATTGACCTCGGTCTTAGATTATCACCTGAGTTAGGTAAGAAATGACCTTGATCCTCGGTCGTCACCACTCTTAGGTCAGAATTGACCTCGGTCTTGGATCGTCATCTGACTTCGGTCAGAATTGACCTCGATCCTCGGTCGTCACCACTCTTAGGTCAAAATTGACCTCGATCTTGAATCGTCACCTGAGTTAGGTCACAATTGACATCTGTCCTCGGTCGTCAGCACTCTTAGGTCAGAATTGACCTCCGTCTTGGATCATCACCTGAGTTTGGTCAGAATTGACTTCGGTCCTTAGTCATCATCACTATTAGGTTAGAATTGACCTCGGTCTTGGATCGTCACCTGAGTTAGGTCAGAATTGACCTCGATCCTCGGTCGTCAGCACTCTTAGGTCAGAATTGAACTCGGTCTTGGATCGTCACTTGAGTTAGGTCAGAATTAACTTCGGTCGTCGGTCATCATCACTCTTTGGTCATAATTAACCTCGGTCTTAGATCGTCACCTGAGTTAGGTCAGAAATGGCATCCGTCCTCAGTCGTCACCAATCTTAGGTTAGAATTGACCTCGGTTTTGGATCGTCACCTGAGTTAGGTCAGAATTGACCTCGGTCCTCGGCCATCACCACTCTTAGATCAGAATGGACCTCAGTCTTAGATCATCACCTGAATTAGGTCAAAATTGACCTCGGCCCTCGGTCGTCACCACTCTTAGGTCAGAATTGAACTCGATCTTGGATCATCACCTGAGTTAGGTCAGAATTGACCTTAATCCTCGGTCGTCACCAGTCTTAGGTCAGAATTGACCTCGATCTTGGATCATCACCTGGGTTATGTTAGAAATGACCTCGGTCCTCGGTCGTCACCACTTTTAGGTCAGAATTGAACTCGTTCTTGGATCGTTACCTGATTTAGGCCAGAATTGACCTCGATCATCACCACTCTTAGGTTAGAATGGACCTCGATCTTGGATCGTCACCTGAGTTAGGTTAGAATTGACCTCAGTCCCCGGTCGTCACCACTTTTAGGTTAGAATTTACCTCGATCTTAGTTTGTCATTTAAGTTAGGTTAGAAATGACCTCGGTCCTCGATCGTCACCACTCTTAGGTTAAAATTGACCTCAGTCTTTTATCGTCACATGAGTTAGGTCATAATTGACCTCGATCCTTGGCCGTCACCACTCTTAGGTCAGAATTGAACTCGGACTTGAATCGTCACTTGAGTTAGGTCAGAAATGGGCACAGTCCTCGATCGTCACCACTCTTAGGTTAGAATTGACATCGGTCTTGGATCGTAACCTGAGTTAGGTCAAAATTTTCCTCGGTCCTCGGTCATCACCATTCTTAAGTGAGAATTGACCTCAGTCTTGGATCATCACCTCAGTTAGGTCAGAATTGACGTCGATCCTCGGTCGTCACCACTCTTAGGTTATAATTGAACTCGGTCTTGGATCGTCACCAAAGTTAGGTCAGAATTGACCTCGATCCTCGGTCGTCACCACTCTTAGGTCAGAATTGACCTCGGACTTGGATCGTCACCTGAGTTAGGTCAGAAATGACCTCGGTCCTCGGTCTTCACCACTTTTAGGTCAAAATTGACCTCGATCTTGAATCGTCACCTGAGTTAGGTCACAATTGACATCTGTCCTCGGGCGTCAGCACTCTTAGGTCAGAATTGACCTCCGTCTTTGATCATCACCTGAGTTTGGTCAGAATTGACTTCGGTCCTTAGTCATCATCACTATTAGGTTAGAATTGACCTCGGTCTTGGATCGTCACGTGAGTTAGGTCAGAATTGACCTCGATCCTCGGTCGTCACCACTCTTAGGTCAAAATTGAACTCGGTCTTGGATCGTCACTTGAGTTAGGTCAGAATTAACTTCGGTCGTCGGTCATCATCACTCTTTGGTCATAATTAACCTCGGTCTTAGATCGTCACCTGAGTTAGGTCAGAAATGGCCTCCGTCCTCAGTCGTCACCAATCTTAGGTTAGAATTGACCTCGGTTTTGGATCGTCACCTGAGTTACGTCAGAATTGACGTCGATCCTCGGTCGTCACCACTCTTAGGTCAGAATTGACCTCGATCCTTGGTCGTCACCACTCTTAGGTCAGAATTGACCTCGGACTTGGATCGTCACCTGAGTTAGGTCAGAAATAGGGTCAGTCCTCGGTAGTCACCACTCTTAGGTTATAATTGACCTCGATCTTGGATTGTCACCTGAGTTAGGTTAGAATTGACCTCAGTCCTCGGTCGTCACCACTCTTAGGTCACAATTGACCTCGAACTTGGATCGTCACTTGAGTTAGGTCAGAAATGGTCACGGTCCTCAGTCGTCACCACTCTTAGGTTAGAATTGATCTAGGTCTTGGATCATCACCTGAGTTAGGTCAGAATTGACCCCGGTCCTCGTTCGTTACCACTCTTAGGTCAGAATTGACGTCGGTCTTGGATAGTCACCTGAGTTAGGTCATAATTGACCTTAGTCCTCGGTCGTTACAACTCTTAATTCAAAATTGACCTCGGTCTTAGATCATCACCTAAGTTAGGTTAGAAATGACCTCGATCCTATGTCGTCACCACTCTTAGGTCAGAATTGACCTCGGTCTTGGATCGTTTCCAGACTTTGGTCATAATTGACCTCGATCCTCGGTCGTCACCACTCTTAGGTTAGAATTGACCTCGATCTTGGATTGTCACCTGAGTTAGGTTAGAATTGACCTCAGTCCTCGGTCGTCACCACTCTTAGGTCACAATTGACCTCGAACTTGGATCGTCACCTGAGTTAGGTTAGAAATGGGCTCGATCGTCACCACTCTTAGGTTAGAATTGATCTCGGTCTTGGATCGTCACCTCAGTTAGGTCAGAATTGATCTCGGTCCTCGTTCGTTACCACTCTTAGGTCAGAATTGTCTTCGGTCTTGGATAGTCACATGAGTTAGGTCATAATTGACCTTACCCCTCGGTCGTTACCACTCTTAATTCAGAATTGACCTCGGTCTTAGATCATCACCTGAGTTAGGTAAGAAATGACCTTGATCCTCGGTCGTCACCACTCTTAGGTCAGAATTGACCTCGGTCCTCGGTCGTCACCACTCTTAGGTCAAAATTGACCTCGATCTTGAATCGTCACCTGAGTTAGGTCACAATTGACATCTGTCCTCGGTCGTCAGCACTCTTAGGTCAGAATTGACCTCCGTCTTGGATCATCACCTGAGTTTGGTCAGAATTGACTTCGGTCCTTAGTCATCATCACTATTAGGTTAGAATTGACCTCGATCTTGGATCGTCACCTGAGTTAGGTCAGAATTGACCTCGATCCTCGGTCGTCACCACTCTTAGGTCAGAATTGAACTCGGTCTTGGATCGTCACCTGAGTTAGATCAGAATTAACTTCGGTCGTCGGTCATCATCACTCTTTGGTCATAATTAACCTCGGTCTTAGATCGTCACCTGAGTTAGGTCAGAAATGGCCTCCGTCCTCAGTCGTCACCAATCTTAGGTTAGAATTGACCTCGGTTTTGGATCGTCACCTAAGTTAGGTGAGAATTGACCTCGGTCCTCGGCCATCACCACTCTTAGATCAGAATGGACCTCAGTCTTAGATCATCACCTGAATTAGGTCAAAATTGACCTCGGCCCTCGGTCGTCACCACTCTTAGGTCAGAATTGAACTCGATCTTGGATCGTCACCTGAGTTAGGTCAGAATTGACCTTAATCCTCGGTCGTCACCACTCTTAGGTCAGAATTGACCTCGATCTTGGATCATCACCTGAGTTATGTTAGAAATGACCTCGGTCCTCGGTCGTCACCACTTTTAGGTCAGAATTGAACTCGTTCTTGGATCGTTACCTGAGTTAGGCCAGAATTGACCTCGATCATCACCACTCTTAGGTCAGAATGGACCTCGGTCTTGGATCGTCACCTGAGTTAGGTTAGAATTGACCTCAGTCCTCGGTCGTCACCACTTTTAGGTCAGAATTGACCTCGATCTTAGTTTGTCATTTAAGTTAGGTTAGAAATGACCTCGGTCCTCGATCGTCACCACTCTTAGGTTAAAATTGACCTCAGTCTTTTATCGTCACATGAGTTAGGTCAGAATTGACCTCGATCCTCGGCCGTCACCACTCTTAGGTCAGAATTGAACTCGGACTTGAATCGTCACTTGAGTTAGGTCAGAAATGGGCACAGTCCTCGATCGTCACCACTCTTAGGTTAGAATGGACATCGGTCTTGGATCGTAACCTGAGTTAGGTCAAAATTGTCCTCGGTCCTCGGTCATCACCATTCTTAAGTGAGAATTGACCTCAGTCTTGGATCATCACCTCAGTTAGGTCAGAATTGACGTCGATCCTCGGTCATCACCACTCTTAGGTTATAATTGAACTCGGTCTTGGATCGTCACCAAAGTTAGGTCAGAATTGACCTCGATCCTCGGTCGTCACCAGTCTTAGGTCAGAGTAGACCTCGGTCTTGGATCATCACCTGATTAAGTCAGAAATGACCTCGGTCCTCGGTCTTCACCACTTTTTAGTCAGAATTGAACTCGGTCTTGGTTCGTTACCTGAGTTTGGTCAGAATTGACCTCGGGCCTCTGTCATCACCACTCTTAGGTCAGAATTGACATCGGTCTTGGATTATCACCTGAGTTATGTCAGAATTGGCCTCGGTCCTCGGTCATCACCACTCTTAAGTCAGAATGGACCTCAGTCTTGGATCATCACCTGAGTTAGGTCACAATTGACCACGATCCTCGGTCGTCACCACTCTTAGGTTAGAATTGAACTCGGACTTGGATCGTCACCTGAGTTAGGTCAGAATTGACCTCGATCCTCGGTCGTCACCACTCTTAGGTCAGAATTGACCTCGGTCTTGGATCGTCACCTGATTTAGGTCAGAAATGACCTCGGTCCTCGGTCTTCACCACTTTTAGGTCAGAATTGAACTCGATCTTGGATCGTTACCTGAGTTAGGTCAGAATTGACCTCGGGCCTCTGTCATCACCACTCTTATGTCAGAATTGACCTCGGTCTTCGATCGTCACCTGAGTTAGGTCCGAATTGACCGCAGTCCTCGGTCGTCACCACTTTTAGGTCAGAATTGACCTCGGTCTTAGATCGTCATTTGAGTTAGGTTAGAAATGACCTCGGTCCTCGATCGTCACCACTCTTAGGTTAAAATTGACCTCGATCTTGGATCGTCACCTGAGTTACGTCAGAATTGACCTCGATCCTTGGTCGTCACCACTCTTAGGTCAGAATTGACCTCGGACTTGGATCGTCACCTGAGTTAGGTCAGAAATAGGGTCTGTCCTCGGTAGTCACCACTCTTAGGTTAGAATTGACCTCGATCTTGGATTGTCACCTGAGTTAGGTTAGAATTGACCTCAGTCCTCGGTCGTCACCACTCTTAGGTCACAATTGACCTCAAACTTGGATCGTCACCTGAGTTAGGTCAGAAATGGGCACGGTCCTCGGTCGTCACCACTCTTAGGTTAAAATTGATCTAGGTCTTGGATCATCACCTGAGTTAGGTCAGAATTGACCCCAGTCCTCGTTCGTTACCACTCTTAGGTCAAAATTGACGTCGGCCTTGGATAGTCACCTGAGTTAGGTCACAATTGACCTTAGTCCTCGGTCGTTATAACTCTTAATTCAAAATTGACCTCGGTCTTAGATCATCACCTAAGTTAGGTTAGAAATGACCTCGATCCTATGTCGTCACCACTCTTAGGTCAGAATTGACCTCGGTCTTGGATCGTTTCCAGACTTCGGTCATAATTGACCTCGATCCTCGGTCGTCACCACTCTTAGGTTAGAATTGACCTCGATGTTGGATTGTCACCTGAGTTAGGTTAGAATTGACCTCAGTCCTCGGTCGTCACCACTCTTAGGTCACAATTGACCTCGAACTTGGATCGTCACCTGAGTTAGGTTAGAAATGGGCTCGGTCCTCGATCGTCACCACTCTTAGGTTAGAATTGATCTCGGTCTTGGATCGTCACCTCAGTTAGGTCAGAATTGACCTCGGTCCTCGTTCGTTACCACTCTTAGGTCAGAATTGACTTCGATCTTGGATAGTCACATGAGTTAGGTCATAATTGACCTTACCCCTCGGTCGTTACCACTCTTAATTCAGAATTGACCTCGGTCTTAGATCATCACCTGAGTTAGGTAAGAAATGACCTTGATCCTCGGTCATCACCACTCTTAGGTCAGAATTGACCTCGATCTTGGATCGTCATCTGACTTCGGTCAGAATTGACCTCGATCCTCGGTCGTCACCACTCTTAGGTCAAAATTGTCCTCGATCTTGAATCGTCACCTGAGTTAGGTCACAATTGACATCTGTCCTCGGTCGTCAGCACTCTTAGGTCAGAATTGACCTCCGTCTTGGATCATCACCTGAGTTTGGTCAGAATTGACTTCGGTCCTTATTCATCATCACTATTAGGTTAGAATTGACCTCGGTCTTGGATCGTCACCAGAGTTAGGTCAGAATTGACCTTGATCCTCGGTCGTCACCACTCTTAGGTCATAATTGAACTCGGTCTTGGATCGTCACCTGAGTTAGGTCAGAATTGACTTCGGTCCTCGGTCATCATCACTCTTTGGTCATAATTAACCTCGGTCTTAGATCGTCACCTGAGTTAGGTCAGAAATGGCCTCCGTCCTCAGTCGTCACCAATCTTAGGTTAGAATTGACCTCGGTTTTGGATCGTCACCTGAGTTAGGTCAGAATTGACCTCGGTCCTCGGCCATCACCACTCTTAGATCAGAATGGACCTCAGTCTTAGATCATCACCTGAGTTAGGTCAAAATTGACCTCGGCCCTCGGTCGTCACCACTCTTAGGTCAGAATTGAACTCGTTCTTAGATCGTCACCTGAGTTAGGTTAGAATTGACCTTAATCCTCGGTCGTCACCACTCTTAGGTCAGAATTGACCTCGATCTTGGATCATCACCTGAGTTACGTTAGAAATGACCTCGGTCCTCGGTCGTCACCACTTTTAGGTCAGAATTGAACTCGTTCTTGGATCGTTACCTGAGTTAGGCCAAAATTGACCTCGATCATCACAACTCTTAGGTCAGAATGGACCTCGGTCTTGGATCGTCACCTGAGTTAGGTTAGAATTGACCTCAGTCCTCGGTAGTCACCACTTTTAGGTCAGAATTGACCTCGATCTTAGTTTGTCATTTAAGTTAGGTTAGAAATGACCTCGGTCCTCGATCGTCACCACTCTTAGGTTAAAATTGACCTCAGTCTTTTATCGTCACATGAGTTAGGTCAGAATTGACCTCGATCCTCGGCCGTCACCACTCTTAGGTCAGAATTGAACTCGGACTTGAATCGTCACTTGAGTTAGGTCAGAAATGGGCACAGTCCTCGATCGTCACCACTCTTAGGTTAGAATGGACATCGGTCTTGGATCGTAACCTGAGTTAGGTCAAAATTGTCCTCGGTCCTCGGTCATCACCATTCTTAAGTGAGAATTGACCTCAGTCTTGGATCATCACCTCAGTTAGGTCAGAATTGACATCGATCCTCGGTCATCACCACTCTTAGGTTATAATTGAACTCGGTCTTGGATCGTCACCAAAGTTAGGTCAGAATTGACCTCGATCCTCGGTCGTCACCAGTCTTAGGTCAGAGTAGACCTCGGTCTTGGATCATCACCTGATTAAGTCAGAAATGACCTCGGTCCTCGGTCTTCACCACTTTTTAGTCAGAATTGAACTCGGTCTTGGTTCGTTACCTGAGTTTGGTCAGAATTGACCTCGGGCCTCTGTCATCACCACTCTTAGGTCAGAATTGACATCGGTCTTGGATTATCACCTGAGTTATGTCAGAATTGGCCTCGGTCCTCGGTCATCACCACTCTTAAGTCAGAATGGACCTCAGTCTTGGATCATCACCTGAGTTAGGTCACAATTGACCACGATCCTCGGTCGTCACCACTCTTAGGTTAGAATTGAACTCGGACTTGGATCGTCACCTGAGTTAGGTCAGAATTGACCTCGATCCTCGGTCGTCACCACTCTTAGGTCAGAATTGACCTCGGTCTTGGATCGTCACCTGATTTAGGTCAGAAATGACCTCGGTCCTCGGTCTTCACCACTTTTAGGTCAGAATTGAACTCGATCTTGGATCGTTACCTGAGTTAGGTCAGAATTGACCTCGGGCCTCTGTCATCACCACTCTTATGTCAGAATTGACCTCGGTCTTCGATCGTCACCTGAGTTAGGTCCGAATTGACCGCAGTCCTCGGTCGTCACCACTTTTAGGTCAGAATTGACCTCGGTCTTAGATCGTCATTTGAGTTAGGTTAGAAATGACCTCGGTCCTCGATCGTCACCACTCTTAGGTTAAAATTGACCTCGATCTTGGATCGTCACCTGAGTTACGTCAGAATTGACCTCGATCCTTGGTCGTCACCACTCTTAGGTCAGAATTGACCTCGGACTTGGATCGTCACCTGAGTTAGGTCAGAAATAGGGTCTGTCCTCGGTAGTCACCACTCTTAGGTTAGAATTGACCTCGATCTTGGATTGTCACCTGAGTTAGGTTAGAATTGACCTCAGTCCTCGGTCGTCACCACTCTTAGGTCACAATTGACCTCAAACTTGGATCGTCACCTGAGTTAGGTCAGAAATGGGCACGGTCCTCGGTCGTCACCACTCTTAGGTTAAAATTGATCTAGGTCTTGGATCATCACCTGAGTTAGGTCAGAATTGACCCCAGTCCTCGTTCGTTACCACTCTTAGGTCAAAATTGACGTCGGCCTTGGATAGTCACCTGAGTTAGGTCACAATTGACCTTAGTCCTCGGTCGTTATAACTCTTAATTCAAAATTGACCTCGGTCTTAGATCATCACCTAAGTTAGGTTAGAAATGACCTCGATCCTATGTCGTCACCACTCTTAGGTCAGAATTGACCTCGGTCTTGGATCGTTTCCAGACTTCGGTCATAATTGACCTCGATCCTCGGTCGTCACCACTCTTAGGTTAGAATTGACCTCGATGTTGGATTGTCACCTGAGTTAGGTTAGAATTGACCTCAGTCCTCGGTCGTCACCACTCTTAGGTCACAATTGACCTCGAACTTGGATCGTCACCTGAGTTAGGTTAGAAATGGGCTCGGTCCTCGATCGTCACCACTCTTAGGTTAGAATTGATCTCGGTCTTGGATCGTCACCTCAGTTAGGTCAGAATTGACCTCGGTCCTCGTTCGTTACCACTCTTAGGTCAGAATTGACTTCGATCTTGGATAGTCACATGAGTTAGGTCATAATTGACCTTACCCCTCGGTCGTTACCACTCTTAATTCAGAATTGACCTCGGTCTTAGATCATCACCTGAGTTAGGTAAGAAATGACCTTGATCCTCGGTCATCACCACTCTTAGGTCAGAATTGACCTCGATCTTGGATCGTCATCTGACTTCGGTCAGAATTGACCTCGATCCTCGGTCGTCACCACTCTTAGGTCAAAATTGTCCTCGATCTTGAATCGTCACCTGAGTTAGGTCACAATTGACATCTGTCCTCGGTCGTCAGCACTCTTAGGTCAGAATTGACCTCCGTCTTGGATCATCACCTGAGTTTGGTCAGAATTGACTTCGGTCCTTATTCATCATCACTATTAGGTTAGAATTGACCTCGGTCTTGGATCGTCACCAGAGTTAGGTCAGAATTGACCTTGATCCTCGGTCGTCACCACTCTTAGGTCATAATTGAACTCGGTCTTGGATCGTCACCTGAGTTAGGTCAGAATTGACTTCGGTCCTCGGTCATCATCACTCTTTGGTCATAATTAACCTCGGTCTTAGATCGTCACCTGAGTTAGGTCAGAAATGGCCTCCGTCCTCAGTCGTCACCAATCTTAGGTTAGAATTGACCTCGGTTTTGGATCGTCACCTGAGTTAGGTCAGAATTGACCTCGGTCCTCGGCCATCACCACTCTTAGATCAGAATGGACCTCAGTCTTAGATCATCACCTGAGTTAGGTCAAAATTGACCTCGGCCCTCGGTCGTCACCACTCTTAGGTCAGAATTGAACTCGTTCTTGGATCGTCACCTGAGTTAGGTTAGAATTGACCTTAATCCTCGGTCGTCACCACTCTTAGGTCAGAATTGACCTCGATCTTGGATCATCACCTGAGTTACGTTAGAAATGACCTCGGTACTCGGTCGTCACCACTTTTAGGTCAGAATTGAACTCGTTCTTGGATCGTTACCTGAGTTAGGCCAAAATTGACCTCGATCATCACAACTCTTAGGTCAGAATGGACCTCGGTCTTGGATCGTCACCTGAGTTAGGTTAGAATTGACCTCAGTCCTCGGTAGTCACCACTTTTAGGTCAGAATTGACCTCGATCTTAGTTTGTCATTTAAGTTAGGTTAGAAATGACCTCGGTCCTCGATCGTCACCACTCTTAGGTTAAAATTGACCTCAGTCTTTTATCGTCACATGAGTTAGGTCAGAATTGACCTCGATCCTCGGCCGTCACCACTCTTAGGTCAGAATTGAACTCGGACTTGAATCGTCACTTGAGTTAGGTCAGAAATGGGCACAGTCCTCGATCGTCACCACTCTTAGGTTAGAATTGACATCGGTCTTGGATCGTAACCCGAGTTAGGTCAAAATTGTCCTCGGTCCTCGGTCATCACCATTCTTAAGTGAGAATTGACCTCAGTCTTGGATCATCACCTCAGTTAGGTCAGAATTGACGTCGATCCTCGATCGTCACCATTCTTAGGTTATAATTGAACTCGGTCTGGGATCGTCACCAAAGTTAGGTCAGAATTGACCTCGATCCTCGGTCGTCACCAGTCTTAGGTCAGAATAGACCTCGGTCTTGGATCATCACCTGATTAAGTCAGAAATGACCTCGGTCCTCGGTCTTCACCACTTTTTAGTCAGAATTGAACTCGGTCTTGGTTCGTTACCTAAGTTTGGTCAGAATTGACCTCGGGCCTCTGTCATCACCACTCTTAGGTCAGAATTGACATCGGTCTTGGATTATCACCAGAGTTATGTCAGAATTGGCCTCGGTCCTCGGTCATCACCACTCTTAAGTCAGAATGGACCTCAGCCTTGGATCATCACCTGAGTTAGGTCAGAATTGACCCCGATCCTCGGTCGTCACCACTCTTAGGTTAGAATTGAACTCGGACTTGGATCGTCACCTGAGTTAGGTCAGAATTGACCTCGATCCTCGGTCGTCACCACTCTTAGGTTAGAATTGACCTCGGTCTTGGATCGTCACCTGATTTAGGTCAGAAATGACCTCGGTCCTCGGTCTTCACTACTTTTAGGTCAGAATTGAACTCGATCTTGGATCGTTACCTGAGTTAGGTCAGAATTGACCTCGGGCCTCTGTCATCACCACTCTTATGTCAGAATTGACCTCGGTCTTCGATCGTCACCTGAGTTAGGTCCGAATTGACCGCAGTCCTCAGTCGTCACCACTTTTAGGTCAGAATTGACCTCGGTCTTAGATCGTCATTTGAGTTAGGTTAGAAATGACATCGGTCCTCGATCGTCACCACTCTTAGGTTAAAATTGACCTCGATCTTGGATCGTCACCTGAGTTACGTCAGAATTGACCTCGATCCTTGGTCGTCACCACTCTTATGTCAGAACTGACCTCGGACTTGGATCGTCACATGAGTTAGGTCAGAAATAGGGTCAGTCCTCTATAGTCACCACTCTTAGGTTAGAATTGACCTCGATCTTGGATTGTCACCTGAGTTAGGTTAGAATTGACCTCAGTCCTCGGTCGTCACCACTCTTAGGTCACAATTGACCTCGAACTTGGATCGTCACCTGAGTTAGGTCAGAAATGGGCACGGTCCTCGGTCGTCACCACTCTTAGGTTAAAATTGATCTAGGTCTTGGATCATCACCTGAGTTAGGTCAGAATTGACCCCGGTCCTCGTTCGTTACCACTCTAAGGTCAGAATTGACGTCGGCCTTGGATAGTCACCTGAGTTAGGTCACAATTGACCTTAGTCGTCGGTCGTTATAACTCTTAATTCAAAATTGACCTCGGTCTTAGATCATCACCTAAGTTAGGTTAGAAATGACCTCGATCCTATGTCGTCACCACTCTTAGGTCAGAATTGACCTCGGTCTTGGATCGTTTCCAGACTTCGGTCATAATTGACCTCGATCCTCGGTCGTCACCACTCTTAGGTTAGAATTGACCTCGATCTTGGATTGTCACCTGAGTTAGGTTAGAATTGACCTCAGCCCTCGGTCGTCACCACTCTTAGGTCACAATTGACCTCGAACTTGGATCGTCACCTGAGTTAGGTTAGAAATGGGCTCGGTCCTCGATCGTCACCACTCTTAGGTTAGAATTGATCTCGGTCTTGGATCGTCACCTCAGTTAGGTCAGAATTGACCTCGGTCCTCGTTCGTTACCACTCTTAGGTCAGAATTGACTTCGGTCTTGGATAGTCACATGAGTTAGGTCATAATTGACCTTACCCCTCGGTCGTTACCACTCTTAATTCAGAATTGACCTCGGTCTTAGATCATCACCTGAGTTAGGTAAGAAATGACCTTGATCCTCGGTCATCACCACTCTTAGGTCAGAATTGACCTCGATCTTGGATCGTCATCTGACTTCGGTCAGAATTGACCTCGATCCTCGGTCGTCACCACTCTTAGGTCAAAATTGTCCTCGATCTTGAATCGTCACCTGAGTTAGGTCACAATTGACATCTGTCCTCGGTCGTCAGCACTCTTAGGTCAGAATTGACATCCGTCTTTGATCATCACCTGAGTTTGGTCAGAATTGACTTCGGTCCTTAGTCATCATCACTATTAGGTTAGAATTGACCTCGGTCTTGGATCGTCACCTGAGTTAGGTCAGAATTGACCTTGATCCTCGGTCATCACCACTCTTAGGTCAGAATTGAACTCGGTCTTGGATCGTCACCTGAGTTAGGTCAGAATTGACTTCGGTCCTCGGTATCATCACTCTTTGGTCATAATTAACCTCGGTCTTAGATCGTCACCTGAGTTAGGTCAGAAATGGCCTTCGTCCTCAGTCGTCACCAATCTTAGGTTAGAATTGACCTCGGTTTTGGATCGTCACCTGAGTTAGGTCAGAATTGACCTCGGTCCTCGGCCATCACCACTCTTAGATCAGAATGGACCTCAGTCTTAGATCATCACCTGAGTTAGGTCAAAATTGACCTCAGCCCTCGGTCGTCACCACTCTTAGGTCAGAATTGAACTCGTTCTTGGATCGTCACCTGAGTTAGGTCAGAATTGACCTTAATCCTCGGTCGTCACCACTTTTAGGTCAGAATTGACATCGGCCTTAGATCGTCATTTGAGTTAGGTTAGAACTGACCTCGGTCCTCGATCGTCACCACTCTTAGGTTAAAATTGACCTCGATCTTGGATTGTCACCTGAGTTACGTCAGAATTAACCTCGATCCTTGGTCGTCACCACTCTTAGGTCAGAATTGACCTCGGACTTGGATCGTCACCTGAGTTAGGTCAGAAATAGGGTCAGTCCTCGGTAGTCACCACTCTTAGGTTATAATTGACCTCGATCTTGGATTGTCACCTGAGTTAGGTTAGAATTGACTTCAGTCCTCGGTCGTCACATCTCTTAGGTCACAATTGACTTCAAACTTGGATCGTCACCTGAGTTAGGTCAGAAATGGGCTCGGTCCTCGGTCGTCACCACTCTTAGGTTAGAATTGATCTAGGTCTTGGATCATCACCAGAGTTAGGTCAGAATTGACCTCGGTCCTCGTTCGTTACCACTCTTAGGTCAGAATTGACGTCGATCTTGGATAGTCATCTGAGTTAGGTCATAATTGACCTTAGTCCTCGGTCGTTACAACTCTTAATTCAAAATTGATCTCGGTCTTAGATCATCACCTAAGTTAGGTTAGAAATGACCTCGATCCTATGTCGTCACCACTCTTAGGTCAGAATTGACCTCGGTCTTGGATCGTCTCCAGACTTCGGTCATAATTGACCTCGATCCTAGGTCGTCACCACTCTTAGGTCAAATTGACCTCGATCTTGAATCGTCACCTGAGTGAGGTCACCATTGACATCGGTCCTCGGACGTCACCACTCTTTGTTCAGAATTGACCTCCGTCTTGGATCGTCACCTGAGTTTGGTCAGAATTGACTTTGGTCCTTAGTCATCACCACTCTTAGGTCAGAATTGACCTCGCTCTTGGATCTTCACCTGAGTTAGGTCAGAATTGACCTCGGTCCTCGGTCGTCACCACTCTTAGGTCAGAATTGAACTCGGTCTTGGATCGTCACCTAAGTTTGGTCAGAATTGAACTCGAACATGGATCGTCACCTGAGTTAGGTCAGAAATGGGCTCAGTCCACGGTCCTCGGTCATCACCATTATTAAGTGAGAATTGACCTCAGTCTTGGATCATCACCTGAGTTAGGTCAGAATTGACGTCGATCCTCGGTCGTCACCACTCTTAGGTTAGAATTGAACTCGGTCTTGGATTGTCACCAAAGTTAGGTCAGAATTGACCTCAGTCCTCGATCGTCACCAGCCTTAGGTCAGAATAGACCTCGGTCTTGGATCATCACCTGATTAAGTGAGAAATGACCTCGGTCCTCGGTCTTCACCACTTTCTTGTCAGAATTGAACTCGGTCTTGGATCGTTACCTGAGTTAGGTCAGAATTGACCTCGGGCCTCTGTCATCACCACTCTTAGGTAAGAATTGACGTCGGTCTTGGATTGTCTCCTGAGTTAGGTCAGAATTGACCTCGGTCCTCGGTCATCACCACTCTTAAGTCAGAATGGACCTCAGTCTTGGATAAGCACTTGAGTTAGGTCAGAATTGACCCCGGTCCTCGGTCGTCACCACTCTTAGGTTAGAATTGAACTCGAAGTTGGATCGTCACCTGTGTTAGGTCAGAATTGACCTCGATCCTCGGTCGTCACCACTCTTAGGTCAGAATTGACCTCGGTCTCCGATCGTCACCTGATTTAGGTCAGAAATGACCTCGATCCTCGGTCTTCACCAGTTTTAGGGCAGAATTGAACTCGATCTTGGATCGTTACCTGAGTAAGGTAAGAATTGACCTCGGGCCTCTGTAATCACAACTCTTAGGTCAGAATTGACCTCGGTCTTTGATCGTCACCTGAGTTAGGTCCCAATTGACCTCAGTCCTCGGTCATCACCACTTTTAGGTCAGAATTGACCTCGGTCTTAGATCGTCATTTGAGTTAGGTTAGAAATGACCTGGGTCCTCGGTCGTCACCACTCCTAGGTTAGAATTGACTTCGATCTTGGATTGTCACCTGTGTTAGGTTAGAATTGACCTCAGTCCACGGTCGTCACCACTCTTAGGTCACAATTGACCTCGAACTTGGATCGTCACCTGAGTTAGGTCATAAATGGGCTCGGTCCTCGGTCGTCACCACTCTTAGGTTAGAATTGATCTCGGTCTTGGATCGTCACCTGAGTTAGGTCAGAATTGACCTCGGTCCTCGTTCGTTATGACTCTTAGGTCAGAATTGACCTCGGTCTTGGATAGTCACCTGAGTTAGGTCATAATTGACCTTAGTCCTCGGTCGTTACCACTTTTAATTCAGAATTGACCTCGGTCATAGATCATCACCTGAGTTAGGTTAGAAATGACCTCGATCCTCGGTCGTCACCACTCTTAGGTCAGAATTGACCTCGGTCTTGGATCGTCACCTCACTTCGGTCAGAACTGACCTCGATCCTCGGTCGTCACCACTCTTTGGTCAAAATTGACCTCGATCTTGAATCGTCACCTGAGTTAGGTCACAATGGACATCAATCCTCGGTCGTCACCACTCTTAGGTCAGAATTGACCTCCGTCTTGGATCGTCACCTGAGTTTGGTCAGAATTGACTTCGGTCCTTAGTCATCACCACTCTTAGGTCAGAATTGACCTCGGTCTTGGATCGTCACATGAGTTAGGTCAGAATTGACCTCGGTCCTTGGTCGTCACCACTCTTAGGTTAGAATTGAACTCGGTCTTGGATCGTCACCTGAGTTAGGTCCGAATTGAACTCGAACTTGGATCGTCACCTGAGTTAGGTCAGAATTGGGCTCAGTCCTCGGTCATCACCACTCTTAGGTTAGAATTGACCTCGGTCTTGGATCGTCACCTGAGTTAGGTCAGAGATAACCTCGGTCTTCGGTCGTCACCACTCTAAGGTCAGAATTGACCTTGGTCTTGAATCATCACTAGAGTTAGGTGAGGATTGACCTCGACTCTCGTTTGTCACCACTCTTAGGTCAGAATTGACCTTGGTCTTGGATCGTCACATGAGTTTGGTCAAAATTGACTTCGGTCCTCGGTCGTCACCACTCTTAGGTCAGAATTGACCTCGGTCTCGGATCATCACCTGGGTTACGTTAGAAATGACCTCGGTCCTCGGTCGTCACCACTTTTAGGTCAGAATTGAACTCGTTCTTGGATCGTTACCTGAGTTAGGCCAGAATTGACCTCGATCATCACCACTCTTAGGTCAGAATGGACCTCGGTCTTGGATCGTCACCTGAGTTAGGTTAGAATTGACCTCAGTCCTCGGTCGTCACAACTTTTAGGTCAGAATTGACCTCGATCTTAGTTTGTCATTTGAGTTAGGTCATAATTGACCTTAGTCCTCGGTCGTTACAACTCTTAATTCAAAATTGATCTCCGTCTTTTATCGTCACATGAGTTAGGTCAGAATTGTCCTCGATCCTCGGCCGTCACCACTCTTAGGTCAGAATTGAACTCGGACTTGAATCGTCACTTGAGTTAGGTCAGAAATGGGCACAATCCTCGATCGTCACCACTCTTAGGTTAGAATTGACATCGGTCTTGGATCGTAACCTGAGTTAGGTCAAAATTGTCCTTAGTCCTCGGTCATCACCATTCTTAAGTGAGAATTGACCTCAGTCTTGGATCATCACCTCAGTTAGGTCAGAATTGACATCGATCCTCGGTCGTCACCACTCTTAGGTTATAATTGAACTCGGTCTTGGATCGTCACCAAAGTTAGGTCAGAATTGACCTCGATCCTCGGTCGTCACCAGTCTTAGGTCAGAATAGACCTCGGTCTTGGATCATCACCTGATTAAGTCAGAAATGACCTCGGTCCTTGGTCTTCACCACTTTTTAGTCAGAATTGAACTCGGTCTTGGTTGGTTACCTGAGTTTGGTCAGAATTGACCTCGGGCCTTTGTCATCACCACTCTTAGGTCAGAATTGACCTCGGTCTTGGATTATCACCTGAGTTATGTCAGAATTGCCCTCGGCCCTCAGTCATCACCACTCTTAAGTCAGAATGGAACTCAGTTTTGGATCATCACCTGAGTTAGGTCAGAATTGACCCTGATCCTCGGTCGTCACCACTCTTAGGTTAGAATTGAACTCGGACTTGGATCGTCACCTGAGTTAGGTCTGAATTGACCTCGATCCTCGGTCGTCACCACTCTTAGTTCAGAATTGACCTCGGTCTTGGATCGTCACCTCATTTAGTTTAGAAATGACCTCGGTCCTCGGTCTTCACCACTTTCAGGTCAGAATTGAACTCGATCTTGGATCGTTACCTGAGTTAGGTCAGAATTGACCTCGGGCCTCTGTCATCACCACTCTTAGGTCAGAATTGACCTCGGTCTTCGATCGTCACCTGAGCTAGGTCCGAATTGACCTCAGTCCTCGATCGTCACCACTTTTAGGTCAGAATTGACCTCGGTCTTGGATCGTCACCTGAGTTACGTCAGAATTGACCTCGATCCTTGGTCGTCACCACTCTTAGGTCAGAATTGACCTCGGACTTGGATCGTCACCTGAGTTAGGTCAGAAATAGGGTCAGTCCTCGGTAGTCACCACTCTTAGGTTAGAATTGACCTCGATCTTGGATTGTCACCTGAGTTAGGTTAGAATTGACCTCAGTCCTCGGTCGTCACATCTCTTAGGTCACAATTGACCTCGAACTTGGATCGTCACCTGAGTTAGGTCAGAAATGGGCTCGGTCCTCGGTCGTCACCACTCTTAGGTTAGAATTGATCTAGGTCTTGGATCATCACCAGAGTTAGGTAAGAATTGACCTCGGTCCTCATTCGTTACCACTCTTAGGTCAGAATTGACGTCGGTCTTGGATAGTCATTTGAGTTAGGTCATAATTGACCTTAGTCCTCGGTCGTTACAACTCTTAATTCAAAATTGATCTCGGTCTTAGATCATCACCTAAGTTAGGCTAGAAATGACCTCGATCCTATGTCGTCACCACTCTTAGGTCTGAATTGACCTCGGTCTTGGATCGTCTCCAGACTTCGGTCATAATTGACCTCGATCCTAGGTCGTCACCACTCTTAGGTCAAATTGACCTCGATCTTGAATCGTCACCTGAGTGAGGTCACCATTGACATCGGTCCTCGGACGTCACCACTCTTTGTTCAGAATTGACCTCCGTCTTGGATCGTCACCTGAGTTTGGTCAGAATTGACTTCGGTCCTTAGTCATCACCACTCTTAGGTCAGAATTGACCTCGCTCTTGGATCTTCACCTGAGTTAGGTCAGAATTGACCTCGGTCCTCGGTCGTCACCACTCTTAGGTCAGAATTGAACTCAGTCTTGGATCGTCACCTAAGTTAGGTCAGAATTGAACTCGAACTTGGATCGTCACCTGAGTTAGGTAAGAAATGGGCTCAGTCCACGGTCCTCGGTCATCACCATTATTAAGTGAGAATTGACCTCAGTCTAGGATCATCACCTGAGTTAGGTCAGAATTGACGTCGATCCTCGGTCGTCACCACTCTTAGGTTAGAATTGAACTCGGTCTTGGATCGTCACCAAAGTTAGGTCAGAATTGACCTCGGTCCTCGATCGTCACCAGCCTTAGGTCAGAATAGACCTCGGTCTTGGATCATCATCTGATTAAGTGAGAAATGACCTCGGTCCCCGGTCTTCACCACTTTCTTGTCAGAATTGAACTCGGTCTTGGATCGTTACCTGAGTTAGGTCAGAATTGACCTCGGGCCTCTGTCATCACCACTCTTAGGTAAGAATTGACGTCGGTCTTGGATTGTCTCCTGAGTTAGGTCAGAATTGACCTCGGTCCTCGGTCGTCACCACTCTTAGGTCATAATTGACCTCGAACTTGGATCGTCACCCGAGTTAGGTCATAAATGGGCTCGGTCCTCGGTCGTCACCACTCTTAGGTTAGAATTGATCTCGGTCTTGGATCGTCACCTGAGTTAGGTCAGAATTGACCTCGGTCCTCGTTCGTTATGACTCTTAGGTCAGAATTGACCTCGGTCTTCGATAGTCACCTGAGTTAGGTCATAATTGACCTTAGTCCTCGGTTGTTACCACTTTTAATTCAGAATTGACCTCGGTCATAGATCATCACCTGAGTTAGGTTAGAAATGACCTCGATCCTCGGTTGTCACCACTCTTAGGTCAGAATTGACCTCGGTCTTGGATCGTCACCTCACTTCGGTCAGAATTGACCTCGATCCTCGGTCGTCACCACTCTTTGGTCAAAATTGACCTCGATCTTGAATCGTCACCTGAGTTAGGTCACAATGGACATCAATTCTCGGTCGTCACCACTCTTAAGTCAGAATTGACCTCCTTCTTGGATCGTCACCTGAGTTTGGTCAGAATTGACTTCGGTCCTTAGTCATCACCACTCTTAGGTCAGAATTGACCTCGGTCTTGGATCGTCACATGATTTAGGTCAGAATTGACCTCGGTCCTTGGTCGTCACCACTCTTAGGTTAGAATTGAACTCGGTCTTGGATCGTCACCTGAGTTAGGTCCGAATTGAACTCGGACTTGGATCGTCACCTGAGTTAGGTCAGAATTGGGCTCAGTCCTCGGTCGTCACCACTCTTAGGTTAGAATTGACCTCGGTCTTGGATCGTCACCTGAGTTAGGTCAGAGATAACCTCGGTCTTCGATCGTCACCACTCTAAGGTCAGAATTGACCTTGGTCTTGAATCATCACCAGAGTTAGGTGAGGATTCACCTCGACTCTCGTTTGTCACCACTCTTAGGTCAGAATTGACCTTGGTCTTGGATCGTCACATGAGTTTGGTCAAAATTGACTTCGGTCCTCGGTCGTCACCACTCTTAGGTTAGAATTGACCTCGGTCTCGGATCGTCACCTGAGTTAGGTCAGAGATAACATCGGTCCTCGGTCGTCACCACTCCTAGGTTAGAATTGATCTCGGTCTTGGATCATCACCTGAGTTAGGTCAGAATTGACCTCGATCCTCGGTCATCACCACTCTTAGGTCATAATGGACCTCAGTCTTAAATCATCACCTGAGTTAGGTCAAAATTGACCTCGATCCTCGGTCGTCACCACTCTTCGATCAGAATTGAACTCGGTCTTGGATCGTCACCCGAGTTAGGTCAGAATTGAACTCGGACTTGGATCGTCACCTGAGTTAGGACAGAAATGGGCTCAGTCCTCGATCGTCACCACTCTTAGGTTAGAATTGACCTCGGTCTTGGATCGTCACCTGAGTTAGGTCAGAATTGACCTCGGTCCTCGGTCATCACCATTCTTAAGTGAGAATTGACCTCAGTCTTGGATCATCACCTGAGTTAGGTCAAAATTGACGTCGATCCTCGGTCGTCACCACTCTTAGGTTATAATTGAACTCGGTCTTGGATCGTCAATAAAGTTAGGTCAGAATTGACCTCGATCCTCGGTCGTCACCAGTCTTAGGTCAGAATAGACCTCGGTGTTGGATCATCACCTAATTAAGTCAGAAATGACCTCGGTCCTCGCTCTTCACCACTTTTTGGTCAGAACTGAACTCGGTCTTGGATCGTTACCTGTGTTAGGTCAAAATTGACCTCGGGCCTCTGTCATCACCACTCTTAGGTCAGAATTGACCTCGGTCTTGGATTGTCACTTGAGTTAGGTCAGAATTGACCTCGGTCCTTGGTCATCACCACTCTTAAGTCATAATGGACCTCAGTGTTGGATCATCACTTGAGTTAGGTCAGAATTTACCCCGGTCCTCGGTCGTCACCACTCTTAGGTTAGAATTGAACTCGGACTTCGATCGTCACCTGAGTTAGGTCAGAATTGCCTCGATCCTCGATCGTCACCACTCTTAGGTCAGAATTGACCTCGGTCTTGGATCGTCACCTGATTTAGGTCAGAAATGACCTCGATCCTCGATTTTCACCACTTTTAGGGCAGAATTGACCTCGATCTTGGATCGTTACCTGAGTTAGGTCAGAATTGACCTCGGGCCTCTGTCATCACTCTTAAGTTAGAATTGATCTCGGTCTTGGATCGTCACCTGAGTTAGGTCAGAATTGACCTCGGTCCTCGTTCGTTATGACTCTTAGGTCAGAATTGACCTCGGTCTTGGATAGTCACCTGAGTTAGGTCATAATTGACCTTAGTCCTCGGTCGTTACAACTCTTAATTCAAAATTGACCTCGGTCTTAGATCATCACCTAAGTTACGTTAGAAATGACCTCGATCCTCGGTGGTCCCCACTCTTAGGTCAGAATTGACCTCGGTCTTGGATCGTCACCAGACTTCGGTCATAATTGACCTCGATCCTCGGTCGTCACCACTCTTAGGTCAAATTGACCTCGATCTTGAATCGCCACCTGAGTGAGGTCACCGGTCGTCACCACTCTTTGGTCGTCACCACTCTTTGGTCAGAATTGACCTTAGTCCTCGATCGTTACCACTCTTAATTCAGAATTGACCTCGGTCTTAGATCATCACCTAAGTTAGGTTAGAAATGACCTCGATCCTTGGTCGTCACCACTCTTAGGTCAGAATTGACCTCGGTCTTGGATCGTCACCTCACTTCAGTTAGAATTGACCTCGATCCTCGGTCGTCACCACTCTTAGGTCAAAATTGACCTTGATCTTGAATCGTCACCTGAGTTAGGTCACAATTGACATCGGTTAGTCATCACCACTCTTAGGTCAGAATTGACCTCGGTCTTGGATCGTCACCTGAGTTAGGTCAGAATTGACCTCGGTCCTCGGTTGTCACCACTCTTAGGTCAGAATTGAACTCGGTCTTGGATCTTCACCTGAGTTAAGTCAGAATTGAACTCGGACTTGGATCGTCATCTGAGTTAGGTCAAAAATGGGCTCAGTCCTCGGTCGTCACCACTCTTAGGTTAGAATTGACCTCGGTCTTGGATCGTCACCTGAGTTAGGTCAGAGATGACCTCGGTCCTCGGTCGTCACCACTCTAAGGTCAGAATTGACCTTGGTCTTGGATCGTCACCTGAGTTAGGTCAGAATTGACCTCGATCCTCAGTTGTCACCACTCTTAGGTCTGAATTGACCTTGGTCTTGGATCGTCACCTGAGTTAGGTCAAAATTGACTTCGGTCCTCGGTCATCATCACTCTTAGGTCAGAATTAACCTCGGTCTTAGATCATCACCTGAGTTAGGTCAGAAATTGCCTCCGTCCTCGGTCGTCACCACTCTTAGGTTAGAATTGACCTCGGTCTTGGATCGTCACCTGAGTTAGGTCAGAATTGACCTCGATCCTCGGTCATCACCACTCTTAGGTCAGAATGGACCTTAGTCTTAGATCATCACCTGAGTTAGGTCAAAATTGACCTCGGTCCTCGGTCGTCACCACTCTTAGGTCAGAATTGAACTCGATCTTGGATCGTCACTTGAGTTAGGTTAGAATTGATCTCAATCCTCGGTTGTCACCACTCTTAGGTCAGAATTGACCTCGATCTTGGATCATCACCTGAGTTATGTTAGAAATGACCTCGGTCCTCGGTCGTCACCACTTTTAGGTCAGAATTGAACTCGTTCACGGATCGTTACCTGAGTTAGGTCAGAATTGACCTCGGTCCTCGGTCATCGTCACCTGAGTTAGTTTAGAATTGACCTCAGTCCTCGGTCGTCACCACTTTTAGGTCAGAATTGAACTCGATCTTAGATCGTCATTTGATTTAGGTTAGAAATGACCTCGGTCCTCGATCGCCACCACTTTTAGGTTTAAATTAACCTC
This sequence comes from Sambucus nigra, assembly GCA_949130495.1. Classification (NCBI taxonomy): domain Eukaryota; kingdom Viridiplantae; phylum Streptophyta; class Magnoliopsida; order Dipsacales; family Adoxaceae; genus Sambucus; species Sambucus nigra. The sequence goes on along the minus strand of OX422207.1, from coordinate 499,665,175 downwards.
AGCCTTGGATCATCACATGAGTTAGGTCAGAATTGACCTCGATCCTCGGCCGTCACCACTCTTAGGTCAGAATTGAACTCGGACTTGGATCGCACCTACGTTAGGTCAGAAATGGGCACAGTCCTCGATCGTCACCACTCTTAGGTTAGAATTGACCTCGGTCTTGGATCGTCACCTGAGTTAGGTCAGAATTGACCTCGGTCCTCGGTCATCACCATTCTTAAGTGAGAATTGACCTCAGTCTTGGATCATCACCTCAGTTAGGTCATAATTGACGTCGATCCTCGGTCGTCACCACTCTTAGGTTAGAATTGAACTCGGTCTTGGATCGTCACCAAAGTTAGGTAGAATTGACCTCGATTCTTGGTCGTCACCAGTCTTAGGTCAGAATAGGCCTCGATCTTGGATCATCACCTGATTAAGTTAGAAATGACCTCGGTCCTCGCTCTTCACCAGTTTTTTGTCAGAATTGAACTCGGTCTCGGATCGTTACCTGAGTTAGGTCAGAATTGACCTCAGGCCTCTGTCATCACCACTCTTAGGTCAGAATTGAACTCGGTCTTGGACTGTCTCCTCAGTTAGGTCAGAATTGACCTCGGTCCTCGGTCATCACCACTCTTAAGTCAGAATGGACCTCAGTCTTGGATCATCACTTGAGTTAGGTCAGAATTGACCTCGATCCTCGGTCATCACCACTCTTAGGTCATAATGGACCTCAGTCTTAAATCATCACCTGAGTTAGGTCAAAATTGACCTCGCTCCTCGGTCGTCACCACTCTTCGGTCAGAATTGAACTCGGTCTTGGATCGTCACCCGAGTTAGGTCAGAATTGAACTCGGACTTGGATCGTCACCTGATTTAGGTCATAAATGGGCTCAGTCCTCGGTCGTCACCACTCTTAAGTTAGAATTGACCTCGGTCTTGGATCGTCACCTGAGTTAGGTCAGAATTGACCTCGGTCCTCGGTCATCACCATTCTTAAGTGAGAATTGACCTCAGTCTTGGATCATCACCTGAGTTAGGTCAAAATTGACGTCGATCCTCGGTCGTCACCACTCTTAGGTTATAATTGAACTCGGTCTTGGATCGTCAATAAAGTTAGGTCAGAATTGACCTCGATCCTCGGTCGTCACCAGTCTTAGGTCAGAATAGACCTCGGTGTTGGATCATCACCTAATTAAGTCAGAAATGACCTCGGTCCTCGCTCTTCACCACTTTTTGGTCAGAACTGAACTCGGTCTTGGATCGTTACCTGTGTTAGGTCAAAATTGACCTCGGGCCTCTGTCATCACCACTCTTAGGTCAGAATTGACCTCGGTCTTGGATTGTCACTTGAGTTAGGTCAGAATTGACCTCGGTCCTTGGTCATCACCACTCTTAAGTCATAATGGACCTCAGTGTTGGATCATCACCTGAGTTAGGTCAGAATTTACCCCGGTCCTCGGTCGTCACCACTCTTAGGTTAGAATTGAACTCGGACTTCGATCGTCACCTGAGTTAGGTCAGAATTGCCTCGATCCTCGATCGTCACCACTCTTAGGTCAGAATTGACCTCGGTCTTGGATCGTCACCTGATTTAGGTCAGAAATGACCCCGGTCCTCGGTCTTCACCACTTTTAGGGCAGAATTGAACTCGATCTTGGATCGTTACCTGAGTTAGGTCAGAATTGACCTCGGGCCTCTGTCATCACCACTCTTAGGTCAGAATTGACCTCGGTCTTTGATCGTCACCTGAGTTAGGACCCAATAGACATCAGTCCTCGGTCGTCACAACTTTTAGGTCAGAATTGACCTGGGTCTTAGATCGTCATTTGAGTTAGGTTTGAAATGACCTCGGTCCTCGGTTGTCACCACTCCTAGGTTAGAATTGACCTCGATCTTGGATTGTCACCTGTGTTAGGTTAGAATTAACCTCAGTCCCCGGACGTCACCACTCTTAGGTCACAATTGACCTCGAACTTGGATCGTCACCTGAGTTAGGTCAGAAATGGGCTCGGTCCTCGGTCGTCACCACTCTTAAGTAAGAATTGATCTCGGTCTTGGATCGTCACCTGAGTTAGGTCAGAATTGACCTCGGTCCTCGTTCGTTATGACTCTTAGGTCAGAATTGACCTCGGTCTTGGATAGTCACCTGAGTTAGGTCATAATTGACCTTAGTCCTCGATCGTTACCACTCTTAATTCAGAATTGACCTCGGTCTTAGATCATCACCTAAGTTAGGTTAGAAATGACCTCGATCCTTGGTCGTCACCACTCTTAGGTCACAATTGACCTCGGTGTTGGATCGTCACCTCACTTCGGTTAGAATTGACCTCGATCCTCGGTCGTCACTACTCTTAGGTCAAAATTGACCTCGATCTTGAATCGTCACCTGCGTTAGGTCACAATTGACATCGGTTAGTCATGACCACTCTTAGGTCAGAATTGACCTCGGTCTTGGATCGTCACCTGAGTTAGGTCAGAATTGACCTCGGTCCTCGGTTTTCACCACTCTTAGGTCAGAATTGAACTCGGTCTTGGATCTTCACCTGAGTTAAGTCAGAATTGAACTCGGACTTAGATCGTCATCTGAGTTAGGTCAGAAATGGGCTCAGTCCTCGGTCGTCACCACTCTTAGGTTAGAATTGACCTCGGTCTTGGATCGTCACCTGAGTTAGGTCAGAGATGACCTCGGTCCTCGGTCGTCACCACTCTAAGGTCAGAATTGACCTTGGTCTTGGATCGTCACCTGAGTTAGGTCAGAATTGACCTCGATCCTCAGTTGTCACCACTCTTTGGTCAGAATTGACCCTTTTCTTGGATCGTCACCTGAGTTAGGTCAAAATTGACTTCGGTCCTCGGTCATCATCACTCTTAGGTAAGAATTAACCTCGGTCTTAGATCGTCACCTGAGTTACGTCAGAAATGGCCTCCGTCCTCGGTCGTCACCACTCTTCTGTTAGAATTGACCTCGATCTTGGATCGTCACCTGAGTTAGGTCAGAATTGACCTCGATCCTCGGTCATCACCACTCTTAGGTCAGAATGGACCTCAGTCATAGATCATCACCTGAGTTAGGTCAAAATTGACCTCAGTCCTCGGTCGTCACCACTCTTAGGTCAGAATTGAACTCGGTCTTGGATCGTCACTTGAGTTAGGTTAGAATTGATCTCAATCCTCAGTTGTCACCACTCTTAGGTCAAAATTGACCTCGAACTTCGATCATCGCCTGAGTTATGTTATAAATGACCTCGGTCCTCGGTCGTCACCACTTTTAGGTCAGAATTGAACTCGTTCACGGATCGTTACCTGAGTTAGGTCAGAATTGACCTCGGTCCTCGGTCATCGTCCCCTGAGTTAGGTTAGAATGGACCTCAGTCCTCGGTCGTCACCACTTTTAGGTCAGAATTGACCTCGATCTTAGATCGCCATTTGATTTAGGTTAGAAATAACCTCGATCCTCGATCGCCACCACTTTTAGGTTTAAATTAACCTCTGCATTGGATCATCACATGAGTTAGGTCAGAATTGACCTCGATCCTCGGCCGTCACCACTCTTAGGTCAGAATTGAACTCGGACTTGGATCGTCACCTACGTTAGGTCAGAAATGGGCACAGTCCTCGATCGTCACCACTCTTAGGTTAGAATTGACCTCGGTCTTGGATCGTCACCTGAGTTAGGTCAGAATTGACCTCGGTCCTCGGTCATCACCATTCTTAAGTGAGAATTGACCTCAGTCTTGGATCATCACCTCAGTTAGGTCATAATTGACGTCGATCCTCGGTCGTCACCACTCTTAGGTTAGAATTGAACTCGGTCTTGGATCGTCACCAAAGTTAGGTAGAATTGACCTCGATTCTTGGTCGTCACCAGTCTTAGGTCAGAATAGGCCTCGATCTTGGATCATCACCTGATTAAGTTAGAAATGACCTCGGTCCTCGCTCTTCACCAGTTTTTTGTCAGAATTGAACTCGGTCTCGGATCGTTACCTGAGTTAGGTCAGAATTGACCTCAGGCCTCTGTCATCACCACTCTTAGGTCAGAATTGAACTCGGTCTTGGACTGTCTCCTCAGTTAGGTCAGAATTGACCTCGGTCCTCGGTCATCACCACTCTTAAGTCAGAATGGACCTCAGTCTTGGATCATCACTTGAGTTAGGTCAGAATTGACCTCGATCCTCGGTCATCACCACTCTTAGGTCATAATGGACCTCAGTCTTAAATCATCACCTGAGTTAGGTCAAAATTGACCTCGCTCCTCGGTCGTCACCACTCTTCGGTCAGAATTGAACTCGGTCTTGGATCGTCACCCGAGTTAGGTCAGAATTGAACTCGGACTTGGATCGTCACCTGATTTAGGTCATAAATGGGCTCAGTCCTCGGTCGTCACCACTCTTAAGTTAGAATTGACCTCGGTCTTGGATCGTCACCTGAGTTAGGTCAGAATTGACCTCGGTCCTCGGTCATCACCATTCTTAAGTGAGAATTGACCTCAGTCTTGGATCATCACCTGAGTTAGGTCAAAATTGACGTCGATCCTCGGTCGTCACCACTCTTAGGTTATAATTGAACTCGGTCTTGGATCGTCAATAAAGTTAGGTCAGAATTGACCTCGATCCTCGGTCGTCACCAGTCTTAGGTCAGAATAGACCTCGGTGTTGGATCATCACCTAATTAAGTCAGAAATGACCTCGGTCCTCGCTCTTCACCACTTTTTGGTCAGAACTGAACTCGGTCTTGGATCGTTACCTGTGTTAGGTCAAAATTGACCTCGGGCCTCTGTCATCACCACTCTTAGGTCAGAATTGACCTCGGTCTTGGATTGTCACTTGAGTTAGGTCAGAATTGACCTCGGTCCTTGGTCATCACCACTCTTAAGTCATAATGGACCTCAGTGTTGGATCATCACCTGAGTTAGGTCAGAATTTACCCCGGTCCTCGGTCGTCACCACTCTTAGGTTAGAATTGAACTCGGACTTCGATCGTCACCTGAGTTAGGTCAGAATTGCCTCGATCCTCGATCGTCACCACTCTTAGGTCAGAATTGACCTCGGTCTTGGATCGTCACCTGATTTAGGTCAGAAATGACCCCGGTCCTCGGTCTTCACCACTTTTAGGGCAGAATTGAACTCGATCTTGGATCGTTACCTGAGTTAGGTCAGAATTGACCTCGGGCCTCTGTCATCACCACTCTTAGGTCAGAATTGACCTCGGTCTTTGATCGTCACCTGAGTTAGGACCCAATAGACATCAGTCCTCGGTCGTCACAACTTTTAGGTCAGAATTGACCTGGGTCTTAGATCGTCATTTGAGTTAGGTTTGAAATGACCTCGGTCCTCGGTTGTCACCACTCCTAGGTTAGAATTGACCTCGATCTTGGATTGTCACCTGTGTTAGGTTAGAATTAACCTCAGTCCCCGGACGTCACCACTCTTAGGTCACAATTGACCTCGAACTTGGATCGTCACCTGAGTTAGGTCAGAAATGGGCTCGGTCCTCGGTCGTCACCACTCTTAAGTTAGAATTGATCTCGGTCTTGGATCGTCACCTGAGTTAGGTCAGAATTGACCTTGGTCCTCGTTCGTTATGACTCTTAGGTCAGAATTGACCTCGGTCTTGGATAGTCACCTGAGTTAGGTCATAATTGACCTTAGTCCTCGATCGTTACCACTCTTAATTCAGAATTGACCTCGGTCTTAGATCATCACCTAAGTTAGGTTAGAAATGACCTCGATCCTTGGTCGTCACCACTCTTAGGTCACAATTGACCTCGGTCTTGGATCGTCACCTCACTTCGGTTAGAATTGACCTCGATCCTCGGTCGTCACTACTCTTAGGTCAAAATTGACCTCGATCTTGAATCGTCACCTGCGTTAGGTCACAATTGACATCGGTTAGTCATGACCACTCTTAGGTCAGAATTGACCTCGGTCTTGGATCGTCACCTGAGTTAGGTCAGAATTGACCTCGGTCCTCGGTTTTCACCACTCTTAGGTCAGAATTGAACTCGGTCTTGGATCTTCACCTGAGTTAAGTCAGAATTGAACTCGGACTTAGATCGTCATCTGAGTTAGGTCAGAAATGGGCTCAGTCCTCGGTCGTCACCACTCTTAGGTTAGAATTGACCTCGGTCTTGGATCGTCACCTGAGTTAGGTCAGAGATGACCTCGGTCCTCGGTCGTCACCACTCTAAGGTCAGAATTGACCTTGGTCTTGGATCGTCACCTGAGTTAGGTCAGAATTGACCTCGATCCTCAGTTGTCACCACTCTTTGGTCAGAATTGACCTTTTTCTTGGATCGTCACCTGAGTTAGGTCAAAATTGACTTCGGTCCTCGGTCATCATCACTCTTAGGTAAGAATTAACCTCGGTCTTAGATCGTCACCTGAGTTACGTCAGAAATGGCCTCCGTCCTCGGTCGTCACCACTCTTCTGTTAGAATTGACCTCGATCTTGGATCGTCACCTGAGTTAGGTCAGAATTGACCTCGATCCTCGGTCATCACCACTCTTAGGTCAGAATGGACCTCAGTCATAGATCATCACCTGAGTTAGGTCAAAATTGACCTCAGTCCTCGGTCGTCACCACTCTTAGGTCAGAATTGAACTCGGTCTTGGATCGTCACTTGAGTTAGGTTAGAATTGATCTCAATCCTCAGTTGTCACCACTCTTAGGTCAAAATTGACCTCGAACTTCGATCATCACCTGAGTTATGTTATAAATGACCTCGGTCCTCGGTCGTCACCACTTTTAGGTCAGAATTGAACTCGTTCACGGATCGTTACCTGAGTTAGGTCAGAATTGACCTCGGTCCTCGGTCATCGTCCCCTGAGTTAGGTTAGAATGGACCTCAGTCCTCGGTCGTCACCACTTTTAGGTCAGAATTGACCTCGATCTTAGATCGTCATTTGATTTAGGTTAGAAATAACCTCGATCCTCGATCGCCACCACTTTTAGGTTTAAATTAACCTCTGCATTCAATCATCACATGAGTTAGGTCAGAATTGACCTCGATCCTCGGCCGTCACCACTCTTAGGTCAGAATTGAACTCGGACTTGGATCGTCACCTACGTTAGGTCAGAAATGGGCACAGTCCTCGATCGTCACCACTCTTAGGTTTGAATTGACCTCGGTCTTGGATCGCCACCTGAGTTAGGTCAGAATTGACCTCGATCCTCGGTCATCACCATTCTTAAGTGAGAATTGACCTCAATCTTGGATCATCACCTCAGTTAGGTCATAATTGACGTTGATCCTCGGTCGTCACCACTCTTAGGTTAGAATTGAACTCGGTCTTGGATCGTCACCAAAGTTAGGTAAGAATTGACCTCGATTCTTGGTCGTCACCAGTCTTAGGTCAAAATAGACCTCGATCTTGGATCATCACCTGATTAAGAAAGAAATGACCTCGGTCCTCGGTCTTCATCACTTTTTGGTCAGAATTGAACTCGGTCTTGGATCGTTACCTGAGTTAGGTCAGAATTGACCTCGGGCCTCTGTCATCACCACACTTAGGTCAGAATTGACATCGATCTTGGATTGTCACCTAAGTTAGGTCAGAATTGGCCTCGGTCCTCGGTCATCACCACTCTTGAGTCAGAATGGACCTCAGTCTTGGATCATCACCTGAGTTAGGTCAGAATTGACACCGGTCCTCGGTCGTCACCACTCTTAGGTTAGAATTGAACTCGAACTTGGATCGTCACCAGAGTTAGGTCAGAATTGTCCTCAATCCTCGGTCGTCACCACTCTTAGGTCAGAATTGACCTCGGTCTTGGATCGTCACCTGATTTCGGTCAGAAATGACCTCGGTCCTCGGTCATCACCACTTTTAGGTCAGAATTGAACTCGATCTTGGAAAGTTGCCTGAGTTAGGTCAGAATTGACCTCGGGCCTCTGTCATCACCACTCTTAGGTCAGAATTGACCTCGGTCTTGGATCGTGACCTGAGTTAGGTCTGAATAGACCTCAATCCTCGATCGTCACCACTTTTAGGTCAGAATTGACCTCGGTCTTAGATCGTCATTTGAGTTAGGTTAGAAATGACCTCGATTTTCGGTCGTCACCACTCTTAGGTTAGAATCGACCTCGATCTTGGATTGTCACCCGAGTTAGGTTAGAATTGACCTCAGTCCTCGGTCGTCACCACTCTTAGGTCACAATTGACCTCGAACTTGGATCGTCACCACTCTTAGGTCAGAATTGACCTCGGTCTTGGATTGTCAACTCACTTCGGTCAGAATTGACCTCGATCCTCGATCGTCACCACTCTTAGGTCAAAATTGACCTCGATCTTGAATCATCACCTGAGTTAGGTCACAATGGACATCAATCCTCGGTCGTCACCACTCTTAGGTCAGAATTGACCTCCGTCTTGGATCGTCACCTGAGTTTGGTCAGAATTGACTTCGGTCCTTAGTCATCACCACTCTTAGGTCAGAATTGACCTCGGTCTTGGATCGTCACATGAGTTAGGTCAGAATTGACCTCGGTCCTTGGTCGTCACCACTCGTAGGTCAGAATTGAACTCGGTCTTGGATCGTCACCTGAGTTTGGTCCGAATTGAACTCGGACTTGGATGGTCACCTGAGTTAGGTCAGAATTGGGCTCAGTCCTCGGTCGTCACCACTCTTAGGTTAGAATTGACCTCGGTCTTGGATCGTCACCTGAGTTAGGTCAGAGATGACCTCGGTCCTCGGTCGTCACCACTCTAAGGTGAGAATTGACCTTGGTCTTGGATCATCACTAGAGTTAGGTTAGAATTGACCTCGATTCTCGGTTGTCACCACTCTTAGGTCAGAATTGACCTTGGTCTTGGAATGTCACCTGAGTTTGGTCAAAATTGACTTCGATCCTCGGTCATGATCACTCTTAGGTCAGAATTAAACTCGTTCTTAGATCGTCACCTGAGTTAGGTCAAAAATGGCCTCCGTCCTCGGTCGTCACCACTCCTAGGTTAGAATTGACCTCGGTCTTGGATCATCACCTGAGTTAGGTCAGAATTGACCTCGATCCTCGGTCATCACCACTCTTAGGTCATAATGGACCTCAGTCTTAAATCATCACCTGAGTTAGGTCAAAATTGACCTCGGTCCTCGGTCGTCACCATTCTTTGGTCAGAATTGAACTCGGTCTTGGATCGTCACCCGAGTTAGGTCAGAATTGAACTCGGACTTGGATCGTCACCTGAGTTAGGTCAGAAATGGGCTCAGTCCTCGGTCGTCACCACTCTTAGGTTAGAATTGACCTCGGTCTTGGATCGTCACCTGAGTTAGGTCAGAGATGACCTCGGTCCTCGGTCGTCACCACTCTAAGGTCAGAATTGACCTTGGTCTTGGATCATCACCAGAGTTATTTCAGAATTGACCTCGATCCTCGATTGTCACCACTCTTAGGTCAGAATTGACCTTGGTCTTGGATCGTCACATGAGTTTGGTCAAAATTGACTTCGATCCTCGGTCATCATCACTCTTAGGTCAGAATTAACATCGGTCTTAGATCGTCACCTGAGTTAGGTCAGAAATGGCCTCCGTCCTCAGTCGTCACCACTCCTAGGTTAGAATTGACCTCGGTCTTGGATCATCACCTGAGTTAGGTCAGAATTGACCTCGATCCTCGGTCATCACCACTTTTAGGTCATAATGGACCTCAGTCTTAAATCATCACCTGAGTTAGGTAAAAATTGACCTCGGTCCTCGGTCGTCACCACTCTTCGGTCAGAATTGAACTCGGTCTTGGATCGTCACCAGAGTTAGGTCAGAATTGAACTCGAACTTGGATCGTCACCTGAGTTAGGTCAGAAATGGGCTCAGTCCTCAGTCGTCACCACTCTTAGTTTACAATTGACCTCGGTCCTCGGTCATCACCATTCTTAAGTGAGAATTGACCTCAGTCTTGGATCATCACCTGAGTTAGGTCAGAATTGACGTCGATCCTCGGTCGTCACCACTCTTAGGTTAGAATTGAACTCGGTCTTAGATCGTCAATAAAGTTAGGTCAGAATTGACCTCGATCCTCGGTCGTCACCAGTCTTAGGTCAGAATAGACCTCGGTGTTGGATCATCACCTAATTAAGTCCGAAATGACCTTGGTCCTCGCTCTTCACCACTTTTTGGTCAGAATTGAACTCGATCTTGGATCGTTACCTGAGTTAGGTCAAATTTGACCTCGGGCCTCTGTCATCACCACTCTTAGGTCAGAATTGACCTCGGTCTTGGATTGTCACCTAAGTTAGGTCAGAATTGACCTCGGTCCTTGGTCATCACCACTCTTAAGTCAGAATGGACCTCAGTGTTGGATCATCACCTGAGTTAGGTCAGAATTGACCCCGGTCCTCGGTCGTCACCACTCTTAGGTTAGAATTGAACTCGAACTTCGATCGTCACCTGAGTTAGGTCAGAATTGCCTCGATCCTCGGTCGTCACCACTTTTAGGTCAGAATTGACCTCGGTCTAGGATCGTCACCTGATTTAGGTCAGAAATGTCCTCGGTCCTCGGTCTTCACCACTTTTAGGGCAGAATTGAACTTGATCTTGGATCGTTACCTGAGTTAGGTCAGAATTGACCTCGGGCCTCTGTCATCACCACTCTTAGGTCAGAATTGACCTCGGTCTTTGATCGTCACCTGAGTTAGGTCCCAATAGACCTCAGTCCTTGGTCGTCACAACTTTTAGGTCAGAATTGACCTGGGTCTTAGATCATCATTTGAGTTAGGTTTGAAATGACCTCGGTCCTCGGTCGTCACCACTCCTAGGTTAGAATTGACCTCGATCTTGGATTGTCACCTGTGTAAGGTTAGAATTGACCTCCGTCCTCGAACGTCACCACTCTTAGGTCACAATTGACCTCGAACTTGGATCGTCACCTGAGTTAGGTCAGAAATGGGCTCGGTCCTCGGTCGTCACCACTCTTAAGTTAGAATTGATATCGGTCTTGGATCGTCACCTGAGTTAGGTCAGAATTGACCTCGGTCCTCGTTTGTTATGACTCTTAGGTCAGAATTGACCTCGGTCTTGGATAGTCACCTGAGTTAGGTCATAATTGACCTTAGTCCTCGGTCGTTACCACTCTTAATTCAGAATTGACCTTGGTCTTAGATCATCACCTGAGTTAGGTTAGAAATGACCTCGATCCATGGTCGTCACCACTCTTAGGTCAGAATTTACCTCGGTCTTGGATCGCCACCTCACTTCGGTTAGAATTGACCTCGATCCTCGGTCGTCACCACTCTTAGGTCAAAATTGACCTCGGTCTTGAATCATCACCTGAGTTAGGTCACAATTGACATCGGTTAGTCATCACCACTCTTATTTCAGAATTGACCTCGGTCTTGGATCGTCACCTAAGTTAGGTCAGAATTGACCTCGGTCCTCGGTTGTCACCACTCTTGGGTCAGAATTGAACTCGGTCTTGGATCTTCACCTGAGTTAGGTCAGAATTGAACTCGGACTTGGATCGTTACCTGAGTTAGGTCAGAAATGGGCTCAGTCCTCGATCGTCATAACTCTTAGGTTAGAATTGACCTCGGTCTTGGATCGTCACATGAGATAGGTCAGAGATGACCTCGGTCCTCGATCGTCACCACTCTAAGGTCAGAATTGACCTTGGTCTTGGATCGTCACCTGAGTTAGGTCAGAATTGACCTCGATCCTCGGTTGTCACTACTCTTAGGTCAGAATTGACCTTGGTCTTGGATCGTCACCTGAGTTAGGTCAAAATTGACTTCGGTCCTCGATCATCATCACTCTTAGGTCAGAATTAACCTCGGTCTTAGATCGTCACCTGAGTTAGGTCAGAAATGGCCTCCGTCCTCGGTCGTCACCACTCTTCGGTTAGAATTGACCTCGGTCTTGGATCGTCACCTGAGTTAGGTCAGAATTGACCTCGATCCTCGGTCATCACCACTCTTAGGTCAGAATGGACCTCAGTCTTAGATCATCACCTGGGTTAGGTCAAAATTGACCTCGATCCTCGGTCGTCACCACTCTTAGGTCAGAATTGAACTCGGTCTTGGATCGTCACCTGAGTTAGGTTAGAATTGATCTCAATCCTCGGTTGTCACTACTCTTAGGTCAGAATTGACCTCGATCTTGGATCATCACCTGAGTTATGTTAGAAATGACCTCGATCCTTGGTCGTCACCACTTTTAGGTCAGAATTGAACTCGTTCACGGATCGTTACTTGAGTTAGGTCAGAATTGACCTCGGTCCTCGATCGCCACCACTTTTAGGTTTAAATTAACCTCATCCTTGGATCATCACATGACTTAGGTCATAATTGACCTAGATCCTCGGCCGTCACCACTCTTAGGTCAGAATTGAACTCGGATTTGGATCGTCACCTACGTTAGGTCAGAAATGGGCACAGTCCTCGATCGTCACCACTCTTAGGTTAGAATTGACGTCGGTCTTGGATCGTCACCTGAGTTAGGTCAGAATTGACCTCGGTCCTCGGTCATCACCATTCTTAAGTGAGAATTGACCTCAGTCTTGGATCATCACCTCAGTTAGGTCATAATTGACATCGATCCTCGGTCGTCACCACTCTTAGGTTAGAATTGAACTCGGTCTTGGATCGTCACCAAAGTTAGGTCAGAATTGACCTCGATCCTTGGTCGTCACCAGTAGTAGGTCAGAATGGACCTCGATCTTTGATCATCACCTGATTAAGTAAGAAATGACCTCGGTCCTCGGTCTTCACCACTTTTTGGTCAGAATTGAACTTGGTCTTGGATCGTTACCTGAGTTAGGTCAGAATTGACCTCGGGCCTCTGTCATCACCACTCTTAGGTCAGAATTGACCTCAGTCTTGGATTGTCACCCGAGTTAGGTCAGAATTGGCCTCGGTCCACGGTCATCACCACTCTTGTGTCAGAATGGACCTCAGTCTTGGATCATCACCTGAGTTAGGTTAGAATTGACGCCGGTCCTCGGTCGTCACCACTCTTAGGTTAGAATTGAACTCGAACTTGGATCGTCACTTGAGTTAGGTCAGAATTGTCCTCGATCCTCGGTCTTCACCACTCTTAGGTCAGAATTGACCTCGGTCTTGGATCGTCACCTGATTTCGGTCAGAAATGACCTCAGTCCTCGATCATCACCACTTTTAGGTCAGAATTGAACTCGATCTTGGAAAGTTACCTGAGTTAGGTCAGAATTGACATCGGGCCTCTGTCATCACCACTCTTAGGTCAGATTTGACCTCGGTCTTGGATCGTCACCTGAGTTAGGTCCGAATAGACCTCAGTCCTCGATCGTCACCACTTTTAGGTCAGAATTGACCTCGGTCTTAGATCGTCATTTGAGTTAGGTTTGAAATGACCTCGGTCCTCGGTCGTCACCACTCCTAGGTTAGAATTGACCTCGATCTTGGATTGTCACCTGTGTAAGGTTAGAATTGACCTCAGTCCTCGGACGTCACCACTCTTAGGTCACAATTGACCTCGAACTTGGATCGTCACCTGAGTTAGGTCAGAAATGGGCTCGGTCCTCGGTCGTCACCACTCTTAAGTTAGAATTGATATCGGTCTTGGATCGTCACCTGAGTTAGGTCAGAATTGACCTCGGTCCTCGTTTGTTATGACTCTTAGGTCAGAATTGACCTCGGTCTTGGATAGTCACCTGAGTTAGGTCATAATTGACCTTAGTCCTCGGTCGTTACCACTCTTAATTCAGAATTGACCTTGGTCTTAGATCATCACCTGAGTTAGGTTAGAAATGACCTCGATCCTTGGTCGTCACCACTCTTAGGTCAGAATTTACCTCGGTCTTGGATCGCCACCTCACTTCGGTTAGAATTGACCTCGATCCTCGGTCGTCACCACTCTTAGGTAAAAATTGACCTCGGTCTTGAATCATCACCTGAGTTAGGTCACAATTGACATCGGTTTGTCATCACCACTCTTATTTCAGAATTAACCTCGGTCTTGGATCGTCACCTAAGTTAGGTCAGAATTGACCTCGGTCCTCGGTTGTCACCACTCTTGGGTCAGAATTGAACTCGGTCTTGGATCTTCACCTGAGTTAGGTCAGAATTGAACTCGGACTTGGATCGTTACCTGAGTTAGGTCAGAAATGGGCTCAGTCCTCGGTCGTCATAACTCTTAGGTTAGAATTGACCTCGGTCTTGGATCGTCACCTGAGATAGGTCAGAGATGACCTCGGTCCTCGGTCGTCACCACTCTAAGGTCAGAATTGACCTTGGTCTTGGATCGTCACCTGAGTTAGGTCAGAATTGACCTCGATCCTCGGTTGTCACTACTCTTAGGTCAGAATTGACCTTGGTCTTGGATCGTCACCTGACTTAGGTCAAAATTGACTTCGGTCCTCGATCATCATCACTCTTAGGTCAGAATTAACCTCGGTCTTAGATCGTCACCTGAGTTAGGTCAGAAATGGCCTCCGTCCTCGGTCGTCACCACTCTTCGGTTAGAATTGACCTCGGTCTTGGATCGTCACCTGAGTTAGGTCAGAATTGACCTCGATCCTCGGTCATCACCACTCTTAGGTCAGAATGGACCTCAGTCTTAGATCATCACCTGAGTTAGGTCAAAATTGACCTCGAACCTCGGTCGTCACCACTCTTAGGTCAGAATTGAACTCGGTCTTGGATCGTCACCTGAGTTAGGTTAGAATTGATCTCAATCCTCGGTTGTCACTACTCTTAGGTCAGAATTGACCTCGATCTTGGATCATCACCTGAGTTATGTTAGAAATGACCTCGATCCTTGGTCGTCACCACTTTAAGGTCAGAATTGAACTCGTTCACGGATCGTTACTTGAGTTAGGTCAGAATTGACCTCGGTCCTCGATCGCCACCACTTTTAGGTTTAAATTAACCTCATCCTTGGATCATCACATGACTTAGGTCATAATTGACCTAGATCCTCGGCCGTCACCACTCTTAGGTCAGAATTGAACTCGGACTTGGATCGTCACCTACGTTAGGTCAGAAATGGGCACAGTCCTCGATCGTCACCACTCTTAGGTTAGAATTGACGTCGGTCTTGGATCGTCACCTGAGTTAGGTCAGAATTGACCTCGGTCCTCGGTCATCACCATTCTTAAGTGAGAATTGACCTCAGTCTTGGATCATCACCTCAGTTAGGTCATAATTGACGTCGATCCTCGGTCGTCACCACTCTTAGGTTAGAATTGAACTCGGTCTTGGATCGTCACCAAAGTTAGGTAAGAATTGACCTCGATTCTTGGTCGTCACCAGTCTTAGGTCAAAATAGACCTCGATCTTGGATCATCACCTGATTAAGAAAGAAATGACCTCGGTCCTCGGTCTTCACCACTTTTTGGTCAGAATTGAACTCGGTCTTGGATCGTTACCTGAGTTAGGTCAGAATTGACCTCGGGCCTCTGTCATCACCACACTTAGGTCAGAATTGACATCGATCTTGGATTGTCACCTAAGTTAGGTCAGAATTGGCCTCGGTCCTCGGTCATCACCACTCTTGAGTCAGAATGGACCTCAGTCTTGGATCATCACCTGAGTTAGGTCAGAATTGACACCGGTCCTCGGTCGTCACCACTCTTAGGTTAGAATTGAACTCGAACTTGGATCGTCACCAGAGTTAGGTCAGAATTGTCCTCAATCCTCGGTCGTCACCACTCTTAGGTCAGAATTGACCTCGGTCTTGGATCGTCACCTGATTTCGGTCAGAAATGACCTCGGTCCTCGGTCGTCACCACTTTTAGGTCAGAATTGAACTCGATCTTGGAAAGTTGCCTGAGTTAGGTCAGAATTGACCTTGGGCCTCTGTCATCACCACTCTTAGGTCAGAATTGACCTCGGTCTTGGATCGTGACCTGAGTTAGGTCTGAATAGACCTCAATCCTCGATCGTCACCACTTTTAGGTCAGAATTGACCTCGGTCTTAGATCGTCATTTGAGTTAGGTTAGAAATGACCTCGATTTTCGGTCGTCACCACTCTTAGGTTAGAATCGACCTCGATCTTGGATTGTCACCCGAGTTAGGTTAGAATTGACCTCAGTCCTCGGTCGTCACCACTCTTAGGTCACAATTGACCTCGAACTTGGATCGTCACCACTCTTAGGTCAGAATTGACCTCGGTCTTGGATTGTCAACTCACTTCGGTCAGAATTGACCTCGATCCTCGATCGTCACCACTCTTAGGTCAAAATTGACCTCGATCTTGAATCATCACCTGAGTTAGGTCACAATGGACATCAATCCTCGGTCGTCACCACTCTTAGGTCAGAATTGACCTCCGTCTTGGATCGTCACCTGAGTTTGGTCAGAATTGACTTCGGTCCTTAGTCATCACCACTCTTAGGTCAGAATTGACCTCGGTCTTGGATCGTCACATGAGTTAGGTCAGAATTGACCTCGGTCCTTGGTCGTCACCACTCGTAGGTCAGAATTGAACTCGGTCTTGGATCGTCACCTGAGTTTGGTCCGAATTGAACTCGGACTTGGATGGTCACCTGAGTTAGGTCAGAATTGGGCTCAGTCCTCGGTCGTCACCACTCTTAGGTTAGAATTGACCTCGGTCTTGGATCGTCACCTGAGTTAGGTCAGAGATGACCTCGGTCCTCGGTCCTCACCACTCTAAGGTGAGAATTGACCTTGGTCTTGGATCATCACTAGAGTTAGGTCAGAATTGACCTCGATTCTCGGTTGTCACCACTCTTAGGTCAGAATTGACCTTGGTCTTGGAATGTCACCTGAGTTTGGTCAAAATTGACTTCGATCCTCGGTCATGATCACTCTTAGGTCAGAATTAAACTCGTTCTTAGATCGTCACCTGAGTTAGGTCAGAAATGGCCTCCGTCCTCGGTCGTCACCACTCCTAGGTTAGAATTGACCTCGGTCTTGGATCATCACCTGAGTTAGGTCAGAATTGACCTCGATCCTCGGTCATCACCACTCTTAGGTCATAATGGACCTCAGTCTTAAATCATCACCTGAGTTAGGTCAAAATTGACCTCGGTCCTCGGTCGTCACCATTCTTTGGTCAGAATTGAACTCGGTCTTGGATCGTCACCCGAGTTAGGTCAGAATTGAACTCGGACTTGGATCGTCACCTGAGTTAGGTCAGAAATGGGCTCAGTCCTCGGTCGTCACCACTCTTAGGTTAGAATTGACCTCGGTCTTGGATCGTCACCTGAGTTAGGTCAGAGATGACCTCGGTCCTCGGTCGTCACCACTCTAAGGTCAGAATTGACCTTGGTCTTGGATCATCACCAGAGTTATTTCAGAATTGACCTCGATCCTCGATTGTCACCACTCTTAGGTCAGAATTGACCTTGGTCTTGGATCGTCACATGAGTTTGGTCAAAATTGACTTCGATCCTCGGTCATCATCACTCTTAGGTCAGAATTAACATCGGTCTTAGATCGTCACCTGAGTTAGGTCAGAAATGGCCTCCGTCCTCAGTCGTCACCACTCCTAGGTTAGAATTGACCTCGGTCTTGGATCATCACCTGAGTTAGGTCAGAATTGACCTCGATCCTCGGTCATCACCACTTTTAGGTCATAATGGACCTCAGTCTTAAATCATCACCTGAGTTAGGTAAAAATTGACCTCGGTCCTCGGTCGTCACCACTCTTCGGTCAGAATTGAACTCGGTCTTGGATCGTCACCAGAGTTAGGTCAGAATTGAACTCGAACTTGGATCGTCACCTGAGTTAGGTCAGAAATGGGCTCAGTCCTCAGTCGTCACCACTCTTAGTTTACAATTGACCTCGGTCCTCGGTCATCACCATTCATAAGTGAGAATTGACCTCAGTCTTGGATCATCACCTGAGTTAGGTCAGAATTGACGTCGATCCTCGGTCGTCACCACTCTTAGGTTAGAATTGAACTCGGTCTTGGATCGTCAATAAAGTTAGGTCAGAATTGACCTCGATCCTCGGTCGTCACCAGTCTTAGGTCAGAATAGACCTCGGTGTTGGATCATCACCTAATTAAGTCCGAAATGACCTTGGTCCTCGCTCTTCACCACTTTTTGGTCAGAATTGAACTCGATCTTGGATCGTTACCTGAGTTAGGTCAAATTTGACCTCGGGCCTCTGTCATCACCACTCTTAGGTCAGAATTGACCTCGGTCTTGGATTGTCACCTAAGTTAGGTCAGAATTGACCTCGGTCCTTAGTCATCACCACTCTTAAGTCAGAATGGACCTCAGTGTTGGATCATCACCTGAGTTAGGTCAGAATTGACCCCGGTCCTCGGTCGTCACCACTCTTAGGTTAGAATTGAACTCGAACTTCGATCGTCACCTGAGTTAGGTCAGAATTGCCTCGATCCTCGGTCGTCACCACTTTTAGGTCAGAATTGACCTCGGTCTAGGATCGTCACCTGATTTAGGTCAGAAATGTCCTCGGTCCTCGGTCTTCACCACTTTTAGGGCAGAATTGAACTTGATCTTGGATCGTTACCTGAGTTAGGTCAGAATTGACCTCGGGCCTCTGTCATCACCACTCTTAGGTCAGAATTGACCTCGGTCTTGGATTGTCACCCGAGTTAGGTCAGAATTGGCCTCGGTCCACGGTCATCACCACTCTTGTGTCAGAATGGACCTCAGTCTTGGATCATCACCTGAGTTAGGTTAGAATTGACGCCGGTCCTCGGTCGTCACCACTCTTAGGTTAGAATTGAACTCGAACTTGGATCGTCACTTGAGTTAGGTCAGAATTGTCCTCGATCCTCGGTTTTCACCACTCTTAGGTCAGAATTGACCTCGGTCTTGGATCGTCACCTGATTTCGGTCAGAAATGACCTCAGTCCTCGATCATCACCACTTTTAGGTCAGAATTGAACTCGATCTTGGAAAGTTACCTGAGTTAGGTCAGAATTGACATCGGGCCTCTGTCATCACCACTCTTAGGTCAGATTTGACCTCGGTCTTGGATCGTCACCTGAGTTAGGTCCGAATAGACCTCAGTCCTCGATCGTCACCACTTTTAGGTCAGAATTGACCTCGGTCTTAGATCGTCATTTGAGTTAGGTTTGAAATGACCTCGGTCCTCGGTCGTCACCACTCCTAGGTTAGAATTGACCTCGATCTTGGATTGTCACCTGTGTAAGGTTAGAATTGACCTCAGTCCTCGGACGTCACCACTCTTAGGTCACAATTGACCTCGAACTTGGATCGTCACCTGAGTTAGGTCAGAAATGGGCTCGGTCCTCGGTCGTCACCACTCTTAAGTTAGAATTGATATCGGTCTTGGATCGTCACCTGAGTTAGGTCAGAATTGACCTCGGTCCTCGTTTGTTATGACTCTTAGGTCAGAATTGACCTCGGTCTTGGATAGTCACCTGAGTTAGGTCATAATTGACCTTAGTCCTCGGTCGTTACCACTCTTAATTCAGAATTGACCTTGGTCTTAGATCATCACCTGAGTTAGGTTAGAAATGACCTCGATCCTTGGTCGTCACCACTCTTAGGTCAGAATTTACCTCGGTCTTGGATCGCCACCTCACTTCGGTTAGAATTGACCTCGATCCTCGGTCGTCACCACTCTTAGGTAAAAATTGACCTCGGTCTTGAATCATCACCTGAGTTGGGTCACAATTGACATCGGTTAGTCATCACCACTCTTATTTCAGAATTGACCTCGGTCTTGGATCGTCACCTAAGTTAGGTCAGAATTGACCTCGGTCCTCGGTTGTCACCACTCTTGGGTCAGAATTGAACTCGGTCTTGGATCTTCACCTGAGTTAGGTCAGAATTGAACTCGGACTTGGATCGTTACCTGAGTTAGGTCAGAAATGGGCTCAGTCCTCGGTCGTCATAACTCTTAGGTTAGAATTGACCTCGGTCTTGGATCGTCACCTGAGATAGGTCAGAGATGACCTCGGTCCTCGGTCGTCACCACTCTAAGGTCAGAATTGACCTTGGTCTTGGATCGTCACCTGAGTTAGGTCAGAATTGACCTCGATCCTCGGTTGTCACTACTCTTAGGTCAGAATTGACCTTGGTCTTGGATCGTCACCTGAGTTAGGTCAAAATTGACTTCGGTCCTCGATCATCATCACTCTTAGGTCAGAATTAACCTCGGTCTTAGATCGTCACCTGAGTTAGGTCAGAAATGGCCTCCGTCCTCGGTCGTCACCACTCTTCGGTTAGAATTGACCTCGGTCTTGGATCGTCACCTGAGTTAGGTCAGAATTGACCTCGATCCTCGGTCATCACCACTCTTAGGTCAGAATGGACCTCAGTCTTAGATCATCACCTGAGTTAGGTCAAAATTGACCTCGATCCTCGGTCGTCACCACTCTTAGGTCAGAATTGAACTCGGTCTTGGATCGTCACCTGAGTTAGGTTAGAATTGATCTCAATCCTCGGTTGTCACTACTCTTAGGTCAGAATTGACCTCGATCTTGGATCATCACCTGAGTTATGTTAGAAATGACCTCGATCCTTGGTCGTCACCACTTTTAGGTCAGAATTGAACTCGTTCACGGATCGTTACTTGAGTTAGGTCAGAATTGACCTCGGTCCTCGATCGCCACCACTTTTAGGTTTAAATTAACCTCATCCTTGGATCATCACATGACTTAGGTCATAATTGACCTAGATCCTCGGCCGTCACCACTCTTAGGTCAGAATTGAACTCGGACTTGGATCGTCACCTACGTTAGGTCAGAAATGGGCACAGTCCTCGATCGTCACCACTCTTAGGTTAGAATTGACGTCGGTCTTGGATCGTCACCTGAGTTAGGTCAGAATTGACCTCGGTCCTCGGTCATCACCATTCTTAAGTGAGAATTGACCTCAGTCTTGGATCATCACCTCAGTTAGGTCATAATTGACGTCGATCCTCGGTCGTCACCACTCTTAGGTTAGAATTGAACTCGGTCTTGGATCGTCACCAAAGTTAGGTAAGAATTGACCTCGATTCTTGGTCGTCACCAGTCTTAGGTCAAAATAGACCTCGATCTTGGATCATCACCTGATTAAGAAAGAAATGACCTCGGTCCTCGGTCTTCACCACTTTTTGGTCAGAATTGAACTCGGTCTTGGATCGTTACCTGAGTTAGGTCAGAATTGACCTCGGGCCTCTGTCATCACCACACTTAGGTCAGAATTGACATCGATCTTGGATTGTCACCTAAGTTAGGTCAGAATTGGCCTCGGTCCTCGGTCATCACCACTCTTGAGTCAGAATGGACCTCAGTCTTGGATCATCACCTGAGTTAGGTCAGAATTGACACCGGTCCTCGGTCGTCACCACTCTTAGGTTAGAATTGAACTCGAACTTGGATCGTCACCAGAGTTAGGTCAGAATTGTCCTCAATCCTCGGTCGTCACCACTCTTAGGTCAGAATTGACCTCGGTCTTGGATCGTCACCTGATTTCGGTCAGAAATGACCTCGGTCCTCGGTCGCCACCACTTTTAGGTCAGAATTGAACTCGATCTTGGAAAGTTGCCTGAGTTAGGTCAGAATTGACCTTGGGCCTCTGTCATCACCACTCTTAGGTCAGAATTGACCTCGGTCTTGGATCGTGACCTGAGTTAGGTCTGAATAGACCTCAATCCTCGATCGTCACCACTTTTAGGTCAGAATTGACCTCGGTCTTAGATCGTCATTTGAGTTAGGTTAGAAATGACCTCGATTTTCGGTCGTCACCACTCTTAGGTTAGAATCGACCTCGATCTTGGATTGTCACCCGAGTTAGGTTAGAATTGACCTCAGTCCTCGGTCGTCACCACTCTTAGGTCACAATTGACCTCGAACTTGGATCGTCACCACTCTTAGGTCAGAATTGACCTCGGTCTTGGATTGTCAACTCACTTCGGTCAGAATTGACCTCGATCCTCGATCGTCACCACTCTTAGGTCAAAATTGACCTCGATCTTGAATCATCACCTGAGTTAGGTCACAATGGACATCAATCCTCGGTCGTCACCACTCTTAGGTCAGAATTGATCTCCGTCTTGGATCGTCACCTGAGTTTGGTCAGAATTGACTTCGGTCCTTAGTCATCACCACTCTTAGGTCAGAATTGACCTCGGTCTTGGATCGTCACATGAGTTAGGTCAGAATTGACCTCGGTCCTTGGTCGTCACCACTCGTAGGTCAGAATTGAACTCGGTCTTGGATCGTCACCTGAGTTTGGTCCGAATTGAACTCGGACTTGGATGGTCACCTGAGTTAGGTCAGAATTGGGCTCAGTCCTCGGTCGTCACCACTCTTAGGTTAGAATTGACCTCGGTCTTGGATCGTCACCTGAGTTAGGTCAGAGATGACCTCGGTCCTCGGTCCTCGGTCGTCACCACTCTAAGGTGAGAATTGACCTTGGTCTTGGATCATCACTAGAGTTAGGTCAGAATTGACCTCGATTCTCGGTTGTCACCACTCTTAGGTCAGAATTGACCTTGGTCTTGGAATGTCACCTGAGTTTGGTCAAAATTGACTTCGATCCTCGGTCATGATCACTCTTAGGTCAGAATTAAACTCGTTCTTAGATCGTCACCTGAGTTAGGTCAGAAATGGCCTCCGTCCTCGGTCGTCACCACTCCTAGGTTAGAATTGACCTCGGTCTTGGATCATCACCTGAGTTAGGTCAGAATTGACCTCGATCCTCGGTCATCACCACTCTTAGGTCATAATGGACCTCAGTCTTAAATCATCACCTGAGTTAGGTCAAAATTGACCTCGGTCCTCGGTCGTCACCATTCTTTGGTCAGAATTGAACTCGGTCTTGGATCGTCACCCGAGTTAGGTCAGAATTGAACTCGGACTTGGATCGTCACCTGAGTTAGGTCAGAAATGGGCTCAGTCCTCGGTCGTCACCACTCTTAGGTTAGAATTGACCTCGGTCTTGGATCGTCACCTGAGTTAGGTCAGAGATGACCTCGGTCCTCGGTCGTCACCACTCTAAGGTCAGAATTGACCTTGGTCTTGGATCATCACCAGAGTTATTTCAGAATTGACCTCGATCCTCGATTGTCACCACTCTTAGGTCAGAATTGACCTTGGTCTTGGATCGTCACATGAGTTTGGTCAAAATTGACTTCGATCCTCGGTCATCATCACTCTTAGGTCAGAATTAACATCGGTCTTAGATCGTCACCTGAGTTAGGTCAGAAATGGCCTCCGTCCTCAGTCGTCACCACTCCTAGGTTAGAATTGACCTCGGTCTTGGATCATCACCTGAGTTAGGTCAGAATTGACCTCGATCCTCGGTCATCACCACTTTTAGGTCATAATGGACCTCAGTCTTAAATCATCACCTGAGTTAGGTAAAAATTGACCTCGGTCCTCGGTCGTCACCACTCTTCGGTCAGAATTGAACTCGGTCTTGGATCGTCACCAGAGTTAGGTCAGAATTGAACTCGAACTTGGATCGTCACCTGAGTTAGGTCAGAAATGGGCTCAGTCCTCAGTCGTCACCACTCTTAGTTTAGAATTGACCTCGGTCCTCGGTCATCACCATTCTTAAGTGAGAATTGACCTCAGTCTTGGATCATCACCTGAGTTAGGTCAGAATTGACGTCGATCCTCGGTCGTCACCACTCTTAGGTTAGAATTGAACTCGGTCTTGGATCGTCAATAAAGTTAGGTCAGAATTGACCTCGATCCTCGGTCGTCACCAGTCTTAGGTCAGAATAGACCTCGGTGTTGGATCATCACCTGATTAAGTCAGAAATAACCTCGGTCCTCGCTCTTCACCACTTTTTGGTCAGAATTGAACTCGATCTTGGATCGTTACCTGAGTTAGGTCAAATTTGACCTCGGGCCTCTGTCATCACCACTCTTAGGTCAGAATTGACGTCGGTCTTGGATTGTCACCTAAGTTAGGTCAGAATTGACCTCGGTCCTTGGTCATCACCACTCTTAAGTCAGAATGGACCTCAGTGTTGGATCATCACCTGAGTTAGGTCAGAATTGACCCCGGTCCTCGGTCGTCACCACTCTTAGGTTAGAATTGAACTCGAACTTCGATCGTCACCTGAGTTAGGTCAGAATTGCCTCGATCCTCGGTCGTCACCACTTTTAGGTCAGAATTGACCTCGGTCTAGGATCGTCACCTGATTTAGGTCAGAAATGTCCTCGGTCCTCGGTCTTCACCACTTTTAGGGCAGAATTGAACTTGATCTTGGATCGTTACCTGAGTTAGGTCAGAATTGACCTCGGGCCTCTGTCATCACCACTCTTAGGTCAGAATTGACCTCGGTCTTTGATCGTCACCTGAGTTAGGTCCCAATAGACCTCAGTCCTTGGTCGTCACAACTTTTAGGTCAGAATTGACCTGGGTCTTAGATCATCATTTGAGTTAGGTTTGAAATGACCTCGGTCCTCGGTCGTCACCACTCCTAGGTTAGAATTGACCTCGATCTTGGATTGTCACCTGTGTAAGGTTAGAATTGACCTCAGTCCTCGGACGTCACCACTCTTAGGTCACAATTGACCTCGAACTTGGATCGTCACCTGAGTTAGGTCAGAAATGGGCTCGGTCCTCGGTCGTCACCACTCTTAAGTTAGAATTGATATCGGTCTTGGATCGTCACCTGAGTTAGGTCAGAATTGACCTCGGTCCTCGTTTGTTATGACTCTTAGGTCAGAATTGACCTCGGTCTTGGATAGTCACCTGAGTTAGGTCATAATTGACCTTAGTCCTCGGTCGTTACCACTCTTAATTCAGAATTGACCTTGGTCTTAATTAATTCACCTGAGTTAGGTTAGAAATGACCTCGATCCTTGGTCGTCACCACTCTTAGGTCAGAATTTACCTCGGTCTTGGATCGCCACCTCACTTCGGTTAGAATTGACCTCGATCCTCGGTCGTCACCACTCTTAGGTAAAAATTGACCTCGGTCTTGAATCATCACCTGAGTTAGGTCACAATTGACATCGGTTAGTCATCACCACTCTTATTTCAGAATTGACCTCGGTCTTGGACCGTCACCTAAGTTAGGTCAGAATTGACCTCGGTCCTCGGTTGTCACCACTCTTGGGTCAGAATTGAACTCGGTCTTGGATCTTCACCTGAGTTAGGTCAGAATTGAACTCGGACTTGGATCGTTACCTGAGTTAGGTCAGAAATGGGCTCAGTCCTCGGTCGTCATAACTCTTAGGTTAGAATTGACCTCGGTCTTGGATCGTCACCTGAGATAGGTCAGAGATGACCTCGGTCCTCGGTCGTCACCACTCTAAGGTCAGAATTGACCTTGGTCTTCGATCGTCACCTGAGTTAGGTCAGAATTGACCTCGATCCTCGGTTGTCACTACTCTTAGGTCAGAATTGACCTTGGTCTTGGATCGTCACCTGAGTTAGGTCAAAATTGACTTCGGTCCTCGATCATCATCACTCTTAGGTCAGAATTAACCTCGGTCTTAGATCGTCACCTGAGTTAGGTCAGAAATGGCCTCCGTCCTCGGTCGTCACCACTCTTCGGTTAAAATTGACCTCGGTCTTGGATCGTCACCTGAGTTAGGTCAGAATTGACCTCGATCCTCGGTCATCACCACTCTTAGGTCAGAATGGACCTCAGTCTTAGATCATCACCTGAGTTAGGTCAAAATTGACCTCGATCCTCGGTCGTCACCACTCTTAGGTCAGAATTGAACTCGGTCTTGGATCGTCACCTGAGTTAGGTTAGAATTGATCTCAATCCTCGGTTGTCACTACTCTTAGGTCAGAATTGACCTCGATCTTGGATCATCACCTGAGTTATGTTAGAAATGACCTCGATCCTTGGTCGTCACCACTTTTAGGTCAGAATTGAACTCGTTCACGGATCGTTACTTGAGTTAGGTCAGAATTGACCTCGGTCCTCGATCGCCACCACTTTTAGGTTTAAATTAACCTCATCCTTGGATCATCACATGACTTAGGTCATAATTGACCTAGATCCTCGGCCGTCACCACTCTTAGGTCAGAATTGAACTCGGACTTGGATCGTCACCTACGTTAGGTCAGAAATGGGCACAGTCCTCGATCGTCACCACTCTTAGGTTAGAATTGACGTCGGTCTTGGATCGTCACCTGAGTTAGGTCAGAATTGACCTCGGTCCTCGGTCATCACCATTCTTAAGTGAGAATTGACCTCAGTCTTGGATCATCACCTCAGTTAGGTCATAATTGACGTCGATCCTCGGTCGTCACCACTCTTAGGTTAGAATTGAACTCGGTCTTGGATCGTCACCAAAGTTAGGTCAGAATTGACCTCGATCCTTGGTCGTCATCAGTAGTAGGTCAGAATGGACCTCGATCTTTGATCATCACCTGATTAAGTAAGAAATGACCTCGGTCCTCGGTCTTCACCACTTTTTGGTCAGAATTGAACTTGGTCTTGGATCGTTACCTGAGTTAGGTCAGAATTGACCTCGGGCCTCTGTCATCACCACTCTTAGGTCAGAATTGACCTCGGTCTTGGATTGTCACCCGAGTTAGGTCAGAATTGGCCTCGGTCCACGGTCATCACCACTCTTGTGTTAGAATGGACCTCAGTCTTGGATCATCACCTGAGTTAGGTTAGAATTGACGCCGGTCCTCGGTCGTCACCACTCTTAGGTTAGAATTGAACTCGAACTTGGATCGTCACTTGAGTTAGGTCAGAATTGTCCTCGATCCTCGGTCTTCACCACTCTTAGGTCAGAATTGACCTCGGTCTTGGATCGTCACCTGATTTCGGTCAGAAATGACCTCGGTCCTCGATCATCACCACTTTTAGGTCAGAATTGAACTCGATCTTGGAAAGTTACCTGAGTTAGGTCAGAATTGACATCGGGCCTCTGTCATCACGACTCTTAGGTCAGATTTGACCTCGGTCTTGGATCGTCACCTGAGTTAGGTCCGAATAGACCTCAGTCCTCGATCATCATCACTCTTAGGTCAGAATTAACCTCGGTCTTGGATCGTCACCTGAGTTAGGTCAGAAATGGGCTCGGTCCTCGGTCGTCACCACTCTTAGGTTAGAATTGATCTCGATCTTGGATCGTCACCTGAGTTAGGTCAGAATTGACCTCGGTCCTCGTTCGTTACCACTCTTAGGTCAGAATTGACCTCAGTTTTGAATCGTCACCTGAGTTAGGTCACAATTGAAATCGGTCCTCGGTCGTCACCACTCTTAGGTAAGAATTGACCTCCGTCTTGGATCGTCACCTGAGTTTGGTCAGAATTGACTTCGGTCCTTAATCATCACGACTCTTTGGTCAGAATTGAACTTGGACTTGGATCGTCACCCGAGTTAGGTCAGAAATGGGCTCAGTCCTCGGTCGTCACCACTCTGAGGTTAGAATTGACCTCGGTCTTGGATCGTCACCTGAGTTAGGTCAGAATTGACCTCGGTCCTCGGTCATCACCATTATTAAGTAAGAATTGACCTCAGTCTTGGATCATCACCTGAGTTAGGTCAGAATTGACGTCAATCCTCGGTCGTCCCCACTCTTAGGTTAGAATTGAACTCGGTCTTGGATCGTCGCCAAAGTGAGGTCAGAATTGACCTCGATCCTCGGTCGTCACTAGTCTTAGGTCAGAATTGACCTCAGTCTTGGATCATCACCTGATTATATCGGAAATGACCTCGGTCCTCGAGCTTCACCACTTTTTGGTCAGAATTGAACTCGATCTTGGATCGTTACCTGAGTTAGGTCAGAATTGACCTCGGGCCTCTGTCATCACCACTCTTAGGTCAGAATTGACCTCGATCTTGGATTGTCACCTGAGTTAGGTCAGAATTGAACTCGGTCCTCGGTCATCACCACTCTTAAGTCAGAATGGACCTCAGTCTTGGATCATAACCTGAGTTAGGTTAGAATTGACCCCGGTCCTTGGTCGTCAACACTCTTAGGTTAGAATTGAACTCGGACTTGGATCGTCATCGGAGTTAGGTCAGAATTGACCCCGATCCTCAGTCGTCACCACTCTAAGGTCAGAATTGACCTCGGTCTTGCATCGTCACCTCATTTAGGGCAGAATTGAACTCGATCTTGGATCGTTACCTGAGTTAGGTCAGAATTGACCTCGAGCCTCTGTCATCACCACTCTTAGGTTAGAATTGACCTCGATCTTGGATCGTCACCTCAGTTAGGTCCGAATAGACCTCAGTCCTTGGTCGTCACCACTTTTAGGTCAGAATTGACCTCGATCTTAAATCGTCATTTGAGTTAGGTTAGAAATGACCTCGGTCCTCGGTCGTCACCACTCTTAGGTTAGAATTGGCCTCAATCTTGGATTGTCACCTGAGTTAGCTTAGTATTGACCTCAGTCCTCGGTCGTCACCACTCTTAGGTCACAATTGACCTCGAACCTGGATCGTCACCTGAGTTAGGTCAGAAATGGGCTCAGTCCTCAGTCGTCACGAGTCTTAGGTTAGAATTGATCTCGATCTTGGATAGTCACCTGAGTTAGGTCAGAATTGACCTCGGTCCTCGTTTGTTACCACTCTTAGGTCAGAATTAACCTCGGACTTGGATAGTCACCTCAGTTAGGTCATAATTGACCTTAGTCCTCGGTCGTTACCACTCTTAATTCAGAATTGACCTCGGTCTTAGATCATCACCTGAGTTAGGTTAGAAATGACCTCGATCCTAGGTCGTCACCACTCTTAGGTCAGAATTGACCTCGGTCTTGGATCGTCACCTGACTTTGGTCAAAATTGACCTCGATCCTCGGTCGTCACCACTCTTAGGTCAAAATTGACCTCGATCTTGAATCGTCACCCGAGTTAGGTCACAATTGACATCGGTCCGCGGTCGTCACCACTCTTAGGTCAAAATTGACCTCCGTCTTGGATCGTCACCTGAGTTTGGTAAGAATTGACTTCGTTCCTTAGTCATCACCACTCTCAGGTCAGAATTGACCTCGGTCTTGGATCGTCACCTGAGTTAGGTCAGAATTGACCTCGGTCCTCGGTCCTCGGTCGTCACCACTCTTAGGTTAGAATTGAACTCGGCCATGGATCGTCACCTGAGTTAGGTCAGAATTGACCTCAGTCCTCGGTCGTCACCACTCTTAGGTCGGAATTGACCTCGGTCTTGGATCGTCATCTGAGTTAGGTTAGAAATGACCTCGGTCCTTCGTCGTCACCACTTTTAGGTTAGAATGGAACTACCTCTTGGATCGTTACCACAGTTAGGTCAGAATTGACCTCGGTCCTCGGTCATCACCACTCTTAGGTCAGAATGGACCTCGGTCTTGGATCGTCACCTGAGTTAGGTCAAAATTGACCTCAGTCCTCGATCGTCACCACTTTTAGGTCAGAATTGACCTCGATTTTAGATCGTCATTTGAGTTAGGTTAGAAATGACCTCGGTCCTCGATCGTCATCAATCTTAGGTTAAAATTGACCTCGGTCTTGGATCGTCACCTGAGTTAGGTCAGAATTGACCTCGATCCTCGGTCGTCACTACTCTTAGGTCAGAATTGACCTCGAACTTGGATCGTCACCTGAGTTAGGTCAGAAATGGGCTCAGTCCTTGGTCGTCAACACTCATGGTTATAATTGACCTCGGTCTTGGATCGTCACCTGACTTAGGTCAGAGATGACCTCAGTCCTCGGTCGTCACCACTCTAAGGTCATAATTGACCTTGGTCTTGGATCGTCACCTGAGTTAGGTCAGAATTGACCTCGATCCTCGGTTGTCCCCACTCTTAGGTCAGAATTCACCTTGGTCTTGGATCGTCACCTGAGTTAGGTCAAAATTGACTTCGGTCCTCGGTCATAAGCACTCTTAGGTCAGAATTAACCTCAGCCTTAGATCGTCACCTGAGTTAGGTCAAAAATGGCCTCCGTCCTCGGTCGTCACCAATCTTCGGTTAGAATTGACCTCCGTCTTGGATTGTCATTTGAGTTCGATTAGAAATGACCTCTGTCCGTGATCGTCATCACTCTTAGGTTAAAATTGACCTCGGTCTTGGATCGTCACCTGAGTTAGGTCAGAATTGATCTCGATCCTCGGTCGTCACCACTCTTAGGTCAGAATTGACCTCGAACTTTTATCGTCACCTGAGTTAGGTCAGAAATGGGCTCAGTCCTCGGTCGTCACCACTCTTAGGTTAGAATTCACCTCAGTCTTGGATCGTCACCTGAGTTAGGTCAGAATTGACCTCGGTCCTCGGTCATCCCCACTCTTAAGTGAGAATTGACCTCAGTACTAGATCATCAACTGAGTTAGGTCAGAATTGACCTCGATCCTCGGTCGTCACCACTGTTAGGTTAGAATTGAACTCGGTTTTGGATCGTCACCCGAGTTAGGTCAGAATTGACCTCGGTCCTCGCTTGTCACCACTCTTAGGTCAGAATTGATCTCGGTCATGGATCATCACGTGAGTTAGGTCAGAATTGACCTTAGTCCTCGGTCATCACCACTCTTACGTCAGAATTGACTCGATCTTAGATCATCACGTGAGTTAGGTTAGAAATGAACTCGATCCTCGGCCGTCACCACTTTTAGGTCAGAATTGAACTCGGTCTTGGATCGTTACCTAAGTTAGGTCACAATTGACCTCGGTCCTCGGTCATCACCACTCTTAGGTCAGAATGGACCTCGGTCTTGGATCATCACCTGAGTTAGGTCAGAATTGACCTCGGTCTTAGATCGTCATTTCAGTTAGGTTAGAAATGACCTCGGTCCTCGATCATCATCACTCTTAGGTTAAAATTGACCTCGATCTTGGATCGTCACCTGAGTTAGTTCAAAATTGATCACGATCCTCGGTCGTCACCACCCTTAGGTCAGAATTGACCTCGGTCCTCAGTCGTCAACACTCTTAGGTCAGAATTGACCTCGCTCTTGTATCATCACCTGAGTTTGGTCGGAATTGACCTCAGTCCTCGGTCATCACCACTCTTATGTCAGAATTGACCTCGGTCTTAGATCATCACGTGAGCTAGGTTTGATATGACCTCGATCCTCGGTCGTCACCACTTTTAGGTCAGAATTGAACTCAGTCTTGGATCGTTACGTAAGTTAGGTCATAATTGACCTCGGTCCTCGGTCGTCACCACTCTTAGGTTAGAATTGATCTCGGTGTTGGATCGTCACCTAACTTAGGTCATAATTGACTTCGGTCCTCTTTCGTCACCTCTCTTAGGTCAGATTTGACCTCGGTCTTGGATCGTCACCTGAGTTTGGTCAGAATTCACCTCGGCCCTCGGTTGTCACCACTCTTAGGTCAGAATTGACATTGGTCTTGGATCGTCACCTGAGTTAGGTCAGAAATGGCCTCCGTCCTCGGTCGTCACCACTCTTAGGTTAGAATTGACATCGGTCTTGGATCGTCACCTGAGTTAGGTTAGAATTGACCTTGGCCCTCAGTCATCACCACTCTTAAGTCATAATTGACCTCAGTCTTGGATCATCACCTGAGTTAGGTCAGAATTGACCTCGGTCCTTGGTCGTCACCACTCTTAGGTCAGAATTGAACTCGGTTTTAAATCGTCACCTGAGCTAGGTCAGAATTGACCTCGGTTCTCGGTCGTCACCACTCTCAGGTCAGAATTGACATTGGTTCGTGATCATCACCTGAGTTTGGCTAGATTTGACCTTAGTCCTCGATCGTCACCGCTCTTAGGTCAGAATTGACCTTGGTCTTGGATCATCACCTGAGTTAGGTTAGAAATGACCTCGATCCTCTGTCGTCCCGACTCTTAGGTCAGAATTGACCTCGGTCTTGGATCATTATCCGAGTTAGGTTAAAATTGATCTCGATCATCGGTCGTCACCACTCTTAGGTCGGAATTCACCTCGTTCTTGGATCGTCACCTGAGTTAGGTCAGAATTGACCTCGGTACTCGGTTGTCACCACTCTTAAGTCAAAATTGACCTTCGCATTGGATCCTCACCTGAGTTAGGTCAGAATTGATTTGGTTCCTTAGTTATCACCACTCTTAGGTTAGAATTGACCTCGGTCTTAGATTGTCACCTGAGTTTGGTCAGAAATGGCCTCGGTCCTCGGTCGTCACCACTCATAGGTGAGAGTTGACCTCGATCCTCGGTCGTCACCACTTTTATGTCAGAATTGAACTCGGTCTTGGATCGTTCCCTGAGTTAGGTCAGAATTAACCTCGTGCCTCGATCATCACCACTTTTAGGTCAGAATTGACCTCGGTCTTAGATCATCACGTGAGTTAGGTTAGAAATGACCTTTATCCTCAGTCGTCACCACTCCTAGGTCAGAATTAACCTCGGTCTTAGATCATCATTTGAGTTAGGTTAAAAATGACCTCGATCCTCGGTCGTCACCACTCTTAGGTTAGAATTGACCTCGGTCTTAGATCATCACCAGAGTTAGGTCAGAATTGACCTCGGTCTTCGGTCATCACCACTCTTAGATCAGAATTGACCTCCGACTTGGATCGTCACCTGAGTTAGGTCAGAATTAACCTCGGTCCTTGGTCGTCACCAGTCTTAGGTTAGAATTGAACTCGGTCTTGGATCGTCACCTGAGTTAGGTCAGAATTGACCTCGGTCCTCGTTCGTCACCACTCTTAGGTCAGAATTGACCTCGGTTTTAGATTGTAACCTGAGTGAGGTCAGAATTGACCATAGTCCTCGGTCGTCACCACTCTTCGGTCAGAATTGACCTCGGTCTTAGATCATCACCAGAGTTAGGTTAGAATTGACATCGGTCCTCGGTCGTCACCACTCTTAGTTCAGAATTTACCTCGGCCTTGGATCGTCACCTGACTTCAGTCAGAATTGACCTCGATCCTCGGTCGTCACCACTCTTAGGTCAGAATTGACCTCGGTCTTGAATCACCACCTTAGTTAGGTCACAATTGACCTCGGTCCTCGGCCGACACCACTCTTAGGTCAGAATTGACCTCCGTCTTGGATCGTCACCTGAGTTTTGTCAGAATTGACATCGGTCCTCGGTTCTCACCACTCTTAAGTAAAAATTGACCTTGGTCTTGGATCCTCACCTGAGTTAGGTCATAATTGACTTCGGCACTCGGTCATCACCACTCTTAGGTCAGAATTGACCTCGGTCTTAGATCGTCACCTGAGTTAGGTCAGAAATGGCCTCAGGCCTCGATCGTCAACACTCTTAGGTTATAATTGACCTTGACCTTGGATCATCACCTGAGTTAGGTCATAATTGACCTCGGTCCTCTGTCGTCACCACTCTTAGATTAGAATTGACCTCGGTATTGGATCGTCACCTGAGTTAGGTCAGAATTGACCTCGATCTTAGATCTTTACCAGAGTTAGGTCAGAATTGACCTCCGGCCTCGGTCATCACCACTCTTAGGTAAGAATTGACCTCGGTCTTGGATCATAACCTTAGTTAGGTCAGAATTGACCTCAGTCCTCGGTCATCACATCTTTTAGGTCAGAATTAACCTCAGACTTGCATCGTCACTTGAGTTAGGTTAGAAATGACCTCAGTCCTCGGTCGTCACCACTCTTAGGTTAGAATTGACCTCGGTCTTGGATCGTCACCTGAGTTAGGTTAGAATTGACTTCGGTCCTCAATCATCATCACTCTTAGGTCAGAATTGACCTCGGTCTTAGATCGTCACCTGAGTTAGGTCAGAAATGGGCTCGGTCCTCGGTCGTCACCAATATTAGGTTAGAATTTACCTTGGTCTTGGATCGCCACCTGAGTTAGGTCAGAATTGACCTCGGTCCTTGCTCGTCACCACTCTTAGGTTAGAATTGACCTCGGCCTTGGATCATCACCTGAGTTAGGTTAGAAATGACCTCGGTCCTCGGTCGTCACCACTCTTAGGTCCGAATTGACTTCGGTCTTAGATCGTCACCTGACTTCAGTCAGAATTGACCTTGATCCTCGGTCGTCACCACTCTTAGGTCAGAATTGACCTCAGTCTTCAATCGTCACCTGAGTTAGGTCATAATTCACATCGGTCCTCGATCGACACCACTCTTAGGTCTGAATTGACCTCCCTCTTGGATCGTCACCTGAGTTTTGTCAAAATTGACTTCGGTCCTTAGTCATCATCAACCTTAGGTCAGAATTGACATCGATCTTGGATCGCCACCTGAGTTAGGTCAGAAATGACCTCGGTCCTCGATTGTCACAACTCTTAGGTCAGAATTAACCTTGGTCTTGGATCGTCACCTGAATTAGGTCAGAATTGACCTCGGTCCTCGGTCTTCACCACTCTTAGGTCAGAATTGACATCTCCCTTGGATCATGACCTGAGTTAGGTCAGAAAGACCTCGGTTATCGGTCGTCACCACTTTTAGGTCAGAATTGAACTCAATCTTGGATCGTTACCCGAGTTAGGTCAGAATTGAACTCGAGCCTTGGTCATCACCATTCTTTGGTTAGAATTGACCTCGGTCTCGCATCGTCACCTGAGTTAGGTCAGAATTGACCTCAGTCCTCGATCGTCACCACTTTTAGGTCAGAATTGACCTCGGTCTTAGATCGTCATTTGAGTTAGGTTAAAAATGACCTCGGTCCTCGGTCGTCACCACTCTTAGGTTAGAATTGGCCTCGGTCTTGGATCATCGCCAGAGTTAGGTCAGAATTGACTTGGGTCCTCGGTCATCACCACTCTTAGGTCAGAATTGACCTCCGACACGGATCGTCACCTGAGTTAGGTCGGAAATTAGCTCAGTCCTCGATCGTCACCACTGTTAGGTTAGAATTGACCTCGATCTTAAATCGTCAGCTGAGTTAGGTCAGAATTGACTTCGATCCTCGGTCATCACCACTCTTAAGTCAAAATTGACCTCAGTCTTGGATCATCACCTGAGTTAGGTCAGAATTAACTTCGGACCTTAGTCGTCACCACTCTTAGGTTAGAATTGAACTCGGTCTTGGATCGTCACCTGAGTTAGGTCAGAATTGACTTTGGTCCTCGTTCGTCACCACTCTTAGGTAAGAATTGACTTCAGTTTTGGATCGTCACTTGAGTTAAGTTAGAATTGACCTCAGTCCTCGATCGTCAGCACTCTTAGGTCAGAATTGACCTCGGTCTTGAATCATCACCTGAGTTAGGTTAAATATGACCTCGGTCCTCGGTCGTCACCACTCTTAGGTCAGAATTGACCTCGGTCTTCGATCGTTACCTGACTTCGGTCAGAATTGACCTCGATCCTCGGTCGTCACCACTCTTAGGTCAGAATTGATCTTGGTCTTGAATCGTCACCTGAGTTAGGTCACAATTGACATCGGTCCTTGGAAAACACCCCTCTTAGGTCAGAATTGACCTCCGTCTTGGATCGTCACCTGAGTTTTGTCAGAATTAACTTCGGTCCTTAGTCATCACCAACCTTAGGTCAGAATTGACATTAGTCTTGGATCGCCACCTGAGTTAGGTCAGAAATGACCTCGGTCCTCGATCATCACCACTCTTAGGTCAGAATTGATGTCGGTCTTGCAACGTTACCTGATTTAGGTCAGAATTGACCTCAGTCCTCGGTCGTCACCACTCTTAGGTCAGAATTTACCTCGGTATTGGATTTTCACCTGAGTTAGGTAAGAATTCACCTCGGTCCTCGGTCGTCAGCACTCTTAGGTCACAATTGACCTCGGTCTTGGATCATCACATAAGTAAGGTCTGAATTGACACCGGCCTTCGGTCATCACCACTGTTAGGTCAGAATTGACCTCCATCTTGGATCATCACCTGAGTTAGGTCAAAATTGGCTTCGGTCCTCAGTCATCACCACTGTTATGTCAAAATTGACCTCTGTATTAGATCGCCACATGAGTTAGGTCAGAAATGGCCTCCATCCTCGGTCGTCAGCACTTTTAGGTTTGAATTGACGTCGGTCTTGGATTGGCACCTGAGTTAGGTCAGAATTAACCTCGGTCGTCGGTCATCACCACTCTTAAGTCAGAATTGACCTCAGACTTGGATCATCACCTGAGTTAGGTCAGCATTGATCTCGGTCCTCGGTCCTCGGTCGTCACCACTCTTAGGTCAGAATGGAACTCGGTCTTGGATCGAACCTTGAGTTAGGTTAAAATTGACCTTGGTCCTCGGTCGTCACCACTCTTAGGTCAGAATTGACCACGGTCCTTGATCACCTAAGTTTGGTTAAAACTGACCTCATCCCTCGATCGTCATCGCTCTTAGGTCAGAATTGACCTCGGTCTTGGATCGTCACCTGAGTTAGCTTATAAATGGGCTCGATCCTCGGTCGTCGCCACTTTTAGGTCAGAATTGACCTCAGTCTCGGATCAATACCCGAGTTAGGTTAAAATTGACCTCGATCCTTGGTCGTCACCACTCTTAGGTCAGAATTGACCTCGGACTTGGATCGTCACCTGAGTTAGGTTAGAATTGACCTGGGTCCTCGGTTATCACCTCTCGTAGGTCAAAATTGACCTTGGTCTAGGATCGTCACCTGAGTTATGTTAAAATTGACTTCGGTCCTCGGTCCTCTGGACTCTTAGGTCAGAATTGAGATCGGTCTTAGATCGTCACCTGAGTTAGGTCAGAAATGGCCTGAGTCCTCGGTCATCACCACTCTTAGGTTATAATTGACCTCGGTCTTGGATCATCACCTGAGTTAGGTCAGAATTGACCTCTGTCCTCCATCGTCACCACTTATAGGTTAGAATTTAACTCGGTATTGGATCGTCACCTGAGGTGGGTTAGAATTGACCTCAGTCCTCGATCGTCACCACTCTTAGGTCAGAATTAACCACGATCTTAGATCCTCATGTGAGTTAGGTTAGAAATGACCTCGATCCTCGGTCGTCACCACTCTTAGGTTAGAATTGACCTCGGCCTTGGATCGTTACCTGAGTTAGGTCAGAATTGACCTCGGTCCTCGGTCGACACCACTCTTAGGTCAGAATTTCCCTCCGTCTTGGATCGTCACCTGAGTTTTGTCATAATTGACCTCGATCCTCGGTTGTCACCACTCTTAAGTCAGAATTGACCTTGGTCTAGGATCCTCACCTTAGTTAGATCATAATTGACTTTGGTCCTCGGTCATCACCACTCTTAGGTCAGAATTGACCTCGGTCTTCCATCATCACCTGAGTTAGGTCAGAAATGACCTCGGTCCTCGGTCGTCACCACTTTTAGGTCAGAATTGACCTCAGTCTTGAATCGTCACTTGAGTTATGTGAAAAATGACTTCGGTCCTCGGTCGTCACCACTCTTAGGTTATAATTGAACTCGGTCTTGGATCGTCACCCGAGTTAGGTCAGAATTGACCTCAGTCCTCGGTCGTCAACACTCTTAGGTCAGAATTGACCTCGGTCTTGGATCATCACCTAACTTAGGTCAGAATTGACCTCAGTCCTAGGTCATCACCGCTCTTAGGTCAGAATTGACCTCGATCTTGGATCATCACCTGAGTTGGGTCAGAATTGACCTCGATCATCACCAATTTTATGTCAGAATTGACCTCGGTCTTAGATCATCATTTGGGTTAGGTTAGAAATGACCACGGTCCTCGGTCTTTACCACTCTTAGGTTAGAATTGACCTCCGTCTTGTATCGTCACCTGAGTTAGGTCATAATTGACCTCGGCCTTGGATCGTCACCTGAGTTAGGTCAGAATTGACCTTGCTCCCCGGTCATCACCACTTTTAAGTCAGAATTGACCTCCGTCTTGGATCATCAGTGGAGTTAGGTTAGAATTGACCTAGGTCCTCGGTCGTCCCCACTCGTAGTTTAGAATTGAACTTGTTCTTGGATCGTCACTGGAGTTAGGTCATAATTGACCTTATCCTCGATCGTCACCACTCTTAGGTAAGAATTGACCTCAGTCTTAGATCTTCATCGAAGTTAGGTCAGAATTGACCTCAGTCCTCCGTCGTCACCACTCTTAGGTCAGAATTGACCTCGGTCTTACATCATCACGTGAGTTAGGTTAGAAATGACCTCGGTCCTCGGTCGTCACCACTCTTAGGTTAGAATTGACCTCGGTCTTTTGATCGTCACCTGAGTTTTGTCAGAATTGACCTCAGTCCTCGGTTGTCACCACTCTTAAGTCAGAATTGATTTTGGTCTTAGATCCTCACCTGAGTTAGGTCGTAATTGACTTCGGTCCTCGGTCATCACCACTCTTAGGTCAGAATTGACCTCGGTCTTGCATCGTCACTTGAGTTAGCTTAGAAATGGCCTCGGTCCTCGGCCGTCACCACTCTTAGGTTATAATTGACCTCGGTCTTGGATCATCACCTGTGTTAGGTTAGAATTGACCTCGGTCCTCGGTCGTCACCACTCTTAGGTTAGAATTGACCTCAGTCCTTGATCATCACCACTTTTAGGTCAGAATTGACCTCGGTCTTGCATCGTCACTGGAGTTAGGTTAGAAATGAGCCCGGTCCTCGGTCGTCACCACTCTTAGGTTAGAATTGACCTCGGTCTTGGATAGTCACCGGAGTTAGGTTAGAATTGACCTCAGTCCTCGGTCGTCACCAATTTTATGTCAAAATTGACCTCATTCTTTGATCGCCCCTTGAGTTAGGTCAGAAATGACATCGGTCCTTGGTCGTCACCATTTTTTAGTCAGAATTGACCTCGGTCTTAGATCACCACCTGAGTTATGTCAGAATTGACCTCAGTCCTCGGTCGTCACCACTCTAAGGTTATAATTTACCTCGATCTTGGATTGTCACCTTAGTTAGGTTATAATTGACCTCGGTCCTCGGTCATCACCACTCTTAGGTCAGAATTGACCTCGGACTTGGATCGTCACCTGACATAGGTCAGAACTGAGATCGTCACCACTCTTAGGTCAAAATTGACCTCGTACTTGAATCGTCACTGGAGTTAGGTCAGAAATGACCTCGGTCCTCGGTCGTCACCACTTTTAGGTTAGAATTGACCTCAGTCTTGGATCGTCACTTGAGTTAGGTGAGAAATGACTTCGGTCCTCGGTCATCACCACTCTTAGGTTTTAATTGACCTCGGTCTTGGATTGTCACCTGAGTTAGGTCAGAATTGACCTCAGTCCCCGATCGACACCACTCTTAGGTCAGAATTGACCTCGGTCGTGGATCGTCACTTGAGTTAGGTCAGAATTGAGCTCGGTCCTCGGTCATCACCACTCTTAAGTCAGAATTGACCTCTGTCTTGGATCATCACCTGAGTTAGGTCAGAATTGACCTCGGTCCTCGGTCCTCGGTCCTCAGTCGTCACCACTCTTAGGTTAGATTGGAACTCAGTCTTCGTTCGTGACCTGAGTTAGGTCATAATTGGCCTCGGTCCTCAGTCGTGACCACTCTTAGGTCCGAATTGACCTCGATCTTGGATCGTCACCTGACTTAGGTCGGAAATGACCTCGGTCCTCGGTCGTCACCACTTTTAGGTCAGAATTGAACTCGATCATGGATCGGTACCTGAGTTAGGTCAGAATTGACCTCAGGCCTCGGGCATCACCACTCTTAGGTCATAATTGACCTCGGTCTTGGATCGTCACCTGAGTTAGGTCAGAATTGACCTCGGTCTTGGATCGTCACCTGAGTTAGGTCAGAATTGACCTCGGTCTTAGATCATCATTTGAGCTAGGTTAGAAATGACCACGGTCCTCGGTCGTCACCACTTGAGGTTAAAATTGACCTCGATCTTGGATCGTCACATGAGTTAGGTCAAAATTGAACTCAGTCCTCGATTGTCAGCACTCTTAGGTCAGAATTGACCTCGGGCTTGGATCGTCACCTGAGTTAGGTCAGATATGGGCTTGGTCCTCGGTCGTCACCACTCTTTGGTTAGATTTGACCTCAGTTTTGGATGGTCACCTAAGTTAGGTCAGAATTGACCTCGGTCCTCAGTCATCACCACTCTTAAGTCAGAATTGACCTTAGTCTTGGATCATCACTATAGTTAGGTTAGAATTAATCTCGGTCCTCAATCGTCACCACTTTTAGATTATAACTAAACTC
Source organism: Sambucus nigra (assembly GCA_949130495.1). Classification (NCBI taxonomy): domain Eukaryota; kingdom Viridiplantae; phylum Streptophyta; class Magnoliopsida; order Dipsacales; family Adoxaceae; genus Sambucus; species Sambucus nigra. The sequence continues at coordinate 499,625,437 of OX422207.1, read as the reverse complement.
GGTCTTGGATCGTCACCTGAGTTAGGTCGTAATTGACCATGTCCTCGGTCGTCACCACTCTTAGGTCAGAATTGACCTCGATCTTAGATCATCACATGAGTTAGGTTTGAAATGACCTCGGTCCTCAGTCGTCACCACTCTTAGGTTAGAATTGACTTCGGTCTTGGATCGTCACCTGACTTAGGTCAGAATAAACCTTAGTCCTTGGTCGTCACCACTCTTAGGTCAGAATTGACCTCGGTCTTTGATCGTCACCGGAGTTAGGTCAAAATTGACATCAGTCTTCGGTCGTCACCACTCTTAGTTCAGAATTGACCTTCGTCTTGGATCTTCACGTGAGTTAGGCTAGAATTGACTTCGGTCCTCAGTAATCACAACTCTTATGTATGAATTGACCCCGGTCTCAGATCGACACCTGAGTTAGGTCAGAAATGGCCTCCGTCCTCGGTCGTCACCACTCTTAGGTCAGAATTGACCTCGGTCTGGATCATCACCTGAGTTAGGTCAGAATTGACCTCGGTCTCGAATCGTCATCTGAGATAGGTGAGAAAGACCTCGATCCTCGGTCGTCACCACTTTTAGGTTAGAATTGAACTCGCTCTTAGATCATTACCTGAGTTAGGTCAGAATTAACCTCGGGCCTCGGTCATCACCACTCTTTGGTCAGAATTGACCTCGATCTTGGATCATCACCTGAGTTAGGTAAGAATTGACCTCAGTCCTCGGTCGTCAACACTTTTAGGTCAGAATTGACCTTGGCCTTAGATCGTCATTAGAGTTAGATTAGAAATGACCTCGGTCCTCAGTCGTCATCACTCTTATGTTAGAATTGACCTCCGTCTTGGATCGTCACCTGAGTTTTGTCAGAATTGACTTCGATCCTTAGTCATCACCAACCTTAGGTTAGAATTGACATCACTCTTAGATCGCAACCTGAGTTAGGTCAGAAATGACCTCGGTCCTCGATCATCACCACTCTTAGGTCAGAATTGACCTCGGTCTTGCATCGTTACCTGATTTAGGTCACAATTGACCTCGATCCTTGGTCATCACTACTCTTAGGTCAGAATTGACCTCGGTCTTGGATCGTCACCTGAATTAGGTCAGAAAGACCTCGGTCCTCGATCCTCACCACTTTTAGGTCAGGATTGAACTCGGTCTTGGATCATTACCGGAGTTAGGTCAAAATTGACCTCGGGCCTCGTTCATCACCACTCTTAGGTCAGAATTGACCTCGGTCTTGGATCGTCACCTGAGTTAGGTCAGAATTGACCTCAGTCCTCGGTCGTCACCACTTTTATGTCAGAATTGACCTCGGTCTTTGATCGTCATTTGAGTTAGGTTAGAAATGACCTCGGTCCTCGGTCATCACCAATCTTAGGTTATAATTGACCTCGGTCTTCGATCGTCACCTGAGTTAGGTCGTAATTGACCTCGGTACTCGGTCATCACCAATCTTAGGTTAGAATTGACCTCGGTCTTGGATCGCCACCCGAGTTAGGTCAAAATTGACCTCGGTCCTCGGTGGTCACCACTCTTAGGTCAGAATTGCCCTCGGACTTGGATCGTCACCTGAGTTAGGTTAGAATTGACCTCAGTCCTCGGTCGTCCCCACTCTTAGGTCATAATTGACCTCGATCTTAGATAATCACGTGAGTTATGTTAGAAATGACATCGGTCTTCGGTCGTCACCACTCTTAGGTCAGAATTGACCTCGGTCTTGGATCGTCACCTGACTTAGGTCAGAATTGACCTCGGTCCTCGGTCGTCACCAGTCTTAGGTCAGAATTGACCTCGTTCTGGGATCATCACCTGAGTTGGGTCAGAATTGACCTCGCTCCTCAGTCGTCACCACTCTTAGGTCACAATTGACCTCGGTCTTGGATCATCGCCTCAGTTAGGTCAGAATTGACATCGGCCCTCGATCATCACCACTCTTAGGTCATAATTGACCTCCGACTTGGATCATCACCTGAGTTAGGTCAGAATTCGCTTCTTTCCTCAGTCATCACCACTGTTAGGTCAAAATTGACCACGGTCTTATATCGTCACATGAGGTAGGTCAGAAATGGCCTCCATCCTTGGTCGTCACCACTTTTAGGTTAGAATTGACCTCGATCTTGGATTGACACCTGAGTTAGGTCAGAATTAACCTCGGTCATCGGTCATCACCACTCTCAAGTCAGAATTGACCTCAGACATGGATCATCACCTGAGTTAGGTCAAAATTGATCTCGGTCCTCGGTCGTCACCACTCTTAGGTCAAAATTGAACTCGGTCTTGGATCGAACCTTGAGTTAGGTCAAAATTGACCTCGGTCCTCGATCATCACCACTCTTAGGTCAGAATTGACCACGGTCCTTGATCGTCACCTGAGTTTGGTTAAAATTGACCTCATCCCTCGATCGTCATCGCTCTTAGTTCAAAATTGACCCTGGTCTTAGATCCTCACCTGATTTAGGTCATAATTGACTTTGGTCCTCGGTCATCACCACTCTTAGGTCAGAATTGACCTCGGTCTTGCATCGTCATCGGAGTTAGGTCAGAAATGACCTCGGTCCTCGGTCGTCATGACTTTTAGGTCAGAATTGACCTCAGTCTTGAATCGTCACTTGAGTTAGGTAAAAAATGACTTCGGTCCTCGGTCGTCACCACTCTTAGGTTATAATTGACCTCGGTCTTTGATTGTCACCTGAGTTAGGTTAGAATTGACCTCAGTCCTCGGTCGTAACCACTCTTAGGTCACAATTGACCTCGAACTTGGATCGTCACCTGAGTTAGGTTAGAAATGGGCTCGATCGTCACCACTCCTAGGTTAGAATTGAACTTAGTCTTCGATCATCACCTGAGTTAGGTCAGAATTGTCCTCGATCCTCGGTCGTGACCACTCTTAGGTAAGAATTGACCTCGATCTTGGAAGGTCAGAAATGATCTCGGTCCTCGGTCATCACCACTCTTAAGTCAGAATTGACCTCTGTCTTGGATCATCACCTGAGTTAGGTCAGAATTGACCTTGGTCCTTGGTCGTCACCACTCTTAGGTTAGAATTGAACTCAGTCTTCGATCGTCACCTGAGTTAGGTCAGAATTGTCCTCGATCCTCGGCCGTGACCACTCTTAGGTAAGAATTGACCTCGATCTTGGATCATCGCCTGACTTAGGTCAGAAATGACCTCGTTCCTCGGTCATCACCACTTTTAGGTCAGAATTGAACCCGATCTTGGATCGTTACCTTAGTTAGGTCAGAATAGACCTCTGGCCTCGGTCATCACCACTCTTAGGTAAGAATTGACCTCGGTCTGGGATCATCACCTGAGTTGGGTCAGAATTGACCTCAGTCCTCGGTCGTCAACAATTTTAAGTCAGAATTGACCTCCATCTTAGATCATCATTTGAGTTAGGTTAGAAATGACCATGATCCTCGGTCGTCACCACTTTTAGGTTAAAATTGACCTCCGTCTTGGATCGTCACCTGAGTTAGGTCAGAATTGACCTTGGGCTTGGATCGTCACCTGAGTTAGGTCAGAAATGGGCTCGATCCTCGGTCTCCATCACTCTTTGGTTAGATTTGACCTCGGACTTGTATCTTCACCTGAGTTAGGTCAGAACTGACCTCGGTCCTCGGTTATCACCACTTTTAAGTCAGAATTGACCTCAGACATAGTTAGGTTAGAATTGACCTAGGTCCTCGATCGTCACCACTCTTAGTGTAGAATTGAACTCGTTCTTGGATCATCACCGGAGTTAGGTCATAATTGACCTTCTCCTCGATCATCACCACTCTTAGGTCAGAATTGACCTCGGTCTTGGATCTTCACCGAAGTTAGGTCAGAATTGACCTCAGTCCTCGGTCGTCACCACTTTTAGGTCAGAATTGACCTCGGTCTTAGATCATCACATGAGTTAGGTTAGAAATGACTTCGGTCCACGGCCGTCACCACTCTTAGGTTAGAATTGACCTCGGTCCTCGATCGTCACCTGAGTTTTGTCAGAGTTTTGTCAGAATTGACCTCGGTCCTCAGTTGTCACCACTCTTAAGTCGGAATTGACCTTGGTCTTGGATCCTCACCTGAGTTAGGTCATAATTGATTTCGGTCCTCGGTCATCACCACTCTTAGGTCAGAATTGACCTCGATCTTGTATCGTCACTTGAGTTAGGTTAGAAATGGCCTCGGTCCTCGGTCGTCACCACTCTTAGGTTATAATTGACCTCGGTCTTGGATCATCACCTGAGTTAGGTCAGAATTGACCTCGGTCCTCGGTCGTCACCACTCTTAGGTTAGAATTGACCTTGGTATTGGATCATCACCTTAGTTAGGTCGGAATTGACCTCAGTCCGCGATCATAACCAGAGTTAGGTCAGAATTGACCTCGGTCCTCGGTCATCACCACTCTTAAGTCAGAATTGACCTCGGTCTTGGATCATCACCTGAGTTGGGTCAGAATTGACCTCGGACCTCGGTCGTCACCACTCTTAGGTTAGAATTGAACTCAGTCTTCGATCGTCACCTGAGTTAGGTCATAATTGGCCTCGGTCCTCAGTCGTGACCACTCTTAGGTCCGAATTGACCTAGATCTTGGATCGTCACCTGACTTAGGTAAGAAATGACCTCGGTCCTTGGTCGTCACCACTTTTAGGTCAGAATTGAACTCGATCTTGGATCGCCACCTGAGTTAGGTCCGAATTAACCTCTGTCCTCGTTCGTCTCCACTCTTATGTTAGAATTGACCTCGATCTTGGATTATCACCTGAGTTAGGTTAAAATTGACCTCGGTCTTTGTTCATCACCACTCTTAGGTCCGAATTGACCTCGGTCTTGGATCATCACCTGACTTAGGTCAGAACTGAGGTCGTCACCACTTTTAGGTCAAAATTGTCTTCGTACTAGAATCGTCACCAGAGTTAGGTCAGAAATGACCTCGATCCTCGGTCTTCACCACTTTTAGGTCAGAATTGACCTCGATCTTGGAATGTCACTTGAGTTAGGTGAGAAATGACTTCAGTCCTCGGTCATCACCGCTCTTAGGTTTTAATTGACCTCAATCTTGGATTGTCACCTGAGTTAGGTCAGAATTGACCTCGGTCCTCGGTCGACACCACTCTTAGGTCAGAATTGACCTCGATCTTGGATCGTCACCTGAGTTAGGTCAGAAACGGCCTCGGTCCTCGATCGTCATCGCTCTTAGATTAGAATTGACCTCGGTCTTGGATCATCACCTAAGTTAGGTCAGAATTGACCTCGGTACTCGGTCATCACCACTCTTAAGTCAGAATTGACCTCTGTCTTGGATCATCACCTGAGTTGGGTCAGAATTGACCTCGGTCCTCGTTCGTCACCACTCTTAGGTTAGAATTGAACTCAGTCTTCGATCGTTACCGGAGTTAGGTCATAATTGGCCTCGGTCCTCAGTCATGGCCACTCTTAGGTCCGAATTGACCTCGATCTTGGATCGTCACCTGACTTAGGTCAGAAATGACCTCGGTCCTCGGTCGTCACCACTTTTAGGTCAGAATTGAACTCGATCTTGGATCGTCACCTGAGTTAGGTCAGAATTGACCTCAGTCCTCGGTCGTCACCAATTTTAGGTCAGAATTGACCTCGGTCTTAGATCATCATTTGAGTTAGGTTAGAAATGACCACGGTACTCGGTCGTCACCACTCTTAGGTTAAAATTGACCTCGGTCTTAGATCGTCACCTGAGTTAGGTCAGAATTGACCTCGATCCTCGGTCGTCACCACTCTTAGGTCAGAATTGACCTCAAGCTTGGATCGTTTCCTGAGTTAGGTCATAAATGGGCTTGGTCCTCGGTAATCACCACTCTTTGGTTAGATTTGACCTCGGTCTTGGATCATCACCTGAGTTAGGTCAGAATTGACCTCGGTCCTTAGTCATCACCACTCTTAAGTCAGAATTGACCTCAGTCTTGGATCATCACAGGAGTTAGGTTAGAATTAACCTCGGTCCTCGGTCGTCACCACTCTTAGGTTAGAATTGAACTCCGTCTTGGATCGTCACCTGAGTTAGGTCATAATTGACCTTGTCCTCGGTCGTCACGACTTTTAGGTCAGAATTGACCTCAGTCTTGAATCGTCACTTGAGTTAGGTAAAAAATGACTTTGGTCCTTGGTCGTCACCACTCTTAGGTTATAATTGACCTCGGTCTTTGATTGTCACCTGTGTTAGGTCAGAATTGACCCCGGACCTCGGTCGTCACCACTCCTAGGTTAGAATTGAACTCAGTCTTCGATCGTCACCTGAGTTAGGTCAGAATTGTCCTCGATCCTCGGTCGTGACCACTCTTAGGTAAGAATTGACCTCGATCTTGGAAGGTCATAAATGACCTCGGTTCTCGGTCATCACCAGTCTTAAGTCAGAATTGACCTCTGTCTTGGATCATCACCTGAGTTAGGTCAGAATTGACCTCGGTCCTTGGTCATCACCACTCTTAGGTTATAATTGAACTCAGTCTTCGATCGTCACCTGAGTTAGGTCAGAATTGTCCTCGATCCTCGGCCATGACCACTCTTAGGTAAGAATTGACCTCGATCTTGGATCTTCACCTGACTTAGGTCAGAATTGAACTTGATCTTAGATCGTTACCTGAGTTAGGTCAGAATAGACATCTGGCCTCGGTCATCACCACTCTTAGGTAAGAATTGACCTCGGTTTGGGATGATCACCTGAGTTGGGTCAGAATTGACCTCAGTCCTCGGTCGTCAACAATTTTAAGTCAGAATTGACCTCCATCTTAGATCATCATTTGAGTTAGGTTAGAAATGACCACGATCCTCGGTCGTCACCACTTTTAGGTTAAAATTGACCTCCATCTTGGATCGTCACCTGAGTTAGGTCAGAATTGACCTCGGGCTTGAATCGTCACCTGAGTTAGGTCAGAAATGGGCTCGGTCCTCGGTCGTCACCACTCTTTGGTTAGATTTGACCTCGGTCTTGTATCTTCACCTGAGTTAGGTCAGAACTGACCTCGGTCCTCGGTTATCACCACTTTTCAGTCAGAATTGACCTCAGACATGGATCATCAGTGGAGTTTGGTTAGAATTGACCTAGGTCCTCGATCGTCACCATTCTTAGTGTAGAATTGAACTCGTTCTTGGATCATCATCGGAGTTAGGTCATAATTGACCTTCTCCTCGAACGTCACCACTCTTAGGTCAGAATTGACCTCGGTGTTGGATCTTCATCGAAGTTAGGTCATAATTGACCTCAGTCCTCGGTCGTCACCACTTTTAGGTCAGAATTGACCTCGGTCTTAGATCATCACATGAGTTAGGTTAGAAATGACTTCAGTCCACGGTCGTCACCACTCTTAGGTTAGAATTGACCTCGGTCCTGGATCGTCACCTGAGTTTTGTCAGAATTGACCTCGGTCCTCGGTTGTCACCACTCTTAAGTAGGAATTGACCTTGGTCTTGGATCCTCACCTGAGTTAGGTCATAATTGATTTTGGTCCTCGGTCATCACCACTCTTAGGTCAGAATTGACCTCGATCTCGCATCGTCACTTGAGTTAGGTTAGAAATGGCCTCGGTCCTCGGTCGTCACCACTCTTAGGTTATAATTGACCTCGGTCTTGGATCATCACCTGAGTTAGGTCAGAATTGACCTCGGTCCTCGGTCGTCACCACTCTTAGGTTAGAATTGACCTTGGTATTGGATCATCACCTTAGTTAGGTCATAATTGACCTCAGTTCGCGATCATCACCACTTTTAGGTCAGAATTGACCTCGGTCTTGCATCGTCACTTGAGTTAGGTTAGAAATGACCCCGGTCCTCGGTCGTCACCACTTTTAGGTTAAAATTTACCTCGGTCTTGGGTTGTCACCTGAGTTAGGTTAGAATTGACCTCGGTCCTCAATCGTTATCACTCTTTGATCAAAATTGACCTCGTTCTTGGATCGTCACTTGAGGTAGGTGAGAAATGACATCGGTCCTCGGTCGTCACTACTTTTAAGTCAGAATTGACCTCGGTCTTGGATCGCCACCTGAATTAGGTCAGAATTGACCTCGGTCCTCGTTCATCACCACTCTTATGTTAGAATTGACCTCGATCTTGGATTGTCACCTGAGTTAGGTTAGAATTGACCTCGGTCATCACGACTCTGGGGTCCGAATTGACCTCGGTCTTGGATCGTCACCTGACTTAGGTTAGAACTGAGGTCGTCACCACTCTTAGGTTAAAATTGACCTCGTACTAGAATCATCACCGGAGTTAGGTCAAAAATGACCTCGGTCCTCGGTCATCACCACTTTTAGGTCAGAATTGACCTCGATCTTGGAATGTCACTTGAGTTAGGTGAGAAATGACTTCGGTCCTCGTTCATCACCACTCTTAGGTTTTAATTGACCTTAGTCTTCGATTGTCACCTGAGTTAGGTCAGAATTGACCTCGGTCCTCGATCGACACCACTCTTAGGTCAGAATTGACCTCGATCTTGGATCGTCACCTGAGTTAGGTCAGAAATGGCCTCGATCCTCGGTTGTCACCACTCTTAGATTAGAATTGACCTCGGTCTTGGATCATAACCAGAGTTAGGTCAGAATTGACCTCGGTCCTCGATCATCACCACTCTTAAGTCAGAATTGACCTCTGTCTTGGATCATCACCTGAGTTGGGTCAGAATTGACCTCGGACCTCGGTCGTCACCACTCTTAGGTTAGAATTGAACTCAGTCTTCGATCGTCACCTGAGTTAGGTCATAATTGGCCTCGGTCCTCAGTCGTGACCACTCTTAGGTCCGAATTGACCTAGATCTTGGATCGTCACCTGACTTAGGTAAGAAATGACCTCGGTCCTTGGTCGTCACCACTTTTAGGTCAGAATTGAACTCGATCTTGGATCGCCACCTGAGTTAGGTCCGAATTAACCTCTGTCCTCGTTCGCCTCCACTCTTATGTTAGAATTGACCTCGATCTTGGATTATCACCTGAGTTAGGTTAGAATTGACCTCGGTCTTTGTTCATCACCACTCTTAGGTCCGAATTGACCTCGGTCTTGGATCGTAACCTGACTTAGGTCAGAACTGAGGTCGTCACCACTTTTAGGTCAAAATTGTCTTCGTACTAGAATCGTCACCAGAGTTAGGTCAGAAATGACCTCGGTCCTCGGTCTTCACCACTTTTAGGTCAGAATTGACCTCGGTCTTGGAATGTCACTTGAGTTAGGTGAGAAATGACTTCAGTCCTCGGTCATCACCGCTCTTAGGTTTTAATTGACCTCGATCTTGGATTGTCACCTGAGTTAGGTTAGAATTGACCTCGGTCCTGGGTCGACACCACTCTTAGGTCAGAATTGACCTCGATCTTGGATCATCACCTGAGTTAGGTCAGAAATGGCCTCGGTCCTCGATCGTCACCGCTCTTAGATTAGAATTAACCTCGGTCTTGGATCATCACCTAAGTTAGGTCATAATTGACCTCGGTACTCGGTCATCACCACTCTTAAGTCAGAATTGACCTCTTTCTTGGATCATCACCTGAGTTGGGTCAGAATTGACCTCGGTCCTCGTTCGTCACCACTCTTAGGTTAGAATTGAACTCATTCTTCGATCGTTACCTGAGTTAGGTCATAATTGGCCTCGGTCCTCAGTCGTGGCCACTCTTAGGTCCGAATTGACCTCGATCTTGGATCGTCACCTGACTTAGGTCAGAAATGACCTCGGTCCTCGGTCGTCACCACTTTTAGGTCAGAATTGTACTCGATCTTGGATCGTCACCTGAGTTAGGTCAGAATTGACCTCAGTCCTCGGTCGTCACCAATTTTAGGTCAGAATTGACCTCGGTCTTAGATCATCATTTGAGTTAGGTTAGAAATGACAACGGTCCTCGATCGTCACAACTCTTAGGTTAAAATTGACCTCGGTCTTGGATCGTCACCTGAGTTAGGTCAGAATTGACCTCGATCCTTGGTCGTCACCACTCTTAGGTCAGAATTGACCTCAGGCTTGGATCGTCTCCTGAGTTAGGTCAGAAATGGGCTTGGTCCTCGGTCGTCACCACTCTTTGGTTAGATTTGACCTCGGTCTTGGATCATCACCTGAGTTAGGTCAGAATTGACCTCGGTCCTTAGTCATCACCACTCTTAAGTCAGAATTGACCTCAGTCTTGGATCATCACTGGAGTTAAGTTAGAATTAACCTCGGTCCTCGGTCATCACCACTCTTAGGTTAGAATTGAACTCCGTCTTGGATCGTCACCTGAGTTAGGTCATAATTGACCTTGTCCTCGGTCGTCACCACTCTTAGGTCAGAATTGACCTCAACCTTGGATCTTCACCTAAATTAGGTCAGAATTGACCTAAGTCCTCGGTCGTCACCACTCTTAGGTCAGAATTGACCTCGATCTTAGATCATCACATGAGTTAGGTCAGAAATGACCTCAGTCCTCGGTCGTCACCACTCTTAGGTTAGAATGACCTCGGTCTTCGATCGTCACCTGACTTAGGTCAGAATTGACCTCAGTCATTGGCCGTCACCACTCTTAGGTCAGAATTGACCTCAGTCTTTGATTGTCACCTGAGTTAGGTCAAAATTGACATCAGTCATCGGTCGTCACCACTCTTAGGTCAAAATTGACCTTCGTCTTGGATCGTCACGTGAGTTAGGCCTGAATTGACTTCGGTCCTCAGTAATAACAACTCTTAGGTCAGAATTGACCTCGGACTTTGATCGTCACCTGAGTTAGGTCAGAAATGGCCTCCATCCATGGTCGTCACCACTCTTAGGTCAGAATTGACCTCGGTCTGGATCGTTACCGGAGTTAGGTCAGAATTGACCTCAGTCCTCGGTCGTCACCAATTTTAGGTCAGAATTGACCTCGGTCTTAGATCATCATTTGAGTTAGGTTAGAAATGACCACGGTACTCGATCGTCACCACTCTTAGGTTAAAATTGACCTCGGTCTTAGATCGTCACCTGAGTTAGGTCAGAATTGACCTCGATCCTCGATCGTCACCACTCTTAGGTCAGAATTGACCTCAGGCTTGGATCGTCTCCTGAGTTAGGTCATAAATGGGCTTAGTCCTCGGTCGTCACCACTCTTTGGTTAGATTTGACCTCGGTCTTGGATCATCACCTGAGTTAGGTCAGAATTGACCTCGGTCCTTAGTCATCACCACTCTTAAGTCAGAATTAACCTCAGTCTTGGATCATCACTGGAGTTAGGTTAGAATTAACCTCGGTCCTCGGTCGTCACCACTCTTAGGTTAGAATTGAACTCCGTCTTGGATCGTCACCTGAGTTAGGTCATAATTGACCTTGTCCTCGGTCGTCACGACTTTTAGGTCAGAATTGACCTCAGTCTTGAATCGTCACCTTGGTTAGGTCAGAATTGACCTCGGTCCTCGGTCATCACCACTCTTAAGTCAAAATTGACCTCAATCTTTGATCATCACCTGACTTAGGTCAGAATTGACCTCGATCCTCGGTCGTCAGCAATCTGAGGTCTGAATTGAACTCGGTCTTGGATCATCACTTGAGTTAGGTCAGAATTGACCTCGGTACTCGATCGTCACCACTCTTATGTCAGAATTGACCTCGGTCTTGGATCGTCACCTGAGTTAGGACAGAATTGACCTCAGTCCTTGGTCGTCCCCACTCTTAGGTCATAATTGACCTCGATCTTAGATAATCACGTGAATTAGGTTAGAAATAACCTCAGTCCTCGATCATCAAAACTCTTAGGTCAGAATTGACCTCGGTCTTGGATCGTCACCTGACTTAGGTCAAAATTGACCTTGATCCTCGGTCGTCACCACTCTTAGGTCAAAAATGACCTCGTTCTTGGATCGTCACCTGAGTTAGGTCAGAAATGACCTCGGTCCTCGGTCGCCACCACTTTTAGGTTAGAATTGAAATCGGTCTTGGATCATTACCTGAGTTAAGTCTGAATTGACATCGGGCCTCGGTCATCGCCACTTTTAGGTCAGAATTGACCTCGGACTTAGATCATCACCTGAGTTAGGTGACCTCGGTCCTCGGTCGCCACCACTCTTAGGTCAGAATTGACCTTGATCTTGGATCGTCACCTCAGTTAGGTCAGAAATGGCATCGATCATTGGTCATCACCACTCTTACATTAGAATTGACCTCGGTCTTGGATCGTCACCTCAGTTAGGTCAGAATTGACCTCGGTCCTCAGTCATCACCACTCTTAAGTCAGAATTGACCTCAGTCTTGGATCATCACCTGAGTTAGGTTAGAATTGACCTCGGTCCTCGGTTGTCACCACTCTTAGGTTAGAATTGAAATCAGTCTTGGATCGTCACCTGAGTTAGGTCAGAATTGGCCTCAGTCCTCGATCGTGACCACTCTTAGGTCAGAATTGACCTCGATCTTGGATCGTCACCTGACTTAGGGCAGAAATGACCTCGGTCCTCTGTCGTCACCACTTTTAGGTCAGAATTGAACTTGATCTTAGATTGTTACCTGAGTTAGGTCAGAATTGACCTCTGGCCTCGGTCATCACTACTCTTAGGTCAGAATTGACCTCGGTCTTGGATCGTCACCTGAGTTAGGTCAGAATTGACCTCAGTCCTCGGTCGTCACCAATTTTAGGTCAGAATTGACCTCGGTCTTGGATCATCATTTGAGTTAGGTTAGAAATGACCTCGGTCCTCGGTCGTCACCACTCTTAGGTTAGAATTGACATCGATCTTGGATCATCACCTGAGTTAGATCAGAATTGTCCTTGGTCCTCGGTCGTCACCACTCTTAGGCCATAATTGGTCTCGAGCTTGGATCATCACCTGAGTTAGGTCAGAAATGGGCTCGGTCCTCGGTCGTCACCACTCTTTGGTTAGATTTGACCTCGGTCTTGGATCGTCACCCGAGTTAGGTCACAATTGACCTCGATCCTCGCTCATCATCACTCTTAAGTCAAATTTTATTTCAGTCTTGGATCATCACTGGAGTTAGGTTAGAATTGACCTCGTTCCTCGGTCGTCACCACTCTTAGGTTACAATTGAACTCGGTCTTGGATCGTCACCTGAGTTAGGTCATAATTGACTTCGTTCCTTGGTCGTCACCACTCTTAGGTCAGAATTGACCGCGGTCTTGGATCGTCACCTTAGTTAGGTCAGAATTGACCACACTCCTCGGTCGTCACCAGTTTTAGGTCAGAATTGACCTGGGTCTTACATCGTCACTTGAGTTAGGTTAGAAACGACCTCGGTCCTCGGTCGTCACCGCTTTTAGGTTAGAATTGACCTCGATCTTGGATCGTCACCTGAGATAGGTCAGAATTAACCTCGATCCTCGATCGTCACAACTCTTAGGTTAGAATTGACATCGGTCTTAGATCGTCACCTGAGTTAGGTCAAAAATGGCATCGGTCCTCGATCGTCACCAATTTTAGGTTAAGATTGACCTCGATCTTGGATCGTCACCTGAGTTAGGTCAGAATTGACATCGGTCCTCGGTCATCACCACTCTTAAGTCAGAATTGACCTCAGTCTTGGATCATCACCTGAGTTAGGTCACAATTGACCTCGGTCCTCGGTCATCACCACTCTTAGGTTAGAATCTAACTCGGTATTGGATCGTCACCTGAGTTAGGTAAGTGTTGACCTCAGTCCTCGTTCATCACCACTCTTAGGTCATAATTGGCCTCGGTCTTGGATCGTCACCTGAGTTAGGTCAGAATTGACTTCAGTCCTCGATCGTCCCCACTCTTAGTTCAGAATTGAACTCGGTCTTGGATCATCACCTAAGTTAGGTTAAAAATGACCTCGGTCCTCGGTCATCGCCACTCTTAGGTCAGAATTGACCTCGGTTTTGGATCGTCAGCTGACTTCGCTCAAAATTGACCTCGATCCTCGGTCGTCACCACTCTTAGGTCAAAATTGACCTCGTTATTGGATCGCCACCTGAGTTAGGTCAGAAATGACCTCGATCCTCGGTCGTCACCGCTTTTAGGTCAGAATTGAACTCAGTTTTGGATCATTACCTGAGTTAAGTCAGAATTGACCTCGGGCCTCGGTCATCACCACTTTTAGGTCAGAATTGACTCGAACTTAGATCATCACCTGAGTTAGGTAATAATTGACCTCGGTCCTCGGTCGTCACCACTATTAGGTCAGAATTGACATTGATCTTGGATCGTCACCTGAGTTAGGTCAGAAATGGCCTCGGTCCTTGGTCATCACCACTCTTACGTTAGAATTGACCTCGGTCCTGGATCGTCACCTCAGTTAGGTCAGAATTGACCTCGGTCCTCGGTCATCACCACTCTTAAGTCAGAATTGACCTTAGTCTTGGATCATCACCTGAGTTAGGTTAGAATTGACCTCGGTCCTCGGTTGTTACCACTCTTAGGTTAGAATTGAAATCAGTCTTGGATCGTCACCTGAGTTAGGTCAGAATTGGCCTCGGTCCTCGGTCCTGACCACTCTTAGGTCAGAATTGACCTCGATCTTGGATCGTCACCTCACTTAGGGCAGAAATGACCTCGGTCCTCTGTCGTCACCACTTTTAGGTCAGAATTGAGCTCGGTCTTAGATTGTTACCTGAGTTAGGTCAGAATTGACCTCGGGCCTCGGTCATCACCACTCTTAGATCAGAATTGACCTCGGTCTTGGATCGTCACCTGAGTTAGGTCAGAATTGACCTCAGTCCTCGGTCGTCACCAATTTTAGGTCAGAATTGACCTCGGTCTTAGATCATCATTTGTGTTAGGTTAGAAATGACCTCGGTCCTCGGTTGTCACCACTCTTAGGTTGGAATTGACCTCGGTCTTGGATCATCACCTGAGTTAGGTCAGAATTGACCTCGGTCCTCGGTTGTTACCACTCTTAGGCCAGAATTGGTCTCGGGCTTGGATCGTCACCTGAGTTAGGTCAGAAATGGGCTCGGTCCTCGGTCGTCGCCACTCTTTATTTAGATTTGACCTCAGTCTTGGATGGTCACCTAAGATAGGTCAGAATTGACCTAGGTCCTCACTTATCATCACTCTTAAGTCAAAATTGACCTCAGTCTTGGATCATCACTGGAGTTAGGTTAGAATTGACCTCGGTCCTCGGTTGACACCACTCTTAGGTTAGAATTGAACTCGGTCTTGGATCGTCACCTGACTTAGGTCATAATTGACCTCGGTCCTTGGTCGTCACCAATCTTAGGTCAGAATTGACCTCGGTCTTGGATCGTCGCCGGAGTTAGGTCAGAATTAACCTCAGTCCTCAGTCGTCACGACTATTTGGTCGGAATTGACCTCGGTCCTAGATCATCATGCAAGTTAGGTTAAAAATGACCTTGGTCCTCGGTCGTCACCACTCTTAGGTTAGAATTGACCTCGGTCTTGGATCGTCACCTGACATAGGTCAGAATTGACCTCGGTCATTTGTCGTCACCACTCTTAGGTCAGAATTGACCTCGGTCTTGGATCGTCACCTGAGTTCGGTCAGAATTATCCTCGGTCCTCGATAGTCACCACTCTTAGGTCATAATTGACATCGGTCTTAGATCGTCACCTGAGTTAGGTCTAAAATGGCCTCGGTCCTCGGCCATCACCAATCTTAGGTTAAAATTGACCTCGGTCTTGGATCGTCACCTGAGTTAGGTCAGAATTGACCTCGGTCCTCGGTCGTCACCACTCTTAAGTCAGAATGGACCTCAGTCTTGGATCATCACCTGAGTTAGGTCAGAATTGACCTTGATCCTCGGTCGTCAACACTCTTAGGTTAGAATTGAACTCGGTCTGTGATCGTCACCCGAGTTAGGTCGAAGTTGACCTCGATCCTCGGTCGTCACCACTCTTAGGTCAAAATTGATCTTAGTTTTGGATCATCACCCGAGTTAGGTCAGAATTGACCTCAGTCCTCAGTCGTCACCACTCTTAGGTCAGAATTGACCTCGGTCTTAGATCATCACGTGAGTTAAGTTAGAAATGACCTCAGTCCTCGGTCGTCACCACTCTTAGGTCAGAATTGACCTCGATCTTGGATCGTCACCTGACTTCGGTCAGAATTGACCTCGATCCTCGGTCGTCTCCACTCTTAGGTCAGAATTAACCTCGGTCTTGAATAGTCACCTGAGTTAGGTCACAATTGACATCGGTCCTCGATCGTCACCACTCTGAGGTCAAAATTCACATCAATCTTGGATCGTCACTTGAGTTTCGTCAAAATTGACTTCAGTCCTTGGTCATCACCACTCTTAGGTCAGAATTGACCTCGGTCTTGGATCGTCACCTGACTTAGGTCAGAACTAAAGTCGTCACCACTCTTAGGTCAAAATTGACCTCGTTCTAGGATCGTCACCTGAGTTAGGTCAGAAATGACCTCGGTCCTCGGTCATCACCACTTTTAGGTCAAAATTGAACTCGGCCTTGGATCGTTACCTGAGTTAAGTCAGAATTGACCTCGGGCCTCGGTCATCACCACTATTAGGTCAGAATTGACCTCGGTCTTAGATCGTCACCTGAGATAGGTCATAATTGACCTCAGTCCTCGGCCGTCACCACTTTTAGGTCAGAATTAACCTCGGTCATGGATCGTCACTTTAGTTAGGTGAGAAATTACCTCGGTCCTCTGTCGTCACCATTCTTAGGTTGGAATTGACCTCAGCCTTGGATTGTCACCTGAGTTAGGTAAGAATTGACCTCGGTCCTCGGTCATCACCACTCTTAGGTCAGAATTGACCTCGATCTTGGATCGTCACTAGAGTTAGGTCAGAAATGGCCTCGGTCCTTGGTCATCACCACTCTTATATTAAAATTGACCTCGGTCTTGGATCGTCACCTGAGTTAGGCCAGAATTGACCTTGGTCCTCGGTCATCACCACTCTTAAGTCAGAATTGACCTCAGTCTTGGATCATCACATGAGTTAGGTCAGAATTGACCTCAGTCCTCGGTCGTCACCTCTCTTAGGTTAGAATTGAACTCAGTCTTGGATCGTCACCTGAGTTAGGACAGAATTGGCCTCGATCCAAGGTCATGACCACTCTTAGGTCAAAATTGACCTCGATCTTGGATCGTCACCAGACCTAGGTCAAAAATGACCTCGGTCCTCGGTCATCACCACTTTTAGGTCAGAATTGAACTCGGTCTTGGATTGTTATCTGAGTTAGGTCAGAATTGACCTCGAGCCTCAGTCATCACCACTCTAAGGTCAGCATTGACCTCAATTTTGGATCGTCACCTGAATTAGGTCAGAATTGACCTCAGTCCTCGGTCGTCACCAATTTTAGGTCAGAATTGACCTCGGTCTTACATCATCATTTGATTTAGGTTAGAAATGACATCGATCCTCGATCGCTTGCACTCTTAGGTTAGAATTGACCTCGGTCTTGGGTCGTCACATGAGTTAGGTCATAATTGACCTCGGTCCTCGGTCGTCACCACTCTTAGGTCAAAATTGACCTCAGACTTGGATCGTCACCTGAGTTAGGTAAAAAATGGGCTCAGTCCTCGGTTGTCACCACTCTTTGGTTAGATTTGACCTAGATCTTGGATCGTCACCTGAGTTAGGTTAGAATTCACCTCGGTCCTCGGTCATCACCACTCTTAAGTCAGAATTGACCTCAGTCTTCGATCATCATTGGAGTTAGGTTATAATTGACCTCGGTCCTCGGTCGTCACCACTCTTAGGTTAGAGTTGAACTCGGTCTTGGATCGTCGCCAGAGTTAGGTCATAATTCACCTCAGTCCTCGGTCGTCACCAATTTTAGGTCAGAATTGACCTCGGTCTTAGATCATCATTTGAGTTAGGTTAGAAATGACAACGGTCCTCGATCGTCACAACTCTTAGGTTAAAATTGACCTCGGTCTTGGATCGTCACCTGAGTTAGGTCAGAATTGACCTCGGTCCTCGATCGTCACCACTTTTAGGTCAGAATTGACCTCGGGATTGGATCGTCACCTGAGTTAGGTCAGAAATGGGCTCAGTCCTCTGTTGTCACCACTCTTTGGTTAGATTTGACCTCGATCTTGGATCGTCACCTGAGTTAGGTCAGAATTGACCTAGGTCCTCGGTCATCACCACTCTTAAGTCAGAATAGACCTCAGTCTTGTATCATCATTATTGTTAGGTTAGAATTAACCTCGGTCCTCGATCGTCACCACTCTTAGGTTAGAATTGAACTCGGTCTTGGATCTTCACCTGAGTTAGGTAATAATTGACCTCGGTCCTCGGTCGTCACCACCCTTTGGTCAGAATTGACCTCGGGCTTGGATCGTCACCTGAGTTAGGTTAGAAATGGGCTCAGTCCTCTGTTGTCACCACTCTTTGGTTAGATTTGACCTCGATCTTGGATCGTCACCTGAGTTAGGTCAGAATTGACCTCGGTCCTCGGTCATCACCACTCTTAAGTCAGAATAGACCTCAGTCTTGGATCATCATTATTGTTAGGTTAGAATTAACCTCAGTCCTCGATCGTCACCAATTTTAGGTCTGAATTGACCTCGGTCTTAGATCATCATTTGAGTTAGGTTAGAGATGACCACGGTCCTCGGTCATCACCACTCTTAGGTTAAAATTGACCTCGGTCTTGGATCGTAACCTGAGTTTGGTCAGAATTGACCTCGGTCCTCGGTCGTCACCACTCTTAGGTCAGAATTGACCTCGGGCTTGGATCATCACCTAAGTTAGGTCAGAAATGGGCTTGGTCCTCGGTCGTCACCACTCTTTGGTTAGATTTGACCTCGGTTTTGGATCGTCACCTGAGTTACGTCAAAATTGACATCAGTCCTTAGTCATCACCACTATTAAGTCAGAATTGACCTCAGTCTTGGATCATCACTGGAGTTAGGTTAGAATTGACCTCGGTCCTCCGTCGTCACCACTCTTAGGTTAGAATTGAACTCGATCTTGGATCGTCACCTGAGTTAGGTAATAATTGACCTCAGTCCTCGGTCGTCACCAATTTTAGGTCAGAATTAACCTCGGTCTTAGATCATCATTTGAGTTAGGTTAGCGATGACCACGGTCCTCGGTCGTCACCACTCTTAGGTTAAAATTGACCTCGGTCTTGGATCGTCACCTGAGTTAGGTCAGAATTGGCCTCGATCAACGGACATGACCACTCTTAGGTCAGAATTGACCTCGATCATGGATCGTCACCAGACTTAAGTCAGAAATGACCTCGGTCCTCGGTCATCACCACTTTTAGGTCAGAATTGAACTCGGTCTTGGATTGTTACCTGAGTTAGGTCAGAATTCACCTCGAGCCTCGGTCATCACTAGTCTTAGGTCAGAATTGACCTCGATCTTGGATAGTCACCTGAGTTAGGTCAGAATTGACCTCAGTCCTCGGTCGTCACCAATTTTAGGTCAGAATTGACCTTGGT
This sequence comes from Sambucus nigra, assembly GCA_949130495.1. NCBI lineage: Eukaryota > Viridiplantae > Streptophyta > Magnoliopsida > Dipsacales > Adoxaceae > Sambucus > Sambucus nigra. The sequence goes on along the minus strand of OX422207.1, from coordinate 499,606,141 downwards.
CTTACATCATCATTTGATTTAGGTTAGAAATGACATCGGTCCGAATTGACCTCGGTCTTGGGTCATCACTTGAGTTAGGTCAGAATTGACCTCGATCCTTGGTCGTCACCACTCTGAGGTCAGAATTGACCTCAGACTTGGATCGTCACCTGAGTTAGGTCAAAAAAGGGCTCAGTCCTCGGTTGTCACCACTCTTTGGTTAGATTTGACCTCGATCTTGGATCATCACCTGATTTAGGTCAGAATTGGCCTCGTTCCTCGGTCATCGCCACTCTTAAGTCAGAATTGACCTCAGTCTTCAATCATCATTGGAGTTAGGTTAGAATTGACCTCGGTCGTCACCACTCTTAGGTTAGAGTTGAACTCGGTCTTGGATCATCAGCTTAGTTAGGTCATAATTCACCTCAGTCCTCGGTCGTCACCAATTTTAGTTCAGAATTGACCTCGGTCTTAGATCATCATTTGAGTTAGGTTAAAAATGACCACGGTCCTCGGTCGTCACCACTCTTAAGATAAAATTGACCTCGGTCTTGGACCCTCACCTGAGTTAGGTAAGAATTGACCTCGGTCCTCGGTCGTCACCACTCTTAGGTCAGAATTGACCTCGGGCTTGGATCGTCACCTGAGTTAGGTAAGAAATGGGCTCAGTCCTCTGTTGTCATCACTATTTGGTTAGATTTGACCTCGATCTTTTATCGTCACCTGAGTTAGGTCAGAATTGACCTCGATCCTCGGTCATCACCACTCTTAAGTCAGAATAGACCTCAGTCTTGGATCATCATTGTTGTTAGGTTAGAATTAGCCTCGGTCCTCGGTCGTCACCACTCTTAGGTTAAAATTGAACTCGATCTTGGATCGTCACCTGAGTTAGGTAATAATTGACCTCAGTCCTCGGTCGTCACCAATTTTAGGTCAGAATTGACCTTGGTCTTAGATCATCATTTGAGTTAGGTTAGAGATGACCACGGTCCTCGGTCATCACCACTCTTAGGTTAAAATTGACCTCGGTCTTGGATCGTAAACTGAGTTTGGTCAGATTTGACCTCGGTCCTCGGTCGGCACCACTCTTAGGTCTGAATTGACCTCGGGTTTGGATCATCACCTGAGTTAGGTCAGAAATGGGCTTGGTCCTCGGTCGTCACCACTCTTTGGTTAGATTTGACCTCGGTCTTGGATCGTCATCTGAGTTACGTCAGAATTGACATCGGTCCTCAGTCATCACCAATATTAAGTCAGAATTGACCTCATTTTGGATCATCACTGGAGTTAGGTTAGAATTGACCTCGGTCCTCGATCGTCACCACTCTTAGGTTAGAATTGAACTCGGTCTTGGATCGTCACCTGAGTTAGGTAATAATTGACCTCAGTCCTCGGTTGTCACCAATTTTAGCTCAGAATTGACCTCGGTCTTAGATCATCATTTGAGTTAGGTTAGCGATGACCACGGTCCTCGGTCGTCACCACTCTTAGGTTAAAATTGACCTCGATCTTGGATCGTCACCTGAGTTTGGTCAGAATTGACCTCGGTCCTCGATCGTCACCAATCTTAGGTCAGAATTGACCTCGGGCTTGGATCATCACCTGAGTTACGTTATAAATGGGCTTGGTCCTCGATCCTCACCACTCTTTGGTTAGATTTGACCTCGGTCTTGGATCGTCACCTGAGTTACGTCAGAATTGACATCGGTCCTCAGTCATCACCACTATTAAGTCAGAATTGACCTCAGTCTTGGATCATCACTAGAGTTAGGTTAGAATTGACCTCGGTACTCGGTCGTCACCACTCTTAGGTTAGAATTGACCTCGGTCTTGGATCGTCACCTGACTTAGGTCAGAATTGACCTCTGTCCTTGGTCGTCACCACTCTTAGGTCAGAATTGACCTCGGTCTTGGATCGTCACCCGAGTTAGGTAAAAATTGAAATCAGTCTTCGGTCGTCACCACTCTTAGGTCAGAATTGACCTTCGTCTTGGATCGTCACGTGATTTAGGCTAGAATTGACTTCGGTCCTCAGTCATCCCTACTCTTAGGTCAGAATTAACCTCGGTCTTATATCGTCACCTGAGTTAGGTCAGAAATTGCCTCCGTCCTCTGTCGTCACCACTCTTAGGTCAGAAATGACCTCGGTCTGGATCGTCACCTGAGTTAGGTCAGAATTAACCCCGGTCCTCGGTTGTCACCACTCTTAGGTCAGAATTAACCTCGATCTTGTATCGTCACCTGAGTTAGGTGAGAAAGACCTTGATCCTCGGTCGTCACCACTTTTAGGTCAGAATTGAACTCGGACTTGGATCGTTACCTGAGTTAGGTCAGAATTGACCTCGGGTCTCGGTCATCGCCACTCTTTGGTCAGAATTGACATCGGTCTTGGATAATCACTTGAGTTAGGTAAGAATTGACTTCATTCCTCGGTCGTTAACACTTTTAGATCAGAATTGGCCTCGGACTTAGATCGTCATTTGATTTATGTTAGAAATGACCTCGTTCCTCGGTGGTCACCACTCTTTGGTTAGAATTGACCTCGGTCTTCAATCGTCACCTGAGTTAGGCTAGAATACACCTCAGCCTCGGTCGTCACCACTCCTAGATCAGAATTGACCTCGGACTTGGATCATCACCTGAGTTAGGTCAGAAATGGGCTCGGTCCTCGGTCGTCACCACTGTTAGGTTAGAATTGACCTCGGCCTTAGATCGTCACCTGAGTTAGGTCAAAATTGACCTCAGTCCTTGGTCATCACCACTCTTAAGTCAAAATTGACCTCAGTCTTTGATCATCACCTGAGTTAGGTCAGAATTGACCTCGATCCTCGGTCGTCACCACTCTTAGGTTTTAATTGAACTCGGTCTTGGATCGTCACCTGAGTTAGGTCAGAATTGACCTCGGTCCTTGATCGTCACGACTCTTAGGTCAGCATTGACCTCGGTCTTGGATCGTCACCTGAGTTAGGTCAGAATTGACCTCAGACCTCGTTCGTCACCACTCTTAGGTCAGAATTGACCTCAATCTTAGATAATCACGCGAGTTAGGTTAGAAATGACCTCAATCCTCGGTCGTCACCACTCTTAGGTCATAATTGACCTCGGTCTTGGATCGTCCCCTGACTTAGGTCAGAATTGACCTCGGTTCTCGGTCGGCATCACTCTTAGGTCACAATTGACCTCGGTCTTTGATCGTAACCTGAGTTAGGTCAGAATTGACATCGGCCTTCAGTCGTCACCACTCTTAGGTCAGAATTGACCTCCGTCTTGGATCATCACCTGAGTTAGGTCAGAATTGCCTTTGGTCCTCAATCATCACCACTGTTAGGTCAGAATTGATCTCAGTCTTAGATCATCACCTGAGTTAGGTTAGAAATGGCCTCCGTCATCGGTCGTTACCACTCTTAGGTTAGAATTGACCTCGGTCTTGGATCACCACCTGAGTTAGGTCAGAATTGACCTCGATCCTCGGCCATCACCACTCTAAAGTCAAAATTGCCCTCAGTCTCGGATCATCACCTCAGTTAGGTCAGAATTGACCTCGATCCTCGGTCGTCACCACTCTTTGGTCAGAATTCAACTCGGTCTTGGATCATCACTTGAGTTAGGTCAGAATTATCCTCGGTCCTTGGTCGTAACCATTCTTAGGTCAGAATTGACCTCGGTCCTTGATTGTCACCTGAGTTAGGTTAAAATTGACCTCAATCCTTGATAGTCACCGCATTTAGGTCAGAATTGACCTCGATCTTGGATCGCCACCTGTGTTAGCTTAGAAATGATCTTGATCTTCGGTCGTCACCACTCTTAGGTCAGAATTGACCTCGGTCTTGGATCATTACCCGAGTTAGGTTAAAATTGACCTCGGTCCTCGGTAGTCACCACTCTTAGGTCAGAATTGACCTCGGTCTTGGATCATCACCTGAGTTTGGTCAGAATTGACCTCGTTCCTCGGTTGTCACCACTCTTAGGTAAGAATTGACCTTGGTCTTGTATCATCACCTGATTTAGGTGAGAAAGACCTCGATCCTCGGTCGTCACCACTTTTAGGTTAGAATTGAACTTGGTCTTGTTTCGTTACCTGTGTTAGGTCATAATTGACCTCGGGCCTTGGTCATCACCACTCTTTGGTCAGAATTGACCTCTGTCTTAGATAATCACTTGAGTTAGGTAAGAATTGACCTCAGTCCTCGGTCGTTACCAGTTTTAGGTCAGAATTGACCTTGGCCTTAGATCATCATTTGAGTTATGTTAGAAATGACCTCGGTCCTCGGTCGTCACCACTCTTAGGTGAGAATTGACCTCGGTCATGGATCGTCACCTGAGTTAGGCTAGAATTGACCTCGGCCTCGGTCGTCACCACTCTTAGGTCAGAATTGACCTCGGACTTGGATCATCACCTGAGTTAGGTCAGAAATGGGATCGGTCCTCGGTCGTCACCACTCTTAGGTTAGAATTGACCTCGGCCTTAAATTGTCACCTGAATTAGGTCAAAATTTACCTCGGTCCTCGAACATCACCACTCTTAAGTCAAAATTGACCTCAGTCTTGGATCATCACCTGAGTTAGGTCAGAATTGACCTCGATCCTCGGTCGTCACCACTCTTAGGTTTGAATTGAACTCGGTCTTGAATCGTCACCTGAGTTAGGTCAGAATTGACCTCGATCCTCGGTCGTCACCACTCTTAAGTCAGAATTGACCTCGGTCTTGGATCGTCACCTGATTTAGGTCAGAACTGACATCAGTCCTCGGTCGTCACCACTCTTAGGTCAGAATTGACCTCGATCTTAGATAATCACGTGAGTTAGGTTAGAAATGACCTTAGTCCTCGGTCGTTACCACTCTTAGGTCAGAATTGACCTCGGTCTTGGATCGTCACCTGACTTAGCTCAGAATTGACCTCGGTCCTCGGTCGGCATCACTCTTAGGTCACAATTGACCTCGGTCTTGGATCGTAACCTGAGTTAGATCAGAATTGACATCGGCCTTCAGTCCTCACCACTCTTAGGTCAGAATTGACCACCGTCTTGGATCATCACCTGAATTAGGTTAGAATTGACTTCGATCCTCAGTTATCACCACTGTTAGGTCATAATTGATCTCGGTCTTAGATCATCACCTGAGTTAGGTAAAAAATGGCCTCCGTAATTGGTCGTTACAACTCTTAGGTTAGAATTGACCTCGGCCTTGGATCACCACCTGAGTTAGGTCAGAATTGACCTCGGTCCTCGGCCATCACCACTCTTAAGTCAGAATTGACCTCAGTATTGGATCATCACCGTAGTTAGGTCAGAATTGACCTCGGTCCCCGGTTGTCACCACTCTTTGGTCAGAATTCAACTCGATCTTGGATCGTCACCCGAGTTAGGTCAGAATTGTCCTCGGTCCTCGGTCGTCACCACTCTTAGGTCAGAATTGACCTCGGCCCTTGATCGTCACCTGAGTTAGGTGAAAATTGACCTCATTCCTCGATCGTCACCGCACTTAGGTCAGAATTGAACTCGGTCTTGGATCGCCACCTGAGTTAGCTTAGAAATGACCTTGATCTTCGGTCGTCACCACTGTTAGGTCAGAATTGACCTCGGTCTTGGATCATTACCTGCGTTAGGTTAAAATAGACCACGGTCCTCGGTCGTCACCACTATTAGGTCGGAATTGAGCTCGGTCTTGGATCATCACCTGAGTTTGGTTAGAATTGACCTCGGTCCTCGTTTGTAACCACTCTTAGGCCAGAATTGACCTTGGTCTTGGATTGTCACCTGAGTTAGGTCAGAATTGACTTCGATCCTCAGTCATCAGCATTCTTAGGTCAGAATTGACTTCGGTCTTAGATCGTCACCTGAGTTAGGTCAGAAATGGCCTGGGTCTTCGGTCGTCACCACTCTTAGGTCATAATTAATCTCGGTCTTGGATCATCACCTGAGTTAGGTCAGAATTGACCTCGGTCCTCGGTCGTCAGCACTCTTAAGTTAGAATTTACCTCAGTATTGGATCGTCACCTGAGTTAGGTCAGAATTGACCTCGATACTCGGTCGTCACCACTCTAAGGTCATAATTGACATCAGTCCTCGGTTGTCACCACTTTTATGTCAGAATTGACCTCGATCTTGCATCGTCACTTGAGTTAGGTTAGAAATGACCTCGGTCCTCTGTCGTCACCACTCTTAGGTTAGAATTGACCTCGGTCTTGGATCGTCACCTGAGTTAGTTCAGAATTGACCTCGGTCCTTGATCATGACCACTCTTAGGTAAGAATTGACATCGGTCTTAGATCGTCACCTGAGTTAGGAAAAAAATGGCCTCGGTCCTCGGTCGTCACCAATCTTAGGTTAAAATTTACCTCGAACTTGGATCGTCACCTGAGTTAGGTCAGAATTGACCTCGGTCCTCGATCATCACCACTCTTAAGTCAGAATTGACCTCAGTCTTGGATCATCACCGGAGTTAGGTCAGAATTGAACTCGGTCCTTGGTCATCACCACTCTTAGGTTAGAATTGAACTCGGTCTTAGATCCTCACCTGAGTTAGGTCAGTATTGACCTCGGTCCTCGTTCATCACCACTCTTAGGTCAGAATTGACCTCGGTCTTATATCGTCACCTGAGTTAGGTCAGAATTCACCTCAGTCCTCGGTCGTCACCACTCTCAGGTCAGAATTGAACTCGGTCTTGGATCATAACCAGAGTTTGGTTAGAAATGACCACGATCCTCGGTCGTCACCACTCTTAGGTCAAAATTGACCTCGGTCTTGGATCGTCACCTGAGTTAGGTCACAATTGACATCGGTCCTCGTTCGTCACCACTTTAGGTCAGAATTAACCTCGGCCTTAGATCGTCACCTGAGTTAGGTCAGAACTGGCCTCCGTCCTCGGTCGTCACCACTCTTAGGACAGAATTGACCTCGGTCAGGATCGTCACCTGAGTTAGGTCAAAATTGACCTCGGTTCTCGATCGTCACCACTCTTAGGTCAGAATTGACCCCGGTCTTGTATCGTCACCTGAGTTAGGTGAGAAAGACCTCGATCCTCGATCGTCACCACTTTTAGGTCAAAATTGAACTTGGTCTTGGATCGTTACCTGAGTTAGGTCAGAATTGACCTCGGGCCTCGGTCATCACAACTCTTTGGTCAGAATTGACCTCGGTCTTGGATAATCCCTTGAGTTAGGTAAGAATTGACCTCAATCCTCGGTCGTTACCACTTTTAGGTCAGAATTGACCTCGGCCTTAGATCGTCATTTGAGTTATGTTAGAAATGACCTCGGTCCTCGGTCGTCACCACTCTTAGGTTAGAATTGACCTCGGTCATGGATCGTCACCTGAGTTAGGCCAGAATTGACCTCGGTCCTCGGTCGTCACCACTCTTAGGTCAGAATTGACCTCGGACTTGATCATCACCCGAGTTAGGTCAGAAATGGGCTCGGTCCTCTATCGTCACCACTGTTAGGTTAGAATTGACCTCGGCCTTAGATCGTCACCTAAGTTAGGTCAAAATTTACCTCGGTCCTCCGTGATCACCACCCTTAAGTCAAAATTGACCTCAGTCATGGAGAATCGCCTGAGTTAGGTCGGAATTGACCTCGACCCTCGGTCGTCACCACTCTTAGGTCAGAATTGACCTCGGTCTTGGATCGTCACCTGAGTTAGGTAAGAATTAACCTCAGTCCTCGGTCGTCACCACTCTTAGGTCAGAATTGACCTCAATCTTAGATAATGACGCGAGTTAGGTTAGAAATGACCTCAGTCCTCGATCGTCACCACTCTTAGGTCAGAATTGACCTCGGCCTTGGATCGTCACCTGACTTAGGTCAGAATTGACCTCGGTCCTCGGTCGGCATCACTCTTAGGTCATAATTGACCTCGGTCTTGGATCATAACCTGAGTTAGGTCAGAATTGACATCAGCCTTCAGTCGTCACCACTCTTAGGTCAGAATTGACCTCCGTCTTGGATCATCACCTGAGTTAGGTCAGAATTGACTTCGATCCTCAGTCATCACCACTGTTAGGTCAGAATTGATCTCGGTCTTAGATCATCACCTGAGTTAAGTCAGAAATGGCCTCGGTCATCGGTCGTTACCACTCTTAGGTTAGAATTGACGTTGGTCTTGGATCACCACCTGAGTTAGGTCAGAATTGACCTCGGTCCTCGGCCATCACCACTCTTAAGTCAGAATTGACCTCAGTCTTGGATCATCACCTTAGTTAGTTTAAAATTAACCTCAGTCCTCAATCGTCACCGCACATAGGTCAGAATTGACCTCGGTCTTGGATCGCCACCTGAGTTAGCTTAGAAATGACCTTGATCTTCGGTCGTCACCACCGTTAGATCAGAATTGACCTCGGTCTTGGATCATTACCCGAGTTAGGTTAAAATTGACCTCGGTCCTCGGTCGTCACCCCTCTTAGGTCAGAATTGACCTCGGTCTTGGATCATCACCTGGGTTTGGTCAGAATTGACTTCGGTCCTCGGTTCTCACCACTCTTAGGCCAGAATTGACCTTGGTCTTGGATCGCTACCTGAGTTAGGTCAGAATTGACTTCAATCCTCGGTCATCAGCACTCTTAGGTCAGAATTGACCTCGGTCATAGATCGTCACCTGAGTTAGGTCAGAAATGGCATGGGTCCTCGGTCGTCACCACTCTTAGGTTATAATTAATCTCGATCTTCAATTGTCACCTGAGTTAGGTCAGAATTGACCTCGGTCCTCGGTCGTCAGCACTCTTAAGTTAGACTTTAACTCGGTATTGGATCATCACCTGAGTTAGGTCAGAATTGACCTCGATACTCGGTCGTCACCACTCTTAGGTCAGAATTGACCTTGGTCTTGGATCGTCACCTGAGTTAGGTCAGAATTGACTTCGATCCTCGGTCATCAGCACTCTTAGGTCAGAATTGACCTCGGTCTTAGATCATCACCAGAGTTAGGTCAGAAATGGCCTGAGTCCTCGGTCATCACCACTCTTAGGTTATAATTGACCTCGGCCTTGGATCATCACCTGAGTTAGGTCAGAATTGACCTCGCTCCTCGGTCGTCAGCACTCTTAGGTTAGAATTTACCTCGGTATTGGATCGTCACCTGAGTTAGGTTAGAATTTACCTCGATCCTCGGTCGTCACCACTCTTAGGTCAGAATTGACCTCGATCTTGGATCGTTACCTGAGTTAGGTCAGAATTGACCTCGAGCCTCAGTCATCACCACTCTTAGGTCAGGATTGACCGTGGTCTTGGATCATCACCTTAGTTAGGTCAGAATTGGCCTCAGTCCTCGGTCGTCACCACTTTTAGATCAGAATTGACCTCGGTCTTGCATTGTCACTTGAGTTAGGTTTGAAATGACCTCGGTCCTCGGTCGTCACCACTCTTTGGTTAGAATTAACCTCGATCTTGGATTGTCACCTGAGTTAGGTAAAAATTGAACTCGGTCCTCGGTCGTCACCACTCTTAGGTCAGAATTGACCTCGATCTTGGATCGTCACCTGAGTTATGGCAAAAATGGCCTCGGTCCTCGATCTTCACCACTCTTAGGTTAGAATTGACCTCGGTCTTGGATCAGTACCCGAGTTAGGTTAAAATTGACCTCTATTCTTGATCGTCACCACTCTTAGGTCAGAATTGACCTCGGTCTTGGATCGTCAGCTGAGTTAGGTCATAATTGACCTCGGTCCTCGGTTATCACCACTCTTAGGTCAAAATTAACCTTGGTCTCGGATCGTCACCTGAGTTAGGTCAGAATTGACTTCTATCCTCGGTCATCAACACTCTTAGGTCAGAATTGTCCTCGGTCTTAGATCGTCAACTGAGTTAGGTTAGAAATGGCATGAGTCCTCGGTCGTCACCACTCTTAGGTTATAATTGACCTCGGTCTTGGATCATCACCTGAGTTAGGTCAGAATTGACCTCGATCCTCGGTCGTCAGCACTTTTAGGTTAGAATTTCCCTCGGTATTGGACCATAACCTGTGTTAGGTCAGAATTGACCTCGATCCTCGGTCGTCACCACTCTTAGGTCAGAATTGACCTCGATCTTGGATCGTTACCTAGGTTAGGTCAGAATGGACCTCGAGCCTCGGTCATCACCACTCTTAGGTCAGAATTGACCGCGGTCTTCGATCGTCACCTTAGTTATGTCAGAATTGACCTCAGTCCTCGATCGTCACCAGTTTTAGGTCAGAATTGACCACGGTCTTGCATCATCACTTGAGTTAGGTTAGAAATGACCTCGGTCCTCAGTCGTTAACACTCTTAGGTTAGAATTGACCTCGATCTTGGATCGTCACTTGAGTTATTTTAGAATTGACCTCGGTCCTCGATCGTCACCACTCTTAGGTCAAAATTGACATCGGTCTTAAATCGTCACCTGAGTTAGGTCAAAAATGTCCTCGATCCTCGATCGTCGCCAATCTTAGGTTAAAATTTACCTCGATCTTTATATCGTCACCTGAGTTAGGGCAGAATTGACATCGGTCCTCGGTCATCACCACTCTTAAGTCAGAATTGACCTCAGTCTTGGATCATCACCTGAGTTTGGTCAGAATTCACCTCGGTCCTCGGTCATCACCACTCTTAGGTTAGAATTGAACTCGGTCTTGGATCGTCACGTAAGTTAGGTCAGAATTAACCTCGGTCCTCGTTTATCACCACTCTTAGGTCAGAATTGCCCTCGGTCTTGGATCGTCACCTGAGTTAGGTAAGAATTGACCTCAGTCCTCGATCTTCACCATTCTTAGGTCAGACTTGAACTCGGTCTTCGATCATCACCTGAATTAGGTTAGAAATGACCTCGGTCCTCGGTCGCCACCACTCTTAGGTCAGAATTGACCTCGGTCTTGTATCGTCACCTGACTTCGGTCAGAATTGACCTTGATCCTCGGTCATCACCACTCTTAAGTTAAAATTGACCTCGTTCTTGGATCCTCACCTGAGTTAGGTCAGAAATGACCTCAGTCCTCGGTCGTCACCACTTTTAGGTCAGAATTGAACTCGGTCTTGGATCGTTCCCTGAGTTAAGTCAGAATTAACCTCGGGCCTCGGTCATCACCACTCTTAGGTCAGAATTGACCTTGATCTTGGATCATCACCTGAGTTAGGTCAGAGATGGCCTCGGTCCTCGGTTGTCACCACTCTTAGGTCAGAATTGACCTCGGTCTTGGATCGTCACCTGAGTTAGGTCAGAATTGACCTCGGTCCTCGGTCATCCCCACTCTTAAGTCAAAATTGACCTCAGTCTTGGATCATCACCTGAGTTAGGTCAGAATTGACCTTGGTCCTCGATCGTCACCACTCTTAGGTTAGAATTGAACTCAGTCTTGGATCGTCACCTGAGTTAGGTTAAAATTGGCCTCGGTCCTAGGTCGTGACCACTCTTAGCTCAGAATTGACCTAAAACTTGGATCGTCACCTAACATAGGGCAGAAATGACCTCGGTCCTCAGTCGTCACCACTTTTAGGTCAGAATTGATCTCGGACTTGGATTGTTACCTGAGTTAGGTCAGAATTGACCTTGGTCCTCGGTCATCACCACTCTTAGGTCATAATTGACCTCGGTCATGGATCGTCACCTGACTTAGGCTAGAATTGACCTCGATCCTCGGTCGTTACCACTCTTAGGTCAGAATTGACCTCGGACTTAGATCATCACCTGAGTTAGGTCAGAAATGGGTTCGGTCCTCGGTCATCACCACTGTTAGGTTAGAATTGACCTCGGCCTTAGATCGTCACCTGAGTTAGGTCAAATTTGAACTCGGTCCTCGATCATCACCACCCTTAAGTCAAAATTGACCTCAGTCTTGAATAATCACCAGAGTTAGGTCAGAATTGACCTTGATCCTTGGTCGTCACCACTCTTAGGTCAGAATTGACCTCGGTCTTGGATCGTCACCTGAGTTAGGTTAGAATTGACCTCAGTCCTCGGTTGTCACCACTCTTAGGTCAGAATTGACCTCAATCTTAGATAATCACGTGAGTTAGGTTAGAAATGACCTCACTCCTCGATCGTCAGCACTCTTAGGTCAGAATAGACCTCGGTCATGGATCATCACCTGACTTCGGTCAGAATTGGCCTCGGTCCTCGGTCGGCATCACTCATTGGTCATAATTGACCTCGGTCTTGGATCGTAACCTGAGTTAGGTCAGAATTAACATCGGTCTTCAGTCGTCACCACTCGTGGGTCAGAATTGACCTCCGTCTTGGATCATCACCTGAGTTAGGTCGGAATTGACATCGATCCTCAGTCATCACCACTATTAGGTCAGAATTGATCTCGGTCTTAGATCATCACCTGAGTTAGGTTAGAAATGGCCTCCGTCCAATGTCGTTACCACTCTTAGGTTAGAATTGACCTTGGTCTTGGATCACCACCTGAGTTAGGTCAGAATTGACCTCGGTCCTCGGCCATCACCACTCTTAAGTCAGAATTGACCTCAGTCTTAGATCATCACCTTAGTTAGGTTAAAATTGACCTCAGTCCTCGATCGTCACCGCACTTAGGTCAGAATTGACCTCGGTCTTGGATCGCCACCTGAGTTAGCTTAGAAATGACCTTGATCTTCGGTCGTCACCACTATTAGGTCAGAATTGACCTCGGTCTTGGATCATTACCCGAGTTAGGTTAAAATTGACCTCGATCCTCGATCGTCACCACTCTTAGGGAAGAATTGACCTCGGTCTTGGATCATCACCTGAGTTTGGTCGGAATTGACCTCGGTCCTCAGTTGTCACCACTCTTAGGCCATAATTGACCTTGGTCTTGGATCGTCACTTGAGTTAGGTCAGAATTGACTTCGATCCTCGGTCATTAGCACTCTTAGGTCAGAATTGAACTCGGTCATAGATCGTCACCTGAGTTAGGTTAGAAATGGCTTGGGTCCTCGGTCGTCACCACTCTTAGGTTATAATTAATCTCGGTCTTGGATCATCACCCGAGTTAAGTCAGAATTGACCTCGGTCCTCGATCGTCAGCACTCTTAAGTTATAATTTAACTTGGTAGTGGATCGTCACCTGAGTTAGGTCAGAATTGACCTCGGTCCTCGTTCATCACCATTCTTAGGTCAGAATTGACCTCGGTCTTATATTGTCACCTAAGTTAGGTCAGAAATGGCCTGGGTCCTCGGTCGTCACCACTCTTAGGTTATAATTAATCTCGGTCTTGGATCATCACCTGAGTTAGATCAGAATTGACCTCGGTCCTCGGTCGTCAGCACTCTTAAGTTAGAATTTAACTCGGTATTGGATCGTCACCTGAGTTAGGTCAGAATTGACCTCGGTCCTCATTCATCACCGCACTTAGGTCAGAATTGACCTCGGTCTTATATCGTCACCTGAGTTAGGTCAGAATTGACCTCAGTCCCCGGTCGTCAACACTCTAAGGTCAGAATTGAACTCGGTCTTGGATCATCACCTGAGTTAGGTTAGAAATGACGTTGGTCCGCGGTCGTCACCACTCTTAGGTCAAAATGTAACTCGGTCTTTGATCGTCACCTGACTTCAGACATAATTGACCTCGATCCTCGATCGTCACCACTCCTAGGTCAGAATTGACCTCGGTCTTGAATCGTCACCTGAGTTAGGTCAGAATTGACATCGGTCCTCGGTCGTCACCACTCTTAAGTCAGAATTGACCTCAGTCTTGGATCATCACCTGAGTTAGGTCAGAATTGACCTCGCTCCTCGGTCGTCACCACTCTTAGCTTAGAATTGACCTCGATCTTGCATTGTCACCTGAGTTACGTAAGAATTGACCTCGGTCCTTGGTCATCACCACTCTTAGGTCAGAATTGACCTCAATCTTGGATTGTCACCTAAGTTAGGTCAGAAATGGCCTCGGTCCTCTATTTTCACCACTCTTAGGTTAGAATTGACCTCGATCTTGGATCATTACCCGAGTTAGGTTAAAATTGACCTCGGTCCTCGGTCGTTACCACTCTTAGGTCAGAATTGACCTCAGTCTTGGATTGTCACCTGAGTTAGGTTAGAATTGACCTCAGTCCTCAGTTTTCACCACTCTTAGGTCAGAATTGACCTTGGTCTTAGATCGTCTCCTGAGTTTGGTTAGAATTGACTTCGGTCCTCAGTCATCATCACTCGTAGGTTAGAATTGACCTCGGTCTTAGATCATCACCAGAGTTAGGTCAGAAATGGCCTGAGTCCTCGGTCATCACCACTCTTAGGTTATAATTGACCTCGGCCTTGGATCATCACCTGAGTTAGGTCAGAATTGACCTCGGTCGTCACCACTCTTTCGTCAGAATTCAACTCGATCTTGGATCGTCACCTGAGTTAGGTCAGAATTGTCCTTGGTCCTCGTTCATCACCGCACTTAGGTCAGAATTGACCTCGGTCTTATATCGTCACCTGAGTTAGGTCAGAATTGACCTCAGTCCCCGGTCGTCAACACTCTAAGGTCAGAATTGAACTCGGTATTGGATCATCACCTGAGTTAGGTTAGAAATGACGTCGGTCCGCGATCGTCACCACTCTTAGGTCAAAATTGAACTTGGTCTTTGATCGTCACCTGACTTCAGACATAATTGACCTCGATCCTCAATCGTCACCACTCCTAGGTCAGAATTGACCTCGGTTTTGAATCGTCACCTGAGTTAGGTCAGAATTGACATCGGTCCTCGGTCGTCACCACTCTTAAGTCAGAATTGACCTCAGTCTTGGATCATCACCTGAGTTAGGTCAGAATTGACCTCGTTCCTCGGTCGTCACCACTCTTAGCTTAGAATTGACCTCGGTCTTGCATTGTCACCTGAGTTACGTAAGAATTGACCTCGGTCCTTGGTCATCACCACTCTTAGGTCAGAATTGACCTCGATCTTGGATTGTCACCTAAGTTAGGTCAGAAATGGCATCGGTCCTTTATTTTCACCACTCTTAGGTTAGAATTGACCTCGATCTTGGATCATTACCCGAGTTAGGTTAAAATTGACCTTGGTCCTCGGTCGTTACCACTCTTAGGTCAGAATTGACCTCAGTCTTGGATTGTCACCTGAGTTAGGTCAGAATTGACCTCAGTCCTCAGTTGTCACCACTCTTAGGTCAGAATTGACCTTGGTCTTAGATCGTCTCCTGAGTTTGGTCAGAATTGACTTCGGTCCTGAGTCATCATCACTCGTAGGTCAGAATTGACCTCGGTCTTAGATCATCACCAGAGCTAGGTCAGAAATGGCCTGAGTCCTCGGTCATCACCACTCTTAGGTTATAATTGACCTCAGCCTTGGATCATCACCTGAGTTAGGTCAGAATTGACCTCGGTCCTCGATCGTCAGCACTCTTAGGCTATAATTTACCTCAGTATTGGATCGTCACCTGAGTTAGGTCAGAATTGTCCTCGGTCCTCGTTCATCATCGCACTTAGGTCAGAATTGACCTCGGTCTTATATCGTCACCTGAGTTAGGTCAGAATTGACCTCAGTCCCCGGTCGTCAACACTCTAAGGTCAGAATTTAACTCGTTCTTGGATCATCACCTGAGTTAGGTTAGAAATGATGTCGGTCCACGGTCGTCACCACTCTTAAGTCAAAATTGAACTCAGTCTTTGATCGTCACCTGACTTCAGACATAATTGACCTCGATCCTCGATCGTTACCACTCCTAGGTCAGAATTGACCTCGGTCTTGAATCATCACCTGAGTTAGGTCAGAATTGACATCGGTCCTCGGTCGTCACCACTCTTAAGTCAGAATTGACCTCAGTCTTGGATCATCACCTGAGTTAGGTCAGAATTGACCTCGTTCCTCGGTCGTCATGACTCTTAGCTTAGAATTGACCTCGGTCTTGCATTGTCACCTGAGTTACGTAAGAATTGACCTCGGTCCTTGGTCATCACCACTCTTAGGTCAGAATTGACCTCGATCTTGGATTGTCACCTAAGTTAGGTCAGAAATGGCATCGGTCCTCTATTTTCAACACTCTTAGGTTAGAATTGACCTCGATCTTGGATCATTACCCGAGTTAGGTTAAAATTGACCTCGGTCTTCAGTCGTTACCACTCTTAGGTCAGAATTGACCTCAGTCTTGGATTGTCACCTGAGTTAGGTCAGAATTGACCTCAGTCCTCAGTTGTCACCACTCTTAGGTCAGAATTGACCTTGGTCTTAGATCGTCTCCTGAGTTTGGTCAGAATTGACTTCGGTCCTCAGTCATCATCACTCGTAGGTCAGAATTGACTTTGGTCTTAGATCATCACCAGAGTTAGGTCAGAAATGGCCTGAGTCCTCGGTCATCACCACTCTTAGGTTATAATTGACCTCGTCCTTGGATCATCACCTGAGTTAGGTCAGAATTGACCTCGGTCTTGGATCGCCACCTGAGTTAGCTTAGAAATGACCTTGATCTTCGGTCGTCACCACTATTAGGTCAGAATTGACCTCGGTCTTGGATCATTACCCGAGTTAGGTTAAAATTGACCTCGATCCTCGATCGTCACCACTCTTAGGGAAGAATTGACCTCGGTCTTGGATCATCACCTGAGTTTGGTCAGAATTGACCTCGGTCCTCAGTTGTCACCACTCTTAGGCCATAATTGACCTTGGTCTTGGATCGTCACTTGAGTTAGGTCAGAATTGACTTCGATCCTCGGTCATTAGCACTCTTAGGTCAGAATTGAACTCGGTCATAGATCGTCACCTGAGTTAGGTTAGAAATGGCTTGGGTCCTCGGTCGTCACCACTCTTAGGTTATAATTAATCTCGGTCTTGGATCATCACCCGAGTTAAGTCAGAATTGACCTCGGTCCTCGATCGTCAGCACTCTTAAGTTATAATTTAACTTGGTAGTGGATCGTCACCTGAGTTAGGTCAGAATTGACCTCGGTCCTCGTTCATCACCATTCTTAGGTCAGAATTGACCTCGGTCTTATATTGTCACTTGAGTTAGGTCAGAAATGGCCTGGGTCCTCGGTCGTCACCACTCTTAGGTTATAATTAATCTCGGTCTTGGATCATCACCTGAGTTAGATCAGAATTGACCTCGGTCTTCGGTCGTCAGCACTCTTAAGTTAGAATTTAACTCGGTATTGGATCGTCACCTGAGTTAGGTCAGAATTGACCTCGGTCCTCATTCATCACCGCACTTAGGTCAGAATTGACCTCGGTCTTATATCGTCACCTGAGTTAGGTCAGAATTGACCTCAGTCCCCGGTCGTCAACACTCTAAGGTGAGAATTGAACTCGGTCTTGGATCATCACCTGAGTTAGGTTAGAAATGACATTGGTCCGCGGTCGTCACCACTCTTAGGTCAAAATGTAACTCGGTCTTTGATCGTCACCAGACTTCAGACATAATTGACCTCGATCCTCGATCGTCACCACTCCTAGGTCAGAATTGACCTCGGTCTTGAATCGTCACCTGAGTTAGGTCAGAATTGACATCGGTCCTCGGTCGTCACCACTCTTAAGTCAGAATTGACCTCAGTCTTGGATCATCACCTGAGTTAGGTCAGAATTGACCTCGCTCCTCGGTCGTCACCACTCTTAGCTTAGAATTGACCTCGATCTTGCATTGTCACCTGAGTTACGTAAGAATTGACCTCGGTCCTTGGTCATCACCACTCTTAGGTCAGAATTGACCTCAATCTTGGATTGTCACCTAAGTTAGGTCAGAAATGGCCTCGGTCCTCTATTTTCACCACTCTTAGGTTAGAATTGACCTCGATCTTGGATCATTACCCGAGTTAGGTTAAAATTGACCTCGGTCCTCGGTCGTTACCACTCTTAGGTCAGAATTGACCTCAGTCTTGGATTGTCACCTGAGTTAGGTTAGAATTGACCTCAGTCCTCAGTTTTCACCACTCTTAGGTCAGAATTGACCTTGGTCTTAGATCGTCTCCTGAGTTTGGTTAGAATTGACTTCGGTCCTCAGTCATCATCACTCGTAGGTTAGAATTGACCTCGGTATTTGATCATCACCAGAGTTAGGTCAGAAATGGCCTGAGTCCTCGGTCATCACCACTCTTAGGTTATAATTGACCTCGGCCTTGGATCATCACCTGAGTTAGGTCAGAATTGACCTCGGTCGTCACCACTCTTTCGTCAGAATTCAACTCGATCTTGGATCGTCACCTGAGTTAGGTCAGAATTGTCCTTGGTCCTCGTTCATCACCGCACTTAGGTCAGAATTGACCTCGGTCTTATATCGTCACCTGAGTTAGGTCAGAATTGACCTCAGTCCCCGGTCGTCAACACTCTAAGGTCAGAATTGAACTCGGTATTGGATCATCACCTGAGTTAGGTTAGAAATGACGTCGGTCCGCGATCGTCACCACTCTTAGGTCAAAATTGAACTTGGTCTTTGATCGTCACCTGACTTCAGACATAATTGACCTCGATCCTCAATCGTCACCACTCCTAGGTCAGAATTGACCTCGGTTTTGAATCGTCACCTGAGTTAGGTCAGAATTGACATCGGTCCTCGGTCGTCACCACTCTTAAGTCAGAATTGACCTCAGTCTTGGATCATCACCTGAGTTAGGTCAGAATTGACCTCGTTCCTCGGTCGTCACCACTCTTAGCTTAGAATTGACCTCGGTCTTGCATTGTCACCTGAGTTACGTAAGAATTGACCTCGGTCCTTGGTCATCACCACTCTTAGGTCAGAATTGACCTCGATCTTGGATTGTCACCTAAGTTAGGTCAGAAATGGCATCGGTCCTTTATTTTCAGCACTCTTAGGTTAGAATTGACCTCGATCTTGGATCTTTACCCGAGTTAGGTTAAAATTGACCTTGGTCCTCGGTCGTTACCACTCTTAGGTCAGAATTGACCTCAGTCTTGGATTGTCACCTGAGTTAGGTCAGAATTGACCTCAGTCCTCAGTTGTCACCACTCTTAGGTCAGAATTGACCTTGGTCTTAGATCGTCTCCTGAGTTTGGTCAGAATTGACTTCGGTCCTGAGTCATCATCACTCGTAGGTCAGAATTGACCTCGGTCTTAGATCATCACCAGAGCTAGGTCAGAAATGGCCTGAGTCCTCGGTCATCACCACTCTTAGGTTATAATTGACCTCAGCCTTGGATCATCACCTGAGTTAGGTCAGAATTGACCTCGGTCCTCGATCGTCAGCACTCTTAGACTATAATTTACCTCAGTATTGGATCGTCACCTGAGTTAGGTCAGAATTGTCCTCGGTCCTCGTTCATCATCGCACTTAGGTCAGAATTGACCTCGGTCTTATATCGTCACCTGAGTTAGGTCAGAATTGACCTCAGTCCCCGGTCGTCAACACTCTAAGGTCAGAATTTAACTCGTTCTTGGATCATCACCTGAGTTAGGTTAGAAATGATGTCGGTCCACGGTCGTCACCACTCTTAAGTCAAAATTGAACTCAGTCTTTGATCGTCACCTGACTTCAGACATAATTGACCTCGATCCTCGATCGTTACCACTCCTAGGTCAGAATTGACCTCGGTCTTGAATCATCACCTGAGTTAGGTCAGAATTGACATCGGTCCTCGGTCGTCACCACTCTTAAGTCAGAATTGACCTCAGTCTTGGATCATCACCTGAGTTAGGTCAGAATTGACCTCGTTCCTCGGTCGTCATGACTCTTAGCTTAGAATTGACCTCGGTCTTGCATTGTCACCTGAGTTACGTAAGAATTGACCTCGGTCCTTGGTCATCACCACTCTTAGGTCAGAATTGACCTCGATCTTGGATTGTCACCTAAGTTAGGTCAGAAATGGCATCGGTCCTCTATTTTCAACACTCTTAGGTTAGAATTGACCTCGATCTTGGATCATTACCCGAGTTAGGTTAAAATTGACCTCGGTCTTCAGTCGTTACCACTCTTAGGTCAGAATTGACCTCAGTCTTGGATTGTCACCTGAGTTAGGTCAGAATTGACCTCAGTCCTCAGTTGTCACCACTCTTAGGTCAGAATTGACCTTGGTCTTAGATCGTCTCCTGAGTTTGGTCAGAATTGACTTCGGTCCTCAGTCATCATCACTCGTAGGTCAGAATTGACTTCGGTCTTAGATCATCACCAGAGTTAGGTCAGAAATGGCCTGAGTCCTCGGTCATCACCACTCTTAGGTTATAATTGACCTCGTCCTTGGATCATCACCTGAGTTAGGTCAGAATTGACCTCGGTCTTGGATCGCCACCTGAGTTAGCTTAGAAATGACCTTGATCTTCGGTCGTCACCACTATTAGGTCAGAATTGACCTCGGTCTTGGATCATTACCCGAGTTAGGTTAAAATTGACCTCGATCCTCGATCGTCACCACTCTTAGGGAAGAATTGACCTCGGTCTTGGATCATCACCTGAGTTTGGTCAGAATTGACCTCGGTCCTCAGTTGTCACCACTCTTAGGCCATAATTGACCTTGGTCTTGGATCGTCACTTGAGTTAGGTCAGAATTGACTTCGATCCTCGGTCATTAGCACTCTTAGGTCAGAATTGAACTCGGTCATAGATCGTCACCTGAGTTAGGTTAGAAATGGCTTGGGTCCTCGGTCGTCACCACTCTTAGGTTATAATTAATCTCGGTCTTGGATCATCACCCGAGTTAAGTCAGAATTGACCTCGGTCCTCGATCGTCAGCACTCTTAAGTTATAATTTAACTTGGTAGTGGATCGTCACCTGAGTTAGGTCAGAATTGACCTCGGTCCTCGTTCATCACCATTCTTAGGTCAGAATTGACCTCGGTCTTATATTGTCACCTGAGTTAGGTCAGAAATGGCCTGGGTCCTCGGTCGTCACCACTCTTAGGTTATAATTAATCTCGGTCTTGGATCATCACCTGAGTTAGATCAGAATTGACCTCGGTCTTCGGTCGTCAGCACTCTTAAGTTAGAATTTAACTCGGTATTGGATCGTCACCTGAGTTAGGTCAGAATTGACCTCGGTCCTCATTCATCACCGCACTTAGGTCAGAATTGACCTCGGTCTTATATCGTCACCTGAGTTAGGTCAGAATTGACCTCAGTCCCCGGTCGTCAACACTCTAAGGTGAGAATTGAACTCGGTCTTGGATCATCACCTGAGTTAGGTTAGAAATGACATTGGTCCGCGGTCGTCACCACTCTTAGGTCAAAATGTAACTCGGTCTTTGATCGTCACCTGACTTCAGACATAATTGACCTCGATCCTCGATCGTCACCACTCCTAGGTCAGAATTGACCTCGGTCTTGAATCGTCACCTGAGTTAGGTCAGAATTGACATCGGTCCTCGGTCGTCACCACTCTTAAGTCAGAATTGACCTCAGTCTTGGATCATCACCTGAGTTAGGTCAGAATTGACCTCGCTCCTCGGTCGTCACCACTCTTAGCTTAGAATTGACCTCGATCTTGCATTGTCACCTGAGTTACGTAAGAATTGACCTCGGTCCTTGGTCATCACCACTCTTAGGTCAGAATTGACCTCAATCTTGGATTGTCACCTAAGTTAGGTCAGAAATGGCCTCGGTCCTCTATTTTCACCACTCTTAGGTTAGAATTGACCTCGATCTTGGATCATTACCCGAGTTAGGTTAAAATTGACCTCGGTCCTCGGTCGTTACCACTCTTAGGTCAGAATTGACCTCAGTCTTGGATTGTCACCTGAGTTAGGTTAGAATTGACCTCAGTCCTCAGTTTTCACCACTCTTAGGTCAGAATTGACCTTGGTCTTAGATCGTCTCCTGAGTTTGGTTAGAATTGACTTCGGTCCTCAGTCATCATCACTCGTAGGTTAGAATTGACCTCGGTATTTGATCATCACCAGAGTTAGGTCAGAAATGGCCTGAGTCCTCGGTCATCACCACTCTTAGGTTATAATTGACCTCGGCCTTGGATCATCACCTGAGTTAGGTCAGAATTGACCTCGGTCGTCACCACTCTTTCGTCAGAATTCAACTCGATCTTGGATCGTCACCTGAGTTAGGTCAGAATTGTCCTTGGTCCTCATTCATCACCGCACTTAGGTCAGAATTGACCTCGGTCTTATATCGTCACCTGAGTTAGGTCAGAATTGACCTCAGTCCCCGGTCGTCAACACTCTAAGGTCAGAATTGAACTCGGTATTGGATCATCACCTGAGTTAGGTTAGAAATGACGTCGGTCCGCGATCGTCACCATTCTTAGGTCAAAATTGAACTTGGTCTTTGATCGTCACCTGACTTCAGACATAATTGACCTCGATCCTCAATCGTCACCACTCCTAGGTCAGAATTGACCTCGGTCTTGAATCGTCACCTGAGTTAGGTCAGAATTGACATCGGTCCTCGGTCGTCACCACTCTTAAGTCAGAATTGACCTCAGTCTTGGATCATCACCTGAGTTAGGTCAGAATTGACCTCGTTCCTCGGTCGTCACCACTCTTAGCTTAGAATTGACCTCGGTCTTGCATTGTCACCTGAGTTACGTAAGAATTGACCTCGGTCCTTGGTCATCACCACTCTTAGGTCAGAATTGACCTCGATCTTGGATTGTCACCTAAGTTAGGTCAGAAATGGCCTCGGTCCTCTATTTTCACCACTCTTAGGTTAGAATTGACCTCGATCTTGGATCATTACCCGAGTTAGGTTAAAATTGACCTCGGTCCTCGGTCGTTACCACTCTTAGGTCAGAATTGACCTCAGTCTTGGATTGTCACCTGAGTTAGGTTAGAATTGACCTCAGTCCTCAGTTTTCACCACTCTTAGGTCAGAATTGACCTTGGTCTTAGATCGTCTCCTGAGTTTGGTTAGAATTGACTTCGGTCCTCAGTCATCATCACTCGTAGGTTAGAATTGACCTCGGTCTTAGATCATCACCAGAGTTAGGTCAGAAATGGCCTGAGTCCTCGGTCATCACCACTCTTAGGTTATAATTGACCTCGGCCTTGGATCATCACCTGAGTTAGGTCAGAATTGACCTCGGTCGTCACCACTCTTTCGTCAGAATTCAACTCGATCTTGGATCGTCACCTGAGTTAGGTCAGAAATGGCATCGGTCCTTTATTTTCACCACTCTTAGGTTAGAATTGACCTCGATCTTGGATCATTACCCGAGTTAGGTTAAAATTGACCTTGGTCCTCGGTCGTTACCACTCTTAGGTCAGAATTGACCTCAGTCTTGGATTGTCACCACTCTTAGGTCAGAATTGACCTTGGTCTTAGATCGTCTCCTGAGTTTGGTCAGAATTGACTTCGGTCCTCAGTCATCATCACTCGTAGGTCAGAATTGACCTCGGTCTTAGATCATCACCAGAGTTAGGTCAGAAATGGCCTGAGTCCTCGGTCATCACCACTCTTAGGTTATAATTGACCTCAGCCTTGGATCATCACCTGAGTTAGGTCAGAATTGACCTCGGTCCTCGATCGTCAGCACTCTTAGGCTATAATTTACCTCGGTATTGGATCGTCACCTGAGTTAGGTCAGAATTGTCCTCGGTCCTCGTTCATCATCGCACTTAGGTCAGAATTGACCTCGGTCTTATATCGTCACCTGAGTTAGGTCAGAATTGACCTCAGTCCCCGGTCGTCAACACTCTAAGGTCAGAATTTAAGTCGTTCTTGGATCATCACCTGAGTTAGGTTAGAAATGATGTCGGTCCACGGTCGTCACCACTCTTAAGTCAAAATTGAACTCAGTCTTTGATCGTCACCTGACTTCAGACATAATTGACCTCGATCCTCGATCGTCACCACTCCTAGGTCAGAATTGACCTCGGTCTTGAATCATCACCTGAGTTAGGTCAGAATTGACATCGGTCCTCGGTCGTCACCACTCTTAAGTCAGAATTGACCTCAGTCTTGGATCATCACCTGAGTTAGGTCAGAATTGACCTCGTTCCTCGGTCGTCATGACTCTTAGCTTAGAATTGACCTCGGTCTTGCATTGTCACCTGAGTTACGTAAGAATTGACCTCGGTCCTTGGTCATCACCACTCTTAGGTCAGAATTGACCTCGATCTTGGATTGTCACCTAAGTTAGGTCAGAAATGGCATCGGTCCTCTATTTTCAACACTCTTAGGTTAGAATTGACCTCGATCTTGGATCATTACCCGAGTTAGGTTAAAATTGACCTCGGTCTTCAGTCGTTACCACTCTTAGGTCAGAATTGACCTCAGTCTTGGATTGTCACCTGAGTTAGGTCAGAATTGACCTCAGTCCTCAGTTGTCACCACTCTTAGGTCAGAATTGACCTTGGTCTTAGATCGTCTCCTGAGTTTGGTCAGAATTGACTTCGGTCCTCAGTCATCATCACTCGTAGGTCAGAATTGACTTCGGTCTTAGATCATCACCAGAGTTAGGTCAGAAATGGCCTGAGTCCTCGGTCATCACCACTCTTAGGTTATAATTGACCTCGTCCTTGGATCATCACCTGAGTTAGGTCAGAATTGACCTCGATCCTCGGTCGTCAGCACTCTTAGGTTATAATTTACCTCGGTATTGGATCGTCACCTGAGTTAGGTCAGAATTTACCTCGATCCTCTGTTGTCACCACTCTTAGGTCAGATTTGACCTCGATCTTGGATCGTTACCTGTGTTAGGTCAGAATTGACCTCGAGCCTCGGTCATCACCACTCTTAGGTCAGAATTGATCTTTATCTTGGATTGTCACCTGAGTTTGGTCATAATTGACTTCGGTCATCAGTCATCTCCACTCTTAGGTCAAAATTTACCTCAGAGTTGGATCGTCACCTGAGTTAGGTCAGAATTGACCTCGGTCCTCGGTTGTCATCACTCTTAGGTCAGAATTGAACTTGGATTTAGATCGTCACCTGAGTTAGCTCAGAAATGTCCTGAGTCCTCGGTCGTCACCACTCTTAGGTTATAATTGACCTCGGCCTTGGATCATCACCTGAGTTAGGTCAGAATTGACCTCGGTCCTCGGTCATCAGCACTCTTAGGTTAGAATTGAACTCGGTCTTGGATCATAACCTGAGTTAGGTTAGAAATGACCACGGTCCTCGGTCGTCACCACTCTTAGGTTAGAATTGACCTCGATCTTGGATCGTCACCTGACTTTTGCCAGAATTGACCTCGGTCCTCGGTCGTCACCACTCTTAGGTCAGAATTGACCGCGGTCTTGGATCGTCACCTGAGTTAGGTCAGAATTGATCTCGGTCCTCGGTCATCACCACTATTAAGTCAGAATTGACCTCAGTCTTGGATCATAACCTGAGTTAGGTCAGAATTGACCTCGGTCCTCGGTCGTCACCACTCTTAGCTTAGAATTGACCTCGGTCTTGGATTGTCACCTGAGTTACGTAAGAATTGACCTAGGCCCTTGGTCGTCACCACTCTTAGGTCAGAATTAACCTCGATCATGGATCATCACCTGAGTTAGGTCAGAAATGGCCTCGGTCCTCGATCTTCACCACTCTTAGGTTAGAATTGACCTCGATCTTGGATCATTACTCCAGTTAGGTTAAAATTGACCTCGGACCTCGGTCGTCACCACTCTTAGGTCAGAATTGACCTCGGTCTTGGATCGTCACCTGAGTTAGGTCAGAATTGACCTCAGTCCTCGATTGTCACCACTCTTAGGTCAGAATTGACCTTGGTCTTGGATCGTCACCTGAGTTAGGTCAGAATTGACTTCGGTCCTCAGTCATCAACACTCGTAGGTCATAATTGTCCTCGATCTTAGATCATCACCAGAGTTAGGTCAGAAATGGCCTGAGTCCTCGGTCGTCACCACTCTTAGGTTATAATTGACCTCGGCCTTGGATCATCACCTGAGTTAGGTCAGAATTGACCTCGGTCCTCGGTCGTCAGCAATCTTAGGTCAGAATTGACCTCGATCTTGGATCGTTACCTCGGTATTGGATCGTCACCTGAGTTATGTCAAAATTTACCTCGATCCTCGGTCGTCACCAATCTTAGGTCAGAATTGACCTCGATCTTGGATCGTTACCTGAGTTAGGTCACAATTAACCTGGGTCCTCGGTCATCACCACTCTTAAGTCAGAATTGACCTCAGTCTTTTATCATCACCTGATTTAGGTTAGAAATGGCCTCAGTCCTAGGTCGTCACCACTCTTAGGTAAGAATTGAACTCGGTCTTGGATCGTCACCTGAGTTAGGACAGAATTGGCATGGGTCCTCGGTCGTGACCACTCTTAGGTTAGAATAGACCTCAATCTTGGATCGTCACCTGAGTTAGGTCAGAATTGACCTCAGTCCTCGGTCGTCACCAATTTTAGGTCAGAATTAACCTCGATCTTAGATCATCATTTGAGTTAGGTTAGAAATGACATTGGTCCTCGGTCGTCACCACTCTTAGGTTACATTTAACCTCGGTCTTGGATCGTCACCTGAGTTAGGTCAGAATTGACCACGGTCCTCAATCCTCACCTCTCTTAGGTCAGAATTGACCTCGGGCATGGAACGTCACCTGAGTTAGGTCAGAAATGGGCTCGGTCCTAGGTCATCACCAGTCTTTGGTTAAATTTGACCTCGGTCGTGGATCGTCACCTGAGTTAGGTCAGAATTGACCTCAGTCCTCGCTCATCACCACTCTTAAGTCAGAATTGACCTCAGTCTTGGATCATCACATGAGTTAGGTTAGAAATGACCTCGGTCCTCAGTCGTCACCAATCTTAGGTCAGAATTGACCTCGGTCTTAGATCATCACCTAACTTCGGTCAGAATTGACCTCGATCCTCAATCGTCACCACTCTTAGGTCAGAATGACCTCGGTCTTGAATCGTCACCTGAGTTAGGTCAAAATTGACATCGGTCCTCGGTCGTCATCACTCTTAGGTCAGAATTGACCTCCATCTTGGATCGTCTCTTGAGTTTCGTCAGAATTGACTTCGATCCTTTGTCATCACCACTCTTAGGTCAGAATTGGCCTCGGTCTTGGATTGTCACCTATGTTAGGTCAGAAATGACCTCGGTCCTCGGTCGTCACCATTCTTAGGTCAGAATTGACCTCGGTCTTGGATCGTCACCTGAGTTAGGTTAGAAAAGACCTCGCTCCTCGGCCGTCACCACTCTTAGGTTAGAATTGACCTCGGTCTTGGATCGTCACTTGACTTAGGTCAGAACTAAGGTCGTCACCACTCTTAGGTCAAAATTGACCTCGTTCTTGGATCGTCACCTGAGTTAAGTCAGAAATGACCTCAGTCCTCGGTCGTCACCACTTTTCGGTCAGAATTGAACTCGGACTTGGATCGTTACCTGAGTTAAGTAAGAATTTACCTTGGTCCTCGGTCATCACCACTGTTAGGTCAGAATTGACCTCAGTCTTAGATCGTCACCTGAGATAGGTCATAATTGACCTCAGCCCTCGGTCGTCACCACTTTTAGGTCAGAATTGACCTCAGTCATGGATCGTCACTTGAGTTAGGTGAGAAATTACCTCGATCCTCGGTCGTCACCATAGTTAGGTTAGAATTGACCTCAGTCTTGGATTGTAACCTGAGTTAGGTAAGAATTGACCTCGGTCCTCGGTCGTCACCACTCATAGGTCAGAATTGACCTCGATCTTGGATCGTCACCTGAGTTAGGTCAGAAATGGCCTCGGTCCTTGGTCATCACCACTCTTACGTTAGAATTGACCTCGACCTTGCATCGTCACCTGAGTTAGGTCACAATTGACCTCGGTCCTCGGTCATCACCACTCTTAAGTCAGAATTGACCTCAGTCTTTGATCATCACCTGACTTAGGTCAGAAATGACCTCGGTCCTCGGTTGTCACCACTCTTAGGTCAGAATTGAACTCGGTCTTGGATCGTCACCTGAGTTAGGACAGAATTGGCATGGGTCCTCGGTCGTGACCACTCTTAGGTCAGAATTGACCTCGATCTTGGATCGTCACCTGAGTTAGGTCAGAATTGACCTCAGTCCTCGGTCGTCAACAATTTTAGGTCAGAATTAACCTCGGTCTTACATCATCATTTGAGTTAGGTTAGAAATGACATCGGTCCTCGGTCGTCACCACTCTTAGGTTAGAATTGACCTCGGTCTTGGATCGTCACCTGAGTTAGGTCACAATTGACCTCGGTCCTCGGTCATCACCACTCTTAAGTCAGAATTGACCTCAGTCTTTGATCATCACCTGACTTAGGTCAGAAATGACCTCGGTCCTCGGTCGTCACCACTCTTAGGTCAGAATTGAACTCGATCTTAGATCGTCACCTGAGTTAGGACAGAATTGGCATGGGTCCTCGGTCGTGACCACTCTTAGGTCAGAATTGACCCCGATCTTGTATCGTCACCTGAGTTAGGTCAGAATTGACCTCAGTCCTCGGTCGTCACCAATTTTAGGTCAGAATTAACCTCGATCTTACATCATCATTTGAGTTAGGTTAGAAATGACATCGGTCCTCGGTCGTCACCACTCTTAGGTTAGAATTGACCTCGGTCTTGGATCGTCACCTGAGTTAGGTCAGAATTGACCACGATCCTCGGTCGTCACCACTCTTAGGTCAGAATTGACCTCGGGCTTGGATCGTCACCTGAGTTAGGTCAAAAATGGGCTCTGTCCTCGGTCATCACCACTCTTTGGTTAGATTTGACCTCGATCTTGAATCGTCACTTGAGTTAGGTCAGAATTGACCTCGGTCCTCGTTCATCACCACACTTAAGTCAGAATTGACCTCAGCCTTGGATCATCATTGGAGTTACGTTAGAATTAACCTCGGTCCTCGATCGTCACCACTCTTAGGTTAGAATTGAACTCGATCTTGGATCATCACCTGAGTTAGGTCATAATTGACCTCGGTCCTCGGTCGTCACCACTCTTAGGTCAAAATTGACCTCGGTCTTAGATCGTCACCTGAGTTAGGTCAGAATTGACCTTAGTCCTCGGTCGTCACCACTCTTAGGTCATAATTGACCTCGATCTTAGATCATCACGCGAGTTAGGTTAGAAATGACTTCGGTCCTTGGTCGTCACCACTCTTAGGTTAGAATTGACCTCGGTCTTGGATCGTCACCTAACTTAGGTCAGAATTGACCTCGGTCCTTTGTCGTCACCACTCTTAGGTCAGTATTGACCTCGTTCTTGGATCGTCACCTGAGTTAGGTCAAAATTGACATCAGTCTTCGGTCGTCACCACTCTTAGGTCTGAATTGACCTCCGTTTTGGATCGTCATGTGAGTTAGGTCGAATTAACTTTGGTCCTCAGTCATCACCGCTCTTAGGTCAGAATTGACATCGGTCTTAGATCATCACCTGAGTTAGGTCAGAAATGGCCTCCGTCCTCGATCGTCACCACTCTTAGGTTAGAATTGACCTCAATCTTGGATCATCACCTAAGTTAGGTCAAAATTGACCCCCGTCTTTGGTAGTCACCACTCGTAAGTCATAATTGACCTCTGTCTTAGATCATCACCTAAGTTAGATCAGAAATTACCTTGGTCCTCGATCGTCACCACGCTTAGGTCAGAATGGAAATCAATCTTGGATCGTCACCTGAGTTAGGTCAGAATTAACCTCGGTCCTCAGTCGTCACCACTCTTAGGTCAGAATTGACCTCGGTCCTTGATCGTCACCTGAGTTAGGTTAGAATCGGACTCAGTCCTCGATCGTCACCTCTCTTAGTTCAGAATTGACCTCGATCTTGGATCGTCAACTGACTTAGGTCATAAATGACCTCGATCCTCGGTCATCACCACTTTTAGGTCTGAATTGAACTCGGTCTTGGATCATTACCGAACTTAGGTTAGAATTAACCTCGGTCCTCAGTCATCCCAACTTTTAGTTCAAAATTAACCTCGGTCTTGGATCGTTACCTGTGTTAGGTCAGAATTGACCTCGGTCCTCGGTTGTCACCACTCTTAGGTCAGAATTGACCTCGGTCTTGGATCATCATTTGAGATAGGTCAGAATTGACATCAGTCCTCGATCATCACCATTCTTAGGTTAGAATTGACCTCGGTCTTAGATCATCACCTGAGTTAGGTTATAAATGGCCTCGATCCTCGATCGTCAACACTCTTAGGTTATAATTGACCTTGGTCTTGGATCATCACCTGAGTTTGGGCAGAATTGACCTCAGTCCTCTGTCATCACCACTCTTAGGTTAGAATTGACCTCGGTATTGGATCGTCACCTGAGTTAGGTCAGAATTAACCTTGATCCTCGGTCGTCACCACTCTTAGGTCAGAATTGACCTCGATCTTGGATCGTCACCTGAGTTAGGTCAGAATTGACCCCGGTCCTCGATCATCAACACTCTTAGGTCAGAATTTACCTCGATCTTAGATCGTCACCTGATTTAGGTCGAAAATGGCCTCGTTCCTCGGTCATCACCACTCTTAGGTCATAATTGACCTCGGTCTTGGATCGTCACTCGAGTTAGGTCATAATTGACCTCGGTCCTTGGTCGTCACCACTCTTAGGTTAGAATTGACCTCGGTTATTAGATCTTCACCCTAAGACCACAAAATTGGCTTTGACCCACAGAATCGGTCACCCTTATCACTTAAGCCCGCAGATTTTTCTATGACCCATAAAATTGGTCATCCCCCACCATCACTTCAGGTCCTCAGAATAGACCTAAGCTTTGTCCCATAAAATTGGTCATCGCCCAGCATCACTTCAGGTTCTCAGAATAGACATAAACCTCTGATCGTCATACAAACCATCCCTAGCACACCCCTTAGGTCCTCTAAATCAACCTCGACCCTCTCAATCGTTCATGCTCCCTCAAAAGCATCATGTGGTGTCTATTCGACGGTTATCATTTGTTCCAAACTCACCCATTGAGGGGCTCTATATACACCCCATTTTATTACTCCTTAACTCTCCTTAGGTCCATAGTACCTCCCTTCATCACTACAAACCCATGTCATACCCCGAGTACTAACTTAGAAGCCATTGAGCACTCCCAGGCTCCATTTGACCAAAAAGTCAAACACTTTAGCTCGATCAGGGCTGAATGAATATTCAAAAGGCACTAAAATCCCTTTCCAACGTCCATCCCGAGTTCTATTCCGACTTACCATGCGGACGAATGATCCGTTTGTGTCCAAAACTTAACCCAGAGGCCACCGGGCGCTCTCAGGCTCTATTTGACCTAAGTCAACTATTCAGCTCGACCAAGACTGAATGAATCTTCGAAGGTAATTGAAACCCCTTTCCAATGGTCCATCCCGTTCACACTTCCAACTTACCATACGAACGAACAATCCGTTTTACTCCAAGAGGTCACTGAATGCTTCCAGGACCCAGTTGACCAGAGTTAACTCCCCAAACCGGGTCAAACTCTTTGGAATGTCATAGTAAATCTCCTAATTTTTTCAATGGTTCTCCCCGTGCACGATTTGGACTTACTATGCGGACTAACGATCCATTTGTGTCCAAATGTTTCCCCGTTTAATGGATCGACAAACGCTTTCGAGCCATATTTGACCCAAAGTCAACTATCGAACCTGAGAGAAGTCCCAAGGACTTTCAAAGGTCTCTGAATTATCTTTCCAAATGTCCACCCCATGCATGATTCTGACCAATGATTTTCCATCATCAGCTAATTTTCTCAAAAGGCCTGAAGCACACTACCAAATGGAAGGTTCTAGACCCTGCCTATCGGTAGGTTCCGATAGGCAGGACTAGGTCCATGTCGATCGGTAGTGACCTCGGCCTATAAAAGGTGGACTTCACCTTATTTTCAAGGGGAGCCCAGATCTGATAAAAATCGCTCTCAGGGAGTCCCACAAACCTCTCTCAAAGACAGCACGATTTCAACATCCAAATACCTTTCTAACTCCCACTTTTCATCATACTTTTCATCAAACTTGGTGAATTAGCCACTCTCCACCATCATCCAAGTGAAAGGGATACTCTTCAACAATCAAGATCAAGCTCAAGGTCTTCAATAAGGTCCAACTTTTTCAACATTCTCTTCAAATTCTCTTAAATTATCAATAACTTATTTTATTACTTAGCGCCTTTATTATCTCATCTCACACATCCTAATATAATTTTTATTTAGTACTATTGCACATCACTTATTTTCATATAAATAGAACCCATAAAATAAGAAAAAGAGGGTTTGCTCATAAATTCCAAATAGGGATTCTCATACTTTTCTCACAACTAAAACACTTTTTCTACATAAACACACACACTCACAAATAAGAGATCCCCCATTTTGATTTATGGGATAAACCCCAACCCTCATTTTGTATGCGAACTACGTGGACTTTTATGCCTTTATAGGCTACATAGGCGTCTCAGGGTAAAACCTGAGACTCGAGTCCTATTCTCACTTTCTCTCTCATTTTCTATCTTCTCTAAATCCAATTTTCTTATATTCTATATACTTGTTCTTAGTAATGTATTACTCCATATGCATTATCGTTCCGTTATAACGATTAACATAAGGGTAATCGCGTAAATCTTATTTTCTAATATTATATTTATACCTTCCTACAGATGAAATGCTTTATCTCTTCCATGATACAAGTCAAGGATTCCTATCTCCACTATATATATACACATGCACACATATCACGTGGAAAATAACAAACATCCCTGAGAGACCGAAAGGGCGGAATGGGTGCCTAACACCTTCCCATTTCGTAACATAGCCTTCGAACCCTTCTCGAATCATTTTGGTTTCGTATGCACCAGTAGGTCTTTGGATGGCGTCCTTCGGGATGGCTTCCCCTTTTTTCTATTATTTGTTTTGATTAAAATAGACTGGCGACTCTAAATCTCTCTACATTTTTACACCTCATCTCAAATGACACCGGCCGAAGCGCTCCCGAGAGGGACGCGCAGGACCCGAGGATCCTTCCTTCACGCGCCCACCCGCGACGAGGATCGGGGATGGCCACACTACATGAAACATGTTCAAATTCATCAACGATATAGAATTAATGGGGTAAAATTGACATGATCCTCAAGAACCCTAATTTGGGAGGAAACATACATTCTTTTAATTATTTCCTAGATTTCTTGTTTCTAAATTCATACTAATTCGTGGGTAATCCTCTACATGTGATGGATATGTCCAGAATATATTAAATTTCTCTAAACATGCAATTTAAAGTCTCTAAATTATCAATTTCTTTCATAAAACATGTTCTTGATAATCCTAAACTGACATGGGTGAGACATTAACTAAAACAAAGAAAGATAGATACTTGCCTGGAATTTTATTTTCTGATTTATGGACGAAACAGGTATGGTTATGTTCCTCGTCGCGCGATCTATGCTTTGGTGGTGGTGGCGGTGAAAACAGGTGAGTCTTTGGCCTTGAGTTGCTTAGAAAGCTCTCCAACTCCTTCTCTAATGGTCGTTCTTGGGGTTTCTATTTGTTAACCCTAGAAGACCACTCCTAAAGGCTGATTTATCCTTAGGAAATTCGTGGGTTTATTTACCGAAAAATATAAAATGTCTATAATACCCTCCCGGGATGTCAATTAGGCTTAAAAATGCCCCAAGACCCAAACTAAACCCCCGGGTACTTTATTTTAACTATCTTGACCCTTTTGGACACATCGGCGCACTCCAAAAGACCATACGGGCGACTTATGATTTATTCACTTTTACTAATAAAAATTTAATCCCAACACGACACAGGCGTATCCTGACTTAATTTCCATAATTGTCCTATTATTCCCTCGTGACAATTTTAATAAATTCAATTATATATATTACTTTACTCAATAAGTAATATTTAAAAAATCAACAATTTTCCAATAATTACTAACTCTCGTCAAGCTAGTATATATTTAAAACAAATTTTCAGATTAATATTAAATTAATCTATCTCAATTAAATTTAATAAATCCCTAAATTTAAAAGCCATAAAAATACGGGGTATTACACCTTACAAAAATGATGTTTTAGGGGATGAATCTAATGGCCATGCTACTCAAATGCTCGAGGGTGAAGGAGAAAAAATTACTACATTAGCTAGGGATACGCAACAACAACGGTATTCGGGTTGTTAAAATCTATCTAAACTATATTTCATTATTGAGATAATGCATCTAAAGTCAATGAACAACTGGAGTGAGAAATCTCTCGACTCGCTTCTTGAACTTTTTAAGAAACCACCCGAGATGATGCCCACATTCCAAAATCATTTTACGAGGCGAAGAAAATAGTTTGTGACCTAGGGTTAGACTATGTGAAGATTGATGTTTGCATAAATGATTGTGTTCTCTTTTGGGGACCAAATAAGGAAAAAACTAAATGTCCAACATGTGGAGAATCTAAATGGAAAATCGAAAAAGACAATGGTGTGAAGATCCCGAAAAAAGTCTTTCGTTACTTTCCACTTAAACTGAGGTTGCAACGTCTATTTATAAATAAGGATATAGCTTCAGAGATGAGGTGGCATAAAGGTAAGCACGTTGGAAAGACCAATGTATTAAGACATTCAGCAAATGGGGAAGCATGGAAAGAATTTGATAAGTTTCATGAGTCATTTGCTAGAGATGCTCGCAATATTAGGCTTGGACTCTCTAGTGATGGATTCAATCCATTTTCAAATATGAGTAGCAAGCACAACACATGGTCGGTTGTTCTAGTGATATATAATTTACCTCCATGGAAATGTATGAAACAACCATTTTTCATCTATCAATGCTTATACTGAGTCCTAAAGTGTCTAGAACTAACATAGACGTGTTTCTTCAACCATTATTAAAAGAGTTGAAGGAGTTGCGGGATGTTGGAGTGAAAACATAATGCCGTCACATAGACTACATTTATGTTACGTGCAACAGTGATGTGGACTATTAATGATTTTCCAGCTTACATTAACTTGTCAGGTTGGAGCACAAAGGGGATGTTGGCTTGCCTAGTATGCAATAAGGAGACTCATTCCATGTATCTGAAGAATGGACATAAGACATGCTACATGGGGCATTATCGTTTTCTACAGATGAATCATAAATGGCGAGAAAATATGTCTTCCTTTGATGGTAAGAAAGAGCATCGAGAACGACCAAAAGATCTTAGTACTGATAAAATACTTGCTCAACTTGAGAGGGTTCGACTTAAGGTATTTGGGAAAGAATGCAAAAAGAGGAGTTACGCGGTGTATGAGTTGCAATGGGAAAAAATAAGTATATTCTATGATTTTCCATACCTAAAAGATCTTAGATTGCATCACAATTTAGATGTCATACATATTGAGAAAAATGTATGTGAAAGCATTTTAGGAACATTGCTAGACATTGATGGGAAAACAAAAGACACCATTAACTCTCGGTTAGATTTAAAAGAAATGTGTATACGCAAAGATTTGCATCCACATAAAAAGGGAGAGAAATGGGTGATTCCTACTTCTTGCTACAGTTTGTCAAAAGAAGAGAAGATGGTTTTATAGGAATTTTGACAATCACTGAAGTTCCCGACGGGTATGCGTCCAACATTTCTCCATGAGTGAATTCTACCGATGGAAAGATTTCAGGGATGGAAATTCATGACTACCACATTTTTTTACAATGTTTACTACCGCTTGCAATTCGTGGTCATCTTTCGAAGGAATTTTGTCAACCATTAATTGAACTTGGGTTATTCTTTAAGGAGTTATGTTCAAAAACATTGAGATTGGATGTCTTGGAGAGACTTGCTATAGCTATGTGTAAACTTGAAATGATATTTCCACCTTCATTCTTCGATGTTATGGTGCACTTTCCAATTCACCTTGCACGATAAGTCATTCTCGGTGAACCAGTGCAATATCGATGGATGTATCCATTTGAAAGGTAAATGTAATAAGTGATATCTTGTTTTAGTAATAATTTAATGTTTTCATTGCATTTTTAACCATCTTACTTCTTGACAGATATATGCACACCTTAAAACTTATCGTGGGAAAATAAGCACGTCAGGAGGGCTCAATTATTGAGGCTTACGTTCTTAATGAATGCCTAATATTTTGCTCGATGTATCTACATTTTGTCGAGACAAAATTCAATCAACTCGAGTGAAATTATGATGGTGCTATTTTCAAAAAGTTCTATCCATTTTTTTATACAACAATTATTTGCTTGGAAAAGCGGATTACCAATACCTCACACAAAGTGAATGGGAAAATGCTCATTTATATGTGTTGGCTAATTGTGATGAAATACAAGAATTTGTGAAGTATATTAAGCTATACTAGTTATTTTCTTTATACACACACACACACACACACACACACACACACACACACACACATATACACATTATTTTTTCTAATTAAATTCATTTATATATGTTTAGTGAGCACAAGAATTTGTTAAAATCCGAAAGGAGCACAAATATTGACCGAAGACATGTAAAGAGATTTCCCAAATGGTTTGAAGACCGCACAAGAAGTTGAATATAATATTTTTTGGTGTAAACCGATTAGGCTTGTTATTTCTTACTAAGCATTTATATATAAACAATAAACAGATTAGCATATTAGAGCATGAGTCCCCCGATCGTTCTAGTAAGAAACTTCGCTCTTTATCTTGGGGTCACGATCGAAGAGTGAAGCATTATAAGGGTTGTTTAATCAAAGGTTATACGTTTCACACCCAAGATCATGACAAGTAGAAAAAAAAAATTAAAATAGTGGAATCATTGTACTGTACCAACATGAACAAAAAGATATTGATTTTTATGGTGAGTTGATGGACATTATCGAATTGGAATACACAGAAAATAATCGTGTTGTTCTATTCAAGTGTGACTGGTGGGACCTTGAAAAAAAGAAGGGGGTTTGTGGATTATGTAAAGATGAATATGATTTCATTAGTTTGAATACCGATAATACATGGTACAAAGACCAACCATTTGCATTAGCTTATCAAGCAGAGCAAGTCTTCTATGTTCCAAATATCAAGTTAGGAAATGATTGGAAAGTTATAGTGAAGAATACTCCATGAGATAAGTATGACTTTCTTGAAACTGTAGGAGAGGAGGATGAGGATATGGGTGATGAGGAACCGTACCAACAACTTGAGAATAATATTGTAGACGATGAAATAGTGGAAATAAATGACTAATGTCTTTCATTATGAAGGGATGATATCCCAAAAATAGAGGTTAGTATGGCTAATGTGTAAGGAGAAAACTGGATACATGATATAGATGATAACATCTTGTCATCCGAGGATGATGATGCTGATATTAACGAGGATAATGGAGATTAAGATGAGGAGGAATTTTGACGGTTTGTGTTAGTTATGTTTTCTTCTTAGTAAATGTTTTAATTTATTTTAATTATGACACTTCGATCTATAGGAATGTTTTAATATATTACACTTTTGAAATGTTTTTACAGAACTAAATTGCATGTTTATGTATATCTTTAATAGGTATAACAATGACGATGTCAAACTATGAGAAACAAAGGATGAATAGGATTCAAGATAACATAGCAACAATGAAGGCAATGGGGTTGCATAGATAGGCTAAATTCTACATGGGTTCTTGTAGGAGGAATAATAATAATAATAAGAGTGAGACAAAGGGAAAAAGAAAAGAGGTTGACAAGGATGAAGAGTATATCCAATCGAAAAGAGAGGAGGAGTTAAGTTATTTGAGCGGAGGTGAAGATGATGATGACGACAAGTATTTGTTAGGTTTGTCCATTATCCTTGTCACTTTTTATAAACTACTTTTAATGATATGATGTTACTACTACTGCTGATGATATCTCAATTATTTGATATGGTTTCATTCTTGATAATTTTCATTAGTGAGGTGATTTTCCTCCATGTTTTTATTGGTATTATGCTAAAATGTTAAAAGTGTATTGATGTTTTACATAATTTCTGCATGCATATCTCCTATGCTAATGTTGTTGGATTCTTATTTAGTTATGCCTGGTTCCAGCCATGCTCGTCTTCTAAAATTATCTATGCGGCAAAGAATCATGGGAGATTCCAGATGTCCCATTCTTCTCAATCAAAGGACCTAAATATTGGCTACTCCACCAACACTATTTCATCTGATGATAACAACAATGAGGGTATGATCTTTATATTCTAACTAAAATTACTTGATAATATACAAATATCTAATAAAGTTGGAAATATACCAATGTATAGTTAAATCTAGTTACAATAGTAGTGTGTTAATCCATTTCGTACCTATAATAGGACATAAAGTAGCTCCCATGCAACAGTTTGTGGTAGAGCATAATCATCATTCTTCAGGACATAGTCATCCAAATGTAGTTGAATCTCCGAACATTATTTCATCAGGTTTTAATACCAATGAGGGTATGATTTACTCCTAATTAGAAAAAAAAAATATTTAATGATTTTTTTTTCTTATTTGCTCATCATGGTAGTTGCCAAAATATCCACAATAGAGGATATTGTCAAATTGGTGTCTAATCCTCTGTTTTCTACTTGATTTGAAATGGTGTTTATTGTCAGTTTGAAAATCCACACCAACAAATTTTTGTCCCACAAGGTAATCCATAGATACTACCAGACAGAGTGGTGAGGTTTAAGACCAATTCGTATAATTTTAGGATTGTATCCATGGTCATTTTCATTCCTTATGCTAGTGTTTAGGAGGCACAACACACTGACCGGACAAAGTGGTGAGGTTTAATGTCAGTATTGACTCATTTGACTTCTCCGCTTAAATGGATTCTGAGTCTAATTTTTTCTAGTTGACAATGCTCAACCAATGCAAATGCATACGTAGTTCGGAGTTATTTACCTCCATAAAACTTGTTTTTTAAATGCACATGTGTTTATAAAAATATCAAACAATATAGTGTAGGTAGGCTTAGACTAACAAATAATACAATATAGAAGGAAATACAATTTAAAGTCTTTACCTACATTATTTCACTAAGATACTCTATGAGAGTTTGAACATGCTAAATTGGTGAATGAGATTTGCAAATTCTATCATATACCAAGTAATGAGAAGCTTCTTCTATGTTATTACTAACATTAGGTCATTCAAACAATAGAGGCATTCTAATCAGTATGTAACTCGGGCGAAATAATAGTCATGAATACAAGGCTTTTGCAACATATTTACATGCATTCAATTTTCTCATAACTAATAATAAATTTTAAAGTAACAAACAATCTTTGATAGATGACCAATTACAGTCTTACTATGGTCACTATAATGATGAGAAAATAATCAGATGTGTAAACCAACAACTCCAGATTTTAAGGTTTAATGCCTTCTTTCTAGAATCATTACTGTTCGGATGTTGATATTAATCATGTTGCACACATGGGGTTGATTTAAAAAAGATCAAGAAGATCTTAAAAAGGTGTAGGAGAGACCTTCAATACCAAAATATTGATCACATGATGGAGTCACCTTTTTCCCTTCTCTTCTTAGGGAAATGTATGAAGCAATTATGGTCTGAATATTTTTGCATTATGTGCTCAAAGTTTTTTTTTTTATCAGGATAGGCAAAATAAAAGTCAGCTATGATCCATATGTGACTCATGATCTGTCTTCTCTATCGAAATCCATGTTAACAAGACTCTATTTCTATTATTGGACTAGATGATTATCTATCATATCCAAATTGCGTCATCTTAGGCATAAATACTGGAATATTCATCAGTGACTTTTGAGTTTGCAGTTTGGGATGCATTCAATGAATTAGTGGACAAGAAGAATTTATGGATGGTAGCTTGGAAAATAAATTCTTTCTTGGTTGCTTGTTAATTCCACTCTGGTGGTTCGATTATATTCAATTACTGCTAGTAAGAGATAGGTTGAAATAAAAAATTATATATCCATATATACATATTACCATATATTTCATCCATCAATTCCATTATAAACTAGATTTTAAGTGGTTCTATTATATTTAGAAGGAGGATGGGATTATTTCATTAGTAAGTTCAAAAAAATATATTCCACTACTCGGTCTCATAGAACCTTCATCCCACTTCTAGACCTGTAACTTTCGAGGTGGTACAAAACACTAAACACTGTACTTTAACACTAAAAAGGAACTTTATCTAACAAACAATTATATCACAAATCACTTGTCGGTGTCCAAACTTAACACTAATAGAATTAGGAAAATATTAAAATTTGAAGAAAATGAGCAGTAGAAACTGAAGATAAGAAAGGAAAAAATATCTCTGAAGTTGCATCTTAACCACTGCTTGTAAATTTTGAGTACTATTCTCTTTCCTTCTGAATGAAAATTATGCGCAAATGAATATATAAGAGGTTATATCTTCTCAATATCATCATCTATAAATAAGGAAGTTTAGTACTAATGATATTTCCAATAATGAATTGATAGTGCATTGCATATACTTGATTTGGAACTCAAAAGTTTTCTAAGATGAAAGTGTTCTATATTTTTGTCTTTTTTCAATAGGCAATTTTAATTGTGCTAGATTTTAGGACTGTGGTGGTATGATTGTGTCTTAATCACTAAAGTTTGAACCATAAGAATTTTTGGTCGATTGTGTTAACTTAAATATGATCTGCTAAATTTTTAGTAGAGATATATATAATGTTTTTCTGTTCTAACAATCTGGTTATGAGAATATATACTTATGATTACATAAACATATGGGCCGTGACATTTGAGCATAGTACACATGCATTTCTCGCTGAATTTTAAGTCAGTATGACTTTGTTCAGCACTTATTAATGCTCTTATTAACGCGTGTCTACGAAAGATTCCATTTAATGGGAGTATAACTAATCGTCATCTCATCTCCCAAAAACAAGGCAAAGACTGATTTGTTGAGATCTTCATAACAATCGACAAACATGTTTGGAGAAATATCCCATTAAAACTGTCCCGTCTAGCATCCCCTTTGCTTTTCAGACTTCAAACTACTCCATGGAACTCATCCAAATTTGGAACATTACTTAGCAGCGTGTTATCTTCTGCGCTAACCAAGGCTATAATGCATTAACCCATTACATCATTACCTGTCAAGCTACTGCTCGTGGTTAGCAGTGTGATAAAATAGGCTAGAAGCGATGCCTCTATGTCCGAGGGCTTATCACAGTAGCTGCTATTTTCATTCTTGGTCCAAAAACACAAAAAATTTGGTCTTAAAATTTTTATCACTGTAGTTTCCATTTTCACTCTTTAAAAATTCTTCATTCTTGGTCCAAAAAGATAAAAATTTAAATTGTTGAGCTGATTGATAATTTTGATCTTTAATTATTAGCAGAAGGGGACAATGGCCTGAGTTGACCTTATGTAGGTTATCAATGGAGTAAATAAAAGGGCCAACAATCCAATTTCTATTTCCCCCAACATATTCAAACCTAGCCCAAATCCTTGCAACGCCTTCTCGATTATTACACCACATATATCTATAACCACTAAATGGAATCTCTTGCAGACCTGCGTGAATTAGAGCGAGATTGAAATATTGTTTTTATTTTACTAGTATAAGATAACATTTTGTTTATGATTTATCTTGTTTTCATCCTTTTAATATTAATATGCATCGCATACACATTGGGAGTGCCCTGATAGATATTGCATACAAATCTCCATAGATAATGTAAGTTTTTTTGTGTCTTAATCATTCAAGCTTGAACCATAAGAATTTTTGGTTGTCTGCATTAACTTACGAATGATCTGCTAGATTTTTAGTAGAGATATATCTAATGTTGTTATGTTCTAATAATCTGGTTATGTTGTCGATTCACATTAACATGAACATTTATATATCTCAAAATAAATTGTTTTCATTATCTTGCTTTTGGGTCCCCTTGAAGAGTCCAACATCCTAATTGATTTTCTTGGACTGGAATAAGTTAGGCCCACTCACAAGTATCGGTTTTTGTGCCATTTTAATTCATGGCCTACAAATTTCACTAAAATTCAATTTGAACCCCAACTAAAGTTACAAAAATATTCTCAATTGGTTAGTCTAGAACCATATTTCTTATTAATTAGTTGTTGTTATTGTATTCTAGGATTTTATTTCACGTCATATCATTATCAAGAAGTGTGGTGATAATGACACATGCCCCATGACATGTTTAACTATCACCCAACTGAACCAGCAACCATAGTGAAAAAAATGCATGAGAATGGATGAAACTAAATCATCCCATATGAGACTATATATTTGTGATTATGTAAACATATGAACCATGACATTTGAGTATAGGGCATATTTGTGGGGTTACGAAGGAAAGACTGAATTTATTATTTAAACATATAAGATGGTGTTAGAGATATATATGTTTTCTGAGTTGTGAGTTGGATTTTTAGGCCTATCCAATAGGACAGTATAATTTAGTACAGATCATTAAATCATATGTATGGATAAACATATTTTTTTATTATATAGCAAATTTAATGTTTTTGAGGAAATGTAGTCGGTAGATGTTGTGATTAGTAGAGAGTTTTATCCAATCTAATGGAATCAGCTAGACGAATTCATCTTTGTATCCCTCTTGTAAGGCTAATGGATATTTTATGAATGCAGTAAGTGCTTAAGTCAAAACTGAATACGTTAAGTACTTGTAAAATTAAATGCTTTGGTAAATTATATTATCTCTCTTGAAAAGACCAAATTTGCTGGAAATTTTAAGTCAATATGACTTTGTTCAACACTTCTCACTGAATTTTAAGTCAGTATGCTTTGTTCAGCACTTGCTGCTGAATTTTTTAGTACAAGAGAATAAGTTGGTAGTAGTTTTTACCCGAAAAATAAGAATATTAAAAAAATGCAGTAAGAATTTTCACTGCTTGATGATAGTTTTATAAGATAGGATCCCAATGTAAAATCTTAGTCGATCTCTCCTTTAATCATTATTGTGCTCTTAAATGAATCACTTTTATGCACAAAAACCTTGTCTATATACCTACAAGGCTAAAAGAAAATTTAACATACAGTCCGGTTAAATTCATCCTACTATCCGGTTCTGCGGCAGCTAGAGTCTGCTGCCATGAAAGAGTTATATTTCAAGGCATCAGTGAAACATTATTATTTTTCTTTGACTATTCTAAGAAAACATTTGGTTTATGATTTATTCTGTTTTCATCCTTTTGATATTAATATGCATCACATACACATTGTGTGTGCACTGATAAATATTGCATACATATCTTCATAGCTAATGTAATTTTTTTTTTGTATTAGGTTCCGGTCATGCATGCTCCCCAATATCATTTATGCGACAAGGTTTGACGAGGGAATTCACGCGTCTTTATTCTAGTTCAACTAATCCAAATGTCAATGACGCTTATGACGATATCCCTCTTGATGTTAACAACTATGAGGGTACGATATTCATATTTGGAAACATATTAATTGACAACATAAAAATAATTTTAGTTAAGTAGGGATATCAATTTTTTTTAAGTATATATTTAATTAGTATTATGTTGATATGTTCCATGCATGTTATAGGTGAAATAGTAACACATGTGCAACAATTTGTGAGAGATTCCAATCACCCTCCTTCACACCCTAGTCATCAAAATATTGTCAATTTTCCAGACACTTCTTCATTGGGTGCTAATACCAGTGAGGGTATGATTGTGATCTTGGTAGCTTTACGCATTGATTTTATTCTACATTTCTTATAATAAATTTCTTTTTGGGGTTAGTGTGGATGAAAGTGATATGTGTGACAATGATTATGCTTTTGATGACTTCAAACTTATGGGTTTATTTTTAATTTTGTCTTTATGTATCCATTTAAGAGAGGAGATCTAGACAATCCGATGCCTATTCACTCTCATTAGGAAAATTTAGTGTTAGAAGAGATTTTATATTACATTGATTAATCCTCCAATCATTGTTTTCATATCTAAAGCAGTTGGTGACTTGTGTAGATCTTTGGTTTTGTTGACTATTTGCTTCTCAACTTCAATTGCAAGGATTTGGATCCCAAAGCATGAATTGAGATTCTAAATGTGTTGGATTCTCACAAAATCTATTTGTGTTAGTATTCATGGGTATTGTGGAATATCTTTATGGTCCATACATATCATATTGGTTCACATTTATTGTCAAAGAAAGGCCAGTGAGAAGGTGTGTCCTTTGTTTCTCATGTCGAATTAAAGGAGGTATAATCAACTATCAAGATGAAAATATACTTGTAATGTTAGTTCTAGAATCCGTATGATTTAGATTTTTCCCTGGGTGTGTCAACATCAAGGGAAATGGTATGGAATGCATATATTAACATTGTTTATAGCAACAATTTTACTATTGTTCGTTGTCAATGAGCATTGATTAGAGTCGAATAAGTGATGCATTGACCAAGGCGTGGAATGCATGGA
This sequence comes from Sambucus nigra, assembly GCA_949130495.1. Classification (NCBI taxonomy): domain Eukaryota; kingdom Viridiplantae; phylum Streptophyta; class Magnoliopsida; order Dipsacales; family Adoxaceae; genus Sambucus; species Sambucus nigra. The sequence continues at coordinate 499,562,084 of OX422207.1, read as the reverse complement.
TGGATATTGATCCTTTTGTGGGAAAATGTTTATTTTGATGCTTTAGAGGTCATTTTGTAAAGGCCATTACTATATCTTCAATCAATAATCTGTTGTTAGTTTAGGTTATATAAACCCTTAATGTTAGTGAGATTGGTTTAGCATATACATGAACGTAATTCTATAGATACTTTTTTATAGCAGTTTTATACATGCTTTGAAAAGTATAGTTCATGTCATGTGGACTATTGGGTGTACTTTTTGGCATTGGTTTGAAATTTTGTTTTTTCATGTTCATATGTTATTCTTTTCGGTATTTGATTTGGTCACTACGTAGATGTCTTATTCTAGTTAGATTTTAAAATTATGAATGGTTGGTCGACTTCATCACTATCGACTCGTTTGAATTCTCCACTTAAATGCATTTTGATGTCCGGTTAACAAAATATTATTTTTTAATCCAAGTTTACATTCAAGCTTGATTGGCTCCTTTACATGTGGGTCTTTAATATTTATGTAGTTTAATGATTACGTTTCAGTCTTATGGGTGGATACATGACGTATAAAAAGAAAATGGAAAGTGGAATTTGAAATATTTTGCAAAATATATTAGCCTATATTGAATTAATAATTTTCTCGATTATTTTCAAGAATTCTAATTGATTTTTATCATTTCATATTGTCACAATAAAATTTGTATTTTCACTTGATTATTTGCCTCTCTTATGAAATATGTCTACTGGCTCCGTTATTCGTTATTAGCGGGTCACATTATTTACAGGTTATCTAATATGTCCCCAACGATAACACTTGAAAATAAAGTTGGTCTCCAATTCGGAATTACTAAGTACACATGGATGAGTTTTTTTTATCCCCTTTCATTTCTTAAGTTACAGCACTAAAAAATCTCAATAAAATTCCATTTGGTGTGATCACTTTATAATAACAACTTAGTGGGAAAACAAATCTTACTGAAATTGTTTTGATTGTCTTACATATCTTTATTAGAATCATGCTATAATTTTAAATGTATACCCATGTTTGACATAATTCTTGGATACATATCCCTACATAATGGTTTTGGCTGCTTGTGTAGTTATGCTTGGTTCGGCGCGTGTACGTGTCCCAAGATCTTCTTCGTATCAAGGATTCTAGGGAGAATCCACACGTCCTTATCATTCAACTGACCCAAATTTCACCTACTCTCCGAACATTATTGCATCCGTTGTTAATAATAATGAGGGTATGGTCCTCTTTCTTTTTTAAGTCAAATTACTTGACAATTACAAATATATAAGTAAGTAGGAAATATACCAACGTTAAGTTAAGTCTAATCATAAAAGTATTGTGTTAATCCATTTTATGCATGTTATAGGTCATAGAACAGCTCCCGGGGAATGATTTGTGGCAGAGCTGAATCAGCCTTTTTCACAAAATAGCCATCAAAATGTAGCCGACTCTCCCGACACTTTCTCATCGGGTTTTAATACCACTAAGGATATGATTTACTTTCCAAACTAGTTTGTAAACTTATAGTAATGTATAACAAAACTTAAACTTTAAACCATTACATAGAATCCATCATGGGAACATCGTGAGTAGAAAGTTTTGGATATTGTAATCATGCTACTAATCTTGATTTCTATATGGTATCATGTATTATCAATTCATAATTTCAAATTTATGTTAATATAGAAGACAAGTTTTTATTTTTGTTTAGTGACTATTGATTTGATATAAGTTTTAAGGGTGTTATTAAAAGAATCGCTAGGGAAAAGATGACGACGACAACTATGTTAGATTTTTTAATTATCCTTATCACTTTTTATATACTACTTTGAATGATATGATGTTACTGCTTCTGCTGATGTTATCTCAGTTATTTGATATGATTTCATGTTTCATAATTTTCATTACTGCTGTGATTTTTCTCCATGTTTTCATTGTAATTATGCTAAAATGTTAAAAGTGTATTGATGTTTTACATAATTTTTGCTTCAATATCTCCTCAACTAATGTTGTTAGTTTCTGGTTTAGTTATCCCTATTTCCGGTCGTGCTGGTGTCCCAAAATTTTCTACGCGTCAAAGATTAATGGGAGAATCCACACGCTCCCATTCTTCTCAATCAAAGGACCTAAATGTCGACTAGTCCACCAACACTATTGCATCAAATGATAACAATGATGAGGGTATGATCTTTGTATTCTAAATCAAATTACTTAGACAATAGTTATATTGACTACTCGACCAACACTAGTTACAATAGTATTGTGTTAATCCATTTCATACCTGTTATAGGTTATAGAGTAGCTCCAGTGCAACGGTTTGTGGTAGAGCCGAATCATCATTCTTCATGACATAGTCATCCAAATGTAGCTGAATCTCCGGACATTATTTCACATACTAGTGAGGGTATGATTTACTTCTAATTATAAATAAGATATTTATTGATTTTTTGTTGTTTCTTATATGCTCATCGTGGTAGTTGGCAAAACATCCACATTAGTGGATATTGTCTGATTGTTGTCTAATCCCCCGTTTTCTATTCGATTTGAAACAAAAATTGAATATTGGTTCTTAGTTCCAAGAACACTGTCTTTGATTGTCCATTTGAGCAAGTTATGTTATGTCATTGTGTACCTTCTCTACCCCCTTAAAACTTCTAAAGAACTAATTACACTACACCAAAATGCTCCTTTAGTAACACAATTTTACCGTTACGAAAAATATTAGTAACACAATTTTTCCATTAGAAAAAAGGCATGGGGCATGAAGTTAGTAACTAAATTTTACTGTTACTATTAGTAGCACTAAAATGTTATTACTAATTGTAACGGTAAAATTCATAATTAGTAACGGGAAATTAGTAACGATAAATTTCCGTTACTAATAGTAACGGTAAAATTCAAAATTAGTAACGGTAAAATGGTATTAGTAATATTAATACATATTTAAAAAAACACTACACCAAAATGGCCAAATTGTCACCTTTCAGCCGGCCACCCTTGTCACGGTCATTGAACGTGACAACAAACACGCATTTTGTGTCACGATCATTAACCGTGACAAAGACTTGTCACGGTCATCGACCGTGATAATTCTTAAAATAATTGTCACAGTCAAGGACCTTGACATGACCGTGACAATGTCTTCAGTAAAAAAAATTCCTAGGCTTTTTTTCCCCACCGTTTTTTTATTTTCCCTCTCTTTCTCTCTCTCTAAGCAATTTCAGCTCTCTCTCTCTCTAAAGTATGTTTTTTTCCTCTCTTTCTCTTTCGTTTCTATATGTGTGTATATGTGTGTATATATATGTGTGTATATGCATGTGTATATGTGTGTATGTGGGTGTATATATGTGTGTGTGGTGTGTGGTGGGGGAGGGGGCAGGGGTGGTGGGCGTGGGGTGGGCTGTGTGTGTACGTGTGTGTGTGTGTGCAGGTGTGGTGGGGGTGGGGTGAGGGGGCAGGTGGTGAGGTGGCGGGAGGGGGGGCAGGGGTGGTGTGTGTGTGTGTGTGTGTGCAGGTGTGTGAGTGTGTGTGTGGCAGGGGGTAGGGGTAGGGTGGTGGTGGTGGGTGTGTGGTGGGTGTGTGTGTGTGTGTGGTGGGGCAATCTTAACAATTGTATAGCTTTAATTAATAAACTGTATAGCTTTAATTGTAATTTTAATTGTATAGTTTTAGATGAAAGTAAATTAATAATTAGTGCCCATTTCATATGAAAGTAGCATTGCCCATCATTGTAAATTAGTAAATTAATAATTGTATACTTTAATTGTTAGTTTAATTGATGAAATGAATTAATTGAGTAGATGAATTAGAAGGAGTACGGGATACACATTTTTTGTTGACATTGCTGTTGGATTATTTTGTTAAGTAAATGTTGGGTTGGTTAGTTTTAAAAGTGACATGACCACTGGATTATTGTCCATATGGGGGTGGGGTTTTTGAACTTTTTTTTGAAAATTACTTTGTATATCGAACAATATATGTATAGTATTATAATTAAATGAAACATACTTGAAATATATAGTGTGACAAAAAAATTTATCTCCCCCCGAATTGTCACGGACATTGACCTTGACAAGTTGAACTTGTCAACTTCAATGACCGTGACAATTAGGCAGATTTGTTGTAAGATCTTAGGTGCACTAAAGTCATGTTTATATCAATTACCTACACAGTATTCTGTAACACTTGAGTGTGACAACCCGTTCACCAAAATAAGGGGTGGTCAGCCCGATACTCCAATATAACAGGAATCATGGATGGAATCATTCTCAGCATCACAACAATAAAATAAGTACGCGGGATAAACACCCAATATTTCAGAAAATGGGTTAACAATTTTTTTTTTATTATAAGTTAAGTAAATAATTTAATCAACCCAATAAGAAAAGAAAGTGGAAACCCATGAAAACTTAAATTACATCCACAACAAGAATACAATATGGGGACCGAATATGCTGTCGGTCAACAGGTACATACAACGTATTCAACAAGTTTAATTTAAGTTACATAATACATCCATTAGACAATTACAAAAGTTTGGGACACACGCCCGAGTAGATAACATGATCAAAACTAGGATACAAAAAATTAAGGCGTCTAAGAACATATCCCGTAGTATCCGCAAAGTATTACGGCTCACCAAAAGCACCGGAGTGGAAAAATCGGTATGGGCGCCCGTGCGGTGGACCACCTGAGCGGATATAAGATTCATGCACAGCAAGAAAAATGAACGGGTCAGGGACCGGTTTTATATGATCACCAGATGAATAAAAAGTATGACAGTTATGAATAGTTAATCATGAATGATAAAGATGAGAATCTATGAACATAATCTCAAAGCATAAACTACGACAATTTAAATGAATATCATTAATTAAAAACCTTCATCCTTTTTCACTAATTCATTTCATCTTTCCATTCCTTATCAGTAATATAATTACTGTCATATGCTCTTTGTGGCATTCCATTCCTTAGCAGGAATATAATCATTGTTACATGCACTTTGTGGCATTTATTATACATCAAGTCCCACTTGATTACGAATAGTTATATTCATATACATATAACGATTCTAAGACCGCCCGTCTGGGTTTCCCCACTGTGCGCGCCCCTAAATGACCATCATATTCCAGGGCCTATATACCAAGACAACCTGGGCACCTATCGCAAGACGTCGGGAAGCGGCCATATGCCTGCGGGAGAGTCATAACCACACCCGGAATTACTTCTCCATCGCAAAAAATATATAACAACGCTCGTATGGCCTAGGACTATATCCACCATGCATTCATTAGCCAGGGGGCTTCACCTCACGCGCGCACTTCCCTTATGATGGTATTTAGAGAGGTGTGTTTAAATAAATTAACATTTATCATGTTAGTCTCATTTTCATTTCCATTTTTTACATGCATGTGTTTCATTTTATCCGAAACCATAATCATTGAATATTCCCATCAGTATTCATCGTGTACTAAGCCCCGGATTATTCTCCAAGAGACCGTGATATTTCAACAAGTCACAAGGTTTTATACACCTTAATTGAGACCCTAAGTCTCCAAGTATGGGCTTATAACTCCTAGACTCCCAATAATTAACTAAAAAAAGTAATGCCCTAACTTCAATTTGTACACCCCCTGAATAAGCCCCGTTTAACCCAATTGTAATGTAGTGTAATGACCCAACTCATCTAAAACTCTAGGACTCTAAGTTTACTTCATACAAGAAGGTTCCTAGGTCCTAAGACTAAAGAAAAGGGTTGGAATTGAGCTGAGAAAAATCAATCAAAACTGCAGGATTTTCGAATCGATTCGATCAGAAAAGAGAATCGATTCGGACCAGCCGAATCGATTCGGTCTGGAAAACTGACTTTTTGCATAATTTCCGAATCGATTCGGACCAGTCGAATCGATTCGGTCCACTCAGACCTGGGCACTTCTCCCATAGCGAGTCAATTCAGTCTGGCCGAATCGATTCGACCCTGCGAATTTACCAAGTATGGGTTAAGGGTTATGAACCCTAATTTCCCCCAAATTGCCTTTCCTCTCCAACGAACATCATTAATTCGACCCCTAACATAATAAATGCATCTAACTACAATCAACAACGACTTTGTTGTGGATTGATAATGGTACTTACTTCTACACTTTAGTTGATATATATTTTTGTAGGTAATTGAGGTTTTGATTAACTTGGCTTGCAACAACGACTCCATACAAAGAGTCAAAGTTATCAATTACATCTTCAACTATTTGAGATTTAATAATAATTGTGTACTAATAAAATTATTTCTCGTCTCAGACGCCTCCTCGATGTGCATCATGAGACAGAAAGGACCAACTAGAGCAACCAGTAGCTCAGGCTTAGGGAACAATGAACGCAACTGAGGTTTCCGCCATAGTTGCTCAGACGGTAAATGCATCTTTAGTGGTGGTGCTGTAGGCCCCACCCCAGGTTCAGACTGTGGCACCAGTTCCAGTTCAGTTTCCCACTTCATGGGAGAGAGTTAGGGATGCCTTTCAAAAGGCACATCCCCCAGAGTTCTCGGACAGTTTTGACGTTATTATCGTGAACCAGTGGAAGAAAGACATCTAGACGCATCTTCACATGTATGAGTGCACAGATATTCAAAGATAGTTATTATCTACCTTCAAGCTAGTAGGGGCAGCCTTATAGTATTAGGAGTCCACTACCACTTTAGATGAGAGGAACAACATGATGATTCAGAGTTTTTAGGTACGGGTCGACCACGAGTATTTTCCTTAAGCCGTTCAGACCGATATGAGGAAAAAATTACTAGACCTCACTCAGGAGGGGGAGACAGTCAAAGAATATGAGGATGAATTCAACATAATGGTTAATTTGGTACCTAGTGAGGTGCCTAGTGAATAGAAGAAAAGATGTTCATAGATGGCCTAACCTGGACGATCCGTCAACACCTTCTGGATAATCTGTCTTTGCAGTCCAATACAGGCGTACTTAATGTTGCATTGCTACATTGTCATTACCACTATTTCCATGCCAAGGGAAAAAATCGAGGAGGTGAGCCTCGACAGCAGGGAAGGACAGGTTAGGGTATTGTTAGCAAGGCACCAGTAGCTCAGCAGTAGCAGAGGCAGGGTGAGGAGTTTTCCCATTCGGGAGATTCTGTTTAATGGTTTAGGGTGGGTGGATTCAGGCATGGTCGGGGAGGCTACACGCAGGGCCATCAGGGTCAGTAGGGATAGAAACAGGGCCACCGAGGCCAAGGTATAGGTGGTAACGGTCAATATGGCTGAGGCCAACATTGTTAGAGGGGAGGTAGCTTTAGCAGTAGGCATTTTTTTTATGACAATATTGGCCATATGAAACAGGATTGCCCCGATAAGGGAAAGTTTTCCCATTAGCAGGGTGCTCAGTAGGAGCCCCAAAGACCAATTTTTCCAGCTTCCCAACCCATAGCAGCACCAATCCCAACTTTGCCCGAACCATCGATTCAGTAGGGACAATTTTATAACGTCCACCAAGCAGTAGAACCACAGGCACCACCCGTAGTTAAGGGTATGTTTCTTATCCATGGTTCGATGGGGCATATTTTATTTGACACTGGGGCATCACACTCCTTCATAGAAATTAGTTTTGCAAGGTCCACAGGGTTGTTAGGCACGACAAAGAGTACAGTGATATGTGTAGACTCACCGTTAGGTAGTGGGTCATTAATTTTCTTTACATATCGGGGAGTAGGTTGTGACACCCCGTTTATTAAAATACCGGGTGATCACTCCCATTACAAATTAAAACAGGAATCCCAGTTGATTCATCCTTAGCATCACCGTCGAAAACATTTTTAAAACTTACTAACCACTAAGTATTAAAAAAGATGGTGCCAAATTTTATCTTTAATTTTACAACCAATAACATGCGAAAAGATAATACGAGTCATACACCATGACTGAATTAAATCAACTGAATAAATAATAAATTACATGCCTAATAAACCATCGGTCATCAAAATAAATAGTTCAATACAAACATCCACTACCTGAATAAATAAAATTGAAAATTACAACTGAAACGTCTGGGCGACATGCCCTAAGTAAACTGAAACTGATAAATTATTTCTACTCTAGGAATGAATGAACGATGCGTCTAACCCAATCTCCTGCTAGCATCCACATATGCCGCAGCTCCGTGTCCCTGGAATAAAATATCAATCCTGGTGTCCCTGTGGCTGGACACCTAAAAGGTTTTGAACATAATTTTATAGCAAGGGTTAGAACCCAAAATATTTTGAAAATATTTAGCAAGTGAATAAACTGCAGTAATTAAAAATATATGAATGCGCGTCGCACTCTCTTAAGGGCATTCTCACACCCCACTATTGTGAACACCTAACGGTTACCTTAACCCCACGTAGTTGTATTACACCGTCCAACTGGTCCTGGTATAATCTCCCCTTGCCATGCTACTCTAACCGGAGTATAATAATTCCTGGATTATAATTTATCTCACCAATTAACTTAATTAATTTCTTTTAAATCATAACATACAACCGTGGCACACGTTATATAAAATAAGTACATCACAAACTGTATTATTACCCGTATATAATATTTAATACCATTATATATGTGCCTTTACTAAAACATTCACACATATATCATACGTATATCCATCCCTCCGAGTATACCCTCACCGGGTGATTTCCTCTAAAGTGCTATCTCACTAGGTGTGCTCACATAACCTAGTTACCCAAGTTGGAATCGCTCACTAACTTGGCCCAAAATTTGAATGTAATGGAGGCGGTCATATTCCTTCCATGAAAGTGAGATAAATCGTTCACCCATATACCGAACGCTATGACCTGGGATATACTCACCCTACTCCTCAAGTAGGGGATTCACCCACATCGCGAAACATTCCTTGATAGCACTAGAGGATATAAATTAAATAAATATCTAGTCACTGATATTTAATAGGACACACCAAATATACACATATATATACTATCACAACACCGTATATATATATAATATAAACCCCGGCTTTACCGTGTACTCAAAACCCGTAACAACTAGCCTAAAATTTCCCGAGTCTTTGGCCCGACTCAACTTTATTAATTTTCCCGAGTCTATGGTACGACTCTAATTCATTTAATTCACACGTCAATTAATATAATATTTTTCCCGAGTCTGTGGTTCGACTCTAATATAGTTACCTTGCACATTGTTTTATATAATATTTACCCGAGTCTAAGATTTGACTTTAATTTACTTAATTAACACATCAAATAATTTAATACTTGGTGTCGCCCAACCATTATACCCGAACTCGCTCACTTGGCCCATAACTTAATATTTTCCGAGTCTATATTCCGACTCCAATTTAATCTAGTCCTCTCAGTAATTAATTTAACACTTTGGTGTCACTTTCCCAAAATACCCTAACTCGCTCACTAGGTCCATTTTTAAATCTTCAGAATTTATTCCCAATATTCGCCCATAGTGTGACACGCACTCATCTCTCCCAAACCTTCCAATTTGATTTACCTATAATTTCCAAGTTTCATGCTCTCAATAAATCCTCATCATTTAAATAAACCCATGAATTTTCCCCAATAAAAATCCCCCATACAATTAAAAACTGGCGTCACTACCAAAAATCCTGTATCATCGATCGATCGAACCCCCTGGGTTGATCGATCGATCGTCCCAATCATCATCTTCTCCAGCCTACTGTACGGCCATGGACGAACCCTAAAGATTTTATTTTCTTTCTAAACCCTTACCCAATTAAAATCAACATTTCCTCCACATAAGAAAAGGGTCTAAACATCCTAAAGACCTTAAATCATCATCAAATTTCATTAATTCCAACGTTTTTATTCGAGTTTCAAATCTCCCATACGATTTTCATTTCTATTAACATAAATTTACCATTGATTCTTACTAGTTTTAACATACGATTCATACTCCCGCATTCCAGAATCATAAACATAATAAATTCCACCATTAATTTCATTAAAATATATCAATTACCGAAAACCCAATATTTACATGGATACCCACCCAAAACGAATTTTGATTTACACTTCCCATAATACGAATTTATTATTATCAATTTAAGAATAACAATAGTTAACCACTTGCCTGGAATCATTCGTAGAGTCTGATCCGTTGGTGTAGTTGAGGTGTTGATGAAGAACACTCACTTTTGACCCTTAATTTGGCTCTAAAAATCCCTAATTGGCTCTTGATTTACTTTCCTATGTGTCTCTCTCAAACCCTAGGTTTTGAATTTTTTAACTCCCATTCAACTTTTCCCCCAATTAGGTTTAAAGTCCCTAATCCCGTTTTTGTCCACATGGGACTAATTAAAATGGCCTGAATCATCCCGTGTGGACCCGACCATGCCCAAAAATGCCCCGAGACCCGATTACTACCCTCGAGTACTCTTTTCGGACTATCTCAACCCATCCGGACTCAACTGCGCACTCAGAATCATCATCTAAAATACTTTATAACATTCTCCAATTTTGACCTCAAAATGCGACACACGAAATTTCAAACAATTTAACTTAAAGTCGCCAAATATAAATAATTCTTCCCATTCAAATTAATTCTTCAACTCATAAATTTAAGTTTCTCCAATTTAAATATTTTTATATCTCCCAAAATAATTAAATACTAAGTCCTCGAAATTACGGGGTGTTACATACGTCCCCCCTTACAAAGGAATTTCATCCTCGAAATTAAGATGAGCCTAGTGCTCCAAGCTTTGAATATCATTTTCTAGACATGTGCCTCTAAGATCGCTATATCTATCTCTCCCGCTTCTAACTATAAATTACACAAATATGCATTTTAATTAACCAGGGCGCCCATACACCCTTACCCGTGCTTGACCGCACAAAACTTGCCTTAATTAACCCGGGTGCCCATACACCTTATCCCCATGCTTTTCAGCACGAAATTTACCCGACTATGCTAGTCGTGACCCGTAATATAACTTCCAACCCATAGTCATATCACATATATAAATAATAATACACGGGGTACTCAACCCATGTACTAATGACCAAAACTTTCCCCACTTCCAACGTTGCGCTAAGTTTCATGAGTGGGACATCTCGCAAAGAGAAATCCAAACAAGGAACCCCCCGATACACTACTGCCTAACATTGTCAGTCGTTGAGATCCGTTAGACCCTTCAGTCCATAGCACGTACCCCTAAACACTTATCTCTTAACAGAAAAGCATACACGCCTACCCTTATACTAAAAAATACAACATAAAATACCGCGCCCTTACTATCACTAGTTCTTGTGCAAAATAAACCCCTAGATATCTCTCCCTTCTCTATAATAAATCTAACCACCCTGATTCACTTCAGTAAACACCCCTACTTACCGGGATAAAATAGGAGAACACAAGACCTCACTATGTGTCTATCGCACCACATAATACAACATATATACACACATATATATATGCTAGACTCTCTCTAAGGTGATACCTAGTAGAAATCATTCATACCCTGCTATCGCGAACACCAAAACTTACCCCCCACTATTTACAATAGTTCAAGTCCATCTCTATCCAGCCGATATTTAAAAAAAATCATCTACCCTACTTCCATAATTCTCGAAAGAAGTAACCACTCTCATAATTCAAACCTTCTCTCTGTGTGCACCTCCACTCTCTCGTGGTTAACGCCAAAGGACTCCTATACCCCATAAAAAATTTTATCTACATAATATGGCTACTACAGTCAGCGCACCCACTAAATTCGACGTACCCGCGAACTCTAGTGAAAGAAAAAAATTCTATATTGTGACACCCTCACTGTCACCCTAAACATACCCATGCCCATAGGATAAAAGATAATTACCATAATACTCTAGCTACAATGGCTGATCCATCCCCCTGCCCGAACACACCCATGACTTGTTGTAGTGGCTATACATCCAGGACCTCATCCTGTAGTTGACCCCTACCTCACTGAAGACAATTTCTCTTTACATGTACCGTTTCCCCAAAAACGAAACAACTCTTTTTAAATCCACCCTACCACTGATCCCTTCCTTGCTGGACTTATCGGAAGCCCTGTCCATCCTGTCGATAGCCCCCAGATCTAAATTGCTTATCCTGATTCCCCAGCCGGAAATCCTACCCCTAATGTCCCCCTATCTGCTGATGGGACAACCCACTGGTATTATTCCCTCCTGCTTTATCCGACTGACTGGGTTCCACACCTCTCTTTCTTCCTCTCATGTGGAACCAATATTCTTGGCATTGCATGAGTGCAGCATTTACGACGTCCGTATAAGCTACTAATATGGGATTACTAATCAAATGTTGTGTGATCCTCCAGACTAACCCATCCATGATCTTTGACTTCTTTCTTTATTCATCGCGTACCTCATTCAATACAAAATTTGCCAAACGAGTGAATTCTTCCTCGTAATCAGCCACTGGACGGTCCCCCTGAGTCACCTCACTCAATTTTCTCCTCATTTCAGCCTCGACTTCTCGCAAGAAATACTAACGGTTGAACCGAACCCAAAACTCTGCAATAGTTAATGTATCATTTTCCTCAACTGGGGTGATCAACTACCATGACTAAAGCGCTGCTCCCACTAACCTAAAAGTGCCTAGCATTTGCTTTTGCACCTCATTGCAATCTACCATGCATAGGTGATGTTGGATATCTCTCTTTCACTGACATGTTAGCACCACATCTGAACCCCCTCGAAATTCTGGTGGGTGGCCCTTTTGAAAGACCTCTTGTACTTGCTACCACTTCGACTGCCTCTGGTGGACCTGAACATCCGGTACAACTAACGCCTGTGGATGATCTCATGGAAAGTATCTTGCCATTTGAATCATCATCGCTTGAACTGCCTGTGCAACTAATTCAGTAACCTACGCAGCTCAAATCAACTCTGGCAGTTATTGCGGTAACTCTGGCTCCTGATGAGCCTCCCTAGTCTCATCTCCCCCTATTTCCCTAGATTATCTCTCTCTCTCCTTGGCGAAATCTGAAATGAGAAACGAAATGTATGAGTTCAGCCTCAAATATAAAGTAATTGGCATAAGAATGTAAATGCGCATACGTATAAGAATACAAGAATCCTATGATAAGGTTCTACATCAAAGGACGCTAAGATGAAACGTGAAAAGCCGCACAGATCATAAGGACACTAGAACCTGATGCTCTGATACCATCTGTGACACCCCGCCTAATAAAATACCGGGTGATCAGTTCGATACCAAATTGAAATAGGAAGCCCAATTGGTTCATCCTTAGCATCACTGTCGAAAATCTTTTTAAAACTTACTAACCACCTAGTATTCAAAAAGCTGGTGTCAAATTTTATCTTTAATTAAACAACCGATAACATGCGAAAAGATCAAACGATCATACACGATGATTGAATTAAATCAACTGAATAAATAATAAACTACATGACGAATAAACCATCGATCGCCAAAGTAAATAGTCCAATACAAACATCCAACACCTGAATAAATAAAATTGAAAACTACAACTGAAACGTCTGGGTGACATCCCCTAAGTAAACTGAAACTGATAAATGATTCCTACTCTAGGAATGAATGAACTATGCTCTAATCCAAACACCGGCTAGAATCCACATATGCCGCAGCTCCATGTCCATAGAATAGAATATCAATCATGGCGTCCTTGTGGCTGGACACTTAAAAGGTTTTGAAAATAATTTTATAGCAAGGGTTAGAACCCAAAACATTTTTAAAATATTTATCAAGTGAATTAACTGCAGTAATTAAAAATATATGAATGCGCTCCATATTTAAGTTAGTGTCGCACTCTCTTGAGGATATTCTCACCCCTCCACTATTGTGCACACCTAACGGTTAACTTAATCCCACCTAGTTGTACTACCCCATACAACTAGTCCTGGTATAATCTCCCCTTGCCATGCTACTCTAATCTGGGTATAATAATTCCTGGATTATAATTTATCTCACCAATTAACTTAATTAATTTCTTTTAAATCATAACATATAACCGTGACACACGTTATATAAAATAAGTACATCACACACTTTATTATTACCCGTATATAATATTTAATAACATTATATACGTATATTTACTATAACATTCATACATATATCATACGTATATCCATCCCTTCGAGTATACCCTCACCTGATGATTTCCTCTAAAGTGCTATCTCACTAGGTGTGCTCGCATAACCTAGTTAACCAAGTCCGAATCGCTCACTAACTTGGCCCAAAATATAAACATAATGGAGTTGGTCATATTCCTTCCCTGAAAGTGAGATAAATACCTCACCCATATATCGGACAGTATGACCTGGGGATATACTCACCCTACTCCTCAAGCTAAGGGATTCACCCACATCGCGAAAACTCCCTCGATAGCACTAGAGTATATAAATTAAATAAATATCTAGTCATTGATATTTAATAGCACACACCAAAATACACATATATATACTATCACTACACCGTATATATATAATATAAACCCCGGCTTTACCATGTACTCAAAACCCGTAACAACTAGCTTGAAATTTCCCGAGTCTGTGGCCCGACTCAACTTTATTAATTTTCTCACTTATTAATTTATCATCTTCCCGAGTCTATGGTCCGACTCTAATTCATTTAATTCACACGTCAATTAATATAATATTTCCCCCGAGTTTGTGGTCCGACTCTAATATAAATACCTTGCACATTTATTTATATAATATTTACCCGAGTCCATGATTCGACTCTAATTGAATTAATTAACACATCAATTAATTTAATACTTGGTGTTACCCAACCATTATACCTGGACTCGATCACTTAGCCCATAACTTAATATTTCCCGAGTCTATATTCCAACTCCAATTTAATCTATTCCTCTCGGTAATTAATTTAACACTTTGGTGTCACTTTCCCAAAATACCCGAACTCGCTCACTAGGTCCATTTTTAAATCTTTAGAATTTATTCACAATATTCGCCCATAGTGTGACACGCACTCATCTCTCCCAAACCTTCCAATTTGATTTACCTATAATTTCCAAGTGTCATGCTCTCAATAAATCCTCATCATTTAAATAGACCCATGAATTTTCCCCAATAAAAATCCACCATACAATTAAAAACTGGCGTCACTACAAAAAATCATGTATCATCGATCGATCGAACCCCCTGGGTTGATCGATCGATCGTCCCAATCATCATCTTCTCCAGCCTACTGTTCGTCCATGTATGAAGCCTAAAGATTTTATTTTCGTTCTAAACCCTTACCCAATTAAAATCAACATTTCCTCCACATAAAAAAAGGGTCTAAACATCCTAAAGACCTTAAATCATCATGAAATTTCATTAATTCCAACGTTTCCCCGATTTAGGTTTTATCTGGGTTTCAAATCTCCCATACAATTTTCATTCCTATTAACAGAAAGTTACTATCGATTCTTACTGGTTTTAACCTATGATTCATACTCCCACATTCCAGAATCATAAACATAATAAATTCCACTCTTAATTTCATTAAAATATATCAAATACCGAAAAACCAACTTTTACATGGATACCCACCCAAAACGAATTTTAATTTACACTTCCTATAATATGAATTGATTATCATCAATTTAAGAATCACAACAGTTAACCACTTTCCTGGAATCATTCGTCGAATCCGATCCATTGGTGTAGTTAAGGTGTTGATGCAGAATACTCACTTTTGTCCCATAATTTGGGTCCAAAAATCCCCAATTGGCTGTTGATTTGCTTTCCTCTGTGTCTCTCCCAAACCCATGGTTTAGAATTTCTTAACTATCGTTCAACTTTTCCCCGAATTAGGTTTAAAACCCCTAATCCCGTTTTTGGCCACATGAGCCTAATTAAAATGGCCCGAATCACCCCGTGTGGGCCCGACTATGCCGAAAAATGCCCCGAGACCCGATTACTACCCCCAAGTACTCAATTTTGACTATCTCGACCCATCCGGACTCAACTGCGCACTCAGAATCGTCATCAAAAATACTTTAAAACATTGTCCAATTTTGTCCTCAAAATGCGACACACGAAATTTCGAACAATTTGACTTAAAGTCACCAAATATAAATAATTCTTCCCACTCAAATAAATTCTCCAAATCATAAATTTAAGTTTCTCCAATTTAAATATTTTTATATCTC
This sequence comes from Sambucus nigra, assembly GCA_949130495.1. NCBI lineage: Eukaryota > Viridiplantae > Streptophyta > Magnoliopsida > Dipsacales > Adoxaceae > Sambucus > Sambucus nigra. The sequence goes on along the minus strand of OX422207.1, from coordinate 499,545,917 downwards.
GCAAAGTAATTAAATACTAAGTCCTCGAAATTACGGGGTGTTACATAGGTATAGATTATGAGTGATGATACTGGAAATAACACCACCCTTCAAGTTGTTTATAAGCTCAATTCAATGTTAACAATAGCAGTATAAAGGCATATAGTAGAAGGAGGTGAGGAGAAGAGGAAAATCATTGGAATTTAAGTGGTTCAACCAATCAGGCCTACGTCCACTGTGCAAGTGTGTGATTAATATCACTGTATGAGGGCACTAATGCCAATGGATACAATCTCTCAATCTCTCTCTCTCTATTGTGTAAAATGACAGAGTTTCAACTAGGGTTGTTAATTTCGGATCCTTTTCAAGGTAGAGGATGACCTCTATATATAGTGCCTGGGGGTGCAGTGTACCCCCCCCCCCCCCCCCAAGCATGCAATGAGCATGTGAATGAGGATCATACCAGTATGAGAATGACACCTGGCTGATCTAATGTAGATAATGATAACCTCAATATTCCCTCACATGAGGGGAATGATTCGGTTATAAATGATTTGTGTACACGTGTTCCTATCCACACATATGCGCATAAGAGCTCAGCCATTTGTGACTGGTCCTGACCTCGGCCTGAAAGAGGACGAGGTTGGTGTGGTAGGGTAACTGCTTGATCAGTGGTGACCTTGGCTTAAGCGGAGAGCTGAGGTAAGGCCGATGGGACTGCAACATCGGTCTTGGCTGAGGTAATGGTGGCATAGCAGGAACGTCGGTCGATTCATAGCCGATGCTAGTTATAAAGGAGTTGTCCTTGTAGCCTCGGCCTGCGCCTAGATGAGGCTGTCAGCCTTTGGTGGCCTGATGAGTAGTCTTTCTCTGCACATCATGAAGATCTCAATTGCTATCTGAACGCGAGACTAGTAATGTAGGACGAGACTGTTGGCTACCAATCTATGACCCCTCCAACCTCGGCTATCTCCTTGGCCGAGGTTGATGTCCTTGAGTAGTTGGGTACATATAGGGCATATCAATAACCCCCTAGCCTTTAGTTACCTATGTGATCAAGTTCCTAAGGGTTATGTTTATCCGAGGTTTAATTTCTTTAGGTCCTGAATACTTTCTTGACAAGTGTGAGCTACTAGAGTAGGAAGCGTGTCTGACAAGTGTGATGATGTTAGTTGTCTTTTGGGCTCCCATGGCAATGATGGGCCTTGGGACGTGTGCAGTCATACTTAAGGGTTTAACCCCATTTTTCTTCTATTTCTTCCCTATTTCTCTCCTTCTCCTGATTTGGCTGTTTCTGCAACTCTCTCTCTCTACAAAGCTTGGCTGCTTCGTTGTTTGGTATTTCTATGTTTCTTCAAACCTCTCTTCATTCCACAAGTCTTTAGGTATCATCTCCACCTTACTCTGCCACTTTTTGTCCATTTTATTCTTGTCTCTTCAATTTTCGGCGAGAGTTTTGAGTTTTTCGGTGACTGCTTGCATTTTCTGGTGGTACTTGTTCTTACTGTTCTTGGTTATTTTTGTTCAAAGTTTAATAGTTTGATCTTTAATTCAATTTGCCAATCCTATTTATTTAGAAGAGTCATAAGTGTAGGGTCTGCCTCATATGCTCAGAACCCTTTACCACCTCTTAGAGGAATCTCCCTCTCTTAGGGAGAAGACCTTAGATAAAATTAGACAAATAGAAAGAGCCCAAGAAGAAGCTCGTGGGGTAGAGGCGTTCCCCCTCAGGACTATTTTTCCAACACCTCTGAAGGTCATATACCCTAAACAAACCGTACTAGTTAACCAGTCAGAATTCCTAGTTGAACCCTCTTCAATGTCTGAGTCTGAGGCATCCACCTCAGACCCTATGTCTGTGGACTTTTTTCAAGAGGCCATGGATTTCTCAGCTCAGCAAAATCAAGTCCATGATCAAGTCGAGGTTTCGAGTCGCGTATTATCCCATGCTGAGTCTGGCATATCCCAGTACTCCTTAGATGTTGAAGTTGTTAAATCGAGTGTGGTTGTTCCACCAATTCTTGAATCCATTCCCCTGTCGGCTATCACGGGTGTTGAGTTCGCTCAGAGGTTCCCAAGTGGTAACCCATCGTCTGCTTAGGCCGATGATGAACCGGATGATAATGATGATGTTGAGAGTGATGTTGACACCTCTGAGGTGGCCGAGATAGAGAGCACTATCAGCGAGGTCGACCTTCTGGCGTTCAGGCATCTATATTCTATAAGTCCCTCAATAAAACTCAGGAGACCTCTAAGGGACGAGAGAGCTTATGGAGACCGGGATGGTGAGATCTGCCTGTATGAGCAGATGTTCAAGTTAGGATTTCATCTGCCCATTCATCCCATCATCAGGGCTATACTGTCCTACATCAACCTGGCTCCTTCCCAGTTGTCACCCAATGCCTCGAGGGTGATAATTGGATCTATTGTCCTATGGAGGGTTGTTCATCACTCAGACCTTCCCGTCCAAGTCTTCACAGGGTGCTATGTCCCCTCATCTGTAAGGAATCATCTGACCTATTACCATTTTTTAGCTCAAAAGTCATAAAAAGATGTTGCAGGTCACCCAAACCTCGAGCCATAATTGGAAACCACGCTACTTCTTTGTGTTAGGGCCATGGGAATTTGGTCCATCCGCCCCCTCTTCCTCACTAGAGCCGAGAATACCCTTGAGATGGGGAAAGGTTACAATGGCTTCCAGGGACGATCCTGGGCTAAGCCAACACAATCTTCAGAAGGTCAAAGACCTTCAGGATCAGGGGGAGCATGGTCTACTTATCAAGTTTGAACACCTGATGACCCCCTACTATCTCTCTGAGACTGGGCTTGGGGGGAGTCCTCTGACAGAGCTCCGTAAGTTGCTTTATTATTTCCAAGTTATACCTCTGAACTTGTGTATCTCTAATTTTCTAACTCAGACCTTTATATTTTACAGAGCGCCCAAAAGGAATATCTGGCGAACTCTGGGAGATGGTAACCCCCAGTCTCACAAAGCTTGTCAAGAAAGCTAGTCTGAATGCGCCTCATCCCCCTCCATCTACCTCAAGGGCTGAGGCTACCAAAAAGAGAAAGCCTACCAACCCTGTCCCTGAAGATCAGAGGTAGAAGAAAAACAAGAAGGGGGATTGTGCCATCCCCATTTCTTCTGAGGATGCATTGATTTCTCATCTTGAGCAATTGAAGATTGGTGATAGTCTCATCGGCCATAGTCTGAAGGCCCTGGATTCCATAGGCGATGCCATGAACAATTTTGATATGCGCTTTTATCTCTCTCTGGATAGGCCTCTCTTGGTTGAGTTATCCCCCCATCGTTCTATTCAAGTAAGACCTTGAATTTGTGCTTCTGAATTATACAAGTGTAACATCGGTATATCTTAGACTAAAATCTCTGCACACGTTCTACAGGGTCTCCTCACCATGCATCACTTTGTTAACTGGACCTTGGGAAAACTTCCTCTTATTGAGAAGGGCCAAGAGGCCGAGAAGACGGAGGCCACTTTAAACGCTGAAGTGGAACATCTGAAGTCCACTTTGATGAAGTCTGAGACCAGCGTAAAGGGGTTGCAGAAAGATATGGAGAAGATGAGGGAAGATCACAACACTGCCTTGAAGACTCAGGCTGACTCCCTTCAACATAAGGTCGATGTGGTTGTAAATGCTGCCTTGGATGATGCCTCCGAGAAGATCTTGGAGGAGTACAAGGTCTCTAATTAGTTTGTCAGTTTTAGCTTCGAATACCTGGAGAGAGGGGTAAAGGCCACTGGTAAATAGGCTGCTATAAAGGAGAAAGAATCAGGGAGCCTTGCAGTATCTAACTTCGTTGCCCACCCTCGGCCAGGGAGATGCAGACGTGGTACCTAACACTGAGGCTATAAACACTTGATTTCTTTATGAAGCTTTTATCAATTTTATTTTCTCTGAAGATTTTTAACCTTTGACAAACTCTGTTATTTTGTATTTTGTAACTCCCAACTTTAATCTATATCAACCTCTGAGGAGGGCTTTACTTATTCAATTGCTGAATTGTTCTTTGAATTATTTTCTTTTCCATGCAATGTCTATTTAGGTCTGAAGTCATCCAAGTATGATGTCTGACCTTGGACCTTGTCACCAAATCATGATGGTATAGGGTCTGAGGTCATCAACTAATATGTTATCCTCATAAATAACATTCACCAAATTAATGATCTAAAGGGTCTGAGGTCATCTAAGTATGATGTCTGACCTCAGACCTTGTCACCAAATCATGATGGTATAATGTCTGAGGTCATCAACTAAGAAGTTATCCTCATAAATAACTTTCATCAAATTAATGATGTTAAGGGTCTAAAGTCATCTAAGTATGATGTCTGACCTCAGACCTTATCACCAAATCATAATGGTATAAGGTCTGAGGTCATCAACTAAGATGTTATCCTCATAAATAATTTTCACCAAATTAATGATGTTAAGGGTCTGAGGTCATCCAAGTATGATGTCTGACCTCCGACCTTGTCACCAAATCATGATTGTATAAGATCTGAGGTCATCAACTAAGATGTTATCCTCATAAATAACTTTCACTAAATTAATGATGTTAAGGGTCTGAGGTCATCCAAGTATGATGTATGACCTCAGACCTTGTCACCAAATCATTATGGTATAAGGTTTGAGGTCATCAACTAAGATGTTATCCTCATAAATAACTTTCACTAAATTAATGATGTTGAGGGTCTGAGGTCATCCAAGTGTGATTTCTGACCTCCGACCTTGTCACCAAATCATGATTGTATAAGATCTGAGGTCATCAACTAAGATGTTATCCTCATAAATAACTTTCACTAAATTAATGATGTTAAGGGTCTGAGGTCATCCAAGTATGATGTATGACCTCAGACCTTGTCACCAAATCATTATGGTGTAAGGTTTGAGGTCATCAACTAAGATGTTATCCTCATAAATAACTTTCACTAAATTAATGATGTTGAGGGTCTGAGGTCATCCAAGTGTGATGTCTGATCTCAGACCCTGTCACCAAATCATGATGTTATAAGGTTTGAGGTCATTAACTAAGATGTTATCCTCATAAATAATTTTCACCAAATTAATGATGTTAAGGGTCTGAGGTCATCTAAGTATGATGTCTGACCTTAGACCTTGTCACCAAATCATGAGGTTATAAGGTCTGAGGTCAACAACTAAGATGTTATCCTCATAAATTCTTCCACTAGAGCGCAATGAACCAAGAGTTGACATGGAAACTGATATTCTCATTAATAATTTCTTCATAAGATGATATATTTAGACAAACTCTTGCAACATCATATGTAATACTTCTTTAAATGATCAGCATTCCAGGGATTGGAAAAAGGTTCCCCCTCGAGGTTCTCTAGCCTGTAAGTCCCGGGTACAACCTCCTCAATAAGTTTGTAAGGACCATGCCAATTTGGGTGAAGCTTATTTGCCTTTTACAACGTCTTCTTCAGCTATAGGTCCCCTACAGTTATGGGTCTTGATTTTACCCTTTGATTGTAGAATTTTGCTATTCTCTGTTGGCAAGATGCCTGCCTGATTTCTGCGCCTTCCCTTCTCTCTTCAATCAAGTCTAGGTTGAGTCTTCTCTCCTCCCCGTTCTTCTCAAGGTCATAGGTTTGGACCCTATGAGTAGGGAGTCCTACCTATGTTGGTATGATGGCCTATGAGCCATGTGATAACATAAATGGGGTCTCCCCCATTGGTGTCCTTTCCATTGTTCTGTAGGACCACAACACAGCATAAACCTCTTCAGTCCATCTTCCCTTAGCCTCTTCTAACCTCTTCTTGATCCCGTCGAGGATTGTTCTGTTAGTGACTTCAGTCTGGCCGTTTGCCTGTGGTCGGTCAAGAGAAGAGAAAAATTCCTTTATCCCAACTCTTTCGCAGTATTTTTCTGGGGAAGAATTATTGAACTGGGTTTCGTTGTCCAAAATGAGGGTGTTTGGGAGGCCATGTCTGCATATGATGTTCTTCCAAATAAATTGGAAGGTCTTCTGCTCTGTAATCGTGATCATCGGCTCTGCCTCTACCCACTTGGAGATGTAATTAATGGCAATTATCAGAAATTTATAATTATTTACAGCCCTCGGCAGGGGACCCACTAAGTCAATTCCCCATACTACAAATGGCCAAGGGGAATGGATAGACGTCATAGGCTGATGAAGTTGATGGGGGATAGTGGATAATCTTTGACATTTGTCGCACCTCTTTATGTAAGCTGCAGCATCTTTGGATAAGGTTGACCACCAATATCCTTGCGTGATAATCCTCTTTGCCAAATGTCTACCTCCTATGTGACTGGAGCAAGAAACCTCGTGTACCTCCTGTAGGACGTGGGGAACTTCGGTGGGATGAATGCATCTGAGTAGACGTAATAGGAATCCCTTCCTATACAGGACATCTCCTACTATTGAGAACTTTGTAGCTCTGTACCTCAATTTCCTCCTCTCCAACTTTGACTCTGGTAGCACCCCCTCTCTGATATATCTGATAAGGGGATTCATCCATGAGTCGCCTAGATTCAAATTGTGGCAAGGGTTACTGACCTCTTCTTCTTCAATGGTTGCTCTGGGTAAGATCTCAACTAGGACTGTCCTTCTGATATTTGTCCTCGTTGCCAAAGCTAGCCTTGCTAATGCGTCTTCATGACTGTTCTTTAGCCGAGGCATTCTCTTCATCTTTACCTCTTCGAAACCTTTGAGTATCGTTCTCATCCTCTTCAGGTATTTGGCCATTATTTTATCCTTGGCCTCATAAATCCCTAATACTTGATTAACAACCAACCTTGAGTCGCTGTGGAGGATGAGTTGTCTTATACCAACGGTCCTTGCCAAGGAGAGGCCTACTATCAAGGCCTCGTATTCTAACTCGTTGTTTGACGCCTTAAAGTTAAATCTAAGGGCATATTCGATGTTGGTACCCTCTATGTCTGAGAGTATCAGGCCCGTAGCGCTTCCACTTTTGTAGGAAGACCCATTAATGAAGAGGTTCCAGATGTCTTTATCTGATGAGAAATCCTCTTTTAACATGATTCCCTGCCTGAAGAGGTACCGATCTTCCTCATTCTCGGCTATTCCATCTCTGACTCTCTTGGGCATAACCTCTTTCGGGTGTCAGAAGATGTTGATGTTTGACCCTTCTACAGTCTCTAGATTATTCTCAACCTCGTCCTCTTCTCGTGTGAACTCGGTGACAAAATCTGCAAGTGCCTTCCCTTTGACAGCCGTCCTATACTGATAGGTAAGGTCATACTCCCCTAGTTCAATGGCCTATGCCATCAATCTTCTCGACTTCTCAGGTTTATGGAGGACTTGCTTAGTGGGGAGTCAGTGAGGACGACCATAGAATGTCCTTGAAAATAAGGCTTTATCTTCCTAGAGGCATGTATCAAGGCGTAGGCTAACTTTTCCATGCGAGGGTAATTATATTTAGAGCCCTAAAGGGCCTTACTATTGAAGTATACGGGCCTTTGAACCCCAACGTCCTCCCGAACAATGGTCGCACTTATAGCCGATTCAAAGACCGCTAGAAAAATAAACAACCTCTCTCCTGCTATTGGCCGAGATAAGATCAAGAGAGATCCAAGGTAGGACTTAAGTTGATCAAAATCCTCATCACATTCTTTATCCCACTCTAAGGCCTTTCTAAGCACCTTAAAGAACGGAAGACATTTGTCGGTGGCCCTCAAAAGAAATCTGTTGAGTGCAACCACTCTTCCAGTGAGCCTCTGAACGTCCTTGATACTCCTTGGCGTTTTCATGTCGAGAAAAGCCTTGATTTTCTCAGGGTTTGCCTCTATTACCCTCTGATTGACAATGAATCCAAGAATTTTCTCAGCCCCTAACCCGAAGACACACTTCGCAGGGTTGAGTTTCCTTTTGTACAAGTCCATGGTATCGAAAGTCTTTTCCAGGTCTGCTACATGGGTGCAGGCTTTTAAGATCTTCGTTACCATGTCATCGACATACACCTACATAGTATTGCCTATTTGGTCTTAAAACATCTTATTCGTAAGACGTTAGTATGTTTCCCCCGCATTTTACAATCCGAAGGGCATAACCTTGTAGCAATACGTCCCTTTGTCAATGATGAAGGCTGTCTTCTTTGAGTCTTCGACATGCATGAAGATCTGGTTGTAGCCTGATTACGCATCCATGAAGCTCATGAGCTCATGTCATGTAGTTGCATCTAACATCGGATCGATTCGGTGTAAGGGATAACTATATTTTGGGCAAGACTTGTTCAGGTCAGTAAAATCTACGCACATTCTCCATTTTCCGTTTGCTTTGGACACAATGACTGCATTTGATAGCCACTCTCGATATATCACTTTCTTGATGAATTCAGCCTCTTCCAACTTTCTAACCTCTTCCCAGATGACGTCGTACTTCTCCCTAGAGTAGACTCTTCATCTTTGCTTGATTGGTTTTGCATTCTTAGATACGTTGAGTTTATGGCACATGACCTCGGGGTTGATGCCAGGCATGTCTGCGTGACTCCAAGAGAAGACACTCTGCCTCTTCCTCAGGAAGTTTATCAGCTCCTCCTTGATCTTAGCTTTTAAGGCTTTGCCGACATGGATGGTTTTTTTCGGTTCGTCCTCATTGAGGACGATGGATTCTACCTCTTTCGCAACCTCCCCTTTTTTCAACTTTGTTTCATCTCTAGGGTCAAGTGTATCGATATTACAAGTGGTAGTAGCTCTCTTATGGGCCTCTCTCTCTTCAGTCGAGTTGAAGTAGCATTCTCGTGCTATGGTCTGGTCACCCTGCACTTCCCCTACCCCGTAGGGGGTCGGGAATTTTATCATCTGGTGGACCGTCGGCGGCGCAGCTTCAAACTCCTTAAGGGCTACTCTTCCTATGATGAGGTTATAGGCTGAGAAGACATTTTTGTCCATAACCAAAAAAATTGATCTTCTGGGTTAACCTTTTAGGCCATTCATCGCCCATTTGCACGTCCATCTCATACATGCCCAGTGGATGGACCTTTTCACCACTAAACCCCATTAACGGATGATGATAGGGTACTATCCTAGCTCTTCTAAGACCTAGGCTTTTGAAGTAGGGCCAAAACATCACATATGTTGAACTTCCTCCATCTACAAGAACTCTCTGCACCTCACATCCATGAACTCTTGTTGTGATCACCAAAGGGTCATCATGTGGAGCTAGGATGCCTTTGAAGTCGAGTCAGGAGAACCCAACTACGAGAGTGTCCATGTCTACCTTCTTTCTCTTCTACATAGTCTCGAAAGACGTTAGGTCTACCATTTCAAGTTTGGCCACTTATTTGGACTCTGCCACATGAGCTTTTCTGTCAGCAACCTCAGAACCACCCCTCGCAAGTCCTCCGCATATGGTGCTAATGCCAAAGTAGATCATACCAACCCTGTTAACTGTGGTGTTGTCATCTTTTGGCAGGAGGTTTGGATCGTCTTCGTCATCTCCGTCTAAGTCACCATACCTTCTTGCTGGGGTATCGCCACGATATCTATCGTTCCTCTTCTTTTTGGGGTCATCTCTTCCCCTTTTGGGAGCTTTGCCATCCACATATTTCCTCAACTTGCCTGACTTCAACATCTTCTCGATCTCATCCTTCAAGGCGAAGCACTTGTCTGTTATATGGCTATGGTCTTGGTGGAATTCACACCATAAGTTTTGGTTCCTCTTATGTGGAGGAGCCTTCAGCTTCTCTGGCCATCTTAGGGATCGATCAATCTTGATCTCATTGAGGATGTGTTTATAGCTTACCGTAAGAGGGGTGTAACGCGCAAACTTATCGTCGCCTTACCTCTTCTTTCCATCCTTCTTTCTTTGTAACTTTTCGCTATTATCACCATTCTCGTCTTCATACTTAGTGGCTATGGCCTCTTTAGCGTTCATGACCTTCCCCGCAGCTGCCAATAGCTCCACCATGAACTTTGGTGGGTCTTTCGCGAGTTTCCACAATAACTTCCCCTTCTTAAGACCTCCTATGAGGGCGGTCATGGAAATATTCTCCTCGTAATCTTCAACCTCAAGTTCTTCTTTGTTGAACCTGGCGATGTAGTCTCTTAGGCTCTCGTGCTTGCCTTGCTTGACATACGACATATGGGTGGTCTTCTTTTGAGGTCTTACCCCATAGTATAAATTGTGAATGAACTGTTCAGCCAAGCCCTTGAAGTTCTCAATTGAATTCTTCGGAAGAGAAGTAAACCATATGTGCGCAGCTCCTATCAAGGTCCTGGAGAAGGCCCAACACTTCATCTCATCTGGTATTAAGTAAATGTCAATCGCTGACTGGTACATCTCTATATGATATACAGGATTGATGCTACCGTCATACATGGGAGTCATTGTAGGTGTCTTGAACTTGGTGGGGGTAGGTAAGTTTACTATCTTAGCCACGAATGGAGAGCCCTCTAAGAAACCTCTTTGTAGTGGATCCCGACTTTTGATGAGGTCTCCTATCTTGTCCTCAAGACGTTGGATGGAGTCATTCCATGGTCTTGCAACTTCATCCTGGCCGAGGTTATCCCCAGCTACCTCTAAGGGGTGTACTGAGGGTTCCCCAGCCACGGCACAACGTCTGTTGTTGACCTCTTCTTAGTCTCTTCCTCGACCCTGATGAGGCTGACGTTGTCTCTCTTACCTTTGTGAGCTGGATGCACTTCTCGACCTTGACAACCTTTGTCTTAGGTCATTTATGGGGATGATCCTTTCAAAGGCTGACCCTCTGCTCAATCAAAAGATGATCCTCGTTGTTGGGATTCTCCACCTCTTCTACCCCCACAACCTTGGCTTCATCGGATAGGACGAACTGTATTGTTTGAAACCTCATACGTCTCCCAACAATCTTCCGGAACATCTTTCGCCTCGAGATCATCATACATGTCCTTAGGGCAAGGGTTTCCTTGCCTCCCCGGGCGCAAGCACCTAGGTTCAGCAATGTCCCTCCTCCGCTGGGGTGTAGGTTGCTCTTTCCGTGGTGCCTGGGGTGGTCCCCTGGCGTTTAGATGAGGCTGAATAGCCTCCGGAGTGATCATTTCTAGTGAGACTCCAGGTGGCCTCATCATATTCTGGTTGAGCTGCGCAAATTGCTCTTGCATTGCTTGTTGCATTGCAGCCAAATACCTTAAGGATGCGTCCACCTCCGCCATTTCGGATTGGGGCGGTGCCTGGCTACAGCTAGGTCCTCCTGTACCGGGCGGTGGAAGACGTGGTGGTAATTCCAGTGCCATGTGTTAGAACAAAAGAGCTGGTGTGGTAAATGACCTTAATACCTTACAGGACCTCTTTCAATGGTGAAACAGCTCCACGCAAGGGGTGAGGCCTGGTTCAACACCAGAGTCTCTAGTGAGGTTAAGCGAATAAAGGGGAAGAGACAGCTTCTCGGTTCCCACATACGGCGCCAAAATGATGATGCTGGAAATAGCACCACCCTTCAAGGTGTTTATAAGATCAATTCAATGTTAACAATAGCAGTATAAAGGCATATAGTAGAAGGAGGTGAGGAGAAGAGGAAAATCACCGGAATATAAGTGGTTCAGCCAATCAGCCCTACATCCACTGTGCAAGTGTGTGATTAATATCACTGTATGAGGGCACTAATTGCCATGGATACAATCTACCAAGATTTCTATCTCTACTGTGTAAAATGACAGAGTTTTAGCTAGGGTTGTTAATTTTGGATCCTTTTCAAGGTAGAGAATGACCTCTATATATAGTGCCCGGGGTGCAGTGTACCACCCCCCCAAGCATGCAATGAGCATGTGCATGAGGATTGGACCAGTATAAGAATGACACCTGGCTGATCTCATGTAGATAATGATGACCTCAATATTCCCTCACGTGTGGAGAATGATTCGGTTATAACTGATTTGTGTACATGTGTTCCTAGCCACACATATGCGCATAAGAGCTCGACCATCTGTGACTGGTCCCGACCTCGGCCTAAAAGAGGATGAGGTTTGTTTGGTAGGGTAACTGCTTGATCAGTGGTGACCTTGGCTCAGGGGGAGAGCCGAGGTAAGGCCGGTGGGACTGTAACGTCGGCCTGGGCCGAGGTAATGGTGGCATAGCAGGAACGTCGACCGATTCATAGCCGAGGCTAGTTATGATGGAGTTGTCCTTGTAACATCGGCATGTACCTAGACGAGGTTGTTAACCTTGGGTGGCCTGATGAGTAGTCTATCTCTGTACATCATGAAGATCTCAACTGTTGTCTGAACGCGAGACTAGTAATGTCGGCCATGGCCGACCTTTCTTAGGACGAGACTGTTGGCTACCAATCAATGACCCCTCCAACCTCGGCTATCTCCTTGACAGAGGTTGATGTCTCTGGGAAGTTGGGTACATATAGGGCATATCAATGAGTTTGATTTTTCCTGCAGATATGCTAGTCTTAGATATGTCTGAGTATGGCGCCATTATTGGTATGGATTGGCTAGTCACTTATAGTTCCATGATTGATTATTTCAGTATGAGTATTGTGTTCGCCATTCCAGGCCAAAACTTGTTCATAGTGGCGATGCCTCACCCTGAGGGAGGGTCATCCACCCATTTGTATTACATAGAGGAGGAGACCTCTAAGAATATAGTGATTACCCTTGACTCTATTCGTATAGCTCGCGTGTTTCCTGATGTGTTCTAGGATATATCAGGATTATTGCCTAGTCGAGAGATAGATTTTGTTATAGATTTGATGTCGATCACTCGACCGATAGCCGGTGAACCCCATCGTATGGCTCCAGTTGAGATGAGGGAGTTACGGGACAAGATAGAGCAGTTGTTGGGACAGGGTTTCATCCTTAGGAGTACCTAGCACTGGGGGTGATCATGTTCTATTTGTGAAGAAGAAGGATGGATTCTTACGACTCTGCGTTGATTATCGGGAGCTTAATAAAGTCACAATACAGAATAAATATCCGTTCCATCACATCGATGACTTATTTGACCAGCTAAGGGGAGAATCCTAGTTCTCAAAGATAGACTTGAGATCCGGGTATCATCAGCTATGCATTAGGGAGCAGGATGTGTCGAAGACTGCTTTCTTGATGAGACATGGGTCCTATGATTTCTGAGTTATGTCGTTTGGGTTGATCAATGCTCCAACTATATTTATGGACTTGATGAATAGATTTCTCAGAGATTTTTTAGATCAGTTTGTCATTATCTTCATAGATGACATCCTGGTTTACTCCTAGACTAAGGAGGAACATGTCGAGCACCTAAGACGGGTTCTTCAGACTCTACGAGAGCATCAGTTGTATGCCAAGTATGAGAAGTGAGGATTTTGGTTACGAGAGGTGCAGTTTATGGGCCACATTGTGTCAGAGTTAGGAATATCAGTGGACTCGAGCAAAGTATCAGCAGTGAGGGAGTGGGGGTAGCCCACGATATCGAAGGAGGTGCGTAGTTTCTTGGGGTTAGCCAGGTATTACAGACGATTCATCCAAGGGTTTTCAAAGACTTAGGGACCATTGACAAATTTGACTCACAATGGGGTGCCATTTATATGGGATAATGCTTATCAGTTGGCTTTCGATAAGCTAAACGATAAGTTGATTTTAGTGTCAGTTCTTACTTTACCCAGGCTAGGAATGGAGTATCGGGTGTATACTGATGCTTGCGTAATGGACTTAGTGGTTTACTTCAGCAGGAGGATCAGGCTATAGCTTATGCCTCCCATAAGCTCCAGCCTCGCGAGAGGAATTACCACACCCACGGCTTGGAGTTAGCAGCAGTCATGTTTGCCCTATGGATTTAGAGACACTACTTGTTGGGGGGGAAATTTCTCATGTTCAAAGACCAAAAGTCACTACAACACTTGTTCCCTCAGCGGGAGTTGAACATGCATCAGTACAGGTGGCTGGAGTTTGTGAAAGATTACCAATTTGAGATACAGTACCACCCAAGGAAGGCTAATGTAGCTGCTGATACGTTGAATCGTAGGCTAATAGGAGAGGTTGCGGAAGTGTGGAAGGCGAAATGGAAAGAGTTGGGACATCAGGATGCAGTGTCCCGATCCTTTATGTCCATCATGACAATCACTCTAGAGATTGTCACTAAAGTGATCCAGGCCCAAGCGATCGATTCGTTCTACCGTGATCAGATTGTACAACTCCTAGTTGAGGTCGCAGAGTCCTATTCAGTGAGTTCAGATGGGGATTTACGATTTAATGGGATATTAGTGGTCCCGAACGGGGTGGACTTACGTCATGAGATGATGACAGAGTAGCATGGATCTTAATTTATGATACATCTCGAAGGGGATAAGATGTAATAGGATATAAGGTAATGGTAGTAGTGGAGTGGGATGAAGAATGACATTGTGGGGTTCGTGTCCAAATGTGCCACCTGTGAGTTTGTAACGGTTGACCTTCATAAACCATCAAGGTTACATCAGCTACTAGAGATACCTATGTGTAAATAGGAGAGCATTTCCATGGATTTCATCACTGGGTTGCCTACATCTTAGAGAGGTCACAATTCTATATGGGTAGTGGTGGTTTGGTTGACCAAGGTAGCTCATTTTTTGTCGGTATGGACATACTACACTACGAGACATTATGCCAAGTTATTTATTGCCGAGATAGTGAGGTTGCATGGGGTTCCCCTCAATATTATATCCGACAGACACAAGATTTCTATGCCACACTTCTGGGAGAGCTTCCAGGAGGCTGTGGGTACCATGTTGCGATTGAGTACGTCTTATCACCCGCAGATAGATGGGAAGACTAAGCGTACTAATCAGATGCTGGAGGACATGTTGCACATGTGTGTCCTTAACTTTGTAGGGGATTGGTATTAGTACCTTCCATTGGTGGAGTTCGCGTATAATAATTCCTATCAGTTTATGATTGGCATGGCCCCATTTGAGGCATTGTACGACAGGCCTTGTAGTTGTCCCACTTGTTGGATAGAGGTGGAGGACAACAAGCTTTTTGGGCCAGAGGTGATTCAGGACACATCAGCTAGGATTGAGATGATCAGGAGCCGTATTCTGGTGGCCCAAGACATGAAGAAAAGCTACGTCGATGCCAAACGGTTCTTCAAGGAATTTAGTGTGTGGGATCAGGTGTTGCTATGAGTATCTCATATTTAAGGAGTAATGACGTTCGGTAAGAAAGGGAAATTGGCTTTGAGATACCTAGGACCATTTCTCATTATCGAGAGGATCGAACCGGTGACCCTGACTCACATTGCAATAGAGGAGATTGATTTGCATCCTCACAGTACTATGAGGAGAGACCTGTAGCTATCTTAGACCGTAATGAGAGGATATTGAGGTCAAAGGTAGTTTTACTTGTGCTATTTCAGTGGGAGCATCATAATATAGAGGACTTTACTTGGGAGCGAGAGGAGGATATGCGCGAGAAATATCTAGACTTATTCTTACCAGGAATGCTTTACATTTTGAATTTCGGGATGAAATTCCGTTATTAGGAGGGAAGTATGTAACACCCCATATTTTTATGATATTAAATAATTATGGGAATAATTATTATTATTCGATTAATTAAGTTAAAATGTGAGATATTTATTGGTAATTAGCCCAAAATAAAATAAATATTAACAAGAGTGACAAGCGTTAATAGCTATTGTTAAGAGTTATTGAGTATTACTATATGAATACGTAATATGGAATTATGAATTTTTATAAATTATCGAGAATGGGAAATACGTCAGTTTCGTATATTAAGTCAAGACGCACGTGTGAGTCGTGTCGGGACTAATTTGATGGATTAAAGAAGTAAATTAGTGTTAAGTAACTCGTATGTTCATTTCGAGTGCGCCATTAAGTCCGAAAGGGTTAGGATAGTAAAAAAACTCTACTCGGGTATTTTATTTTGACTCCGGAATATTTTTAGGCCAAACCAGCACCCCGTAGGGTATTTTTGTCTTTTGGATTTTGGGGGAATTAATATGGACGAAAATTAGAAAAATAAAAGGGAGTGTACGTGGGTGAGAGGAAGTCTGTCAGTTTCTAAACCTAAGAGATAAGGAGAGATAACCACAGAGAAAGAAGGAGGGTCCATAGGTGTTCTTCGTGCAAAACTCAAGAACTCACACCATAAATCCCACCAAAGCGTAGATCGGAAGACAAGGAACAAGTCTATACCAATTTCATCAGCGGATCAAAATATCATAATCAGGCAAGTGTTTATTACTTGCTTCCTATTAACAACAATTGTGCTCATGTTATTATAGGAATCAAATATATTATGTACAATTCAATTGGGTGACTTTAGAGAATTTAAATCATAAATTAAGAGTTAATTTGATGAATAATTGAACCCTTATGCATGTAGAATAGGAATCCCGAGATTATATGTTGAATTTAATAAACGAATCTGGGTTTTAATGGTTCTTGGATTGAAACTTGAAGAACTGGGGATTTAATGTTTAATTTGGGGATTTTATATTTAATCGATGTATTGTAAAGATTTAATGATTATAAGTTGGTAGAAATCATCTAAACTTGTTAGAATATCAATTTGGTTTGCTGTTTTGGTAATCGGGAATGAACATTAGAGGTTCTTGAGTTGTTAATTGTGGAAAAATGTAGCAGGTGCAGTTTGGGAAGGGAACTGCTCAATCTCGTTCGAATGATATTGAGCCTTGTTCGAACGAGAACCCCTGTCGTACGATATGTCATTCTAATGACACGCTATATTATTCAAACGAGATAGCTTCTGATTCGAACGACATGTTAAAAAATCTGGGAATTTCTATTTTTGACCCAAATCGAGTTACACAATTAATTTGAGTTGGGAAAACTGTTATTTGATGAATTTAGTACAGTGCATAATTGTTGGGAATTATTTGGGAAATAATACTTTAAATATTGGATAGTAAGTTAACCTTGGAAATTTCGAGAGAGAGTAATCGAAATAATTACATTATAAGTAGTAATGAGAAAATATTACATATGGATAATATATGTACGGGTTGGGTGAATACCTATTGATTTTAATAGGACGTGAGAATGCCTATTTTATGCTTATTATTATGTGTATAGCATACCTCTGCTTCTTGCTATCGGAAGGAGGTTTTCGCGTAGTGGACAGCCTTATCCTGTGTTGCCCATTGGGGGGGATATTTGACTTATACCGAGAACATATGGACTTGGTTACTTGGTATGTGAGATATAGGATAGTTTCGACGGTTGAATGGAAGTGTAGGTATGTGTGTGACCCATTTGGCTGGGGATTATATTCACCTCAAATATTTATGATTTGAATTTTATGGTTCATTAGATATTGAACCAGCAGTCCTTCATGCAGTGAGTGATGCACTGGGACATGATAGGAGAGTATGCATTGCGCCAAGTGGTCTATACCTGAGGGTGCAAGATTAGTACATATATATTTATATGGATGATGTGACTATATATATGTGACTATATATATATATATATATATACACACACACTTGTGAATAATTCTAATGTGTGAAACTAGTAGATATAGTAATGTTGATAAATAACATAATCTTAGTTGGGTAAAAGATTAATTAGTAGAACGGTCAATATGAAATGTAGTTATCTGGGATAAAATATTTTAATAATGTATTGTATGGGTGATACGGGATACTCTTAGGAGATATAATTAGAAGTATAAGTCTATGACCTATATGGGAGTGGTATAGATAACTAGGCTACAGTAGATGTACATTAGGCATGCACAATAGCGGGGATGTGAGAATATTATGTGAGAGTTAGAAACTAACATGAACATAATACTTCCTTTATTGCAGTTTTAAATACTAGCTAAAACAAATATTCTTACAACTCGAGCTTTGACTCGTCTCTTGCTATGTTACTCTCTTTTGCTACATATATGTATTATATCAGGTGTCGAGCCACAGGGTTACCAGACTTAGACCCTTGGATTTTTTAGTGAGCTTCAACGGTTGTGGGAGTTGAATGTCCTTGCATTTAGACGCCTTTATCATTTCTTCCAGTTATGTTCAAATATTTCATTTAGGTCACATGTCGCCCATTCTCAGTCATTTTATCAAAGATATTTTACTCAGTTTATTTTAGTAGTTCATTTTCAGTTGGATAGAGTATTATATGGATTATTGTCTAGAGACTTTGAACTGGAATGTTTCATCATGTCTTATTAATTATTTGGGTATAGGAACTGTGAGGCTGCAAATCAATCTCCTCTATCGCAAGTATTTTCCTTTCGCCGTTCAGACCAAGATAAGGCAAAAATTACTGGACGTCACTCACGAGGGGAAGACAGTCGTAGAATATGAGGAGGAATTCATTAGACTGGTTAATTTGGTACCTAGTGAGGTGTCTATTGAAGAGAAGAAAATACATATGTTCATCGATGGCCTAACCTAGAGGATTCGTCAACACCTTCTGGGTAATATGTCTTTGCATTCCTATACAAAAGTACTTAATGTTGCATTGCTACATTATTAGAACCACCATTTCCATGCAAGCGGAACAATCGAGGAGATGATCCTAGACAGCAGGGCAGGACAGGTGGGGGTAGTGCCAGCGGGGCACTGGTAGACCAGTAATAACAGATGTAGGCATGGTCAGGGAGGCTAGCGACAGGGCCATAAGGGAAACTGAATTGGAACTCATGTGAGAGTTCAAAACTAACATGCACCTAATACTTTCTTTATTGCAGTTCTAATTACTTGCTAAAAAAAATATTTTTAAAACTTGGGATCTGACACATCTCTAGCTATTCTTCTCTCTTTTGCTACATACATGTATTATATCAGGTGCCCAGCCACAGGGTTACCAGACTTAGACACTTGGATTGTTTTGCAACTGGAGCGGTTCTGGGAGTTATCGGTCCTTACATTTAGATGCCTCTATCATTTCTTTCAGTTCTGTTCAGACACTTCATTTGGGGCATGTGTCGCCCATTCTTAGTCGCTTTATCAGAGAGATTGTACTCATTTTATTTTAGTATTTCATTTTCAGTTGGATTGATTATTTTATGGATTATTGTCTTGAGACTTTGAACTGGAATGTTTTATCTCGTCTTATTTATTTCATCATTTGATTCATATTAATTACTTATTAAATTCATGTGGATAGTAGTTAATTTATTCCTTTATAATTAATTAATTATTTGGGTATAACTAAATGGAAAATATTTTGGCACTAGCTTAATTATTTATTCGGTGATTATTAATGTTAAACGTATTTCGATAGTGATGCTAAGAATGAACCAACCGAACACTTTGGTTTAAATTGAATAAAATGACTGATCAGACGGTGTAACAATTATTTTTGAAGTGTTTAACTTTATTCAATATGTAAAAAAAATCTCCATGGTGGCCCTTTTTATGAATATAAGGGAAAAAAGTTCTTTTTATATCTTATATAATTAAGCGTTCGATTTTTGTTACCATACATAGGAGGAACAAAAAATTTCCCCTTCAAATGAGTGACAACAAGTTTCCCTTTCTTTTGTGAAATTTTGGGGGAAGTTTCAAAAGGTGTTGCCTAATTTGATGATGAAGGTTTGACAAAAATTGTCTCTCCTCTAAAAATATCTAGTTTGATAGTTTTTAAGTCTTTTTCAAGATGTTCATTATTGAAGGTCCCCATATTTTACTTTCAACAAAAATGTTTGCTTTAGCGGAATTAAGTTAAGGATTAATACAAACCAATTTTCTCTTTTGAAAAACTCTTTTCAATTTTACCAAACCATAGCAAATTGTGACACAAATTAACTTAACCAAATTTAATAATGAATAAAACTAAGAATGCAACAAGTGATTAAACCAAGTAAAATAAACTAAAGCAATACTCACAACGTCGATGTACGAGTAAAAACTCAATTGAGAAAAAAAACCTCAGAAGGCCTAGGCCAGATAATCACTATGACGATGGTATTACAAAGCTATCCAGTAGTCTTATACAACGACTCGATACACCCAATGGACTTGACACTCATCTGATCTTCTACCAATCTTCATACTTCCAACGCATAAAGTAACCTTATTCCACGATACTCGTCCACAGCAGTTGCCTCCACGAATGCCTCGGTATCCACTGATACGGCCTTGTGTCGTCTACGATGTTGAACATAAAAGTAACCTTCTTTGCTTCTCCAACACAAAACCAGAAATGTTCAGGTATTGAACAAACCCTACTTGGTGCAACAAAGATCGCATAAACATATGGTAATGATAACTCAGTTCTTTTCAAACTCTACGAATGTTTTATAGTGAAAACACTAAGAAAACTTTGTGCATAAACTTTTCGGTATGGTAAATTATTTTTATACTGCACACACTTCGAGAAAACTAAACAAACCTATATATAATTTTATTAAGGCAGTGGCATATCTCGTTCGAGCGAGATATTGCATCGTTCTAATGACAACAACTCTCTTTCAAACGACATCGTTTGTCATTTGAATGACCATGCCCTAATTATAGTCCGGACCAACTTAATCTATAATCAAACCTTATCAGTTCTAAACGAAGTGTGCACAAGTAAAACACTCTTAAAACATGTTGAAAACATTTTCTTTTAAAAATAACATCCTTATTTTTATAAAATAAAATTCCGAGTTTCAATAACATTATGCATTCATACGTGAGTGATCTGGGAATGCAATTAAACTTTGAAGATGAAAAATTCGCACCAATTAATC
This sequence comes from Sambucus nigra, assembly GCA_949130495.1. Lineage (NCBI taxonomy): Eukaryota > Viridiplantae > Streptophyta > Magnoliopsida > Dipsacales > Adoxaceae > Sambucus > Sambucus nigra. Next base: position 499,525,300 of record OX422207.1, on the reverse strand, counting down.
TTCGTCATAATTAATTCCTTGTAGCTTTATCGCAACATCTTCAATTAATATTCGATCTTCATAGTCTCTGAGTGGATCATAACAATAAAAATCTACCTATGACTTCAAACATGTTTTGTTCTAAAATAAGTCAAAACTATACATGGACTTAATTAGAAATTTGGTCCAAACAAATCTCTGCCTTTGACTATTCCGGGACAAAACCAATAGAGAAATGCCTAAGTTGGGCCATAAACCCCAAAATAAAATTACATCATCAGTATAGGATAGGACTCATAAAACATGGACCGACAAGCATGAAACTATTTCTGAATGTCGGAATGTGACGTAGACTTAAAATCTCGAATCTCCTTAATCATACCTACACACATGAACCATACAAATACCTAGTGAAGTATGGAGGAACAAATGATATAAATCAATATGAAAACTCAAAATCAGAAACATTTGTTATGTGAGTAAATATGAAACCACTTTGAATACAAAAATGAAACTCAGAAAACTCCCCCTAATTTTTTTTTAACAAAGAGGGACGGAACCCCCACACATAATATTAATTATAGGAGAAAAAGCCTCTCTAAGAGGTTGAACAAGATCATGAATAAAATAAACCTTTGGGGGAGCCAATAGCCAAAGGATGAGGAAAGATAAATTTAGGGTTTCATAATAACCCCATTACAATAGAAATCAAAGATTAACAGATATAATATAAAAGCAACTGATCTTATCTAGCTTGTAAGAACCCTTGGTTATTTTTGGAAGATCCTTCACCTCTTCATAGATTTGAATCCCTTTCAAATTAACTCCAACATTGGCAAGACAGTCAACAACCATGTTTGATTCCCTATAACAATGGCCTATTGAATAATTAAATTCAGACAGATCTGAAATAATTTTTTCTGTAAAGGATTTAAGATGCCATGGAGGTCTCCATTTTCTGTTGATCAACTTCACCACAAAAAGAGAATCAGATTCAATATCAATCTTCGTAATATTCCTCTGATGACATAAATTAATCCCAAGGCTTAGGCTTTTAAGCTCCATAGACGAGTTAGTAGAATACTGTTCTTCTTTGGCAAAAGCAAAAACCATGTCACCTTTAGCATTTCTCACTATGCCTCCCATTCCTCCTTTGCCTTGATTTCCTTTACCAGCCCCGTCAATGTTTAGCTTGAACCTACCTGCATATGGAGAATTCCATTTAGATTTAACAAGTTTGATTGGTTTTTATTTGAATTGCAAACCAAATAACTCCTGAATTCCTTGAGAGAAACCTGAACCTCTTCTTTCAAACAATAAACATTTGCAAAAATTTGAAGTCAGGGTCACAATTTGATTCTTTATACTGCTGAAATTTCATTTTACTCCTTAAAATAAACCTTTGTTTCTAGCCTTCCATATTTCCCAAACCACGACAAGAGGAATACATTTGGCCAGGAATTGTTCTGACTCAGAGCTTCCTACTTGCATCCACCAACTAAGAAGAATTGTCGACATTTTATTCCTATCGAGCTTCACCCCCATTAAATTTGAAAAGAGATCCCATAAATTTGAAGCAACTAAAAATTTAATGGATAAATGAGTTGAAGATTCTTCTCCTTAGTTACATAAGTGACATTTGGAGCCCATTCTTTGCATCCCAGATATTGCAATGAACTATAGAAGATAAAAAGTGGATCTTAATACTATCATAGGCAGTAGATAGAGAGAAACTACCTAATTTTCTGGCTTCCAAACAAAATTGACATCCTGAATCTCCATTTGATTTAAGCAATCTTCTTCAACTCGCATCATGTTCTTCCAGGTATGAGATCCTCCTCTAGAATTAGTGTGCCAGTTCTTGTATTTGCTTGATAAGAATTTAGACCACAAGGAGTTTTCATATTTGAATTTCCAGTACCTCTTCATAGAAGTTTCCCTTGAAAGCAGGCCAAAATCTACAAAACCCATACCACCTTCATTTTGATCTCTGCATAAAGCATGACAATTCTTCCATTGAAATTTCCAACCCTGATCTTCATTACCTCCCCCAAAAACTTTATTTAACATCATATGTATTTTATTAATCACCATCTTAGGAGGGTAAATAGAAGCTAAAAGATGTGAAGGAATGGAGGATAAGACATGTTTAATGAGAGTAAATCTTCCACCAAAAGACATCAACTTTGACTTCCATCCTCCAATTTTTCCTCTAATGTAAGATCAAGGTATAAGACCTTGTTTCTACCTTTAAATAAAGGGCATCCCATATATTTAATATGAAGGTCTTTAGACTTTAACCCCAAAGCTTCAGCTACCTTTATTTTGAAATTCGGAGGCTTTTTAACATCAACATAAAAAGAACTTTTAGAAAAATTAATTTTCTGACCTGAGGTGGAAGAGTAGCTATCAAGAAAAGCTATAACATTCTTCAAACTTCTATTATCCCCCCTGCAGAATATAGCAACATCATCGTCAAAAGCTAGGTGATAAATCATAGGGCTTCCACTTGGCATATAGAAAGTCTTAATGAGCCTTGTTTCCACTATTCTCTCCAGACCTCTACTTAAATACTCTGCTGTAATAATAAATAAGCTTTGAGAGATTGGATCCCCTTGCTTGAGCCCTCTATTAGACTTGAAAAAACCAGCTGATTGACATTATAATTGAAAACCAATTATTGGAAATGCATCTCCAAATTGAATCTATGAACCTCTCCCCAAAACCAAAACCTCTGAGAACTTTTATTAGAAAACCCTAGTGAAGTCTATCATAAGCTTTCTCCATTTCCAATTTAATAATGACATTTCCTCCATGGATTCTCTTACCAATATTGTGTACCATCTTCTGAGCTAGCATCACATTATCATTGATATATCTCCCTTTAATAAAGCCACTTTGGTTTAGGGATATGATATTAGGAAGCATCTTATCAAGTCTTGAACATAAAATCTTTGAAATAATCTTATAACATCAGTTGCATAGGCTAATAGGCCTAAACTCACCACAAGATTTGGGATTTTAACTTTAGGAATCAGGACTATTGATGTTGAAGACCAGCTTTTAGGTAATTCTGCACCTTCAAAGAAATCATTAAGAGCAGAGCATAATTCCTCCTTTATAATAATCCAGCACTTCTTAAAGAAAAAACCTCCAAAGCCATCAGGACCTGGTGAGGAGTCAGAGTTCATGTTTTGAATAGCTATCCACACTTCATCCTCGTAAACAAAGCTTTGTAACTCTGAATTTGATTCTGTAGAGATGATTTTTGGAATAAACTCTTCATTAAAATCTTCTGACAAAGACTGAACTGTAGTTAATTGAGTTTCAAAAAATTGGACTATTTGGTTTTTAAACCCCTGCTTGTCTTCAATCATAGTTCCATTATCCCCTTTTATCCTATGAATACATAGTTTTTGGTGTTTTTCTTTTGTACTGGCATGAAAGAATTTTGTATTTGAGTCCCCTAGATTCAACCATTTAACTGAAGATTTTTTCTTCCAGAACATTTCCTCCATTTGTAGAGTAGATTGAAGATTAGCCCTTCCTTGATGCAAAGCTTCTCTATTAACATATGATCTCACCAATTCATAGTTTAGCTCTAATTGCAATATTTCATCTTCTAAGTCCACCACTGATTGATTCACATTCTTAAATGCTTCCTTACTCTAAGATTTTAGCACCCCTTTTAGCCTTTTAATCTTAATTGAGAAATTCCATAAACCTACAGAATCTGTGTTAACACTCCAAGAGTCTGCAGCAATCTTCAAAAAGTCTGGGTGAGTACTCTAGAAATTTAGAAACTTGAATACGGTGTGGAATTCATCTTCTTGATTCTTAACTAAAAGTAGGAGAGGAGAGTGGTCCGAGGCTATTTTATTCAAGGGTTGAATAGAAGAGTAGGTATAGCAAAGCTACCATTGCATATTGATTAAGCCCCTCTCAAGTCTAGCCATAATCAGGTTTTTATCCCCTCTATTGTTACAATAGGTATACCTAGTCCCTTGATACCCCAATTCTTTAAGACCATTGTCATCAATAGCCTGTAAAAATTCTCCTATAGCTGAATGATCAACATCATTACCACTAACCTTCTCATATTGATTAGCTACTACATTAAAATCTCCCATTACAATGTCGGGAGTTGATACCATATCATTTGCTACTTCAATCATATGATTCCAGAGTGGCCTCCTCTCAATTTTAATACACTTATCATACATAACTGAAACACATACCTGATCTTTCAGATATGGATGATTAATTAGAAAAGTAAACATTTTATCCTAATCCACCTTTACTTGAGCTTGAATATTAAATCTCCATAATAGCCAAATTTTCCCATTACAATTACTGATTCCACTTTCGAAACCCCATTTCACCTTGAAAGAATCCAACTTTTCCATTTGGACTTTTGGCTCCAGCAATGCTAATAAAGGAATTTTATGAATTCTTCACAATTTATTGAGTCTTCTATTTGATGATTTCTTTCTAACTCCTCTTATGTTCCAGACTATAAAATTTAACATTGATGATTGGGGAATTGGGATTGTTTGGTACCTCTTGCTAGAGATCTTGTGACTCTCGTATACATCAAATCTTATTTCCTCTGCATTTTTGCTACATTTCCACTACTGGTAGGTTTCTTTAGTATTCGAGGTAATTCTTCATTCTTGTCTATGCATTTAGAAAGCTTTTGTTCCACTAATGTTGAAAAAGTTAACAATTCTTCAATCATTGTAACATGGAAATCATACTCTTCTTCGCCTTCTGATAAGTACAGCTTCTGCATTGGATTTAGTTGATCACTGACTGAAATCTCAGTTCCTCTATGGTATAGAGATCTTTGTTCCACTATATCTGCTTCTTCTCCTCTTATGTCTTGGTACTTGTTCTGGTCTATTAACTCTTGAGCCTTCTTCAATTTTCTTTTTATTTTCCTCCAGTGAGATAGCACAGCCAAAGTTGAGATCTGGTTGGTAGGCTTCTCCATTGACTTCAGAATGTGACACCCCACCTAATTAAATACCGGGTGATCAGTCCTTGTATTAAATTATAATCAAGGTGACGGTTGGATCATTCTTAGCATCACTGTCGTGAAAATAACTTTTCCAATTTAAACATCCTAAATAATTAAGCTAAGTGTCAAAACCATTTTTAGACATTACTTTCCAAATTTTATTTTTATATAAACCAACATTTAACTCTTTAATTAAATCATAAGTTAAGAATCATCCAACAAATATACTGGAACAAACAATCCAACTAAGTAATTCCAACATTTAAAGATTAAAGGAAAACATCCTGACAATAATAAATCCCAAACTATAAATATGGAAATAAACAAATCACAATATCCGATAAATAACTAAATAATGGAAAAGGGCGACACATGCCCAACTGAATAAATAGTGCTAGAATATGAATCAACAAATGAGGTCGTCTAAGCAAGAGGCCTGCAACTCCCACCTAAGCTGCAGCGCGTTCCTTCCAAAGGATCCTATGCAAGACGCCCCTGTGGCTGGGCACCTGTAATACATACATATATATACAAGAGAGGAAAAAATGAAAACAAGTGAGAGCCCGATTGTAAAAATGATTTAAAATTTGTTTAGCAAGTATTTAAAATGTTTACTGGCCAATGCAACAATATACTAGTGAGGCACTCCCTTGAGAAATTCTCACCTCTCTTCTAATGTGCACACCTATCGCACTAACCTTCCCAACGGTTTAACTTATCTTATCTTAGGTTACTCGTAAGATTTAAACTGGTCAATTCAACTGTTTAAGAAGTAAATTTCATTTAATAACAAAGCTCTCATTTTAACTTTATATGTTAATAAAGTTTCCCAGTAACACATTATACTTTTCAAAACACGTATTTCCAAATTTAAATCTTTATTCTTCTCTTACTTACTATAAACACAGGAGGTAGTTCTCAAATTTTAGAATTCAATATATATATTAAATACTCAAATAATATATATATTCTAATAGCACCCCACGTAATAATTATGGTTCGGTCATAGTCTGCTATCCAGTCCCCGTATCACTAGTACTAAGGGAAATACAAGTTCGGAATCACTCTCGAACTGTATCGAAACAAAACACAACAATATTGAGGCGAAGCATAGTTTCCAAGTCCCAGAGGTTAGCACAAACCCTCACGTCTCTTAGGACCGTCTAACTATCGATCCGATAGCCTGTACCTAGGATTCCTATCTTCTAGGGTACGAGTCAATATCCCCCATAAAGGTCCCATCGAGATAAGACTGTCCCAGCGTGGTAACCTCAAGGATAGCAAGTAGCGTGGGCAAGATTTTTACACGTATATAGTATATGCATAAACCCAGTCATATAAATATACTACTATTACCATCTCAAATTTAGGTACATCTCATAACCCATAATTATGATATTTATCCTTATTTTTCGTTATTTAGTTATCACGTATAACGGTTCGTTTCTTACTTTAATTTGTGGGATTATCCCAACTTATCAAGCGTCACTCGTGGATTCCTATCCTCCTAAGTGTAAATTCAGTAGGTACTCATTTATTTTCCAACGTAACTACCTTACGCGTCTTCCCCTTTAATACATAGTTCCATCGTCCCTTCTATGTAAACATTCCCGAAAAATGTATTTCTCGTCCTATATTAAAGGTTTCATATTTTTAATAAGTCCTATTGGTCTCCTTTATCTCTCCAAATATTTTAATAAGGATGTACAAAGAGTATTACTCATTTAAATTGAAATCATCTATTTAAAAGGGGAAAATATGAGTCTGCCAGGAGAGGTCGATCGATCGATGGCAGGAGCTCGATCGATCGATGCGTCGATCGGTCGACACTCCTGGTTCGATCGATCGATCAAACAGGTATGGCGAATTCTGCAGATTACCAGTTACGGGTTCTATCATCTAACATCATCAAAATCTAAACTTTTAACACCCAAACTCCCAGAAATTTACACCACAAACATCCTAAACCCAAATAGATAATATTTAACGTAAAGCATGCGAATTTTCATCAATATACATGGATTAAAAGTGCCCAAATCTATACAATTCTCATGAACCCTAACAATTTCTTTAACTTAATTCAAATCATTTTTTATCCAGAAATTTTACTTCTAATTCATCATAAATCCGTGGTTAAACCTCTACACATGAAGGGGATTTCCAGATTTTCATTTATATCATTTCTACATGCAATTTTCCTATATCCAACGTGGGTTTTCTTTCATGAAACTCATCCTAATCAACCCTAGACTAACATGAATGAAGTATTAACGAAATTAAGCAAGATAAATACTTGCCTAGGAATTTTTGGTCTCTGATTTGTGCTGAAATCAGTGTGTTTACGATCCTTGTGACGTGATCTATCATTTGGCGGCGACGGCGGCGCAAACGGAGGAGTTTTCGGCCTAGAACTCCTTGGCAAGCTCTCTCCTTCCTTCTCCAATGGCCATCACTTGATTTTGGTTGTGTTAACCCTAGAAGGAAACCCTAAGCATTTGATATAATCTTCTAATTTTCGTGGGTTTAATTACCCAAAATTATAAAATGTCCAAAATGCCCTCCCGGGGTACTAATTAAGCCTAAAAACGCCCCGAGACCCAAACTAAACCCCCGGGTACACTTTTCTGACTATCTCGGCCCTTCTGGACACTTTGGTGCACTCAAAACGACCATACGAGCAACTTACAATTTATTCACTTTTATTAATCAATATTTAGTCCCGACACGACACAGGCGCGTCCCGACTTAAATTTCCAAAATTGTCATTTTATTCACTCGTGACATTTAATAGAACCAATATCATATATTACCTTGCTCATTAGTAATATTCAACAAGTTTCCAATGATTACTAACTCTCGTCACGTTAGTAATTATAAAAAAATAATTAATTTTTGAATTTATATTAAATTAATATCTCACGTTAAATTTAATAAATCCCCAAATTTATACAGCATAAAAATATGGGGGTATTACACAGAATTTCACCCTCTTCTGCTTCTTCTTCACGAGTTCTATCAGTAATTTCAACAAAAATTTCTTCTCCATCTGATTGATGCTACTTATCTACTTGGATGAATACTTTCTTCGAGTGAGTGGTATTTAAGTTTTGGTTTTTTTTTGTAACTATTTGGGACTGTGGCTCCTTCTTATCTAATCTACCAGCATCTTCAATTTCTAACACATTCTTTTTAATACGATATTCCGCAGTCTTTTCCTTCAGATTGTAATTAGCTTTCACCAAAAAAAATTTAGTTTCTTTCTTTGATCCCCCTTCAATGTCTTTAGAGTTAAACATACATTTCTCCTCTAAATTGCCTTTCTTGAAGCAGTAAAGGCAATATTGAGGCATATTGTCAACTTGAACCTCCTGCCAGAATCCATCATCTCCACACCCTATCCATATTATCCTTGATACCTTATTTGTAAGATCCACCTCCACACACACTCTAGCTAGACTAGGTCTATTAATCTCTACTATAGAAGTATCAAGTTTTAAGGGCTTTCCAATTAATTGGGAAATTGAATACAATGAAGGTTTGGAAAAGAAATGAATTGGAAGCTGAGGGAAGGAGATCCAAACTGGGACTATACTTCTTTCAACATCAGGTCTAAACTCGGTAGACCATTTAAAAACCCTCATTGGATATTTCCCTATGTACTATGAATCTCTAAGCCACATACGGCAATAATCTTCTTCACTATTCAATCGAATCAACATATGTTTTTTATCTGTCAATCCAATACTAAATGTAGCTTTTAAAGAAAAGGTTTGTAATACCTTTCTAATCATTTCCATTGGAGGTCTCCCATGCGAAAACTTCCTAACAACGGCAAGCTTAAACGGATGTGCTAATGTTTCTATTTCTTCTTTGGAAAATACTACTGCAGGCTCTCCTTTATAGGTGCTTGGTGTTTTCATTATAACATTCATATCTATTGATGAGTTATTAGCCACCACTGACGCAAATGACTTCTTCCAAACATTTGGTATATCAGGAGGCTTAGGATCCACGTGATGAATGATTGACGAGGCTGCCATGAAAACCCTAGATAGGTTTTACATTAGAGGAAAAGAGAGAGAAGTTTCCAACAAATGGGTATTGACTTACATTAAGCCCGATTGACCCATAATATCCCCCTACTTCAAAGACATATCTCCCCCTTTTTGTCTTGAATAGACAATATGGTGAAAAAAATAAACAAACCTAACATAAAATAAAAGCAAATTGATTAAATCAAATTGAATAATAACTAGATAAACATGAAACAACCAGCTAAATATGATCAATCAATGTCAAATCAGTAGCTAGCGAACAAGGAATCACAAAAAAATATATCAATCAAGGCATGTGTTATTAAATAAACCAATGCAGTAAAAAATCAAATCTCTAAATGAATACTGCATAAACAGAATGTCCAGAAACAACCCATTACCAAAATGAAAGCAATATACAGTAGGGAAGTAAAATATTAGTGGTTACGAAATCCAGACATCGCTCGAACAAGATAGGGACGTCATTTGAACGAAACATGACGTCGCTCGAATGATAATAAATATCGTTAGAACGACATCTTCTCGTGATAATGGATCGTGCTCGAACGAACAAATGAAACTTACACAGTTTCCTAGGAATATTAAACAGTGTTGCCCAGTGAAAAAATATCTTGAAAACTCTAGATGAAAGGGTCTCCAAACTAAGAAGCAGTAGAAAAATAGTAGCTAGACTAATAAAACTCAAAACAAAATAAAATGAGTAACATTATAACATAGTACCGATGTGTTTAAACATGAACATGAATTTATGGGCATGAACTACAACAAATGAATCACAATTCCAACACATCGAAATGATCAAGAATCTTTAATTGATAGAAATGAATCATAAAACTTTATCAAAGCCATATGTGGCAATTCAAGTGTGACTTAATGAACAAAACAAAAATCATGGACACGAATCTGGAATTTTGACGATTCTACAAATAATTACGTCATGACATGAATTTTCAAACGTTAGGATTCTTTATTCAAACCTGTTTAAATTTTTAATCCATCCAAACTTCCTCAAATATATTGCACTTTGTTTTGAATGAACTAAACTAATTTGGCCCAATTTTGGCATATGATTCTTTTCACTGCCTTATGACTTTTTCGGGCTCTTTTAAACGGTGGCTTTCACAACGAGTCAATTTTACACTCTCGCAGCCCTTTCCCGTGAACACTCAACATTGTTTTTAATTACAATTCTCATGGTAAACGGTTATTACATGCAAATCTCCTCCTTAAGTGTACTTATGCATAGATGAAAAAATTTAGATAAGAACGTCTCACCAAACTCAAATATGAAAGAGTAGTCAAACATCCATATAAACCCGTGCATGTGTGCAATCATGGCATATCAACAAAGTCGAATCAAAACAACGCCATAGTACAATGTTTAAGATCATTCTAAGCATCGATAATTATGACCAAATGTCCTAGACACATTAATAATGGAAGGAGAGGGGAGGGGGGGTCCAAGAACACCAATATGCCACATCAAACATGTTAACTCATGACAATAAAAAAAAAAGAAAATATTTTTGGCCTTTTAAAAATATTTTGACTCAAACAAAGGCAAAATCTTTTGGTGTTTTTCTCAAAAAATTTCAAAAACAATTTTTTTTTGTATTTTTCAAATAAGATGCAATAAATGAAAAATTAAATACAAAATGATAAACACGGTAACGCACTCAACCTTTAGATCTACCATGGGAGGAATCAAGTGAAACCAAATGAGAACGATGAAGTTTTAGTCCTAAAGCCTCTAAGTCTTTCGTAACCCAAGTAGTGTCACATAATGGGTAGGTGTTTAGGAAACTGACATAACTTTATTCCTAAACTTCCTAGGAGCATTCCTAAGTTCATAGAAAAAATGTCAAAGGTGACCTCTCTTACCGCAATGTGTGCAAGTGTAAAGACAGCGGGAGAGATTACCAAAATATCGACCTCTCCTCACATTCCTAGTGGGCTCTCTCACACAAATGATATTGGCTTTGGGTGTGGGAACTCTCTCATCGTAGACTATACTAAACCTATCTTTCTTGACTTGGACAGTGCCTAACATCCTGTCAAATTTCTCCGACCTAGACTCCAAGTAAAACTTCACTCTAGATGAGTCTCTCGAACTCTCCTCCAGCACCTTAATCCTATACTCAAGTAAATTCATAGACTCCTCAAACTCTAGAAACTCCTTTTTCAAGGCCACCATCAAACCTTTAAGTCTATCTCTCTCTTTCTCGATGTATGCTAGCTTCTCCCCAATATTCTTTTCTCGTGCCCTAAGATCCTCAATCAACGCATCACTTATATGATACGCTCATTCAACTTAGCTTTCAATTTTGAGTTATCCTTTTTCACCTTCACCGTCTCCTCAAAAAACTCTCGAAATGCAACTTGTAACTCACCTATGTCGATCTCCTCATCCTCGCTCTCATCACCCTTAACCTCTCGGTAAGCACTCTCAACAGCCACAGAAGTTCACATGAGTATCCTCGGGGGAAGATATATAATTTTTGCTCACATGACATGCCATAAATGCAACAAATTTATGCTCAATGGGGGAAAACCCTCCTTCTTCCGATTCACTATCACTTAAGGTAGCATTGTATGCTATCATTTTCTTGCCCTATTTCTTAAGTCTAATGGGACACTCAGCTACTTTGTGACCATACCCCTCACACCTGAAACACCTATCAAACACATCTCTCTGAGGTTTCTCATTCTTATCCTTATGGGTGGAGTATCCCTTGTTCTTGAATTTCTCAAACTTTTTGGCATCTTTCGTTTGCTTTTGAATTTGAATAAACTTCTTGAACTTTCTTTCCACAGGAAGACATCCTCAAAGTCAAAATCTTAATTGTTAGTCAAAACTTTAATCTCCTCCTTCCGGGCTTTCAAAGAAATTCCCTTTTCTTTCTTTGGCATTTGCTTGGAGGTAAACATATCGTGTTCATAGGTTTAAAGGTCACCTACGGTCTCTTCCAATTTCGATGAGTTAGGCATATCAAGGGAATTCATAACGGTAACTTTTGCATCAAACATACTCGGTAATAATCTCAAACTTTTCTTAATCACTTGGTTATAGGGAATCTTCTCACCTAGGTTAAATTCTACATTAACAATCATAGACAACCTAGTGTAAAACTCATCAAACATCTCTCTCTAATATCTTAATCATCTCAAACTATGTAGTGAGATTTTTTAACTTAGACACCCTAACCGTGCTCGTGCCCTCGTGAGTGAGTGCTAGTGTATCCCATGCTTCTTTCGAAGTTTCAGAAGTCATAATCCAATTATACTCTTCAGGTGTGACATGTGAGGAAATAACGTGCAGACCTTTAGAGTTATACAGTGCTAGCCTATGTTCAGTCTCAGTCCATGACTCAATGGGTTTCAAACTAGTGATCTCACCCTTTCCTATGATAGGTGTTGACCAACCTTTTTCAATAGCTAACCATACACACTCATCAATGGATTTTAAAGCACTTATCATTCTCATTTTCCAATAAGCATAATTAGTGCTGTAAAAAAGATGACTACGAAAACTTTCGTAACCTCCAAAATTCATCCTTGCAAGAAAAAAGAGATCAAACACAATAAAAATGTATATCTAGCTATGATACCACTTTGTAGGTCCCTGTATTTGACATTCAACAAAAATGTTTGCTTGAGCGGAATTAAGTTAAGGATGAATACAAACCAATATTCTCTTTCGAAAAACTCTTTTCAATTTTACCAAAGCACACCAATTCGTGTCACAAATTAACTTAACTAAATTGTATCTTGTTTAAAGCTAAGAATGCAACTAGTAATTAAAGTAAGTAAAATAAAGTAAAGCAATACTCAGAACTCTGATGTACGAGGAAAAAACCAATCGGGAAAAAAAACTCGAATGGCCCAGGCCAGACAATCACTATGACAATGGTTTTACAAAGTCAGAAAGTAGTCTCACGCAATGACTCGATGCACCCATGAGACTTGACGCTCCTATGATGTTCTACCAATCTTCACATTACCCATGCAAAAGTAACCTTCTTTCACAATGCCCATCCACAACAGTCGCCTCCACGAATTCCTCGGTATCCATCGATACGGTCATGTGTCATCTACGATGTTGAACATGAATGTAAAATTCTTCGCTTCTCCAACATAAAACCACTAATGTTTAGGTATTGAACAAACCCAAGTTGGTGAAACAAAGATCACATAAATATATGGTAATGATAACTCAGATCTTTGTAAACTCTAAGGTTGTTTTATAGTGAAAACGCTTAGAAACCTTTGTGTAGAAACTTCTATATATCGTAAACTATTTTTTGTACTGCACAGACTTTGAGAAAACTATACATGCCTATTTATCATTATATAAAGGCGGTGGTATATCTCGTTCAAGCGAGATACGGAGTCGTTCTAACAACAAAAACTCTCATTCGAACCACATCGTTTGTCTTTTGAACGATCGTGTCCTGATTAGAGTCCAAGCCAACTTAATCTCTATTCCAACCTTATCAGTTATGAACGAAGTTTACATAAGTAAAACACTTTTAAAACATTAAAAAAATCTTTTAAAAATAACATCCTTAATTTTGCAAAATAAAATTTCGAGTTTCATTAACATTATGCATTCATACCCGAGTGATCTGGGAATGCAATTCAATTTTGAAGATGAGAAATTTGAACCAATTAAAATTCGACATAATTAATTCCTTGTAGCTTTGCAGCAATGTCTTCAATTAATCTTTGACCATCATAGTCTCTGAGTGGATCATAACAATAAAAATCTACCTATGACTTGAAACATGTTTTATTTCGAGAATAATCAAAACTATACATGGACTCAATTGGAAATTTGGTCCTTACAATTATGTTTTAAAGTATTGACATTGGATTATTAATAAATATTACATTACCTCTTATAATTCTACAATTAGATAGACAAATCATTTATTTACTCTACCTATGTAGACACACATTCATCCTCTTATTTAGGATCCACCTTTTGGCATTATAACTCATCAGGGAAATGTAAGAGGTCATTAAAGTCAACAGCAAGGGATTTGGTTTTAAAATAGATGGAATGACCATGAATTTCCAAAACATGGAAAAATTAATGTTCTTATTAAATAAAAACAATCTTATTGAAAATTTTGGATTTCCCATTTCAAGGGTATTCACCTTTCTAATAAAATATCTCTTTCGATGGACCATCGAAAAGAATACTAATCTTTACTCCTCCTAATGACCTTTTCTTCTTTAAATAACTTTAACATAGAAGATAGAAGCACTTTTTTTTTAATAATCAATTAGATTTTATGTAAATCTTGTCAAAAATAGTGTCACTGAAAAATTGGATGGGTCAGAAGTCCATTAAAAACATAGCAATTAGGTGCGCCAACAAAATTATGTATGTTATCGCAAATGCTAAATTAGATTATCACGCACACAAAATCTATCTTAAGGTGGTTAAACCTAAAAAAAGTGAGGTCTAACTATGATATCGAATGAGAAAATGCATGTGTAGAGAGCCACAACTGAAGTTGAAATTATTACCAAAGTTGAGGTAATGTTTTCTTTGAATCCAAATTCTTATAAAAGTTAATCCTAACGTCTAAATGATAAAAAACTTATTTACAAAATGATTAAACTTATCAATATATGTTCATGAAACATATTAAGGGATCAAAATGTGAAAAAGAAAATCATGCACTTATGATGAGGCCTTGTACGAGGAAAGACCCTTGCGACTGAAACCTTAAGCAAAACTAACACCATTAACAACATATGTACACATTTACAAGAGGGAGATATGATTTAAAAAAATTGGACTCTCCCATAATCAATAATACACAACCTCATGGAAAAAAAATTCCACATTCCAGCTCGAAGAGTAAGCATGGATCGCTGTCTAACCACTTGCCACGTCACAGGTGTCAATTTTCATTGATAATGTTATGTTCATTCCAAATATTCAAATCCTCTTCAAATTTGAAGAAAAATATTTTTTTTCCAAAGGAAAACATGAAAATCCACTAATGTATATCTAACTTCCTAGGATTTGAAAGTCATAAAGGTTTAGGAAAGTTTAAAAAGGTTTCCAGACAATTAAAATAAACACCCAAAGTATATTTTAAGACATCAAAATTATTAAGTGTATCACAAGAACAATTTTTGTAAATGTTTGTTCCAATCTTTAGAAGAAGTAATCAAACATCACATGACATTAAAATAGTAATTACAACAATTAATATCCAAAAAAATTCAAAGAAGGGCTTTTGATTAAAGAAAATCTGATTTCTTTAGCTTGATAAAATAATGTGAAAACGTTGCATTTAACCCCATTAATTTGTTTGGATAAGAAGATGAACTAAATACGCATTTCAGTATTTTTTCCACAAGCTCTCAAAGTATATAAGTAATTCTTGACCACGCGAAATAGGTTTATTCCCAAATAAAAATATATGGCTTTGGAAGAGAATCTTCTCATTTTTTAAGGAAATCTTTTAGGAAAATTTCCTTTTTGTGCCAGATCTAGCATGTTCAATAGAGCATTAGTGTATTGAA
Organism: Sambucus nigra; assembly: GCA_949130495.1. Lineage (NCBI taxonomy): Eukaryota > Viridiplantae > Streptophyta > Magnoliopsida > Dipsacales > Adoxaceae > Sambucus > Sambucus nigra. Next base: position 499,509,700 of record OX422207.1, on the reverse strand, counting down.
GAAAGTCATCACTAGATCAAACCAATGGCAAATCCACATAACAAAAGTTTTAAGGGGAAAACATAACAAATAATTGTATTAGCGAAAGTTTGTTCGATATAATGAGGAAAACATTTACTGCGGCGAAGCATGTCGCATTGAAATCTAGGGAATTGTCCATATTTTCCCTACGAATGTTTGATAATATTTTTTAGAAAAAATTCTAAATATGTTTTGTTCTTAAGCCATAACACTCATACATAAAATACACACATAAGGATGACATATTTAAGAAAATAGGTTTTCTATATGAAAATTATATTGAATGGTGTATTTGGAAATATCTCACCCCCCCCTCCCCCCCCCCCCCCCCCCAACACAGGTTTAATACATTTTCCAATTTAATAAAATTTGATTTTAGTTATGTCAAAGCATGGGGTGAAAATAAGTTTTGTGAGTCCTTTACCTTTATCCTAAAATGACATTCTCATTATAATTTGATGAGGTAGGTATTGGATTAAGATGGAGAGGTCCAACCTTAAAATCTTGAACTTGAGGCTTTCCAAAACGAGTAGATTGTGACTCAAAAATATTTTGAAACGAAATAAGACTATCTAATCCTATGGATTTTTTTAGCATGCTTTTGCTCTTATATCAACAATTGGTTTAGTTTTTGGAAAATTAAAAATTATATTATTCATGAGTGTAGAAGATGGTATTAGAGTGTTTTAAAGTCTTGCATTTTAAATATGTTCCTTTATCTTTTGTAGACCCTAGGAGATGATTGTTTAAATTTTGCTAAAAGTTTCATGCAATCCAAGAAACTTATATAACCTTAAAGGAAATATTTTATGTCACTCTAACTTTATGAGTGAGATAAACATTTTTGTTTAAGCTCTTTGTAGTATATCTTAATATCTTATTGCAAACAATGTCACCATATATGATTTTTTCTAAGCCACCAGTAGAGTAAAGTGTGTCACTTTGTTGTGCATAAATACACCAAAACCTCTGTTGCTTTAACATATATAATATTTAAAATGGGTTGCCAAATCTTAAGTCTATCATAATTAACAGTTAAAATTTCTTCATGGGTTTGGTAAAATTTATCTTACATTCTTTAGACACTGTAAAACTTATTGTGCCTATAAATTTTCTAGGATTGACTTTAAAAACATTTCCACAATTATCATTCATTTAATTTGGTAGAAAAAAAAAACATAAACTAGATATATAATATTTTCCGAGGTGAAAATTTAACATACAAAATAATTTTTTTTATAATACGAATCAGGTGAAGGAGATGAGAAAAGAATGAAACGCTATATATATATGGGTCAGTCGGGCTTAACCTATGTCCACGAGGTAAAGGGGGGGCACTTTATTTTTTTGGTTAACGTTTGATTACAAAGAGTGTTCTTTCTTATTGATATTTCATTTTTCTATATTTTAGGAGGCTTTATATACTCCCCCTTTAAAAAGTTGTTCATATTCCATGACATATATATTGATAGGATTTGAATTAGGGGAGTACATCTCTAGTGGCTTATCATACCATATGTCTTCCATTCACCAATATTACTGGCCTCTTTTATAGGGAAAGTTTTTGTTGTTGGAGAATTTATATGTTTGAAAAACTCTTGAAAATTCAAATGGCTAAGTGGATGTTCATACGACGAAGCTGAGTGCTTAGTTGACTGAGGTGGGGGTGCTCGTCATCACAATAACATCACACCTACTTGGTGACACCATGCGTTAGATCATCCTCCTAATAATTAATAAAATGTTCCTTCATTGGTGAATCAAACGTCCTCCCATCCACTTGGCAATCATGGTTTTCTCCTTACGACATCAGACTGCTCGAAAATACCCCTCATCAATTACCCCCAATCTTTTTTCATTTATATAGATAAGACCGATAGTATTGTGTGTAGATGAATAAAACCTTATGCCACATGTATGTTGGACATGATGCCCAACAATGGTCATGAAAAATGGATCAATGTTTATTTGTTATGATCCATTTAAGGGTTTGTACTAGCATTAGGACATGCGAGGAGATCTCAGTTCAGCATGAACCATTCCCAATGTGAGATGACACTCGAGTGAAAAGATGTAATCATTGATCACCTAACGATGGGCGGGCTCCTAAGGTGCCTGCGGGTGTTCGACTCCACCCCACGGGATATAAATCTACATTTTCCCCGCTGAACCCCAAAAACATGTCTGATCTATTTTGATCCATCTATTTAATTTGAATGGGATATCCCATTTATTATAAAAATTATTCCACACTTTCATTTCAATCTTTCATACTCTAAGGTTTTCACCTAAATATAGCTCTCTATCTACCCTCCATACCAATTAGCCATGTTTCTAACATACGTCCTTTTTTAGACTCCTACATTTTTTTTTCTTCTAAAGTTTTCCCATTCATGCTGGACCATGTGCTTATATTCTGACTGATTGTGTACTCTTTACACTTCGTCATTATTGCTCACTATTGGTATGATTTTTTCTCTATTTATTTTTATTTGAATATTCAGAAAGTCTAGTATATAATAGTTTAGGCTTTTTTATCCACTTTACTAGGATTGATAATTTTATGTCTCAATTTGCAAAGAGCAACCATGGTTTCTAATCCCCTCTGTTTCTATACCTTGAGTGGCTTTAGAAATTCAGACCATCTATCAATATGGCCCTACAGGAGAGTTTCAACACCAATGAGCTCTTGTAAACATGGTTGAAATTATTGATGCCTTTGGGCTTAATCATAATGAACGAAGGGATTCCACCTAATAGGCTTCTTCGACTAATTCTAGTAAGACTAATCATCCAGTTGGAGTCCAAAATATTATTCAAAAAGTGGGCCTATAAAATCCACCATATGTTGTATTTGAACGGGGTAACATTTTAGGACCCTACTAGGACGTGAATTTTATGATTGAAGAGGACACCAATGACTGGGGTGAATGACTTGCCTTCCCTAAGGCTCTGGCCACTCGTATTGATAACAAAACTGATTGTGTACTGAATGCTCATGAAGGGGAGGTCTTCTTTTACAAGCAATGCTTTAATTAACGGATTGGAAATACCCTTTTAGGGTCTGTTCATGATTTGATTTATTTCATCAACCTTTCCCCTTCCTAACTTATACAAAAACTTTGAGAGAATTTTATCGTATCCATTGTGCATTTATATGTTGACCATCCTCTGATAGTGGTGGAAATGATGACCATTTACAATCCCACGAATATGGGATAAATCTTTGTCACCCCACTCCCATCCTACAACCATGACTAGAGGTACCACTTTTTCTGTATAAAAGCAAAAGGAAGGGAAAATGATGATCAAAATAACATCACCAGTCATCTACTCATCGTTTGTATCTTTTAGAATAAACTAGACCTAAGTGAGCCATATTTTTGTACTTGATGTGTTAGAGAATTTTATTGTTTGGTTTTTATAATTACTAACTTCTCCTCGTATTGGTGTTATGTGGGGATTTTCAATGAACTGCCTAATATTCTTGAGACAAAAATGAGATTGTTCAAGAATCCATGAGCAAATCCTGACCTTTTAGAGAACTTTGTAATGTCAAAAGGCCAAAGGAGATTATCTTTATTATTAAAGGGAAAGAATTATGTGATCGTGACACTCTTCCACTTTAGTTTGAGATCGAAGAGGGATGCCTCCTTCTTATCCATTTCCAAATTTTTTTTCTTTCCTCATTTTTCAAGTATACTGCATATATGCCAAGAAGCCATTTATGTTATTTTTCAAATATGTATAATTTTTTTTATCTTTCTACCCATCTTTATAGCCTCTAAAGAGATGTCTCGGTGAGGATACTTCTAGGCTCTTCAAAGGTCCAACCAAGCATTGACTGACCCTCTACCTAAAGTTGCACTTTCAACCTCTCCAATAGATAGTGTGAACCCTCAACTCAGCCAATAGACATTGCTAAATTTATTCATCCCATTATTACAATTAATGAGACAATATCCATCCGGCTGGTGGATGATGAGGCTTTAGTGAGGATATTAGAAAAAGAATTTAGGAGACATAACTACTCCAACCTCTTCTCATAGGATACACATTGTTGATCAAGATGGAAACAAATAAGGTTAAGAGGTTCCTAGGGTCGGGGAAAAGGTAAGGAGTTCCTCATCTTCAATATGATTCTATGGATGAAATACTTGGTGTAGATCTATCATATATTAACTATAAATCATATTGATATTCTTAGAATGCATTTTGAGATGATCTCCATCATCTAAATTTGATGGGTTCAAATACACCATTGTGTTTGGATTTTGATCCCAAGCCCTTTTCTGAACATTTTTTGTCACCATGTTTAGTTACATCCATTGAAAACACCCAGAGTTTTAATGTTCATTATATCCCACCATCTTTTGCTGAAATAGTGGGTAAAAAGAACACCCAATGCATGATTGAAACCACATGCCTCCCTCCACTTACTGATCATTTCTTGCGTGGTGATACAGTAGCTATTAGGTTACCTAATGCAGCATATGAAGAAGTCATTGAGGACTGTTGTTCTAACTCCTTAATAGGTCGTATTGTACATGCCAAAGGTGACAAACCTTGGAAGCTTAATGAGCTTAAAATTGAGCTCTCTTCTGTTTGGAAGACTAAGTTGAATTGTGTCCTCACACTTATTGGAAAGGGTTACTTTAACATCCGATTCTCTTGTTCAAATGACAAGAATAAGGACATGTCTTTTCGAAGCTTTAAGTTATCCACTGGTACGTTTAAAGTCTTCCAATGGGTTCCTGATTTTAATCCTGATCTACATGTTGTTACTTCTGTTAATGTTTGGGTTCGCTTTAATGGGTTGTGCCAAGAATATTGGGACCCTCGTCTTCTATTTTAAATCGCTCGAGGAGTGGGTCTCCATCTATATGTTGACAAACCTACCATGAAAAGGACTTTTGGCAAATTTGCACGTGTTCTTGTGGAAGTCGATCTGTCTTCTCAACCTCCTGATCGTGTTGTTGTTGAAATAGGTGATTGTTCCTTTTTTTTAATGTTGTTTACGAGTCTCTACCAATGTTTTGTATTTTTTGCAAAATAATTGGACACTCCTATAGCGATTGTAAAAATTTATAAAAAATTACAACCAAAAAATCAGTTGTGGTTAACAATAACAGGTCTTCTGACCTTGTGAAGGTAGGTGGTAAAGGGTATGAAAAAATAACTGTTGGTCGGTGTGCTATGACAGCAGGACCGAATTCTGAGATAGGAGATAAATCAGTTCAGACTAAGGGTGAAGAGACTGCTGCAAGAGGTATAACAGGAGGTACTCCCATTATTTTGAACGAAGTGACAAGTCAAAATATAACAGCTGTTATATCCACAGCTATGCCAGAGAACATAATAAATGTTAGCTCAACATTGGCAGGTGTGAATAATGAATCGCTTCCTCCTAATAGAAGACCTTTTTTGGAAAAGAATGGTATTAATTCCGGTGATCCTGTCCAGGCAACCGGAGATCCAAAAAGAAAATTTCAAAACACAAATCGTATCCCAATATATTAGGAAGGGTACAAGAATAAGGTAAACAGTTGTTTAAAAAATTCCATAAACAACTCATGTTTGTTGACATCTGAGAATATGGAGATTAGCACAAAGGAATCGAACGGTCAACAGAAAATTACTCAAGTTGTTCAACGTATTTTCGAAAATGTCTCAATAGATTTCGATAAAGGAAGTAATAAGTCTGGGAATTTTTTTGACTCTGTTAAACATATGGGTCAAAAAAATATTGATATTTCTTTAAGGGACAATGAAGATTCATATGGAGATATGACTGCACTAGAGGATATTTCTCAATTATCGCCTTTGCGGGACATTCCAAACTTGTCTTTAAAGAACAAGGAGGGTTATGAAATTAAATTATATGTGGAGATTCGAAATTTGATCTTGGAATGTCTCAAAATTCTGAAAAAGCTCGGGCATTTATTGAAGACTCGGCTGGGAGAAATTGTAGAAAAATGTAATCTCAAATTACTCCAATTAGTAATTCTTTTGAGATTCTAGGGATCATTGAAGACTCCAATAAATTAGCTGAGAAAAATGGAATTAAGCAAAAGAGAGAAAAGGAAAAGGATTCTTTTCCGTATTTATCTGCTGAGGAGAAGTCAGCTCTAAAATCCAATTCAAGGCGAACCATTACTCAATTTCATAATTTTTCTTGAGTTTTCTTTGCTTTAGCGCATGTAAGTTCTCTAGGAGAGGCTTTTTCTCCTCCCAATAAATAAATTGTTCTTGTTTAAAAAAAATACTTGGTGTAAGATGTTAGTGCAGATTTGGGGAGGCACCGCATTGAACGACGTGCTTAGACTTAAGAAATGTTATTGTTCCTACGTATTCATCTTATTTACGTAATCAAAGTATGTGTAGTTCGTGGGTCCGTACGATAAACCAAAAAACTCTATTTTTGGTGGTTTTGGCGTGAGGATGTGCCAAATTCAGCCAACTACCTCCAATTGCCCATATACTGTAATGAAACTATAAAAATTCGCTTGTCACTATCGAACCCATTATAGAGATCGAGAGTTGCATGGGTGAGTAGAGTTAGGTTTCCTTTCCTTACTTCTCCCCCAAGACCATCATCAATAAATGAGGGGGGGAACCCTCTTTTATAGCAAAAGTGCCTCAAGTGGGCTTAATACATGTCATGTAATATATGGAACCAAGTTTCCCAAATTAAATCAATACTAGAGTATTCTCTAGTGTATTATATTAAATCTCACATGATAATATCTCAGCCCGTGTTGGTTCTGGATTGTAGTAAAACTTGATAAATCATAATCAATATTTGATTAAATCTCTGGGGTTAATTTATTAGAGTGTTGGTGGTTAATTTATTTAACTCCACTCTACATTTACCCCCTCGTACGCATAGTTGGTGTGTTCATGCTTTGGATGAGACATATCAACTATGCGAATGAAATGAAAGTTTAGCATGTTTCAACTAGCAAATCATCATATGACCTTGTTTGGTCTGTTTTTCATGCAAGTATATGCATATATCATCTACAAGTAGTTTAAAGGGCTATCTTTGCTGCCCCTTCTTTTCATTTTGGAGGAGTATTTTGGGGGTTTCCCTCATTCCTCTCGAATGAGCGTGTCTCCACAATTTTATTGCAATTTTAAAGATTTTGAATAAGAAACTTGTCAGATGTATTGGCCTAAGCAACCAATTCGTGGTTATATAAGTATAGTGGATCTTTTGCAATTATAAGATCAAAACCTCTTGAGAATACTTGGTAGAGCAACCATAAGTGATTGGAGTGAGCAAGGGTTTTTAAACAAACATATTTTGTAATTGTGCCCACTTTTATTTAGTCAAGCAACCATATAGGTCCTTTTAATACTTTAAGCGTGCTAGAAAATTAGGGTCTTTAAGCGCGCCTAGTATTTTATGATTTTAGTCTCCCGTAAATCACGCTTATGCCTAGTAATTTAGGGCTTTAAGTCTCACTTAAGAGGGTCAATTGCTCCTAGCAGTATAGGACTTTGGTACCTAGTAAATATAGGACTCTGGTGCCTAGTGATATAGGACTTAGGTACCTAGTAATATAAGAATTTAAATCTCCCATAACCGAGGGTCAGGAGGGCCTAGTAATGTAGGAACTTAAATTTCCCATAATCGAGGGTCAAGCGGGACTAGTAATGTAGGACATTAAAATTTCCCATAACTGAGGGTCTGGCGGGCCTAGTAATGTGGGACTTAAAATCAACCATAATCGAGGGTCAGGCGAGTCTAGTAATGTAGGAATTAAAATCTCCCATAACAAAGGGTCAGGCGGGCCTAGTAATGTAGGACATAAAATCTCCCATAACCAAGGGTCAGGAGGGCCTAGTAATCATAACCTATGGTTAGGCGGGCCTAGCAATGTTGGACTTAAATTCTCCCATATCTGAGGGTCAGGCGGGCCCAGTAATGTAGTACTTTTTTAACCACTTAGGTCAAGGTTTCTCATAACTATGATACACCACTTAGGGTGACTTGTTAGCAAGGTTCGTGAGAACTATAATACATCTTTGTGGGAGACTTACCATGATACTGGTAAGGTTTATGAGAACTATAATGCACCTCTGCGGGAGACTTACCATAATACTGGGATGGTTTGTAAAAACTATAATGCACCTCTCTGGGCGACTTACCACAATACTAGTAAGGTTTGTGAATACTATAATGTACCTCTGTGAGAGACTTACCATAATACAGGTAAGATTTTTAGAACTGTAATGCACCTCTGTGGGCGACTCACAACAATACTGGTAAGGTTTGTGAGAACTATAATGCACCTCTGTGGGCGACGTACCACAATACTGGTAAGGTTTGTACTGGTAAGGTTAGCTAACTTAAACTCAGTGTCACTCCATCTCTCAATGGATTTTGGTACACGAACCACTCTTTCTATGCATGTTGGTGGGGTCCACCCTTTAACTACAGACACCAAACCCACTCATCTAAGGATCTAAGTGCCAACCTCATAGGCGTTTTCCAATACGCGTAATTGGAACCGTAAAAAAATAGGAAAATGGTAAATTTCCCATTTTCAAAGAAAAATTAAAGAAACGATCTTAACACAATAATTGAGCGTTCTCGCTCCGATACCACTTGTTTGGATAAGAACGCTTTGATTCCACTTATTAACGTGAAATACCCCAATTTTTTAAATTCCATATAAGGATGGTTCACTCAATATATCAAACTTAAAAATTTCTTTCAAATTTAACAATTAAAGTTCCCAAATTTTAATTTCCACAAAATTTAAATTAAACACAACAAAACAGATATTTAATTTTCTTTCAAACAAAAATTTAATAAACAAAATTCAAAATCTTCATATGCCATACAAAAAAGCATGAATATTTCCCAATTAAATTTCTTGACTTGAATTAAGTTAAAATTAGTTAAACTTAGTAAGCACCAAAATTACACCAAAGTTGCAATTAAACCAATTTTTATCTTGATTAACCTAGCATGCATCTAAGTGAGATTTTCAAAGATAAAAATAATCACACATACACAAGGTGCATTGTACAAGGAAAACTCACAACGAAAAAACCTCGGATGGCCCAACCTATAAATCCACTAAGTATGGTATTTTTACAAATACACAACAAGAGAACTTACAACAACAACTCGACTCCCTTCAAGCCTTGATGCTCCTTCATTCTTCAACTTACACCTAGTAGATAACTCTAGAATCCACCGCAGTCTTGGAATTCACTGATGGGGCTCAGCTACCGTCAATCCACACACGAAACCTTTCTCCGTATGCATATCGCAGCTCAAACGAGCAGAATCCACCGCAAGAAACTTTCTCTTTTATGGATGATAAATATCCACGATGCGAAAAGATGATCACACAACAAATAATATATGTAGAAATTTGGAACAAAACAAACTATGGGTGTAAAGTTGTGTTTTGGTAGAAATTAATCCATAGAAAATGAAGAGCACTAGTGGGACATTTTGGTTTAGAAATTTGCTCTCAAAAGCCTTTGGAAAGTAGCCAAAAATATTCTTAATAAACGTTTTCCCCACACTTCTTAAATCTGGAAAAAAGTTAGTGGGGCAGATGGAAGTTAAAATTAAAAACTGCTCAAAACTGGCAAAAATCACCGAGGTCGTTCGAACGACTTTTAAATGTCGTTCGAACAACTTGGTTCAAACGAACTTCTAACGATAAAATGGAGTTAGAGTGTAAAATCTGGTTAGATATCTCATTTGAACGATAAACTTCAAACGACATTTGAGAAAAAATGACAAAAGTTCGTTTAAAATCTCGTTCGATGTTCGTTCGAAAGACCTCGTTTGAACGAGAGAAATTTTTTATTCGGACAACTTTCCAGAAAATCCAAAATTGCAGTTTCAGCCCAAACCTTTTATGAAACGATTGGAAAAGATTTTTCGAGAAACATGAAAAGTCTTTATGACAAATATTTATAAAAAGACACCCATAAAAATGTATCCAATTCTCTCTCTCTCTCTCTCTCTCTCTCTCTCTCTCTCTCTCTCTGAGAGAGAGAGAGAGAGAGAGAGAGAGAGAGAGAGATACATAAACTAGGGTATGCCCGTGCCTGAAGGCACGTTGATTATTTTGAAAAGCATAAAGTCGTGTATAATATAAATAATAAATGTTTATATGTTAGAAGTATAAATTTTCAAGTATATAATCGAATAAATTTGGTGTTCTGGTTGTTTGCGAATTTTTATCTTGGTTGTATATGGGATTGGACTCGAAACGGGTGTTATAAATTTCATATGCACAGTTAGTCTAGGGTTTGGCTATTCCCACACCCTTATCATCCTCCCCCACGCCCTTTCAAATGTTTAAAATAAAAACACAAAAATAACCTTTTCCATTTTATTACAATATATTATGATTTTAAAAAATAGATAAGATAAAATTTACACTTTAAGATAAAATATAATTTTATTATTATTATTATTATTATTATTATTATTATTATTATTATTATTATTATTATTATTATTATTATTTCAATCTTTTACGTTAACATGTTATGAATTTTTTTAATTAGACTACATACATTTCATGAATATATTAGAGTTTGTTACATATTTCGTTACTAAATATAAAACTTTCTTCAAGAAAAATAATACTTGATGACATTTAAACAAATTTTAACCCAAAAAAAGTTCATAATGAAAAAAATAGCTTTTTAACAAAAAAAAATGTTTTTGAACATAAAGCAATTTTTTACAAAATAAAAACAGTTTTAATGAAAAAACTTTTTTTAACAAAATAAAAACTATTTATAAAAAAATATATAAAAAATAATTTCTGCCATTAAACCCCATTACTTCGACCCCCCAGTTAGAAACCCGAAACTAAATTTCTTCCATTAAACCCGTCAGAAACCCAAAACTAAATTTCTGCCATCAAACCCCATTACTTCGACCTCTTCTCTCTCTCCCCTAACTAACCCACCTGTTAACCCGATACCATTACACCCCATTACTTCGACCTCAGTCAGAAGCCTCTAAAGCCCATTAACCCTATAACCTTCCAACTCGCGAATCCGACCGGACCTGCTAGTTGAACCCAACCCCTGCCATTTCCCTTTTGACCCGGAACCTGCAGTGCTAACCTAACAACTACCCAACTCTGGCAACTCCAATCCCGGCCAGCCCCATCGTCGGTGACTCCAAGCCTGGCCATCCCCATCATCGGTGACTCCAAGCCTGTCCAGCCCCATCACCGGAACCTGCAGTGCTAAGTAGTTATGATATGTTTGTAAGCAATTGTGTTCATCTAGAAAAAAAAAACCCGGTTAGTTCGTGTATATAAACTCATACAAAACTCATGCATATAAGCAGTCGTGTACAAAATGTGTATATATACTCATAAAACTCATACAAAACTCATGTTATTAACAAAGAAACCCAGCCATAAACCCATTCAGCCATCAGTTCAGTCGAACAAACACAACTGCTTGAGCCATAAACCCATTTATCTATGTATATGTGCTTTACTATATTTTGATATGTACGACCGAGTTTAGTTGCACATAGAAAGACTCAGTTCAAGAGGACTTATGGGTATTGAGGAAGGCACGAACACTGCTGATATTATGGACCCAGTGCTTGGCATAAAATCTTCTTTGTACCAAGTGCTTTACATAAAAAAAGACCAAGTTCAGACGCACAAAAAAATGAGGAAGGCAAGGCCGCCGCTGATATTATGGACCCATTTCAGTCGCATGAAGAAAGACCCAGTTCAGACGCACATAAAAATGAATATATTTAACAAATGATGAAGGGCATAAACTCACCATGAGGAGAAGGAAAGCAGCTTGAGGTTTACTATTACTGAAGATGTTTTCCTCCAATGCTATGTTTCTTTGGTTGTGTACCAGTTGGTATGAAGTACATGGTTTATGTGAAGATATGGAGAAAGTGGATCGCGTAGGATATACGGCCATCCACTCTATGATTGTGAGTCCCCATGTGAATCTATCCACAACCAATTTCTTAGTCCGAAGCATTGATGATTGAAAGATTCTCAACCATTAGATTTCAACCCCACACATTCAATCCCAACCATCAATTGACAAATCCCAAAAGTTCCTCATCCTTTACCAGATAGATGACATCATCAACTAAACTTATGACGTACATAAGTTTTCTACTTTATTATATATATATATATATATATATATATATATATATATATATATATATATATATATATATATATATATTAAATGCGTTCATACATTTAGAGACCTTGTAATACAAATGTGGATGACTTGAAACATGGCACGAAACTTTCAAGGATGAAATCTTCACTATGGACTTGGCCACTACATCTTCAACTTAAACTTTAAATGTCATAGGCTTGGAAGGATACCACAAACAACTATTCTATGACTCAATCAGTTTTGTCCGAAATTAAGCCGATACTACAAATTGACTCTATCAAAAAATTTCCCTTACAAGTCTCCCCCATGGAAATTTCGGGACAAAACCCAAAACAAAATCCTATGGGCCGTCAAGCTCTTCTAAAAGGACACAACCCTGCCAAAATAAAAAATTACAAACACTTGATAAGACACATGGGATGAAACACTTTGTCGCTTTAAAGGATGCCACTAAGGATGAAATCTTGCACACTTAAATACACCATTAAATGCATAGGGAATATAGCAAGATAAATAACATGATTAAATAAATACTCCCACTTTGTCTAACATGATATACCTAAGAAATATGTCTCCCCCTAAGTTAAATATACCCATATTTAAGAGGTTTAGATACCTTTTCTCCCCCTTTTTGATCAGGAATATACAAAGATTAAAAATGCATATATACACCTATTTATCCCCAATTAAATCATATACTCCCCCTAAATGAAGCAAGGTTTATAAATAATGAAAGAACAATCATAAAATGCAATGGTGAAGAAAGTGACAAGAATAATGAAGTATTTTGACAGTAAGAAATCAACTAATCCACAAAAGTAGCAATAGATGCCAACTAAGATAGGATAGATAAAAAAATGATACCAACTAAAAGGTACTAAACATAAGTATGTGATATAAAACAAACGTCACAACAAGATGGATACCTGTGATAACAAGAAGCATACATGGAATAGATAACAAGGCAAAGACTCAAAAACAAATGAAAAAACAAGTATATCATGCAATGGTCAATAAAGTGACAAGAATAATAAAGTACATGGCATGGGAAATAACTAATCCAACACAGAGATTAATAATTGCCAACTATGATGCGATAGAAAAAACAATACCAAATAGTGTAATCTAATATAAGCAACAGATATCAATCGCAACAAGAAGAATATCCATTTTGACATTAATCATACATGGACTAGATAGAAAAGCACAGACTCAAAAACAAAAGAAATATCGTATATGTATATCCACAAAAATACAAATAACGTACACACATATACACATAGGTATAAAAACCACACACAACACAAAATACATTAAACATTCCACACCCATATGGAAAAAATGTATCTAAATAACATGTGCTAAACTAAAGTGAAGGGGTGTGACCTAGTAACAAAAGAATTAAGACCCAATCACTTAAACATGTTCACGGAGTTCTTCTTTGATTGAAAAAATTTATCACACTTAAATATAACCGCACGTGACAATATAAAGTGAACTCAATGAACGAACATACACAATGAACACACGCCTAGAACTTTGATGATTCTACAAACCAATAGAGTCATTGAAAAATAGCATAAATAGGATACATTGTAATTATGCAAACCCGTTGATATATCCATCCAAACATCTACAACCATAATATTATTTTTCTTTTCATTTTAATGTGGATATCAAATAGAACTACATTGTCCTTGGCTAATTTTAACTAAGCCACATTTTTACTCCAAATTTCATTGGTGTGTATTCACGCAAAGTAATTTCATCTTTCATAGCCTGATTCCATTAATAAAAAATTGCACTGGATTAACATTTTCTATTTTTTTTTAAATCTAGACAATGGTTATTACATGCACAAATTCTCCATATTCATAACAAAATGTAGATGACTAAATTGGTTTGAGAACATATCACATAGTTCAAATATACATACATGTGAAGTTAAAGATTAAATGAGATCGTGCATGTGAGAATCGAGGAATATAAAAAGCTAATCCATTAAGAAAGTCAAAGTCAAACTACTAAATGCAAGCATGATAAAGAACTGTTTAAGGATTGAAAATCTTAACCAAAAGTTCTATCCACATGGAAGTGGTAATGATATTGGATTCAAACACAAGTATATGTTACATAAAATGTATAAAACTAAAATACACAAAAATAGAAAATATTTTTAAGTTTTTCAAAAGTTTTAACCAAACACATAGATAATCCTAAAGACAAAACAAAAAAAATATTTTTGTATTTTTCAACTAAGACACAATAAATACAAAAGATACACAAGTCATAATTCTAGCAACACATATATGATGAAGTAAAGACCAGAAAATGACTAACAAATATACAACTCGCAAAAATATATCATGAGGCACAAAAGCTAGTGTTTGCAATTGAAAATAACAAAATCAACCTTTGGATTTAGCAATAGAGGAATCATGTGAAAGTAAATGAGAATCATATATTCTATGATGTAAGTACTCCAAATCGGATTGCCTAACTCACATAAGTGAAACACAATGCTCTTTGGACATGGTGACCTTGGTGTTCTACCCGGTGACTCTCTCGAGAGGCTGCATATCCCCGATGGTCTCTGGTGGTCTACGTTCACTAATTGGTAGGTATCACACCTTGAGACAAACTCCTCTATGCCTTTCTTCATCCTCGACCACTAATACTGGTTGCGCATATTCAAGTACATCTTATCCCTACCAGGATGTACCACAGGCGTGGATTTGTGAGCCTCGAATATCACTTCATGTCTCAAGTCCTCATACTTTGGGACCACGAGTGTTCATTAAAATGCAAACCTCCCTCTCAATAGATATAATAAGACCCTGCCCCATCAGCTAACAACTGAAGAACTATGTCCTTGAAATACTGATACCCTATGTGTTCTTTCATTACCCTCATAATGGTCTTAGGTGTGACAACTAATAAGGACATGCAAGCCCTGGTAATTTCATCAATGTGTCAAATCTCTCCCCACTTTGCTTTCCAAACCTCGATAATCTCCCGAGCAGGTTTTTAGCTCAATGCATCTTCGACCACGTTAGCCTTCCGAGGATGAGACTAAATATCAAACTGGTAATCCTTAATGAACTCCAACCACCTCCTCTGCCTCATGTTCATATCCTTTTGCGAGAAAATTTACTGAAGATATTTATGGTCCCTGATTAAGGTATATCGCTCTCCCAATAGATAGTGCCTCTAAATCACCAAGGCAAAAACAACCGCAGCTAACTCCAAGACATATGTGGGGTAATTCCTATCGTGGGGCTTAACCTTGCGAGATTCAAAAGCTATATCCCTCTCCTCCTACTATAATACAACCCCAAATCCCTTCAACGATTAATTAGTGTAGACACGACACTCCACTCCTCTCCCAAGCAGTGCAAATAGAGTTGTTGAGGTAAATTTATCCTTTAGCTCTTAGCAGGCTAACTGATAATGTTTGTCCCAAATAAATGACACCCCCTTACGAGTCATGTTATTCAAAGGATCCACAATCTCTGAGAAAACCTTAATGAACCGTTCCTAATATCCTAGCCCCCAAAAAACTGTGAACATCTATTGATGTCATAGGTTTTCCCCACTCCCTCAATGCTGATACCTTACTCGGATCAACAAAAATACCCCAGACACAATATGGCCCATAAACTGCACCTCTCGAAGATAAAACCTAAACCTCTCAAACTTCGCATACAACTGGTGATCCCGAAGTGTCTGTAAAACCATCCGCAAATGTGCGGCATGATTATCCTCAGAGCAAGAATAAACCAAAATATCATTTATGAACACTATAACAAACTAGTTAAGGAACTCTCTAAAAACCCGGTTCATCAGATCTATGAACACTGTTGGCGCATTGGTGAGCCCAAATGGCATCATCATAAACTTGTAGGACCCATATTGTGTCAAAAAAGTAGTCTTAGGAATGTCCTTCTCTCTGATGCGTAACTAATGATAACTAGACCTCAAATATATCTTAGAGAAGTAAGTGGATACCTTCAGTTGGTAGAATAGATCATCGATTTCAGGCAGTGGATACTTATTCTAGATTGTGACCTTATTTATCTCCTTATAATCAATACATAACCAATGTGATCCATCCCTTTTCTTGATAAAAAACACCAGGTTACCCCACAATGGTGTACTATGTCTGAGAAAAACCTACCCTAGGAGATGTTGAATATGCTCCCTCAACTCTCTTATCTCAGATTGGGAAATGTGATATGAAGCTCGGGCTATAGTCCTCATACCCATTGCTAAGTCGATAACAAACTCAATTTACCGTCTTGGCAGTATCCCTAGTATGTCCTGGACTATATCCTCAAACTCCCTCACTATTAGAATCGAGTCTAACGAAATAACCACCTCTTGTGAGGTCTTCTCCTTAATGTAATACACATGTGTGCTCGAACCTCCCTCTGAAAGAGGCATCTCCACTAAGCACATCTCGTGACTTGAAATTAAGAACATAATAGTCCTACCAAAACAATCCACCATTACTCGGTATCCCGCTATCCAATTCGTACCCAGGACGACATTGTCATCCTCTGTGTCTATCACTAGGAGGTCGGAGGCTAATGATAATCCACCCACATTAATGCTCTTACCCCTACAGATTGAGTGTATGAGTGGCCCACTACCTAATGATGACTCCACACACATAAGGAGACTACCAATTGTCTCTAATAGGCTAGCATCTTATGCAAATCTAGTTTCTATGATAGAGTGTGATGCTTGAGTATAAAAAAGAATACTACCACCAAGATCATGAATAGGAAATGTACCCTCTACTACTAGTGGTGCCTGTGGTGCCAGCTGTATAGCGGTATCTCGGACGTTATAAACACGTTCGTACTATAAACTCCCTTGATATAGTAAGGTGGTGGTGCAATTGCTATCGGGGATAATTGTGCTTATTTCCCCTATAGGGCCCTTTGTTATTGTGGACCTCTACCCCTCTAGTGACACTCTCTCTTCATGTGACATGTCTGCCCGCACGCAAAACAATGCCCATGGAAGTCACCCTTGCCTCTGTCCCTATCGAGGTTTCCCCTTCTATTTGCCCTGATGGCCTCCCACATTATTACCATGGCCCTGGAGGCCATGAGGAACGTGCTTCTACTACTAATAAGGGCCGTGATGGCCCTGCCTCAAACCTCTCTTGGGTCAGTAACCCCTAGATCTAAATCTCTTATCCCATCCCCTTATCGAGAATCATGCCCCTGATGTCTTCCAGACTGTTGTTATTATTATGGAGTCATGTAAGGACCACTCCCCCTATCTTGCCCGGATGGCTAGGCTCACCACCTCTCTTACTCCCCTTCACATGGAAGTGATGATCCTGGAAGTGTAAAAGTGTGTCATTGACTACGTCTGTATAAGTCACCAATGTAGGGTTGTCAATCAAATGTTACCTAATTACCCAGGCTAGCCCATCCATGAAGCTCACCTTCTTCATTTCCTCGTTGTTCACATTGTCTGGCATATAATTAACCAAACGAGTAAACTCCTCCTCGTACTTGGCTACTGAGCGATCACCCTGAGTAACCTCACTAAACCTTTTCCGCATCACTATCTTAATAGCTGACCAAAAGTATTTATGGTCAAATCGCACCCAAAACTTTGCAATCGATATCATGTCTCTATCTTACACGGTGTTAAATGACTCCCACCACTGAACCTCACCTTAAACTAGACTAAAAGTATCTATCTTCTACCTCTACACATCGCTACACTCTACCATGTGCAGGTGGCACTGAATGTCCTTCTTCCACTAGCACTCCGTAATCACGTCTAAGCTACCCTGGAACTCGGGTGGGTGGACCTTATGAAAAGTGTCCCGAACTCTCTGCTAATTTGACAGCCCCGAGTGGGACTGGACAACAAGCGCCACTAGCTGCGGTGGTTGCTGGGCCTGAGGAAAATAGAGAATCAAGGCAGTCATCATTGCATTAAATGTCTGCGCCACATTCTGTGCCACCTCAACTGCTGACACTGATCCCTATGGTGGTTGTGGCTACGGTGCCTGTTACTCCTGTTAACCCTCCCTCATATTATCCCTAGTCTCTGCTCTCACGTGCTCGTCCTCTCTTAATGGTATATGCAAACATGTCAAATTTTATCAGTTCACAATTAATAAAAATATAACAACAGAAGAAAGTAATCTTAATTGCGAAATCATGAATGCAAAAGTCCTAATAATAGGGCTCTATGTAAAAGAACACTACGCTGAAATTGTAGTAAGCCATACACATCCTATGGACACTAGAACCTTATGCTTTGATACCATCTATGACACTTCGCCTAATTTAATCACGGGTGATAAGTCCTTTATCAAAATAAATAGGAATTTCATATGGTTCAATCTTAGCATCACCGTCGAAAAATATTTAAGTTACTAACCAATGATGTTAAATTAAGTGGGTGTCAAATTTTATCTTGTTATTTACTTAACAGCATGCGGAAATAATGCTAAAATAAATTAACCAAACCATCACATACAATAATATCCTGAACAATCCAAGACATATGTATAAGTATATAAGACCGAATAAACTATCGGTTCCCAAAACAGTTAATCCAACTACGATCTAAAATAAATAAAATGGAATCTCAAAACAATATGATAAATAAACTAAAGTAATGAATAGTTTGAAGGGGAAACACGCCCAAAGGAAATATTGAAATAAAACTCCTAACTAGCAATGAATAAGGTAAAGCTTCTAAATTAAAAAGTGCAAGCCTCCACAATATTGCAGCTACACGTCCCTGGAAAGAATCCTCATGTTGGGCGTCCCTATGGCTGGATACCTAAAATTGATTTTGAATATTTTTTATGCGGGTCAGAGACCAAGAAAACGTTTTGAAAATATTTAACAAGTAATTAAAATGCAATAATTTAAATATGCATGAACACTTTCCATATTTAAGCTAGTGTCGCATTCTCTTAAGATATAGTGATTAGGCATAAATTCTTCACATTTATCCCCTAAATTTCAGTATTTTTATGATCCCGTGCAGTGTAAATAGCTTGGATTTGTCTCATATTTAGGCTACTATCCCTTTTTGCCAAGTATTTCGTATTTATTGTATCTCTTATGTGTTTTACAGGTATTTCATGGAAGTTAGTGCCATAGAGAACTCAAAACAACGAAAGAAAACCAAGAAATGGGGAGTTAAAGGGCATTTTCATAATTTTTCAGCCTTAGTCCGAAGGTGGGGCCAACTTGAAATTGAAGAGCTTTCAACTACAAGAACACTGGAAAAAATAGCACCCCAATCCGAGCTACGGTGAAGAAGTTGTGCCCGTTTGAAGTTGAGAAAGAAATCGAAGAAGAAACTGTTAAGGACGAACCGAACCGAAGCTGAGAAAAAAGAACCGGTTCGCCCATTTGTCACGCACTAGATCGGTTACAAAATTAGTCACGCTTTCTAACTGTGACAAATTGCCAGATACGAGATTTTTATTTTGTCTTTGTCTTTTAGCCAAAAGAGTTTTGTGTTTTGGGGACTCTTCTAAATGACCTCTAGCCTATATATTTAGTCATTAGGACTCTTTTTATTTAGATTTCATTCATGTAAAAGCTCCATAACAAGTAGAAACATCAAGGAGAATGATTCGAATATTTTGCACCTTTAATTCAAGAGCTTTTCTAGTTTTTCTTCAACCTTCGATTTCTTCTTGCATGTTCTTATTCTTCAATCATGGTAACTTTTATTTCCTTCACTTTTATTATTATTTCTCATATTTCATCTCTCTTTCCAAGCAATTATGAGTTCATGCAACGTAGACAACGTAGCTTTCATTAATTTCACCATGTTAGGCTAGGTTTTTAAAGGTTGGGATGCATGAACCCAACCTGATGTGGTAGTTTCATGTGTATAAAATTTGTTCTCTAAATTTAATGATTTATTACGATCGTATTGCGTAGAAACACAACAATTGTAGATTTTTGGATCTCATTTGCTTCAGGGTAAGTGGGATGCTTCAGAATGCAATTCGAGTGAAACTATCATAATACCGATTTACTCGTCCTCTGATTATGTATGGTGCGGGATTGAACCTCATATATGTAATGCTTGGGAGTACTAAAGTTTGGGTCTAATTAATCACTTAAATTTATAATTAGTTTTATACCATCAATACTCTAGGGTTGGAGGATTGTGTCCCTACCTTAATTTTCCAATTAGTTTTAGTTAACTTCTTTATTTTTCCCTTTTTCCTTTCTCACTCAATCATCATCTTTTACACTTTATTTTTTGAAGTAAAAAATCAATTAAAATATATCAAACATTCCCTGTGGATTCAATACTCAAACTCACCACTATACTCTGCAAGAGTGTAGTTAAAATTTACTTTTTTTTTTGTATTGTGGTCGGAAGCCAATAACAATGATTAGCGTATTTACACGGACGCTCGGTTTCCAACACGATCATATATCTCACCCCTCAATTAATGTGCACACTATCGCTTGCCTTCTAACCCAACTAATCATGCTACCCGGCCTTACCAGCCTTGGTACACTCTTTCTATCCCGCTACTCTAACCCGAGTATTCCTTACTTTTATTTGTAAGTTGTTGTACTCATTAAATTATTTAATCAATTCAACTTTGATTACTCATATAACGTTCACATTAGTTATATATGAAATATATTTACACATTATATATTTATCCAATATATAATTATTTACTTGTATCGTATGCGTACTAGCATACTATAGCATTCACACACAGGTTGCGTATAGTAACCATCCTTCTGAGTTATAAGTCACCCGATGCTTGTCTATAAAATTCTATCATCCTAGGTATGTTCAATTTAACCCAGTTAATATAAATCAATTAACTCACACTGAATTAGGTAAATAAATCACAACGTAGCGGAAGCGGTCATCTTTTCTCGAGTGTAAGATCGAATCATACCCAAAATGTCCCACTGCGAAAATAAGTCACTCAATAAAAATACCAGACGATATGACTTGGGAATTATAATCTCTCTGCATTCACTAGCAAGGGGATTCACCCACATCACGCAACCTCCTATGATAGCATGGGAGGGGTATGTATTCAATGAATATCTAACACCGATATTTATAAAGCACACAAGTGTGTGTGTGTGTGTGTGTATACACACACTATCACACTATCTGCATATATATAATTAAATAAAATTTGGCAAACCCATGCCTAATTCCCGTACCACTAGCCCGTAATACCCTGTTCTCTATCCTGAATCTTATTTTATCTAATTTCACATCCATTAAATAAATTAATCTAGCTTCACTTACTAATATACCCGGATATACCCAATCGGCTTGAATTTAAACATTTATTGTAAGGATATTATTTCACATTTTCCGTTCTCAATTGAGTATGTCGTATACCGCTACAACAATTGAAGAAATATTTAAGATCATTCAAACATCGTTACGGATCCGTATATAAAGTTCTTCGACAACAAATCCTCTGCGAGATCAATTTTGAAAAGGTTGTGTTTACTTTTTCTAATGCTTCAATTAAAAGTGTTGGGATATTTTTTATAAAATGTTTTATCAAATTAAGAAGTTTTTTATTTAAAGAAATTTATATTTTTAGGCCGAACCGAACCGATCCCCTGTAGCCGAACCAGTTCTCCAGACCGAAAAAAGAGAATCGAGTGGCCAAACCGATTCGCCACGCCGACTTAAAATTTTGTATTTTTTTTATAAATACCTATTTCGGGAGTCCTTTTGTTCAAGACTTTGGAGAACATTTTTAGAGTCCTAATACATTAAGTCTTCATATTTTCAAGTCCCAAACACCTCTTTTATTCACACAAAACTTCACATATACTTTTGTGAATCATTTGGAACCCTATATTTAACTTTGTTGACATTTATCTTTGTGGGGTGATATCTCTACGGTTGACGATTGCGTGTCAATTGGGAGTTCTTGAGATTGTTCCTTGATAAAGACATAGTTGCATGTTCTTGTGGGTTTGCTGCGATTGATCCATTGCTGATTCTAGATTGCGTGTCAATGTGATTGTTCGAAAGAGTAATCATTACAGATTTCACTGTAATTATTGTAAGTTGTGATTTACATTTTATAGTGAAATAAAGGTTTCCCCTCTGAGGTTTTTTCCTGAAATCTGTGTGTCCGCAATTATTTATTTTGGTTTGATTTTTCAACACGTAGTTTCATGTTTTTAATTTGAATAAAATTGGATTAAAAATTGACTCCGATAAAATAAGGTTAACCTGGAAATTTGCGAATTCGATTTAATTGAAATCACATGGCATTCTCATTTATGATTTTATTTCACTCAAATCATTATTTAGGTTTCTCACCTGTTATTCACTTTTCAAATCCCAACTATATCCATCCAAAATCACTATGAAATTGGCCTCATATTTATTTTTCACTAAATAAATATGCCTAGACTAAACCCTAAATAAATTATGCCCTTAATTAAAAATAAGTGAAACTACCTGCATTCTGAGGTCATCGATCGATCAATGACACCGACCGATCATTCGATCTACTGACGAGTGGTCTTCTTCCCAAAATCTATTTTCCAGCATTTTTAAACCTTACAACTCCAAAACTCCAATCCAGACCTTAATCAAATAATATCCCATGTTTATTACATCTATAAAAAAAATTCTAACACAATTATTTATCAACAATCATCACTGGTTCTCACTAAAATTTCTAGGGTTCGCGAATTGAGTTTTTCTCAATTTCATTAAACCTCATATTCAATTCAATTCACATTTTCGAATTCAGTAATGTTAGCTACTGAATATTGGCTCTAAATCAAATCCTAACATCTCATGATAGTATCTCCACATTAATTAAACATCAATTTCACACTTAATGTTTAAATCCTCAAAACCCAAATTTAATATGTGATACCCTCCCGAAAATAAATTTTGTCAACACTACTATAAAATGAACATGAAATTATGCTATTGAAATTAGAACCAAGTTAATTACTTCCCTTATAGAATTTTTAGGGTCTGATTTCATGTAGAAGATGACAAATCTAACAAAGCACACCCAATCCCTCCTTGAATTTGGTCTCTAAAGCCACCCTCTTTTCTTCCTTCTCTATTCTCTCAATTTCTAGGGTTTTCAATCTCAGCTATGGTTGCCTCTAATTCCATAACATAGGTTTAAAGATCCTAGTCCCTAAATTAGGCTAATAACCCAAGAACAAATGACGCATGGGCTCGATTATGTCTAAAAAGACCTCGTGACCCAATTACTACCTTGGTGTACAATATTTTGACTATCACGACCTTTTCGAAACCAATCGTGACCTTGAAATATCCATCTGAGTCAACCAAAAATAATTTCGTATCTCAACCTCATATAGTCTACACTCGACTCGCGGGTGAGATATGATACTATCACGTCACGATCACTTACTATGATGTAAAATAATTGTTTACTATTCACTTAGTAATTATATTCATAAATAATAATCATTATCTCTCTCGATTAATATTTTATTAACCACATAATAATTATTTCAAATAAATTACATTACACGTGTAATTTAAGTTTGCCAAATTAAATAAATAATTATTACTCAGAATTACAGGGTGTTACAGTTTGATTATTCAAAAGAAATCCCTTTAAAAGAAAAGAAAAGAGTAGAAAATATGGGATTTGCTTATCTTTTGAGGGACTTTAGTTGAAGGTCAACGGGTTTGCATAATGATACCTAGTTATGCTTATTTTTCATGACGCCGTTGATTTGTAAAATCATTAATATTCTAGGCTTGTGTACTTTGTGATTGTTTTGTTCATTAAGTTCAACTTTATTTGTCACATAAGGCAAAAGATTTGTTTGATAAAAATTTTTACTCAATTATAACGTCTTGAACATATTTGAGTGTATGGATTATAATTCATTTGTATCTAATTCACACCCATTCATTCCATCCCAGAAGTGTGGATACATTGATAATATGCTAGTGTGTAAAGCTTATGTGTTTCGTGTCATGTTTTTGTGGTCCTTTATACCTATATAAGTGTCCCAAATTTTTTCTTTGGTATATTTTGCATATATTATATATGGTATTGTATGTTTTATTTATGAAATTTGTTTTTCTTTAAAAAACTAAAAATTTTCAAAACTAGTTGGTTGTGTTTGCCTTTAGATGATCATTACACATGCGTGATTTATATATTTTTGTGATGATATCTTATATTCTACATGATGCTTCGTATTTTATGCCTATGTTTCTACTTCTTTGTCAATTTCATATAAAAATAAAGGGGGAGAGCAAATTAAAAAGAATTTTGTTGAGTTTGACTTATGAGGGACAATAAATTTATGATGTTTATCTTAATTAAAACTTGATTCGTCATGAGGTATATTTCTTAGTTCATATGTGTAGGTCTTCCTTTCACACAATTAGAGGCATAAGAAGATTAAGGGAAAAAGAAGACGTTTGAAGGGTGAGAGACTTATGCAATTCCTCTCTAGGGTTATGAAGGGTGTTAGTATTCTTGTCATAGAAGATTTTTATTTTAATTTGGTGTTTGGTAATGTTTGATTGTTTTGTATCGGAATAGCCAAAAGGAGAGATTTGTAAGAATAGTTTTTCCAAGATTTTTCCATAGCATAGTTTTATACTAGTTTGGCATATCCCGTTGCAAATCCCCATGCACCGTCAAGACAAACCGAACTCGAGCATCTACAAGTTTGAAGACTTCCTGATATCTAGTAAAGGTAAAAATCAATTTAGAGAGTAAATAAATTTACATAATATATGTTTGGTATGTTTATTTTTATAAGTCTCGTTCAAATGAGATTGGCATCTCGTTCAAACAAGATTGCATGTCATTAGAAGGCCGTTATATATGTTTTTTAAATGAGGTTCAAACGAAGGCTAACTGCTTTGATTTTCCTAATATCGTGAGAAATGAGACAGATCTCATTCGAATGAGATGCTTATCTCGTAGAATGACATTGTGAAATCGTTCGAACGACTGCGTTGCCTCGAATTTGGTAAACGTCCTATAAATACCTATTTCGTGTTTACAATGTTAAATACTCTTAATAGAATCGTTTTTGCATTACTTTTGTGGAAGTTATTCACTTTTTTTGTTACAAAAATATTGTTTAATTCACAAAGAAACATCATGAATATTTAGTTTTGTGAATTCCTTTAAACCCAATAAAGTTTTGTATACTTTCATACACCTTGTGGAGAAGGAATCTCCATGGTTGACTTGTGATACCTGAGGAGACTCACTATTGAAGAAAAAGGCTAAGGTTGATGGAGGAGGACTATAGTTCTTGTAGGAATCATTGTTGAAGGAAGACTACGGGCTTTGTGAGTTCTTGTAGGAATTTATTTTAGCTTCCTTTATAAAGTTTGTAAGTTGCAATTTGTAAATTTTATAAAGTGAATAAAAGGTTTTGCCCCGCAAGTATTTTTCCTGAAACTTTATCGTTGCTGAATTCTTAGTTTATATTATCTCTTTTATCACATAGTTTCATGTTTAGGATAAAAGGATAATTTTTTTAAAATTGATTGTGCACTCTCAAATTGTAATCCTTGTCGAGAACGTAATTATTTTTCTTTTACAAATTGGTATCAGAGTCGGTTGCTCCAAGTTATCGAGTGATCCTGATTTTTTTAAAAAAATTCCTCTAATACCTTTGTTTTCAACAAGAATTGCTATTAGAAATTTTTGCACTAAGATATTGTGTTAGGTCCTTATTTAGTGCTTTTTGAGTGTTTCATTTTCTCTCGATGGACAGACTTATTTTTGATGACGTAAATCGTTTGAATTTGAAGTCTGCTAAAAGAATTAAAATTCTTGGAAAACAAAATTCTTGTTTTAAATTTCTTATGGAACTTTTGCATACTCTTCAAAATCAAAAGGATTTCTTTCGTGAGAAACTCGTGGACATGGATCGTGACTTTAGAAAATTAGAATTTTCCAAGAAAGAGAGTAATGATAGAGTGTTATTTTTAGATATAAAATTACAGGGATTTAACAATTCGAGGGTTAATGTTTGTGCTGTTGAGGAGAGCGTGTTGATTAATGATTTTAAGGCACCTGAGAAGACTCTTAAGGATAAGTTTGATTTCATTTAGGGGGAGCGAGATCCCATTTCAATAATGGTTAAGCATATGAAAAAGGAGTCCCTAAAATTGGAAGATTCTAATTCTTTGCTCGAGTTTAAAATTTTAAATTAAAAGACAATTTAAAAGATTATAGTAGTGTTGATAGTAGTGGCTTGGGCTCACAGATTTAAAGAAAGAACTATGTGAATATTCCGATCCTCATATCCCTCAAGATTAATAATATATGCACCATTTTAAAACTGCGAGTTTTTGTTAGTCTAATCTAGTAAATCCTGGACTCGAATCTCACATTGGTTCTTTTTAGTACATCCTCCATCTATCGATAAATATTCCATAAAATAGCAGATAAGTTATCGAACCATAGAACATGATTTTGTGGTCGAGATAAATTGTAAATTGGACTCGTAACATTATTGAGGTTATGAACAATTCAATCGTATTAGAATTGAAATTCTAATGTTTTGTTGCCTAGTGGAACCCAGCTCACCAAAATTCATACTAAATATAATTGACACACATACATAATATATTTATAAATAAATATAGTCATTCACACAAACACGATTCATATTTAAAATTAGGTAAGGTAATTTCTTAATAAAAAATAATGAATTTTGTAAAAGATTTGTTTAAGAATGAAACCCCATCAAAATCCACATTAAGTGTTCAACACATTTGGTCTGTTGTCAATTTCATTCTAGTTATTTTTTGTCTTGTTGACTTGGATATTGTTATCAACAGTCAATTTCCATTGTGAACTTGTTTGAACACAAATATATATTATTTTATCCAAGAACCTCGAATGGGTTATAATTTTATCTTTGCAATATCAATAAATATTAAGGTCAAATAGTGGAGGATGGTTTGAGGAACATCCATCATTTACAAAAAAAACTCCCAAATGGATATAGTTTCGATGATTAAAGAAGTTAAAATTATGTTTATTTAATACCAATTAAGAGGGTATGATGGCTTGATGATATGTAGTAAATTAAAAAAATTCACTTGCTAAAAGGTAATACGTTTGGAATTGAAATTAGGGTATACAAATAATTTTATATCTATGTTACCAAATTACATATCAAACTTTCTTATTATTTTATGTTCATCAAGAAAAAAATAATTCAATCAAATCAATACATAATAAGGGGATTATCATGAGAAGAACCTTGAGAACAATGACCTCACAAAAAATAAGACAGTTTTGGAAATAGTTATAGAATCACCCAAATGGATAGTTGTAGGAGAAAGATCTACTTATTACACATAGTTGTTGGACTACACACACACACACACACACACATATATATATATATATATATATATATATATATATATATATATATATTACTACATACTATTAAACCAGTAGTTGTAAACCCTCCCGATACGCGGACGAGGCGATTGTGTATGCGTGGTTAAAAATATACCTATTTTTTGAAAAAAATAAATTACCATTTCCATAGCAAGGTAGAATAATCTTAAATTACAATATTTTTTTTAATATACATACTTATTTTCACATGTGGGTTGTTACTAAAAAATGTAAGAGACTTTTTATGGAATGAAGTTTGCCTTTTTTGTAATTAAAGTAAAATTAAAATTTAACTAAATTAAAAGAAAAATAAGAAATGATTGACTGCCAAGATATTACGCAAGTGACTAGTACAAAATATTTGTCATGCAATAATTATGATATCAATAATGCACACAGGTAATAGTCTAACCTTTTAATAAGTTTGATGTTTACGAAATAAGGCTCATCAAATTGGAAGTAAATCGAACCCAGATCAAATATTAAGTGTAGGAGAGAGTGGATTCTTTTGTTTTATTTTTCATTTTACCTAGTCTTTAATATATTTTTTGAAATTTTTTGTTTATTTCCCTTCATTTTCTTGGTAACCAAATAATTTTTTCTTTAATTTTCCCAAAAACATTATTGTATTTTTCTTCAACATGTTAGTTTTTATCATTTTCAATTTTATTTTATGAGATCAGTGAAAAAGTAGATATAAATATATGATAAAGTTGATTTCATCAATACTAACTTTTTTTCAATAAAAATTGCAATATGAGATATTAAATTCAGATTAACTTCAAGATTAAGTAATACAACAAAACAATCCACACTTTAGTTTATAGTACCAACAAACGATATGAGAAATAAATTCGTAGTAGCCAAAAAGGTTTATCGATAGAGTGAAGTACTAAATTAAAATACATATCCAAGATTGAACACATCATAGGCTAACACCAGATTTCCACAATTGCCAGCTTTTTTTTAAAATTACTGGAGGTAGAAAAATTACCGCCACTCTAGTTTGACCTCAAATCTTGGTAGCTAGCTTTTCCTTAGTCTTATAAATTTTTAGAACCTTCTCTCACGATCTTTTTCTCTGCCATAAGAAAAGATCTAATGATCCTCTCCCTCATAGCACGCCCAGACAATACTCCCCCATAAGCACGGCTAACTATCCTCTGATTCAAAAAATGAGGCGAAGAGACAAAGTAGAGACATGCTTAAACCTACATATAAACCTCAGAAAAACAAAACACCATGTGTATAAGCACTGCATAATCAACAAATAACAGAGGACCATCTTAAATCCACCGTTGGCCACTCATGGAAAGAAAACAAAACATAAAAAGAACTCATGTTCTCCAAAACAAGACACATAGCAAAAAAAAAATACTAAAAAGCCTTCTACATTATTTTGAACACAACAGTCCTGAGAACCCAATTATTATCTTAAAAAATGGGAAACACTAAACGACCCCTATTCAAACCTCAAAACCATAATCAATGCGACAAAGGAAGTAATCCATAAGATATGAAGCAAAAACATGATTTTTTTTATTCCAAAACCATGTAAATAGTTCATCGAAATTTTTCTTTTCAAATCTCACCACCACCACCATAACCAAACAGACCAAAAGAAAAATAAGAAAAGAAAATAAATCGGTTTGTTAAAGAACCCATACAAACAAACAAAAGTAGCAATCTCAATCTCTAGTGTAAAATCAAATGTTCTTGATCTAAACAATGTTAACATGATTTGTATATTTTAGTATGTTTTACACATGTTGACAGAATTATGGGATGAATTTATCTCCCCACCATCGTTTCTTATTTTTAATCGCTGACTGCAATGCAATTGTTGAATCGGATTTTAGGTGTGACACCCCGCTTATTAAAATAAGACGTGTCCAACCTGATACTCCAATAATTACCGTAATCATAAATGGTCCATTCATAGGATCATTGTAATACAATAAGTTTACGAGAAAACCACTCAATATTTTAGAAAACGGACTGTCAAAATTTAATTTGTAAGTTAAAGAAAACATTTAAACAATCCAACTGAAAAAAAGGTGGATAAAAAATAAAGACATGTATTCGATCAGCAATTATATACATAAAAAATAACTGAATAAGCTATCGATTAACAGACCCTTACAATTAGATTACACCGAATATTAAAGTACAATGTCACATAATATAATACAAGTAGAAAATTTGGGCAACACGTCTGAATGTGTAACCGATCATAACTATAATTTAAAAAAGATGGTAGCGTCTATATCAACTATCCCGTAACATCCTCAAAGTGTTACACCTCCAGGACAATGGGATAGAAAAGTCAATACGGGTGTCCTTGCGGCGGAGCACCGGGACGAATATAAGATTCAAGAAAAACAAAGAAATATAAACGGGTCAGGGTCCGGTTTATTATGATCACCAATTGAATAAAGTGCATGACAGTTATGAGCAAATTAATTATCATGCATAAGCCTGTTACTCTCCACAATTAATAATAAGAAACCTCACTTCTCAATTTAATAGCACAGCCTGACGCAATATTAGAAACAATGATCACAATTCATTTATGCATGATAATATAGATAAAATCTTACTAAATGAGGTTCCATTTCTTTTTTACACAATTTCATTTCACCGTTCCTTTTTTTCTCATTAGGAAAAGTATTCAAGTCAATTTACTTCATAAAGTGTCGTATTATCAATAAAATCCCACTTTAATAAGAATAGTTATATTTCACAACATATAACGATTCTCAGACCATCCTTACGGGTTTCCCCACTGGATGCGCCCATAAATAGCTATCATCTTCCAGGGCCTATCACCAAGATATCCAGGGCATCCTACATCGCGTGACGTCGGGAAGCGGCCATATACCTTCGACAGTGAGTCATAACCATACCCAGAATTACCTCACTTCAAACAATAATCACACAATATATAATAACCGGTCCTATAGCCTAGGGCAATATTCA
Organism: Sambucus nigra; assembly: GCA_949130495.1. Classification (NCBI taxonomy): domain Eukaryota; kingdom Viridiplantae; phylum Streptophyta; class Magnoliopsida; order Dipsacales; family Adoxaceae; genus Sambucus; species Sambucus nigra. Next base: position 499,479,108 of record OX422207.1, on the reverse strand, counting down.
CCTTTCATTCACTAGCCAGGGGACTTCACCTCATGCACGTAACTTACCCTATGATAGCATTGAGAGAGGTGTGTATAAGCAATTTATCCTTCACAAGCTATTCCCATTTTAAAATATACATTAAGTCTTTATCCTGAGCCATAAGCGTTTAATGCCATCATTTTAAACTTCAATGCTTAATTAACCCCCAAATTAGTCTCCGAGAAATAATGACGTTACTATAATCCACTAAGTATAGTATACCTCAAACATGTCTATAAATTTTCACAATTATATAATCCTATTCTTCCTTAGTCTCAATCTAGTTTGCTAAAGAAGGAACTACCCTAACGTCTATTAGATTATCCCCGAGATAAGCCCAATTATCCCCTTTCTAATTTAGAGTGGTCACATACCGAATATGAGACTCTAGTACACTCTATTTCATCCTAAAAGAAAGTTCATAGGTCCTAAACCTTCAACAAAAGGATTACAAACTAACTTAGAAAAATAACTTAAAATAGAAGGAATTTTTAATCGATTCGGTCTTGAAAGCAAATCAATTCAGATGGTTCGAATCGATTCGATCAAGAGGAGCCAACATTCTTCATACTGCCGAATCGATTCGGATAAGCCGAAACGATTCGCTCAACACAGACTTGTAGCCTACACCTTTAGTGAATCGAGTTTCTAGGGGCGAATCGATTCGCCTGGTCTAGAATGCCCAATTTCGGCTATGGAGTTTAATACCCCAACTTTTCCCAAACTCATTTCTCCTCCATTTTACCCACACCAACCATCATTAATCCAACTAAAACAATCCTACATAAATACTAACTACTATAATCAACACAATTTCTATCTAAAATAATGTTTAAGGGTTCAAACACTACAATTTCATAAAAACCCATAATTATTCAAGTGTTCCCAATACACAACCATCACTACATTTTATTTACCTTAAATCATATATTAGCAAGTAAGAAACTTGCCTTAAGCTGAAATCTCGGATTCCTTTACTATAGATGCAAGATCAAACCCAATTTCTTCAATTCTCCTCCTTTCTCTTCTTTTTCTCCACAATTCTCTTTCTCTCTAGGTTTAGGAAGCATACACTTGAGAATTAAGAGGGGTTGCAAGACCTAAACGAACAATTAACATAAGTTTCCATCTTTAAATGTTAATACACATTAAAATGCCTCATAACTACATAATTAAGTCATAACCTGTCAAAAGTGCCCGGAACCCAAAAATACAACATGACACTTATTTTAACTATCTCGACTATTTCGGGACTGACCGCGCCCTCTAAATTTTCATCCGGAATAATATAAATCATTTCAAGGTTCAACTTCATTTAAACCATAAATGTCGTTTAAAGCACAACGACACCATAAATCGTAACATGATACTATTTACATTGACATAGTAGTAAATATGCAATATCTAGTAAATATTATATTTTAATTCATTTAAAATAATATTTACCCCATTATCCACTATTTTATATAATTACTTATCATGGAAAATTAATATAAAATCAATTACTTAAAAGTAAGGGTTATTACATACTCCCCCCTTATAAGGGAATTTTGTCCTCAAAATTTAGGCATACCTTACAAAAAGATATGTGGATACTTTTCTCGTATATCATCATCATCCTCCCACGTTGACTCATCGGCATTGTGATGTCCCCATTGGACCCGAACCAAGGGCACCACTCTAGATCTTATCCTACGCTCCCCGCGATCTAAGATTGCAACTGGTTCTTCCTCGTATGATATATCGGGCTGCAATTCGATATCATCTAAAGGAATGTGCAAGTGAGCTCCTTCACACCTCTTATACATTTTCAGGGATGAAACATGAAACACATCATGAATTTGTTGTAAGTGTTCCGATAAGGCGATTTGATAAGTTACGAGGCCTACCTTAGCAATAATGGGAAAAGGACCTACGTAGCGCGGTGAAAGTTTTCCTTTCTTCCCAAATTGCTTTATACCCTTTATCGGCGAAACTCGTACCAACACTTGATCTCCAGCCTCCAAATCCACATGCCTTCTATTCGCATCAGCATAACTCTTCTGAAGATCTTGAGAAATTCGGATGCAATTGCGAATAAGTTCGATCCTTGAAGAAGGATCTTGGATCATCTTAGGTCCAAGAAATTTATTATCCCCTACTTCCAACCAACAAGTAAGTGATCTACACGGTCGACCATATAATGCTTCATAGGGTTCCATCCCGATAGTGAATTGGTACTAATTATTATAAGCAAATTTGACCAAGGTAAAGTATTATTCCCAACCTCCTTTGAAATCAAGAACACACATTTTGAGCATATCCTCTAATAATTGGTTGATTCTTTCCGTCTGCCCATCTGTTTGATGGTGATAGGAGGTACTCAACTTCAATTCGGTTCCCATAGCTTCTTGTAAACTTCGCCAAAAATAGGAAACAAAAATTTGATCTCGATCGGAGACTATATTAATGGGCATCCAATGGAGTCTAATAACCTCCGTAATGAATAGCCGGGCATAACGAGAAGTATTATGATCTATACGTACTGTAAGAAATGAGCTGACTTAGTTAAACGATCGACAATCACCCAAATGGAATCATGACCGCTTTGTTATGTTGGAAATCCCGTGATGAAATACATCGAGATGCTTTCCCACTTCCATACCGATATTTCTAAGGGTTGTAACAATCTCGTCGATCGCTGATGATCTACATTCACCAGTTAACAAGTAGTACATTGGGAAAAAAATTAAGAAATGTCCCATTTCTTAACCGCCCACCAATATTGACGGCGCATGTCTTGGTACATTTTGTCTCCACCAGGATGCAATGCAAACTTGGACCCATGAGATTCTGTCATTATGGCCCATCTCAAATCCCCTTCTTCCGGGATAATAAGTCTCCCGTGGAAATATAACCCACCCTCAGAACTTATAGAGTAGGATTTCGATCCCTCAGTTAATAATTGGTGCTTACGGTCCTTTCAACCTTTATCCCTTCCTTGAGCTTTCACAACCCTTTCTACTATCGTAGGCATAACAGTCAACACCGATATAAATGCCCTTGACACCGCGTCCTCTTGGCTAAGTTCTTTCTATTTAGCCTTCCATACCCGTGCTAACTCCCCTTGGGTTTCCAACTCAACGCATCCGCCACTACATTAGACTTACCCGAGTGATAATGAATATCAAATTGGTAGTCCTTCACAAACTCTAACCATCGACGTTGTCGCATATTCAGATCCTTCTATGAAAATAAATATTGCAACGATTTGTGGTTCGTGAAAAGACTAAACTTCTCCCCGGTAGGTAATGTCTCAAAATCTTCGAGGCAAAAACCACTGCAGCAAGTTCCAAATTATGAACTGGATAATTCTTCTCACGGGGATTTAGCTTGAGATAATCATAAGTAATAACTCGATGCTCTTGTTGTAACACACCTCCCAACCCTTGAAGATATGCATCCTTAAAGACCAAATATTCCAATCCCAGCCTCGGTAACGGAAGTACTCGAGTATAAGTCAACTTATCTTATAAATCATAAAAAGCCAGTTAACAAGAATCATCCCAAACAAACATCACTCCATTTCGAGTTAAATTGATCAAAGGGCTAGCAATCTTAGAAAAACCCTTGATAAATCTACGATAATAGCTAGCTAAACCTAGAAAACTATGAATCTCTATAGGTGTTGTGGGCTGACCCCATTCCCTCACCCCAATAACTTTACTCGAATCTACCGAAATACCCCGAGCTATCATAATGTGACCTAGAAACTGCACTTCCTGTAGCCAAAAACCACACTTATCAAATTTGGCATATAACTGATGATCCCTTAACGTTTTCAGGACCAACCGTAAATGCTTCACGTGATCGACTTCTGACTGAGAATAAACTAGGATTTCATTAATAAACACAATAACAAACTGATTCAAGAAGTCCCAAAACACTCTATTCATAAGGACCATAAACAATACATGAGCATTGGTTAGCCCAAAGGACATGATCAGAAATTCATAGGACCCATATCTAGTTAGAAATGCAGTTTTTGGACACATCTTGCTCTCGTATTCGCAGCTGGTGATACCCCTTCCTCAAATCTATTTTAGAGAAGTACGATGCTCCCCTAAGTTGATCGAACAAATAATCAATCTGGGATAGTAGATATTTGTTCATGATGGTAACTTTATTCAACTCTCAATAATCAACACACAACCGGAGAGAACCATCTATTTTCTTCACAAATAACACATGAGCACCCCACGACGATGTACTACGCCTAATAAACCCCTGTTCTAACAACTTTTGAATCTGATCTCTTAACTCCCTCATCTCAACAGGAGCCATATGGTACAGAGCCCTAGAAATCGACTGCATTCCCGGTGCTAAATCCATCACAAACTCAATTTCCTTACTTGGAGGTAAACCCGATATCTCCTAAAAAACATCTTCGAAATCTCTAACTACGAGAATCGAATATAATGAAATGACTCTATCATGAGAAGTCTCCCCCGCAATACAATATAAATACGTGCTAGAACCTCCCTCAGAAAGAGGAATATCTATAAGAAACATCTCTTGCCCCAGAATGGAAAAGACTATACTCTTCCCATAACAATTTACTATCGCGCAATATTTCACTAACCAATCCATACCCATGATTACATCATACTCGGCCATATCTAGGATGAGTAAATCGGCCTCAAAACACAAATTACCAAGATTTATTTATACTTTTTTACAAATAAAGAAAATGAGCGAACCATCGCCCATAGAAGATTTGACATTAGTAAAGGTACTTTCCACCGATTTTATTAACTCCGTAGACTGAGTAAAATTTCTAGAAATAAACGAGTGTGTCACACCTGAATCAAACAATACATGACCCATATGCCCATGAATGTGAAACTTACCCTCGATAGCTAGTGGCACTAGCGGGGCTAGAGGAAGCATAGCATCCTGTATATGGTAGACACGCCCATACTGTAGTTGTCACTGTTGTGGAGGGACAGATGGATTAGGCACTGGTGGCGGTAGTTGTGCCTGCTGATGCTGTGGAATTCTAGGAAACTGTCCCCCGATTAACTGCGAACACGCCTTCCTATAATGACCCGGATCCTTACATTGGAAATAATGACTCACCATATTCTCCTGATTACGGCCTCTATTATTTCTGAACTGCCCAAAGCCTTGGCCCGGATGGCTTTGACCCCCATTGTTACCCCGACCTGCCTGACCTGCCTGATACTGTTGTTGGGCACCCTGACCGTGCCTAAAATTATTTCTACCAAAGTTAAATCCCCCAAAATGTTGTCTTTTGGACAAATCCCCTTGTTGGGTATCCCTTTCCTTTTGCTTACCGCTCGATGATTAGGACGAGGATAGTGCTCCTCCGGCACCATTGCCTCCCGGCTTACCCGATTGTCCCATAACTGAAACTTTCTTACTTGCTTGTACATGCAACCTATGATCCTAACAATGAAGTAATGCGGCGTTCATCACATCCCCGAAGGTTTGTAAAGCTTGATTTCCCAGCAAGTGTTGTCGTATCCTCCAATGTAAGCCCCCTATAAACTTTGATATTCTCCTTTCCTCTAGAGTTACCTCATCCGTCACAAAACTAGCCAAACGAGTGAATTCCTCTTCATACTCTGCCACCAAACGTTCACCTTGAACTACATCTTGAAGTTTCCTCCTCATCTCCCTCTGTATTGCAGGAGGAAAATACTTCCGATCAAACAAAACCTAAAAGTCAGTTATAGTAATGATATCTCTTTGTTCTGGCGTGGTCATCGACTCCCACCAGTGTAAGTCTGCACCCACTAGTTTAAAAGTAGAAAGGATTTGCTTATGTCCTCACTATAGTAAATCATGCGAAGATGGTGTTGCATGTCCTTTTTCCATTGATTTTCCACAATTATATCAGAACCACCCTGAAATTCTGGGGGATGAACCTTCAAGAAAGATTATCTGACTCTTTCCCATGCAGAAGGTCCCACATGGGATTGCACCTCCTGAGCCCTGGGTTGTTGGGATTGGGGAATTTGCTAAATTACGCCAGTCATCGCCGCATTAACCGCTTAGGCGACGATATTGGCTACTTCAGCGGAATTTATAGTTCCTTATTGTGGCGGTGGAGGACCTACATCATCATCTATAACTCTATTTATTCTCACATGGCGACCTCTCTTAGGTGGCATCTGAGACGAAGAAACAACTGAATTAGAATACTATTAAGAACAATTTATCTTAGTGTAAGATCGCAAATATAGACAAACAAAACAGTCCTAACAGTAAGGATCCATATCAAAGAACGCTACGGTAGAACGTGACAAGTCCGCATGGATCCTAAAGACTCTATAACCTGATGCTCTGATACCATCTGTGACACCCCGCTTATTAAAATAAGAGGTGGCCAGCCCGATACTCCAATAAATAGAGGAATCATAGATTTTCCATCTTAGCATCATTATAATACAATAAGTTTACGAGATAACCACTCGATATTTTAGAAAATGAACTGTCAAAATTTAATTTGTAAGTCAAAGAAAACATTTAAACAATCCAATTGAAAAGAAGGTGGATAAACAATAAAGACATGTATTCGATCAACAATTATATACATAAAAATAATCGAATAAGCTATCGGTTAACAGACCTTTACAATTAGGTTACACCGAGTATTAAAGTACAATGTCACATAATATAATACAAGTACAAAACTTGGGCAACACGCCCGAATGTGTAACCGATCATAACTATAATACAAAAAAAAAGATGGAATCATCTATATCAACTATCCCATAACATTCGCAAAGTGTTATAGCTCCAGGACACTGGGATATAAAAGTCAACACGGGCGTCCCTATGGAGGAGCACCGGGACGAATATAAGATTCAAGCAAAACAAAGAAATATAAACTGTTCAGGGCCCGGTTTAATATGATCACCAAGTGAATAAAGTGCATGACAGTTATAAATAAATTAATTATCATGCATGTTGATGTAAAAAATTAGATTGTCTCTAATTAATCAATCACAGATAAAATAAATAAGACAAAAGATTTTTAAAGTTGTTCAGCCTTGTAAGAATGGCCTACATCCACTGTTTTTGTTATTGCTGACTGTTTGCTGGGAATTCTCAATAATAGGTTTGTCAAGAAATTTCGAGTCCCCTTCTAATGAGGAGGTTACAATGTATTTATAGCCTTAATGCTATACAAATCAAAGGATAACGCGCTGTTATCTATTAGACATGTACATCTGTATGATAATAATGAGCATTTAATGAGTAGTTGTCTCCTTTGATTTTCTTGATTTGGATGCGATGTACGCTATATATCTCGGACTATTTAAGTTGCTCGGACCGCCTAAGCTGCTCGACATGCTTGAGTTGCTCGGGGCCCCTGAGTAGCTCGGGGCTCCTTAATTTCTCGATGAGCTTGAGTAGATCGATGACAATGAGTTGCTCGGTAGAAGTATATGTAATTGCCACGTTGGCAGACACGTGTTTGTAAGTGAATGGTCCATGTCAGCAGACTAAATTTGGTATCAATAGAAGCCCCCAATGTTTCATAATTTGATGTTGAAGAAAAGTATGGAACATTCTACTTTGAGAACTGCATAGATTATTGGTTTGTTTGTATTTTAGGAAACTATTAGTTGTATATAACTCCTTTTTGAGTGCACATTATCAGGCCTCATAAATATTTTGAATTCACATTACCGCTTCGATATTTGTGCTCCTTTTCTTCTTTTAGCCGCCGGATAAGCAAATGTATTTCTTTGCAATCATTGCCTCTCCTTATTCCCGAGGTAAAGTATTTAAACGCTGCAGAAATCCTATCGTCTTTCACTTTTCAAATCTGTATCTTTTGAACTCTTCATTTCTTCTCTATCTTGTGCATTCGTTTCTTCCATTATTCATTCTCAACTGATTCACTCTATTCCTGTAAGATTTTCTTCCTTATCTTTTATTTACTTTGTTCATCATGGTTTACCTTGTCGAATCGCTTGACAAATTTCGTTCTGAATTTTCAATTCCTTCATGGGTCATTTTGGAAGAACTTTCTGAGCCTTCTGATTATTTTTCTTTAGCTGAGGGACATTGATTCCCAAGTCTCTTTGTGGCCGAATGTGGCTTTTCTTTTCCTCCAAAGCCCCTATGTTTGGAGTTCTGTCAATATTTTGATGTTATACCTGCAGAAATAGCTCCAAACACCTGGAGAATAGTTAATGGAGTTCATAGGTTGAATCAACTCCATGGAACCCGTTTAGGAATCCCGGAGATTATGTAATGTTATAGATGGGTTTTCAGTGATTCCACATTCTATTTAAAAACTAGGTTTTTGAATAGGGCTTTAGTTGTTAATCTTTCAGATGCCAAAAGGGATTATTTTGAGCATGGGGTTGTTATGAAAAATTGGCAACACGCTCCATTAAATGGAGATGCTATATATCAAGGTCCTAGGTGTCCCCCTTATGGCAATGGAATAGGTTGTTTTTATTTTTTGAAATCTTGTTTTCTTTGTGTTTGATAAAACGTTTCACTGACATTTGTTTTTGTTCATTACAGTTGATAGTAAAAGAAAATCTCCAAAAGAAGCTGACATTAATTTGAAGCATTTAAAACTTATCTGGAGTTTGCACCAATCTGTCGCTGAAGAACATATTAGGTCTACTTCTTATTTATTGCAATATAAGAGCTATACTTCATCCTTCACTGCTCGTCCAGTGGTGGTTGACATTGACTAAGTACCAGCTTCTGAAACTGGTGTGGAAGGTTCCTCCTCTGAATCGAATATTCCCATTGGTAACCTAATGAAGAGAAGAAGAGCTCCTGCCTTCTTTGACAAATCATATTATGCCAATGTGGAGGCAAAGAAAAATAAACAGGATGTTCCAGAGGAAGGGATAAGAAACATTGATGCACCCCCTCCTACTGCTGCCAAGAAAGTCGTTGAGAAGCCCCCTGTGGCTCCGAGCAAGGTTGTGGTTATTTCTCCTCCTAGTGAGGTTATTGTCATTTCACCAACTAAGACAACTTCTTTGGTTAAAAATATTCCTGCTCCTCCGAGGAAGTTAAAGAAAAGCTCTTCTGAGAGACCCGCTGAACCTGTCTCTCAATCTTTAAATGTTGAAGGTGGTATTCCCACCTTTGTTCCTCCGAGATCTTCCATAGGCTCGATGAAGTCTTGGATTATCCCATAAGTCCAAGGTATTGAAGACACTATTTCTCGTGATAGAGTCACTGCCTTGGCTGCTCAACACATTTCCTCAGTAAGTATTATTAGTCTAGGTTTTCACTTTTCATAGTATGTCCCTGTACTGACTCAAAGTTATTTCTTTTTTCAGCTAGTAACGTGTTTTAACAGTATTCTGAAGAAGGATAAGGCTATCAAGGCATCCAGCTCCTCGACAGGTGTAGAGGAAGCTTTTACTGGGTTGACCCAGTCTTTAAAAGACTCTCGTCAAAAGTACGAGGAAGATAAGTTTTCTTGGGAGAAGCAACTTAAGTCCATTGAGTTGGATAGAGATCAAGTTATGAATGCCTCCAAGGACCTGGAGAAGAAATTGACAGAGTCTGAGCAGAGCAACAAAGTCTTCGAGCAGAGCAACAAGGAGTTGGAAGTTAAGCTCAAGTCTGTCGAAGAGGAAGTTGCTAGACTTCAGGATGTTGGGCGCCAAAAGATGGAGGTGAAGGAAAAGTTGAAGGCTATCGAGGAGTTCCTCAGGGAAAGGACCTCCTCAGAGAAAGAAAAGAGGAAAAAGGCTGTTAAAAAATCATTCAGTGCTAGTTGGGATAAAGGTTGGAACAAGGGCGTGGCTTCTATGTCTTCGCAAATGGAGTATTCTAGCCTCAAATACTTTAGGGATGGATGGGTGGCTGCATTAAAAGAGATGAAAATTACTGAGAATTCTGAAATGTTCCAGCAACACACTTATGGTCCTCCTCCCTCTCTTGGAGAAGAAGAAGAGGATGAAGCTGCTTCAGACGAATCTTCAATGATGACTAGAGATCAGGTCTTTGTTGCTCCTATTGTTCATCTTTTCGAGCAGCCCCAACCAGCCAGTACATTTGCCAATCAACTAATTCGGTCCCCTAAGCAACCAGTCTCTTCCTCAAAACCTTCTGAGGAAATCATAGGAAATAGAGAGAAGGTGTAGAGTTTCTCGGGTGTTTATTTTGTTATTCTATTCAATGTAACCTCAGCTTTTATATTTTCCTTTACGATGAATAGAAATTTGAACTTTTGGTTATTCATATTGACTTTCTTCTTCTTGCCCTGTCTTTATCTTTATTGATTATGTTTATTGCTTCTCTTTGCTAGTTTATGGCCAGGATGGAGCTCTTATCATCTCATGACACAGAATTGATGAAGAAATGCAATGACTACTTCAAAGCTGGTCATGCAGATCTAAATGAAGCTGAAATCATTAATATCCTCAGTTCAGATACTTCTGAACGAGCAGTTGAAGCTTACCAGTATCTCAAGTGTTTGCTTGATCGTGCAGTTGCCAATAATGTGGCTTACTATGAGATGATTGAGGATCTCCAAGGAACTATAGAGGAACTCCGGCAGTAGTACAAAGAGTCCTCCACACTTTTGCACCAAGGGTACGAGAAGAAATATCATCAGTTAAGTGATAATAAAGGATATGATAAACTCATCTCTGCTTACGAGAAGAAAGAGAGCATTCTAAAGCTTGAGGTTAAAGAGCTAGGCATATCGCCAAATTGCTGGAGCAAGAGAGCATTGCTTTGCAAGAGGAGGTAAAACAACTCAAGTCTGCTGCATCTTCCTCGGGAGGCTTAGTCCCTGTAAATGATGATGGTTTCTCTTTTTTAGAGGTAGAAAATACCAACCTGTGAGATGAGTTGGAAACTCTGAAAAAAGATGGACCTTCCACCTGTACTCGTAGACGAGCAAGATCTTTTTCTCGGGGACGAGCTAGGGCTGGTCGGGTCACCATTGAAGAAGCTAGAACTCAAGCAGCCTTGGAGAATCAGGCCTTTCAATTGGTAGCGAAGAACCAAGCCTTAGCAGAGATGTCCAAGAAAATTTTGAATTTCAGCGAACAACTCTCCACCCAGAGTTCTGCCTTGGAGAATAAAGAACTTCTAGTGAAGAACCTCCACGAGCAACTGGAGAGGTTAACCTACCAATTCCACAAATATCCGAGAGAGTTTTGGATGGATGGATATAATGAAGCCCTTTATCATCTTGATGATCGGATCCAGCAGTCAAACAATGAGGGTTATAAGCAAGGGTGGCTGAATGCACTGGGTGTGCTAAAATTGGAGCGTAGCCACTACTTATGGGATTATTATGACCCTAAAGTGCTTGATTTGTCCGTGCCTCCTTTCATGCTTGATATGAGTTGGATTCCTGCTCGGGCAATTCCTCAGTTCTTAATCTCCAAGTATCTCGGCGACTATAGTCTTCATGCTAATTTTGAGATATCTCGCCCAGAGCACTTGCTTGATCGTCCATCAGTGATGAATGTTCGAATGCTTCGAGATGTGAACTTTTAAAAAAAACCTTATGCATTAGATGACCCTCCTGTCGGGGTAGAACCTGTTTCAAAGGCAGAAGGGAAGAAACCAATATAATAGGATTTTTTATGTAATGAAGTACATTTTTCACATCATATGTAATTATTTTTTATTTGAATGAAGAAATTTAGTTTTCTGCCATTCCATATTCTTCTAAATAATTTGCAGAATGTTTTTGTTTGTGAATATAGGCATATTATGATATGTCCTTTCTGTTTTAGTTTTTTATTATAATAACTTATCACTCTTTGATTCTAAGTAATGAAACAATTTTCCTCCCATGATCCTGCTTAGTTTAACCAACCGGAGTTGATTGCAATTGACTTACTGATCAACTAGAGTTGGTGGTAATTTGTTCCCGACCAATCGGAATTGGAGGATATTGGTTCCCGACCAACCGGAGTTGGAAGAGATTGAATTGCTGACCAACCGGAGTTGGAGGTAATTTGTTCCCGACCAACCAGAGTTGAAAGAGATTGGTTCCCAACCAATTGGAGTTGGAAGAGATTTATTTGACGACCAACCGGAGTTGGAAGTAATTTGTTCCCAACCAACCGGAGTTAGAAGAGATTTATTTGCCGACCAACCGGAGTTGGAGGAAATTTGTTCCCGACCAACCGGAGTTGGAAGAGATTTATTTGCCGACCAATCGGAGTTGGAGGTAATTTGTTCCCCACCAACCGGAGTTGGAAGAGATTGGTTCTCGACCAACCAGAGTTGGAAGAGATTGGTTTATTTTCCGACCAACTGGAGTTGGAAGTAATTTGTTCCCGACCAACCGGAGTTGGAAGAGATTTATTTGCCGACCAACCGGAGTTGGAGGTAATTTATTCCCGACCAACCGGAGTTGGAAGAGATTGATTCTGAACTTGATGCGTAGTGGGTAGCACTAATACTCCAAAAAAATTCTAACAAAAAGAGAGAAACGTATAAAACATTCAACACTTTATTCATACTGAAGAAAACTACATTACATAGTAATTCCAACTACTGATAATACTTGCATAGATGCTCTGCATTACATGCATTCTTGAATTCTTCTCCTTCCAATGTTTCAATTCTGTATGTCCCTGACGAACAACTTTTGTTACTCTGTAGGGTCCATGCCAGTTGGCTTCCAATTTATTATTCTTTTGTATTACTTTCTTCAGCGCATAATCCCCTTCCTTCAAATCACACTTCTTTATCCTCTTGTTGTAGAACAGAGCTGTTCGTTGTTGGTATGCAACATTCCTGATTGTTGTTTCTTCTCTAACTTCTTCGAGCATGTCTAGATCTAATCGCCTCATCAAATCACTGATAGGAGAATTGAAATTCAGTACTCTGTGTGTAGGTAGACCCAATTCATTAGGTAAGATAGCTTCACTTCCAAATGCCAGCATGTATGGAGATTCTCCTGTTGCTGCTCGCGGTGTAGTACGATAAGCCCACATCACATAATGTAGCTCGTTAATCCAATTTCCCTTTGCAGCATCTAGTCGTTTCTTTAAACCATTCAGCAGCGTTCTATTTGTCACCTCATTTTTCACATTGCTTTGGGGATGACTTGGCGCAGAGTGGATCTTCATTATGTTAGATTGATGACAATATAAAACAAACTCCTCGTTGTCAAACTGAGTTCCATGGTCTGTAATGAATGCATGTGGAAGACCATATCTACAAATGATATTCTTCCAAATAAATTGATACACCTTGTCATACATCATATCAATAAGAGGCTCAACCTCCACCCATTTAGTAAAATAATCCACTGTAACCACGAGGTATTTAAATCTTCCTCGGGTCGTTGGAAGTGGCCCGACCAAGTCTATTCCCCACATGGGGAATGTCTAGGGAGATATGATGGGTGTTAACAACGCTTGGGGAGTTCTTCGGATAGAGGAGAAGCGTTTACATTTACCCATTTCTTGGCATAAGATACACAATTAGCTGTCATCTTCGGCCAGTAATACCCCTGCATTATTATAGTTTGCAAAAATGTCTGACCTACTACATGGGCTCCACAAGACCCTTCATGGACTTCTTCGATCAAATTTTTCACCTCGGTGGGGTGGACACATCTTTGTAACCCTGCTATAATTCCTCGTCTATATAAAATGCCATTGGTCAATATATAACGAGCAACTTTAAAACTCAATTTCTTGGCTACGAGTTTGTCAGTCGATAGAACCCCCTCTTCAATATAGGCCGTGATGGGGTCCATCCAAGATGGTCCTAAATCAAGGGCAATGAAGTTTATCATCAAATCATGGTCTATGCTCCGATCATCCAGGATTTCTATCAGGATTGTTCTTTGTAGCTCGATGCGTGTGGAAGATGCTAATCGAGCTAATGCGTTTGCTCTTGCATTCTCCAATCTCGATATTCTAATCAACTGTATTGCATTAAAACTCGATACAACTTCCATTGCCTTCGCATGATACTTTATCATTAATTCTCCTTTTGCTCCATACACCCCCAGTATTTTATTTACGATCAACTGTGAGTCACTGAATACAACTGCATATTCTGTCTTCATGGTTTTTACCAGATTAAGACCCACAATCACAACTTCATATTCATCTTCGTTATTAGAAGACTTAAATTGAAAGCGCAGAGCATACTCCACATCAATCTCATCCGGGCTGTTTAAAATAATTCCTGCTCCACTGCCTGTAGTGTAAGAAGAGCCATCCACATATAGATTCCATATAGGTACTTCCTTATCAAACTCTTGATCTAACAGAGTTCCTCGGTGGAATATTTGTTGCTTACTTTTATCCTCCTGTAACATTTCTTATTGCTCATTGATCATCCTCTCTTGCTCGTTCCCCGACGTAAGTTGGTCGGGGTTTAAATTTGATGATCCGGTAACATCCACAAGCTGGTCGGTATTCAATTTATGCTCTTCGGAGGTGTCAGGATAGGTGAACTCTGCAATAAAATTCGCCACTACCTGCCCTTTGAGCGACGACCTGGGCTCATAAATTATATCATATTCACCAAGTTCTACTGACCAATACATCAATCTTCCTGATTTCTCCAGTTTGTGCAGAGCTTGCCTTAACGGCATATCGGTGTACACCACTATAGTATGGGCTTGGAAGTATGGACTCATTCTTCTACTTGCTTCAATCAGTGCTAGTGACAATTTTTCCAGCCTTGGATATTTGATTTCTGCTCCTCGGAAAGCTTTGCTAGTATAATAAACTGTTTTTTGTACTCCATTCTCTAACTTGATCAATGCTGAGCTAACTGCATTCTCTAATACTGCCAGATACAAATATAGTCTTTCTCCCATCACTGGTCTGGACAACAATGGAGGTGTCCCCAGATATTTCTTCAATTCTCGAAAGGCCTCCTCTCATTCATCATTCCATTCAAAGGTTTTTCAGAGTGTTTTGAAGAATGGTAGGCATCTGTCAGTTGCTCGTGACACAAACATGTTAAGTGACGCAACTTGCCGTGTGAGACTTTGTACTTCCTTCTTCATCGTTGGAGATCGTAACTCCAATAGAGCCTTGATCTTTTCAGGTCTTGCCTCAATTACTCGTTGGTTAACAATATATCCTAGAAACATGCCTTCCCGTACTCCGAATATGCATTTGGTAGGGTTCAACTTCATTTGATATTTCTCTAGTTGATCAAAGGTCTTGCCTAAATCAACTAAATGATCAGCAGCTTTCTTGCTCTTTGTCATTATGTCGTGAACATAAACCTCCATGTTATGACTGATTTGCTCCGCAAACACCTTGTTCATCAACCGCTGATATGTTGTACCTGCATTTTTAAGTCCAAATGGCATAACATTATAACAATAAGTTCCCCTTAGGGGTGATAAAAGAGGTACTCTCCCTATCCACTGGCTTCATCATAATCTGATTATAATCAGAATAAGCATCCATGAAACTCAACAATTCATGCCCCGAGGTAGCATCCACCAGTTGATCGATTCGGGGCAAGGGAAAATGATCCTTTGGGCAGGCCTTATTGAGATAGGTGAAGTCTACACACATCCTCCACTTTTTGCTTTTCTTCTTTACCATCACCACATTTGCTCGCCAATCAGGATATTTGACATCTTCGATAAAAAAGGTTTTTTGTAGCTTCTCTACCACCTCCTGTATAGCTTGATTCTTCTCAGGACTGAACACTCTTCTTCGCTGCTTCACTGGCTTAATTTCCTTATTCACATTGAGCGCGTGACACAAGAAATTGGGATATATTCCCGACATGTCTTCATGACTCCATGCAAAAGTCTGCTTTCTGCGTCTTAGAAATTCTATCAGTTCTTATTTTATTGATACATCCAATGATGCACCAATTTGAGTTATTCATTCTGGATGCTCATCATCCGGAATGACATTCTCGGTAGCTTCCATGACCTTCCCCTTCATGAGTTGAGACTCGTCTCTAGGGTCTAATGTTTCAATCTCTACATCTCCTATCTCATCTACTTAATAGGTGATAGTCTTTTGCCTAGATTCTTCACGCTCCTCCTACTCAGTAGATGAATAGTAGCATTCCCGGGCTACTTTCTTGTCGCCTTTCACAACTCCCACCCCGAAATTGGTTGGGAATTTTAAACATTGATGCACAGTAGATGGTACTGCTTCGAACTTCTTTAGGCCTACTCTTCCCATGATGATGTTATAAGCTGATTGGACATTTTTATCCATTACAAAAAAGTGTACTCTTTCTGTTCGACAAGCAGGCCATGTACCGATAAGCATATCCAACTTGATCGTCCCTAGTGGAAAAACCTTCTCGCTAGTAAAACCAAAAAGGTGCCTATGATATGGCTCCAACTGGGCGAGCTTCAAATTCAAACTATTAAAGCATGGATAGAATATGATATCTGCCGAGCTACTATTATCCACCAGTACTCGTGAAATCACCACTTCCTTCATTCTCATCTTGATCACCAATGGGTCATCATGAGGATATAGTACACCTGTTAAGTCATTTTTAGAGAAACCAATGACCAGTTTGTCCTTATTCACCTTCCTCGGGAGATCATCTTCAACCAGATTTATTCGCTGAATGTCAGAACAAGCTTGAGCCTCAATGAGATAAGCTTTTCTCTCTACAGTCATATCTCCACCTCCTGAATCTCTACCTGTAATAACATTACATTCAAATGATCCAAAATGGATTGAAAATACCTCACGTTCTGGGTGTTTTGGTCTTTTGGGGAGATCGGGGTCATCTTGGTCATCTTTTGGGTCTTCTTCATGATTTCTCTTCTTATCTTCTTTGGCTCGTGGAGGAGATCTAGACCTTTGCCTTGCTCGGTCATTGACCTTTCCACCATTTCGGCGATCCACATACTTGGTCAATTTTCCTCGCCTGATGAGCTCTTCAATTTCATTTTGGAGAGCTATGCAGTTTTTGGTCGTGTTACCATGGTCTTTATGGAACTCACAATATTTGGACTTATTCCTCTTGTCAGGATCCGCCTTCATTTTTTCTGGCCAGTTTAGCTCCTCGTTGTTTTTTTATCTCTTCCAGAATGTGGTTTATATCTACCTTCAAAGGAGTATAGTTTCCAAATTTCTTCAACTATTCCAATGCTTGCTTTGCTTTTAATTGCTTATTGCCACCATTATTCTTCCGCTCCTTCTTTTTAGCTTTATCATCCTTAACTTTGGTTTCCTTAGTCTCCATATTCTTCTTTGTAGCCATAGCTTCCTCGGCGTTCATAATATTGGATGCCTTTGTCATTAGTCCTACCATGGTTATTGGAGGATCTTTGGCTAAATTGTAGTACAATTTATCTGGCAATAGTCCACTCATCAGAGTAGTAATTTTTATCTTCTCCTCGTAATCAATAACTTCGAGCTTCTCATTATTGAAATGAGTAATATAATCCCTGGTACTCTCACCTGCCTTCTGTCTAACACTTAACAAGTGTGTTACTCGTTTAACTAGTTTTGCTCCAAAACATAAGTTCCTAATAAAGAGCTCGACCAGTTGAAAGAAAGTCACAATCTTCCCCCAAGGAAGATTGTTGTACCATATTTGAGCAGATTCGGTAAGAGTTCCTGAAAATGCCCTACATCTCATCTTATCTGGAACTTCATAGATATCAGCACTAGCTTGGTATTGTTCTATATGAAAGATATGGTCAGTTTTTCCATCATATTTAGGCGTCACCACAGGAGCTTTGAATTTTGATGGTGTGGGAAAATCCACAATCCCCTGTACAAAGGGTGTCCCTTGAATGAAAGTTCTTTGTAAACGATTCTTGGCCTTAGACATTTACCCTAACCTGTCTTCCAACCTATGAATAGAGCCTTTCCATGCGTCATTTCCCTCCGCGAGCCTATTTGTTCGAGCAATTGATCGCGTTGAATTTCCCTCTTGGGATCTTTCATTACGAGCAGTTGGTCGTGATTGGGCAGAGCCTTCCCTTAGATCGGATGGTCGTTGAGAGTTCCTAGACACAATCCTAGGAGGACTTCTATTCCTCCTAGGGCCCAAACGATCAAAAAGAGAGACTCTACTTAACCTTTCAAGAGCACTGGTCCTTTCTGGAGATAAAGTGACGTTTTGTTGAGTATCTGTAGCTCGTACTGATGAAGTTCGACCAGGTTGATAAGAAATGTCGTTAGATCTCTCAGTACGATATGAATTGATTCGTCTGAATCGAGATTCCTCTGGGAATAATGTTCGCCTAGTTTGTGAAGAAGGTAACCGGGTATTTCTCTGAATGCTTTGTTGTCCTGGCTGGGCCGGTGCTCCACCCTGGATAGTTTGCATGAGTTGTCGTATGGTTTCTTGCATGGTCGTCTGGCCCTAGGCCAAATTAGCCATTATACCAGCTAGATCTTGGACATTTGGGGGAGTAGATGGATTTGGAGGGATTCCAGCATTTCGATTACTGGATTCAGGATTATCAGCCATTGATGATGAATTATTTTGGTAAAAAATGATAAATACGGCTGTTTCCCACAAACGACACCAATCTGTTGATGTAAAAAATTAAATTGTCTCTAATTAATTAATCACAGATAAAATAAATAAGACAAAAGATTTTTAAAGTGGTTCAGCCTTGTAAGAATGGCCTACATCCACTATTTTTTTATTGCTGACTGTTTGCTGGGAATTATCAATAATAGGTTTACCAAGAAATTCAGAGTCCCCTTCTAATGAGGAGGTTACAATGTATTTATAGCCTTGAGGCTATACAAATGAAAGGATAATGCACTGTTATCTAGTAGACATGTACATCTGTATGATAATAATGAGCATTAATACACAGTTGTCTCTTGTGATTCTCTTGATTTGGATGCACTATACGCTATGTAGCTCGGACCGTTTAAGCTGCTCGGACCGCCTAAGCTACTCGATACGCTTGAGTTGATCGGGGCCCCTGAGTAGCTCGGGTTTCCTTAATTGCTCGATGAGCTTGAGTAGATCGATGACAATGAGTTGCTCAGTACAAGTATATGTAATTTCCACATTGGCAGACACGTGTCTGTAAGTGAATGGTCCATGTCAGCAGACTAAATTTGGTATCAACAATGCATAAGCCCATTAATCTCCACAATTAATCATAAGAAACCTCACTTCTCAATTTAATAGCACAACCTGACGCAATATTAGAGATAATGATCACAATTCATTTATGCATGAGAATATAGATAAAATCTTACTTAGTGAGATTCCATTTACTTTTTACACAATTTTATTTCACCGTTCCTTTTTTCTCATTAGTAAACGTATTCAAGGCAATTTACTTCATAAAGTGCCGTATTATCAATAAAATCCCACTTTAATAAGAGTAGTTATATTTCACAATATATAACAATTCTAAGACCATCTTTCCGGGTTTCCCCACTGGATGCAGCCCTAAATTGCTATCATCTTCCAGTGCCTATCACCAAGATAACCTGGGCATCCTACATCGCGTGACGTCGGGAAGCAGCCATATACCTTCGATAGTGAGTCATAACCACATCCGGAATTTCCTCACTTCGAATAATAATCACACAATATATAGTAACCGGTCTTATGGCCGAGGTCTATATTCACTCTGCATTCATTATCCAAGGGACTTCACCTCATGCGCATAACTTCCCCTATGATAGCATTTAGAGAGGTGTGTATAAGAAATTTATCCCTCACAAGTTATTCCCATTTTAAAAGATACATTATGCATTTATCTGGTGCCATAAGCGTTTAATGTCATCATTATAAACTTTAATGTTTAATAAACCCCCAAATTAGTCTCCGAGAAATAATGACATTACTATAAGCCACTAAGTATAGTATACCTCAAACATGTCTCTATGTTTCCATAATTATATAATCCTATTCTTCCCTAGTTTCAAACTAGTTTGCTAAAGAAGAAACTCCCCTAACGTCTATTAGGTTATCCCCGAGATAAGCCCAATTATCTCCTTTCTAATTTTGAGTGGTCTCATAGTACACTCTATTTCACCTTAAAAGAAAGTTCCTAGGTCCTAAACCTACAATAAAAGGATTACAAACTAAGTTAGAAAAATAACTTAAAACAACAGGAATTCCGAATCGATTTACCCGGGATGAATCGATTCGGTCTTGAAAACAAATCGGTTCAGATGGTTCGAACCGATTCGGTGAAGAGGATCCAACCTTCTACATACTTCCAAATCGATTCGGATATTATGAATCGATTTGCTCAACACAGACTTATAGCCTACCCCTTTAGCGAGTCGATTCGCTAGGGACAGAATGCCCAATTTCATCTATGGAGTTTAACACCCCAACTTTTCCCAAACTCATTTCTCCTCCATTTTAACCACACCAACCATCATTAATACAACCAAAACAATCCTACATAAATACTAACTACTATAATCAACACAATATCTATCTAAAACAATGTTTAAGGGTTCAAACACTATAATTTCATAAAACCCCATAATTGTTCAAGTGTTCCCAATACACAACCATCACTACATTTTATTCACCTTAAATCATATATTAGCCAGTAAGAAACTTGCCTTAAGATGAAATCTCGGATTCCTTTACAGTGGATGCTAGATCAAACCCAATTTCTTCAATTCTCCTTCTTTCTCTTCTTTTTCTCCACAATTCTCTATCTCTCTCTTTCTCTATAGGTTTAGGAAGCATACACTTGAGAATGAAGAGGGGTTGCAAGACCTAAACGTGCAATTAACCTTAATTTCCATCTTTAAATGTTAATACACCATTAAAATGACTCGTAACTACATAATTAAGTCATAACCTATCAAAAGTGCCCGGAACCCAAAAATACAACATGACACTTATTTTGACTATCTCGACTATTTCGGGACTGACCGCGCCCTCTAAATTGGCATCCAGAATAATACAAATCATTTCAAGTTTTAACTTCATTTAAACCAAAAAATTCCATTTAAATCACAATGACACCATAAATCGTAACATGATACTATTTACATTCACATAACAGTAAATATGCAAAATCTAGTAAATATTATCTTTTAATTCACTTAAAATAATATTTACCCCATTATATACTATTTTATATAATTACCTCTCATGGAAAATTAATATAAAATCAATTACTCAAAACTAAGGGTTATTACATTAGGCAGCTTTGTCATCTTTGGTTCAGAATGAAATTTTCATCAATAAAAGGTTAATTTATATTGTTCATACGAGGAGAGTTAAAGGGAGAGAAATAGAATAAAAAATGTTAAGAGGGATATGAGTGGGATGTATACTTATGGGCAAAATCAAAGGCCAAAGATGTCGAGAAACAATAAGAAGACCAAATGATAGTGAGAAAGACAATTTGATGTGCCACATGGAAAGTTTAAGAAGGGAGGAAAATTAACTATTGTGTAGGGTTTTAGAATATAGATATAGATATTTGGAAGAATTAGAGATTACCTTTGGATATCTATGTATTTTTATATCTTCTTATTATAGATAGCATTTGATGTGGACTATTCAATAAGATAGAAATTATGTTACCTTAACTTCTTCACCTATTTTCCTCGCATTCCTAGTTATTAATAGAGGATATGATCTTCCATCATGATTTCATTAAATCGCATAATCACTTTTATATGGAATGCCTTCTCTCTCTGCTAAAATCATATCCTAGGGAACACTAACCCATAATACACATAATTGAGTCAAAAGTCAATCCACATATAAAGAAATAACTCTCGAAAAATCAATTATGCCCAGACAAGGTACATCAATATATAAAATAAAAATATTATGAACATTGTGCTTCATTACATCCTTAATCCAAGAACTACTCCAATAGTCAACCTAATATCCTGTCATCATTACACCCAATCTCAATAAGGTGCTACTTCCTAAATCACACGAAACCCACAATGATAGCTCCAGTGATGGTAGTAATGCCCATTTCATATAAATATATAAACATCAACCGAACTATCCTTTGGCCTAAACTAACATACTAAGAATCCATATTCAGTCACCTGCCAACCCCATGGCCATACACCACACATCATATAAATTTAGAATCACAATTAATATTAGGATATGTCTCTCTCTCGGCATAACTCACTATTTCATAACATTCTCTTATGTTTTCCCCAATTATTTCTAATAGGGGTACTCTCAATCTTACATTCACAACTACAACACTTAATCGAAACAAGGTGTTTGTTTCAGCCTCTTGGAACTTGTTCCTAAACCTTATTCATAACTATTACATAAACAAAATACACCACTATAATATGTTGACAACTCCATCCTCGTAGAAATCTCTAATTAAGTCATCTCAACTCGAACTAAGAGGAAATCAATACTGCCCTCTCCAATTTCCACTCACTAGGGCTACTACTAATTATAATCTAACACATATTTTATAAGAACATGGTGAACCTATTCCTAGGTACAAAGACTATAATACTATCATTACTTCATTCACAAAAGGATTTGAAAACATAAATGAAGCTTGCTCAAATCTCAGCGTAAAAATAAATTTCACTCTCTAATGGGAATTAATACACACATAAATTTATCATCAAAATTCTTATATTTTTTTGTTAAAACGTAGCAAATTATTGCCCTCTCTCTTAAGCGCACAAAATTTCATTAGATCACTCTACTAGCCTAAATTTCCATCACAATCCAAATTACAATAACTAAAACCGAAAACTTTAATAGGCTCCTCAAAAACTCAAATTCCTTAATATCTCCAAGAATGGACTCAACATGAAACACTTTTACTAATCTCATGACTCTAAAAGTGTCTAAGTTGTAGGCTTTACCCCAAAACACGACAATTTACCATAACAATTATCATGAAATCCTTTGTCCAACTATTTGTTCCACAATTAACCCCTACGTTGAAGCATTCTTCATTCTCATGCCTTTTTAAGCTTGAATACTCCTCAAGTATTTTCAATGCTCAATGACTATGAACGATGTCCATACACACATTATCGTGACACCAAATTACAAAACCTATGACAAGCTCTAACACATCAAAGAATGATTAGCAAAAAAATAAATAAACATAACAAATATCCTATGGACACTAAAAACTGGAAGCTCTAATACCAATTATGACACCCCAAATCTTCCACAGCCAATTCATCTGACTGGACACGAAATACTGGAAGTGCAAAAACAATCTATATCATTCTCATCATGAACGATAAACAAAAATTACAATAAATAAAAATTAGCCACAATAAAACTCAATGAAGGATTATAAGAAGGATAACTAAACTAAAATAACAGATATCCACTAAATGAATATACTAAATCAAATCTCTTATTACAATTGTCCAAATGAATAAAACAGAGTACAGCTGAAACCTCCTTTGAATGCGACTCATGAGTAGATATCAACAACTACAATGAACCATCGACTCCAACTTTATGGATACTAACTAGATCGCCATAATGGCAAGTCTGACTGCTTAGACCTATTAACTTGTATATGGAGTAATAATTCCTAAGGAAAACAGTTTAAAACTTTGGATCAGTTCCTTAAAGTTGTAATAATATCTCCAATGCATGAATATATATCGTGAGACTAATTTATAATAAACATTGAACCCTTCGACACTCACATGCTATGAATACCTCACCTCTCATCTAAGTGCAGGTACTACATGCCTATTCCAACCCAAGCCAAAATCGATGTTATAAATCTCTATCTCTAGACAGTTGAGTACTAACACGTATTAAATAACCAACGTGGAACTATATTAATTACCCAAATAGGATTTCACTCAAAGACCCGTAGATATATTCCGTTAAGATACTGATAGTCTCATAAAGGTAACACTTTCTATGATTTAATATCTTTTTAACTAAACGTTTTCTTCTCCAAACTACCATAAAAGATAGATAATAACTATGTATCATGCAAAAAGCGATGTAACTAACAACATGCATAAGAATACAACCCAAGTACCAACCCTCACAATGTCACTCCCAAGAATATGAATAAATCACATAATGTATTTTACATGGCATAGGGTTCTTTATCTATTGTCTATCAATAAACTATATTAATTCTTTATCATTATATAATACATCACACAAAAGGCAACTACATTCGGTGTATATATCGTGCCTCAATCGTTAAGTCCGTAGGAATCTATCTCCTAATGGGTTTAAGAAAAACACACAAAATAATGGGACAATCAATACGCAGTGGAACCACTAACGGGACCACACCCAAACTGACTAGAAACTCAATTCAACTAACCTTATTTTCTCACGAAGGGGTGATACCCCTGAACATATGATCTAAAATAATGACCTCCACTACGTCCAACACATCTCTATTGGTGCATTATACATGGTATCGATGTTGAACGTGAACCCTAAACCGATATATTCACCACAAGTAAAGGTGTGTTCACATAGTCAACACAATATATATAGAGACCACATGTGTAAACATATAGAGATAAAGGATAATGCATGCACTTAAGCATACAAAAATAGGATACCAGGTACACTCAAGCATAGCTCAAATCATCTAAATCCTTAAACACTGAATTATTCATTATGTTCTTAGGTTTATCAACTCTTAACCTTATTAAATTCGACTACTATTTTATTAACTCTCTAAATCATGAGTACATCCACCTCTCTCCATATATACAGCTATCTCGTAACATACATATGTGTCTCCTCGTGTAATTATAAAATTAATTGCATGGCCTATAATCTTTCAACACATAAAATAATTTACCAAACACTTTAACTCATTACTCTATAAACTCAATGCGTACACACGGTCAAAGGATGTTGCTCTCTCACACGTCTACCCAATCTAATCTAATGTCTAGCACCAAATAGTTCAATTAATTAAAAAATATTAACCATTAGTCTACCTGAATTAGAGTTACAAAACTTCTCTTTTGGTTTATACACTAATAAACCTTACCTTAATATTTTGCCAACCATCTCTCATATAGATAACCTATCACATAATCGAATCAACTCGGGATAGCTACGTTGTCGATTCCTAAAACCCAACCCTAGTTCAACCGAGGAGATGAATTCGCACCTAACAGAAGGCCAAGGTTTTCTGAAAAACAAAGCCTTCCTCCCTAAGTCTTCCATTACTGGTTTCCAAAGCTCCAAATCGAAACCAAAACAATACCATAACTTAAATCCAAATGTGGGAACATGTTTCTAATTATTTTAACACAATCGTACCAGTTTAATAACTTCAAATCCAATATCAAAAACTAATGATAAAAACTTTGCAATATAACTCATCGTTAAATCATCTTAGGGTTTGTTCGTATCACTAATTCTAGCCTTAAACATCAAACTAACGTAGAAATAACTTGTAGTAATGAAATTTCTTTTTAAAACATCAATTGTATTTTAGATCTACATCATTTAATCCATTTATTTTATGTTTTAGTCATCAAAGTACAACTATGTAATGTAGGGAAGATTCATACCATTCCTAATTATCCGAAATCATTAGTATAATCAAACTAATCCCTAAGCATGCTTCAATG
The DNA here is from genome assembly GCA_949130495.1 of Sambucus nigra. Lineage (NCBI taxonomy): Eukaryota > Viridiplantae > Streptophyta > Magnoliopsida > Dipsacales > Adoxaceae > Sambucus > Sambucus nigra. The sequence goes on along the minus strand of OX422207.1, from coordinate 499,453,597 downwards.
TTCATATTTTAAAAAGGAAAAACACGTATTCTAAATCAGTTACAAATTTATAATGAGAATTATTGGATATTATTGCCTGAAAATCGAAGAACATGCAGTCATAGGCTTGAGTCCTTACAGTTTGTCGCTTCGATTTTCTCTACTTCTCCTAAAGAATCATGGCTACTAAGGTTTGTTCTCCTTAGAATAAATGGTAACTAGTGACCCTTAATCTGATTTAAAAACTTAAATTCCTGCACCTCCAATAAATGACTATTCCCCCCCCCCCCCCACCACCCCCCAAATTGGCCCAAAATGCTACCTGAATTTACCCAAAACTCATCCTAAGGGAATACCTACCCCACGGACCCGGTTTAAAATGGTAAAAACACAAAAACGAACATCCTTATCACCTCAGAGTTTAGTCTAAATGATACTACCCATAATCCACAATAATACCACATAGGGTCAATAATTTATTCACTTAATTATTCTACATATACACATAGTCCACAATCATATTGTTAACATCACTAATTAATTATTACAAACACACATTAAAAAATTTGTAATGCATGCAATATTCAATTGTCATCTAAATTATGCCAATTTATTATTATTACACCATATAAATAATAATTAGTCCCATTTATTAATTTATTTTGCACTGAAATAATAACAAATAAAGTCCAAAAAAATATGGGGTATTACAAACTTCATAACCACATTAAAATTATCTACTAGTCCCTTATAATATCCATTATTCATAGGAATGCCAATAGGGGAAACATCTATATCAAACCGAGTTCCCAAATGGTGTACCTAGTGAATTAGGACTCTAATTCTTATACTCGATCTAGTAGTTTTATACCTAAAACAATTCCACTTCATTATAGGTATGGACATTTTATCACAAAACTTTTCTCACACTGACTGGCATAAGAAGTTAGTAATATTAAAAAACCCTCATCAGACTTCATTTTATTTTTAAGGAAAGAATCACTCCAATTCATTATTTTCCCAAATTGAAGGAAAATTCCCTTCATTATCTCTTGCTATTTAGGATAAATATGATGATGCATTTCCTAAAGAAACGTGTGGTAGACTTATACAATGGGACCTAGAATTTTCTATAGAATTTTTAATAAATACCTCTCTTATTTATATTCCCCTTATTATGCGGCACCCTCATAATTATCAGAACTTAAACTCAACTTGATGGATTGTTGGAGTAATTTTTTATTCGACTCGATAAGTCTCCTTAGGGATCAGTAATCCTATTTGTGAAAAATAAGGATTAACGTTTCACTTGTTTATTGACTATCGAAAACTAAATCAAGGAACCATCCAAAATAAATATCCTCTCCCCATGATAAAAGATTTGTTTGATCAATTACAAGTATCTAGCATATTTTCAAAAATTTATTTGCAATTCGGTTATCATCAACTTTGTGTTAAGTAAGAAGACATATCTAAAACTATTTGTCAAACTTAGAATGGTCATTTCGAATTTATGGTAAGGTCCTCTGCATTAACAAATGTTCCTGCAACTTTCATGAATTTAATGCATCGAGTGTTTGGCCCTTGTTTGATCAGCTCGAAATTATTTTTGCAGATGATATTTTGATATACTCTAAGCCTTAAGAAGACATTGAAGAACACGTGTGTATAGTAATAGAAACTTTACCAAAACAACAACTATATACAAAGAAAAGGAAATGAGATTTTATCATGAGAGTAGTGAAGTTTTTAGGGCATGTGGTTATCGGGACAGATATACAAGTAGATCCAACAAAAACCATGGCAGTGATGGAATGGCAACAACCCATAAGTGTTATAGAAATTCGGAGTTTTTACGGACTCACAAATTAATATGGACTCGTTGTAAATGTATTTAAAAAAAATACCTTACCTTTGATAAAGCTGACCCAAAAGCATGTTCGATTTACTTCGAACGAAGACTTTGAATAAGAATTCCCCACATTAAAAGTAAAATTTAGCACTACCCCAAACCTTATTATTCCTTCTATTAATATTGGTTAAGATGTATGTATCGATGCTTCATTACAAAGATTTGGATATGTACTTATGAAAACAAGAAGTGTGATAGAATATGGGTCGCATCAATTAAAAATTCACGAGCGTAACTCCCTAGTACATGATTTAGAATTATCCTTAGTACTTTAAGCATTGAAAATTCAGAGATGTTATTTGTATGGATAAGAATTTAAAGTAATCACAAATCATAAGAGAATTAAGTATATATTCATCCATAATTATTTAAGTCTTTGACAACGATGATGGATTGAATTTTTGGAGGATTACAAATTTAACTTACAATACCAACCAAGGAAAGGAAATGTAGTTGCCGATACGTCAAGTCAAAAGTCAATAGGAAAACTCAATGGTGTGTTTACATTTATAACATGTAAGGAAGAGTATAACTTGTGAGGAGAAACTCCAGAAATTCCAATTATTCTTATAAATATCATTGGAAAATATTTTTTTGAAAGGTTAACAAAAATGACTCGAAGATAACAAAGAAGAGAAAGATTAGTCCTATAGTACAAACAAGGATTGACATTTATAAATTGAATATGTGTACCATTAGACCCCTCTATGAAATTAAATATTGATAGAAGCTCGTCACTCAAAATTTATGATTCATCCATGAAATACCAAAATGTATTATGATCTTACATGGTAATATTTATGGAAAGGCATGAAACGAGATGTGGCTATTTTTTAGCAAAATGTCAACAAATAAAAATTGAAAACCAACATCCTGGGTGATTAATACAACCACTTCCTATCCCGGAGTGTAAATGGGATCATATTACAATGGTTTTTTTTAGTGGATTGCCTAAAACATCTTAAGGTTACAATTCAATGTGGGTCATTGTTGATCAACTTATCAAATCAGCCCATTTTCTACGAACAAAAACTAATAATTCTTTCCAAAACCTATATGAGATTTATATTTGAAAAATTATTCGACTCCATGGAGTACCCTTATCCTTTATATCTAACCATGATCCTCGATTCATTGGAAGATTTTGGCAAGCATTGCAGAAATCCATGGGAATACAACTTTACTTAAGTACGACCTTTCACCCACTAAAGGATGGAAAATATGAAATAATAATTTAAACTCTCAAAGATATGTTTATTTCTTGTGATTAAGACTTATTTGGAAATTCGATTCATTATCTAGGATTAATCAAATTCTCATACAACAACAACATCAAAATAGGATTGAGGTTACCCTTTACGAAGCCTTATATGTTAGACCTTAACAATCACCATTATGTTGGAATGAATTGGGAGAAAATAGTATCCTTGGACCTAAAATTATTGCCAAAACTATAGAAAAGATACGATTAATGATACGACGCAAATATTGCGTATTTCACCCGTTAACCTACGCGTTATTAGCCCCCTCGGCTATCTTAATACCTATATTTATGCTCGTTAACCAGAAAACCTCGAATTTCTATGTTAACATGTTTTGCAGGGGTTAATTGAGCTTTTGTAGGTGTTTGGATGCTTAGTATGAAGTTCGGACGCATTCCGCTCGATTTCCGTACACTATCGCACGCGCAAGGGCATTTTAGTCTTTTGACAGATTGGGCACCTGGCTCGACATCTACACGGAAGTTGTATCTCTCCTCGCTAGCTTCGCGTGGACATGAACGGTGCGAGATTCTGAGTCCGTATGACATAGTTACGGCGATTTGAGCGATGATGGATTGTATGCCAATGCAGGGGAAATTGCAGGCTGCCACTGCTTGATCGATCGATCGAGCCTGAGGGTTGATCGATCGAGCCTTATTATTTTTTCCACGATTTACATTGTCGATCGATCGACCACAGGGGTCGATCGATCGATCCCCTATTTTTCCCCTGCAGATATTTTCTTTCTTCTTTTCTTTTATTCCAACTTACTATATAATATAGTTTTTGTTGTAATAAAAGAAAGACTCTCATATTCTGATTTAGATAGTTTTAGCTAGGGTTTGGTGTGGAGAGTTCATTTTCTCTTCTTCTTGGATTGACAACCCATGTGGTTTTGTAAGATTGAACTATTCACTTCCTCTCCATTAATATAGTTTGTTCTTCTTCTTTCCTTGCCTTGTAATTTAGTTTCCATGCTTTCTAACTAGTTTACTTGCTTTAATTCTTGCTTTCCTATCTAATTAACATAATTTAGTTTAACTCACCATGCACCCTTAGATAAATAGGGTCGGGATTTCATTTCCGCCATTTTCGGGCCCCGAGCTCCAAAAACTAGGTTTCGTGCAAAATCGCGTTTAATTGAACCCGCGTGTATTAAAGTTGGATTGTTATGCGTTTAACTTTATTTGTCACACAACTTTAGTGCTTATAGCGACAATCTGAATTTAATCCGCGTGGGACCATTTCCCATTAAATGTTTAATCTCGCAACTTTGGCTTAAATTCCTTATTGTGTGATGTTTATGCTTAATTGTAAATGATCGATCAAATTGGCGCCGTTGCCGGGGAGTATGTATTAGATAGTAATTGTTTTATTATTTCGTAGTATTTTTCCTTTTGTATTTGTATTCTTTGTTTTAACCTTTTTTGCAGGATTTGCATACTTTGAGCGCTAAGAAACTTTGGTTCGAGGTTGCTCACTTTCTTGCTCGGATTCTCCATTTACAAACAACGAGGTAATCATGCCCTACTTTTATAGTTATTACGGTTATTCTAATGATTCATACTTTGGGGATAGTTTTCAAGTTTTCCATTTTCAAGATTTTCTTGAAAATGAAAGACTTGAAAACATTTATCGCAATGAAAATCGTTATTGGGAACTTGAGTTGGATTTATTATTCGAATCCAATGATGATTTTCATTTCATTACTTTCGAAGACGAGTTTCAACCAAATGAGGAGTCCGAGGCTCTTGAGCCGAGGAAGCTTACTTTGGAAGAGACTTTGATTCTTTAATCCCAAGGTTTGGAAAGCTTAGATGATGCTGGAATGAGACTTGGGGCACTTTGCGATGAGATGAATTCTTATGCACAAAACATCGAGGAGGTGGAAGCTTGTGTTTCACCTCAATTTTTCAAAGAATTTCTCATCGAGTGTGAATCTCTCTCCCTCGAAATTCAATATCCTTCCGACGATGAGTTGATGGAAATTGAGTTTGTTTCGTCACCATATTCATTTTCCGTGATCGAACCATTAGAATTACCGGTTGATTCCTATGAGTCGGTAGAAACTTTTAAAACTTCTACACTTTTTGCCGATAAGGACTCTCTACCGAACTTGTTTTCAATGGATGTTATCCCTTTGTGTGCACCATCTCCCATTCCATTTGAAAAATCTTTGGGAGATGAGACGATTTTTCTTGGACCTCAAGTGTACTTTTCCCCCTTGTTATCCAAATCCCCCATCGTCCACCCATAATTTCAAATTGGCGATGGTTCATTTCTTTCACCGCCCACATGCCTTTCGTTGTTCAAACGGAATTCCTATTTTCCGGGAGGCATACATGTTCGGGAGGGTCCACCGTTGATCCTCCAAAGTCAAATCTTGTTTTGGATGGACCCTCAAAAATTTAAACTTTTGGTCTATAGTTAATTGCACATCCTAAGTGTAGGTTGTATATACTAACTTCTTCATTTTTGTTTTTCTTAATTTTAGCCTAGTGTAATTAATTAATATCTTTTTCTTTCTTTTCGTATTCTTGGTTCTAACTCTTTTGTTGGTTCAACGGACTTGAATTTGCGGAGATATGCGCCCTAGCACACATTTGTTAAGAAAACAATCAAAAAAATCACAAAAATATTTTTCCTTTGTTTTTAACACACGCATACTCACGCATTTGCATTTGTTTTTCTTTTTCTTTTATTTTATTTTTCATTTTTTTTGTCGTGAATATGCGTGTGCGTTGCTCATTGTACATATTTTTATTTTTTTATTTTTTTAGCTTAGGCCTTTTTGTGTGTATATGTATGCCTATGTGTAATTATTTTTATTTTATTTTTATTTTTATTTTTTCTATTTTTATTTCATATTTTTATGTATATACATATATATATATACTATATATATAGTTATTTTATATTTAGACCCCCTATTTATCCCTTAATTGCAATCCCCCCCCCCCATTTAAAAAAAGATGCAGTGTGCCTGGCCCTGATCGATCGATCGATCGAGCCTGGCCTCGATCGATCGATCGACCAGGTTATAGCCGAGGGCTGCTTTCTTTTTTCCCACTTTTCTTATTCTCTCCTCTCCTCTTTTAAACTGATTTCGTGCCCTACTTTCCCCACACCATATTTCTACCATTTTTCTTCCAATTGCTACATATTCAAGGTATAATCTTCACTACTTTTACATGAATTTGTAGTTTTTGTTAGATTTTTGTCACTAATTACTTGTTTAAACCCTAGGTTGACATATGTTAGTTTGTGGTTGTTTCCCCCTGATTTTTTGTTGTTCCAACTGTATTTTTGCATGATTCTTGATATAAATCCACTCATGAACATGTTTATATTGCTGCATTGTTGCTTGTTCATGAGTGGGGTGATTTCGTTGGTTCAATTCGGTATTTTCAAACCTTGACGCACATTGCGCACGCCAAGTGTTCGTCAAAATGCCTAAAACAGATTTCAATCCAATTTTTGACGCACACTTGGGTGATTTTCATGCCTTGTCACATTCCGACATTCTTCATCGCAATGTTGTATATTTTCACCTCGGTTTTGCGCACTTGCACCACCATTTCAACTTTTACACTACTAACCATAAATTGTGCTTACACTTTCCTTTGTATTGTGTAATTCTTGTTTTGTAGGTTGAAATGGCACCTAAAAAATACTCTTCTACTAGGTGTGTGCCCGCCTGGGGGCGTTGATGGGTTCCGCACAGAGCAGGAGTGGGATTGGTTCCGTTCTCACTTTCATACTTCCGAGCGACCGCTTGGTTTTCATTTTGCGTGGGTCCTTAAGGACATACCGAGGGAGGCGCGTGTTCTGTTGCACCGTCAGGGGTGGGAGCCCTTTCTTTATACTAACGGGCGTGTCAACGAGGAATTGGTCCGAATATTCTACGCGACGTTAGTAGAGGTGAAGAGCGGCAGTGGGCCGAGTACATATGAGGCCATGGTTCGTGGGGTGAGGATTCCATTCAGCATTTCAGACTTGGCAGATTTTATGGATGTCCCTCTCCCCGCGGATCCAATCAGTTTTCTTGATGGGACTATTTTCGGTCGAGGGACATTGATAGAGGCCCTTGCACCGGGCGAGGCGTGGAAGAAGGGTGCTTTCCGCTCGGCTGCGATGGATGACTTGCCTCGATTACTACACTACATCAATGTCCATTCCTTCATGGTGACGAACAACCGGTCTGAGGTTCGTCACAAGCATGCCGCATTGATCTATACGATGCTCAATGGATTGGGCAGTATCAGCTTGCCCAGGATTTTTCTAGACATGATGTGCGCGACTGCGAAGGAGATCGCCTGGAGATTTTCCCTTCCTTTTCCTGCCCTCATCACGAGGATATGTATTTCACACGGTTGCCCGGAGATGGACGCAGACCGTAAGCATGTGCCACTCGGGCTTCTCTCTAATGACAACATCTCAAAAATGCTGAAGCACGAGTGGGGGCAACCGGCGGGTAAGAGACAGAGGGAATAGATGGCTGACTTGCCGGACGACGAGGAGGATGAGATTAGGGAGATGGATATGGGTGAGGGTTCGCACGTGCCACACACTGAGGATGATGCCCGCTTTGCGGCATACCAGGCCGTGCAGGACCAGTGCTGGGAGGAGACCCAGCTCAGGTGGGCGACTTGGGAGTCCCGCCTGGATCAGCAGCAGGCTCAGCAGGAGAAGTTTCAGGCCGAGCAGCAGCAGGAGTGGGCCTTGAAGAGGCAGGCGAGGGCACAGAGCAGACAGGATTACCGGATGATGCAGCGGATGATGAGAGATCTTTATCTGCAGCGCAGTGATTCCGACACACCATTGCCTCCTCATTTTCAGGACCCCTCTGATCCTAGTGGTTCTGGCCACTAGGCTGTTACTATGCTGGGTTATTTTTGTATTTTGGGATCGGATAGTATATTGTTCTTTTTATTTTTATTTTTATTTTTATTTGTATTTGTATTTCTTTTATTTCAGGAGTTGTAATGTATTAAGTGATTTTGTATTGAACTTATGAAATGAGAAATGAAAATGTAGTTTGTGGTTGTTTATTGGATTTTGATGTGTGTGACCTTCCATTTTATAAAATCAAAAAGTTCACCATCAATTTATCTAGTATTTGCACTTCAGCCCCTCTATATTATTGTGACTTGTGACATAGATTCTCTTAACTTAATACATCGGTACATATTCTTCATATGCTTTGTACTAACTTGTTTTGCAGCTTCATTTGGACTTGTACTTATGGAGAACGCTCCACATGTGGGTAATATCATTCTTTTCCTGGCTTTGTGTTGTGTTCTTTAATGGACGCATTGGGGCCAATGCAACATTTAAGTTAGGGGGTGTAGAATATTCTATCCATTTTGCTGTTTAGTCCTTGGATTTGATTACAATTTAGTTACAAAGCATGTTTTTGTTAAAAAATTGAAAAAATTCAAAAATATTTTCTTTCTTTTTTCTCCTTTATTGGGCATTTTGCCCTTGTTTCCGATGATAAATTTTAATAATTGCCCGATCAAATAGACAATTCAACTATGCATGTTCTCGATTTTAGAAGTTATTAGATTTTAGTCCCTAAATCATTGATATTATGAATAACTTCATGAATTAAACTTTAATCCGTGAGCACATGCACCATTCTTGTTATATTGATTTGGTTTAAGATTTTTATAACTCGGTATGCTTTCGTTGCATTGTATATACTTACACCGAGTGAGATTAGAGACTTATCTTCATTTGTGAGTGTATACACTATTCTTTCCTCATTGAAAACGTTATAGTCGTTGGTAATCTCTTTATTCTTTCATTCACCGTTCATTAATTGAGTTTATACCTGAAATGTGTTACTTGAGCATGATTTTCATATGTTGTTTTGACTCGAGAATTGCGTATACTTTGTGAAATGATCATAGGCCATCTTTGATTTATCGCCCATATGACCTTGACCTCACCTTTTATATGTTCCCTAGTCAACCCACTTGAGCCTAAATACTAGCCTTTCTTTTCACTACCCAAAATCCCATAACCAACTCCAAATTGGAGTTTTATACCATATATATTACCTTACATACCCTTGTTTGGATGGTTGCTTGGAATTGAATGTTATTATTGTATTGTGGTTGCAATTTGAGCATGAAAAGAGTAAGAAGTGAAAAGAAAAAGAAAGAAAAAGAGTTAAAAAGATAAAGTTGAAAACAAAAGAAAACAAAAGAGAAAAAGTGAGAAAAAGGAAGAAAATAAAAAGAAAGAGAAAGTTGTAAATATTGTTTGTAGTGTTTCAATAAGCTTTGATTACTCTCTCGATAGTTATATCTAATGCTCATTTGGACATCTTCGTCCAACTTTTGATATTGCCCACTTTTTCACATTATTCCGAGTTTCATCCCCAAACACTTTGAATCCGTATATACATCCCTTTCATTTCGTGCCTTAACCTAGCCTACATTACAACCCTATACAAGTCCTATGTGATCTTAAGTTGATATAATTCAAATGTTTAAATAGTGTTGATAATCTATGGAAATTCATTTCGCCTCTTTTATATGTGCGGTATCCTTTCACTGAGATTGCAACTTTTATTTCCTATATAGCGTTCTTCATTTGTGACATGTGTGCGACCTAGTTTCCATTTACATTTACTCCTTATGCCCGCATGTCCCATGTGTTACCTCCCTGTTTCAAGTGAATTCATTTGATGAGTGTAATGCCCGTGAGGATTGACTTTTATGCATGCTTTGATATTTAGTATCCGTGTTATTTAAGTTTTTCGCCAAATCACACTTTGCATGTGCTCACTCCCCTCCCACATTTTAAGGTTTCAATTCTATGAGGTGCATTCTATAATGTTAATGATTTGGACTTTTGTGTGAATTCATTCACTTTGCTAATAATGCGTATGAAATCCTTTTCGCCATTGTTGGGAGTGTTGCATGTTGGGTTGGGCATATTTTGAGGAAACTTTATGATGTTTGTGGGTTCCATCACTGAAAACCCTCACGAGACGACACTCGTCCACTAGGGTAACCTAGGGGTTTAACGGCTTATTGCATACGCTAAATGCAATCGAATCGCCCGTGAAAGTGTCCTTATCTTTTTATTGCTTTTATACCATACTTTTGTACTCTCTCCTGTGTTGGTTTACTTGTTCTTCTTGTTGCATCCTATTTCATTGCTACGGACTAGCAATGTGTAAGTTAGGGGGTGTGATACGACGCAAATATTGCGTATTTCACCCGTTAACCTACGCGTTATTAGCCCCCTCGGCTATCTTAATCCCTATATTTATTCTCGTTAACCAGACGACCTCGGATTTCTATGTTAACATGTTTTGCAGGGGTTAATTGAGCTTATGTAGGTGTTTGGATGCTTAGTATGAAGTTCGGACGCATTCCGCTCGATTTCCGTACACTATCGCACGCGCAAGGGTATTTTAGTCTTTTGACAGATTGGGCACCTGGCCCGACATCTACACGGAAGTTGTAGCTATCCTCACTAGCTTCGCATGGCCGTGAACGGTGCGAGATTCCGAGTCCGTATGACATAGTTACAGAGATTTGAGCGACGATGGATTGTATGCCAATGTAGGGGAAATTGCATGCTGCCACTGCTTGATTGATCGATCGAGCCTAAGGGTCGATCGATTGAGCCTTATTATTTTTGCCACGATTTACATTGTTGATCGATCGACCACAGGGGTCGATCGATCGATCCCCTGTTTTTCCCCTGCAGATATTTTCTTTCTTTTCTTTCTTCTTTTCTTTTATTCCAACTTACTATATAAGATAGTTTTTGTTGTAATAAAAGGAAGACTCTCATATTCTGATTTAGATAGTTTTAGCTAGAGTTTGGTGTGGAGAGTTCATTTTCTCTTCTTCTTGGATTGACAACCCATGTGGTTTTGTAAGATTGAACTATTCACTTCCTCTCCATTAATATAGTTTGTTCTTCTTCTTTCCTTGCCTTGTAATTTAGTTTCCATGCTTTCTAACTAGTTTACTTGCTTTAATTCTTGGTATCCTAGTCTAATTAACATAATTTAGTTTAACTCACCATGCACCCTTAGATAAATAGGGTCGGAATTTCATTTCCGCCATTTTTAGGCCCCGAGCTCCGAAAACTAGGCTTCGTGTAAAATCGCGTTTAATTGAAACCGCGTGTATTAAAGTTGGATTGTTATGCGTTTAACTTTATTTGTCACGCAACTTTAGTGCTTATAGAGACAATCCGAATTTAATCCGCGTGGGACCATTTCCCATTAAATGTTTAATCTCGCAACTTTGGCTTAAATTCCTTATTGTGTGATGTTTATGCTTAATTGTAAATGATCGATTAAATTGCTTTCGAGCCTTAACTCTAGTTAGTAGTTGTTTCGATCCATTTGGTAGAATGCGATCCCGATCCTCGCTTTCCTTTAATTTAGCATTAACTTATTCGTTTCTTTTGTCACCATTTCCAACCTATCATCTTTTACACTTTTATTCCTGAAGTAATTAAATAATTAACATCTAAAATTCAATTACTCCCTGTGGATTTCTTACGATACCCGACTTACCGCTCTACTTGCTTGTCAAGTGTAGTAGTAATTTAGGTTCTTTTTGCATCACGGAGGTGAAACACACGACGACTGTGTCCTCACACGAACACACTTTCACCGCCCGATCAATTAATCCAATAAAGATTTCATACAACTCAGAGTCGACAACCGAGTTAACTGAAAATAATAAAAATCCTTTTGAATTTCAAGTAAAACAACTAAGTATTCTTGAAGCTATAACCATCAAAATGAGTTATTTGATTTGGAAGTGTTTATACGAGAAATTGAACGCAAGTCGTACTCACATCATCATATCAAATATAGAGTAAACATGAAGCAATTAGAGAGAGAGAGAGAGAACACATGATATAGAATGGTTAGGCTATTAAAATGAGCCTACGTCCACTTTGGTTCCTCATTCTCCTTATATGTGTTGTAGTACTGGTTTACAATTCCATACGAGGCATACAATGTAGATGAGAGAGGATAATACATGAATGTAGTAGTTCTTGGTGAGCCGGTGTGATGATTGTTAGGTAGCCCCCAAGCTGTGTTGGGGGTATGTATAGAGTTTGGCAGAGCTTTGCCAAGTATAGTAGCTTCGGGTCTAGATATCAACAACATAACTGAAACCCAACGTCCTGTGAGCTCGAGGTGTGGACCTCTAATTATAGACTTGTGTCATGTCACTGCTATGGATGAGAGGGATGTGTCCAGCCAACCACACAGACTATGGCAGCACCCTGTAATATGTAAGGTTGCGACATCCAGAGGTAAGGCCACGACGATAATACATTGGTGCATGCCTTCTAAGGATGCCGCAGCAGGGTTATAATAATTCTTATATAAGGAAGTAAAGGTAAAATAACACCTCACTCTATTGGACATTTTAAAATCGTCGAAAGCGTAGGACTGGTAGCCTATCATTTAGAACTAGAGTTAAAATTATCCAACATACATTTTTTTTATATCTCATAATTACGAAAATATATACCTGACCATAACGATATTATTACATGGGAAGAAATATATGTATAACTAAATCACGATTCCTAAGAAAAACTTATCAAAATTACTGATTTTCGGATAAGGTCCTTCGTTGCAAAACCTTTCGTCTAGTGAAGATTCTTTGGTAAAACCATGGTAAGGAAGAAGTACTCACGGAACCTACAAAAATTTTACTATCGTAAGTATCCTTATCTATAATAAACCATGCCCTATCAATACAAGGTACTCAAGGAACTCAAAGATGAGTTAAATATCTAAAAAATAACTAATAAACGAGATAATTATCCTAGTAACTCTCAACTTTAAACATTTATGAAATACATGTATAAATTTTAAGTGTCCTTATTTAAACTCATACACTACTATTTAAAACCAACCTCAATCGCCAAACTCATCCATCTTACGTATACTTCACAAAATTGTAGAAAAATATCCGTAAAAAATTCAGAAATTACACACTAACACCACACACTTTAAAAAACATGTATAATTACCCTTTAAATGACCCAAAACTACCCAAAGACCAAAACCGAAACCTCAAACTTTACGGTTACATCCCTATCATATCTGAACACTTGGCAACCCAATAAGTATCTTGTATCACATGTATTCACATGTTACCCACACCCTCTCACATGTTACCTAAACAAAAAACCAAATAAATCTTGGTTGACATCCAACTCACCTATACCAATCAACTCCTCTCACCAAACTTTATAAAAACTCCAAACTACAACAGTAATAACTTAACTCTCCATAGTTAAAAACCTTAAGAAAAGTTGGGATAAATTGGTATTTCTATCATTTTTCTAGAATTTCTATTTTTTTTCACTTCGTTAAGTTTATGAATATTCATATCTTGCATTTATAGTTTTACATTGAAATTATAACGTAAGAATGGCACTGAAAAGGCTTGAATACCAAATAGCACCATTAAAGCTTCATCTTCAATAGTGGAACCTGTAACCCCGACTTTGAACCAGTTTAAAAGTATGAGAAATGAAGATTTCGATCTACGGAACCTAGATGCATAGGTTAATTTTAGTTTCAACGCACTTTAATGCCCCAAATCGATGTTTTTATTATAGAACGAAAAATTTCATAGGTGAACGTCTCATTATCATGTACAAATTAAGACTTGAAACCAAAGAAACTCTTTACAATTTTTATTTAGAAACATCACCATAACCAAGTCATAGTTAGAATTTAATGAGAAATCCATAAATATTTAGGTAAAAGTTTGTCCACTTTTACAGAAAATAAATACAAGGGTACAATTAACCTCAACTCCTAAAAGTTACATGGATAGATTCCTTGTGAAAAATCATGAAGTTATTCTATTGAAGAAACTCAATACTATTCAATAACGGCACAAATCAGTGGCTAAAGTTTTCAAAACCTTAACGTCAAATAGTTCAAGGTTGAAGATTATGTGTGGTACAACATTATAGTGAGGTCAAACCAAGAGCGTGTGGGTTTTAACCCACCACGTGATGCCACGTCCCTAGTCATAAAATTTAAATTTTTTTCCAAAAACTTTATTTTAATTTGTCAGTCAAAATTGTATATTATAACACTTTTTTTGGACAACCAAAACTCATTTCTTCAGAAACCTTAGAAAATGAATTATACTTTATAAAATTTCACTTTGTACATAAACCGCTCGACTTTCCAACTTGTGAATTTGAACCACCCATTTTCAAATATAGTCTCTTTAACATAAATTAAACATAAAAGTGATTTACACCAAATTTTAATTAGTTATACAACCCTAGTTAATTTGGACCAGCTTATATTTTCAAATTAAAACCTAAACGTTTATTTTTCTAAAACTTAACTGTCATATGTTACAAGATTTTGAAAAAAACATGCATTACTTAGTTTATCTCATTATTGAAAACTTAGTTCAAACACGACATAAGAAGGTTCCAATTAACTAAAGCCCCCAATAACAAAGTAGGTAATTCTATTTCAGTATTATTTCAAGCTTATAACTTGATTACTGCAACTATTTATATCACTATGTATTAATCCCTGAACTTTTGTTCTCATTTATGAAATCTTTTATGTAGTTCACAAATCCTATTGAACATTGATTGAGTATTTATCTTAAAAATCCTTATCCCTATGATTTCTTGCAATCAATGATATAGGTAAACCAATGATTTCATAAACACGAGATGATTTCATTAAACCATAGTAGCAAACATGGGTTATTTAACCATGAGAGTGTTATTTTGCTTATAGGATTCACGGTTTGAGTGCCTAGTTTTGTTCACCATATGAATGCCGCTCTTAAGAGTTGGGGCGTAGCAATGTTTCTTCATCTCCAAATGTTTTAGATTGATTATTCTCAAAATCATTTGCATGAATGTTATTATAAGTGTATTTCTACGCATTTGAAGCCTCTATAACCGATAATAACTGGTCATCCTATTATACAGAAGTTGGAACCCTTATCCTTATGAATCAATCACACTTATCTAATCATAATCACCATACTGTCCTAACAAATATCAACTAATTACATTATGTCATTGCTCATTACAAGTTATATTTCGTATTATTCGATATTGCTTTAATTACGATTTATTACTTATGATTCATTTCATTATTATATCAAAAATCTAAATTTTGATCTTATTATAGAAGTCGAATCATCTACTTGGAAATTTCGCTTATTCGTTTTCCTTCTAGATGAAAAATGAACTCGAAGAAGAAGAAATACCCCCCACCCCACCCTCATGGACTTTTATACCATTCTACCAAGAAAAACATTTTTAGTTGCGTATATATGAGCGGTAGCGAGAAAAGGATGACATCATATAATGGAATACATTCACTAATACTTATCAACTTATGCAAACCTAATAGTCCACCTTTATTTCTTTTAAATGACCTCGAATAATCTAATAAGTTGCAGTTACATCCTGTTTGAATAAATTTCCATTTTTCCTCCCTTAAACTTTATTTTTATTACCCTTATTATTATATATTATTATCAGCAGCATATACAGAATACCCCGTGTGACACATAACTTGCTTAATGGATAACTTTTGCCCCTTGAAATTCTCACAAATAGCACCAAGGGACTACTATGATACCATATTTACTCTTGGTATCCATAGGCTACTCAATCTTTTAAACTTCACTTTCACAATAAAAGTGATCCTAAGGTTAATTTCTATTCATTACCAGATCACTACTAAGATCCTAAGACCATAATTGCTTTCAATAAGTGATCGCGGAGGGGATAAGGACCTCATCACCAACGTCACATCGTCTTGGGTATGCATAATGGACCTGAGTTTGAAGTGAAATATCCTCAAGAGATCATATAACTCTTAACATATAAAGATATTATTGAAACATAACTCAAGACCACCTAATGGGGAATAATGACATTTGTTGACTTCCCAAAAATCTGGCTAAACTCCTACAATTTGTCTGAAGGGCATGCAAAAAGGATGACTCTGTTACACCTACCAGCACCACTCATCTTCACTTTCATTAATGACTCCAATATTTATTGAATGCACCTGTCAACAACCTTACACCATCTTTAAGCCTTTTGTCCCATACTCAACCATGGTACCCTAACCTCAAATCTTAAAGGAAGCCCGAACTATAATCCTAAAGTCAGATTATTCTCATAATTCAAGAGAAAACATATATATAGGAAGCCTTTGAATTGTCGAGGTAATCATATGTTAATCTATCACAAGGTGATTGATCTTATACATTTTCAATTCGTCATACACAAGTATAACAAGTGACTACCCACTATTATACTCGCTCTCTTAACCCATTGTTATGAGCAGCTAGTCATGTCATGGATAATTTATAACTATTTTACTTATTTTAGACCCTATTGAGTCATAAACAAAGAATTAGGAATTATTATAGAAGTCCATTAGTTACTTCCTAAGGTCCTCTTTATTATTAACAAAGATCGCACGGACCACATACCTTCTTGACCAAAGGTCTAATGGTCTTTTATATTATATAATAATTTAATGATCTAATACACACTGAAACACCCTTTGAAAACGGAATATGATAGTTAGATAGGGTTCAGAGAGATTATTTACTTTTCCATAACTTTCACACACCTCCCCAAACCCATTTAAGGTCTTATGGGTAGTATATGTTGGGTTTGAGATCTCACACAATTTTAACAGCCAACACACTATATGTATGTATGAATGTATATCTGTGTGTGTGTACTAGGGTATGCCCGTTCCTGAAGGCACAACGTTAATTTTTCAAAGTGTACGTCGTTGAAAAGACCATACATCGTATTTAGTTCGCAACATATTATTTTTTTTAAATACATTATGGTACGAATCTATTTATTTAAAAAGATTGGGCAAAATTTATTTTGTTTATGAGACAATTCCCCCTGCTTAAGAACAAAAATATGAACTATAAAAATACCAATTGTACTATTATTAATACTAAATTTGATAATTTAAATTTTTTGGGCCGACTTTCCTTTGTTTATAGAACAATTCGTCCTCTTTAAGAACAAAAATATCAGTCATGCAATTATTAGCACATAACCTAACATATTAAACAATTTGGACAAAATTTCCTTTATTTATAGAACAATATTCCCCATTTAAGGAGGGATAAACAACTATACTACTATTTCACAATAGCCACCGTATAAAAAATTAAAAAAAATTGGACACGAAAAAATTATTCAAGATATTAAATCATATATAATTTAAATCAAATTTTTTTTACAACACAACTAAGTATAAACAATTTAGAAAATTTGGACAAAATTTCCTTTCTTTATAAGACTATACACCATGTTTAAGAAATAAAAAATACTCAACTATACAAATAGTTTGTCCTTTACCTCGTATAAGAAACATAATCAATTACACATCTGGTCTAATGTTTCAGTGAAGGAAATTAGAACGCAAAAATAAATTACATAAATATGTTTATAGATGAACACTCAATTGCCAAATCTACTACTTTGTAGATTTGCGAAACAATCATACTAACTCATTACATAAACTATTTAATGACTAATCTTCAATACAAAGTCATGAAGGGAAACGAATCCGCTCAATTTCTATAAAAGAAGCATCGATGGATTCCAAGCACTCAAGTCCAATATCAGTTTGACGTCCCATACTTAGCGAACGATGATGGACTCATACACATAATGTCTGTAAAAAAAATCAGAAACCAAATCAATAATATAATTCCACAAATAAATTTACGAAAGTGTCATAATGAAGACAAAAGAAAAAATGACAATAACGTGAAACATTAATTGAGCTCATTATCACCACATACAAATAATTCACATGTTTTTTGCCGAAATGTTTACTCACAAAAACATCAATAATAAAAAAAACACGCCCTTTGTTAAGAAAACCCACAATCTAATTTGATTCAACTCCTCTAAGTACTTGAAATGCATTAAATGAATTCATTGAATAACATAACAATTGAAGAAGATTAGATTTTAAGTTAAAAAGTTTTGCATAATCAAATACTCCATGTCACTTAGTACACAATATTGCAAGAAATAAAATAATATTGTGAATGAAGAAAAAAGTTTGTACTATGCTATTCTCCATGTCCAAGAACTCCATACTTTTAAGTCATTTGACCAATATCAAATTTTCAAACCTATGTAGCCATTATGCCTTTTTCGTTTTATTTCCACCCTCTGGTACCTGCGTTAGACATTAATTAGTTTTCAGCAAATTAGACTAAATAGCTGCAAGAGGTCTTATTGTGTTTCAGACAGATACATGACCTGTTATGCAAAAAGAAATCTATCATAACAAAGCTCAACTAATAAAATGAACTCAGATGCATAACAAACACTCCCGAAATTTATTATGAATTTCATGAGAAATATGGGTTCTCCATTCCTCCCTCACAAAGGAATTTCGTCCCGAAATTTAGAAAAAAGTATACCAAGTACAAACAACACTTTATATATATTGCGCATCGCATCATTGCTCTCCCAAGTAAAATAATTTGTACCATCCATATTGTACGCTATTTAATACCTTTAACAATGAACACTTCACATATGTTCGTTATAATCTCCAGGTTCCCTGTCACGTAGGTTCTTGTCCAAGCCATATCATTTAAGTTTCGCTACTTAAACTTAGTTTTTGATATCTACTATCTAGCCTTCTACTATTTGCAGCTTAGTAAATTTATCATTCTTTAGATACATTCGATATCGCCTCGGAACGATCGCACATAAGTAGGTTATTTGTGCAGTGCATATTTTTTCACAATTGATATACTAAGTACCGACTCACTTTTAATCTTCACAATAGTACCTGGCCCCCCATCTTTAACTAACAAGCAGGAGGACAACGAGCTTACTGGGCCATACCTCAACTAGCGACATGCCCAGAAGTGAACTTATATGAGTTATTATACACAAACTCCACTAGTGGAAGGAACTGCTCTCATCCTCCCTTGAGACTCAAGGGTACATATATAATTTGTTCTCCAACATTTGACTAGTTCACTTGTTCTGCCTATTTGTCTGTGGATGATAGGTCATACTCAATCATGACTTGGTAACCAAAGCCTCGTGAACTCTTTTCCAAAATTGATAGACAAATATCTTTTCCCAATCGGACATGATATCAAGTGGTACCCCATATAACCTCACTATCTTATTTAATAAGATCTGCTTATATTGCCCCGTAGTATAACCACTCCTAACTGGCATAACATGAGCAACTTCGATCCACCGATCCATTACCACCCATATAGGATCGTAACCCCCTTATCAATAAAATCCTTGGGAATATTCTCCCATTATTACTTCAGAATCCCTAACGATTTAAGAAACCTATATTGGTTTCGGATGGTCCACCCTTTTTAATGGACAGGTGACTCATTACAAAATGAATTTAGCCCTATTTCTCCTCATTAAATCCCATCACAAATATCATTTATTACAAGATACATCTGATATTCTTCTCAAGTGTACCTCTAATCTTGATCCATGTGGCTTTGACTCACTGCGTGTCATAGGTCGTTCTCCCGCTCTAAAAATCAGTTTCTCGTAATACGTATGCCTCTGATAAATCTCAAGGAGTAACTTCAACTCCCCGAACTAAAGGTTGTCGAATTCACATGACAATCAAAATCGAATGATTAATACCATTCAATTTTCGTTAGCGTGCAATCAAGTCTTGATATCTCCACCTCTATCTTCATTTACCTGATCCCATATGTCTCGAGAGACAACAAAATAATGATTCAATTACCTCGGGCACTTATACACCCTATTCCTTGCGCATTATTATATATAGGAAATATATTCTCACACCATAGTGGAATTATCCACTCTCAATTATACTCTCATAAATGTATAATTACTAAGGTATGAATCCCATCTACTATCATCCAAACTTCTCTCCAACTCCAGACATTCACTAGTTTCATGCGTGGGATGTCTTGCAAAAGAAAAATCTGAACAAGGAACCCTCCCGATACACTACTACCTAACATTATCGGTCGTCGAGATCCATAAGGCCCCTATTCCATAGCATGCCTTCCCACAATCTCCGTATGTTGACATATTAATCTACGTATGTTCGTAAAAATAACATGAACCATGGCGCTCTCACTATCCTAAGTTTTGGTGATATATATAGCAAGTTATCTCTCGCTTCTTGATAAAGAACACAATGTATTCTGAGTCACATCAGTAAATAAATTCCTACACATCGGGGTCATATATATAAGTAGGTATATATATATATATATATATAGGTCCATCCCTATTTTAGGTGGCACCACACATAAGTAATTTTACTCACCTGGAGTATCCAACATGATAGTCTATCACTCAATCTACTATCGTTGAAACATTCGGTAATTATCACTAGACATTACAAAAATAAGCTCTATTTTGCTAACTCATTTAATAGTAAATTTCAACAACAAAATATGATTTTAGGGCCCACACGTCTCACTCACGAGCGACATCAGAAAGCCCCGTTACCCACGATAAATATGTTTGTAACCAGACTGTTAAAACTAACGTAACCACTAAACTCGAATCGCACATGAATTTTAGTGTTAACAATTCACATATGTATTGTGACTCCCCAATGTCACTTGACCTAATCCTTTTCTTTCAAGGATAAAACAAAACTTCATCAGGCTCACCTGATCGTAGGGTCCTAGCACGTAGATGTCAACACGACCCATGAGCATCTACAATCTTTATAAATCTAGTATTTCACCCAATAGTTGCCCCCTCCTCACTATAGGAAAAATATTATATTATTTGCTTTACACGCCCATCATTGAAACATTGGCTTTAATCTTGAGACCTCAATTATGGCCTTACTGGCCACCCCATTTCCTCCTGGGCCCTAATGACCCTAAGGATTTTTACATGCTATTATTACTGAGGACTCCATTGGTCCTGCCTAAACCCACCACTATCGGGTGGTAACTTATCATGCTCAATTCTCTAGACCCAATTCCCCCTCTAAAAATCTTAATCGTCCAATTGTAATGCCTAATTGGAATGGTTTACCATTCTAAAATCTTATTAGTCTCACTTATCAACATGGACATAATCGACACCAGTAGTCCCACTCTCTACACATAGGGAAACTTCCCCAGACACTTCCCGTCACTGGTCCCACTGACCATTTTTGAATTTCCTTCCCTCGTATTGGCAGTCTTAGCTCCCAATTGTTCTCCAATTGACCCTTTGTCTTTGTTGGCCTTTCGAAACTATTATTGGCCTCTATAACCCTGATTGATTTCATCGTCACTTGGTAGGAAGTTAATTAATCAATATTATCTAAATGAGTTCCCTATTGGGCATACTCTCATGTGGTGTTTCACTAACACCGTTAAGTTCAATTTTTCTTTTTGGCCAAATTCTCTAACCCTCATGGCTCACTTCTTTTAGAGGTGCTGAAATAACTTGTAAATTTATAACTTTGATGACATCAACATCATCCAATATCGTATTCTACACATGGTACTTTATAACTATAAACCCTTTCTATTATATCCCTCTTTTTCGGGTACGAAATTCATTAGGCAATTCAACCAATCTCTCACAATCGGTGTCTAGACTACCCACTGTGTTGAGTATCAAAATTTCACTAGTATCTCTGTTATAACATCGAATGGCAGACCTCACGCTAAAATCTTACCAAAATATCTCTTTAAATTTCAAGCACAATCATTTATATATGGTGATTGAATCTAATCACTTTATGTGGCTCCTAAGAGCAACAAATTTAATTCCAATTTTTTATTTTGAGTGTCGCTGCACTCCACTCTACACAACTGTCCTCGTATTTTATACTTCCATTGGCCTATTACACTTTCTCTCTTTCTTCTCCGCATCTTCATCGATGACATTTCAAAATATTCCCTCTGATTTCCCCTTGTCGACTACGCTATATAATCCTGAAATAGCTCCACCGTTGCCTAGGACTTTGCCTAGGGAACCCTTTTGTACTCGAACGATGATTATGTTATCACTTGCTTAAATAATACTCATGCTGACTGTTGTCACGTCCACCATTCCCAAACTACTCTATGTCTTTTATCGGGCTTCTTCTCCTGCCGTCCTTCTTATGGCCCTCGCTAGCCGTCCTATAATGTTCGGTGCTCTATGTACAAATGATTTCGTATAATGAGTCACATCAATTATAATTCATAGCAGAAGAACGTAAGTAGCATACGTACAGGAGGACAACAATCCTATAATAAGGCTCTACATCAAAGTACATTGTGATAAAATATAGAAAGACGTACAGATCCTAAGGAAACTAGAACCTGATGATCTGATACCACCTGTGACACCCCTGAAAATGCGTGATATTGAAAAACATCGCAAATTTCTAATTTGGCAAACTTATTAAATTTCAGCCCCTAAACATGCATCTAAAGTGCGTGTGTGTGTAAACCCATAAACAAATAAATCATGTGACACCAAGTTAAGGAAAAATCCCCGCAGGGCAAAACCTTTTATTTCACTATAAAGAGTAAATCGCAACTTACAAGATTTACAATGAAATACAGCAATGAATCCACACGCCGCGATCCCACATGAACCTCAGTCCAATCGGTAAAGGAAGAACCGCAGCACTCCTTAATGACACGCAGTCATAACACTTCGTAGAGACTCCCTCGGCAATGACACGCAGCCCTCGGTTGCAAAGTTCTCTCCACAAAGATGAAAAATACACAAAGATTGTGTTCTAGGGTTCCAAAAGATTCACAATGGTATGGAAAAGTTGTGTGAATCAAACATGAGTTGGGGAACTCAAAAAGGTGAAGACTTGGAGTCTTAGGACTCTGGATTTTATCTTTGAAAGTCTTAAAAAATAACTCCCCGAAGATGGCTTTAAATAGGAAAACTTTGAGCCTAAAAAATCTCCAGCGAATCTGGCCGAATTTATCCAGGGCGGACCGGTCCGAGCCTTAGGCGGATCGGTTCGATAGCGGACCGGTTCTTTTAATTTGAAGCTGATTCGATTCGCATTCGGTTCGGGGCTCACTGGCTTCAAAGCGCACGGCGGATCGATCCGGGGCGGTCCGGTCCGGGTCTCAGCGGATCGGTTCTTTTTATATACAGGCGGACCGGTCCGGCAGCCTGTTTTTCAGATTCCTTCTTTCTTTTGATCTTAGGATTCCGTTGATGACGATGTGGACTTTGAATCTCTGCAACGGTGTTACGGCTTATGACATACACAAGTATGATGGACAAAATTGTCCTTACAACCCCGCCTAATTAAATACCGGGTGATCAGTCCTTTATTAAAGTAAATTGAAGTGACCGGTTGCTTCATTCTTAGCATTACTATTGAAAAATAATTTTTCTTTATTAAACACCTAATAAATAATTAAGTTAAGTGTCAAAACCTTTTCCCAATTAACTATATTCCATTAAACCATTAATAAATTTTTTGTTCTCGACAACGTGAACCATCTACATTCCATAAGAATAAGATAAATAATGAGCAAGGAACAATTATAGAAATAAATGAGATTGGATGGAAACATCCTAGTTCAAAGTCACTATCCAACAAACCATAATATCCTCAAGTTTAACAGAAACAAAATACTAATAGGAACTTAGTACAATCTCTAATAAATGACGGGGAAAGGGAGAAACATACCACAAATGGAATATCTGAATAGAGTAGAGAGAAATTATAGAAGCGTCTAAGTGCAAAGGCCTACAACTCCCACAACCGCTGCAGCTCGCTAAACGATCCACGCGTCTAAGTATAATGGCAACCCTGTGGCTGGGCACCTGATATAATATATATATATATATATATATATATATATATATATATATATATATATATATATATATATATATATATATATATCTGTGTGTGTGTGTGTGTGTGTGTGTGTGTGTGTGTGTGTGTGTACGTAATTAGATGAATATGTGAGGATGAGGATAGGTAGTGTTAAGGTGTGTGTGTTAGTGTGTTTAATTTGGACCCAGCTAAAATAATAAAAAGACTCAACTAAATTAAAAAATAAAATCTAACTAAAAATAAAACAAAATAAAAATAATAAAAATGAAAAATAAAATCCTAAGCTTATGTAAAAACTAAAATAAAACAAAAGAAATAAAAGCTTAAAATCTAAATGAAAACTAAAGTCCTAAAAAAATATAAAATATAATAAACTAAAAATAAACTACTAAAACTAATCCTAATAAAATAAGACTAAACTAAAAGCTAATCAAAATCAAAATAAAATAAAATTATACTAATAAAAATAAAATAGAAAAATAGAAAATATAACCTAGAAAATACTAAATAAATCAAAAATAAAATCTAAAAATAAAAATGACTCAAACTAAAAATCTAAAAAATATAAAAAGACACAAACTAAACACACACAGGCTTTGGGCTAGGTTAGAGTAGGCTAGGGTTACGGGATTGGTAATTTATCTCCATTTTAACTGCAAATTGCCTGAAAATAGAGCTTTTGACACCGCAACTGCAATTAAGCCTGCATATTGAACAATTAAGCGCACAAGACCTATATTGTCGTGAATTAACAACTAACGTAAGCCTATTCGGGGTATAAATTGAACAGTTTTGGGTTCTTATCAATAAGCAAAGAATTCTTGTAACAACATTAAGGATCACATAAATAAAGTCAAGGATCTTGGAACTGATAATTCCATACATACCAGCTCACGATGGGGGTATAGAAATGGGTAAGCCATTAATTAAATTGGCACACAATTAAAGTTTCCCTCATACGTATAGAGCTAAACATTTAGGCTCTCTACCTATGAGAACATAGTCCAAGTAGAAAATTCCGTGGGATGACACATTAGTCAACTCCCTAGTTATTACTGATGCTTGTACAAGGAATATTAATGTACATAAGGTGGAAGGTGAACTGAATCAATCATTTCAAAGAATTTTCGTGATAACAGTTATTAGGGGAGAAATTTTTATGTTTATCCGAATGATCATAATTAAAACAATTCGTGATATAGTAAAATATGAGTACGGTAATTTCTACACATACTTAAAATCAAGGGGGCTATCATGAAATGATATCAATAGGGAGTTAAACAAGTAAGCAAAAGTTTACTACTAAAAACGCAAAAGACCTACCTTGTCTTCAGTAGAGTAGTCTTATGTTGATTGATTCTTGGTTCCTATACAAGTGTTACTAAAAATAAATGTTACACTCTAAATGTTTCTTGGTTCGTAATTAAGCTGTCGTGGGCATTCGAGTAATGACCTCATATTTATATATAACGCATATACGATCCGAGTTACGATCTCTCCTTTATTGTTATAACATATCGGACAAATTCTTTTGAAAAATATCATAAAATTATTATTTAATGGTTATTTAGGACCCTTAATTGACATAGTAAAAATAGTATCGAATTTAGAATATTAATATACTAAAATATTCTATTCGACACTTTGATTCCAATGGTACGTGCCATGAATTTTTTTTGAATAATAATTATTCCAAATGTATGATTTTTTGAAGTTTAAAAAGGTGGCATTTTAACGGGTGTACTTATAGTTACCATTAGTTTATAAAGAAGGATACTTTTCTTTCTCGACAAAAGTATATATATAACAAATTTTATTGGAATGACATCAGTGATTTTCTGAGGAGGGTCCCGATGAGTGGATGTAGGGAGTCCCTTAGCCTTTACAAGAGAACCACTAGGAACGTGTATGTTGTGGGGATTGCTCTGTTTTTACATTGTATGTTTTGCCCCATTATTTTTTTCTCGATTTCATTTACTTTGTCATGACACACACATATACCCCCCCCCCCACATATATATATGTAGACAGTTGAAAGAAAGGGGAAGGGAAAAAACAGGAGGCATTCCCCTATGGAGTAGTTTTTTTCTTTTGGTTGTTTCCTGTGCATAGCAATATGGGAGGGGATGAGTTTTAACAAAACTCATTTAGGTCTTATAATGAGAGAGAGTCAATTTGCATTTTTTTTAGTATGGGCAGTTTACCCTTTTTTTTAAAAAACTAAATAGGACAAAAAAGGGAGAAGATATTTTAGGTTATCTTATTTTTTTTCAACTTTTCTCCCTTAACTTATTTTTAGGGTTTTATACTTTTATACCTTTTAGGTTTTTAACACATATAATCTTATTGAGGGTTATCAAAATTTGAATTTTATTTTTTACGTAAATTACTACATGTATAAAACATACATGATATTTTATACGTGTATATTTTTATATAAACGTGTTCTCTATAATTATAAACTATTATTTATTTTTCGACGAAAATAAAATATCATGTTTGACAAATAAATAATTCAATTAAAATAAAATAAAACTTAGGTTGTTACACGATGTTAACTTCGTGGTAAAGTTTGACCGGTCGGAGTGTAACGTTTTTTATTAATTCGGTGAACGTTTTCTACAAGGTGTGAGGACTAATGATAACTTCTATGAAATTATTCCCAAGTCCTTTTTAGTGTGCAATAATGCTAGGGTCTCCACCATATACCTTCGGCATAAAAAACTAGGTCATATCAATTTTAGAGATCTTAGGAAATTAGTCATGAGAGTACTCGTTCATAGCTTACCATCGCTTGGGAAACCAACTTCCTCAGTTTGTGGTCCTTGCCAATAAGGAAAACAAATCAAGGGTCCCTATAGGAACTTTGATAAAATTACCACATGTCCTATTTTGGAGTTGATACCCATGGATCCTATGGGTCACACACATATGTAGAGTATAGGTGTTAAGAAGTATATCCCATTACTATTTGATGACTTTTCGAGATATTCTATCATTGGATTTCTAAGAGAAAATACGATGCTATTGAGTTCCTAACAACCAAGTGTCATGTTTGACATAATCAACATGGTGTCTCTATTCATCGAATTCGTAGTGATAATGGCAGTGAATTTGAAGAAGTTGGAAGGGATATATTTTGTGATGAAGCCGGCATAAAGCATTACTTTTAAATGTTTATACTCCTCTGTAAAATGGGATTATTGAGAGCAAGAACCGAACAATTCAATATATGGATCGATCCATTCTTCATGGGAGAAACATGCCTAGTCATTTTTAGGTGGAGGTGCTTAATACCTCATGTCACGCAGTGAATAGGGTATATATTCATAGTAGACACACTTCACACTCCATATGAGTTGTGGATAGGGAAGAAACTCAACATATCATACTTTCGAGTTTTGGGGAGTCCTTAAAACATACTTAGAAATAAAAATCACTTAGGAATGTTCGACTCTATAAGCAATAAGGGAATATTTTGAGGTTATCCATCATGTAGTAGAGACTGTAAGGTCTTTAACCTTAAAAGCTCTAAGTTTATGGAATCGATAACCGTCACAATTATAAATGATGGACCGACAACATTTATTGATTCTAACCCTGCGTATGATAAAATTCACCCTCGGTGATGATCTCATTATTCACCGCACCACTACGGTGGATCATACCCTTAATTTAAAGTATACACACTCTTACATTCAAAAGTGTCATGATCCTTCCGACATACTTGGTGATCTCACACTAGGTGTCAAGACTCACACTAAACTAGTGAATGTGGTTAACTACTTTTGCTACACCTCAATAGTAGAGACCAAAAATGTGAAGGAAGCACTCAAAGATTAGCATTGGATATATGCTATCTAAGATGAGTTTCTTTAATTTCAAAAGAACGATGTCAGTGAATTAGCCCCCGACCTAGAGAGCCTTATATAATTGGTACCAAGTGGGTGTATAAGAACAAGATGGATGAGGATGGTACCATTGTTCGCAATAAGATAAGATTGGTCGCTCAAGGCTACACACAGATTGAGGATGTAGACTTTGACAAGACATTCTCTCTTGTTTCTAAGCTTGAGTCCGTTCACTTACTACTCACTATAACATGTCCTCTAAGGTTAAAGTTATACTAAATGGATGTCAAGAGTTCCTTCCTTGAGGGAATTCTTTAGTAAGAAGTTTATCTAAAATAACCAAAGGGGTTTGAAGACCCAACGCACTCAGGGCACGTCCTTTATCAAAGAAATGCCTTGTATGGTTTGAAGAAAATAGTCTATGCATGGTATGAAACGATAATATCTTATCTCTTATCTCATGGTTTAGAGAGAGGGGGAGTTGATATAATGTTATTTATTAGTAGAGAGGGTGGTACTATCTTCGTTTCCCAAGTTTATGTGGACGACATAGTTTTTAGATCCAAGTGTTATCAACATGATCACACTTTTGAGGGAGAGATGATGAGTGAGTTTGCTATGAGCATGGTTGGTTAACTCACATTCTTCTTAGGGATCCAAGTACATCAACTTGAGAATGGTATATATATATATATATCCTAGGGACTTAGTGAAGAAGTTTGGTTTAGGGACTTAGTGAAGAAGTTTGGTTTAGACCCCGCTAAGCCTCACACACACACATTAGTTCTTCGACTAAGCTTATATAAGAAAATTTAAGTAAGTACGTAAAGAAAATGCTTTAGAGGAGTGTGATAGGTCTTCTCCACTACTTGATCGCTAACAATACCGACATAGCCTTTGGTGTTAGAGTTTGTGCTCGATACCATGTATTCCCCAAAGAGTTTCACTTACTCCCTCTTAAATTTATCATCAAATACATGAGTGAAATTTTTTTAAAGGGTATTTGGTATCCTTTGATACCGATGACCATTTATCAGCTTATTTGGATGTCGATTGTGTCCGTGGATGTTGATGGTTATAAAAGAACCTCAAATGGATGTTTTTATTTTGGGAGTGCTCTTATATTTTGGTTGAGAAAGAAGCAAAACTCCATTTCTTTGTCCACAGCAGAGGCCAATTACATCTTCATCCTGTGTTATTATACACACCTCTGGTTGTTGATGAAAAATTTCAGATGATTACAATAGGATTACCCAAGGAATAATAACAATTTCTTATGATAATACAAGTGCAATCCATATTTCTTGAAATATGGTCCAATATTCTCGTACAAATAACATTAGGATTCATGAGCACTTCATTCGTGATATTGTTGTGGAGAGGGTGATTTCCTTGAGTTTCGTGAGCACAGAAAGTCAATTGCTTCATATTTTCACAAACCTTTAGATGCACTTAGATTTGAGGATCTTAGGAAGTGTTCGGGCATTTATGCCATTGATTGAGTTGGGTATTGCATCTAGTAGAGGGTGATTATCATCTTGCTATATTTTTTCCCCATTACTAAGTTGTGTTTCTATGTTTATATTTTTTGAAAAATCAAAAAAGATAATTTTCTATTAGAAAACGTTTCAAAAAATTACAAAAGGATATTTTTTCGATAAAATTTTTAAAACATTCAAAAATATTTTCGTGTTTTGTTTTACACCATATATGAATGTGAATTTAGGATGTTCGAATAAAAATTACATTTCATCTATTAACGTGGATTATTCATGGTGTTGTGAGTCTTTTCTTTGTTTCTTTAGTGTACTTACTAATCTATGGTTACCATTTCATTTTTCTTTGATGATTATTTCCTTTATGCTAGACTCTTTATCGCATTTATTGAAACATACATGGACTTTTTGAACATTTTTCTTGCTTGTCATATTTCGAATACGATGCTCTCATCTCATTAGTGTTTAATAATAAACCAAATATACTGGGAACAAATTGTGCCCGTAATAACCATTTCTCGAATTTTGTTTCCTGGAAAATTTGTTTTTGTTTAAAAAAATTCAAAGTGGCTACGAAAGAAGAAATCTTCTTTGTGTTAAAATAAACCATCAATAAGAGCCTGAAATATGATTTTGGCACATAAAACTAGAAGTGGCAAGGACAATTTGTACTTAATTTATGCTTTTCTATTATGAGCATTATGATTCTTTCAAAATATTTAAGAGTTAATACTTAAATTGTAAGATTTCGATGGTGTTATAAGTTCACGCTCAAACATTAATATTTGGAACTATTGAGTTAACAAACATTAATATTCATGTCATTTGATATAAGTTGAGTCAATTTCACTTCGTTCAATATTCTTACACCTAAGGTTGAAATTGAGTTATTTCCTTAGGGGTATCTCGTTGACTTCATGCACCTTTTCTTCGTATGGCTTTGTTGATTTTCTCATGATTAAATTCACATAATTTCACTCCATTTCTATGATTCGAATATTTTCGTGCTTCTCGATTATGTAAATGTTTTTATTTTTACATACATGTACTTTTTATATATGTACTCTCCATGTATTTGTATATATATATATACTTAAAAGTTTGAAAAGTTTTCAAAAATGATTGGTTGTTTCTTCGGAATTTCATAGCATATGCTTAATTATTTACTCCTTTTGATGATATTTTATATTTGGATTCATGTGATGTTAACATTTCAGGATAAGTTTCTAATAATTTGTCTATTAAGGACAAAAGGGGGGGAACATATTGAGGGGGATTTTTTATGATTTCTTTAAACTTCAATATGTCACAAACATTTCTTCTGCTTCATGTGTGTAGGTATTTTCCACATTAATTACTTCATGGAATACATGTGAAGACTTTTAATTGAAGACAATTTCACTTGTGCTTTTTTCCTTTTCGGATTTTGGCGCCTAGCAATTGCTTCTATCTTAGGGGTTATTTTTTTTTATTTGTGTTTTGTACTGGAACAGCCAATGGGGGAGATATTTAAGACTAATATTTATAATCGCTTATCATTTATTTTAGTTTGTGTTATCCTATTACACCCCACCGCACCATTATAAACATTCTTAGGACCTCAAATGAAGAAGAGTTAGTGACTAAATGCAAGAATTGAAGATCAATCGTCACTAGATTTATCTGGGAATATTTATGAGGTTGTTTCTTGTAATATCCCCTATTTTTGGACCACAACTATCTTTTTATAAATCGAAAATGGGAAAAAAAATTTAGTGTTTAAAATTTTTTGTTTTGATATATATTATTTTTAGTGTTTTGATATATAAGAATTAAGGTTTTAATTGGAATTACAATCGAGAACAAAATTGGATTTTTTAACTTTTCTTCTTTCTCGAATGAACAGGGGGAATAGATTCACCATGGGGGAGCAGATTCACCTAGGGGAATTGATTTGGAAATAGGGGAATTGATTCGGTCCATGACAGATTTGGTCAGTTTTTTTATTTTTAGTTGTTTGAGTTGATTTCAAACTCTTTTATTTTCCTATATTGAAAAGCCTCGGCTTTAGAATTTTTCAAAAACTTTTAACTCATCTAAAAACGGAGTAGTCTCCCAAATTATTCTTTCCTCTCTTATAAAAAACAAAAAACCCATTGAAGATAAGTTTAAACTTAAGTTTTGAAGATCCAAATCAAGTTTTCTTAAGATCCACCTAGAACGATTCTTTGTAATTTTTTCAAGAGGATCGCAACCATGTAATCATATTT
Organism: Sambucus nigra; assembly: GCA_949130495.1. NCBI lineage: Eukaryota > Viridiplantae > Streptophyta > Magnoliopsida > Dipsacales > Adoxaceae > Sambucus > Sambucus nigra. The sequence goes on along the minus strand of OX422207.1, from coordinate 499,421,985 downwards.
TTAAGGCGACCACTTTTCAGGCATGAGTACCTCTATTGTTCCACTTAAGTGTTGCATGTTTTTTATATTTTCTAAACCTTAATTAACAATGTTTTTTAAAATTAATTATGAAGATTAATTAAGGAAAGTGAAAGTAAATACGGGGATGTTTATATCAAATCTAAAAATATGATTTAATACTTGAAATAATCACATGTTTAGATTAGTGCTTTGAGTTAAGATAGATTTGTGGGACGATTCGCACGTTAGAATTCAAATATAAACTTGGAATATTATTTTGACTCATAAATTACGATATTGATGTGTAGGTTGTAGAACGGAATTATTTTTTTGTAATGTTGTTAATACGCATGTTAAAATGGAATTATGAGTTAATTGATAAAATATCACTTGTAATGAAATTATAGCATTTGAAAAGTTGTGTGACTACTTGGTGGAATTTGATTATTATATGATTAAATTCTCATGGATTGAATGTAATAAAAATCGTTGGAAGATTGTAATGTGAAATTAAAATATAATTTATGTAGAGAATTATTCGTGTTAATATTTCGACACCGCATAAACATTAGGATTATGGGAGTATATTTAATTTCACCCCTTTTTATAGGTTGCTTGCAAGGTATGGGACTAGTAGGTATACTTTGTTGTTGTTGGTACTTTTTAGGTATCGGACTTGTGAATGTGTGCATGTACGATTGGGTATGTTCCTAGGTGGGGAAGGTAGTATGTCGTTACGTTATGCCGTTAGTGTGGGTTTGATACTAGGTGGTGATATCTGTTGGGTGTCTTCCTAGATTATGGACTAGGTAATACTTATGGTTTGGTGATTTCTAGGTAGGGGACTAGAAATGATTTTCAGTGTGACACCCAAATTAAGGGTGGGGGTAATTGAAAATAAGAGAATTAAGAATTATTAATTAATGCATAAGATAACAAATGGGTTTTAAATTGAATTTGTGTCATGAGTATGTGTTGGGTTAACGATAATTACACTAACTGCATATAGCAACGTGGGTGTGTGTTGGCATCACGAATATGTGCATGGATAACGAAACTAGGCAAATTGGTTATAGTGACGTGTTGTGCGTGGAATCTCATGAGTTTGTGTAGTGCTAACAAAATTGGACAAACTAGCTATATTAGGGGAATGGGTACGGTGTCTAAAATTGTTGGCGTTCCAGGAGTATGTGAACGACCAATAGAAAGGTACACTAGCTATACCAGTGTTCCATTAATAATATTAATTATAAATGTTGGTGTGCCAAGAGTATGTGAAGGACCAATAGAAAAATAAACTAGATATACTAGTGTCGCGGTAATAAATTGGTTACATTAATTCGATTAATAATTTAAGACTATAATTCAATGTTGTAATAATATAATTGGACTTGAATGATGGGGTGTCTTAGCTATGAGGGTATTTAGTTTTGTTTTAATTTAATCACATGTTCTTATATCACGTAATTTAAAATATTCTATTATAATATTTATCTCCTGTAATCCTTATGAAGGGATTCACGGATCCTAATTGGGAGGACTAGCTGGTATTCATGCGGGGGACTCTGAACCATTCTGTTGACTAACATTTTAGGTATAGTTGCTAGAGTACTAGCATAAATTGGATTTGATATTCGTAGAGTGCAGCTGGAGTTTTATTTTATCTCTTTAGTAGTTTAGATTTATTACATTCGCTCATTTTATTTATGAGATAATTTCATATGGATTTCGTGGGAAATTCTATTCAATAGAGTTGAGTTTATCTTTGAATTGGCACATTGATGGAATTTCTTGTGTAGATATTTGTATTTGTTAGATTATATCTTGTGGAATTTTTTTTTAACATCTCATAATTTTGTCACATGCTAAGAATGGTACCGTAATTATGATGCCGAGTGTAGTTTGGTAGCGGGTACTGGCCACCTCCAATTTCAAATATGTTGGGTATCACAGTTGGTATGATAGCATTGTTTTAGGTCTCGTAGGTTTTGAGTCCGTTATATCTTTCGTGTTACTGATGTTTCATTTCGTTTCCTTATTCATACTCTATAAGATATTGGGTGTAGAATACATGTTAGTTCTGATTCTTGGAGATAGGTTGTTTTTTGTTAAGCTCATTATAGGCATTGAGGTTAGAAGTAGAAAAATTGATGTGAGGATCCTTATAATTGATTTTGGAGAGGAGATTTATTTTCAAGATCATTAGTACCGATGATAAGTATCTCTAGTATCGATGTGATCAGGTGATTTGATTTGAGGACAAAAGCATTGCGATGGCTTTTGTGGATTGAATCGAGTGGTGATTCGTGGGAGAGCATTGTGCTCATGTATTTTCATAGTTATGCTTACATATATAGTTAAGATATATATTGTACTTTTGCTCGTGGGGAAGGTACGCTTGGGATTAGGTGAATGGGAGCCCAATCGTGGCATTCTACGGGTAGGGTTCCATATTAGAATTATTTTATTTATTTGAATTTTTGTTTTATGTTTATGCTTGATCGAATTTCGAGGACAAAATTAATGTACTGGTGGGGGAGAATGTAACACCCCGTGATTTTAGACCATAAATATCTTTTTGTAAATCAAAAATTGGAAAAATATCTTTATTGGAGTTAATTATTTTTAATATTTAAAAATGTTGGTTTCGATATATAAGAAATATGGTTTTAATCGAATTCTAAATTGGGTGCAAACTTTCTTTTTTGTCGGCTTAATCGGGGGGGGGGGGGGCACGATACGTCCAGGGGGAATCGATTGGGCCCAGTGAAGATTTATAGAATTTATTTATATTTAGTTGTTTGAGTTAGTTTAAAACTCTTTTGTTATCCTATATTAGAAAGGATCGGGTTAAGAGTTTTTCTAACAGTTTTAACACACCTGAAAAAATCAATAGCCACCCAAATTATTCTCTCATCGCATCTACGAAAACTAAACCCCATTAAAAACAAGTTCAACACAAGTTTTGAATATCCAAATCATGTTTTCTCAAGCATCACCAAGTACAAGTCCTTGTTACTTTCGTGAGAGGATCGCAGCAGTGTAATCAGATTTTGGACGCAACTTGTTTTGAGTCATGAATACTTTGACTTTTTCCCTTAAGTGTTGTATGTTTTAGATATTTCTTAAACCTTAATTAACCATGTCTCCTTAAAACTAATTAGGAAGATAAATTAGGGAAAGTGAAAGTAAATACGGAGCTATTTTTATTAAATCTAGAAAATATGATTTAAGACTTGAAATAATTGCACATTTAGATTAGTGCTTTAGGTTACGGTAGATTTTTGGGATGAATCTCATGTTAGAATTAAAATATGAACTTGGAATATTGTTTTGACTTGTAAAATTATGATATTGTTGTGTAGGTTATAGAAAGGAATTATTGTTGTGTAACGTTGTTATTACACATGTTAAAATGGAATTACGTGTTAATTGGTAAAATATGACTTCTACTAAAATTATAGAATTGGACAAATTATGTGACTATTGAGTGGAATTTGATTATTATATGATTAAATGAACGCTATTTGAATGGAATTAAAATCGTTTGGAGGACTGTAATGTGAAACTAAAATATAATTTACATAGAGAATTATTCATGTTAATATTTTGACACCTTCGGAACGTTGGGATTATGGGAGTAGTTTTACTTTCACCCATTTTTATAGGTTTCTTGCTAGGTATGGGACTAGTAGGTAGACTTTATTATTGTTGGTACTTTCTAGGTATGGGACTAGCGAGTGTATGCATGTACGGTTGGGTACCCTCCAAGGTGGAGCTAGGTAATATGCCGTTACGTTATTCCATTAGCCTAGGTTCAAGACCAGGTGGTGATTTTTCTAGGAATTCTTCCTAGGTGATGGATTATGTACTACTTATTGTTTGGTGATTTCTAGGTAGGGGACTAAGAATTATTTTGATTGTGATACCCGAATTAATGGTGGGCCTAATTGAGGATAAGAGAATTAAGAATTTATAATTAATGCATAAGATAACAAACGGGTATTAAAATGAATTTGTGCCGCGAGTATGTGTAGGGCTAACGATAACTACACTCAATGGCTATAGCTATGTGGATGTGTGTTGGCGTTACGAGTATGTACAGTGCTAATAAAATTGGGGCACTTGCTATAGTGACATGTCGTGCATGGAACCTCATGACTTAGTGTAGTGCTAATGATATTGGGAAAACTGACTATAGTGAGGGGAATGAATGTGGTGTGTAAAATTGTTGGCACTCCTTGAGTATCTGCGGGACTAATAGAAAGGTAAATTATCTATACTGGTGTCACACTAATAACATTGACTGTAATTATTGGTGCACCAGGAGTGTGTGCAGGACCAATAGAAAGGTAAACTTGTTATTCTAGTATCACATTATTAAATTGGTTGCATTAATTCAATTAATAATTTAATATCATAATTTAATGTTGTAATAATATAATGGGGCTTGAATGATGGGGTGGCATAGGTATGTAGGTAGTTAGTATTGTTTTATTTTACTCACATGTTCTTATATCGCGCAATTTAAAATAGTCTATTGTAATATTTATCTCGTAGATTGCTTATGTTTGGACTCATGGATCATAATTGGGAAGAGTAGTTGGTATTCATGTAGTGGGATCTGACTCATTCTGTTGACTAACATTTCAGTTATGGTTGTTAGAGTAGTTGCCTAGATTGGATTGAAGATTCGTGGAGCGCGGCTGGAGTTGTATTTTATCGATTCAGTAGTTTAGATTTATTTTATTCCTTAATTTTATTTATGATATAGTTGTACATTGATTTTGTGGGTGATTTGGTTCCACGGTTATTTACGGTCTCTTTTCATTTGGAGCTATAGTTGGATGTATTAATCTATATTCCATAGTTAACTTTTATTTTGGTGTTATGTAAAGGGGAAATAAGCGCAAGGGTTGTTTTAACAAAAAAATCAATATCAATTTTAAACGTAGAAGAACCTTTTAAACCGATTTTATATTTTTATCCTAAACATGCATCGATTGTGATAAAACATATAAATCAAACAAGCAAATATGACAAGGCTAAGTTTCAGGAAAAAATCCCCGCATGGAAAAAACTTTTTATTCTACAAATAACTTTGAAATCGCAACTTACAAACTTATAAGTGAAATACAATAATGAATTTCCGCAGAAACCCACAAGGAACTAACCTTCAAATCAGTAATGATTCCCTCGATAACAACAATGGACTGCAACCCTCTGTCAGACTTAGCCTTTGTCTTCAGCAGTGAATCCCCGCAGGTATCACAAGTCAGCAATATATATCCTCTCCACCATCGTGTATGCAAAGATACAAAACTATCCAGGGTTTAAACAATTCATAAGAACAATATTCAAGGATGTTTTGTTGCCAATTGAAAAGTGTTTTGGACCACTAAAACAAGAAGAACTTTCGCATTAGATATGTATATGTGTTTTTGCAAAAAGTATTTAAACATCTGAAACACTAAATAGGTAATTATAAGACGTTCAAAAATTTTGAGGCGGCCGTTCGAACGACATCTCAAAGTCTTTCTAACGGGGTGGTGATCTCGTTTGAACGAGATAAGTCTTGCTACTAACGATGTCCAAAAAATAAAATAGTGAATCTCGCAACTAACTGTGACACCCGCCTAATTAAATACCAGGTGATCAGTCTTTATTAAATTAAAATCAATGTGAATGGTTGGTTCATTCTTAGCATCACTGTCGCAAAATAAAATTTCCAATTTAAACACCCTAAATAATTAAGCTAAGTGTCAAAACAATTTAAAACCTTATTTCCATTTTATTGATTTCCAATATAAAAACCTTTTTAATAACCAACAGTTTAAGAATAACATAAATACGAAGGATGGCAATTCCCAGTTATAATTTATTTCATACTTACTTCTTATCTCTCAAAGTATTCTCTCTTACTAAATACAATTTCAGTAGGTATGCCCTCTTTAACCTTCTAGTCTAAGTCTTTCAGGAGTCTACCAATTCATTCATGAACTTACGCACAATCTCTAATGTGCACCGAAATTCCTCGTTAACCCACAATTTCATCCCATATTAAATTTCATTCAACGAAATCTATTTAGACCCTATTGTTCCTCCTTACGACCTATTATACTCTATAAATAATAATCAAGGGTTCCTACGTATTTAAATCAGATTAAACAAAAAGGGGGAAAATATGAAGTTTTCCGGGGGGGTTGATCGATCGAGGAAAAGGGTTCGATTGATCGATCGATGTTCTTGGGTCGATCGATTGATCAAGCAGATCTTGCTCAGAAACTCCGTTTTGAACCTACAGATTTCACCTACTAAATTACTCCAAAATGTAATTAACGATTTCCAAACACCCAAACAACAATACTACTAGTTATATATACCTATATACATGATTTCCTACGTGAAACATGTCCAAATTCATCAAAGGTATTCCATTTATGGGATAAATCACCATGTTAAACAAGAACCCTAATTTTCATAAACTTTCATTCTTTTAATTCTTTTCCAGATTTCTTGAATTTATACTCATACAAATTTGTGGGTTCTTCTCTACCTATGATTGGGATGTCCAGGATATATTTATTTCCATCAAGACATGTGATTAAATCCTCAAATTCCTCAAATTCTTTTATGAAACATATGTGTAAAAATCCTAATCTAACATGGATGAAACAATAACTAAAAGAAAAGCAAGTTAGATACTTTCATGGAAATTCAAGGGTCTAATTTGTGGAAGAAAAATGTAAGGTTGTGTTCATCTTCATGCGATCTACGTTTCGGTGGAAGTAGCGGTGCAAACGGATGAGTTCTTGGCCTTTGATTGTTTGAAAATTTTCCTACCTCCTTCTCTAATGGCCGTTCTTTAATTTTGTGATTGTTAACCCTAAAAGCTTAACTCAAATGGTTGATATACCTTAGGGAAATTCGTTGGTTTAATTACCCAAAAATACAAAATGTCTAAAATACCCTCTCGGAATGCCAATTAGGCCTAAAAATGCCCCGAGACCCAAACTAAACCCCCGAGTATACTTTTTTGACTATATCAACCCTTCCGGACACGTTGGTGGACTCGAAATGACCATACGGGAAACTTATAATTTATTCATTTTTAATAATAATAATTTAGTCCCGACACGACACATGCGCGTCCCAACTTAAATTTCTATAATTGCCATTTTATTCACTCGTGACAATTTTAATAAAATCAATCTTATTTATTAATTTACTCATCTAGTAATATTCAACAAATTCTCAATAATTACTAACTCTCGTCACGGTAGTAAATATTTAAAATAATTTTCGAATTATTATTAAATTAATATCTCAATTTAAATTTAATAAATCTCCAAATTAAAAGCCATAAAAGTACGGGGTATTACATACTTCCCCCCTAATAATGGAATTTCATCCCAAAATTCAGAAAATAAGGCATACCTGGTAAGAATAGATCTGGATATCTTTCACGCATATCTGCCTCGCGCTCCCAAGTGGATTCCTCCACATTATGATGCTCCTACTGGACTCGTACAAGTGGGACTACCTTCGACATCAATTTCCTTTCTCTATGGTCTAGGATAGCCACTGGTCTCTCTTCGTAAGAATTATCGGGCTATAAGTCAATCTTCTATATCGTGATGTGGGTGTGGGCCATATCATCCCAAAGATATCATCTCAACGATGAAATGTGGAATACATCATGAATGCGGTGCAAGTGCTCTCGCAACCCCAATATGTATACCACCGGCCCAATCCTCTTGATAATGGGAAATGGTCCCACGTATCTCGGAACCAACTTCCCTCTCTGTAATAACCCTTATTTTTTAGTAATTAATTTTTTATTAATTTGACATGTGAGGTAATTATATAAAATATTGGATAATGGAGTAAATATTATTTTAAGTGATTTAAAAATATAATATTAACTAGATTTTTCATATTTACTGTTAAGTGAACGTAAATAGCATCATGTTATGTTTTATAATGTCGTTGTACTTTAAAAGGCATTTTTTGTTTAAAATGAAGTTGGAACATGAAATGATTTATATTAATCCGGATGCCAATTGAGAGGGCGCAGTTAGTCCTGAAATAGTCGAGATAGTCAAAATAAGTGTCATATTGTATTTTTGGGTTCCGGACACTTTTGACCGGTTATGACATAATTATGTAGTTACATGTCATTTTAATGGTGTATTAACATTTAAAGCTGGAAAGTAATTCTAAGTTAACGTTTAAGTCTTACAACCCCTCATACTTTCTCAAGTGTATGATTCCTAAACCTAGAGAGAAAGAGAGAGAAAGAAAATTGTGGAGAAAAAGAGGAGAAGGAAGGAAAATTGAAGAAATTGGGTTTGATCTTGCATCAACCGGAAAAGAATTTGAGAATACAATCTTAAGGCAAGTTACTAACTTTATAGTATAGGATTTAATGTGAATAATTTTTTGTGATAGTTTTGAAATTGAAATAACGGAACAATATGTGGGTTTTGAGACATTTGGTGTTTAAACCCTTGAAAATGGTATTAGATTTGATTTATTTGTCTTTAGTAGGTGTTGTTTGTTTAGAAATGATTTGGGGTTAATATGAGTTGATTTGGTTCAGATTTGAGGAAAGAAATTTGAGATTTGGGTAAAGTTAGGGTTCATAACCCTTAGCCCCAAACTTGGCATTTCTGCCAAACCAAATCCATTTGCCCTCCCAAGAGAATCGATTCCCTTATAAGGGAGGTCACATGTCTGGTAGGCCGAATCAATTCGGGTTAATGGCCGAATTGATTAGGCATGAGGCAGGGAGTTGGGTTTTCTTAGCCCAATCGGTTCGCTTTTAAGGGCAAATCGATTCGCTAAGCCGAATCGATTCGACTCCTGGGGCGAATCGATTTGGAATCTTGTTGTTTTAGGAAGTTTTTTCTAGTTAGTTTTTAGCCATTTCTTCTAGACTTAAGGCCTAGGAACCTTCTATTATGAAGTAAAATAGTGTACTAGAGTCTTATATTATAGATGTGACTACTTTTAATAAGAAAGGGGATAATTGGGTTTGTTTCGGGAATAATTAAATATATGTTAGGATAGTTACTCCTTTAGCAAATTAGTTTGAGACTAGTGAAAAGTATGATTACATGATTTTGGAATTTCAGAGACTTGAAAGATGTATATTATACTTGGTGGCTCCTAGTAATGTCATTAAACCTCAGAAACATAATTGGGGATTATTAAATGTTGAGATTTGTAATTGTGACATTAAACACTTATGGCTCCGGATAAAATGGAATGCACATTTTAAATTGGCATGGTTTATGAAAGATAATTTGCATATACACACCTCTAAATGCTATCATAGGGGAAGTTATGCACATGACGTGAAGTCCCCTGGATAGTGAATGTAGGGTGAAAATAGTCCTCAGCCATAGGACCGATTATTATATATTGTGTGGTTATTGTTCGAAGTGAGGTAATTTCGGGTGTGGTTATGACTCACTGTCGAAGGTATATGGACGCTTCCTGACGTCACACGATGTAGGATTCCCAGGTTGTCTTGGTGATAGGCCCTAGAAGATGATAGCTATTTAGGGGTTCTTCCAGTGGGGTGACTCCCGGAAGGATGGTCTTAGAATTGTTATATGATGTGATTATAACTATTCTTAGTAAAATGGAATTTCTATTGATGGTAAATCAATTTGTGAAATAAATTGCTTGGAAAATGTTTCCTAATGAGAAAAGGAACGGTGAAGTGAAATTACGTAAAACAGAAATGAAATCTCATTAAGTAAAATTTTACCTATATTCTCATCCATAAATGAATTTTAATCATTGTCATTGATATTGCGCTAGGTTGTGGGCTTAGATTGAGAGGTGAGAATTCTTATTATTATTTGTGGAGAGCAAGACAAGCTTATTTCTGATGATTAAATGTTCATAAGTGTCATGCACTTTATTCACTTGGTGATCACATCAAACCGGGCCCTGACCTGTTTATATCTATTTGTTTTGCATGAATTCTATATTCGCTCAGGTACTCCACCACAAGGACGCCCGTATTGATTTTTCTATCCCACTGTTCTGGAGCTATAACACCTTACGGATGTCATGGGATACTTTATATATAGACGCTTCTATCTTTTTGTATTCTAGTTATGATTGGTTACACATTCAGGAATGTTGCCCAAATGTTTAATTCCATTATATAATGTGATATTGTACCTTAATACTCGGTGTAACCTGCTTGTAAAGGTCTGTTAACCGACAGCTTATTCGGTTATTTTGATGTATACAGTTGTTGATTTATTATCTATCTTTATTTATATCCACCTTCTTTTAAAGGGGAATTATTGAAATATTTTTCTTTACTTACAAATATAAATTTTGACAATCCATTTTCTAAATTAATTGGTGGTTATCTCGTATACTTATTTGTACGACTGTGATGCTAAGAATGGACCATCTATGATTCCATAATTATTGAAGTATCGGGCTGGCCACCTCTTATATTAATAAGCGGGGTGTCACAGATGGTATCAAAGCATCAAGTGTAACACCCAATGATTTTTTAGACTGAGAAATTAAATTTTGGGAAAATAAAATTTAATTTAAATCGGAGAATTTTAAATTTGGGAATTTAAGTCCAAAAATATAGGATGTTGTAAAGTATTCCGGATGAGGATTTTGAGGGTACCATTGATCCTGGAAGGGTCGAGATAGTCAAAATGACTGTCATTGAGTTTTATTTCGACTCCGAAATATTTTTAAGTCAGTTGACTCGATTTGGAGTAAACGAGTCATTTAAAGTGTGTATTAACATTTAAAATTGGGTTTATTGTTTTAAAGGATTTAAAGCTTACGGATGAAGCCTTCTCCTTTGAGAAAAAAAGAAAAAGAAAGAAAAGAGAAAGAAGAAGAAAGAAAAGGAGAGAGGGAGAAAATCTTGGGGATTTCCGGCCAAATCGCGACATTGAGGACGATCCAACCTCTACAAATCTGCATCAAGTGTTTAATCTTGATAAATAGCTATTTGTGTATTTCATTTCATAATTTGTGGGTTAAAGAAATGGTTTTTGGGTATAAACATCAAAACCTAAATTTTTGTTCAAATCTTGAAATTGAAGATTTTAGTTGGGTTTAAGGGATATAAATTGATGAGGTTAAATTTAGGATGTGTTTTGATGTTGGAAATTATGTTGGGATTGAAGATTAAGGGTTGGAAGTAGTATAAATCGAATCTTGGGAAATTTTGGGTTATAGAAAAATAGCCATTTTCGTGGCTTTCTGAACTGGCCGAAACGATTCGCCCCCACCGAATCGATTCGCTAGGTTGCAGAAGTCTCAGGTCTTTAGGACCGAATCGATTCGCCCCTAGCGAATCGATTCGGAGGGTTGTAGAATCTCAGGTCCCTTGGAATGAATCGATTAGGATGAGCCGAATCGATTCGCTGTTGGGCCGAATCGATTCGTAGAGGCCGAATCGATTCGAAAACAGAGCATTTTGAGAAATTTTCTCTTCAGTGAATTCAAACCCTTTTTGGTTGAGTTTATTGATTTGGGGCTTTCTCTTATGAAGTAAGAGATATCTTTTGGTGACTTATAGGGGGTCTCTCACTTAGTATATGATAGTGGGGACTTCTTGGAATAATTGGATAAGAAATATCCATGTATGTTGTGAAATTTCTAGGCTGACCTTTATGTCAAATCCTTATAAGGATAGGATATTGTTGAGATACAATTTGGGGCCAAATGGAAGAGAGTGGTCGCATACTCTTAAAGAGTGAGGGGTCTCATATCCTTAG